>OZ014523.1:341985157-343312856 GCA_963966055.1 Lathyrus aphaca | reverse complement strand
GTCAAGATGGCGGACGGCGGACTTATCCGCCTTCTTTTTTTAATGTATTTTTTATTTTTTTAAATAAATTAGATGGTTTTGTTTTACATTTCAATAAAAAAATATTAAACCAATATTTTTTATTTTTTATTTTTTTAAATAAATTAGATGGTTTTGTTTTACATTTCAATAAAAAAAACATTAAACCAACATTTAGAAAGTTTAAATTGGTTATTTGGAAGGTGAAACTAAAATGATTTATGATTTGAAAAAAGTTATGTAATCAATTTTGGTATTGTTTTTTTTGGAAGATACCTTAAAAAGTGTTTATTTTATAGTTGAGTGGGCTTTGGCAGGCGTCGGGTTTTGGCGTAGCAGGCTTTGGCGGGTGGCAGTCCAAAAATCCCAATCTAACCCGCCATATTTTGGCGGGTGTGCGGACCAGCCAGGCGGACCATGACCCGTTTTGCCACCCCTAATTTCCTCCAACATGTATGCAATTTTTTTCATATTTTCACTCCATAAATAATATTTAAATATATTTGTCATATTTTAATTGAAAAATAGTTTAAACCACACCTAAGGAATTATATCTAAGTTTTCTCCTTTATAAAATTTAAAATTTTAATCGCACAAGTTCATCAATTATCAATATATATTTATCTATATATAATATAGAGTTATTTGGGGTCAATTTCATTCAAATATGAAATAATATAGTACAGATACTCACAGGTACATATATGGTACTGAAATTAACACGTTTAATTAAATATTGAATAATAACAAGAATAAATTTACTATTGACTTAAATATTTTCATAAATAATTCCAAAACAAAATTATTTATATATAGAAATAATTATGTTGTTGATTCAAATATTTTTATATATAGAATAATATATTTTATTTGTAAATTGATTTTAATCAATAATATATTAAATTGTTATTACTAATTAAATTATATAATTTGATTGAATATATCTTCACTATATTTTGTCAATTTAAGATTTTTATTATTATAAAATATTTTATTATCATCAAATATTTTTAAACAATGTCATTTTTTATAAACGAGACTAAGTTTACTATTGATTCATATATTTTTATAATTAATGTCAAAACAAAAATAATATTTATCATTCTTATCAACAGAAAAAAAATTGGTGATTCAAATCCTTAATTATTATTTTTTAAAACACGGGTACTGATATGACACACATATAGTACTGATATATCAAAGTATTAAATATTAACAGGAACATGAAGTTACTGATATAAATATTAAACAATAACAGAATCATAAATTTACTAATTAAAATATTGGTAGCCAAGAAATTGATTCTATCTATTTTTAAATATACATTATTTTTTTTATTTAATAATTTTTATTAATTAATTAATTAGATACTTTTTATTTTCAAATTTTAAATATAAACAAATAAATTCTTAAAACCAATACATTCTAAGAACAAACGCGAGTCATCGACGTATATCCGTGCGAACGCACTGGTATCATACTAGTTAGTATTAAGAAGAGATCCTAAATCTTCCTAAATTAATACACTGTCATTTAGAATCCAAAAAGACACCAAAACCACACTTCTTAATATATTTATTATAGTTATTATATTAATTGTAATTATTATAAAAAATCCAAGATAAGTTATTATTATTATTATTATAAGATTGGAATCCAAATATTGCAACAACCAAAAAACACGCTTACCGATACCTTAATTTCCATTGAAATCCAAATCTCAATTTTCTAATGCAATTATACTATTTCTACGTTAGAAAAACACAATTTCATTCCATCTCAAATCAATCTCCAATCAAACTCATTTAAAACATTTCCTAAACTAAAAGTGGAATAAATCATAACAAATAATATGAAAATCACAATCACTAAAGCTTATTTCATTATAAAAACACAACAATGATACATTCAGAAAGGGAGGGCATTTATAAATGGGGAAATAAAAAGAAAATTTTTCATCACCTTCTCAACAAGTTTTTTAGAAAAAATTCACTAGAAGTAAACAATATCAAAATCCAAACAAAATCCAGAGAAAAAAAACAACAAGAAGGTAGAAGAAAGAAGCTTATTCAAATAGATTCAAAGCGCCGCCAACAATCTAAACAGTTCATCATCGGAATCACACGATAAGACATTTTTATATTGATTATTTAGCTTGGTTTCCGATTAATTATGTTATAATTTTTTGTAATTTACATAATATTACGCGAGATATTTGTGTGTTTTTGCAGGTATTCTAATTTATAAGACTTGTAGAAGATATGAGCTAAAATGATGAAGAAATGAAGTCTTTATCAGAAGAAATGAAGACAGATGATAGAAAACAAAGGATTTTGTAATTCTACTGTATGACGCTCGTCACAAGGCCATGACGTCCATCACACTATGCTTAAGTAGGACGGTCTTCTTGCACACAAGACATCCGTCTAGGTTATAAACGCAAAAATTGAAATGCGCTACTTAGTCAAAAACCTGAAAGAGTGCCGCTGCGTATTATGCTCGTTCAAACCTCGTCTCAGTCAGTGCAGCCTAATCAAAGCCCAACAACTTTATTTCCTGAATTTTCTCAACAACAGTCGTACATCAGAATTTATAAATTAAAGCCAGAGCAAATTTGCAAAGGGAGCTTTGACCAAGACCTTATTATGCTGTTTTGCATTCGGAGCCCATTTTTATTTTATTATGTTCAGAGCTTTGTTTAATTTTATTTTTCTGCAATAATTTTCCGTTTCCGTTTTCGTACCTTTACCGAATTAGTAATAGCTTCCTACATTGGGAAGTTATTGCACCTTTTATTGTTTCAAGTCATTGCCTTTCTAGTTTTATTTTCCGCAAGAGGTTTACTACGCCATGTCGTTTTGCATTCGGAGCCCATTTTTATTTTGTTTTGTTCAGAGCTTTGTTTTATTTTATTTTTCTGCATTAATTTTCCGTTTCTGTTTTCATACCTTTACCGAATTAGTAATAGCTTCCTATATTGGGAAGCTATTGCACCTTTTATTGTTTCAAGCCACTATCTTTCTAGTTTTATTTTCCGCAAGAGGTTTACTACGCCAACACTGTACTATTGTCCAGGTTTATTATCGAATTAATAAAATTGCCTTTATTTTTATTTGGTATGCGTTCTGCCATTGTTTACATCCTTTATTTATTTATGCTTGTTTTAATTAATATGTATGGCTAAAATATTTAATCGGTATGTAATTAATTAACCGGAATGGATTTAATAGATCTAGGCTAAAATCATAAACAAACTTATTTTTTTGTTTCGATTTCTTAATTTAAAATCAGCTTTTATTACGAAAGTAAAAAGGTAACAGGGTTAGGATTAAGACCACAGGAGTGTGAGGTTTTAACCGGATAGCTGAAATCGAACATTAGTTTTAAATACAGCTGAAGCGCTTTAAAGTTAGTTAGAATATATAGGTTTTCAAAAAGTACTTTTAACTCAATTTGATACAGCGAGAGCGCTCAATCTGACTTAGAAGTATAGTTATAGGCAAGACTACGAGAGTGTGAGTTGACAATTTTTAAACCGATATTTTCTACAGAAATATATTTTGACCAATTTTTATAGGCCGATAATTTATTGAATCCGTGAAGGCATATTAATTACGTACCGATATTCTATCATAATATAATTTAATTAAAATTCATAATTCCCTATTTTGCTTAAATTAAAACGTCACTCGCCTTAGCTAAACATAGTAACACCTGAAAGCATTAGTTTGATTACCAAGTCTCTGTGGGATCGATATATTTATTACTACGTGATTAGGTTGTATACTTGCAGTTAGTACCCTTAAAACTCATAAATTCGCGATCAACGATACCAAGCAGGGAATGTTCAAACCCAAACATCAACTAAAAACTCAGAACATTCAAACTTAAATACAAAATATCATCAGCAGAATCCCTTCAATCTCCGTCCACAACCTTCATCCAAAAAAATGTGAGTTAGATTTATATAAGGTTTATTTTTTTCTACAAAAGAATATAGAAGACATTCAACATCATTCACTGTCATAGAAAGCTAAAAATTAAAACATAAGTTGCCATATTCATTTTAACACTAACCTTCTAAAATTAAAAATTGATAGCTAGAATCGAATATAAACAGAAACATCAAGTAAGAAAATCTTGATAATTTTACGACAGCTCCATCAAGATACAATTATGGTTAATTTATAGAGAGCAAGCTAATGTTCAATTTTTGCTATAAATCCTAACATTCTTACTGTAACAAAAACACAAAGTCACCTTCCTCCCCAATTCTCCACAACATAAGCTAATTTTTCCACCATTCCAATATAAACTACAAACATGTTAAACCAATAATTGATTCTTCATTTAGAAATTCATCAAATAAATAAATGAACAAATACCTGCTTCAAACAATGCACAGCAACAATGTAATCCCATGACCTGATGAAAACCTATCATAAAACAAAGTAACAACAATAGTAAAATAATCAGAACGAATAATAACAATAAACAATGGTTAACAGAGTTAATGAATCAAACTATAAAATACAAGATTCAAAATGCATAAATTGAACCCTAAACATCAAAAGGAAAATCAAAAGTTAAAATTGAGTAAGTTCAGAAGGTAACTCAACAGATCCATCAAACTCATAAGATTTAACATGTTATTAGAAAATCTACCTGAATAAGTTAGTAACAAAACTTAAATTGATAAAGTCATACAAAAACTTTTTCGAATTCGACCATCACAACACTCATTGGAAACTTGTTTCCACCACCACCACACTTGTCACCGGAAACCCGTTTTCACCACCACCAAACTCATCGCCGGAAACCTGTTTCCACCACCACCACACTCATCGTTAAAACAAAATAACTTTAAAAAAACATAGCAAATGGTGAAAACATCAAAATATCTTTTGTTAGAAACGAACAAACCTCTATCTGCACCATTTATGTGAATGTTTACTCCTTGTTGGAATTTGTGGAGTAAGAAATTGAAAAAACCGTCGAAAAACCACAAATCGTTGTAAAATCGACAAAAATGCAAGATCCCGTCGGAAATGTCAGATCCTTCGTGGTATCCCCTAACGCGTGAGCCAACAACACCAAACCTAAAACAAAAAACACTACATCAAAATCAAAATTGAAAGAGAGAGAAGATGGATAAATTGGAAGTCCAATGAAGTTGCAGAGCGAGAGAAGACGAATGAAAGAGAAAGCAAAAAGAGAAGTTGTGGTAGAGAGAAGTGATGGGTAGAGTCCCTGCAAACAAATCAGAAAGATGAGAAATATATATATACATACATATATATATATATATATATATATATATATATATATATATATATATATATATATATATATACATATATACATATATATATATACATATATACATATATATATATATATATATATATATATATATATATATATATATATATATATATATATATATATATATATATATATATATATATATATATATATATATATATATATATATATATATATATATATATATATATATATATATATATATATATATATATATATATATATATATATATATATATATATATATATATATATATATATATATATATATATATATATATATATATATATAGAGAGAGAGAGAGAGAGAGAGAGAGAGAGAGAGAGAGAGAGAGAGAGAGAGAGAGAGAGAGAGAAATGGAAGAGAGAGAAAGAGTGAGAAAAAATGAAGGAGAAACGTGAAAGATGGAAGTTAACAAAAGGAAAACAAGTTTTTATTAAAAGAATATGTTCATTCATTTTAGAAAGACCAAAAAACAAATTTAATAGGTGTAAGAAAAATAGATAGGTATGGGTAGAATTGTATTTTTCCTAAACTAATATTTTCTTATACGGTAGATAAGTAGAATGTTGTGAGTTTTAGTTGGCAATCGGGTACTTCTAGAGTTATCAATTAGTTGGATTAAATAAATATAAATGGGATGTAAATTAAATATAGGATAAATAAAAGGGTATATAAATCATTGAATTAAAATTGTGTTGTTGAAATAGAGAATGGTTCAGAGGTTTTATGTGCCACAAAGGTACTGCTAAAGCTTAAGGGAAATATGTATCGGTTTGCGGTAAGACTTACAATGTTGTACGTGATAAAATGTTAGCCAGTTAAGAATCGTGAGAATAAAGTAAATGTATAAGAGATGAGGATATTGTGTTGGATGTGTGATAAGACTAGGCAACTATGAATTGTTAAAATATATCCTTAATGATTTTATGTACACTTTTTCCATATACATATAAATAGAATCATATATAAAATTTCCATAATCAAAATGTAGGGAAATACTCAATTTTTTTAAATGACCATATTTTTTTAAGATGATTATAATTGAGACCTAATAGTAAATAATTGTGTTTTTAAAGTTCCCACTACGTCGATTTTAACAATTGTCATAATGTATCATAAAAAACGGTGGTTTTATTAAACGTCATAGTAAAACATTCACAATTACATGATTTATTGTAGTGATAGATTTTATGTATAATGCTAGTTGGAAAAAAAGGAATTGTTGAAAACACTTACAACTCTCTGGGTAAAGTCGGGATGTGTGTTTTTGTTTGGGTGATTCTTTAACATGCATAGTATAACCATTTATCTTAACCAAGTATATGGTAGCTAAATTTTTTATGTGTTTCTTTTTAATTCATCTTGGTGCATTCTAAGAGCACACCATTGAACAAAATGAGTCTAACTCGATTATTTAATCACTCACTAATTTATCCATATTTTTTAGATCATATAAGTTCTTGTAATATCTATACAATATATAAAGGAAATACTTTGTTTTGGTGTAGTCCTTTTTTCAATCATTTTTACCCTTATTTTATTTTGTAATTTACTTAATAACTTCTTATTAGTAATTTTCACATAACTTTTATTATTAACTTTCACATAACTTCCTTTTTTTTAATAAGCAAGAGATTTCATTAAGACGAGAACTAAGAGTTCTCGAACCTTAATGCACAAGAATCAACCCCAATACAAAACAAAAAAAAGGGAAAAGAAAATTGCTAACCAATTAACCCTATGAAATAAAAAACATCAGATTTTTACAAAAGTCATATTGCAATTGGGTTTAACAATTTCCCCTAACAAGGACCATTTCCAAGCTGAAATTTTGATGTTCTAAACAATATCCAACACATTTCAAGAATGTCTTTCAAAAATGATCCCGTTCCGAACGATACAAATATTAAAAAGAGTAGCCATCCAAAAAATACCAATTTTCCTCTTCTTCACTCCTTGAGACAAACAAAAATGATTTCATCTCATGAAGCTTTCTTTACAACACAACAAGTCGAACCCGAAAATATCTACAAAATCAATTCACTCCCTAATTTCCTTTCAAATCAAAGAAACCATCGAATAAGAGGAGAATAAATGATGCTTCTTTTCCATACAAGAAGAACAAAAGACACAAAGAGAATTATTATCCGAGAAGACAATACCTCTATACGACAAGTTTTTCTTCGTTGGAAGCCTATCCCAAAAAACACGCCACCCAAATACCTTAATTCGCATAGGGATTTCCAATCTCCAGAGAGTATGACATCCTTTCCACCCTCCGTAATCCCGAGATGAAAGTGTAATACTTGGCTGCCTATTGACATCCACCCAAAAAAATTGATTTTCCGAAAGGAAACTGTGACTGTCGTCCATCCTCCCGTTAACGACTTGCGCAATAAAAAAAAACCCTTGCTGACTTGGATACCGTATACTGTTGTCGGATGAAGAAACAGCCGCAGAAGGCGATCCCCCCGCAGGTCTGCTATTGCCTGCTGCAGAATTATCAATGGCAATACCAGCAGACTGTGGAGAAATAATAGAACTCGTTGCTGCTGCTGAATTAATTGGACATGCAAGTGCACTTGAAACAAAAGCAACAGAACCAACAAAAATCTCATAATTCACGTTATTTAACATAGGGCCTGCATGAGCAACATAGTTCTTATCATTCAGCACCAGTCCTGCATGAGTACCATAAGAAAAATCAGCAGGGCTAGCAAAAAAACCAGTAAAATAACTTCCCACACGAAGAGACCTGTCAACACCAGTCCCGCTACCGGCCACTGCACCAGACGCCGACAAACTTCCCAACCTCACAGACCTCGTACCAACCGTATACGACCTTCCAGAATACCACCTAGCTTCCGACAAACTGATATCTCGCATAACAACATGATTGTCCTCGAAACCAGTTGCACCAGAACTGACGAGTGCAAACTGATCACGAGAAGGAGAAACCATGTCCATCCTTCTAACCCGTCTATTAACACCATCCAAAAAACCAGCCCCTTGCCCAACATGATGAACATTGCTCGGCATACCCGAATTCCTCTTACCATCCAATATGATCAAGCAAGATTTCACCGAGTAACCATTAATGGCATCCGGTAACCACAAGAAGATATCCCTATTGTCGGTGTTTGGACCTGCAAAAAATAAAAAATGATGTAAGTCAAAAGAGATTCTTCGATGTTAATATCCCTAGTGGTCTCAATACCGAATTCATCCTATCTCCAACACTCATTCACCCAACCTCCCATACTGGCAACCGAAACATTTTGAAGTTTAGAAGCATTGAACAAATTCTGAAATTTCTCCTTTAATGTAATATTCCCACTCCATTTAGCATGCCAAAAAGAAGTGTCGTATCTGTTTGCCACTTCCACCTTACAAAACTACGAGAACAACCCTCCACCAACCTTATTTTCAATACGAACAAGGTCTTTCCACCAAACCGATTTGGAACTACAAGAACGGGAATTGTCACACCCTTTAAACATGTTCAAACAAATGTCTCTGTAACGCGCTTTTAACATGTTATACCACAAGAAATTCCCCCCACAAGAAATTCCCCACAAGAAATTCTTCTCGGATTATTCCCAATAGGAATTCCAAGAAAAGTGAAGTTACTCTCCTCCATCCAACAACCAAGAAAAGAAGCCTCACAATCCAAAAAAAAAAGGAATTGGTATTGATTCCAATTAGTTTGCTTTTGTGCTAATTAATCCCCAATCCCGACACAACCTCAAAACTCCTAAGAATCGCCTTTAAAGCCCACATATTCTTCAAAGAACTCCCTCCAATAATCAAAGTATCATCCGCAAATTGGAGAATATCCACCTTTCACCCACCATTAACAACAACACCTTCGAAATCACCATTAGCCACCGCTTTTCCTACCAAACCCGATAGAGCTTCCGCCACAATAACGAAGAGGAAAGGAAAAAGAGTATCCCCTTGTCTCAATCCTTTATCCACCTTAAACTCTTTGGTAGGACTACCATTAACTAACACCGACATGTCACCATTAAACACCAAAAGCTCCATCCACCGCATCCAAACTAGCCCAAAACTCATTCTCTGCATCATATATCTAAGAAAATTCCAACTCACTTTGTCATAGGCCTTCTCAAAATCAACCTTGAAAAAAGTACACGGATTACCTTCCTTTTTACACCAATCCACTAGTTCATTAGCAACAAGAACACCATCCAACAGTTGTCTCTGGGGCACGAAAGCACTTTGGCAAGGAGAAATAATAGTATGCAAAATTGCCTTCAAACTCCCTGCAAGAAGCTTAGAAATGATCTTATATAAAATGCCCATGAGACAAATCGTTCTATAATCATCGAGACTCAAAGGGTTTAACACCTTCGAAATAAGCGCCAAAAAGGATGAAGTAACCGCTTTTGAAAGAATCGTACCCAAATGGAACCTATTAAAGTAATACATAAAATCCTCTTTGAAAATGTGCCAACATTTTCGAAAGAAACATAAAGAGTAACCATCAGGACATGGAATTTTCAAACCATCACAACCCCGCAACACCTCTCTAATTTCCTCCTCCGTAAAAGGGTCCTCCAGCGTTGATTTATCTGAGTCCTTAAGCCTATTAAATAAAACTCTATCCAGGATAGGTCTCACCTCTTCTTCTTCATGAAATTTGTTAGCAAAATGATTCCTAACACCCTCCTTGACCTTAGACACTGAGTCAACCTTGTTTTTTTCCGGATTAATCGACCCAATATGATTACGCCTCCTCCTTTATTTCATCACTCTATGAAAAAACCTACTGTTATTATCCCATTCATTGTTCCACTTCAATCTGACCTTCTGAATAAGCATATTCTCTTTAATTTGAAGATTTAACCAATACCTACTAGAGACCTCCTTCCTTTTAATAAAAATCTCTTCTGAAGCTCCAATATCAGTATTAGCTAGAGCATCATCTGCTTCGCACATATCCCTAACATTATCCTCCACCTTCATCTTAAACCAACCAAAAACATTCGAATTTCACCACCTTAGTTTCCCTTTTAACACGAAATCACTCCTCTCGTACACCACCAACTTCCTCCACTCCTTCTCAACAAAGGGAATAAACCCTTTTGTCTGTGAACCTCTCATTATTAACTCTGAAAGGTTTTGTCCCCCCAATCAGAACCATCTACCACCAACCAGATAGGACAGTGATCAGAGACCTCCCTCCTCCCTATCAACTGCCCAACCACAACCCATCTATCCATAATGACATCAGAAACTAAGAACCGATCAATCCAACTCATGGATTAACCGTCTCCACTAAACCAACTAAACTTCCTCCCTTTACAAGGAAAATCCACCAACTGACTTTTATCGATAAAAGTACGAAAACCAACAATTTCTGAAGATTTGTAGGTAACATCCCTTCCTTTCCTTTCCCTCGCATTTTTAATCGCGTTTAAATCTCCACCAAAAATCCATTCTCCGTCTGAACCTCTCTCATTGGCCTCCAAGAGCCTCTCCAAAAGAGCCCTCTTCTTAGCCAACTCACAAGACGAATACACATTGACGAAATAAAAGACCAACCCATTCCAGATGACCTTGATACCCAAGAAACCCTCACCTCTAAAGCTAGTGATGACTTCAAAATTTCCTTCTTTCCATAAGGTAATTAAACCTCCAGAGGCCTCTCTAGATTCTGAAATGGAAAACCATATTCCTTCACCCTTCCAAAGCTCTTTGAAAGTTTAGATTCTTGTAACAAAACTATATCAGCTTTACCTTTCATTATCACTTCATTAATCCCCCTCCTTTTTAACAAACTACCACCCCCTCTGATATTCCAGGATCTGATGATCATTGAATATTCACATTAGACTCCCTCTGAGATAACAATCTTACCTTGTCCACTTCCTCTTCCTCTCAAATGTTAATCGTATATGATTTATTCAGATCAACATTATGAACCCCCAAGCTGGCCATCGCTTTCGACAAATTCTCTCCTGCAATACTATTGAAATTCTCCCAAATTCTGTAGTTATTCCTGAAAATGATTGAATTCTCCGATTGTTCACCATACAAGAGGGATCGATCCCCACTACCTGCTGGATTCATAAAAGTGTCACCAACTAAAGGAATAATCCCTTTTTTCCACCATCACCTCTCACCCTTTTATTAATCGTACCATATAAACCATTCATATTCTTTCTAAAAGTCCTCTTATGGCAAAAAAAACCTGGTTCATAACATTGTCTATACCGCAGTTTCTTTGGCCTTCTCTCCAACATATTTGAATCAGAAAGATCCATTCCCTTAACAATAATATCAACACCACCAACAGAGTTAACACCCTTTGATTCGCTAAAAGACGAAGAAATGGGATCAGTACTCGACTAGGAGGCCCTCGGATATCCCCGTTTCCAGACATGTTCTTTGCCAATCCCACTGCACCATCAAACATCCCTTCCCCTATAGGAAGGTAAACATTTGTCTCCTCATGTCTCTTTCCCACCAATCTGTTATCAAAGCCTCCCACATTAGTATCGTCAAAGACATCATGAGATAATTTGCAATCATCATCACCATGCAAAGATTCCTCCTCAATTAAGCCCTCAAAATGATCCTAACCGCCATTTGCAACAGAAGTATTATTACTATCCGGCCAGTTGTCTTCTGTTCCCGTCAATTGTTCAGATTTCCGACTCTGATTACCTCCCCCTGAGGATTCCTTAAGGATACAAACCAGGCCAAAAGAGTCTTCTCTTAGCACTAAAGAGAAAATAGTGCCATCAACTTCAACTTTCAGGCTCGAACACAATTCATCACTGGTTTTCATCAAAATGAGAATTCTCCCAACATCAAAATTCAATCCTTTCATAATATTGTCGTCTACACTCACAAAAGATCTTATAGTATCTCCAACCAGTTTAAAGAAAACTCGTATCCCACACATGTACAGGCACACCATAAACCCCTACCCACATGACTCTTTCTTTGTCGATAAAATTCTCCTCCCAAGGCCCAATAAAAACAAACCACTCTTTCCACCAATTTTCTCCCTCCCTAATCAAGTCAACAATAAAACCTTCCTCCAGATCTTCCAAAAGACACAGATTACCTCCCATCGGTGTAATTTTGATTGAGAAGATACTTCAATCTCAAATT
This sequence comes from Lathyrus aphaca, assembly GCA_963966055.1. Classification (NCBI taxonomy): domain Eukaryota; kingdom Viridiplantae; phylum Streptophyta; class Magnoliopsida; order Fabales; family Fabaceae; genus Lathyrus; species Lathyrus aphaca. The sequence continues at coordinate 343,300,363 of OZ014523.1, read as the reverse complement.
TGGTTTGTAGATTATAAGTAGAACCTGGGATAAGAACTTTCCCCACAAAAGCTTTCTTCAACTTCTCCTTATTGCTCTTATCGGAAGCAAAGCGCATAATCCTTCCTGAATCTTCCCCTTTAGAAATCCCATTTTGTTTTCCTACCACTTCTGCATAAGAACGATTCCCATCTGTATTACCAGCCCTTCTAAAAAAGCCATGATGTTTACCCTTAACCCCCTTCCAAATCACCATTCCCCCTACCAAACCAGAAGGTTTAGGATAACCAATACCCCTCCCAAAACGTGGTAAATTTGCATGGATTTTTTTCCCATCCACCATAACATTATCAAGTTTGACCGCCAATAACCTCGCACCGCCCCCTTCCCTAAACCTCACGAAACCAAATTGCTTCCCGGATTTGTTTCTTTTCGGAGGGATTACCACTTCCACAATGTCCCTTTCACAACTAAACAAAGCAAAGATATCAACCGCTTTAATTCTATCGGGTATTTCTGAAAAGAAAATCAAAATAATCCCCTTCTTCTCAATAACACCTCCCTCATTCCTTCCTAACGGAAAAGAATCTCGACACAAAGTTTCTCTGCGAAAACCTCTTCTCTTCACTTCGGTCCACCCCTTAGAGTTTGCCATAAACCTAACCGACCAACGGATATCACCTAAGCCACCTAAACAAAAACTATCAGAAAATCAGTACCTCCGCCAATCCTAGAAAAAACCGTAAGAGCCAAGGTCCATATCCCTAAGGATAGGAGTTTAAACCAAAAACTCCTAGAATTAATCCAAAACTAGACAGTACCAAAATTCCAAAAAAAAAACAAAAGGTCAGCAGAACAAAAAAACAATAGGGGACCCAACAACACATTACTACCTCAAAAATGACCGCAGAACTGAAGCTAGAACTGTAGCCGCAAACAAAACCCAAACATGGCAGAAAGCTAAAACCTTACCAAAGAAACGAAACCTGAAGCCACAAACAAGACCTAAAGATAGCCATTACAAATTTCCACATAATATATTTTTTTTAAATTATATTTAAATAAAAATTATTGTTTATATTTTCATTCACACACATTAAAAAACGGACAGACGGGCACTCGTATACCCATCTGGACGTTAATTGACAACCATATTAAAAAAAAAATTAATATTATAAATAATGAGTGGTATATTACCTAAGATATGAGAATGTCTTGTTATTTGGCATAATACTCAATAATAGTCATATCTATAAATATCCTTTTTGCTTTGAAAATTATGGTCGATTATAAGAGATATTATGTATTTCAATGTTAACTATCAAGATATGTGTTTAAATTTGTTGTATTATTTATTATTATTGTTGTTAGTGGAAAAAAATTGATTTCTTTTAGTTGTAATGGGTTAGACTTTAGAGTACCCCTAGAGTTCTATTTATTGAGCTTACCGTTAAAAAATTGATCATTATAGTTCTAAATTAGACATATTGGTTCCTATATGTTTAAAACTTGTATACAAGAGGGATCGATCCCCACTGTAAACACCCCAAATTTGCCCTCACTCATTTAACCATGTCTTGTGATTCTTTTCATATTTCATAAGTTCAATCATATCATCTCATAGTGCATTTTTGCTTCACTGTATTGGTTCTAAGTTATCTGCATCTAGGGTTTGTGATTTGAGCAATCCCTGAGCTATCTGAGCCACTCCAAAGGTCTTCAATCATCTCAAGAGGGTCCATGTATGTTCAAACATCATATCATATCCTCCCAAGATCAAGAAAGTCAGAAAATCACAAGAACTGAGAAAGGCATGGAAGCAGAGCCAGGTTTAACTACACAGATGACCTAAAATTAGGGTTTTGGTTTCAGAGGTCATAACTCCAACTTTTTTGGTCATTATTGTTTCTATTGGTCTATATATGATATGAGGATCATGCATACCAATTTTCATGAAGAAATTCAATGGGGAAGGCATCTGATCAAAAGATGACTTCTTGAGCAAGTCAGTGCAAAATCAGGGCATCTGAGGCCCCCAATCATCCAACCAAAGGGTCTTCTCCATCAATTTGAGTGTATATGATCTTTATTTGATCTTATAAGAAGTTAGAAGTTCACAAAATTGAATAATTTCAAGCCATTTGCAAAGTTGCCATTTTGGGAAAGTGACTTGTAATGTAAACTTGCCATTTTGGGAAAGTTCTTCAACCTCCTCTTTTTGATTCAAAAATGCTTCAAATGAAAAATTATTGGTCATGAAAGTTGTAGATTGGATCCTCCCATTTTCAAAAAGTACAATAACTTGATCTAATTCATCATAGAACTCAAGTTATGGCCTTGCAAAGTTGGGAAAAATCACAAAATTTCACTTATGCACCAAAGAGGGAAGTTTGCAAAAGCACTTGCCAAAGCCAAATGTGACCTCTAATTGACTTCTAAGCATTGCACAAACATCACATATGACCTAAAATTCAGAATTGCACAAAGAAATCCCAAGCTTCATGCCTTGAACTTCAAGTAATTCAAAAGGGGCCAAACTTCCCCAAAATTGCAAAATGGATCAAATCTCTTCAGCCAATTGTGCCAGCTACAAACTATGACTTCCATGGACCTCCTTGAAGCAAGCTGACTCGAGCCATGCCTTGAAACAGCCATTGAACCATCCCATACCTCAAGTACACAAGTTGGTGACATTTTTGCAACTTGCTCATACCAATCAACATAGGCCAGCACCCACCCTCTGACCTATCCAAACATGATATGTGTACCAAAAGCAACCCAACACATAAGATAACACAAGCTGAAACCTCCAAGAACACAGCATACACAAAATCCCCCAAATTTGCAAAAGCTTTCGAAACTCACAACTCAGCCATCAAACCTCAAAACAAATTCCATAGAACAACTCCATAATCATCACTAATCATTTCCCACCCTTCATTTTGCCCTAAAACACTCAGAATCAAAAACACGATTTCAACATTTCATGAACTGAACTTCTGCCAACTTCCTTTTGAGGCCATTTAAGCTTCAACCTAGCATCACAAGCTCTTGAAGGGAATCATTGGAGTGGATTTGAGGCAAAGGACTGGCCAGAAAGCTCCTGTTTCGAAAGCTCAACTTCAGGTAGCCATGGCATTTATTTTTCCAGAACTCTCATTTTATGTTATAGAATGATTTTATGTCTTCCCCTGATTGCCATGATATGTTTGGTTTTGAAAATAGTTGAGAAATAAGCATTTCATAAGCTTCTGAAATTTCTGAGTTGTTTTCCGTTTTGCTTTGATTCGTGCTTTTGATGATGAATAAATGAACTTTGATGGTTGATTCTTGCTGGGGTTGAGGAGAGGATCATTTCTGGAGAGTTTTAGGGCTTGGGGTTACGTATTGAGTGAGATAGCTGGAGAAGATGACCGGAACACTGTTCCGGTCACCTGAAAATGTTTAGGGTTCAGATTAGGGCTTAATGACATAATTAGCGTAGTTTGAATATGGGTTGTCCATTTGCGCGCGTTGGTCAATTCCCTCCCCTTTTTATTTGAATCTGGGCCACTGGATCAGCATATTTCTATTTTAATTCATTTAATTTTCATTTTTATTACATTTCTTTCTACATTTTATTAAAAATAGCAAAACACTTCTAAAAAATTTTATTTTTTGCATCATGACTTAAAATATTTTTCTCATTCTGAAAATAATTTTTATTTTATTTTTTGCATAAAATTCGTATTTTTAAAATATTTAAATGTTTATTTTAATTAATTAATGAGAATTAATTAATTAAAATAGCATTTAAGTTTCTAAAAATCACCAAAAAAATCAAATTGCATCTTGATACATTTAGAAACATTATAAAACTCTTAACACAAATTTATTTTTGGTTCTTGACATATTTTGACATTTTTCTTTGGATTTTAGGGTTCTTAAAAGTCAATGTTTTTACCCTAACTTAGAAAAATCCTTTCTGCCTAACCATGAAGAGTTTGATGTTGGTTCTTTTTGCATTGCATTCCTCATATCATGTAGTTTCTAGGATAAAACGGGCATGAGTTTTATCTTTCATTTTTAATTTGTTGTGAATTTTTCCTTTTGAAGTGCCTTAAAACCCTAGCAAACTTGAGAAAATCATAACTTCTATTAGGTTAAGGTTTAGGCCTCCTCCTTTGGGCAGTGAACTTGTATAGGTTTAGGGTACCTTTGATCCTATTTTCAATTTTTTCTCTCATGTCTTGCTTCTGGTTTTGAAGTTGGTATTGCATGATATGTATAAACCCTAATTTTTGCCTTCATTTGCATTCATCTCTCACATGCTTGCATACATGAACTTGCCATGACATTTTGTGTACTCATATGACATGTAAGACATCTTAAGACACATTTCAAGCATGTTTGATCATTGCATCATCCATTTGCCATGTTTTGTATCCATTGCATTTCATAAGTTTCCATGAACTTCCTTGCTTCTTACTTGTCTCATTTGCATCCTCATCTCTTGTATGATCATCCACATTTCATGACATACATTTGCATCATCCCTTTGAATCACCTACATCTTGATTGTGCTTCTAGCTTTGGTTTGCATCATTGCATCTTTCTCATTTTTATTCCATTTCATTTCCTTTTGCTAACTTTTCAGGTGGTAAGTTACTTTGAGAAGTGAATTTGCCTTCACTTCTCATAATCTCTTCTCATCTTTTATGCATCATTGCTGCATTTTATTTGTGGATTAGAGTGAGCTTGATCATTCATGCTCCTTCTCCTCCTTATTTCTTCAAGGAACTTATCTTCTTAAGTGAAGTAAGTTGTCTTGCTTCTTTCTGCTTCTTTTTCTTCCATCCTGCTTCTTCCTTGGTGGCTTTTCTCTTGAAGATATTTTGCAAGCCTCATAAACCCTAGGAACATCCAAGTATGATCACAATTAGGTTTTGTTTAGTCCCCCCCATTAGTTTTACCTTTGTGTCATCTTTGAGTCTTCTCTTCTCATCTCTTAATCAAGGACTAAACCTTAAAGGTTTTAAGGCTTTGTGGTTAAAGTTTGTGCCTGCATCCTTCTATTAGGATGGAGTGTATAACCTTAATCCTAAGTGTTAAACCCTTAATGTGTTTAAATCCTTTAATCAATTCATTTAATAATCACTAAGACATCAAGCTTGTAACTTGGGCCTTGCATTAGGGTTCTAATTCTTCCTTAATTGGTCAAGAAGGACTAACCCTAGTGTTAATGGACAAGTCCCCCTCAAGTTGTCTTACAAACCATAAAATACACTTCCTAATCTTATCATTAACTAAAATCCACTCTAATAAAGACTTTGTTATGTCATGAGGTTAATCCCTAATCATGGATTAAGTTGAGGAGCCTTCCTCAGCTTAAATGTTCTCATCTATTATCCTTCTATTAGGATGGTGTAATGAGTCCATTAAATCCTTGATTATGGCTTAAACTCATTACTTAACACTAAACAAAAACAACAGAAACATCTAAATAAATGTAAGTAGGTTAATGATCTTAATCCTACATCATGGTGGGAGCGACAGCTTGGCGACTCTGCTGGGGATGCCTTATTTGCAACCAGGGCTTCTGGTTCTTTTTGTGGGTTCCTCCTAGCGTTTGTTTGATTTGTGTTTACTAGGGTGTTATGTGTTATGTGTGTTTATTGTATTTTGCTTTATTTATTGCTTTATGTATAGCTTTACTTATTGCTTTCTTTACAGTTGTGCATATTTCATACTGTCATTGTTGGATCTGGTTTTCTTTGGTGGGTGGGGTTCCATTGAGAGATTAAGGTCCTATACCTGGGACCTGAGTGACACCTAGTCTAGAGTGGTTCATATTCTTTCCCATTCCATTTCGGTTTGGTGCGGGAATATGAAACACGGTTCAGATGTGGGTTTCTTCTTGAGAACTCTGTGCTACGGATTTCCTGTAGCACTAGGGCTATCTGGGAAGCCTGCTAAGTCTGGATGACCTTTATTATGACCTTCAGAAACTGAGGTGAATTAGAGGAGGATCTTTTATGGTTATTGTAAACATTGTACCTCCGGGTTAGAAGTGTTTACACTTCTCATAACTGATCCAAGTCTGAGGATCCTTGTTCTAGATCACTACCTGTGAGGGGGTTGGGATGTTTACAGGTTTGCAGGTACCCTTGGCCACATCAAACCCTGTTATTATTTTGTTTAAGAGTACCTCATTTTGGACAGTTCTTGTGATTAAACCCTGGACATATGACTCTTTATTTGAGTCCCCCACCTTGGTTACTGGATTTCTGAGCCTTCACCTGGACCTTTGAACATACATGGACTCATATCAAGACAGATAATCAGATCCAACTTGATCACAAACCCTTGCATATCATTTGCATATATCATCATTGCATCATTTAACATTTGTTTATTTGCTTTTCAGGGTATCCATCTCATTGTATCTTGGTTTTGGTTTTGACCCCTTCTTCTGCATAGACCTCTGCTTCAACTTTTTTCATCAGTTATCTGCTTCAGCTATCTTCATCATCACCAGCATCAGCCTGTCAGTGGCTCATTTCCAGCATCAGTCTGTGATCTTCATCAGCACTTATTTTCAGTTTCTTCAGCAGCACTCATGACTACTCCCAGGAAGAGCAACATATCCTACCATTTCTTTGAGCCTGTGTTGACTGGTATCAGGCAGGTCCAGTCACTCATCACACCTGACCACATCCCACTATTTAGAGAGCACTATGGAGGTATCCTAGATATGGTTATGGACCTTGACCCTTCTCAGAGGAGCATGATCCACACATGCTTGCAGTTTTATGACCCTCCTTTGAGATGTTTCACATTCCCAGACTTTCAGCTAGGGCCTCTGCTGGAAGAGTTTTCTTCATTGATCGTAGTACCTATCAGGGGTGGAATCCCTTTCAACCCAGAGACGCCAGCTCCCAGAAATGAAGAAATAGCAAAGGCACTATACCTGGAGCCTGCCTTGATTGAGCAAAGTATGACAACAAAGACTGGGATCCCTGGTTTGCATTTAGACTTCTTGATTTCTCAGGCCATCCTGAAGGTTTCATTGGGAGAGTGGAGGGCAGTCTGTGCACTGTTAGCCCTCAGCATATATGGGGTTATACTTTTTGCAGATGAACCAAAATTTGTCAGCAAGAATGCCATCCATCTGTTTCTTCTGAAGAACCCAGTACCCACATTGCTAGGAGATTTTTATTATTCCATCCATTAGAGGAATGAGAAACAAAGGGGGAAGTTGGTAAGATGTTGTGCTCCTTTGTTTTACACCTGGCTGCTCAGACACCTGCCTAAGTCAGATGCCTTCCTGAATCCCCACCAACAGAAGAATTGGGCCAAGAGGCTCATTATCTTGACTTCAGATGATATTAGATGGTGCACCCAGAGCACCAAAGGTAAAGACATTATCACCAGCTGTGGACAATACCCAAATGTGCCTCTGATAGGAGTAAAGGGTTGCATCAACTACAATCCTTTGCTATTTAAGAGACAATTGGGCTATGCTTTGGTTCACCATCCCAGAGGACAAGATTTAGCTGAGACCCTGTATTGTGAAGTGAAACCTAATTCAGCTGTTGTCAGGCAAGCATCCTGGGCTTGGGACAACATCCAGACAAAAGGGATGGCTATTCTTGGAAGATGTAATAATGTTGCTTCAGCTTAATACTATGACTCGTCCCGTACTAGGGCTCAGATTACCAGAATGCCTTTCATCTTGGAAGACATGCCTTGACCATCCAAAGTACAGCCAGCAGCAACTGTCAGCCTAGAATAATTTGAGAAGCTGAAAGAAAGGAATGAGAACTTATCTCAAGCCTTGAAGAAGACTCTTTGGGAAAGAAGTGATGGTCGTCTGGATATTGTAGGTTTTTGTTATCTTTGTTTCTAACTTTGTTGTGATCTCAGGAAACATTGCTTGTCGCCGAGTGTTCCCTGTCAACCGCGCACACCAGTACCCGACTCGTAACAACCTTCCCGGTATCCAAATGGAACAAGTACAACAGGATCTGACTGAGGTCAGAAATCAGATGGCTAATGAGAGAGTAGAAATGAGAAACCAGATGTCTCAATTCATGGCAGTAATGACTGGCTTAGCCCAGAGTCAGGAAAGGTTAAGAGAACTAGTGGAAAGACAAACTCCTGAGGAGCCTCATCTTGGAACAGAAGGAACTAGCAACAATGAGGGGGGCCAGCCTCGTATCAATCCACCAGAATTTGGACCTCACTTGAATCCCGAAGCTAACATCCCGAGGAATGTTCAAGGTAACACCACTGGGGGCAGAATCCTACAAGAGGATCCCCAGGAAGAACAATTCACTGTCATAGGGGCTGGAGATGAAGTATATGACAGGAGATTGGACGAAATTGCTGAAAAATTAAGATCTTTGGAGTCTCAGAATTCTTTGGGCTTCGATGTGATGGATATGGGACTAGTGGATGGGGTGAGAATTCCCCACAAATTCAAGCCCCCTTGCTTTGAAAAGTACAATGGTACCTCATGTCCTCGCACTCACCTGCAGTCTTTCTTGGGAAGGCTTAAAGCATATACCATGGATGCAAAGCTGTGGATGTTCTACTTTGAAGACAGCCTGACTGGGGCTTCAAGAGAGTGGTATTCACATTTGTCTAGGGCCACCATAAGATGCTGGAAAGATTTGGCTGAAGCTTTCATCAGACAATATCAGTTCAACCTGGACATGGCTCCTAATAGAACTCTTCTAATGGGCATGTCTCAGTCTTCTAGAGAGAGCTTCAGGGAATATGCCCAAAGGTGGAGACATCTTGCTGCTGCTGTCCAACCACCCATGTCAGAGAGGAAATGGCTGACATGTTCAGGAATACATTGCAAGGGACCTATATTGATAGATTGGCTGCCTTCTCCTCTACCAGTTTTGCTGATGTGGTCATAACTGGTGAGAGGATTGAAAGCCTCTTAAAGATGGGCAAAATTTCCGACAGTGGTGCAAGTTCGTCCAACAATCCCAGAAATCCTTTTGTGGGACCCCGAAGGGCAGGTGAAACAAATTTCATTCATACAAACAGGGGCAGGCCTCAGTATGTGTGCCGGTCAGTAGCAGCAGTTACCATTCCAGCTCCGATTCCTCAACAATCAGTATATCCTCAACAACAACAACCACAGTATCAACAACAAGTTCATTATCCGCAACAGAGAACCTACAACAACAGCAATAACAACCAACAACAACGCCCTTTCCAACAAAGGCCATCACAGGAAAACAGGGTAATTGACCCAATCCCGATGCCGTATGCAACACTTTTTCCACAACTCCTAAAGCTCAACCTAGTTGAGTTAAGGACATTGGCACCTCCGGATCCCACCAACATGCCAAAGAACTATGATGCAAATGCCAGGTATGCATTCCACTCAAACGCACCGGGGCATAACACTGAAAAATGTAGGGCCCTACAGATGAAAGTCCAAGATCTGGTGGACTCAAAAGCTCTTGCACCTCCTCCGAATGTCACAAGGAATCCAATGCCTAGTCACAACGGGCCCATGATTAATGCTATTGAGGAGAGAAAACCATCCATATTAATTAGTAGTGTTGCACAGATCCGAACACCTCTGGTTGAAATCAAAGCTCAGCTGTTAGAATGCCAAGTGTTCCCCGGATGTGAGCTTGGTTGTGGATATTGCAATATTGCTGTCAATGGATGTGAGAGACTGAGGAACGGCATAGATGGTCTCATTAAGGATGGTACCCTTCAGATTACAACAACAGCGATTACAACTCCAACAATTCCTTCATCAACAATCCCCGATACTCCTACAACGTCAGCAACCATTGTTCCAACGGATTCTACTACAACTCCAACAACTGTTCAATCGATCACTTCAATGGATACAAGTTCAGTCACCATTCCTGCTACAACTTCAACACCCATCCAATCAACAGTACCTTCTACAACATCAGCAGCAACTAATGAAAGTGTCTCAATGGTTACAATATACTACGATCCTGCAAATGTTCCTACCAACAACTCACAACAAAATGCTACTCTCGTCAGAGCACCAATTACCATATACTATGATCCACACACCATTGTGGTCCCCTCTGCAGCTGCTATCAGTCCGGTCACTATCACAGTGCCTGGGCCAGTTCCTTACGAAAGCGATAATGCCATCCCTTGGCATTATGGCTCGGATCTATACTGCGAGAGGCAGAAAATCACTTTAGAATCATCGACTTCTTCACCTCAGATAGACAATGTGGGGGGAGGCAGAGGCTTCACTAGAAGCGGACATCTCTTTACATCGCAAATTCCAAGACCAGTTGTTGAAGCAGAAGCTGCTGCTAAGGCAAAGGGGAAGAGCATGGTGCAAGAAGAACCAGTTGCTAGAGAAGCTTTGAAGACTCCTTTTGATCAAGAGGTTGATGAATTCATGAGAATCATAAAGAAAAGTGATTACAAGGTGGTGGACCAGCTTCACCAAACACCTTCCAAAATCTCCATACTATCATTGCTAATGTGCTCTGAGGCTCATCGGAACCCACTATTAAAAGTCCTGCACGCAGCTTATGTGCCGGAGGAGATTATTGTCAATCAGTTAGAGGCTATGGTTGGAAATGTCAACGCTAGTCATGGACTAGGATTTACCAACACTGATCTGACAACGGAAGGTCGCAATCACAACAAGGCTTTGCACATTACATTGGAATGTAAGGATGCAGTTCTTTATCACGTACTGGTGGACACAGGGTCATTCCTCAATGTCCTGCCCAAGAAAGCCCTCGTGAAGCTGGAGCATGATGGATTGGCATTACGCCCAAGCAACTTGGTAGTGAGAGCCTTTGACAGTTCTAAAAGATCAGTTCTGGGAGAGATAGAATTACCAATAATGATTGGCCCACAGGTTTTCAAAACGACCTTCTTTGTGATGGATATACAGCCTGCCTACAGCTGTCTATTGGGTAAACCATGGATACACACCTCTGGCGCCGTAATGTCAACCCTTCACCAGAAGTTAAAATTCGAGTGGGAGGGCCAAGTCATTACCATTTGTGGGGAAGAGGATATCTTCGTTAGCCAGCTGGCTACCTTCAAATACATTGAAATGGATGGGGAGATCCATGAAACCATGAGCCAAGGGTTTGAGGCCCTTAATATTAATGAAACATCTGCTGTGTCTGGGACCTCCATCACATCATATCAACAAGCCCGGAAGGTTGTTGAGGAAGGTACCGCCCAAGGCTGGGGCAAGCTGCTGCCCGTGGAGAAGAAAGAGGACCGATTTGGGTTGGGTTACAGACCAACTCGACAAGATCAACCAGAGGCTACAAAGGAGCCCAAGTTTGTCAGCGGGGGGATGCTCACCCCGGATGTTGTGAATAGTTTGGAAGATGAGTCGGAAGATGAGCGCAACCTGGAAAGCTGGATACGTCCAAGGATCCCGGGGAGCCATGTCTCAAACTGGTCTTCCCAGGAAATTATAAGGGTTACTCCTGCAGAGTAATTATTATTTCCTGTGTTTTTGAAGCATGCATCAAGTCCTGTATCTTGCCCAAGATATCGGGACTCATTTTGTAATCGGGCCATCTTGTATTTTGTGCAAAGATCAATTAATGAATATCAGGACATCTTTTGCAAATGAGTCTTTTCTTTTCCGCTCACTGTTTTTCATTCTTTATTTTTTGTACAAAAATAAAATGGCAATGTTTTTCAAAATAAATAACTTCATTTTCACTTTTTCTAAGCAAGATAAAACTGATCACTAAAATGAACAAATCTAAACCCTTGCAGAACATGCCCTCCAGACTGCACCGACAACGACTCAGCTATGACTTCGTATGACTTTGACAATCCGATTAATCAAGCCGATGAAGGGGTTGAAGAAGATTATGAGCTACCTGAAGAGCTATCCAGGTTGTTGAGACAAGAGGAGAAGGTTATCACTCCTCATCAGGAGGAGGTTGAGACAGTTAATCTTGGTACATAAGAAGACTTGAAAGAAGTTAAGATCGGGGCCTGCCTGCAAGATTCAGTGAAAGAGCAACTGATTAACATGCTTCGGGAGTATGTGGATGTTTTTGCTTGGTCTTATCAGGATATGCCAGGTTTGGACACCGACATTGTTATGCACAAGCTGCCTCTGAAATAAGACTGTCCGCCAGTAAAACAAAAGTTGCGCCGTACTCGCCCAGATATGGCAATGAAGATAAAAGAAGAGGTACAAAAACAGTGGGATGTCGGTTTCCTTGATGGGACTAGTTACCCGCTGTGGGTAGCTAATATTGTACCTGTGCCTAAGAAGTATGGCAAGGTGAGGATGTGTGTGGATTACCGGGATCTGAACAGAGCCAGCCCGAAAGATGATTTCCCATTACCTAACATTGATGTATTGGTCGACAATACGGCTCAGTTCTCGGTGTTCTCTTTCATGGATGGATTTTTAGGATATAATCAGATCAAAATGTCACCTGAAGACATGGAGAAGACAACCTTCATCACACCCTGGGGCACATTCTGTTATAAGGTGATGCCATTCGGATTGAAGAATGCTGGTGCCACTTATCAACGGGCTATGGTAACGTTATTCCATGACATGATCCACAAAGAAATTGAATGTTATGTGGATGACATGATTTCCAAGTCCCTCACAGAAGAAGATCACCTGGTGAATCTGTTGAAGCTATTCAAATGTCTGAGGAAGTACCAACTGAAGTTAAACCCCAACAAATGCACATTCGGGGTGCGATCCGGTAAGCTGCTGGGATTTATTGTGAGTGAAAAAGGAATTGAAGTCGACCCTGACAAAGTTAAAGCTATTCAAGAAATGCCTGCACCAAAGACCGAAAAAGAAGTTCGAGGGTTCTTAGGCAGATTGAACTACATTTCAAGGTTCATATCTCACCTTACAGCAACCTGTGAACCCTTGTTCAAATTGTTAAGAAAAGAACAAACGGTCAGGTGGAACGAAGACTGCCAGAGGGCTTTTGACAAAATCAAGGAATACTTACAAGAGCCTCCAATCCTTATGCCTCCAGTTGAAGGAAGACCTATAATAATGTACTTGACAGTATTAGAAGAAGTCAATGGGGTGTGTGTTGGGTCAGCATGACGAGTCTGGTCGAAAAGAGTATGCAATATACTACCTAAGCAAAAAGTTTACCGACTATGAACAACGTTATTCACTGCTCGAGAAAACTTGATGTGCTTTAGCGTGGGCTGCTCGCCGACTGAGACAGTATATGTTGACCCACACTACCTTATTGATATCCAAGATGGATCCAGTTAAGTACATTTTTGAGAAGCCAGCGCTTACCGGATGGGTTGCAAGATGGCAAATGATTCTCACAGAATATGACATTCAATACACATCTCAGAAAGCCATCAAGGGCAGTGTGTTGTCTGATTATCTCACTGAGCAACCCATTGATGATTACCAGCCTATGAGATTTGACTTCCCTGATGAAGACATCATGTTCATAAAAGCAAAAGATCATGAAGAGCCTATTCACACTGAAGGGCCCGACCCAGAAGAAGAATGGACTATGATGTTTGATGGGGCTGTTAATATGAATGGATGTGGTGTTGGTGCAGTACTCATTACACCTAAGGGAGTTCACATGCCTTTCTCGGCAAAACTCACTTTTAACTGCACTAACAACGAAGCTGAATACGAAGCTTGTATTATGGGTCTTGAGGAAGCCATTGACCTCAGGATCAAGACTTTGACTGTTTTCGGAGATTCAGCTCTGGTAATTAATCAAACCAACGGCAAATGGTACACTCACCAGGATCATCTAATTCCATACCGGGACTATACAAGGAGATTACTGACTTTCTTCACAACAGTCAAACTTGAGTATATCCCTCAGGATGAAAATCAGTTCGCAAACGCTTTAGCTACCATTTCATCCATGATCAAAGTTCAAGCTGCCAACTTTGTACCTTGGATTTCAGTGTCCAGACTTGATAGACCAGCATACGTATTCTCTGAAGACCTTGCGAAAGATGATAAGCCTTGGTTCCACGACATCAAGTGTTTCTTGGAGGATCAAACATACCCACCTGGGGCATCATCCAATGACAAGAAGACATTAAGAAGGCTTGCTGGTAGTTTCTTCCTGAATGTTGATGGTTCTTTGTATAAGAGAAACTTTGACATGGTACTTCTCAGATGTGTTGATAAGACAGAAGCAAATTTGTTGATGCACGAGGTGCACGAAGGATCTTTTGGTACCCATGCGGGAGGGCATGCAATGGCTAAAAAGTTGTTGAGATCAGGCTACTACTGGATCACAATGGATGCAGACTGTTGTGCTTATGCCAGGAAGTGCCATAAATGCCAGATTTATGCAGATAAGGTGCATGTGCCTCCAAATCCTCTGAATGTGATGTCTTCACCCTGGCCCTTTACCATGTGGGGCATTGATATGATTGGCAAGATTGAACCGACCGCTTCAAATGGCCACAGATTCATCCTGGTAGCCATTGACTATTTTACCAAGTGGGTCGAAGCAGCTTCTTATGCAAATGTCACCAGACAAGTGGTAGCCCGATTTCTGAAGAGAGACATCATATGTCGGTATGGAGTACCCGAGCGAATCATTACTGATAATGGTTCCAACTTAAACAATAAAATGATGGCAGAACTGTGCCGGGACTTCAAAATCCAACACCACAATTCTTCTCCTTACAGGCCAAAGATGAATGGCGCTGTGGAGGCAGCTAACAAGAATATCAAGAAGATTGTGTAGAAGATGGTGGTCACCTATAAAGACTGGCATGAAATGCTACCATTTGCCTTTCATGGATACCGTACGTCAATCAGAACATCCACTGGGGCAACACCGTATCAACTTGTGTATGGTATGGAGGCAGTCCTACCTGTTGAAGTTGAATTACCCTCTTTACGGGTATTAATGGATGTTAAACTGAACGAAGCAGAATGGGTCTGATCCCGATACGAACAACTGAGTCTGATCGAAGAGAAGAGATTGGCTGCAATTTGTCATGGGCAGCTGTATCAGAAAAGAATGAAGAAAGCCTTCGATCAGAAAGTCAGGCTTCGAGAGTACCAAGTAGGATATCTTGTGCTGAAAAGACTCCTTCCTCCTCATACAAACCATAGGGGCAAGTGGACTCCGAATTATGATGGTCCGTTCATAGTAAAGAATGTTTTCTCTGGTGGAGCACTGATGCTCAGTACTATGGATGGTGAAGACTTCTTGTCCCCTGTGAATTCAGATGCAGTTAAAAAATACTTCGCATAAAATGACCCGCTGGACATAAAAACAGAATGTAAGTCCAGGCAAAAATAGGGCATCCCGGCGAGTCAAAAACAGAATAAAAGACTCGGGAAAAAATAAGGGAAAATAATAAAAAATGTGTACACCCGCTGAGTTGAAAAGCCGCATTGGACAGCTCAGGCAAAAAAGGGTATCCCGGTGGATTGAAAACCCGAAAGGGCGATCCACGCAAAATCAGGGAATAAACGAACAACTGCATCTTGAATTCGTCTGTATCACCTACAACATGGCAAGCTCCGAAAGGTTAAAGCATCAGTCAGAATCAACCTTCTTAAGAAAGCAAGATGAGAAGAACGTCAATGGCATACAAGTCATGGCAAAAGGGAAGCACTGAGGCGTCATCAACATTGCCAGTACCTTTTTGTTTCTCAATTTGTAACAATCTCCTCATTTCAGGGGATCTGTTTCTTTGACTGTACTTTCCAATTCAGGGCATGCAAATTAATAAAATCAGATTTTCAGTCACATGCTGTCGCGTATATTTTATCTTTATTTGCAAAAATGTCTGATGTCTTTAGTATTGATCGCATAGGTACAAATGCGTCCTTTCTAAAAAATTACATGCTTACAGGAAATATATTTACTCCCGGGAGTGTCTAAACTCCTATGATGGAATCCATTAGGGATACCTAGGGATACTTGTACGTTTCTTTGCCATAGCAGGGTTGCAGGTACTCGAACCACCAGGGATGCTTTCTCCCCAACTGAGTTCCTCATCCTCGGAAGGATCCTCATGGACATCTCTAAGAAGACCGTTCAATAATCATTCCTCCCCGACCGAGTGTTAAACAGAGAGCCATCTCCCCGCAGAGTCTCAACCTCTATCCAGAAGAGCAATGTTGAAGATTTCACAACAAAGTAATGAAAGCTTCCGCAGTCCCCAGCTGGGCTCCTCATCATTAAGATAAGTTTATCGGTAGCCTACTTCCCCGAGCAGAATTATATCAGTTCTACCGGTGTTCTCATGCCCAACTGGGACATTCCATGCAAACAAGATCAGCCAGAAACCTCTACGGATACAGGATCTGAATCCTGGATTGGTATCTTTTGCATAATCATAGCATTCGCATCATATCTTCCCCCCAGAGCGTAGCATTCCCCCCAGAGCGTAGCATTCCGTCTAATACGGAGCATTACGGCAAAAATCAAACATATTGCATAATCACAAGTCAGGTTCGAACCAGTCACCTATAAGTACCAATGATACCACATCAGTAGTATACAGAATACCTCTTAATTTCCCCAGCAGGAAACCAAAGTATCCCCTTTGAACTCCCAAAATGCAGATACATATTCCTTTTGGCACTCGTCCGTGTCATCTTTCCCCAATAAAGACGCCAGAACATTCTCCACAGACAGATACATCTATATACATTCCTTCGACACCCGTTCGTGTCACCATTCCCCAGCATGGTTGCCTAAACACTCATTGTAAACAACACACTTCCTCCGACACCATCCGTGTCATCTCATCCCCACAGATCGTCAGAATATCTTTTACACTCATAAGTTCATAACTTACACGCTTTCCCTTATGATACTCGCTCATACTTTTACTCCTACAGATACTCGTCTGTATCTTGCACACACACCTTTTTCCCCTCAGAGTCAACACTCGTCCGTGTCATTATCTCGGAACATGCGTCAGCATTTGTTTCTGCCGATACTCGTCCGTATCATAGTCTTAAGGATGCTCATCCGCATCTTTAATCTATACACAGTGTCAAACACTTATACCTTTTCTTTCTTAAATTTAGACACTCGTCTGTGTCTACCATTCCCCAGAAGAGTTCCCAACAAACCCCATTGATTTATTTCCTTTTTATCTGACATTTGTCATGATGCTTCCGGTAGCCGTACCCTGCCAGGTGATCGTCCTTCACCTTTTTGATGATCGTCCTTCATCATCCCCAGCGGAGTCTCTATTTATTAGAACCCCCTTTTATCCGACATTCGTCATATGTCGTGATATTTAGCAGCCGTACCCTGCTAGGTGATCGTCCTTCACCTTTTGATGATCGTCCTTCATCGGTTTATCCGATGGTAGTCCCCATCGTTGATCTTGTTATCTGACATTCGTCCTATGTCATGATAAACCCCGGGAGCAGTCGTACCCTGCTAGGTGATCGTCCTTCACCTCTTGATGATCGTCCTTCATCATGCTTATCTGATGGTCGTCCCCATCGTCGACCTTTTCTATCCGGCATTCATCCTATGTCGTGATGCTTTCGGCAACCGTATCTTGCCAGGTGATCGTCTTTCACCTTAGATGACCGTCCCTTATCTTATCCCCAGCAGAGCAGTCGTCCCCTGCCAGGTGATCGTCCTTCACCCTTGATGACCGTCCCTCATCATTTATTTCTTCAACCTGATGGTCGTCCCCATCAGTACCTTTGCCTTTAATCCCCAGAGAGTTTTACTGTATTTGATGGTCGTCCCCATCATGATCCCTCTATTTCCCCAGCATGTCGGTCGTCCCCGTCATTGCTTTATCCCCAGCAGTCGTCCTCTGCTCGACGGTCGTCTTCCGTCGCCCGCACTTTTTAAATCATACTTTACTTCCTTTTGCAATCTATATCCCTTTTCTTCTTCATTCAGTGAGCGCAAATTTTGGATTGTCTTTGGTATTCAACCACAAGTTATCTTGTTTGTCTGTTAAGCCGTCGCTTACATCCTGCACAACTAACTCATGTTTGAATAGGGGCAGCTGTAAACACCCCAAATTTACCCTCACTCATTTCACCATGGCTTGTGATTCTTTTCATATTGCATAAGTTCAATCATATCATCTCATAGTGCATTTTTGCTTCACTGCATTGGTTCTAAGTTATCTGCATCTAGGGTTTGTGATTTGAGCAATCCCTGAGCTATCTGAGCCACTCCAAAGGTCTTCAATCATCTCAAGAGGGTCCATGTATGTTAAAACATCATATCATATCCTCCCAAGATCAAGAAAGTCAGAAAATCACAAGAACTGAGAAAGGCATGGAAGCAGAGCCAGGTTTAACTACACAGATGACCTAAAATTAGGGTTTTGGTTTCAGAGGTCATAACTCCAACTTTTTTGGTCATTATTGTTTCTATTGGTCTCTATATGATATGAGGATCATGCATACCAATTTTCATGAAGAAATTCAATGGGGAAGGCATCTGATCAAAAGATGACTTCTTGAGCAAGTCAGTGCAAAATCAGGGCATCTGAGGCCCCCAATCATCCAACCAAAGGGTCTTCTCCATCATTTTGAGTGTATATGATCTTTATTTGATCTTAGAAGAAGTTATAAGTTCACAAAATCGAAGAATTTCAAGCCATTTGCAAAGTTGCCATTTTGGGAAAGTGACTTGTAATGTAAACTTGCCATTTTGGGAAAGTTCTTCAACCTCCTCTTTTTGATTCAAAAATGCTTCAAATGAAAAATTCTTGTTCATGAAAGTTGTAGATTGGATCCTCCCATTTTCAAAAAGTTCAAGAACTTGATCTAATTCATCATAGAACTCAAGTTATGGCCTTGCAAAGTTGGGAAAAAACACAAAATTTCACTTATGCACCAAAGAGGGAAGTTTGCAAAAGCACTTGCCAAAGCCAAATGTGACCTCTAATTGAATTCTAAGCATTGCACAAACATCACACATGACCTAAAATTCAAAATTGCACAAAGAAATCCCAAGCTTTATGCCTTGAACTTCAAGTAATTCAAAAGGGGCCAAACTTCCCCAAAATTGCAAAATGGATCAAATCTCTTCAGCCACTTGTGCCAGCTAAAAACTATGACTTCCATGGACCTCCTTGAAGCAAGCTGACTCGAACCATGCCTTGAAACATCCACTGAACCAGCCCATACCTCAAGTACATAAGTTGGTGACATTTTTGCAACTTGCCCATACCAATCACATAGGCCAGCACCCACCCTCTGACCTATCCAAACATGATATGTGTACCAAAAGCAACCCAACACATAAGATAACACAAGCTGAAACCTCCAAGAACACAGCATACACAAAATCCCCCAAATTTGCAAAAGCTTTCGAAACTCACAACTCAGCCATCAAACCTCAAAACAAATTCCATAGAACAACTCCATAATCATCACTGATCATTTCCCACCCTTCATTTTGCCCTAAAACACTCAGAATCAAAAACACGATTTCAACATTTCATGAACTGAACTTCTGCCAACTTCCTTTTGAGGCCATTTAAGCTTCAACCAAGCATCACAAGCTCTTGAAGGGAATCATTGGAGTGGATTTGAGGCAAAGGACTGGCCAGAAAGCTCCTGTTTCGAAAGCTCAACTTCAGGTAGCCATGGCATTTATTTTTCCAAAACTCTCATTTTATGTTATAGAATGATTCTATGTCTTCCCCTGATTGCCATGATATGTTTGGTTTTGAAAATAGTTGAGAAATAAGCATTTCATAAGCTTCTGAAATTTCTGAGTTGTTTTCCGTTTTGCTTTGATTCGTGCTTTTGATGATGAATAAATGAACTTTGATGGTTGATTCTTGCTGGGGTTGAGGAAAGGATCATTTCTGGAGAGTTTTAGGGCTTGGGGTTGCGTATTGAGTGAGATAGCTTGAGAGGCTAGCCGGAGAAGATGACCGGAACACTGTTCCGGTCACCTGAAAATGTTTAGGGTTCAGATTAGGGCTTAATGACATAATTAGCGTAGTTTGAATATGGGCCGTCCATTTGCGTGCGTTGGTCAATTCCCTCCCCTTTTTATTTGAATTTGGGCCACTGGATCAGCATATTTCCATTTTAATTCATTTAATTTTCATTTTTATTACATTTCTTTCTACATTTTATTAAAAATAGCAAAACACTTCTAAAAAATTTTATTTTTTGCATCATGACTTAAAATATTTTTCTCATTCTGAAAATAATTTTTATTTTATTTTTTGCATAAAATTCGTATTTTTAAAATATTTAAATGTTTATTTTAATTAATTAATGAGAATTAATTAATTAAAATAGCATTTAAGTTTCTAAAAATCACCAAAAAATCACATTGCATCTTGATACATTTAGAAACATTATCAAACTCTTCACACAAATTTATTTTTCGTTCTTGACATATTTTGACATTTTTCTTTGGATTTTAGGGTTCTTAAAAGTCAATGTTTTTACCCTAACTTAGAAAAATCCTTTCTGCCTAACCATGAAGAGTTTGATGTTGGTTCTTTTTTCATTGTATTCCTCATATCATGTAGTTTCTAGGATAAAATGGGCATGAGTTTTATCTTTCATTTTTAATTTGTTGTGCATTTTTCCTTTTGAAGTGCCTTAAAACCCTAGCAAAATTTAGAAAATCATAACTTCTATTAGGTTAAGGTTTAGGCCTCCTCCTTTGGGCAGTGAACTTGTATAGGTTTAGGGTACCTTTGAACCTATTTTCAATTTTTTATCTCATGTCTTGCTTCTGGTTATGAAGTTGGTATTGCATGATATGTATAAACCCTAATTTTTTCCTTCATTTGCATTCATCTCTCACATGCTTGCAATCATGAACTTGCCATGACATCTTGTGTACTCATATGACATGTAAGACATCTTAAGACACATTGCAAGCATGTTTGATCATTGCATCATCCATTTGCCATGTTTTGTATCCATTGCATTTCATAAGTTTCCATGAACTTCCTTGCTTCTTACTTGTCTCATTTGCATCCTCATCTCTTGTATGATCATCCACATTTCATGACATACATTTGCATCATCCCTTTGCATCACCTACATCTTGATTGTGCTTCTGGCTTTGGTTTGCATCATTGCATCTTTCTCATTTTTATTCCATTTCATTTCCTTTTGCTGACTTTTCAGGTGGTAAGTTACTTTGAGAAGTGAATTTGCCTTCACTTATCATAATCTCTTCTCATCTTTTATGCATCATTGCTGAATTTTATTTGTGGATTAGAGTGAGCTTGCTCATTCATGCTCCTTCTCCTCCTTCTTTCTTCAAGCAACTTATCTTCTTAAGTGAAGTAAGTTGTCTTGCTTCTTTCTGCTTCTTTTTCTTCCATCCTGCTTCTTCCTTGGTGGCTTTTCTCTTGAAGATCTTTTGCAAGCCTCATAAACCCTAGGAACATCCAAGTATGATCACAATTAGGGTTTGTTTAGTCCCCCCATTAGTTTTACCTTTGTGTCATCTTTGAGTCTTCTCTTCTCATCTCTTAATCAAGGACTAAACCTTAAAGGTTTTAAGGCTTTGTGATTAAAGTTTGTGCCTGCATCCTTCTATTAGGATGGAGTGTATAACCTTAATCCTAAGTGTTAAACCCTTAATGTGTTTAAATCCTTTAATCAATTCATTTAATAATCAATAAGACATCAAGCTTGTAACTTGGGCCTTGCATTAGGGTTCTAATTCTTCCTTAATTGGTCAAGAAGGACTAACCCTAGTGTTAATGGACAAGTCCCCCTCAAGTTGTCTTACAAACCATAAAATCCACTTCCTAATCTTATCATTAACTAAAATCCACTCTAATAAAGACTTTGTTATGTCATGAGGTTAATCCCTAATCATGGATTAAGTTGAGGAGCCTTCCTCAGCTTAAATGTTCTCATCTATTATCCTTCTATTAGGATGGTGTAATGAGTCCATTAAATCCTTGATTATGGCTTAAACTCATTACTTAACACTAAACAAAAACAACAGAAACATCTAAATAAATGTAAGTAGGTTAATGATCTTAATCCTACATCATGGTGATCAAGTGTGAGGTGCTTACTTCATACTTAAGGTATTCTCATTACCCCTAATCAGAGGGAGGATGTAATGAGTTTACTAACCCTTGGTTTAGGCTTAAGCTCATTTTCTTATGACAAACACAAAAAGCAATAAAAGACTGAAAACACAAAAACAAACAATAATCGTCTCCTCCGAGATTCTTTTCTCACCACACTCATTCATAAACGAGAACTTGCTTCTTCCGTCTAATGCAAGACAGTTTGCACCTGAGCCAGACAGGTCATACACTTGAGCATAGACAAGTAAGCAGTTCACAAGTCAATTTATCTTTCAGTCTCTTTGAGTCGAACTACGGTGTTCTGACTTCCTCATTGCACGAGAGGATACGTAGGCATAACTTAACAGTTATCGAACAAAAGTCTTTGTATTCCCCCTCTGTCGCTCCCACTAAATGAGGCCAGGTCAAATAGGGTACAGACGCGAACGGTCGGCGAGAGGGACAATGAGAACACACAGCAGTGAACTCACTGGAGAAGAAAAGAGTCGCCAGCTAGGCATTTTTATCCCGGAGGAAAGGCAATGCTGCATAGACCTAGAAAGAGATGGATAAGACGGTTGCGAACCAGAGAGACTGAGGAAGGGGTTGGTTACAACCTGGGAAGGTATTAGCACCCAGATTGTCCGTCGTACTCGACGGGATCCACGCTTAAAAGATTTGTGTTTTAAAGGGGTAGTGTCAGTGCAATTTGTGTGTAAAGTAGCTGGAAAAGAATGTACAGGTGTCAGTGTAAGAAGTGTGAAGTGTAATATGTACAGTGTCAGTGTGAGAACAGGAATAAGATGCTCAAGATCATGAGGCTTAAAGAATAATGCTGGAAGGAGGGGGAATATACAGAGACTTTTGTTCGATAACTGTTAAGTTATGCCTACGTATCCTCTCGTGCAATGAGGAAGTCAGAACACCGTAGTTCGACCCAAAGAGACTGAAAGATAAATTGACTTGTGAACTGCTTACTTGTCTATGCTCAAGTGTATGACCTGTCTGGCTCAGGTGCAAACTGTCTTGCATTAGACGGAAGAAGCAAGTTCTCGGTTATGAGTGAATGAGATGAGAAAAGAATCCCGAAGGAGACGATTATTGTTTGTTTTTGAGTTTTCAGTCTTTTATTGCTTTTGAAAGTTTGTCATAAGTTAATGAGCTTAAGCCTAAACCAATGGATTTAGTAAACTCATCACATCTTCCCTCTGATTAGGGGTAATAAGAATACCTTAAGTGTGAAGTCAGATTCTCACACTTAATCACCTTTGGTGTAGGATTAAGATCATTAACCTACTTGTGATTATTTAGATGTTTTTGGTGTTTTTGTCTAGTATTAAGTAATGAGATTAAGCCATAATCAGGGATTAAACAGACTCATTACACTATCCTAATAGAAGGATAATAAATGAGAATGTTTAAGCTGAGGAAAGCTCCTCAACTTAATCCATGATTAGGGATTAAACTCATGACAAAACAAGCCTTTAATTAAGTGGATTTTATTTCATGGTATGATGATGAAGTGAGTTTTATGATTTGTAAGACAACTTGAGGGGGACTTGTCCATTAACACTAGGGTTAGTCCTTCTTAACCAATTAAGGAAGAATTAGAACCCTAATGCAAGGCCCAAGTTACAAGTGTGATGTCTTGATAATTATTATGTGAATTGATTAAGAGATTTAAACACATTAAGGGTTTAACACTTAGGATTAAAGTTATACACTCCATCCTAATAGAAGGATGCAGGCATAAGCTTAATCACAAAGTCTTAAAGCCTTTAGGGTTTAGTCCCTGATTACGAGGTGAGAAGAGAAGACTCAAAGAGACACAAAGGGAAAACTAAGTGGGGGACTAATCAGAAACCCTAGTCATTGTCATGCTTGGTTGTTCCTAAGGTTCGTGTGGTTTTTTAAGAGATATCTTCAAAGAGAGCCACCAGGAAGCAGATGAAAGGATCAAGAAGTGAAGAGAAGCAAAACAACTTGCTTCACTCAAGAAGTCAAGTTGCTTGAAGGATGAAGACATAATAAACAAGGAGGAGCAAGCTCACTCCAATATCCATACAAAAAGATGTAACAATAATGTACAAAGGAGATGAAAAGGAAATGCGTGAAGTGAAGGCAAATTCACTTCTCGGAGTACTTACCACCTGAAAAGTTAGCATGAAAGAAAGAAATAAAGTGAAAGTGAGGTTGATATTAAGATGCAAACCAAAAATAGAAACATGTTCATGATACAAGGAGAGTTACAAGATGACATGAATTATTGTGCAAGTGAAAATAAGCAAAAGACAACCAACTAGATTAATTAAACGAACAATTAACAAATTAGCTAGAACAATTTCACCTAAAACATGACACTTATACCCCTTTTTATTTTTATTTTTTTATTAACTATTACCCTAATTTAACTAATCAAAAAACTATTAAAACAAAATTAATTAACTATGGATATTTTCTAGAATATTATTTGGTCATAAAGCTAGAATCCTAAAGAAAATAAATTTACTATATATAAAAAAAGCTAGATTAAACTTTAGTTTAAAGAAAAAAAAACAATTAAAAAAAAAACTTATTAAACCAAAGGACACTAATTAGGATACTTAGGATTTTACTTAATAAATGGACAACCTAAACAAAATAAGAACAAAAAAAAGTGAACATAAAACAAATCAGGGCTAACAAAAACTGGCCATGGGGCGCAGGCCAAGGCCCAAGGCCCGCGGGTCAAGACCGACCCGGTTCAAAACCAAATGAAAGAAAGAAAATACAAATCCTGAGGAAAGACGAAGATCAACGCTTTCACGACACACCCGCAGCCATAGATGACCGCAAAGAGAACCTAAAGGAAACACCAATTATCCTCAACATCATATCAGCAAAACAAAATCAAATCAAGCACTATGTCAATCGACGGATTTGCTTCGGGTAAAAGCGACAAGCTCAACGTATCATCTAAAGAAATTCGAACGGAAAAGAAGGAGAAGGCGTCGAGTTCGTGGGATACTCGTTCCTCTTCCGCAAGCAAGTTAACAATCGTCAATAACACTATCAGCTACCGAAACAGAGTAGAAACCCTAACCCCATTTCAAACCCTAACCCCCATTCTGAAGGAACAAAAGTTACTTCGTATGAATATCAGCAACGGTTGAACAAGGGTGAAGAATGATACCTCAATTTTACTCGAGTCGGCTTCTAAGGTGAGATTTCTTCTCCTTTTGTCAACTTTTTATACTCTGGGATTTTGCTATTGGTGCTCTGTGTACTGTGATTGGGGGTCTAGGGTTTTCTTTGCGAAAGTGATATCTGAGTTTTTGTTGCGGCTGTGTATGTTGTTTCTTCATGAATTCATCTCTGGCTTTTATATTTTGAATTAGGGTTTTCATGAATTTGATTTAAAACTGAAACAAACTCAAACTAGCTATGTCTTCTCCTTCTTTTTCATAACAGAAAAATGTCTTTGCTATTTTGTGAAACCTTGCCCTGCAACTTGCTGACACTTCTGCTATGGATTTTTTGTCTGTTTATGCCCCTTGGTTTTGAAAACGAACTGAAATGGTTGGCCTTGAATTGGATTGGTTTCTCCTTTTTACTGCCGTAAACTCATGTTTTACTACTTGTTACCTTATTGACCTGTCGTGGGAATTTCAAACTTTGCAGGGTCACAAAGTGAGAACCGTTACCGTCCTCAAGGCCTGAGCTTTGGGATTAGCTTCCTTTGATTTATTCACCCTGATAGAAGTCATGGAGAATCCTAAAAGAACCCTGGAAAAAATTGGACTTGGAGTTTGGCTTGGTCACTTTACGGAGTGGAATCCCTCTAGACGTGACATGCTTAATCAGGTAAATTGATGTTAACTGGAAAGTTGCCACCCTTCTGTTCATGTTATTTTTTGACATTTAGAAAAGGTTGATATTAATTACAAGAGTGATTTCTGGAAATTTGCAGGTCTCGGCATCCTCGGAAATTGTTTGTTAATGGACAGATGCTTGTAGTTGAGATTGTTGTCGTTGAAGCCGAGGCTAGCTCACGGACTTCTGTTGCATCAAATGGGACAATTTATGCTGACTTAGGTTCATGGAGCTTTACTGCAGTTGAGCAGATGAAGCCGGTTGTTGCTGCCTCTGTTGTTGAAGATGCAGTGGGAAGACAGGGTGATATTGTTGGCATTTGCCTCAACCATTGGTTATGTGTTAAAAAGCTGCATCACGGAAAGCCGTCCATTCAGCAGCAATTTGGACAACCGATTTGGCCGCGACTTTGACGCATTGTATTGTAATTGTTGCTGTGGGGAACTTGTTCTTGGAAATGACTTTAAGGCCAAACCCGTTGGTTTTCTACAATTTATTGGGTAGGTGGTATTGAAGGCCGTGACTGAATTTGTGACAGCTGAACAGACTGGTTGTGTTGTTGCTTTTGTTGTTCAAATAATGTCAACTCTTCGGGTTTCTTCCAATAACAAGATATGACATCAATTCTAGTAGTATCCATCATTCTGGTGTTCAACACGAAGTTGAGAAATCAACTCAGGACTGTCCAAACCAATGGTTGTTGGAATAGCCAAGGGAGCCCAAGAAAATACCTTCATTGCAAGAAGACTTTTCCCTGGAGTTTTCCTGGCCAATGCATCAATTTCACTGTCCATTACCACTTGATAATGAAGGGAAAAAAGAAGAATAAGCAATGATACAAGAAGTAGCAGGTGCGTGGGAGGGTGTGGGAGCTGTGAGTCGGTTTCACATGTGTTTTTTGAGTGTCCTTATTTTGCAGGCGTTTGGAGCGACATATGTAAATGGATAGGGGTGAAGGAAGCACTCCACAAGGAGGGATGGCAACATCTGGAACAATTTGAGAATCTATTGGG
Source organism: Lathyrus aphaca (assembly GCA_963966055.1). Lineage (NCBI taxonomy): Eukaryota > Viridiplantae > Streptophyta > Magnoliopsida > Fabales > Fabaceae > Lathyrus > Lathyrus aphaca. The sequence goes on along the minus strand of OZ014523.1, from coordinate 343,273,520 downwards.
CTTCGAAAATTCGAGGAACTTAAAGATATTAACAATATGGTGTGCAGGAATTTGTTATTTGGAGACACAGAAACGCGATATTGTTTCGAAATGCGGACAAACAGTTATAGAAAATTGGAGAAGTGAAGATATCTGCTTGGTTGGAAGTGGCTCAGATTGAAAACAGGTTTAGTTTCGGATGACTTGGCAGCATGGTGTTCACAAGTTCAATCTTGTTTGGGCATATTTATTCAACCGGGACAGATTTTTTCTAAGCTTGCTTGGTATTTGGAGTGAACTTTGCAAGTGGCTGGGAGTGAAGACCGCTCTTCATAATGTCGGCTGGCAGCATTTGGAACAATTTCAGCTGTTCGATAAAATTCTCCCGGCTCTAGGAGTACCAAGCTGGAAATTGACCGTTGATTCCCGTCACGACACTTTCCAAACAAACTGGTTTTCTGATCATGTGTTCCACATCAGCTTTGTAGTGTCTGCCTCTTGCCTTTTGTTCTTCCTCAAAACTCAACTATTGTAATTCATTCGGACTTTGTTGATGGCCTTGTTTAGTTGTCAATAAAACGTTATGCCTCTTTAATAAAAATCTGTTTTTTACTGCCTTTCAATTTCGGCTGCCTTTCAAATGCTCCGACCAAAATGTCTTGTAAAACTTGGAGAAAATTAATGTTACTATGCTTTAGAAAGGTGCACACAGCAACATAAAAGGGATTACGACTCCGAATCAATCGTGTATCCAAATCATAATCCAAATCCAATCATAATCCACACCCGACATAATACCACGTAATTTCTTTTCTCCTTTCCCTTTTTGAAACCAATGAATCAAAGAAATCACACTTATCATTTTTCTTTACAAAAATGCAATAAGTTTAACCCATAACTCATCAATTTATTGGAAATAAAATCGAAATATCTTAAAATCAACTTTGAAATTTTAGTGACACTCAACCATCAACGAGACCCCAGTTGATTGAAATGATTTGCAGGAAACGCACTTGTAAGGCCTTTGGTGAGTAAGAATGACTGGTGTGGCACAGGCCCATGGACCAAATCCTGGGAAATTGCAATGAGTGGAGGCATAGTCACATGGGCCTTTGCAAATTGGTACAAGTCCGCCCCCTTTGTGATCCCTTGAGGCATAAGTCGTGAAACTTGGAGATTCTTTGGTGCATTCAAAATTTAAGGCCCTGATTCATGCTTGCGTGATGATTGGAAGTCGCACTGGAATCACACAAAAGCTTGCCATGAGAATTTGCAAGTTCTTCAATTCAAGGCAATTTTGCAAAGTGGCTCGAAACTCCTCAGTCTTGTGAACTTCTGGCATCCCATATGATCAAATAAAGATCATATGCAATCAAAATGACGAAGTATACCCTTTGGTCGGGTCCTCGGGAGCCTCAGATATCCTGATTCTGTACTGACATGTTCCAGAAGTCATCCCTTGATTAGATACCCTTCCCATGGAATTTCTTCGTGAAACTTGATACGCGCGAACCTCATAACCTGGCTCCGTTTCCATGCCATTTCCGGTTCTTGTGATTCTTTGGCATTCTTTTGACTTTGAGGGCATACAATATGATGCTTGATCATTGAAGACCTTTGGAGTGGCTCTTGAAGCTTCTGGATTGCTCGGATCACAAACCCTAGATGCAGATGACTTTGAACCAATGCAGTGAATCAAAAATGCGGTATGAGATGCCATGATTGAGATTATGTATATGAAATGATCACAAGCCATGGTGTGAATGGGTGAGGGCAAATTTGGGGTGTTTACAGCTGCCCCTATTCAAACATGAGTTAGCTGTGCAGGTTGGAAGCAACGGCTTAACAGGCAAACAAGATAACTTGTGGTTGAATACCAAAGACAGTCCAAAATTTGCACTCACAGAATGAAGAAGAAAAGGGATATAGATTGTAAAGGGAAATAAAGTATATTAAAAAGTGTGGGCGACGGAGGACGACCGTCGAGCAGAGGACGACTGCTGGGTAAAGAGCAATGACGGGGACGGCCGACATGCTGGGGATAAATGGTAAAGCTAAGACGGGGACGGCCGACTAGCTGGGGAAAATAAAATATTATGATGGGGACGGCCATCAAGATAAAGTTGTAAGCTCTCTGGATATTAATGAAGCATGACGGGGACGGCCATCAAGTTCATAAAGTAAAGTAACCGACGATGGGGACGGCCATCGGGCTAAAAAGAAAAGGGACCACGACGGGGACGGCCATCGGATTAAAGAATAAATGAAATAAACAGATGATGAGGTACGGTCATCAAAGGTGAAGGACGATCACCTAGCAGGGAACGGCTGCTCTGTTGGGGTTAAGATGAGGGACGGTCATCTAAGGTGGAGGACGACCACCTGGCAGGGTACGGCTGCCGAAAATATCGCGACATAGGACGAATGTCGGATAAAAGGTCAACGATGGGGATGGCCATCGGACGAGCATGATGGAGGACGACCATCAAGAGGTGGAGAACGACCACCCAGCAGGGGACGGCTGCTCTCGAGGTTTCTCATGACATAGGACGAATGCCAGATAACCAAAATCAACAATGGGGACGGCCATTGGATAAAATGATGAAGGACGATCATCAAAAGGTGGAGGACGACCACCTAGCAGGGGACGGCTGCTAAATATCAACGATGGGGATGGCCATCGGATGAGCATGATGGAGGACGACCATCAAGAGGTGGAGGACGACCACCTAGCAGGGTACGGCTGCTCTCAAAGTTTATCATGACATAGGACGAATGTCAGATAAGAAGAAAATTCACTTTGTTGGTGATCTACTGGGATATAGTAAACACGGACGAGTGTCTACAACCAAGAAAAGAACGTATAAGTGTTTAGATGTTGTGTATAGGTTAAAGATGCGGACGAGCATCCTTAAGACTATGATACGGGCGAGTATCATGTAGAAACAAACTGACACATGTTCAGAGATGATGATACGGACGAGTATCAGCGGGTTAACAGAGAACACGGAAGAGTGTTGAATCTGAGAGGACTCTTCTAGGGAATAGTAGACACAGACGAGTATCTATATTCAAGAAGACACAAGTTTTTGACACGGTGTATGGATTAAAGATGCGGACGAGCATCCTTAAGACTATGATACGGACGAGTATCATGTAGAAACAAACACTAGACGCAATGTTCTGAGATGATGGTACGGACGAGTACCAACTGGTTAACAAAGAACAAGGACCACTGTCGAATCTGTGGGGATATAGATGGTGTATACAAAATACGGACGAGTATCTGTATGAGTGTAGCATGAGTAGTGAGTATGAGTATTGTATAGATGAGTGTTTAATCTGCTGGGGAGAGTGACACGGACGAGTGTCAAGAGAAAAGTGTAATAATATCAACAAGTATATGGGTCGTAAAAGTGTAAGTGACTGCGCTGGGGATATGACGCGGACGGGTGTCAAGAAAATGAATATACAAGTGAGTGCAAAGAGGATGTCTTTGGCTTTCTGCTGGTGATCTGCCACGGATGGGTGTCAGGAAGTATCCGTGATACAGGTGATTTTGTTTGTAAAGAGTGTTCAGGCGACTTTACTGGGGAGTGATGACACGGACGGGTATCAACTGGTGTTTGTGGATTGTGAGGCAACTGCTTTTGCTGGGACTCTGGGGGATTTTTGTGTATTGCTGATTGACTGTCAACATTTACAAGTGTTCGATTCACAACATGACTTATGATTATGCTATGTATTTGATTTTTGCCGTAATGCTCCGTATTAGACGGAATGCTACGCTTTGTGGGTGAATATGATGCAAATGTTATGATTATGCAAAGATATCAAACCGGGACTCGGATCCCGTTGCTGCGAAGATCTCTGGCTGATCTGTTTGAAATGAGGATCCCCGCTGGGGATGTGATCATTGGTAGATCTGATGATATGATATTTGCTTGGGGATATAGGCCACTGATTGACATATCCTTGTAATGAGGGACCCAGCTGGGGTTCGTAGAAGTCGTCTGTACTCTGTTGTGACTCCTTCATGCGTTGCTCTCCTGGATAGAGGCTGAAACTCTGTGGGGGAGATGATTCCCTGATTCCTGCATTCTGCTGAGGAAGAAATGATTGGTACTACGGCTGGGGAGAGTTATAGGTAACTCAGCTGGGGAGAGAGCACCTTGAGTGCTAAGACTGTTTGTTGGTTTGCCAGCTTGCTGGGATGTAACTTGCATGCCCCAAGTTGCGTTCTGGATACCTGCAATCCTGCAAAGATAAGGAAACGCACAAAAGGTCCCGAGGTATCCTCTACTGGATTCCGTCATAGGAGTTAAGTACTTTCGAGAGTAATTACATTCCCTGCAAGCATGTGCTTTTATTTTTAGAGAAAAACATCTGTACTTATGCAATTATATTTTTAGAGACATCAGACAATTTTTTGCAAATAAAAATGTACAAAACGAAACATGACTGAAAAATCTGATTTTATTAATTCATGTGCCCTGAATTGGCAAGATACAGTCAAGGAAACAAATCTCCTAAAATGAAGAGACTGTTACAAATTGAGGAACAAAGTGCTGGCGATGTTGACGACGCTTTCAAAGGAGCTTCCTCTTCCGCTATGACTCGTATGACTTTTGACGTTCTTCTCGTCTTGCTTTCTGGAGAAAGTTGATTCTGACTAAAGCTTGATCCTTTCGAAACCTACCAAGTTGTAAATGATACAGACGAATTCAGAATACAGTTGTTCGCTTATTCCCTTATTTTGCATGGATCGCCCTTTCGGGTTTTCAATCCATCGGGATACCCATTTTTGCCTGAGTTGTCCAATGTGGCTTTTCAACTCAGCGGGTGTACATTTTTCATTTACTTCCCTTATTTTTGCCCGAGTCTTTTATTCTGTTTTTGACTCGCCGGGATGCCCTATTTTTGCCTGGACTTACATTCTGTTTTTATGTCCAGCGGGTCATTTTATGCGAAGTATTTTTTAACTGCATCTGAATTCACAGGGGACGGGAAATCTTCACCATCCATGGTGCTGAGCATCAGTGCTCCGCCAGAAAAAACTTTCTTGACTACAAATGGTCCTTCATAATTTGGAGTCCACTTGCCCCTGTGGTCTGTATGAGGAGGGAGGATTCTCTTCAGCACAAGATCTCCTACTTGGTACCCTCGGTGCCTGACTTTCTGATCGAAGGCTCTCTTCATTCTCTTCTGATATAACTGCCCATGACAGATTGCAGCCAATCTTTTCTCTTCGATCAGACTCAGTTGTTCGTATCGGGCCCGAACCCATTCTGCCTCACTTAGTTTAACATCCATTAGTACCCGCAGCGAGGGTAATTCAACTTCAACCGGTAGGACTGCTTCCATACCATACACAAGCTGATACGGCGTTGCCCTAGTGGATGTTCTGATTGACGTGCGGTACCCATGCAAGGCAAACGGTAGCATTTCATGCCAGTCTTTGTAAGTGACTACCATCTTCTGCACAATCTTCTTGATATTCTTATTGGCTGCCTCAACAGCGCCATTCATCTTTGGTCTGTAAGGAGAAGAATTGTGGTGTTGGATCTTGAAGTCCCGGCATAATTCAGCCATCATCTTGTTGTTTAAGTTGGAACCATTATCAGTAATGATTCGCTCGGGAACTCCATATCGACAGATGATATCTCTCTTCAGAAATCTGGCTACCACTTGTCTTGTAACATTGGCATAGGAAGCTGCTTCGACCCACTTGGTGAAATAATCAATGGCAACCAGGATGAATCTGTGGCCATTTGAAGCAGTTGGTTCAATCTTACCAATCATGTCAATGCCCCACATAGCGAAGGGCCAGGGTGAAGACATTATGTTCAAAGGATTGGGAGGCACATGCACCTTATCTGCATAGATCTGGCATTTGTGACATTTTATGGCGTAGGCACAACAGTCGGTATCCATTGTGATCCAGTAATAACCTGATCTTAGTAACTTTTTAGCCATTGCATGTCCTCCAGCATGGGTACCAAAGGAGCCTTCGTGCACTTCATGCATCAACAAATCTGCTTCTGTCATGTCAACACATCTGAGGAGTACCATATCAAAGTTCCTTTTGTATAAAGATCCATCAGTGTTCAGAAAGAAACTACCAGCAAGCCTTCTTAATGTCTTCTTATCATTGGATGATGCCCCCGGTGGGTATGTTTGATCCTCCAAGAAGCACTTAATGTCATGGAACCAAGGCTTATCATCTTTGACAACATCTGCTGCAAATACATATGCTGGTCTATCAAGTCTGGACACTGAAATCTGAGGTACAAAGTTAGCAGCTTGAACTTTGATCATGGATGAAATGGTAGCCAAGGCATCTGCAAACTGATTCTCGTCCCGAGGGATATACTCAAGCCTGACTGTTGTGAAGAAAGTCAGTAACCTTCTTGTATAATCCCTGTAAGGTATCAGATGATCCTGATGGGTGTACCATTTTCCATTGGTTTGATTAACTACCAGAGCTGAATCTCCGAATACAGTCAATGTCTTGATCCTGAGGTCAATGGCTTCCTCAAGACCCATAATGCAAGCTTCGTATTCAGCTTCGTTGTTAGTGCAGTTGAAGGTGAGCTTTGCCGAGAAAGGCATGTGAACTCCCTTAGGTGTAATGAGCACTGCGCCAACACCACGACCATTCATGTTAACAGCCCCATCAAACATCATAGTCCATTCTTCTTCTGGGTCAGGCCCTTCAGTGTGAATAGGCTCTTCATGATCTTTTGCTTTAATGAACATGATGTCTTCATCAGGGAAGTCAAATCTCATAGGCTGGTAATCATCAATGGGTTGCTCAGCAAGATATTCAGACAATACACTGCCCTTGATGGCTTTCTGAGATGTGTATTGGATGTCATACTCTGTAAGGATCATCTGCCATCTTGCAACCCGTCCGGTAAGAGCTCGCTTCTCAAATATGTACTTAACTGGGTCCATTTTTGAGATCAGTAAGGTAGTGTGGGTCAACATATACTGCCTTAGTCGGCGAGCAGCCCACGCTAAAGCACAACAAGTTTTCTCGAGCAGTGAATAACGTTGTTCACAGTCGGTAAACTTTTTGCTTAGGTAGTATATTGCATACTCTTTTCGACCAGACTCGTCATGCTGGCCCAACACACACCCCATTGACTCTTCTAATACTGTCAAGTACATTATCAGAGGTCTTCCTTCAACTGGAGGCATAAGGATTGGAGGTTCTTGTAAGTATTCTTTGATCTTGTCAAAAGCCTTCTGACAGTCTTCGTTCCACCTGACCGTTTGTTCCTTTCTTAACAGCTTAAACAAGGGTTCACAGGTTGCTGTAAGGTGAGATATGAACCTTGAAATGTAGTTCAATCGTCCTAAGAACCCTCGAACTTCTTTTTCTGTCTTAGGTGCAGGCATCTCTTGGATGGCTTTAACTTTATCAGGGTCAACTTCAATCCCTTTCTCACTTACAATAAATCCCAGCAGCTTACCGGATCTTACCCCGAATGTGCACTTGTTGGGGTTCAACTTTAGTTGGTACTTCCTCAGGCGTTTGAACAACTTTAGCAGATTCACCAGGTGGTCTTCCTCTGTAAGGGACTTGGCAATCATGTCATCCACATAACACTCGATTTCCTTATGGATCATATCGTGGAATAATGTCACCATAGCCCGTTGATATGTTGCACCAGCGTTCTTCAGTCCGAATGGCATCACCTTGTAACAGAACGTGCCCCAAGGTGTAATGAATGTTGTCTTCTCCATGTCTTCAGGTGACATCTTAATCTGGTTGTATCCTGAAAATCCATCCATGAAGGAGAATACCGAGAACTGAGCCGTATTATCAACCAATACGTCAATGTGAGGTAATGGGAAATCATCTTTCGGGCTGGCTCTGTTCAGATCCCGGTAGTCAACACACATTCTTACTTTGCCGTCTTTCTTAGGCACAGGTACTATATTAGCCACCCACGGCGGATAGCTAGTCACGGCAAGGAACCCGGCGTCCCATTGCTTTTGTACCTCTTCCTTGATCTTCATTGCCATGTCTGGACGAGTACGGCGTAGCTTTTGTTTAACGGGCGGGCATTCTTCTCTCAAAGGCAGCTTGTGCACAACAATGTCGGTGTCCAATCCTGGCATATCTTGATAAGACCAAGCAAACACATCCACGTATTCTTGAAGCAGATCAATCAGTTGTCTCTTCACTGAGTCTTGCAGGCAGGCCCCAATTTTAACCTCTTTCACGTCTTCATCTGTACCAAGATTAATCACTTCAACCTCCTCCTGGTGAGGAGTAATAACCTTTTCCTCTTGTCTTAACAACCTGGATAGCTCTTCAGGAAGCTCATATTCTTCATCAACCCCTTCATCAGCTTGATTGATTGGATTGTCAAAGTCATACGAAGTCACAGCCGTGCTGTCGTCGGTGCTGTCTGGAAGGCACTCTCTGCAAGGGTTAAGTTTGTTCATTTTAGTGATCTGATTTTAGTCTTGTTTAGAAAGTTGAAATAAAGTTGTCATTTTGAAAACACCGCCATTTATTTTTTGTACAAAAAGAAAAATGGAAAAACAGTGAACGAAAAGAAAAAGACTCGTTTGCAAAAAGATGTCTGATATTTCATTAATTGATCTTGTTTGCACAAAAAGTACAGATGGCCCGATTACAAAATGAGTCTTGTCATCTTGGGCAAGATGCAAGACTTTGATGCATGCTATAAAAAATACAGGAAATAATAATTACTCTGCATGAGTAACTCTTATAATTTCCTGGGAAGACCAGTTCGAGACACTGCTCCCCGGGATCTTTGGACGAATCCAGCTTTCCAGGTTGCGTTCTTCTTCCAGCTCATCTTCCAGACAGTTGATAGCATCAGGGGTAAGCATCCCCCCACTCACGAAATTGGGCTCTTTCGCAGCCGCTGCTTGACCTTGTTGAGTTGGTTTGTAACCCAACCCAAATCTGTCTTCTTTCTTCTCCACCGGTAGTAGCTTGCCCCAGCCTTGGGCAGTTCCTTCCTCAACAACCTTCCAGGCTTGTTGGTATGATGATATTGAAGTACCAGGTACAGCAGATGTTTCATTCACATTCAAGGCTTCAAACCCCTGGCTCATTGTTTCATGGATCTCCCCGTCCATTTCAATGTACTTATAAGTAGCCAGGTGGCTGACAAAGATGTCCTCCTCTCCGTAGATTGTAACGATTTGACCCTCCCACTCATATTTTAACTTCTGGTGAAGGGTAGAGGTCACGGCGCCAGCAGCGTGAATCCATGGCCTACCCAACAAACAGCTGTAGGCAGGCTGAATGTCCATCACATAGAAGATAGTTTTAAAGGTTTGCGGGCCAATCGTTACGGGTAACTCAATCTCCCCCAGAACCGACCTCTTTGAACCATCAAAGGCTCTTACCACCAGGTTGCTGGGTCTCAACGCCAATCCGTCATATTCTAGCTTCACCAGGGCCTTCTTAGGTAAGACATTGAGGGATGACCCCGTGTCTACCAGCACATGGGAAAGGACAGCACCTTTGCATTCCATGGTTATGTGCAAGGCTTTGTTATGGTTGCGGCCTTCCGTTGTCAAATCAGTATTGGTGAACCCTAGTCCGTGACTAGCATTAACATTTCCAACTACCACTTCCAGCTGATTGACAGTGATCTCTTCAGGCACGTAAGCTGCGTGCAAGACTTTGAGTAGTGCATTCCGATGGGCTTCGGAGCACATAAGCAATGATAGGATTGAGATCTTGGAAGGCGTCTGATGAAGCTGATCCACTATTTTATAATCACTCTTTTTGATGATTCGCATGAACTCATCAACCTCTTGATCGAATGGTGTCTTCAAAGCTTCCTTAACAACTTGATCTTCCTGCACAGGGCTCTTCCCTTTTGCCTTGGCAGCAGCTTCTGCTTCGGCAGCGGGTCTTTGAATTTGTGGAGCGAAAAGACGTCCGCTTCGAGTGAAGCCTCCGCCTCCGCCCACATTGTCTACTTGTAGTGCAGGGGTTGATGATTCAAAAGTGATTCTTTGTCCTTCACAATACAAGTCAGAGCCGTAATGCCACGGGATGGCATTGCTGCTTTCGTAAGGTACTGGTCCAGGCACCGTGATAGTGACTGGACTGACTGCAGTTGTGGAAGGAACTGTGATGGTCTGCGGATCATAATAAATTGTGACTGGTGCTCTGGCGGGAGCAGCACCTTCTGAGTTGTAGACAGAGTTGTTTTCAGGATCATAAAATATGGTGACGGTTGAGACATCTTCATGATTTGTTGCTGGTGTTGTAGGAGACATTGTCGGGAGAAAGGATGTTGTGGTTGTAGGAGTTTCAAAATGGAGTGAAGCTGAAGTTGTAGCAGGAAAAATTGTTGAAAACTGATCAGTTGAGATGATAGAGGAAGTACTTGTTGATGAAGCCGAAGAATTGTCGGGAACAATGGTTGCTGCAGTTGTAGGAGGTTCTGAAACCGTTGTTGATGAGATTGCTGGATTTGTTGGAAATGATGTGGTGATCTGAAGTTGGCCACTCTGAATAAGGCCATCTATGCCATTCCTCAAATTATCGCACCCATTTACTGAGATATTGCAGTAAGCACATCCCAACTCACACCCCGGGAACATCTGACATTCCAAGAGCTGAGCCTTGATTTCTACCAACGGTGTCCTGATCTGGCCCACACTGGTTATTAAATAAGACGGCTTGTCTTCTTCAATAGCGTTAATTCTGGGACCACCGTGATTTGGCATCGGGTTCTTATTGACATTGGGTGGTGGTGCGAAATTCAAAGCCTTCGAGTCTACCAGGTCTTGTACCTTCATATGCAGAGCTCTGCACTTTTCTGTACTGTGGCCAGGTGCGTTTGAATGGAAAGCACACCTAGCATTGGAGTCATAGTTCCGGGGTAGACTGTTGGGATCCGGAGGTGCCAGCGTCCTTAGCTCAACTAGGTTGAGTTTCAGAAGTTGTGGCAGCAGGGTAGCATATGGCATAGGGATCGGATCGATCACCCTGTTAGCTTGAGATGGCCTCTGCTGAAATGGCCTTTGTTGACTGCTGTTGTTGGTGTTGCTGTTGTTGTAATTTCTCGGAGGATACTGATTCTATTGATGGTACTGAGGTTGCTGCTGATAGTTTTGCTGCGGAGGTTGATAAGCTGGCTGTGGATGAGTTGGCGCGGGAATGGTGACTGCTGCCACAGACCTATGATCATACTGGGGTCTGCCCCTGTTGGCGTGGATGGCATTGGTCTCACCAGTCCTTCTCGGACCCGCAAAAGGCTTTCTTGCATTACTGGATGAGCCTGCACCGTTGTCTGAGATCTTACCCATCTTCAATAGGCTTTCAATTCTCTCCCCGGCTATGACTACATCTGCAAAGCTGGTAGATGAGAAGGCAGCTAGCCTATCAATGTAAGTCCCCTGAAGGGTATTCATGAACATATCAGCCATCTCCCTTTCTGACATAGGTGGCTGGACAGCAGCAGCAAGCTGTCTCCATCTTTGAGCATACTCTCGGAAGCTCTCTTTAGATGACTGTGACATTCCCATTAGGAGGGTCCTATTGGGTGCCATATCCAGATTATACTGATACTGTCTGATGAAGGCCTCTGCCAGGTCCTTCCAGCATCTAATAGTTGCTCTTGTCAGATGGGAATACCATTCCCTCGAAGCTCCAGTCAAGCTATCCTCAAAATAGAACATCCACAGCTTCTCGTCCATGGTATACGCCTTTAGCCTCCCCAAAAAAGATTGCAAGTGGGTCCGTGGACAGGAGGTTCCGTTGTATTTCTCAAAGCTCGGAGGTTTAAACTTGTGGGGAATCCTGACCCCGTCCACTAAGCCCATGTCCATGACATCAAAACCCAAGGAGTTTTGAGACTCCAAGGATCTTAATTTCTCGGCAATTTCATCTAGCCTCCGATCATAGACCTCATCCCCAACTCCCATCACTGTGAACTGGTCTTCTTGGGCGTCTTCTTGGAGTACCCTTCCCGTAGCAGCATTCCCTTGTACATTAGCAGGGATATTGACCTCTGGATGTAGGTGAGGACCGAATACAGGTGGGTTGACCTGAGGCTGACCCCCCTCATTGTTGCTTGTTCCGCCAGTCCCTAGGTGGGCATCTTCCCGAGTCTGCCTCTCTACCAAGGCTCTTAGTCTTTCCTGGCTCTGAGCCATGTTGTTCATTACTTCCATAAACTGAGTCATCTGCGTTCTCATTTCCAATCTTTCGTTCGCCATTTGATTTCTAACCTCCGTAAGGTCCTGCTGCATCTGATCCATCTGAATGCCCGGAAGATTGTTTCGGGTAGGGTATCTGTGTGGCCTGTTGAGTGGGAACGCTCGTCGTCGAGCAATAATTCCTGAACATCACAACAGAGTTAGCGACAACAAAAACAAAAACCTACAAAACAAACAAAGGGTTAGCATGCAATGCAGTATGCTTATTTGTTCTCAAGGTATCCGGCTTGGCATTCAGTTTTGACCCTTCCAGACACTTGAAGATGCTGTTGAAGTTGCTTTTGAAGAAAACTCAGACGAAACAAACTAACACAAATATATATTACAGAAGGGGAAATAATACAACTTGTTCATTTTACAACACAAGCCCTCTAAGGGGTCCAAAATGCATTACAAGAAAATAAAAGTACATGGAAAGAAAACAACAACAAGCAAATGGTCAAACACCAAGTCCAAACTCATCCTCCCGAACTTCCTTGAGAAGTGCTTCGGTCACAGGATCAGCCAGACGCTCCGTAAGGTTCCTGATAAGAAGGTTCCTTGTAGCAATAGCTGCAGCCAGCTTCTTGTGTTGACCTTGGTCCTTTGACCTCTTTACCCCGGCTCTGATCTTCAGCTCTGATATCTCCCTCTAGGCTGCTGCCAGGGCTTCTTGCTGTTCTTTTGCACTAGCTTCCATTTGCTCCATCTTGTTTTGGACCCTTTTGTCCTCTAGAGTACGAGCCTCGGTGATCCTGACCCACCTAGCCTGACTCTCCTTCAGATACAAGTCTGTCCTAGCTTTCTGGAATTGGGCTTCCTTGCAAGCATTCTTCAGAATTTGTTCTTCAGCCCTAGACTTCTTAATGTAGTCTTCAGACTTCTCAATCTTAGCCAGATGCTCTTTCTTCAGCTTCTCCAATCTTTCAATATCTAATCTCCCATCACTCCTCTCATAGAGGGTCTTCTGCAAAGCTTGAGTCAACTTCTCATTTCTTTCTTTCAACTTTTCAAACTCCTCTAAGCTAACAGTTGCTGGAGGTGGCGTTGTGGAAGGCTCAGGAATATCTTCTATAGTAAAGGGCATCCCAGAGAATTGAGCCCTGGCATGGGACCAGTCATAGTATTGTGCTGATGCCACGTTGTTACACTTTCCCAAGATGGTTATCCCCTTAGTCTGCATATTATCCCAGGCCCAGGCTTCCTGCCTAACAACAGTCAGACTAATCTTGTTCTCACAGTAAAGAGTCTCAGCCAAGTCTTGTGCCTTAGGAGTGTGGACCAGTGCATAGCCCAGTTGCCTTTTGAACAGCAGAGGGTTGTAATTAATACTACCCTTAACTCCTATCAGGGGCACATTGGGAAAATGCCCACAGCTGGTGATGATATCCCTGCCTTTTATGCTTTGAGTGCACCACCTGATATCAGCTGAAGTCAGAGTAGTAAGCCTTCCAGCCCAGTTTTTCTGCTGATGAGGATTCAGAAATGCATCTGTCCTGGGTAGGTGCCTGAGAAGCCAAGTATGGAACAATGGAGCACAACACCTCACTAATCTTCCCCTCTGCTTTTCATTCCTCTGATGCACTGAATAGTAGAGATCACCCAATAAAGTTGGCACTGGGTTCTTCAGAACGAACAGATGGATTGCATTCTTACTAATGAATCGAGGCTCATCTGCAAATAACACAATCCCATATATGCTCAAGGCCAATAAAGCACAGACTGCTTTCCATTCTCCTAAAGAAGCTTTCAGGGTAGCTTGAGAGATCAAGAAATCCAGATGCAGGCCAGGGATTCCAGCCTTAGAAGTCATATGTTGCCCAATCAAGACTGGTTCCAGATGCAATGCCTTAGCTACTTCTCCATTACTAGGAAAGGCCATCTCAGGGTTGAAAGGGATTTCTCCCCGGATAGGTATACCAACTAATGATGAGTATTCTTCCAATAAAGGGCCCATCTGAAAGTCCTGAAAAGTGAAACATCTCAATGGGGGATCATAAAACTGAAGGAAAGTGTGGATCAGGCTTCTCTGTGAAGGGTCCAGATCCATAACCATATCAAGTATATCTCCATGGTGTTCCCTGAACAATGGTATATGATCTGGAGTAATCAGGGTCTGAATCCTCCTGATGTCTGCTAACTCTGGCTGGAAGAAGTGGTAGGTGATGTTGCTTTTCTTAGGTGCCATGATGCTGAGACTGAGTAGAGACAAGTGCTGATGAAGACGCTGAAGAAAGGGCCACTGACTGGCTGATGCAAGTGACTGAAGTAGATACTGATAGCTGAAACAGGTGCTGATGAAGATAGGTCAATACTGAAGATGGGGTCAAAACCATAACCAAATGAAGATGGATACCCTTAAACACAAATAAGCAAATGTCAATATGATGCAATGATTATGTATGCAAATGACATGCAAGGGTTTGTGACTGAGCTGGATCTGATCAAGTGCTCTGATATAGGTCCATGTGTGTAAGAAATCCAGATGGAGGTCTATAAGTCCAGTAACCAAGGTGGGGGACTCAAATAAAGAGCCACATGTCCAGGGTTTAGAATCACAAGAACTTGTTCCATCATGGAGTATTCTTAAACAAAAAAAGTAACAGGGTATTCTGAGGTCAAGGTACCTGCAAACCTGTAAACAGCCCAACCCTCTCACAGGTGGTGTTCTAAAACAAGGATCCTCAGACTTGGATCAGTTATGAGAAGTGTAAACACTTCTAACCCGGAGGCACAGTGTTTACAATAACCATAAAAGTTCCTCCTCTAATTCACCTCAGTTTCTGAAGGTCAATACTAAAAGGTCATCCAGACTTAGCAGGCTTCCCAGATAGCCCTAGCATTGCAGGAAATCTGCAACACAGAGTTCTCAAGAAGAAACCCACATCTGAACCGTGTTTCATATTCCCGCACCAGACCGAAATGGAATGGGAAAGAATATGATTCACTCTAGCCTAGGTGTCACTCAGATCCCAGGTATAGGATCTTAACTCTCAATGAAACACCCACCCACCAAAACAAAAGACCAGATCCAGCCAGCAGCATGACAGTATGGTATATACAAAAGCAATAAAGAAAGCAGTAAACAACTGTACATAAAGCAAAAATAAATACAAATATACAAACACAAATAAGCACATAACACCCCAGTAAACACAGATCAATCAAGCGCTAGGGGGAACCCACAAAAAGAACCAGAAGCCCTGGTTGCAGTATAAGGGTCCCCAGCAGAGTCGCCAAGCTGTCGCTCCCACTAAATGAGGCCAGGTCAAATAGGGTACAGACGCGAACGGTCGGCGAGAGGGACAATGAGAACACACAGCAGTGAACTCACTGGAGAAGAAAAGAGTCGCCAGCTAGGCATTTTTATCCCGGAGGAAAGGCAATGCTGCATAGACCTAGAAAGAGATGGATAAGACGGTTGCGAACCAGAGAGACTGAGGAAGGGGTTGGTTACAACCTGGGAAGGTATTAGCACCCAGATTGTCCGTCGTACTCGACGGGATCCACGCTTAAAATATTTGTGTTTTAAAGGGGTAGTGTCAGTGCAATTTGTGTGTAAAGTAGCTGGAAAAGAATGTACAGGTGTCAGTGTAAGAAGTGTGAAGTGTAATATGTATAGTGTCAGTGTGAGAACAGGAATAAGATGCTCAAGATCATGAGGCTTAAAGAATAATGCTGGAAGGAGGGGGAATATACAGAGACTTTTGTTCGATAACTGTTAAGTTATGCCTACGTATCCTCTCGTGCAATGAGGAAGTCAGAACACCGTAGTCCGACCCAAAGAGACTGAAAGATAAATTGACTTGTGAACTGCTTACTTGTCTATGCTCAAGTGTATGACCTGTCTGGCTCAGGTGCAAACTGTCTTGCATTAGACGGAAGAAGCAAGTTCTCGGTTATGAGTGAATGAGATGAGAAAAGAATCCCGAAGGAGACGATTATTGTTTGTTTTTGAGTTTTCAGTCTTTTATTGCTTTTGAAAGTTTGTCATAAGTTAATGAGCTTAAGCCTAAACCAATGGATTTAGTAAACTCATCACATCTTCCCTCTGATTAGGGGTAATAAGAATACCTTAAGTGTGAAGTCAGATTCTCACACTTAATCACCTTTGGTGTAGGATTAAGATCATTAACCTACTTGTGATTATTTAGATGTTTTTGGTGTTTTTGTTTAGTATTAAGTAATGAGATTAAGCCATAATCAGGGATTAAACAGACTCATTACACTATCCTAATAGAAGGATAATAGATGAGAATGTTTAAGCTGAGGAAAGCTCCTCAACTTAATCCATGATTAGGGATTAAACTCATGACAAAACAAGCCTTTAATTAAGTGGATTTTATTTCATGGTATGATGATGAAGTGAGTTTTATGATTTGTAAGACAACTTGAGGGGGACTTGTCCATTAACACTAGGGTTAGTCCTTCTTAACCAATTAAGGAAGAATTAGAACCCTAATGCAAGGCCCAAGTTACAAGTGTGATGTCTTGATAATTATTATGTGAATTGATTAAGAGATTTAAACACATTAAGGGTTTAACACTTAGGATTAAAGTTATACACTCCATCCTAATAGAAGGATGCAGGCATAAGCTTAATCACAAAGTCTTAAAGCCTTTAGGGTTTAGTCCCTGATTACGAGGTGAGAAGAGAAGACTCAAAGAGACACAAAGGGAAAACTAAGTGGGGGACTAATCAGAAACCCTAGTCATTGTCATGCTTGGTTGTTCCTAAGGTTCGTGTGGTTTTTTAAGAGATATCTTCAAAGAGAGCCACCAGGAAGCAGATGAAAGGATCAAGAAGTGAAGAGAAGCAAAACAACTTGCTTCACTCAAGAAGTCAAGTTGCTTGAAGGATGAAGACATAATAAACAAGGAGGAGCAAGCTCACTCCAATATCCATACAAAAAGATGTAACAATAATGTACAAAGGAGATGAAAAGGAAATGCGAGAAGTGAAGGCAAATTCACTTCTCGGAGTACTTACCACCTGAAAAGTTAGCATGAAAGAAAGAAATAAAGTGAAAGTGAGGTTGATATTAAGATGCAAACCAAAAATAGAAACATGTTCATGATACAAGGAGAGTTACAAGATGACATGAATTATTGTGCAAGTGAAAATAAGCAAAAGACAACCAACTAGATTAATTAAACGAACAATTAACAAATTAGCTAGAACAATTTCACCTAAAACATGACACTTATACCCCTTTTTATTTTTATTTTTTTATTAACTATTACCCTAATTTAACTAATCAAAAAACTATTAAAACAAAATTAATTAACTATGGATATTTTCTAGAATATTATTTGGTCATAAAGCTAGAATCCTAAAGAAAATAAATTTACTATATATAAAAAAAGCTAGATTAAACTTTAGTTTAAAGAAAAAAAAACAATTAAAAAAAAAACTTATTAAACCAAAGGACACTAATTAGGATACTTAGGATTTTACTTAATAAATGGACAACCTAAACAAAATAAGAACAAAAAAAAGTGAACATAAAACAAATCAGGGCTAACAAAAACTGGCCATGGGGCGCAGGCCAAGGCCCAAGGCCCGCGGGTCAAGACCGACCCGGTTCAAAACCAAATGAAAGAAAGAAAATACGAATCCTGAGGAAAGACGAAGATCAACGCTTTCACGACACACCCGCAGCCATAGATGACCGCAAAGAGAACCTAAAGGAAACACCAATTATCCTCAACATCATATCAGCAAAACAAAATCAAATCAAGCACTATGTCAATCGACGGATTTGCTTCGGGTAAAAGCGACAAGCTCAACGTATCATCTAAAGAAATTCGAACGGAAAAGAAGGAGAAGGCGTCGAGTTCGTGGGATACTCGTTCCTCTTCCGCAAGCAAGTTAACAATCGTCAATAACACTATCAGCTACCGAAACAGAGTAGAAACCCTAACCCCATTTCAAACCCTAACCCCCATTCTGAAGGAACAAAAGTTACTTCGTATGAATATCAGCAACGGTTGAACAAGGGTGAAGAATGATACCTCAATTTTACTCGAGTCGGCTTCTAAGGTGAGATTTCTTCTCCTTTTGTCAACTTTTTATACTCTGGGATTTTGCTATTGGTGCTCTGTGTACTGTGATTGGGGGTCTAGGGTTTTCTTTGCGAAAGTGATATCTGAGTTTTTGTTGCGGCTGTGTATGTTGTTTCTTCATGAATTCATCTCTGGCTTTTATATTTTGAATTAGGGTTTTCATGAATTTGATTTAAAACTGAAACAAACTCAAACTAGTTATGTCTTCTCCTTCTTTTTCATAACAGAAAAATGTCTTTGCTATTTTGTGAAACCTTGCCCTGCAACTTGCTGACACTTCTGCTATGGATTTTTTGTCTGTTTATGCCCCTTGGTTTTGAAAACGAACTGAAATGGTTGGCCTTGAATTGGATTGGTTTCTCCTTTTTACTGCCGTAAACTCATGTTTTACTACTTGTTACCTTATTGACCTGTCGTGGGAATTTCAAACTTTGCAGGGTCACAAAGTGAGAACCGTTACCGTCCTCAAGGCCTGAGCTTTGGGATTAGCTTCCTTTGATTTATTCACCCTGATAGAAGTCATGGAGAATCCTAAAAGAACCCTGGAAAAAATTGGACTTGGAGTTTGGCTTGGTCACTTTACGGAGTGGAATCCCTCTAGACGTGACATGCTTAATCAGGTAAATTGATGTTAACTGGAAAGTTGCCACCCTTCTGTTCATGTTATTTTTTGACATTTAGAAAAGGTTGATATTAATTACAAGAGTGATTTCTGGAAATTTGCAGGTCTCGGCATCCTCGGAAATTGTTTGTTAATGGACAGATGCTTGTAGTTGAGATTGTTGTCGTTGAAGCCGAGGCTAGCTCACGGACTTCTGTTGCATCAAATGGGACAATTTATGCTGACTTAGGTTCATGGAGCTTTACTGCAGTTGAGCAGATGAAGCCGGTTGTTGCTGCCTCTGTTGTTGAAGATGCAGTGGGAAGACAGGGTGATATTGTTGGCATTTGCCTCAACCATTGGTTATGTGTTAAAAAGCTGCATCACGGAAAGCCGTCCATTCAGCAGCAATTTGGACAACCGATTTGGCCGCGACTTTGACGCATTGTATTGTAATTGTTGCTGTGGGGAACTTGTTCTCGGAAATGACTTTAAGGCCAAACCCGTTGGTTTTCTATAATTTATTGGGTAGGTGGTATTGAAGGCCGTGACTGAATTTGTGACAGCTGAACAGACTGGTTGTGTTGTTGCTTTTGTTGTTCAAATAATGTCAACTCTTCGGGTTTCTTCCAATAACAAGATATGACATCAATTCTAGTAGTATCCATCATTCTGGTGTTCAACACGAAGTTGAGAAATCAACTCAGGACTGTCCAAACCAATGGTTGTTGGAATAGCCAAGGGAGCCCAAGAAAATACCTTCATTGCAAGAAGACTTTTCCCTGGAGTTTTCCTGGCCAATGCATCAATTTCACTGTCCATTACCACTTGATAATGAAGGGAAAAAAGAAGAATAAGCAATGATACAAGAAGTAGCAGGTGCGTGGGAGGGTGTGGGAGCTGTGAGTCGGTTTCACATGTGTTTTTTGAGTGTCCTTATTTTGCAGGCGTTTGGAGCGACATATGTAAATGGATAGGGGTGAAGGCAGCACTCCACAAGGAGGGATGGCAACATCTGGAACAATTTGAGAATCTATTGGGCTTCGAAAATTCGAGGAACTTAAAGATATTAACAATATGGTGTGCAGGAATTTGTTATTTGGAGACACAGAAACGCGATATTGTTTCGAAATGCGGACAAACAGTTATAGAAAATTGGAGAAGTGAAGATATCTGCTTGGTTGGAAGTGGCTCAGATTGAAAGCAGGTTTAGTTTCGGATGACTTGGCAGCATGGTGTTCACAAGTTCAATCTTGTTTGGGCATATTTATTCAACCGGGACAGATTTTTTCTAAGCTTGCTTGGTATTTGGAGTGAACTTTGCAAGTGGCTGGGAGTGAAGACCGCTCTTCATAATGTCGGCTGGCAGCATTTGGAACAATTTCAGCTGTTCGATAAAATTCTCCCGGCTCTAGGAGTACCAAGCTGGAAATTGACCGTTGATTCCCGTCACGACACTTTCCAAACAAACTGGTTTTCTGATCATGTGTTCCACATCAGCTTTGTAGTGTCTGCCTCTTGCCTTTTGTTCTTCCTCAAAACTCAACTATTGTAATTCATTCGGACTTTGTTGATGGCCTTGTTTAGTTGTCAATAAAACGTTATGCCTCTTTAATAAAAATCTGTTTTTTACTGCCTTTCAATTTCGGCTGCCTTGCAAATGCTCCGGCCAAAATGTCTTGTAAAACTTGGAGAAAATTAATGTTACTATGCTTTAGAAAGGTGCACACAGCAACATAAAAGGGATTACGACTCCGAATCAATCGTGTATCCAAATCATAATCCAAATCCAATCATAATCCACACCCGACATAATACCACGTAATTTCTTTTCTCCTTTCCCTTTTTGAAACCAATGAATCAAAGAAATCACACTTATCATTTTTCTTTACAAAAATGCAATAAGTTTAACCCATAACTCATCAATTTATTGGAAATAAAATCGAAATATCTTAAAATCAACTTTGAAATTTTAGTGACACTCAACCATCAACGAGACCCCAGTTGATTGAAATGATTTGCAGGAAACGCACTTGTAAGGCCTTTGGTGAGTAAGAATGACTGGTGTGGCACAGGCCCATGGACCAAATCCTGGGAAATTGCAATGAGTGGAGGCATAGTCACATGGGCCTTTGCAAATTGGTACAAGTCCGCCCCCTTTGTGATCCCTTGAGGCATAAGTCGTGAAACTTGGAGATTCTTTGGTGCATTCAAAATTTAAGGCCCTGATTCATGCTTGCGTGATGATTGGAAGTCGCACTGGAATCACACAAAAGCTTGCCATGAGAATTTGCAAGTTCTTCAATTCAAGGCAATTTTGCAAAGTGGCTCGAAACTCCTCAGTCTTGTGAACTTCTGGCATCCCATATGATCAAATAAAG
The DNA here is from genome assembly GCA_963966055.1 of Lathyrus aphaca. Classification (NCBI taxonomy): domain Eukaryota; kingdom Viridiplantae; phylum Streptophyta; class Magnoliopsida; order Fabales; family Fabaceae; genus Lathyrus; species Lathyrus aphaca. The sequence goes on along the minus strand of OZ014523.1, from coordinate 343,252,283 downwards.
ATCATATGCAATCAAAATGACGAAGTATACCCTTTGGTCGGGTCCTCGGGAGCCTCAGATATCCTGATTCTGTACTGACATGTTCCAGAAGTCATCCCTTGATTAGATACCCTTCCCATGGAATTTCTTCGTGAAACTTGATACGCGCGAACCTCATAACCTGGCTCCGTTTCCATGCCATTTCCGGTTCTTGTGATTCTTTGGCATTCTTTTGACTTTGAGGGCATACAATATGATGCTTGATCATTGAAGACCTTTGGAGTGGCTCTTGAAGCTTCTGGATTGCTCGGATCACAAACCCTAGATGCAGATGACTTTGAACCAATGCAGTGAATCAAAAATGCGGTATGAGATGCCATGATTGAGATTATGTATATGAAATGATCACAAGCCATGGTGTGAATGGGTGAGGGCAAATTTGGGGTGTTTACACCCTCCTCCAGCATTGTTCCTTTAAGCCTCATGGTCTTGAGCTGCACTCTTTCTTTACACTGACACTCTTTATTTCACTCCACATTTCTTTTACACTGACACCAATATCCTTTTCCAGCTCTTTGTACACAAAATAGCACTGACACTACCCCTTTTTAACATAAACTTTCAAGCGTGGATCCCGTCGAGTACGACGGACAATCTGGGTGCTAATACCTTCCCAGGTTGTAACCAACCCCCTTTCTCAGTTTCTCTGGTACGCAACCGTCTTATCCATCTCTTCTTAGGTCTATGCAGCATTACCTTTCCTTCGGGATAAAAATGCCTAGCTGGCGACTCTTTTCTTTTTGGTTCACCCATGTGTGTTCTCTCTCTTTCACCGACCGTTCGCGTTTGTACCCCTTCTGGCCCGGGTGTCATTTGGTGGGAGCGACACAAGGGTTCGTAGGTTGCAGTGAGATGAGATATGAACCTTGAGATGTAGTTCAATCTACCTAAAAACCCTCGAACTTCTTTCTCAATCCTAGGTGCAGGCATCTCCTGAATGGCTTTCACTTTGTCGGGATCAACCTCAATTCCTTTTTCACTTACAGTAAAACCCAGCAACTTACCGGAATGCACCCCGAATGTGCATTTTTTGGGGTTCAACTTCAACTGATACTTTCTCAGGCACTTGAATAGCTTCAACAGATTTACCAAATGATCTTCTTTTGTAAGGGACTTGGCAATCATATCATCCACATAGCACTCGATTTCTTTATGGATCATATCATGGAATAATGTTACCATAGCCCGTTGATATTCCGGCGTTCTTTAGACCGAACGGCATTACTTTGTATTAGAATGTGCCCCAAGGTGTGATGAAAGTTGTCTTCTCTATGTCTTCAGGTGACTTCTTAATCTGATTGTATCCAGAAAATCCATCCATGAAAGAAAATACCAAGAACTGAGCCGTGTTATCCACCAATACATCAATGTGAGGTAATGGGAAATCATCCTTTGGGCTAGCTCTATTCAGGTCCCGGTAATCCACACACATATGCACCTTTCCGTCCTTCTTAGGCACGGGTACAATGTTAGCAACCCACGGCGAGTAACTAGTTACAGCAAGAAAATCGGCATCCCACTGCTTTTGTACTTCTTCTTTGATTTTCATGGCCATGTCTGGGAGAGTATAGCGTAATTTTTGTTTAACTGGAGGACAATCTTCTTTTAATGGCAACCTGTGCATGATGATGTTTGTATCCAAACCCGGCATATCTTGATAAGACCAAGCGAACACATCGACATATTACCGAAGCATACTGATGAGTTGTTCTTTTACTAGAGCTTGCAGACTGGCCCCGATCTTCACTTCCTTTACATCTTCCTCGGTACCAAGATTGATAGTTTCAACCTCCTCCTGATGAGGAGCAAACACTTTTTCTTCTTGCCTCAACAATCTAGCCAACTCTTCAGGCAAATCATAGTCTTCATCAACCCCTTCATCTGCTTGATTAATTGGATTGTTGAAGTCATACAAGGTCATAGCAGTGTTGTTGTCGGTGCAATATGGAAGGCTATCTCTGCAAGGGTTGAGATTTGTTTATTTTAGTGAATTGATTTTATCTTATTTAGAAAAAAGGTGAATGAAGTTTATTATTAAAAAACATTGCCATTTATTGTTTTGTGCGAAAATAAAAAATGAAAAGACAGTGAGCGAAAAAAGAAGATTGTTTGCAAAAGATGTCCATTGTTCATTAATCATTCATTTGCACAAAATACAAATATGGCCCTATTACAAAATGAGTCCTGACACCTTGGGCAAGATGCAAGACTTGATGCATGCTTAAACAGAAAATAATAATTACTCGGCAGAAGTAATCCTTATAATTTCCTGGGAAGACCAGTTGAGGACTTGCTGGCTAGGGACCCTTGGACAAATCCACCTTTCCTGGTTGAAGTCACTTTCAGCCTCGTCTTCCACATTGTTGATTGCATCTGGGGTCAGCATACCCCCACTGATAAACTTGGGAGCTTCAACAGCCTCCTCTTGGACCTGTCGGGATAGTTTGTAACCCAACCCGAACTTGTCTTCCTTGACCTGAACTTGCAGTAGCTTGCCTCAGCCCTGGGTGTTCCCGTCTTCAACAACCTTCCGAGCTTGTTTATAAGAAGAGATCGAAGTACCAGACACTTCAGTTGTTGCTTCATTGACATTGAGGGCTTCAAACCCTTGGCTCATTGTCTCATGGATCTCTCTATCCATCTCAATATACTTGTAAGTAGCTAGATGACTAACGAAGATATCCTCCTCCCCACAGATTATGATGATTTGGCCTTCCCATTTGTATTTTAACTTCTGGTGAAGGGTCGACATTACAGCGCCAGCAGCATGTATCCATGGCCGATCCAACAAACAGTTATAGGCAGGCTGAATATCCATCACGTAGAAGATAGTTTTGAAGATCTGTGGGCCAATCACCACAGGCAGCTCAATTTCCCCAAGAACCTTCTTTTAGAACCGTCAAAGGCTCTCACCACCAGGTTACTTGGAAGCAGTGAAAGGCCATCATATTCCATCTTGACCAAGACTTTCTTTGGAAGAACATTGAGTGAGGACCCAGTGTCAACCAAGACATGAGAAAGAACCGCACCTTTACACTCCAAGGTGATACGTAAAGCCTTATTATGGTTACGGCCCTCCATGGTTAGATCAGCATCGGTGAACCCTAGTCCATGACTAGTGTTGACGTTAGAAACCACCATTTCTAGCTGATTAACTGCAATCTCTTCTGGCACGTCGGCTGTGTGCAGGACTTTAAGAAGTGCATTCCTGTGAGCTTCGGAACACATTAGCAGTGATAGAAGAGAGATTTTGGAGGGTGTCTGATGGAGCTGGTCCACAACCTTATAGTCACTCTTTTTTATTATTCTCATGACCTCGTCTACATCCTGGTCAAAGGATGTCTTCTGAGTTTCCTTGGCGATAGGTTCTTCAGGCACAACACTCTTGCCCTTAGCCTTGGCAGCAGCTTATGCTTCAGCATTAGTCCTTGGGAATTATGAGGCAAAGAGACGTTCGCTTCGGGTGAAGCCTCCGCCTCCCCCCACATTATCAATATGTGGTGTAGAAATGTCAATAGTGACTTTCTTTCCATCGCAATATAAATCTGAGCCATAGTGCCAAGGCACGGCACTGCTGTTGCCATATGGAACTGGTCCTGGTACCGTGATAGTAATTGGACTGATGGTTGCGGAAGAAGGAGTTGAGACAGTTTGAGGTTCATAATAAATTGTGACAGGAGGTCTGACCAGAGATGGTGCTGGTGATGAAGGTTGCTGATGTTGATGGAGATGTTGATGTGAGTTGTTGAAAGAATCTGGAACGTGGATTGTCGCCGGATCATAGTAAATGGTAATTGTGGAAATGTCTTCATTGATGGTTGTTGTTGTTGTAGAAGGATGTGTTGAACTGATGTCTATTGAAGTTTAAGAAGGGATGGTTGTTGATGTTGTAGAATAATATGTTGGAATGATTGTTTTTGAAGTTGCAGGAGTGATATCTGTTGCATCTGATGGAATGATATGTGTTGGTGTTGTAGGAGGAATGGTTGTTGATGTTGTAGGAGCTAGAACTGTTGAAGTGATCTGTAAAGTGCCTTCTTTGATAAGATTGTTGATACCGGTCTTCAAATTTGCACAATCATTGATAGAAATCTTACAAGCTTCGCAATGGGCCTCACAACCCGAGAACACTTGGCATTTCAAAAGTTGGGCTTTAACCTCGGCCAGAGGTGTTTGAATACTTGCAACACTGTCAATTTTGTTCACTGGTTGATCCTCCTCAATGGAATTTATCCTAGGCCCACCATAGCTAGGCATAGGGTTCTTGGTAACACTTGGAGGGGGTGCAAAGTTGACTGCCTTAGAATCAATCAAATCTTGAACCTTCATGTGTAAGGCTCTGCACTTCTCTGTTGTATGGCCAGGTGCATTGGAGTGGAAGGCACATCTGGCATTAACATCATAGTTTCTTGGAAGATTCTAGGGATCTGGTGGGGCCAGAGTCCTCAATTCGATCAGATTGAGCTTTAATAATTTTGGAAGTAAGGCAGCATAGGGCATCAGAATGGGATCGATAACCCTGTTGATTTGTGAAGTCCTTTGTTGAAACGGACGTTGTTGCTGATTGTTATTGTTGTAAGATCTTTGTTGCGGAAATATTTGTTGTTGTGGGAAGTGTTGTGGTTGTGGAGGATACTGTTGTTGAGGTGCTGGAGCTGGAATGGTGATAGAAGCTACTGATCTTGGCATGTATTGAGGCCTACCTCTACCCATGTGCACTGAGTTTGTCTCACCCGTCCTGCGAGGTCCTGAAAAAGGTTTTATTGTATTACTGGAACTAGCACCATTTTCTGAAATTTTTCCCATCTTCAAAAGACTCTCAATTCTCTCTCCAGCTATAACCACATCCGCAAAGCTGGTGGAAGAGAAAGCAGCAAGTCTGTCAATGTAAGTTCCTTGCAATGTGTTCATAAACATGTCGATCATTTATCTCTCAGACATCGGAGGTTGGACAGCACCAGCAAGTTGTCTCCATCTTTGGGCATATTCCCTGAAGCTTTCTCTTTAAGACTGAGACATACCCATCAAGAGGGTCCTGTTGGGAGCCATGTCCAAGTTATATTGATACTGGCGTATGAAAGCTTCGGCCAAATCCTTCCAGTTTCTGACTGTTGCTCTGGACAGGTGAGAATACCATTCACAGGATGCCCCGGTCAGATTGTCTTCGAAGTAGAACATCCACAACTTTTCATCCATGGTATAAGCTTTCAGTCTCCCCATAAAGGACTGTAGGTGAGTATGTGGACAAGAGGTACCATTATATTTCTCAAAGCAAGGAGGCTTGAATTTGTGAGGAATCTTGACTCCCTCAACTAAACCCATGTCCATTACATCAAATCCCAAAGAGTTTTGGGACTCCAAAGATCTCAGCTTCTCCGCTATTTCGTCCAGACGACGATCATAGGCTTCATCCCCATCACCAATTACTGTAAATTGTTCCTCTTGAGGGTCCTCTTGCAAGGCACGACCTCCAGTGTTTCCTTGAGTATTTCTGATAGCATTGACTTCAGGATTGAGGTGAGGCCCAAACTCTTGCGGATCTGTTCGTGGCTTCCCGTGATCATTATTACTAGTACCTCCTGTACCTGGATGATTCTCTTCTGGAGTTTGCCGCTCGACTAACTCTCTTAATCTTTCTTGGATCTGAGCCAACCCAGTCATCACTGCCATGAACTGGTTCATCTGAGCCCTCATCTCAATTCTCTCATTAGCCATCTGAGTTCTTACGTCAGTCAGATCTTGTTGAACTTGGTCCATTTGTAAGCTCGGAAGGTTGTTTCTGGTCGGATACCGGTGAACTTTTTTGATGGGAAAAAACCCTCCTACGAGCAATGTTTCCTGAAACAACAGCAAAGTGAGAAAACAACAACAAAAACCTACAACACAAAGAATGAGGTTAGTATGAAATGTCGTATGTCTATTTGTCTTCCAAGGGTATCTTGTTTGGTTCTTTGGGTTTGACCTTCCAGACCTCTGGGAATGAAGAAGATGTTGTAGAAATCAAAGCCCATCAGAAAATCCGAGTAATACATAAACCATATATTACAAATGCAAAAGGTACGTAGTTTATGATTACAACAAGTTCCCATGGTGGGTCAAAATACAATTAAGTCGAGAAATACAACAAAATCACCATGAGAAATAAAGTACAATCAAAATAAAATACAAGTACAAAGAAATCAAACATCCAGCCCAAAGTCATTCTCCTTGACTTCCTTCAGGAGAGCATCAGTCACTGGTCCAACTGGATGTTTGGTGATGGTCCTGATAAGAAGGTTCCTGGTGGCAATGGCACTTGTCAACTTCTGGTACTTGTCTTGGTCTTTGATCTTTTCAACCCCGCCCGGAGTTTCAACTCGGAGATTTCCTTCTGTGTTGCTAACAAGGCTTCCTGACTCTTCTTCTCATTAGCTTCCAACTGCTCAATCTTAGCCTGTGTCTTCTGATCTTCTTGCAAACGAGCTTCAGTAATTCTGATCCACCTAGCCTGACTCTCTTCCAAGTAGTGCTCAGCTCTGGATTTCTGAATCTTAGCTTCTTTGCAAGCATTATTCAATACCAACTCCCCTGCTCGGGATTTTCTGATGAAGTCCTCTGTCTTTTCTATCTTGGTCATATGCTCGATCCAGAGCTTCTCTAACCTCTCAATATCCAGACGACTGTTATTCCTTTCCCAAAGGGTCTTCTTCAGAGCTTCAGAAAGCTGGGTATTCCTCTCATTAAGCTTATCAAATTCCTCCAGACTCACTGTAGCTATGGGCTCTACTGATGATGGCCCTGGAACATCTTCTAGGGTGAGTGGCATGCGAGTGATCTGTTCTCTGATGCGAGACCAATCAATGTACTGAACTGAAGCTATGTTGTTGCACTTGCCAAGAATAGCAGTTCCTTTTGTCTGTATGTTATCCCAAGCCCAGGCTGCTTGTCGGATGATGGAATGATTATTCTGAACATCACAGTAAAGGGTCTCTGCTAAATCTTGATCTCTTGGTGGATGTACTAAGGCATACCCTAGCTTCCTTTTGAAAAGCAAAGGATTGTAGTTGATGCAACCCTTCACTCCAATAAGAGGTACATTGGGATACTGCCTATAGCTTGTAATCATGTCCCTGCCATTGGTGCTCTGAGTAAACCACCTGATGTCTTCTGAAGAGAGAGAAATCATTCTCTTAGCCCAATTTCTTGATTGATGAGGATTCAGGAAAGCTTCTGTCTTCGACATATGTCTCAATAACCAACAGTAGAAGAGAGGTGCACAACATCTGATTAGTCTTCCCCACTGTTTCTCATTTCTTTGATGCACTGAGTAGTAGAAATCCCCTAGCAAGGTAGGAACTGGATTCTTCAGCAGGAAGATATGGATAGCATTCTTGCTTACAAACTTAGGCTCGTCTGCAAACAAGATGATCCCATATACACTAAGATCCAGGAGAGCACAAACAGTTTCCCACCTCCCTGCTGCAGCATGACTGGTGGCCTGAGTGATCAAGAAGTCCAAATGGAGGCCTAGGATTCCAGCCTTGGTGGTCATATGCTGATCAATGATGGTGACTTCCAAATGTAAAGCCTTAGTTATGTCTTCATTCCTAGGAGTAGTAATCTCAGGGTTGAAAGGAATTCCTCTTCTGATAGGGACACCTAACAACATGGAAAACTCTTCTAACAAAGGACCCATCTGAAAGTCTGGGAAAGGGAAACATCTGAGAGGAGGGTCATAGAACTGAAAGAAAGTGTGAATCATGATCCTCTATGATACATCCAAGTCTATGATCATGTCCATAATACCACCATAATATTCTCTGAATAAAGGGACATGATCAGGAGTGATAAGTGCTTGAATCTGCCCGATGCCTGCTAGAGAGGGCTCAAAGAAATGGTAAGTGATGTTGCTCTTCCTGGATGAATCTATACTGATAATGAGTGTTGATGAAGATAACTGAGGAGAAATAACTGATGAAGACAACTGGAGGAGATATCAGCTGAAGAAGATCTCTGATGAAGATAACTGATGAAAATGGTTGAGCAGAAGAACAGTCAAAACCAAACCAAAGAAGATGTGGATACCCTGTAAAACAAATAGACAAATGTTAAATGATGCAAAATGATGTATGCAGAATGTTATGTAAGGGTTTGTGATCATGTGCTGGATTTTTCATTTGCTTTGATAGGTCCCATGAGTGTTTAGAAATCCAGATGAAGGCTAGAGAACCAGTAACCAGGTGGGGGACTCAAATAAAGAGTCACAAGTCCAGGGTTTCATAAGATCAGTCCAAAGTAGTGTAACCTTAAAACAATATCAGTAACAGGGTGTGTTGAGGCCAAGGGTTCCTTTAAACCTGTAAACATCCCAACCCACTCACAGGTATTGTTCTAGAACAAGGATCCTCAGACTTGGATCTATTATGAGAAGTGTAAACACTTCTATCCGGAGGTACAGTGTTTACATTAATCATAAAGGACCCTCCTCTAATTCTCCTCAGATGCTGAAGGTCATCTAAAAGGTCATCCAGACTTAGCGGGCTTCCCAGATAGCCCTAGCACTAAAGGAAATCCGTAGCACAGAGTTCTCAAGAAGAAACCCATGTCTGAACCGTGTTTCATATTCCCGCACCAGATCGAAATGGAATGGGAAAGAATATGAAGCCACTCTAATCCTATGTGTCACTCAGGCTTCCGGTGTGGAACCTTGCTCACTGAGATATCCCTCCCACCAAGGAAAACCAACAAATCTAGCACATGATATGATGATAATAATATGAAATGCATAAACAGGAAAGCAATAAATAAAGTTGTACATAAAGCAATAAATAAAGCAATAAACAAAAAGAACACATAACACATAACACCCCCATAAACACAAATCAAACAAGCACTAGGAGAAACCCACACAAAAAGAACCAGAAGCCCTGGTTGCAAAGATATAATCCCCGGCAAAGTCGCCAAGCTGTCGCTCCCCGGACTTACGTCCCGGTGCAAACGCGAACCGTCGGCAAAGAGAAAGGGTTGAATAGAGTCGCCAGCTAGGCATTTTTATCCCTAAGGAAAGGTAATGCTGCATAAACCTGGAAAGAGATGGATAAGATGGTTGTGAACTAAAGAAACTGAGAAAGGGGGTTGGTTACGACCTGGGAAGGTATTAGCACCCAGATCGTCCGTCGTATTCGACGGGATCCATGCTTACAAGATTGTGTTTAAAAGGGGTAGGTGTATGTGCTATCTGTGTACAAAAGCTAGGGGAAGAAAGTACAGGTGTTAGTGAAAAAGGTGTGGATTGCTCAGGAACTGAGGCTTAAAAAGAAGGCTGAAAGAGGGGGATGACACAGAGACTTTTGTTCGATAACTGTTAAGTTATGCCTACGTATCCTCTTGTGCAATGAGGAAGTCATAACACCGTAGTTCGACTCAAAGAGACTGAAAATAAATTGAATGTGAACTGCTTACTTGTCTATGCTCAAGTGTATGACTCGTCTGGCTCGAGTGCTAACTGTCTTGCATTAGACGAAGAAGCGAGTTCTCGTTTATAGAGTGAGTGTGATGAAAAAAGAAGTTCTGAGGAGACGTTTATTGTTTTTTTTTGTGTTTTCAGTTTTTTATTGTTTTTGGTGTTTTTATAAGTTAATGAGCTTAAGCCTGGATCAAGGGTTTGTAAACTCATTATATCATCCTGATTAGGGATAATGAGCCTACTTAAGTATGAGATAAGCATCTCAACTTAATTACCATGATGAGGTAGGATTAAGATCATTAACCTACTTGTGCTTATTTAGATGTTTTTTGGTTTTTGTTTAGTGTTAAGAAATGAGTTTAATCTCTAATCAGGGATTAGTGAACTCATTACACCATCCTAAGAGAAGAATGATAGATGGGAACACTTAAGCTGAGGAAGACTCCTCAACTTAATCCATGGTTAGAGATTAAATTCATTATATAACAAGCCTTTATTAAGTGGATTTTAATTAAAGGATGAGATTAAGAAATGAGTTTTAAGTTTGTAAGACAACTTGAGGGGGACTTGTCCATTAAACACTAGGGTTAGTCCCTCTTAACCATAAGGAAGAGATAGAACCCTAATGTAAGGCCAAAGTTACAAGATAAAGTCTTAGTTATTATTAATGTGTTTTGATTAAGAGGTGTAAAAAAATTAAAGGTTTAACACTAAGGATTAAAGTTATACACTCCATCCTAAGATAAGGATGCAGGCATAACCCTAATTCAAAGTCCTAAAACTTTAAGTGTTTAGTCTCTAATTATGAGATGAGAAATTAGAGACTCAAGGAGACTCAAAGGTAAAAGACTAAGGGGACTATACAAAACCCTAAAAATTACCATTCTTGGATATCCTATGGTTTTTGAGGCTTAAGAGAAAGGATCTTCAAGAAGGCCACCATGGAAGAAGCAGATGAAAAAAGGAGGACGAAGAATAAATTACTTACTTCCTGAAGAAGATAAGTAACTTAGGAGAAAAGAAAGGAGAAAGAGAGACATAAGTGAAACAAGTTCACTTAAAATACAAATAAATATGCAAATGCAAAGGAAAGAAGAAGTGGGAGGTGAAGGCAAATCCACGTCCCAGATAACTTACCAAAAGTTCCTGAAAGGTTAGTATGAATGCATAAGATGCAAAGCAAAAGGAAATGAGATGAATAAAGATGACAAGACCAAAACCAGAAGTGATTATGCAATGAAAATGTGTTATGAGATGATGCAAAATCATACAAGATGCATATGAATGATCATACAAGGATGAGATGCAATGGAAGCATGTTTAGAAGCATGAAAACACATGGATGTTCATGAAATGTAATGGATGCGAAGCATATCAAAATTATGCAACAATGATCAAGCAATGTTTCAAACATGTCCTAATATGTCTAATATGACATACAAAAGAAAGTAATGACATGGCAAGTTCACAAGTTCATGATATGCAGAGAAGAATGCAAATGAAGATGCAAAATTAGGGTTTTATGAACAAGCATGATGCATATGACCAAAACAGAAGCATATATCATGATAAAAATTTGAAATTAAACTCAAACAAACCCTAAACCTATACAAGATCACACCCTAAAGGAGAAGGTCAGAAGCCAATCCTAGTGAAAGTTATGAAATTTCTAAGTTAACTAGGATTTTTGGGTGCTTCTAAAGGGAAAATGCAAATCAAATTGAAAATGCAATATAAAAATATGAGAAAAACAATATAGAAACTATATGCAATATGAGAAAAAATGCAAAAAGAATCAAGTTCAAACTCATCATGGTTAGGCAGAAATTAATTTTTCAAGTTAGGGTTAAAAAATGTGAAATTTAAGAACCCTAATTCAAAGAAAATTATGAAAATGTGATCAAACCTAAAAATAAATTTGTATGGTGAGTTTTAAAATGTTTCTAAATGTATTGGAATGCTTCATGAATTTTTTGGTGATTTTTAGAAACCTAAATGCATATTTAATTAATTAAAAACAATTATTTAATTAAATAAAACATTTAAATATTTTAAAAATACTTTTTTAATGCAAAAAATAAAATAAATAAAAATTTTAGGTTAAGAAAAATATTTGAAACAAAAATGCAAGAAATGAGATTTTTTTGAAAGTCGTTTGCTATTTTAAATAATTATGGAAATAAAATGGAATAAATATGAAATAAAAATGGATTAAATGAGAAGTATGATGATCCAGTGGTTGAGATTTGAACCTAGGGGGAAGGGGTTGACTGAGCGCGTGAATAAAGGGCCAGGATCTAATCTGAGCTGATTTAATTAATTAAACCTAATTAAACTAATTAATTAGATTTAAGTTTTAATGAAGCAATCTGAGCCATTCAAACACGCGCTAAACAAGATCCTACGGCCTACATTCAAACTGGGAAGATTAACCCTAATCCCAACCCTAAACATTTTCAGGTGACCGGAGCAAGCTTCGGTCATCTTCTCCGGTGACACCTAACTTCCACCCTAGGCCACCCCAGACCCCCTAACTCTCCATAATCATCCCCCAAACCATCCTAAACAAGAATCAGGCCAAGAAAATCATTTACATTGCATCAAAGTGGAGAATCGAAGAAAAACGTTTTTAGGTCAAAAGTTTCAGAGCAACCATACATCCTGGTTTCTCAACCATTTTCAAAATAAAGCATATCACCATGATCAGGGGAACATACAGAATCATATTATAACTTAAAATGGAGTTTCTGGAAAAATGTTTTGAGGTGACTACCTGAGATGGAGCTTTGCCAATCTGAGCTTTCTGGCCTTTCCTTTGATGTTAATCCACTCCACTTGATCCCTTTGTGCTTCTGAAATGCTTGAATGAAGCTTGTATGGCCTGGTTTTGAAGGTTCAGTTCTGCTGCACCAGAAATCGTGTTTTTGTTTTGTGAGGTTTCAGGCCATGGCAAGGGGTGGGAAATGATCCTTATGATGTGTGGAGATGATTGGTGGTGAAAGTTTTGAGTTTGAGTGGTTGAGGAGTGAGTTTCGAAGGAATGAAGATTTTGGGGATTTTTGTGAAAACTGAGCTTGTGTGATGTTTCAGGCTTGTGTGTCTTATGAAATGAGTTGCATAATGTTAGTATAGGCCAATGGGAGTGAACAGAAAGTGGGTTGTGGCATAGTGTGATTGGTATGGGAAGAGTTGCAAAAATGTCAATGGATGTGTACTTGAGGTATGGCACAAGTCAGAGTTGTTTCAAGGGGTGTCTTGGCCTCAGCTAAGTTTGTGGATGGCCCTTGGATTGAATTTGTGCAGCTGGATCACTTGGATGAAGAAATATCATAGGTTTTGCAAATTTCCCTCTTTGGAATTTCTTGAAGTGCAAGGCATAGAAACTTGTGATTTTTTGTGCAATCTTGATCAAAATGTGTTTCATTATGTTGGTATGATGTTTAGAAATTGATTAGAGGTCATGAAAGGGCTTGGCAAGTGAATTTGCAAAATTCCCTCTTTGGTGCACACTTAAAAATTATAGGATTTTTGCCAACTTTGAAAGGCCATATCTTGAGTTCTAGGATGAATCAAGAAATGTTCTTATACTTTTTGAAAATAGGAAGACATAATCTATAACTTTCATGTCCAAGGATTTTTCATTTGAAGCATTTTTGGTCATGAAAGAATAGGTTGAATATCTTTCCCAAAATGGAAAGTTTCCATTACAAGTCATTTCCAAAAATAGCAAGTTTGCATTTGGCCCAAAATTCTTCAAATTTTTGAACTTATAACCACTTCAATGGTCAATTAAAGATCATAGAGACTCAAAATGATAATGATGACCCTTTGGTACCCTTAATGGAGGCCTCAGATGCCCTGATTTTGACTTTACTTGCTCAAGAAGTTACCAATTATCAGATGACTTCCACAGTGAATTTCTTCATCAAATTTGGTACACATGATCCTTATAACATATTGATACCATTAGAAACACTAGTGATCAAAAAAATTGGGATTAAAGCCTCTGAAACCAAAACCCTAATTTTAGGTCATCTGTGCAGGAAATCTTCAATCTGCCTCTATGCCTTTGCCATGCTTTGTGATCCCTTGACTTTTATGAACTTTGGGGAGCATATTATGATCATGGAACACAAATGGACCATCTTATCAAGCATCAAGGCCATTGGGATGGCTCAGATCACTTCTTGGATTACCCAGATCACAAACCCTAGATGCAGATGAAATGAATTATGCAGTGGGATATGATATGCTTATGATAATACAAAAATGAAAGACCACAAGCCATGGAGTGATAAAAAGTGAGGGCAAATTTGGGGTGTTTAGACATTGCATTTTCATAGAGTTGTGAGTCGGTCTTTATGATTTGCATTTATCATCTATAATTGAGAATTGGTAAAAAAAACATGAATAAAAATGTTTATGTGACATAATGTGAAATTGTGCATGATGAATATGCTAGTTTGTATATATACATTGTGATGTATATGTGTGATGGGTGATGAATTGTGGTGAGAATATGTATATGTGTATTTTTATGTTGAGATATAAGATTATATGCATTGTTATTATGATAATATTTCTCACCTTTCTGCTGTTTTATGATGCTCTATGAGGCATTGCAGAGTAGGTTGGCTGGAGGCCTTTATGTAAAACGTGTCTTCATTATTTTGGTTGGTCGGCTCTGATATGTAGCAACGGGTAGCTAGGGACGGCTTGATGCCTTTTTGTGATGCATTTGTACATGTATATTGGTGATGAATGTTTATGTAAACATGAATGTTTATGTAAACATGATCTCTCATGAGCCGACTCATCAAGGATTTTTCTCATCTCATTTTCACGGGTCTCAATAGGCTACCTTTCTGTTATTTTAGGTCGGCTCATCTATAAGTTTGAGTCGGCTCACTTGAAGGTTTGAGTCGGCTCATTGCCGTGCTGACTCATTTTTTCATTTATTTTTCTCTCCCTTATGATTCATTTCCTCTAACCAATATAAATAGTTGTTGAATTTATTTTGAGAAGGTCAACAAGGAAAGTGAAAGATATACACATAGCTCTCTTCATCTTCTTCATTCTTGCATCAATCAAACAATTACACACAATAATCTTTGTTCGATCTTGGTGTATGTTTTGAAGATAACGTTCAATCGTGAATCAGAATTTCAGATTGGGTTTAGAGTGTGTGGGTTTTCCTTGGAAAAATCCGTTGGGGTTTTATCCTCCAAGATCATTGAAGATTTGGGGGTTTTGCACACATCGATCGGTCGTAGATTCAGCCGAGTGAGGTAGATTGAAGATCAAGTGGATCGTTCTCTCATATCACGGTAGACTGAGGATTGCGAAGGTCTTTGTGGGTTCACAAGTGTGGGAGAAACTCAGTTGTGCTCAAAGTTTGAAGAATCGTGTATTCTTGCAATAATGGAGCAAATTAATCGGAAGTTTTCTCGACACGCGTGGAAGACTTGATTCTACTTTGGATCAAGGGACAAGAAGAAGAATTAACAGCACTTTCAACTTGGTTTGGTTTGTTGGTTAATTCATTTCTATTCTTGTAAAACAATAGCGATTTAATAAAATTGCCCAATTCAATTTCGAATTGGGGGCAGAGTACTTCGAGCGAGGACGACGAAGGAACTGCCTCAACAAATTCCTTGTGTTCTTATTATTTCTCACTTTCTATTTTTGTTCATATTGATATTGTGTGCTTGAAAATTCTGGTGTATCAAATTAGTGCAAACAAGGTGTTTGTTAAATTGCTTCACTCAAAAGTGTTGATCGGAGTGAGTAAAATTCTGCACTATTTGACACAACAAAATTGCCCTTGGAGTGTGCACTCTAAGTGTTTGATAAAAAGCTCAATCACACAAGATCACTATTTTTGTATTTGTTTTCTTCTCTAATCATCATTAAGAATAGTGTTATCAAGTGCTGAATATTCAAGTGTATCATTTGTAAATCATTAATTCATCTAGTCATTATTTCATTCTATTTGGGTTTTACGCATATCCAATCTCCGGTGATTTCAAATTTGAACTAGACGATTTTCCGGGAAACTTCCGCTATTCTCTTTCAAATTAATTTTGAAAAGACAAATTTTAAAAAGGGATCTATTCAACCCCCCTTCTAGATCCGCGCTATCGTATAACAAGTGGTATCAAGAGCACCGGTTTATCTAGTGCTTCACATACAACTTATTGGAAAATGGACAACGATCCAACGGGGGCGTACAATAGAGCTCCAGTTTTTACCGGAGAAAACTATAGTCACTGGAAAGATTGTATGCGTATCCATATCAACTTTGTTGATAGAAAAATTTGGAAAGTTATCCAAGAAGGCCCTTTTCAAATAACCATGGCCGGACCGGATAATGTCCAAATTGAGAAACCGGAAGCACAATGGGATGATAATGATGAAAAGAAATATAGCTATGATTGGAAAGCTCGAAACATACTTATAGCTTCCTTGGGAGCTGATGAATATTTTCGAGTTTCTCATCACACATCGGCTAAAGCTATGTGGGAAGCCTTACAAGTTGCCCATGAAGGAACCGATGATGTTAAGCAAGCTAGAATTAATACTTTACAACAAGAGTTTGATCGTTTTCACATGAGCCAAGGGTAAACCGTTGGTGAAATGGGAAAAAGATTTTCTCACTTGACTAATAGATTAAATGCTCTTGGTAAAACTACTCCTAATGATGTTGCAACTAACAAGATTTTGAGATGTCTTACTAGGGAATGGTTGCCAAAAGTTACGGCAATTAATAAAGCAAATGACGTAAGAACATTAGATCTAACGACTCTCATTGGAAAACTACAAGAGCATGAACAAGAGCTCTTAAACTTAAATGAGCATGAAGACAAAGAGAAGAAAAGATCGAGAAAAATAAAGATCACGAGAAGAAGAAGAAGTCCATTACCTTAAAAGGTTCTTCATCAAAATCCTCCACAAATAAAGATAGTGGGAGTGATACGAGTGATGATGATGACGAATCAAATGAAGATATGGGCTTATTCGTAAGAAGATACAATCGGTATCTCAAAAAGAATGAGATCTCTCATTCGGACAAGCGTCTCATCAACTATCGAAGAAATTCAAATCCTTCCAAACAAGAGTATGTTAAAAATACTAAAGGCAAAGGATCTTGTTACAACTGCGGAAAACTGGGACATTACAAACCGGATTGTCCTATGTTAAAGAAAGACAAGGCAAAAGACAAATATCAAAGGAAAGGCAACAAGGCTAGAAGAGCATATATAGCTTGGGAAAGCAATAGTGAGTCATCTAGCAAAGATACCTCAAGTGATGAGGAAGAGAAAGTAAATCTTTGTCTTATGGCTCACAAGAAAAGCAAGAAAGAGGTAAAACACGCTAAATACGAATATGCTGAAAAACTTTCTTATAATGATTTGCTTAGTAAGTTTAATATTCTCCATCAAGAAGCTAAAGAAGCCTTCAAGCGTATTGCATCCGATAAAATAATTTTTGCCTATTTAGAAGGAAAAGTTTCGGATAGTGAAAATTCTATGAAAGCTCTTAAGGCATCAATGGTAGAATCTTTAGTAGAAGACAAACGAGAATGGCACAACTTTCATGGTTGTGAAACTTGTTGGATTTGGCAAAAGGAAGTCAAAACTCTTCAAGCCAAACTAAACAAGTCATCACAACCAAAAATGACGTTCACTATTGATCATTCAAACTTTAGGGAATCAATGAATAATCCATTTCAAAAATACACCTATGTTGTGAAGGATCAAAATAGTCAATGCAAATCAAAACCATTCTTGAAATGTCACTATTGTTGCAGGGAAGGTCATAAAATTGCTAAATGTCGCTTTAGGAAACACTTGGTCCCAAAAGGCATTTGTCAATGGTTGCCTAAAAGCAACAAAATTTTCACTCACACTCTAGGACCCAATGAAAATTGGGTACCTTTATCTCTTGTCTAATCATACAGGTGGAGTGTCTTGAGACTATGGAGAAGTGATGGTTTCTTGATAGTGGATGCTCAAGACATATGACAGGTGATATTTCCCTATTCTATGACTTTGTGGCTAAGAAGAAGGGCTTTGTTACCTATGGTGATAACAACAAAGGAGCTATACTCGGTAAAGGTAGTGTAGGTAACCCCTCTTCTACATCTATCTCTAATGTCCTTTTAGTTGAGGGTCTTAAACATAACCTTGTTAGCATTAGTCAATTATGTGATAAGGGATATAATGTCTCTTTCTCTAAAGAAGGATGCATAATTGAACACAATGACAACAAAGAGGATGTGTTTAAAGGCCTGAGGGTTAATAATGTTTATTTGCTTGATTTGAATTCTATGACCATGAGTAACCCTAAATGTCTTGTTTCCAAAAGTGAGGAATCTTGGCTTTGGCATAGACGTTTAGCTCATGTAAATTTTGACTTGCTAAATAAGATTGTGTCCAAAAACTTGGTAGTCGGCTTGCCTAACATAAAGTTCACTAAAGATCATCTTTGTGATGCATGCCAAATGGGTAAGCAAACTAAGATATCTTTTAAATCAAAAAAGTTAGTCTCTACTTCTAGACCTCTTGAACTTCTACACATGGATCTTTTTGGTCCCTCTAGAATAAAAAGTATAGGAGGGAACTATTATGGTTTTGTTATTGTTGACGACTACTCTCGATTTTGTTGGACTATCTTTTTAGCTAGTAAAAGTGATACCTTTTCGGCCTTTGAAACTTTTGCTAAATTATCTCAAAACAAACTTGGCACAAAAATTGTAACTATTAGAAGTGACCATGGAGGTGAGTTTGAAAATCATCTCTTTGAAATTTTTTGTGAAAACCATGGCATTGATCACAACTTCTCCGCTCCTTGAACACCACAACAAAATGGTGTTGTGGAACGTAAAAACCGTGTGTTGGAGGAATTGGGAAGAACTATGATTAATGATAGCGGTCTTCCTAAATATTTTTGGGCCGATGCTATTAGCACCGCTTGTTATGTTTTGAATAGGATCACTATTCGACCTATTCTAAACAAAACACCCTATGAACTTTTAAAAGGAAGAAAACCAAATGTTTCACATCTTCATGTTTTTGGTTGCAAATGCTTTGTGCTTAATAATGGAAAAGAGAATCTTGGAAATTTTGATTCAAAGGCGGATGAAGGCATCTTCCTTGGTTACTCTAATTCAAACAAAGCATATAGAATTTTCAATAAAAGAATGCTTATAGTCGAAGAATCTGTACATGTATCCTTTGATGAAGCTTATCCTAATGTTGTCGAAAACGGTAGTGGTGTTATTGGTGCAGGTGCCTCCTCTATTGAGATTGTTAAACACATTGTTGTTTCTCGTGTTGAACCCTTGCTGGATGTTGTGTATAAGGAGCCGGTGGATGTGTCTAGTCTCAAAGATGAAGGTGAAGCATCCCCTCAAAATGATCTACCATTGGAATGGAAGACATCAAAAGATCATCCTATCGATAACATCATTGGAGATATCTCTAAAGGTGTCATTACTAGATCAAGGCTAAGTAATTTTTGTTTTTATCATGCCTTTATATCTCAAATTGAGCCTAAGAATTCCAAAGAAGCATTACTTGATGAAAATTGGTTCCTAGCTATGCAAGAGGAATTAAATCAATTTAAAATAAATGAGGTTTGGGACCTTGTCCCTCCTCCATTAAATCATCGAGTAATTGGCACCAAATGGGTTTTTAGGAACAAATTGGATGAAAACGGAACTATCATTCGCAACAAGGCTCGTATTGTTGCTCAAGGGTATAACCAAGAGGAAGACATAGGCTATGAGGAAACTTATGCTCATGTTGCCCGCCTTGAAGCTATACGCCTTTTGTTTGCATTTGCATGTTCTCAAAACTTTAAACTATATCAAATGGATGTTAAGAGTGCATTCCTTAACGGATATATAAATGAAGAGGTTTATGTGTGTCAACCTCCTGGGTTTGAAATTTTTAAAAAACCAAATTATGTTTACAAATTAAAACGAGCTTTATATGGTCTCAAACAAGCTCCTAGAGCTTGGTATGAGCTTCTAAGCAAATTTTTAATCAATCAAGGTTTTTCAAGAGGAAAAGTTGATACTACTCTCTTTATTAAACGTGAAGGAAAACATTCTATATTAGTTCAAGTATATGTAGATGATATTATATTTGGCTCTACTAATATGAAGTTGGTCAAAGAATTTTCAAGTTCTATGCAAGGTGAGTTTGAGATGAGTATGATGGGGGAGCTAAATTTCTTCCTCGGACTTCAAATTAGACAACTTGAAGATGGAACCTTCATAAGTCAAACTAAATATTGCAATGAGTTGCTCAAGAGGTTTGATATGACAAACTCCAAGCCTATTGATACACCAATGCCTACAGCGGCAAGTCTTGATCGTGATGAAAAAGGTAAGGATGTTGATATAAAATGGTATCGAGGTATGATTGGTTCTCTTCTTTATCTCACCGCATCGTGTCCAGATATTATGTTCAGTGTATGTATGTGTGCTAGGTTTCAATCTTGCCCTAAGGAATCACATTTAAAATCAGTTAAACGCATACTTAGGTATCTCTGTGGTACTTCTAAGTTTGGTTTATGGTATCCTAAGGGTAGTGATTGTTCCTTGGTAGGTTTTTCCGATTCCGATTTTGCCGGTTGCAAAGTGGATAGGAAAAGCACTAGTGGAACTTGTCATTTCTTTTCAAACTCTCTTGTCAGTTGGCATAGCAAAAAGCAATTCTCTGTTGCCTTGTCAACTGCAGAGGCAGAGTATATTGCAGCCGGAAATTGTTGTGCCCAAATTCTATAGCTAAAACAACAATTGCTCGACTTCAATATCTCTCTCAAGCAAATTCCAATATTTTGTGACAATACTAGTGCAATTAATCTTACCAAGAATCCTATTCTTCATTCACGTACTAAACATATTGAAATCAGGCATCATTTTCTTAGGGATCATGTAGAGAAAAGTGATGTGGTGTTTGAGCTTGTTGATAGTGTAAATCAACTAGCCGATATTTTTACAAAACCACTTGCTACCGATTCTTTCTTCTTTATCCGTAGAGAACTTGGTGTTCTTGATATATCTGATAGATCTTAGTAATCATTGTCTTGATTGTATTATTCCTTGAGTAATTTCACTTGTATCTCACATCCTATTATGAGGTATCATCTTTCATTCATCTCTCATATACTCGAGGTAATATCCTTCTTTACTCACTTATATTAATTCATTCTTGATGTATGTATTTAGTAAGAATGTGTGCATGGAGTAAGTTTGTTAATTAATCTATTTTTTTGGATTATGTGTGATTGTGTGACAAATAACTTGCATTCATGATGATATTTTTGCATTTTGAAATATTTTAAGTGGTTTTTGGTAACACATGTTGTTGGAAATTGTCGGGTCCCAACAGGCCGACTCATGTGTCGGCTCATGGACTCTTATGAGTCGACCTACAGGATCTTTTGAGCCGACTCATTTCAAATTCAAATTGAGTCGACTCATGGATGAGTTTGAGTCGGCTCATTGACGCCTCGACTGACGTGAGGCTGTCTTGAAAAGACGCACAGCCTGCCTGTTCGCCTCCCTAGGTCGGCCCATCAATTCATACATCCACTTTTACCTTTCCATTTACTATTTCCTTAATTCTTTTTCATTAAAAATTCATAATCATTTCATTTTATCATCCTAATCTTAAAACTCTCATATTCTCTCAAGTTTCATCATCTTCATCCATCTCTCAAATCACTTCCAAAGCTCCATTCTTTCTGCAAAAATGGCTTCAAAGACTACAGGGAAAAGGTCTCGTGGCTCCTCTTCTCAATCATCTCTTCCGGCTAGTGCTCTGTCTCTTCTTCCTTCTGATCTGGGGGAAGTCTATAACAAGCAATTCAAGAACAGAAAAGTAATTCCTCAATATGTTTACTCAAAATCAACTGCTTCTCAAATGCACATTCCTCACATTATTGAGCTTATGGACTTCCAAGGTATCAATTCTTTTCTATCTTGTCATGAGTACTACAATGAAGACTTGGTTAAGATATTCTATGCTGGCTTGGTTGGAAACTTTAAGGGTTTTGCGTTCAATTTCCGTATGGGTTCTCGAATGTTTGCTGTCAATGCTCAAGTATGGAAAGACCTCTTTTGCATTGATCCTGAAGAAGCGATCATTTTAATGATAGATACGGCTCAAGTTGACAACTATGTCTTCCGTACGGAACTCAATGGTATGCTTAAAGAACCATTTACTGATTTTGTTGATCATTCTGAATTGTTTCCGAATAACATCACTACTGGAAATGTCAAGCCTGTTGATCGTATTCTGCACTGGACTGTTGCCCACAATTTACGACCCAAGAAAGGTGGTTTCTCTCGCATTGATATGAGTGAAGTGCACTTGGTATATATCCTTCGAAACAAGGTCAAAGTCAACTGGCCTCACTATTTTGTGAGTCGTATTTTTGCCTTGAAAGAAAAGAAAGGTGTTGCTCTTGCTTATCCTTCCATTATTCAGAAGATTATCGACAAAGCTGAGGTTGTTGGTTTTGATGTTCCTTTGATATCTGTTCCGGATACAAATTGGTTTCAGCATAAAACCCTAAGCCTCATGGGTCACATATGGGACTCTCAAGAATGCCGATATCGTTATGTGGGAAGAGGTGATAAAAATCAACCGCTTAAAGATAATTCTGATGGGGATGATCCTGAAGATCAACCCGAACAAAATGAAATTCTGGATGCAGACGTACCTGCTCCTTCATTTCCTCCTCCATCTCAATCGCAACCAGATGACTCATCAAAAATAATGGTGATGCTTCAAAATATGTAAATCCAACAGCAGGTTTACTACACCACTCAGACAGAGCGATACACTGAGTTAGAGAGGCGCTTAACTGCGCAGGACAACGCCTTTGCTGAGTATGTGTCTGTTCAAGACACTAGGTATACTGCATTGCAGGAACACTTGGTTGCTCAGGATACAGCCTTTAACTCTCTTAACAGTAGCTTTCTTCAATTCACCGAAAATGACATGGATGATTCGCAGCCCATCACCTATCAACGCCGCTATGCTTCCAATAGAGATCGTTATCCACACCCTTGAGATAATAGTTGCATCATATGACATTGTCATGTTTTTTTTTGTAATGTTTGCTTAAGTTGTTTGAATGATCTTTTATTTCGCGTTAATCTAATTATCTTTTTTATTATTCATTTTACTTGTCTTTCAAAAATTGTGTGTTTATGAATGACGGGTTCTATCGCATTTGGATTCTCAAATTAACACTTCATTCGGTTTGCTATTTAAATTCCCTCATATGGTTTCTCTTCTTTTTGATGTTGTCAAAGGGGGAGATGATACTGAGATCGATGTATATGAGATTAGGTCACTTAATCAGGGGGAGTTTTGGCGACTAATTCATCAAGTTTTTGCCATCATCAAAAAGGGGGAGTTTGTGTGACATAGCATGATTTTAATGTGTCAAAAACTTAGCATGTTTGTAAAGCAGGACAGGTTCACAATGGAAAAGGAAGGTTTGGCAATTTTGGAAAAATACACTGAATGAGCCGACTCAAATTCATCAATGAGCCGACTCATTCTGAGTTAAATTGATGAGAAATACTCGGGTCCGAACAGGCTGCCTGGAGCATAATTTAGGTCGACTCATGAGAGTACATGAGTCGACTCATGATCTCTCATGATCCGACTCATCAAGGATTTTTCTCATCTCATTTTAACGGGTCTCAACAGGCTGCCTTTCTGTTATTTTAGGTCAGCTCATCTGTAAGTTTGAGCCGGCTCACTTGAAGGTTTGAGTCGGCTCATTGCTGTGCTGACTCATTTTTTCATTTATTTTTCTCTCCCTTATGATTCATTTCCTCTAACCAATATAAATAGCTGCTGAATTTCTTTTGAGAAGGTCAACAAGGAAAGTGAAAGATATACACATAGCTCTCTTCATCTTCTTCATTCTTGCATCAATCAAACAATTACACACAATAATCTTTGTTCGATCTTGGTGTACGTTTTGAAGATAACGTTCAATCGTGAATCAGAATTTCAGATTGGGTTTAGAGTGTGTGGGTTTTCCTTGGAAAAATCCGTTGGGGTTTTATCCTCCAAGATCATTGAAGATTTGGGGGTTTTGCACACATCGATCGGTCGTAGATTCAGCCGAGTGAGGTAGATTGAAGATCAAGTGGATTGTTCTCTCATATCACGGTAGACGGAGGATTGCGAAGGTCTTTGTGGGTTCACAAGTGTGGGAGAAACTCAGTCATGCTCAAAGTTTGAAGAATCGTGTATTCTTGCAATAAGGGAGAAAATTAATCGGAGGCTTTCTCGACACGCGTGGAAGACTTGATTCTACTTTGGATCAAGGGACAAGAAGAAGAATTGACAGCACTTTCAACTTGGTTTGGTTTGTTGGTTAATTCATTTCTATTCTTGTAAAACAATTGCAATTTAATAAAATTGCCCAATTCAATTTTGAATTGGGGGCAGAGTACTTCGAGCGAGGACGACGAAGGAACTGCCTCAACAAATTCCTTGTGTTCTTATTATTTCTCACTTTCTATTTTTGTTCATATTGATATTGTGTGCTTGAAAATTCTGGTGTATCAAATTAGTGCAAACAAGGTGTTTGTTAAATTTCTTCACTCAAAAGTGTTGATCGGAGTGAGTAAAATTCTGCACTATTTGACACAACAAAATTGCCCTTGGAGTGTGCACTCTAAGTGTTTGATAAAAAGCTCAGTCACACAAGATCACTATTTTTGTATTTGTTTTCTTCTCTAATCATCATTAAGAATAGTGTTATCAAGTGTTGAATATTCAAGTGTATCATTTGTAAATCATTAATTCATCTAGTCATTATTTCATTCTATTTGGGTTTTACGCATATCCGATCTCTGGTGACTTCAAATTTGAACTAGACGATTTTCCGGGAAACTTCCGCTATTCTCTTTCAAATTAATTTTGAAAAGACAAATTTTAAAAAGGGATCTATTCAACCCCCCTTCTAGATCCGCGTTATCGTCTAACAGAACTTTTGTTTAATCTTGTTGTTGTCTTTGGGAATAATCATAATATGGCTGGTAGAAATGACAATGCGGTGGCTTCTTCTTGTGAAGCAATGGCTAGGGTGGTGCAGGGTGCGCCGAATGTGAATGCTAATGATGAGTTCAGGAAGAATCAACCACCGGTCTTCAAAGGAAGATTTGATCTCAATGGTTCTCAGAATTGGTTGAAAGAGATCGAAATAATCTTCAGAGTCATGGACTGTGCCGAGGAGAGTAAAGTGGGACTTGGATCTCATATGCTGAAGGAAGAAGCCGATGATTGGTGGGTCGGTAGAAGTCAAGCTCTTGAGGAAGAGGATGAAGAGATAACTTGGGATATTTTTCGTGCTGAGTTCTTGGGGAAGTATTACCCTGAGAGTGTGAAAAAGGAAGAATGAGATGGAATTCCTTGAACTGAAACAAGGTAGTATGTCCGTGGTGGACTATATTGCGAAGTTTGTGGAGTTGGTTCAGTTCCATCCTCATTATGCTGCTACTGCTGCTGAGTTCTCGAAGTGTATTAAGTATGAGAATGGTTTGCGTCCTGAGATTAAGCAAGATGTGGGATATCAAAGAATAAGAAAGTTTTTGGATTTGACGGAATGTTGTAAAATTTTCGAGGAGGATAGCAAGGCTCGTTCTACACATTACAAGAGTATGAATGAGAGGAAAGGAAAGCAACAAGCTAGAAGTGGACCTTATGTGACACCTGCTGATAAGGGCAAGCATAGGGGAAAATTTGATAAGAGATATGGAGGAGGAGGTTCTGGTCCTGTTAAGTGTTACAAGTGTGGTGATTTGGGTCATAAGTTTTTTGAGTGTGGGAAGAACATAGTGAAATGTTCAAACTGTGGAGGTTTTGGACATGCTACTACCGAGTGTAGAAGGAATGTTGTGAAGTGTTTCAATTATGGAGAAGTAGGTCACATTAGTACGAAGTGTACTAAGTCGAAGCAAGCTCAAGTGGGCGGAATGGTGTTTGCATTAGCAAGGAAGGACACTACTAGTGCAGATCGTTTGATTAAAGGTACATGTTTTATTAATAATACGCCTTTAGTTACTATTATTGCTACGGGAGCGACTCATTCGTTTATTTCTCTTGGGTGCGCTAAGCGTATAAATTTGTTTATGTCTTCTTAGGGTGGTGAGATGTTTATTAAGACTCCTGCTTCAAGGTCGGTAACTACTTCTTTGGTGTGTGTAAGTTGTTCTTTGACCATGTATGGTAAAGATTTTGTTATGGATTTAGTTTGTTTTTCGTTGGTGGGTTTGGACGTAATCTTGGGTATGAACTGGTTGCAATTTAATCGAGTTCATATAGATTGCTATCATAAGTTAGTAAGGTTTCCTTCTTTGGATGATGGTGAAGATGAGAGTTTCCTATCCACGAAAGAGTTGAAGAAACTTTTAGTGGACAAAGCTCAATTGTTCGGTTTGTTTGCATCATTTTCAGTGGAGAGTGAAATAGAGCTCAGTGGGTTCCCAGTGGTGTGTGATTTTCCAGAAGTGTTTCTGGAGGATATTAAGGATGTACCGCCGGAACGAGAAGTTGAGTTTTTTATTGATCTAGTTCTGGGTACTAAACCGATTTCGATGGCACCGTATCGTATGTCAGCTTCAGAGTTGGTAGAGTTGAAGAAGCAATTGAATAACTTGTTGGACAAGAGATTTGTTAGGCCGAGTTTTTATCCTTGGGTTGCTCCGGTATTGTTGGTAAAGAAGAAGG
Source organism: Lathyrus aphaca (assembly GCA_963966055.1). NCBI lineage: Eukaryota > Viridiplantae > Streptophyta > Magnoliopsida > Fabales > Fabaceae > Lathyrus > Lathyrus aphaca. Next base: position 343,226,024 of record OZ014523.1, on the reverse strand, counting down.
ATGGAAGTATGCGGTTATGCATTGATTATCAATAGTTGAACAAGGTGACAATTAAGAACAAGTATCTTCTTCCAAGGATCGATGATTTGATGAACCAATTGGTTAGTGCGCGTGTTTTTAGTAAGATTGATTTGAGATCAGGATATCACCAGATTCGTGTGAAAGAAGAGGATATTCAAAAGACGGCTTTTAGGACACGGTATGGTCATTACAAGTATTTCGTGATGCCATTCGGGGTTTCTAATGCAGCGAATGTGTTTATGGAATACATGAACCGTATTTTTCATGAATAGTTGGATCATTTTGTGGTTGTGTTCATTGACGATATTTTGATTTATTCTAAGTCTCAAGAGGAGCATGAAAAGCATTTAAGGATTATGTTACAGATTTTGAAAGAGAAACAATTGTATGCTAAATTGTCGAAATATGAATTTTGGTTGCCATAAGTTAGTTTTCTTGGGCATGTTATTTCCGATGGTGGTATTAGTGTTGATCCATCCAAGATTGATGCGGTAATGCAGTGGGAAGTTCCTAGATCGGTTACGGAGATTCGAAGTTTTTTAGGCTTGGTGGGTTATTATCGGAGGTTTATTGAGGGATTTTCAAAGTTGGGACTTCCGTTAACGCAATTGACTTTTAAGGGAAAAGCTTTCATTTGGGATATTCATTTTGAAGAGAGTTTCATTGAACTTAAGAGAAGGTTGACTACGGCTCCGATCTTGATTTTGCCAAATCCGACGGAACCATTTGTGGTGTTTTGTGATGCTTCATTGTTTGGGTTATGTGGTGTTTTGATGGAAGATGGAAAAGTTGTGGCTTATGCTTCAAGACAATTGAGAGTGCATGAAAAGAATTATCCTACGCATGATTTGGAATTAGCGGTCGTGGTGTTTATTTTGAAATTTTGGAGGCATTATCTTTATGGTGCAAGATTCTAAGTTTTTAGTGATCACAAGAGTTTGAAGTATTTATTTGATCAAAAGGAATTGAACATGAGAAAAAGAAGATGGTTAGAGCTTTTGAAGGATTATGATTTTGGTTTGAATTACCATCCGGGTAAGGCAAATGTGGTGGCCGATGCTTTAAGCCGCAAGATGTTACATATGTCCGCATTAATGATAAGAGAATGGGAACTTTTGGAGGATTTTAGAGACTTGAGTTTAGTTTGTGAAGTGACGCCGAGAAGTGTGAGACTTGGTATGCTACATGTTACGAATGATTTTCTTGCAATAGTACGTGAAAAGCAAAAGTTGGATTTGTAGTTTGTTGATTTGATGATGAATGAGAATGAGGATTTCAAGGTTGATAATTTTGGAGTTTTGAGATTCCATGGACGTATTTGTATTCCCGATAATGAGGAGTTGAAAAAGATGATATTGGAAGAGGGACACCAAAGTAATTTAAGTATTCATCCGGGAGCGAATAAGATGTATCAAGATTTGAAGAAGAACTTTTGGTGGTCCAATTGAAGAGAGATGTAGCTCATTTTGTGTATACGTGTTTGACTTATCAGAAGTCTAAGGTAGAACATCATAAGCCTAGTGGTTTGATGAAATCGTTGGATACTCCAGAATGGAAATGGGATAGTATATTGATGGATTTTGTAACGGGATTGCCGAATACGCAAAGAGGTCATAATGTTATTTGGGTAATTATTGATAAGCTTACTAAATCTGCTCACTTTGTTCCAATTGATATTAGTTATCCTTTAGAAAAGTTGGCCGAGATTTATGTTTTTGTTGTTGTAAAGTTGCATGGAGTCACTAAGAGTATTGTATCGGATAGAGATCCTAGATTCACATCGAGGTTTTGGGAGAGTTTGCAAAAAGCTTTGGGTTCTAAGCTAAGATTGAGTTCAGCTTACCATCCGCAAACGGACGGTCAAACCGATAGGACAATTCAATCGTTGGAGGATTTGTTGTGTGCTTGTGTGCTAAAACAAGGTGGTGCTTGGGATAGTTATTTAGCATTGATTGAGTTCACCTACAATTACAGTTTTCATTCAAGTATAGGTATGGCACCATTTGAGGCTTTGTATGGTCGGAGATGTCGAACACCTTTGTGTTGGCATGAAACCGGTGAGGGAACGGTAGTTGGTCCAGAGATGGTACAACAAACGACGAAAATAGTGAAGTTTATTAGGGAGAAGATGAGAGCTTCTCAAAGTAGACAAAAGAGGTATCATGACAAGAGAATGAAAGATCTTGAGTTTTAGGAAGGCGGCCATGTGTTTTTAAGAGTTACACCAGTTACGGGTGTAGGTCGTGCTTTGAAGTCGAAGAAGTTGACTTCTCTTTTTTTTTGGGCCGTATCAGATTACTGCACGAGTTGGTGTTGTGGCTTACTGTGTGGTGTTGCCTCCGAATCTTTCGAATTTGCATGATGTATTCCATGTTTTGCAACTTCGGAAGTATGTTCCGGATCCATCACATGTTATTCCTATGGACGAGGTTGAAGTGAGAGATAACCTTATGGTGGAAACTTTACCGATTAGGATTTTGGACCGTGAAGTTAAGAAGCTAAGAGGCAAGGATATTGCGCTTGTGAAAGTAGCATGGGGAGGCGCTGCGGAAGGCAATATGACTTGGGAATTAGAGAGTGGGATGCGAGAGTCGTATCCGGAGTTGTTTGAATCAGGTAATATTTTCGAGCAACAAAATTTCTAAAGTGGGGGAGAGTTGTAACGCCCCGATTCGATGATTCCATTTTGTTGAGTCTTTTATTTAAATTAAGTAATAATTGTTTTAATTAAGAAATTGATGTTTTTATGAGATATGTTGACGTGTTATATTATTTTACCGTTTTTGAGAATTTTCGAGTTAAATTAGACTGAAGGGTGTTTTAGACATTTGCTAATTTATGTTAAGTTAGAAATTTATGTAGAATTATTATTTTGTGAGAAAATGAGTATTTGAGTGGAAAGAAAAGAAATAGAAAATAGAATAGAAATAGAAAGAAACGTTATAAGAATAGAAAGAGAAGAAAAAGAGAGAATAGAAAGAAATATAAGAGACAGAAAAGGAGGAGACAAAAAAAGATGAGAAAAGAGGAAAACTTGGAAATCTTCAAGATTGCTCCTAGGAATTGAAATAATCTGGTAAGGGTGTTGTAACACTGTGGGAGAACTGACTTTTAGTCATGTTGCAGATAGCAAGAGTCGCCACCGACTTTTATTTTATCCAAGTGGAAAGGACATAAAAGAACAGGAAAGACCTATTTTTAAAAGACTTTGAGTTCGGGGGTTAGGTTATATAAAGGGAAGGTGTTAGCACCCTTTATATCCATGGTTATCCATGGGCTCTTAGTTACTTAGCTCACTTAAATTGTTTTTGAAGAGTGTAGTGTGTGATTAGAAATTTTTCTAAGTACTTTGTAATGATCCTCGTATGGATATATACAAAGCCTTGTTTTGAAAAATGTTTAAGAAAGTGAGGTGTAAAAAAGTAATTTTAAGAAGTGAGCAAGTAACTATGAGGTACCTACCCTAGACTAAGTCATTCATGTTCTTATATGTTCTTTCAAGGGTAAGATTGTCCCTATTATTAAGGAATAGGTAGTCATCACCTTGGATGTTTAAGGGACGGGCGTAGGGTCATCGTATGGTCAATGAAGGAAACTTAAGGGTGTCTTTAGCAATTCGTATGGACTATCATCATTTATTCGAAGGGACAAGATCATTATTCCGTAGGCAACCTCGAAGGGACTTATGATCTTTTGAATCTGTAGGGACTTGATGATTTATCTATGAAGGGACTTTTCTTAAGACACCCCACGTTCGAGGGACTTGACCATGTATTGAAGGCAACCAAGAGGGGTGACCCTAGGAGGTGCAGATGGCGATCGTAGAACGATCGACTTACGTGTGTGAGTGTTATTTTCAAATATTTATCTTATTATTTTTATTATCTAGGCCTTTTTAATTCAATCTTCGAGGGTCGAAATCTTTTAGAATTTTATTCAAAAAGAGTATTGTTCTTCGATTTTTTTCTAAACTTCTGGAAAACATTCAGAGTAAATCGAAACAGTAGTACTTACCTGACTTACCTGTCAACATGAAATTCTTATTACTATTGCAGCCTTCGAAGTATCAATGAAAACATATTACAACAGATTAACCAATACTTTAGTTCTCCATGGTGCCCTATGATTCCTGCATCGAAACTTAAATCAAACTATCCAGAAACCATCTACACAATCAAACAAACACATTATGTAATCAAAATCAATTAATCATGCATAAATCATTGAAATCGAAAAAAAATCAAAAGAAAAGCAAGAATATGAATTTGGTTTGTATGATTTGGCATGAATTTGATGATGAGGATGATTGGAATAGGTTCAGGAAACCTCAAGGATTCATTTGTAGCCTTTAATCAACTTGTAAAAGTGGTGGATTGTGGAAACCGAATTTTGAATTGTGTGAAATTTTAAAGTATGAATATGATCCTCTTGCTCTCCATCCTTTTTTTGTCTTGTGATGTTGTTGTGGTTATATAGTAATGTAATTAGGTTAAGAATTTGGGCCTTGGTTGGAGTTGTATGGGTTGCTTGAAGGTGAAGAAATATCTTTCATAATTTGTCCAAAAATCAAATTATATGTTACCAAATTGTCTTTGCACGAAATTGGATGGTATCCAATCACCTTGAATGTCATTTAAAAGCTTCTAGAAGAAGGATCAAATCAAATATTTGTATTTTCATATTTTATTTTGATTTAAAATGAATTTTAATGAATAAAATCCAAATGAATAATAAATAAATTATAAAAATCATAAAATATTTGAATTGGGTCGCTCTTGATGTTATCATGAAGATTGGGTTGCGAAATGATAGGCCCATTTGGAAAATTTTGGTTTTAAGACCTTATTTTCTTCATACACCCCTTAAAAATCTCCCAACTTTGACAAGGCATAATCCCTTAATTTTAAGGCTATGAATGTGTTCTTGGACATTTTGGAAAGCTTAAATAGTCCTCTAACAAACCTCTTTGGTCTCATGTCCATATCTTTTACCATTTTTAAATTATTCCCTTTGGAAGAAGTTGACTTTTTGTTGACTTTTGAAATGACCTGTAATATTTTAGCTCATACCTTCCAAATGAAGCATTTTTAGGCTTGGCTTGTGAGACACAAAGTTGTAGAGAATTCAATTTCCTTCAAAATGAGATTTGGATGGGAAATTTTTGATGAAAAATGTGAAAGTTATGGCTGGTCAAGGTTCAGTTGACTTTCCTTAAGAAAACCCTAATTTAGAAACTCCCGATTCTTGATGATCTGAAACTTTCTTGATGAATCATGATCAACCCTGAATCAAATGATGAATTTTATTTCATAAAATTTATGTTGGAAAAAAATCTTGAATTTTGACTTTAATTTGACCACAGTTGACCTCAGTTTGACTTTAACTGCTTTGACTGATTTTTGCATATCAGATCATCTGACTGGTCAAACTTATTGGGAAAGCCTTGAAACTTGACATGGGGATTCTTGAATATATGTGGGATGTTATGAATCTCACTTTAGGCCTTGAAAATAAATTTAACCTGAGGAAACTCAAAACTCTAGTTTTGGATACTTTGCTTAGGAGGAGGCATTGTCTGGGGAAACTTCCACACTTCTTGATCAATTGGGAATCTTGAGGATCTTATGATCATCTAGAAGTCTTGAGAGAGGTTGTCTTAATTGTGGGAGGGGAAATTTTGGGGTGAAACAGGTGTGAAATATTTTTATCTTAACCTTGTGTATGATTATGTATGTATTAGATTGATTGGGGTTTTATTTTGGAAGAGTTTAGAGAATGTTAGGTTTTAGAGTTTTAATGGAAATCTAAGAAAAATTGGTAGAATAATCGGTTAGAACTTACTATAATCGAAGTATGATGATGAATATATGTCAATGATCATGTTTATGGAAGTTCATTTTGGTTTTTGAGGTGTTTGGGATGACTGTTGCGTAGCTGGGATGTTGCTAAAATCGCAGCTCCCGCTCAGCGAGTTTTCCAGAGATTTTCACGCTCAGCGAGCGAGCCTGTCGCTCAGCGAGCCTGGGAGTTTTTTGTTTGGTGTTTCTTTTGGTTTGTAACTTGAGTTTCAGTTATCCATTTTTAGTGTTCTTTATATTGATTCGAAGCTAAAAACATGTGGAAATTAATGATGCTAAAAGATGCAATTTTTAGCCGACTTTTCCGATAAAACGTAATTGAGTTAGTTAAGGAATTGTGGGTTTGATTGTGGTATAGTGGCCATTTGGAAAATAAATGATTTTCGTAAAGTGAATATGAATGCATGTTGATTGTGAAAGATTCGTTGTCGTTTGGCGTAATTGATGCGAATGTATATAGTTTGTTTGTGATTGTATGAAATAAATGCATAATTATATTGTGATATGTATGCATTTGCAAGAATGTTGTGTGTCATTTGCATGTGAAGTATAATGTATGCATTCTTGTGTTGTGGGATTCTATGTGAGTCCGTTGTAATGTCGTGTGTCTATGTGGGGTGTGAGCGATGATTACAACACGATTGTGTGCCCGTGTGGGGAGTGAGCAATCGGATTGTGTGCCCGTGTGGGGTGTGAGCAATCCATAAACATTGTGTGCTCGTGTGGGGTGTGAGCAATGGGTGATTTATTCACAAATGATTGTGTGCCTGTGTGGGGTGTGAGAAATCGGATTGTGTGCCCATGTGGGGTGTGAGCAATCCATAAAAATTGTGTGCCCATATGGGGTGTGAGCAATGGGTCAACATCGTATGTCCGACGGGGAGTTACTTTAGGTAACGAGCGATGGTTCCAATAGTTCCTGAGTGAACTTGAGATGATTGAGTCGGTACTGTATTGCATTTGCATAGAGTCGTGAGTCGGTCTCTATGATTTGAATTTATCTTTTATAATTGAGAATTGGTGAATAAACATGAATAAAAATGTTTATGTGAGATAATGTGAAATTGTGCATGATGAATATGCTAGTTTGTATATATACATTGTGATATATATATATATATATATATATATATATATATATATATATATATATATATATATATATATATATATATATATATATATATATATATATATATATATATATATATATATATATATATATATATATATATATATATATATATATATATATATATATGTGTGTGTGTGTGTGTGTGTGTGTGATGGGTGATTAATTGTGGTGAGAATATGTATATGTGTATTTTTATGTTGAGATATATGATTATATGCATTGTTATTATGATAATATTTCTCACCCTTCTGCTGTTTTATGATGCTCTATGAGGCATTGCAGAGTAGGTTGGCTGGAGGCTTTTTTGTGAAGCGTGTCTTTATTCTCTTGGTTGGTCGGCTCTGATATGTAGCACCGGGTAACTAGGGTCGGCTTGATGCCTTTTTGTGATGCATTTGTACATGTATCTTGGTGATGAATGTTTATGCAAAATGAATATTTGGCGAATCAAACTTGATTATATATATATGTGTGTGTGTGTGTGTGTGTTTGATGCTAATTAATGTTTAGTTTCCACTGTTATTTTTAGTAATTTATTATGATTTGTAAGGATTAAATCCTACTGTTGCAAGCTACCGAAATGTTGCATATCGTTATAGGAGCAGGTGTTGTGTGTTTTAATTTCATGTATAATGTGACATGTCTCTTTTATACCATGTTTTAATTATACTCTGATGGAAAATTTATTATGTGATTAATTGATTAAGTGATTATTTGGGGGTATAGAATGGGAGTGTTACATATACCACACCAAGTGTATGAAATGATAATATCAGTGTATCCAATTCGACTTACAAAATAACTATTAAGTACTTTATATAGTTGTCATATTAAAAAGTTACTTGTATACTTTATTTCTCTATCGCTTTAAAAATATTCATCCTTAATCTTGTTTAGTAGGATTTCTTAGGATGCGCTTTATTTGAAAGCTTCCTCTCAGATGTGTGTTTATATGTCACGATCCCAGCTTTTTCCTCCTCCACTGTCTGATTTTTTTTTTTGAAGAAAGAAAAATATCAAAAACTCAATTTTTTTATATATCTAAAATGATTGTTAGGACTCACAATTTATTGAAACTAATTAAAAATAATTACTCCTAGGATAGATACCAATGTTGTATTCACGCATCTAAGAGGTACTTTCCAGAACCACCTTCTAGATTGTTCAAGAACCATACTTGTGGTTTTGAGATCATTTGGTTAGTTTTCATTATTCTTTGATTCACTCGTCATTATTTTAAACAAAAATAATATTATTGTTAGATTTTCAACAAGAAGGCCTTAGTAGTTGAACCTTTCAATTTTACAGCAACTGGTGCCCACTGTAGAATCTAAATGAGATATTGAGAATTTTTCTAGAGACAAGGGTTTTGGATTATGGAAATGGAAAATACAAAAATCATAACTTGACATAATTGATTAGAAGCATTGAAGGGTTAGGAATCAGTCCATGCACACCTAACACAAGCACTGAAGATTAAGAAGATTAATAAGGCCAGGAGTGTCGTTATCTTGGCCTTAGAAATATATTTCTAATGGAAGTTTCCAAAGATAAGACAACAAATTTGATGTGGTAAAAGCTTAAATCATTGTATATGATCATGAATTTGGCTCAGAGGTTATGTCTCATACAACGACTATATTTATTTTGAATGGTAGGGGACAAATCCATAGTGGAGCAATTTACAAAATTTCATAAGTTCATTGGTGATCTAGAAAATGTTGAGGTGAACATTCATAAAGCGAATAAATTTCTTCTCTTGTTAAGCTCATTACCCAAATTCTTTGACACTTCAAGAATACATTTATATTAATAAGGAATGTAATATTATTATTTGAATGAAGTTTAGACAACTACAAGAAGGGATGTCCAAATCTAGGAAGTTTGACAAGTCAGGTTTAAATTATTTATCTGTTAAGAAGCCAATAACTACAAGAAGGATTATCGCAAGAGGGAAGACAATTAAGATTTTATTCAGATTGCAGTTTCCTCATGTAAGAATTGTTATGAGAGTATTAGTGCACTAGTGGTATCAAGTTTAGAAACTGAAAAAATAGTTAGGTCTTAAATTAGGGATGCTCTTGTCACATGTTCCTGAGGAAAAATACTTTGAGACTTTGAAGTTGGGGGATGGTGGAGTCATTTGACTTGGTAACAAACAGTCTTGTAATGTCCATGGTGTTAGAATGCAGAATATTAAAATGTTAGATGATTGTGAGTTCCTTCTACTCAATATGTTATATGTTCCTGATATTAGGCTTAATTTGTTGTTCGTAAGCATGTTTGATGATATAAACTAATTCATTATAGTTAAACATGGGGTATTGAAGATTTTTCATAGTGAAGTGATCATGGCTAAAGAATCTAAAATATGTGTGTCATATATTTTATATGATTCTAGTGTTATTGGCCATTCACCATTATCTAGTGACAACTTTCATGACAAGAACAAGCAATGAGATTTGAAGACAATATATGGTAGATTCTTAAAGTTATTTTAGAGCATTTTAATGAATGTTGCAGGAAACAACCGATAAAAACACATTGATTGCTTCTGATATTGGTTCTAGGATTTAAGCTACCAAATATTATTTTGGGTAAGATTTGTAACAAAGTAGCTTACCTGATCAGAAGATGTCCATTATCATGGTGTTTGAGGCTTAGTTTAGATTCTCTAGTTTGTAGCATGAGATATTTGTTTCTAGATATAGGCATCAGGTTATCTTGTCCCTTGTTAGGGGTAGGTCATTTATATTGAGATCTGCATCCCTGGTAGAAAGGTGTCTCCCTTCTTGGATGTAATCCATCTACCCAATTTAATTGGTTTATGGATGGAATGTCTAAAATGGTGGGTTTAGGTATTTTAACATCTTTTTGGGATGATATGAGATTGGTCATAACCCCTTGAAGATCATTTTTTCCAAGCTTAATCAAATTTCCTTACATCATAGTTCAAAAGTGGGGCACGCGGGTCATTAGAAAGACAATATTATAGTATGAGATTTATGGAGTATGAGAGACATTTTTTTCTTGGGAACATAAGTTGGTTAGTAATCTCCTTCCTTTTAACCCATGGTACTAGTTTTTTCTAGGTACATATATTTGGTAGTGGCATCATGGAAAAGACGGTGTTTACTTGATTGCTTGGCTTATTTTGTCATTAACCTGGTGATAGACTTGGGTGCAATATATCTCGTGTTATTATTGTTCCTATAGTTCTCTTAGTTTGGGAGAGTTTGCTACCTTTTAAAGTGTTTTCCTTTTCTTGGAAACTTCTTCAAGATAGAATTTCCATTATAGATAACATGTTTAAACGTCGGGTTATGTTAGGCCCAAAGGCATCTCTTTTACTATATGTTTAGGTTTTCTTAAGATGTCATCTCATTTTTTAACCATTGAGGTTTTGGCTATTTTGTGTTGAAAAATTTACAGGTGGTTTGGTTGTTATTTTTTTCCTTGTGATCTCTCTACAATGTTTGAGGTTATTAGATTCTTAAGGATTAGTCACAGATTTAATCCTGGTTTAATTATGATTTGTCATGTTGTGGTTTGGTCCATATAGAAATTTTGGAATGACTCCATATTTTTGAGAAAGTCAGTAAACGAGGGAGAATTTTTGTTTATCAATGCATTTCCTCTTCTTAGAGGTGGTATCTTTGCATGTCGTCTGAGTACTCTTTTTCCTACTATGAGTGACGGAAGTAACCCTTTCCCTGCCTAAGTCATTAGTAGCTTGATTTTTGGTTGTTCATTATGTGACATTGTTGTTGTTAGGGGTGATCTGGTTTAGCTTGTTTTTGGTTCTCTTTTGAGTTGGATATGAGCTATCACCCTTGTTAGGTGGAAGGATCTTGGGTTCTTGTTTTTTCAGTATGTTATTTTGTTGTTATCGTTTCTTGTTTTTCTTTTTTATTTGTATGTCTTAAATGTATTTTTGGTCCTCCTAGTTTTATGTTTTTTAATTTTTAGTCTCTTCATTTTAAAAATCAGTTTTTTGATCTCTCAACTTTATATATCTTGGGATTTGGTTGGTCCCCTGCAATTTTGCACATGTGTCTTCCTCATTAATCATGTGGTTGTGGTACTGAAGAGCCATATCACATTTTTGGAATTTTTAATGAAAAATATTTATTTTATAAATTTGTATAACATTTTTAATTTATATAAATATTTTAAATTAATTTTTAATCAATATAAATTAAAATGGGAAAGAATAGTTCTGCAATGTTCTTCTTCCTCACTCATATTAATGTTCTTCTTCCTCACTTGTATCTGCAATCCAACAACTAACACATCCAACACAACAACAACGACACAACTCAATAACTCATCCAAAAGAAAAAGAAAACGAAATAGAATGAAATGATAGAGAATCACAATCATTATGAACAGACAAAAAGACTTGTTCTTTCTTCTCATCACTTTCAGATATAAATTCTCACCAAGTTTTATGGTTGGAATGAAACGCAGTTGTATTGTTTTAGAGTGAAAGAATGGAACACGATTCTATTGTTGGAATGATTCACGCTTTTCTGGAATGCAACACGTTTTTTTAATTAATACATGGAATGAAAGTTGATTGTTGTTGTTGTTAAGTTGTGGGCCTTGAGCCAAAGTTGATTTGTTGTTGTCGTTAAGTTGCGAGGGTGAGGTGTTATTGTTAAGTCATTGTAGTAGAAAGTTGTTGTGAAGTTGTTGTAGTATGATGTTGTTACTAAGTTGTGATAATATGTTGTGGTTGTGTGGTTATATAATCATTATTGTTGCTATTTTGATGTTTGAGTTGAGTCACATTGCATAGCATTCAAGTTGGAGTTGTTGCTCGGTAAGTTGGCCTGGATTGGCAATATTTAAGTGGAAGGCTTATGCCTTGTTGCCTCTATTAATTGACAAGATTGTAAGTTGGGAATTCTGCTCCATTGGTACCACATGCATTTGCATTTGTCTAAGTTGTATTTCCGAGTTGTATGATATGTTGTTGTGTGATAGCTTGTGTTGTTTTTAGTTGTTTTGTGAATTGTGACGTAGTGGTTTATATAATCTGATTTAATATGTTATTTATCATATGCTTGATTATATAGTGGGATATCTCACCCCTTTTATTTGAATGTCACCTTTTGTTGGTAACATGCAGGTAATCCAGAGTAGAGATGAGTATCTTAGTATATTTGAGTCGGTGTTGTCGCTCTGATACGTAGCACTCGAGTGGATAACACACATTTTCTGTTGATGTTGAATAGTATTATAGATGCTGAATTTTTTAGTTGTTTTATTAAAGAATTGTTGTTTTAAGTTGTTTTGATGTTGAACACAAGTTGTGATATAATAAGTTGAATTTTATGAATCTGATGTGAAGTAATGAAATGGTCTATTTTAAGACTAATCAGTTGTTGAATGTTGTTTCAAAGTTGAAAATGTAATCATCTCATTTGTTATGTTGAAACTTTTATACTCTGATTATATAATAAATTATCGGGTAAAAATGAGGTGTTACACAGGGCACATCTTTCGAATGTGACCCTCCTTCTTACAATGATAGCATCGAACATCAGATATTTCACCATTATAAGACTTTTGTTGACTTTTGCCCTTCTTTTTGTCGAACTTACCATATTTTCGCAAGAATTTCGTCTTACCGGCCAAACCTTCACCAACCGTCAAAGTTTTATGCTCCTTTCATTCAAGTCCTTAGAGTACGAGGCAGATTGAACATCTTCAAAGTTCAGGGACTCTCTTCCATACAAGAGGATTTCTTTGAAGTGAGCATGTGTTCTGGGCAAAACGCATAACAGCAACAACGTTTGATCTTCATCATCGATCTTCACATCAATATTTTCAAGATCAAGAATCATCTTGTTGAACATATCCAACTGCTCAACCAACACTTTGTCTTCACTCATCTTAAATGAATACAAGGCTTGCTTCAGGTAGAGTCAATTCACCAACGATTTGGTCATGTATAAACCTTCAAGTTTCAACCATAACCCTGACGACGTCGTCTACCTGTCGAAGAACCTTATCACCGAGGCTCAATAATATTGTGTTGTGTGTTTTCTCAATCATGGTCGTTTTTCAGCTGTCGTCAACGCAACATTCATGGTCGTCTCTCCCTTTAACGCTTCCAAACAACCTTGTTGAACAAGTAGGACTTTCATCTTCAAGTGCTACAGACAGAAATCGTTCACTCCGGTGAACTTTTCAATCTCATACTTTGTCGAAGGCATCTTCTTCACACTCATCGCACCATGTTGTGAATCGGATACCTTAGATATAAAGTATAATTGGTTCCTTGATCAGTTAGAAAACCCACAAGGGTTAGGGTTTAGGGTAACCAAAGATAAAAACAAGGATTGGTTATAAACTGTTATTCTTTCCTTTCTCTTTCAACAAGATTACAAGTATACAAGAATAACAAATAACCTCTCTCACTATTGAATTAGGGTTTTATCTTTTCTATTTTCCCTTATTCAAAATATGAGAGACTAGTATGATATTTATAATAAAACTAACACACTAACCTAGTGGGCTTTTTAACAATTACTCATTACAATCTAACTTAGGGTACAAGCTAACTTACACAATTAGATTCATAATCCAATGTCCAATTAAACAACAGCATGTGAGCGGACTTCGACGGCATGCTAAACCTATAATTTGTTCCAATATCTCACAAAAACAATTTTATATAGTGGAGAAAATACTATTGTTATAAACGAGAGCAATTTTACTATTTATTCAAATATTTTTATAAATATTGTCAAAACAAAAATACTATTTTGATTCAAGTATTTTTTTATACGGGAACAACTTTACTATTGATTCAAATAAATATATAAATAATGTCAAAAAAATAATATTTATATACGGGAAAAAATACATTGTTGATATAAATATTTTTATATACATAAACAAATATTATTATTATAAATCAGGTCAACTTTACTATTGATTCAAATATTGAGTAATAGAAATTTATCGACCGTTTTTTTCAAATATTTGAAAAAGATTAAGGGAAGCTTAACTAAAAAGATATAATTGATATTTAAAAATTGTATTCTCTCTTATAACATAAATGTCTTATTTGTTAATAAAATTTATACAATTATTTTATCTAATAAAAGTTTCAATAATTTTTTTTAAATCATATTATTTTTAATATTTTTGTTTACTTATTATCTTTTATATTTATTATTATTTCAACTTAAATTTACTTTTATTCTTAAAAAAGAAAATTTTGTTTTCAACTTTCAGTTTTTATGACAATTTGCAAACAAATGCGTGTCCAAAATCATATCTCATCCAAAACGTACCTTGTGCATTGGCACAAGTTTGTTATTGATCAAAATATTTACGGGGACATGAAGTTATTGATCAAAATGTTGAATATTAACGAGAACATGAAGTTAATGATCAAAATATTGAATATTAATGGGAAAGTTACTAATCAAAATATTGACTATTAACGGGAACATAAAGTTACTGATCAAAATATTAAACATTAACGAGAACATGAAGTTACGGATCAAAATATTGAATATTAACGAAAACATGAACTCATTGGTCAAAATATTGAAAATTAATGGGAATATGAAATTTCTGATCAAAATTATAATTTGCGGTAAATTAACATAAAGTCGACGATCAAAATATTTAGCAAGATTGTTTTTTAAGGTGTATGATTTTATTTTATTTTGAATTTACAATTAAATTTTATATTTTTAAATTTTTTTAATATTTCATAACCTATCTAATGAAATATCCGCAGTTCATACTCGTGCGGATGCACATGTTTTCCACTAGTTTGATTTAAAGTTTAAATTGGATATAGATTCTTCAATTTTAAACTGATTTGGTTCCATGACTCTATTCAACGTTAATAACATGATATTTTTCAAATGTGGTTTGTTCTTCCTTTTTCTTAGGTAATTTTTTATTTTCAAGTGACAGCAAATTGATTTAGATTTGCTTAAATTTTGAAGCCTTATTAGTTTAAATTTTTTTAGAATTATGGTTAAGGTATTAAAAAAAACACTTTATTTAGATTTTTGATGTTGCAAGAAGCTTGAGATAGTGAATAAACAGGGGGAAAAAAGGTACTGCCATGATTGTATTAGAGAGAAAAAGATGATATATGTGTAACTAATGCCTATTAAAATAATATATCATTTCTTAATCTGTTGGTCCTAAATTGATGTTTATAATAGGCTATTGGTGAGAGATTTACTTAGAACCTCACCCTAAAATTCACCATAAAATTAGCATCATAAAAATTAATTAATTTTTGAATTAGTATTTTTCTAAAGTTAAATTCTAATCTAATAACTTTCAATTTATTAATTAATTTTTGAATTCGTATTTTTCTAATGTTAAATTCTAATCTAATAACTTTTAATTTATTTTAATATTTTTTTAAAGTAATATTAATTTAAAATATCAATTATTAATTTAAAATATCAAATAGATTAAAAATGACTTTTAAATCCGTGAAACAATATTTTTATATTTTTAAAGTTAAATTCTAATCTAATAACTTTTAATTTATTTTAATATTTTTTTAAGTAATATTAATTTAAAATATCAAATAGATTAAAAATAACTTTTAAGTCCGTGAAACAAATGAAATGTACTAACAAATCGAATTACTCGTGAATTTATAACAAGTTGAATTTGAACTTTAAAAAAAAAAACAAAACCAAGATTTGAGTTGCGCTGAATGAATTCTTAACGAGTCGAACACCAAGCTGAGTCGACTCGGCTCATTTCCAACCCAACTCACCGGTTTACATATACTCTCGCTGATACAATTTGTGCAGATTAATTAAGTAAAAATACTTGATTAATCAAAACATAATAGTGAATTTTAACTTCCAAAAATAGATTTAAAAAAGGAGCAATCAAGTACATTAAACAAAAAGTCCCATGTTGTGAATAATGCTTGAGATAAGTTTCTAAGAACTGAACCCATCAACAACTCATTTCATGAAATAAAAGTTACACTTCAATATCAGCTTGAAGCTCTGATTTATTCCACAATTCATTGACGGATGGATCAATTAAATGATGAATGTGAACAATTCCATGAAGATGGTCTTAATTTTCTTTAGAAGCAATTGCCCTCTTGGCAAAAGATGGCAAACAGAAAGCTGCTGAATGAATCTGAAATAAAAACAACAAAAAAATCAAGAATTTAAATTCAGAAAAGAAAGAGAGGACAACAAAAACACAGTTCTGAGTGTTGGAAGTCGAAAATCCCTACAGAGTCCGAGCCAATCCAACTCATAGGTCACTAAAGTTGTTGCTTTAGGCCTTATTGGGGTTTGGACCGGCTTTGAGGGGAGTTTCGGGTAAGGGAAAGTGAAAATGGTTCGTGCAGTATACCTCACGGTTGTAAAATTTCAATGGTCTTGCCGCCTGCTGGCTATCATTCTCATCAATAGGATTCACTGGATGCTTGAAATCAACAGAAGGCCCCTCAGTTGAGCAAAGCATAAAACCAATCATCCCACTGGAAAAAGAGAAAAAATAGAAGAATCGTTAACAAATATAATCATATCCCTAATCCAAAAGCATGTTATACAACAAAATATTGGAAATTGACCTGTAGAATACACAACCTAAACAATTGTAAATGGAAAAGTAGAAACAAAATTATGAAAGAAAATACCTTGGGTATGTAGGAACTGTGGTCCAAGCATAGTTGACAGACCCTTTGAATACCTGACGACAGTTCACCACAATGTCCTCAATGATGTGCATATGAAGCCATATACTTTCCGCTTGAGTACACACAACTCCTCCTGGACGAAGAGCCCTTGCCACTGACTCAAAAAAGGGCTTTTCAAAAAGCTCTTGAGCAGGGCCTAAACAATACCAAATATAAAGTTAACAAGAAAAGGGAATTATATTAACTGTAGAGACCATAAAAATTACAAGGCATTTCAGATATGCCTACCAATAGGATCAGATGAATCCACTATAACTGCGTCATAAGTTCCTTCTGGTGCTGCCTTCAAAAATGCAACTCCTAGAACATTGAGAGACAAACCTCATTAGAAATGTTATCCCATAACAGAGAAGTGTTTAAGAAACATCAAGGAACATGGAGGATAATTGATCATACCATCACCGATATTAAGTGTCACACGTGGATCCGCAAAACCTACTGCTATATCAGGGAAAAATTCTTTGGAGACATCAACAACCATCTTGTCAATTTCGCAAATGTCTATCTTTTCAACTGAAGAGTGGCGTGCAACTTCCCGTAGGACTCCCCCGTCTCCTCCACCAATAACCAAAACCTAACAAAAAATCAGTAAGGAAAAAACAATTAACTTTGTACACTTGGAAAGTTATGGAGGTAAATGGTCTAATATTTTCCTGCTTCCGGCGTTCCATTCTCAAAAGTGATTCAGATAAGTCATCATATCTCAGAGTCAGATGCCCTCCTACTCTCTTCAACATATAACATTCAAGTGTTGTCAAATAGAAAATATAGTGCACTATAGCACAATAGCATAGTAAAGTTTTAACAAACAGCTATTATTTCACAGGACATAATTAAGTATAAAGTCTTATCAAATAGCAGTCATAACAATGCTATAGGTCTGTAGCATAGGCTCATAACGGAATTTCAACAACAAAAATTTCCTGCAATCTGCGATTGACAACACCATAGCAGTCTGCACTCTTCTCAAGAAAGGCAAAAGCAACTTTAAATGTAAAAACCTATTGTAGGTAAACCCATGTTTGCTACTCTGAATTAAACCAATTGTGCAGCAGGAGTCAGCACAGCGTTGGGCACATTAACATTCTATGTAATCAAAACAAGCATTTCATTTTTAAATTCTTCTAAGCCGCTTTCATATAATGATTAAAATAAAAACTATACAAAATTCTATGACAATACAGGCAAACTAGACATATACCTTTTTGGGGTTAGGTATAGAGCAAAGAGGAAGATGAGTGATCATCTCTTGGTAGGCACACTCATCTCTTTCTGTGAGCTGAATGACCCCATCCAAAATAAGAACCTTGCCATATGTTGCTGACTGCAAATTGAAAGCATACTTTGTGAATAAAAATCGGACCACAAGGGGGATTAAATTTTCAAATTCAACTGAAGCTAACATGTACCTGGAAGACCATGACATCCTGATAATCAGACTTTCCTTGAAACAAAACTTTTTCCACTTTCAAGGAATGTGCTTCCCCTGCAAAAATGAAGCCAGATTCATGAGTATTTTCTACAGAAGACAAGTACAAGTTTTCTGAGCTATTAAAAGACTATTGTACAGCGAGCGTTTATTTCTGAAACAATTTCTTTTGTTTTGTACTGAAAAATTGAAAAATCTACTTATGTTACTGCCAACAGATGCATTCAAGCAATACATAAACCAGACCAAAGGTTTGCAGTGTGGAAAGAAAAATGATAACGACGAGTAATGACAAAACAAGGGAAGTGGAAATATTGTATTTAGTACCTCTAAATCAAATTTGCAATGAGAAAGAACCTACAACTAGTGGAAAAGTTAAACACTCTACACCACTGAACTGCGTAAGAACAAAAGGTAATTGAATCTTAGAGTTCAATCCCCATTTCAACCCAAGAACAATACGAAATCAATATTTCTCTCACAAGAGTCATGAAACATCTTTGTGTGGCTCAATTCATTGCTCATTTAATAGAAAACCTCAAAGTGGCACTATTTCTTATACATAAGTACTTATAAGATAAAAGGGTAAGCTATAAGTGCTTAATTGAGTTGTTTATCCAAAAAGTGCCTAACTTGTTCAAAATGTGAAGATAAATTTGAGAAGTGAAAACCATTACAAAGTACACACAAACCAATCAAGTATGTACTATCTACTAGGCCCTTAAAGCCGCACACAAACCCATATCAGTATATACATACAATCAAGAAAATATATAAAGCCTAAATTCAAAGCAGAACTTCCAAAATTCACCAAACCAGCTAATCCATCTTGCAGCATAACATAAAATAACAGAAGCTTAGCTTTAGCATCCTTAAATCAAACAGAAAGGAGCTAGTAACTCCGGGACCAAAATAATAATAATAATAATAATAACCATAACGTAAATAAAAGAACCTAAAAACACAATCATAACCATATCATAAATAACAGAACCTAAAAGTATAATCATAACATTACATAAATAACAGAACCTAAAAACATAATCATAATCAGAACAGGACCACATAAAATTGAAACTTTCATGATACCATAAAGTAAGATTCTATGCAAACCACAAACAATAATAAAAAGTAACACTTAAACCTAAATTTCAGCTTTCACGACAATAAAAACAACAAGCATAAAATTGGTAGTGGTAATTGAATAATGGAGCAACAAAGAGCGAAAATTTAGTGAAAAAAACGAAAAATGTCGTGAGAGAAAACGAACCTGGCCACATTGGGCTAATTTCAGAGAACCAACCAGGAATAACAGATGATAAACCATTAGGTTGAGGTTCTTTGAAAAGAGTATCGGAGACACCGTTCACTTCATCTTCTCTTGGCCTCTTTAAGGGAGAATCTGTGGAGTGAAGTGTGTTTTCTGGTGCCGCCATGTTTGCAATGAGTAGGGAAGTTACTCGCTCTTTGTGCCCTTGTTGCGCTTTATATGTATATTCACAATCACACACGCTCTTTGTGCCCTTGTTGTACTTTATATTTATATTAACAATCACACACGTCGCGTTTATTTTATTTTTCACCTATCATCATCTCCTTATAATACTCTCACCAATCATCATTGTTCTTATCAAAGTTAATTTTATTTATTCTTAAGGTTAATTTTATTTGTATTTATTTTTTTCTGTAACTATTGAATTTACCCGAGTTAAAAAAATATTAAATTTGACCTATTCACAAAAATTGAAATAAATTAATATAGTACTATTGTTTTATGTTTTAGAATAAAATATTATTTTAATAAATTAATATCATTATTATGGTCGATCATAATATTCGCAAGCTAATCACTTAGAAAGAATTGCAACTCTTCTAGAACATTCACAACATACGAAGAATATAAGTGATCTAAGTCTTAAAGGCTTTCAACATCTCTTTGCATCACTATCACATAATATATATTTTATTTTGATAAATATTTATCTTAATTTGAAAGACAAAATTTTTATTTTTGAATATTAATTTTTTTATTTTTCCATCTCATAATTCATTTTTTTTCTTTTTATATAATATTTAATACAATTTAATTTATATGATTATTTTTTATTTTACAATTAAATATATCATTTTAAATTTTGTATTTGTATCTAAATATATTTTACATCGCATGGAATTTTTTTTTTATTTCACGTGTCATTATCGCAAAAAAAAAAAAAAATTGGCTTCCTCTTACGAGTCATTTTCATTCTTTTTGCATGATTATTTAATACAATTGAGATTATATAATTATTTTTTAACTTACAATTAAATAATTCATTACAAATTTACATATGTATATAAATATATTTTATATTGTATCAAATATTATTTATATTTCACGGGTCACTATAATCACAATACATATTTTATTTTAATCAATAATTATTTTAATTTGAAAGATAAAATCATTATTATCAAATATTAAAATTTTCATATTAAGAGTCATTTTTTCTATTTGTATTTTAATACAATTGAATTTATATAACTATTGTTCGTTTTAAAATTAATAGCTAATTTCAAATTTAGATACATATATAAATACATTTTATAATATTTCCAATTTACATATACATTTCAATTTATTTTATACCGTATCAAATAATTTTATTCGTGCAGAAGCACGGGTGTCTTACTAGTTTATATTCACAATCACACACGTCGCGTTTATTTTATTTTTCACCCATCATCATCTACTTGTAATACTCTCATCAATCATCGTTGTTGTTATCAAAAGTTAATTTTATTTATTCTTGAGATTAATTTTAGTTGTATTTATTCTTTTCTTTAACTATGGAATTTCACTGAGTTAAAAAAAAATTGACCTATTCACAAAAATTGAAATAAATTTATAAATAGTACTATTGTTTTATATTTTTGAACAAAATATTATTTAAATAAATTAATATCTTTATTATGGTCGATCATAATATTCACAAGCTGGTCACTTAGACAGAATTGCAACTCTTCTAGAACATTCACAACATAGGAGAACAATTATACGGAAGAATATAAGTGATCTAAGTATTAAATGCATTCAACATCTCCCTACATCACAATCAACAAAATATATATTTTATTTTAATAAATATTTATCTTAATTTGAGAGAAAAAATTCTTATTTTTAAATATTAAATTTTTTTTTCCATCTCATAATTATTTTATATATATATATATATATATATATATATATATATATATATATATATATATATATATATATATATATATATATATATATATATATATATATATATATATATATATATAATTATTTAATATAATTTAATTTATAAGATTATTTTTTATTTTACAATTAAGTATATCATTTTAAATTTTGTATTTGTATCTAAATACATTTTACATCACATGAAAAAAAAATTTGTTTCACGGGTCATTATTGCATCAAAAAAAATTTCTTGTCTTCCTCTTACGAGTAATTTTTTTCTTTTTGCATGATTATTTAATACAATTGAGATTGTTTAATTATTTTTCAATTTACAATTAAATAACTCATTTCAAATTTACACATGTATATAAATACATTTTATATTGTATCAAATATTATTTCTATTTTACGGGTCACTATAATCGTAATACATATTTTATTTTAATCAATAATTATTTTAATTTGAAAGATAAAATCATTATTATTAAATATTAAAAAAAATTCATATTATGAGTCATTTTTTTTATTTGTATTTAAATACAATTGAATTTATATAATTATTGTTCGTTTTAAAATTAATAGCTAATTTCAAATTTAGATACATATATAAATATATTTTATAATATTCCCAATTTACATTTACATTTCAATTTCAATTTATTTTATACTGTATCAAATAATTTTATCCGTGCGGGAAGACGAATATCATACTAGTTTATATTCATAATCACACACGTCACGTTTTATTTTATTTTTCACCCATCATCATCTTCTTATAATACTCTCATCAATCTTCATTGTTGTTATCAAAGTAAATTTTATTTATTCTTGAGGTTAACTTTAGTTGTATTTATTCTTTTGTTTAACTATTAAATTTCTTTGAGTTAAAAAAATATTAAATTTCACCTATTCACAAAAATTGAAATAGATTTATAAATAGTACTATTGTTTTATGTTTTTGAACAAAATATTATTTTAATAAGTTAATATCTTTATTATGGTTGATCATAATGTTCACAAGCTGATCACTTAGACAGAATTGCAACTCTTCTAGAACATTCACAACACAGTAGAACAATTATACAGAAGAATATAGTTAATCTAAGTCTTAAATGCATTCAACTCCTCCCTGCATCACTATCAACATAATATATATTTTATTTTAATAAATATTTATCTTAATTTGAGAGACAAAATTCTTATTTTTAAATATTAATTTTTTTTATTTTTCCATCTCATAATTATTTTTTCTTTTTATATAATTATTTAATACAATTTAATTTATATGATTATTTTTTATTTTACAATTAAGTATAGCATTTTAAATTTTGTATTTGTATCTAAATACATTTTACATCGCATAAAATTTTTTTTTTCACGGATCATTATTTCATCAAAACAAATTTTTTTGTCTTCCTCTTACGAGTCATTTTTTTCTTTTTGCATGATTATTTAATACAATTGAGATTGTATAATTATTTTTCAATTTACAATTAAATAACTCATTTCAAATTTACACATGTATATAAATACATTTTATATTGTATCAAATATTATTTATATTTCACGGGTCATTATAATCATAATACAAATTTTATTTTAATCAATAATTATTTTAATTTGAAAGATAAAATCATTATTATTAAATATTAAAAAAATTCATATTACGAGTCATTTTTTTTATTTGTATTTTAATACAATTGAATTTATATAATTATGGTTCGTTTTAAAATTAATAGTTAATTTAAAATTTAGATACATATATAAATACATTTTATAATATTCTCAATTTACTTGTACATTTCAATTTATTTTATACCGTATCAAATAATTTTACCCGTGTGGGAGCACGGGTGTATTACTAGTTTATATTCACAATCACACATGTCACTTTTATTTTATTTTTCACCCATAATCATCTACTTATAATACTCTCATCAATCATCATTGTTGTTATCAAAGTAAATTTTATTTATTCTTGAGATTAATTTTAGTTGTATTTATTCTTTTGTTTAACTATTGAATTTCACTGAGTTAAAAAAATATTAAATTTGACTTATTCACAAAAATTAAAATATTTATAAATAGTACTATTGTTTTATGTTTTTGAACAAAATATTATTTTAATAAATTAATATCTTTATTATGGTCGATCATAATATTCACAAGTTGATCACTTAGACATAATTGCAACTCTTCTAGGATATTCACAACACAGGAAAACAATTATACATAAAAATATAGGTGATCTAAGTCTTAAATGCATTCAACATCTCCCTGCATCACTATCAACATAATATATATTTCATTTTAATAAATATTTATCATAATTTGAGAGACAAAATTCTTATTTTAAAAATATTAATTTTTTTTATTTTTCCATCTCATAATTCTTTTTTTTCTTCTTATTATATGATTATTTAATACAATTTAATTTATAAGATTATTTTTTATTTTACAGTTAAGTATATCATTTTAAATTTTGTATTTGTATCTAAATACATTTTACATCGCATAAAATATATTTTTTTATTTCACGGGTTATTATTGCATCAAATTGTTTTTCTTATCTTCCTCTTACGAGTCATTTTTTTTCTTTTTGCATGATTATTTAATACGATTGAGATTGTATAATATTCAAATTTACACACACACACACACACACACACACACACACACACATATATATATATATATATATATATATATATATATATATATATATATATATATATATATATATATATATATATATATATATATATATATATATATATATATATATATATATATATATATATATTTTATATTGTATCAAATATTATTTCTATTTCATGGGTCACTATAATCACAATACATATTTCATTTTAATCAATAATTCTTTTAATTTGAAAGATAAATTCATTATTATTAAAAATTTACTTTTTCCAAAAAAAAAAAAATATTAATTTTTTTTTCATATTACGAGTCATTTTTTCTATTTGCATTTCAATACAATTGAATTTATATAATTATTGTTCCTTTTAAAATTAATAGTTAATTTCAAATTTAGATACATATATAAATTTATTTTATAATATTTCCAATTTACATGTACATTTCAATTTATTTTATACCGTACCAAATAATTTTACCAGTGTAGAAGCACGAGTGTCTTACTAGTTTATATTCACAATCACACACATCGCATTTATTTTATTTTTCACCCATCATCATCTACTTATAATACTCTCATCAATCATCATTGTTGTTATCAAAGTTAATTTTATTTATTCTTGAGGATAATTTTAGTTGTATTTATTCTTTTCTTTAACTATTGAATTTCACTTAGTTAAAAAAAATATTAACTTTGACCTATTCACAAAAATTGAAATAAATTAATAAATAGTACTATTGTTTTATGTTTTTGAACAAAATATTATTTTAATAAATTAATATATTTATTATGGTCGATCATAATGTTCACAAGTTGATCACTTAGATAGAATTGCAACTCTTCTAGAACATTCACAACACAAGAGAACAATTATACGGAAGAATATAGATGATCTAAGTCTTAAATGCATTCAACACCTCCCTGCATCACTATCAACATAATATATATTTTATTTTAATCAATATTTATCTTAATTTGAGAGACAAAATTCTTATTTTTAAATTTTTTTTTCCATCTCATAATTATTTTTTTTCTTTTTATATAATTATTTAATACAATTTAATTTATATGAGTAACTTTTATTTTACAATTAAGTATATTATTTTAAATTTTGTATTTGTATCTAAATACATTTTACATCGCATGAATTTTTTTTTTATTTCACGGATCATTATTGCATCAAAAAAAAATTCTTGTCTTCCTCTTACGAGTATTTATTTTACATGATTATTTAATACAATTAAGATTGTATAATTATTTTTCAATTTACAATTAAATAACTCAAAATTAATTGTATATTCACAATCACACACATTGCGTTTATTTTATTTTTCACCCATCATCATCTACTTATAATACTCTCATCAATCACCATTGTTGTTATCAAAGTTAATTTTATTTATTCTTGAGGTTAATTTTAGTTGTATTTATTCTTTTCTTTATCTATTGAATTTCAGTGAGTTAAAAAAATATTAAATTTGACCTATTCACAAAAATTGAAATAAATTAATAAATAGTACTATTGTTTTATGTTTTTGAACAAAATATTATTTTAATAAATTAATATCATTATTATGGTCGATCATAATGTTCACAAGTTTATCACTTAGACAGAATTGAAACTCTTCTAGAACATTCACTACAAAGGAGAACAATTATACGAAAGAATATAGGTGATCTAAGTCTTAAATGCATTCAACATCTCCCTGTATCACACGCCTAACAAATAACGGGTGGTTATAACTACCTCGTTATATAAAGAATAGCCGCAAAAAATCCAGGTATACGATTTCAAATTCAACTTTTAAATTCTAGTATGCAGATTTTAGATGCCCTAAGATATGTTAGGACATTGATCTCTACTTAATTAAACAAGGACTGGATGAAACATATTGATATTTTATAATCAGAAAAAAAATCATGACAGATGTTCCAACATCGGTTACGACATATTAATCAACAAGAGATGAATTGATATGTAAATGGCAGAAAGATAAATAACACAAAGATATGATGATCCAGTTCGGTGCAACTCACCTACTCTTGGGGCTATCAAGCTAGGAAGAAGATCTTACTATCAGTAGTGTTGTGAATCGGATACCTTAGAAATAAAGTATAATAGGTTTCTTTATGATCAAGAAACCCACAAGGGTTAGGGTTTAGGATAACCACGGAAAAAAGGATTGATTATAAACTGCTATTATTTCCTTTCTCTTGAAACAAGATTACAAGTATACAAGAATAACAAATAACTTCTCTCACTTTTGAATTAGGGTTTTATCTTCATATTTTCCCTTATTTAAAATATGAGATACTAGTATGTTATTTATAAGAAAACTAACACACTAACCTAATAGGATTTTTAACAATTACTCATTACAAGCTATCTTAAGGTACAAGCTAACTTAAACAATTGGATCCATAACACAAGGCCCAATTAAACAACAGCATGTGAGCGAACTTCGACGGAATGTTAAACCTAAAGTTCGTTTCAATATCTCACAAATATCCATCTTGGAACAAACTCTATAACACCAAGAAAACAAACTAGTTTTCACCATCCATGGCTTTCAGCCATTCAGTTTTATTTCGACTTTTCATATCTTCCTTATAGTCTCTCGGTTCTTCGTCTAGAACCTCACTTGCAGAGATTAAGGCATAAGCTATAAGATTTGCATAACCAAGTCTCTGATGTGGCTTGATGACTCTTCTCGACCTGTCTCTTGCCAGTAGGTAGTCATTATCAGTCTCCTTATCTTCGATAGTAGTTTCCGCTTCTTCTTTGACTTCACCTGGGTTATGCAATTCAACATCACTATGTTCCACCTCAACAGAAATCTCTTCCTGTTCCAGCTCTTCTTCAACATCATCAGTTTTCTTGAAAGCCATCCCAGCTTCATTAAAAACTACATCTCGATTGGTGATACTCCTCTTGTGACTTGGCTCTAGGAACCATAGCCTATAAGCTTTGACTCCTTCAGGGTATCCCATGAACATGAATTTCAAAGCTCTAGGTTGGACTTTGTCTTGCCTGATGTGAGCATATGCCACATAGCCAGATACTCTCAATTTGTCGAGATCTGGTGGATGTCCCGACCAAACTTCTTCAGGTGCCTTCATATCTAATGCAGTTGATGGTCATCTGTTTATCAGATATGTTGCTGTCAAAACAGCCTCAACCCAAAACACCTTCTTCAATCCAACACTAACCAACATGCATCTAACCCTTTTGAGGATTGTTCGATTGAATCTCTCAGCTAGACCATTTTTCTGAGGAGTACCGCATACAGTCTTATGCCTTGCAATCCCAGACTTGATACAATAACTGTCGAAAGCTTCATTACAGAATTCAAGGCCATTATCAGTTCCAACTCTTGAAATTTTCAAAATTTTCATCCTTCTTCTTCTAAATGAACACCCATAACTTTCTAAAATAATCATCAACTATGGATAGAAAATACCTTGCACCTGAATGTGAAGGATTCCCTACAGACCCCAAAGAAAAGCATGGATGTAATCAAGGGATCCATGTGTTCTTTGCTTACCTTTGTTAAACTTCACCCTACATGATTTACCAAATACACAAGGTTCACAAAACTCCAATTTCTCGACTTTTTCACCACCTAGCAGGTTATGTTTCCCCAATTCGACCAGACCTTTCTCGCTGACATGGCATAGTCTCATGTGCCATAATTTTGTCTTCTACAACAGTTTTATGGATGCAACATTTGTCGAAACACTTACAACTTCAGCCTCAAGGGTATACAAGTCTTGTTTCTTCACGCCTCTTAAGACTTCCTTCGACCCCTTCATGACTCTTAGAATATTTTTCTCTTCTTGAAAAACATATCCCTTCTTGTCGAATTCACCAAGAGAAATCAAATTTCTCTTCAAGTTAGGTACATACCTAACTTCAGTCAATAACCTTATTGACTCATCATGGAGCTTGAGTCTCACATATCCAATACCTACAATTTCGCAAGCTTTGTTGTTTCCCAGCAGCACTGATCCACCATCTTGATCGCATAATTTCTCGAACAAATCTTTGTTTGGATTCATGTTCCAAGTGCAACCTGAATCCGTAATCCACTCTTTTCTTGAGTCGCTGTAACACCCAAATTTTCCCACTAAATTATTAATGAAATCAGAGTAAATTTTTTTTCTCAACAAAATATTTGAGTGTCACAATTCAACTTCAAAAACCAACATAAGGCTCAATGATACATTTTCAAAATAAATTATTCAACATGCAGCGG
The DNA here is from genome assembly GCA_963966055.1 of Lathyrus aphaca. NCBI lineage: Eukaryota > Viridiplantae > Streptophyta > Magnoliopsida > Fabales > Fabaceae > Lathyrus > Lathyrus aphaca. The sequence continues at coordinate 343,197,740 of OZ014523.1, read as the reverse complement.
AAAATATTAATAAAACAACATTAGTCATAATTCGATTACAAAAAATGTTTTTCTAAAAGCGATAAACAAAACAACGTCGTCCCGACACCCCAAAGCGACGTATCAGAGCCGACATCCTAATCAAGTGAAGTACACTGACTTCATGGACCACCACTCAACTTATCCTGATCACCTACACGTTACCAACATAGGGGCAACATTCAAACAGAAGGGGTGAGATACTTACATCACAAAAGAGTAACATAATAAGAATTAGCAAGTATCATAAATAAAACACCATTTCTCCACTAACACTACACAACCATATCTTATCTACAACAACATCATATACCAACACAACATACACATCAACAACAACATCATATACAACAACAACATCATATACAACAACAGCATATGCAACAACATCATATACAACAACAATAATCATGTAATGAGTCTCTACTCGACTCTATGCATGTGGTACCATATCCGATCTCTATTTCAAGATCCAGTACCCGTCGGAACTCTCGACCCCTCTTTCATGGTCCAGTATGATCCCTATTTCATGATCACACCCATCGACTCCTATTTCATGGTCCAGTATGATCTCTATTTCATGATCATACCCTCGTACGATCCCTATTTCATGACCACACCAACACCACCACAACTAACATACCCCATCTTGGTATATTATCCAACTATGCAACATGTCAGGCAACAACAATGACATACATACATACATACATACATACATACATACATACATACATACATACATGCAACGATTTCATTATACAACATCAACCATCACAACTCATATACGACTACTCATCACGACACCGATCAATATACAACAATTCATCATCATTACAATTATCATCAACATAATGCATTTTTAGCATATAGCCACATAAATCAACTTCAACTACCATAAACACAACAACCACATATACAACAACATATTGCATACACTTACGTCATAGTATTCATATGTAACTTATCAGAACAACGACAATTCATCACAACAACAACAACAATTCATCACAATAACGACAAAGCCAACAAACATATCAACTATGTTTATATTCAAGTTATACTAATTATCCCTACAATTATGTGTATAACTCCTCTTTTACTACCTCCAACTACACCACATTGATTCCTAAGCGTTACTAAATCATTTAAGTAATTTTAAGGAATTTTTCGGAATTAAAAATCAACATTTTCATGCTCCAGGTCTCGCTGAGCGAGGGTCATGGCTCGCTAAGTAAGGTACTCTCGGGTTCTGAGTTTTCCAAAAACTAACTTGCTCGCTAAGCGAGCTATGCGATTTCGCAAATCCCTCCTCTGTACTCTACACTCATTCTGCTATGAAAAACATCATACCAAAACACCAATACCAGCCAAAATTCATAGTAATTACCAATTTTACCATCTAATTCATGTAATTATCAACTAACAACAACAAATTATCAACAACTCAACCAAAACCTATTCAATCACCAAAACCCCAACATCTCCTTTTCAACCTACCCAATTCTCATTATAAAACCCTTTAGAGATGGAAGAATCTCACCCTTACCTTGGTTTTGACGAGAAATTCCTCTTCCTCGCGGATTCTTCTCTTCGACCTTAGCCTTTTCTCTTCTCCTCTTCTCAATTTCACGATCGTTCTTTGTTCCTAATAATACGATCCTTTTTCCTCTTTACAACTTAATCCCTTAAACCAACTTAGGGACTTCCACTTTTACCCTCACTAAATCCATCAAATGACTACCTTGCCCCTCACCTCATATTCTCCAATTATTTATTTCATCACTTAATAATATAATTATTCACCACAATATAATTCTCAAATTAAAATTATATTCAATAATATAGTATTCTACACACACCTAACCACAACATTCCAAATAAAATAATTAATTAAAAATTTGGGGTGTTACAGTCACCGCTTGAAACCACAAGAACATTAGATGAGTCGAAATCATCTTGAACAATGGTTGCGTTACCATTATCTTTACCTCCACGAACTTTCAAGCGTTCATGGAACACCTTTCGAATGTGACCCTCCTTCTTACAATGGTAACATAAAACACTAGATACTTCACCACTATAAGACTTTTACTGACTTTTACCATTCTTCTTGTCGGTTTTACCATCCTTTCACAAGAATTTTGTCTTAACGACCAAACCTTCACCAATCGTCGAAGGTTTATAATCCTTTCGTTCGTTCAAGTCCTTAGAGTACAAGGCAAATTAAACATCTTTAAAGGTCAGGGAATTTCTTCTATACAAGAGAGTTTCTTTGAATTGAGCATGTGTTTTGGGTAAAATGCATAACAACAACAACGTTTGATCTTCATCATCGATCTTCACATCAATATTTTCAAGATCAAGAATCAGCTTGTTGGATATATCCAACTGCTCAGCCAACACTTTGTCTTCACTCATACCGAATGAATACAAGGCTTGCATCAGGTAGAGTCAATTCACCAACGATTTTGTCATGTACAAACCTTCAAGTTTCAACCATAACCCGGACGTTGTCGTCTCCTTTGATACTTGTCGAAGAACTTTATCACCTAGGCTCAATAATATTATGTTGTGTGTTTTATCAATCATGGTCGTCTTTTCAGCTGCCATTAACTCAACATTCATGATCGTCTCTGTTATCCCTAAATTTTGACGCTAGCAATTAATGAGGTTATTTGGCTTAATAAAAGAGTTTTCTTGTGATGAGCTAAAATTAAGGTTTTCGACCTTACTGAGTAAAGGATGAAAGTCGAAGGAACCTACCTATGAGTTTCATACTTAGTGAAATTCTAAGTTTGGAATATTTTCTAAGTGTTGGAGGGATTCGACCGAGTCTATGTTCGACTAAGATGGCAGTTACCAAGCTTCTTGCACGTTCAATTTTGGAGGGAAAGTGTGTAATTTTCAATTCAAAGACAGGGACAAGTGGCGCAAGATGAAGCTTTTTCAACATATAGTGGAACAAGTGTCATCATCTTAGGATAGTTGTAAGAGAAACCGTCGAGAGCGATTACTCTTAATGTATATAAATAGCTTTGTCTAGTGCTAGAATAAGTGTGTGGAAATCATATGTACTAGTAACTCCGTATACTCAAAGTATATGCGTGTAGAGAAATGAGTGCAGTGAGAATGTACGTGATTGAAACACCACCAATTTATCTTCAATGTCAAATTTATCTTCAAGTCATTTACTTTTGAAGCCATTTATCCTTTACAATCCTTTATTCTAAAGCAATTTACGTTTCAAATTCATTTATCTTTTCAGTACTTTACCGCATTTCCTTTACGATTCCAACCCCTTTATTTTTCCAGCAATTTAACATTCCTTGCATTTCCTTTAAATTCCATTTACTTTCAAGCCTTATCTTTACTTTCCTTTAAAATTTCAAGCCTTGTCTTTTACCTTAATTTATTTTCAAATCCTTTGTCTTTTACTTTATTTTCTTTTTAAAACAATTTCTGAATCTTGTTGAAAGATTCAAGACCCTTTTTCCCAAAAACGTTATATACCAAATCAACCTTTTTAGCACATGTCATAGGATCAATCTGGTCGATCCTGTGAGTAACCGAGGTTATTTTTGTATCTTCAGAGGACCAGTGGTTGTTTACAAATTTTGGGGGTAAACAAATTGGCACACCCGGTGGGACAGTGCTAAAAAAACGTTTTTTTTAGAAGTGTTCATAACTTCTCCCTTTTCGTGACGTCCTTTTTATAACTTTCTTATTTTGTAACTTCCTTTATGCGGACGATTTGGTGGAAAGAACGATTACTTTTGTATGCATTTGAGAAGTGTAAAGGTAGCTAGTACAGACCATTATATCCCTAAAAGAAGAAACACAAGAAGGATGGCGTCTAGCCAAGGAAACCCAAGTGATTCAATACCCGCAAAAAGTGGGTCAAATCCTCAAGTGGGTAGTTTGAATGTTCGTAGTATAAACATACAAGATGGACCAAGGAATGAGGCCATCCCAACCTCCAATCCTTTGACAGGAGCTTCGACCACACCAAATGTGACGTCAGAATCATCCCCTTTAACATGACCAGGAGAAACAGTTAATAGATACTATACTCAACCAGTGTTGGAGTATATGGGGCCAAATGCTCAAACTCCACCACCAAGTTTATCTGCATTTAAACCCTATATGCCCACATCACTTTCTCATGCTTTTACTAGAATCTTTGGTGCGTCAACCACCATGGCAGGATTGAGAAATGCTACCCCAGTTTATCAGACAACGTTGTCCCTTCGCCTTTGCAGGAATCTGGTTCTGCAATAAATATGAGAGGGAATAACCTGACTGGTGGCTTGGGGCATTCTACTCAGATTCATGCTTTGACAAATGAATATATGGCCTATTTAAGGCAACAAATGGATGAAAGCAACATGCAAATGGTTCATACTCTATCCCAAACTATGGGAGATATTTTTCAGCCTTTGATTCATAATACGACTCAGATGAATCAATAAATGGCGTCTCAAATGGCACGCATAACAAAATTCACGGGAGTCCCAGTACCATTTTGACAGCCCCATTACTTACCAGAAGTAACAGAAGCTATGCAACCATTAAACCAAGAGAATACACTTGTGGTCGAACCTGTAGACGTCGAATCCATTAGAAATCCAAGACAAATACCAATAGAATAGGAACCAAGAGTAAGAGTGGTAAATAGACATCAAGATGCATACTGTAACGCCCCAACAATCTAAATTTAATTAATTAACTATTTATTTAATTAATTTAGAAAAATTGGAGAGTTTGGATTAATTAAGAATTTTGGAGAAAAATAGTATTTTTACATAATAAGGATAAATAGTGTTTTATTATACTATTTTATTATTATTACTAAAAGTATATTAAAGAAAAAAGTAAGGTGGTCCTTTTGTGAAAATTATGAGGGTAAAGTGGGAAAAGACTAAACAGGGATAATATATCCAAAGAGGAGAATACGATTAGTTTTCTAACATTATCGTGTTTTGGGAAAAGAGATGCTCTGAAGGAAAAAGGGAGAGAAAGGAGAAGCTCAGAGTCAGGAGGCTGTGGAGAACCCCAGAGAAGAGTGTAAAGCGGCGAAATTCTCTAAGGTATGTGGAGTTTTTATAATCTATGGTAAATGTGTAGGAATTGGATTATGAATAGGTTAGGATTGTATGAGTTTTATGAGTTTTGGGGGTTTTGAGTTAGGTTGAGTTTGTGAGTGAAATCTTGATGAAATAGAGTTAGAAAAATGTGTTGAATCCTATAAATGATGGTATAAATGATTGTTCTGATATTATGATGTTTTATTTTGTAGATGTTTAAGAATTGGCAGAATTTTTGACCAAACAAGAAATGTTAAATTCAGTTCAGAATGTCCTATCAGATGTTGGGACATTATCAAACAGAGTATGTAAACTTATTTCAGGATGTCCTACCAGATGTTGGGACATTGTGTAAATGACTTAAGTTCAGTTTTTCAGGATGTCCCAACAGATGTTGAGACATCTCAAACCTGCTTCCAGAATTAATTATTGATTAACAGATCAGAGATTTTTAAGGAGAGTTATCTGGAATTAATTAATGATGGATAAAAACAGAACAAAGCGCATCTGTAGGGAGTTTTATATTGAAGTTTCAGTTTAAAACAGAAGACCTAATGCACCTAGAATCTAGGAGGTAACAAACCCTAAATTCAAGGTGGAAGCTGCTGCGCATTAGGGCTGGACCATTCTACAGAAAGCCCAAAAATCAGATACCTATTTAATCAACAGAAACTCATAGAATTGAGTACGAATTTCAGAAGACCAAATAGGGTGTCTAGTGTTTTAATAGCAGGTTGTTTTTATTGTACCACTTTATGAGCTTTTAAGCAAAAGTGCATTTGTGACTTGATTGAAACTGTGAAGTAAGATCAAGCTGTATTGTTTGAAGGATGTCTTCAATTTCTGTAAACTTGTAAACTTGATCACTGTGTGATTAAGGGGGAGTGAGTAGGGTACTCTTATCTAAGTGTGTCTTAGGTAGAAATTGCATTGGGTAAGTATTAAGTGATAGATTAAACAGGGTGGTTTAAGTCTAGAATTAATATTACTAATAGTGGATTTCCTCCTGGCTTGGTAGCCTCCAGATGTAGGTGTGGTTATACACTGAACTGGGTTAACAAACTTCTGTGTTGTTTACTTTTCTTGCTGTTTAAGTTTTGGTTAAATTTGTCAAGTGTGCTATCAAGTGTTGGGACATCTCTTAGGACATCTCATACCTGATCACAGAATTTCAATTGGCATCAGAGCAGGCACCCTGCCTGTTTATACTGGGTGAGATCTAGGGAAAACAAATTCTGTAACATGGACAGAGATATAGGGTCAGTAAATAGACCACCTATACTGGATGGATCTAATTATGACTACTGGAAGCCAAGAATGATTGCATTCTTAAGATCACTTGACAACAGGGCATGGAGAGCAGTAAATGTTGGATGGGATCATCCTATCCAAGACACCAAAGATGGATCAAAAGTGCTGAAACCTGAAGAAGAATGGAGTAAGGAGGAAGAAGATTCAGCACTAGGCAACTCAAAAGCCTTAAATGCCCTATTCAATGGCATTGATAGGAACATTTTCAGACTTGTGCATCATTGTGAGCTGGCCAAAGATGTTTGGGACACTCTCAAAACAACTCATGAAGGAACATCAAAAGTAAAAATGTCAAGACTTCAACTTCTCACCACCAAGTTTGAAAACTTGAGGATGAAGGAAGATGAATCAATTCATGAGTTCTACATGAACATCTTGGATATAGCCAATACTTCTGGAGCTTTGGGAGAAAAGATGTCTGATGAAAAGCTGGTAAGAAAGATTCTCAGATCTTTGCCAAAAAGATTTGACATGAAAGTCACAGCAATAGAAGAAGCTCAAGACATATGTTCCATGAAAGTTGAAGAACTCATTGGTTCCCTTCAAACTTTTGAGATGGGAATGAATGACACAAATGTTAAAAAGAACAAAAGCATAGCATTGGTGTCAAATACTGATGAAGAAGAATATGATGAATCAGAAAATGGTAAAAGCTTATCAGAAAACCTAGCTATGCTTGGAAGACAATTCAAACAGATTCTCAGAGGAATGGATGTCAAATCCAAATCCAGTGGAAAATATACAAACTCTTCTGAGAACAGGAGACCTTATGATGCTAATAAAAAGTCAAATTATGCTGAAAAGACCAGTCAAGAAGAAATCAAGTGCCATGGATGTGAAGGATATGGACACATCAAGAAGGAATGTCCTACCTTCTTAAAAAGACAAAAGAAGGGACTATCTGTAACCTGGTCTGATGAAGACTCAGGAGGAGATTCAGAAGAAGAATCAGCTAAGCATATTACTGCTTTAGCTGGACTGTGTGAATATGATAGTGATTCCAGTTGTGGAGAGCTTACTTATGAAAAACTTGAGCAAGCATTCAAAGATCTATACAAAAGAAGCTCTGAAATATGCAGTGAGGTTATAAAGCTAAAGAAGCAGAATGAGACATTAGAAGATGAAAAAGCAAATGATCAAGAAATCATTGTCAACTTGAAAAGTGAAGTAAGTCTTCTCAACTCCAAGTTGGAACATATGTCCAAATCTGTTAGAATGTTGAACAGCAGCTCAAATACACTGGATGTGATTCTCAACAACAATAAGCACTCAGGGGATAAAAGTGGACTGGGATTTAACAGAGCAAATAAAGATGAATCTAGCTCTAGCAAAACAGCTTCAAAATCCATACAGTCTAACAAGATGTCCCAACAGATGCTTCAACATCATGAAAGAAACACAAAGTCAAACATAATGTTCCAACAGATGTCTCAACATTCTGAAAAGAACAAAATGAAGAAGAAGTATCAAAGATGGAGATGCCATCACTGTGGAAGATTTGGACATATCAAACCTCATTGTTATAAGCTACATGGATATCCAAATCAGATGTATCAGCAACCTTCCAAGCAGAAAGTAGAAGGTACCAAGAAAGTGTTGCATAGACATCAAATAAATCAGCAATCTCCTAAGCAAAAGACAGAGGTCATCAAGAAAGAGTGGAGACCAAAAGCCAGCATTCAAACTGATCAAAGTCACACTCTTAAGAACAAGATCAACAATCAATCTTGGAGATCAGCTGATAAACAACACACAGGGCAGAGGCATCAAAAGAAATCTCAACTCATCTGGTCAAAGAAAAATACTGCATACATAGCACATACATCACTGAGAGTATCAGCTAAAGAAGACTGGTACTTTGATAGTGGATGTTCAAGACACATGACTGGATTGAAGAATTTGCTAGTAAACTTAAAATCACATTCATCCAGGTATGTGACCTTTGGAGATGGAGCTAAAGGAGAAATCAAGGGAGTTGGAACCTTGGACTGTCAAGATGTTCCAAGACTAGATGATGTGCTGCTTGTTAAAGGTTTAACTGCTAACCTGATCAGTATAAGTCAGTTATGTGATCAAGGGTACAGTGTAAACTTTACCAAAACTGAATGCATAGTGACTAACAATGAACAAGAAGTTGTAATGAAAGGAGCCAGATCTAAAGACAACTGTTACATGTGGGAACCACAAGACTTCAGTCTCACTTCAACCTGCTCTCTAGCTAAAGAAGAAGAAGTGAAACTGTGGCACCAAAGACTAGGTCATCTTCATTTCAGAGGCATAAAGAAGATCATATCTATGGATGCTGTAAGAGGTATTCCTAAACTGAAGATTGATAATGGCAAAATATGTGGTGAATGTCAAATAGGCAAGCAAACCAAGATGTCCCATCCAAAGCTCCAACATCTGGCAACTTCCAAAGTTTTGGAACTTCTACATATGGATCTTATGGGACCTATGCAGGTTGAAAGTCTTGGTGGTAAGAGGTATGCCTATGTTGTGGTTGATCATTTTTCAAGATATACATGGATAAACTTCATCAAAGAAAAGTCAGATGTATTTGATGTATTCAAAGAATTATGTCAAAGATTGCAAAGGGAAAAATCCAGCTGTGTGATCAGAATAAGAAGTGATCATGGAAAAGAATTTGAGAATCAAAAGTTCTTAGATTTCTGCTCTTCAGAAGGAATCAATCATGAGTATTCTTCACCTATCACTCCTCAACAGAATGGGATTGTTGAAAGGAAGAATAGAACCATTCAAGAATCAGCAAGAGCTATGATCCATGCTAAAAAGTTACCTTTATACTTTTGGGCTGAAGCTATGAACACTGCCTGTTACATCCATAACAGAGTTACTTTAAGGAAAGGAACTTTGTCCACAATATATGAAGTCTGGAAGGGCAGAAAACCCACAGTTAAGTACTTCCATGTTTTTGGAAGTATCTGTTATATTCTGGCAGATAGGGAGCAAAGAAGAAAAATGGATCCTAAAAGTGATGAAGGGATTTTCCTTGGATACTCCATAAACAGCAGAGCATATAGAGTATTTAATTCTAGAACCAAGGTTATCATGGAGTCCATAAATGTGATAATTGATGATGCTCCTACAGATGTCCCAGAAGATGTTGGAACATCTGCTGATATCAAGATTGAAGCTGAAGAAAAGAATGATCAATATAACTTCACTCAAAATGATACAAGGTCAGAAGATTCTAGCAAACCTCCCTCCATCAGAATACAGAAGGATCATCCCAAAGATTTGATAATTGGTGATCCCAACAGAGGTGTGAGCACTAGATCAAGAGAAGTGATTTCAGGTTCTTGTTTTGTTTCCAAAATAGAACCTAAAAATGTCAAGGAAGCTCTCACTGATGAATACTGGATTTGTGCTATGCAAGAGGAATTAGGTCAATTCACAAGGAATGAAGTGTGGAATCTTGTACCTAGACCTGATGACATAAATGTGATTGGTACAAAATGGGTGTATAAGAACAAGTCAAATGAACAAGGAATTGTTACAAAGAACAAAGCTAGACTTGTGGCTCAAGGATACACTCAAATTGAAGGAGTAGACTTTGATGAAACCTTTGCACCAGTAGCAAGGCTTGAATCAATAAGACTACTGTTGGGAATTGCTTGTATCTTAAAGTTCAAGCTATTTCAAATGGATGTGAAAAGTGCCTTTCTTAATGGTTATCTTAATGAAGAGGTATATGTAGAACAGCCTAAAGGATTTGTTGATCCAAGCTGTCCAAATCATGTATACAAATTAAAGAAAGCACTTTATGGTCTGAAGCAAGCTCCAAGGGCATGGTATGAAAGACTGACCACATTTCTTATCAAGCAAGGATACAGAAAAGGTGGGATTGATAAAACCCTGTTTGTTAAAGATGAAGAAGGAAATGTCATGATTGCACAAATATATGTTGATGACATTGTGTTTGGTGGGATGTCTGACAGGATGGTCAAACATTTTGTCAAGCAGATGGAATCTGAATTTGAAATGAGTCTAGTAGGAGAGTTAACCTATTTTCTTGGCCTGCAAGTAAAGCAAATGGAAGACTCAATGTTCATCTCACAAAGCAAGTACTCCAAGAACATAGTGAAGAAATTTGGAATGGAAAATGCTTCTCATAAAAGAACTCCTGCTCCCACACATTTAAAGCTTACTAAAGATGAAAAGGGTGAGAATGTAGATCAAAGCTTATACAGGAGCATGATTGGAAGCTTGTTATACTTGACTGCTAGCAGACCAGACATTGCATTTGCAGTAGGAGTTTGTGCAAGATATCAAGCTGATCCAAAAGTCAGTCATCTCAATCAAGTCAAGAGAATCCTTAAATATGTTAATGGTACTTGTGACTATGGCATAATGTACTTTCATGGGTGCAAACCAATTCTCACTGGCTTCTGTGATGCTGATTGGGCAGGAAGTGCTGATGACAGAAAAAGCACTTCAGGAGGATGCTTCTTTCTAGGAAACAATCTGATTTCTTGGTTCAGTAAGAAACAGAATTGTGTATCCTTATCTACAGCTAAAGCTGAGTACATAGCAGCAGGTAGCAGTTGTTCTCAGTTGGTTTGGATGAAGCAAATGCTCACTGAGTACAATGTCCCACAGGATGTCATGACATTGTACTGTGACAACTTAAGTGCAATCAACATATCTAAGAATCCTATCCAACACAGCAGGACTAAGCATATTGATATCAGACATCATTTCATCAGAGATCTTGTAGAAGAAAAGGTGATTTCATTGGAGCATGTAGCTACAGATTTGCAATTAGCTGATATCTTTACCAAAGCATTGGATGCTACTCAATTTGAGAATTTAAGGGGAAAACTTGGAATCTGTTTATGTGAGATTTAGCAATTAATGAGATGTGCCAACATGTCATATGACATTGCATGGCATAAGTTCCAGATGGCAAAACCAGTCTGGACAAGATCCTTGGGAATTTCATTCCTAATCATTTGGACTGTAACGATTACTTATTTAGTAACTACTTATAAGCAGCTATCAAGATTCTCATCATACCATCACAAGCGAATCACATTAACTCTCAATCCTTCAGAAATCATAAACCCTAAAGCTGTTCATCCCTCTTCCTCTACAATGTCTCAAAACCCTAAAACTACTGAGGAAATTCTCAACAAGGAAGACGTGGTTCATGCCACTCCAATCTCTGTTGTGCCAATGCAATCAACTCCTTTGGACGAACTCAGGGGAAGCGTTTCTCACACCAAAAAGGCAAGAACTCCAAAGAGAGGTAAAGATCAAATCAGAAGCAAAGCTAAAGGCACTCCCTCTCCTGCTAACATGCCCACAAAATCCTCAAAATATGTTGATGATTCCATCAAGGAGATTGTCAACCAAATCCTCTTTGACCAAAGAGTAGTGAGTGGGATCTCAGTTCCCTTGAACACCATGCCTGAACCTCAAGAAGAACCAGCTCAGACTGCAGAAGACACTCCTGCAGAACAAGATGTCCCAACAGATGTTGGAACATCTGAAGATAAGAAAAAGAACTCATCTGATGTTGATCTGGAACAAACTGAGGACCAGAATAAAGCCTCAAATGAAAATGATGAAGAAGTCTCTGAAGAACAGGCTAAAGCCTCAAATGAAGATCAAATCCCTGCTGATCAACCAGCTGAAGAGGAGGCTGCTCAATCCCCTCCAGTAGTCAATCTGGAGCAGGACTCTGATGCAGAAATCATAGCATCTGTTAAACCAAGCATAGCCAAGAGGCTAAGATCCAGGAAAGGCAAGATGCAAGCTGAAGCAGCAATTCCTGAGAAGAAGAAAGCCTCCCCAAAGAAAGGCAAAGCTAAAGTCACCTTTGGGCCATCAAAACAATGGAGCAAAGTCCAAACTCAGAAGAGAAAAGCTGCCACACCATCAGATTCAGATGTTGGATCAGATGTCCCAACATCTCCTCCCAAGAAGAGACCAGCACCTTCCAGAGCTTCAACTGCTGTACCAGAAGCTCCATTGGACAACATATCATTCCATCATGTCTCTAGTGTTAACAGATGGAAATATGTGTACCAAAGAAGGGTTGCTCTGGAAAGAGAACTAAGCAGCAATGCACTTGAGTGCACAGAACTGATAGACCTCATCTCTGCTGCAGGACTATTCAAGACAGTATCAGATCTCTCTCCCTGCTATGAACTTCTTGTCAAAGAGTTCATTGTGAATCTTCAGGAGGATTGCTCCAATGGTAAGTCCTCTGAGTTTCAAAAAGTTTATGTTAGAGGTAAATGTGTAGAGTTTTCTTCTCAAATCATAAATCAGTACCTAGGAAGAGAAACAGATGGACCCAATGAGCTAGGTAAGACAGATAACCAAATCTGTAAGGTGATCACTGCAAACCAGGTCAAGGCATGGCCTGTGAAGGGAAAGCTCTCTGTGAGCATGCTTACCAGAAAGTATGCCATGCTGAACAGAATTGGTACTGCTAACTGGGTGCCTACCAACCACACTTCTTCAATCTCAACTGGTCTGGCCAAGTTCATCTATGCTGTGGGAACTCAAACCAAGATGGACTATGGAGCTTACATTTTTGATCAGACCTTGAAGCATGCCAGCTCCTCTGCAACAAAGCTGCCCATAGCTTTTCCCTCCTTGCTGTGTGGTATTGTTCTAAGTCAATACCCTGGGATTTTGACTGAGAAGGACACAGTATGCAAGAGAGAGAGCCCCCTGGCTTTTCACTACAAATTATTCCTCAGTCACCATGCTGCAGATGTTGAAGCACCTTCTGGGACATCTGTTGGTCCCTCAACTGCTAAGACTTCAATCTCCAAGAAAGAGTTAATTGCTGAGATAAAGTGCACATGCAAGGAGCTTGAAGCAAGGAAGCTGAAACTGGAAGAAATCATTCAAAGGTTGGAGAGTGAAGAAGACCAGAAAGCTGCCTCTAATGAACACAATGCCTCTGATGAAGACAGTGAATCTGAAGAAGCAAGTGAAGCTGAAACAGAAGATGAGGAAGAAGCTGAGAGTGATGAATCTGAGTGATCTATGTAGGTGAGGAAATTGTAATGACAGCACTGCTTTGTATTTCTGGATAATAGTGTCTTTGGCCCCAAATTTTGTGACTAACAAGGGGGAGAACAACAACAACAAATTGTACTGCTGTTTAATTATAAATGAAAAATCTGTTTGTTTCTGCCTGAACTGAATAAGTGTGTATTGATGAATAATTCTGTTGAAACAAGACTGGACACTTATATGTTTGAGGGGGAGTAAACTCAAATATGAATCAACAGAAAAGTAATGCTATACTCTGATAAAAAGAACTTCTGCTGCACTCTGAAAACCAGAAAAGATGTTAGCCAAAAATTAGCCAAAGGGGGAGTTTGTAGATGTTTAAGAATTGGCAGAATTTTTGACCAAACAAGAAATGTTAAATTCAGTTCAGAATGTCCTATCAGATGTTGGGACATTATCAAACAGAGTATGTGAACTTATTTCAGGATGTCCTACCAGATGTTGGGACATTGTGTAAATGACTTAAGTTCAGTTTTTCAGGATGTCCCAACAGATGTTGAGACATTTCAAACCTGCTTCCAGAATTAATTATTGATTAACAGATCAGAGATTTTTAAGGAGAGTTATCTGGAATTAATTAATGATGGATAAAAACAGAACAAAGCGCATCTGTAGGGAGTTTTATATTGAAGTTTCAGTTTAAAACAGAAGACCTAATGCACCTAGAATCTAGGAGGTAACAAACCCTAAATTCAAGGTGGAAGCTGCTGCGCATTAGGGCTGGACCATTCTACAGAAAGCCCAAAAATCAGATACCTATTTAATCAACAGAAACTCATAGAATTGAGTACGAATTTCAGAAGACCAAATAGGGTGTCTAGTGTTTTAATAGCAGGTTGTTTTTATTGTACCACTTTATGAGCTTTTAAGCAAAAGTGCATTTGTGACTTGATTGAAACTGTGAAGTAAGATCAAGCTGTATTGTTTGAAGGATGTCTTCAATTTCTGTAAACTTGTAAACTTGATCACTGTGTGATTAAGGGGGAGTGAGTAGGGTACTCTTATCTAAGTGTGTCTTAGGTAGAAATTGCATTGGGTAAGTATTAAGTGATAGATTAAACAGGGTGGTTTAAGTCTAGAATTAATATTACTAATAGTGGATTTCCTCCTGGCTTGGTAGCCTCCAGATGTAGGTGTGGTTATACACTGAACTGGGTTAACAAACTTCTGTGTTGTTTACTTTTCTTGCTGTTTAAGTTTTGGTTAAATTTGTCAAGTGTCCTATCAAGTGTTGGGACATCTCTTAGGACATCTCATACCTGATCACAGAATTTCATATTTGATGTATTGGAATGATTTTGAGGTGAAATAAGATGAACCCGTATTGGAAACAGTCTGTACGAAGCAGCAAATTGCTGTTGTAAAACGTGCGTTAACCGGTTAACGCTTTGGTTAACCGGTTAACGCTTTGGTTAACCGGTTAACCATTGAAAATTTTGGGCATTTTCTGAAGTTGTGCAGGCGTTAACCGGTTAATGCTTTGGTTAACCGGTTAACACTGTTTGGATGACAAATTTTATTTCTTTAAGAACTCATAACTTTCAAACCGTAAGTCTGATTCGCATTCCGTTTGAAGCGTCGGATAGAGCATAAACTGAACTTTATTTTGATGAATAAAAATGAGAAAAATGCAATAGTTTTGATAAATGAATTTATGAAAACAACCTTGTATTTACCTCATAATTTACCGGGTACGGGTCAACTCTTGATGTGTCAGAGTGGTTATAGAACCAGTTTTCTGGGTGTAATGTCATGATGATATATATGATTGTTTGGTGATTGGTTTGCTGATGTGAAATGAATGATGCGAATTATTTTGATGAATTTTTACGATGTAGCGCATCATTGCATTTCATAACATTCACGATGGGGGCTTTGGCCTATTTATTTGCTTCAATCCCATTGTGTGGATTGAAGTGTCTCGATGATTTACGATGTGCTCCTTTGTGGAGGGTTGATGGTCATGTATCCATCTTACAATGAAAATGGTACCACATGCATACTGCATATCAGGATGTTAGAATTGCATATTCTGGATGAATTTCATGACTGTGTTGGTGTTGCTTGATTTCATGATCGTGTTGTGGTTGTTGCTGAATTTTATAGTTAATGATGTCATGATATGTTGTACTAATTTATTTATGATTCTATATTCTGGTACGTTTATGATATATTAGGATTACTCACCCTGTCTGTTTGGAAATGTTGCCTCCTTCGTGGGTAACTTGTAGATGTCGAATAATAGTCCTGCAGTGCAATAGGAGTAATTCATGAGTCTCGGAACGTGCTTAGTGTTCCCTAGAAATGGTTCTGGTCTATGTGTCCTGCTCTGTGTCATGTAACACTGGTATGGGTTTTCTTCTATTAAACTATTTGCAGTTATGTTGTTATTTGGATAAATGTTTTCCATTTTTTATGATGTTAAATTCAGGATGGTGAAAATTATGTTTATGAAGTTTAAATTCCGCTGTGAAATGATTTTTTTTGATATTCTTGATGTTGATTAACCCGTGTTACGGGACAGGACACTGTTTGTGTTGAATTATGATGAAATGTGATACCCTTCTCGATGATTACTCTGATATTATTTAAATATTTTGTTTTGGGGTAGAAGGGTGTTACATTAGTGGTATCAGAGCAGGTCGGTCTATCCGGCCAAGTCTTGTTGTTGTCAGTCAGTTGTCAAGTCATTATTTACTTAACGATTATTCTTTTCTGATGTGGTAAGTGTTGTGCAGAATGGCTGGAAACAACATGCGTGCTCTTGTTGATGCTATTGCAGCTCTTGCTCAGATTGCTGCTCGAAACAATGCGCATGATGAGTTTCGTGCATTGGAGAAATTCCAGAGGAATAATCCACCTGTGTTTGAAGGAACTCATGACCCGGCGAGCGCACAGAAGTAGCTCAAGGCAATTGAGAAGATTTTCATAGTGATGGTGTGTGCTGACGCGCAGAAAGTTTAATTCGGAACTCATATGTTGTTTGAGGAAGCTGAAGACTGGTGGGATAATACTCGTCAGCGTCTCGAGGATGAGGCTGTTGTGGTGACTTGGACTGTGTTTAAGGAGGAGTTCCTTAAGAAGTATTTTCCGGAAGATGCTCGTGGTAAGTTGGAGGTAGAATTCCTTGAGCTGAAGCAAGGAAACATGGCAGTGGCAGAGTATGCTGCCGAATTTGAAAGGCTGGTGAAGTTTTGTCCTCACTACAATAGGGAAGATGCTGAACTTTCCAAGTGCCTTAAGTTTGAGAATGGGTTGAGACCTGAAATTAAGCAGGGAATTGGATGCCAACAAATTCGCAAGTATGCAGAGTTGGTCGATAAGAGCCGTATTTATGATGAGGACAGTCGAGCTCGGTCAGCTCACTATAAACAGCTGAGCGAGAAGAAAGACAAGAGTCAGTATAGAGGGAAACCTTATGTGACTACTGGTGATAGAGGGAAGCAAAAGGCATCTGATGAGAAGAGGCAAAGTAGGGGAGCTGCTAATGTACCTGTTAAGTGTTACAAGTGTGGAGAGGCAGGTCATAAGGCCGATATGTGTACCACCAGAGTTATGAAATGTTACCGTTGTGGCAAGCTTGGGCATAAGATGAGTGATTGTCCTAATGAGGGCCCAACCTGTTACAATTGTGGTGAACAGGGGCATATCAGCGCCCAATGCCAGAAAACCAAAGAAGAATGTTGCTACTGCTCAGAATGCTGGAAGAGTTTTTGCATTAGCTGGTTCAGAAGCTCCAAAGAAGGACAACTTGATCAGAGGTACCTGTTTTATTAATAATACTGAGTTAATTGCTATTATTGACACTGGAGCTACACATTCATTTATTTCTCTTGAGTGTGCTAATAGATTGGGTTTAAAGTTGTCTAATATGAGCAGTAATATGATAATAGAGACTCTTGCTAATGGTTCTGTGACTACCATGCTTGTTTGTTTGAAGTGTCCTTTGACAATTTTTGAGAAGAATTTTGTGATGGATTTGGTGTGCCTACCATTACACCAAATCGATGTTATCCTTGGTATGAACTGGTTGTAATTCAATTATGTTCATATTAACTATTATAGTAAGACAGTGAAGTTCCCTGAGTTGAGCGAGCATGGTGAGTTGATGTTTTTATCTGCTAAGCAAATGGATAGACTTGTATTAGATGAAGCTTTGATGTTTGCAGTGTCTGCATCATTGCAAGTTGATGATAAGACTGTCAGTGCAAAGTTGCTTATGGTTTGTGAAATTCAAGATGTGTTTCCTAGTGATATAAGTGATTTACCACCGGAACGTGAAATTGATTTTTCTGTGGACTTAGTACCAGGTACGAGTCCTGTCTCGATGTCTCCTTATAGAATGTCAACTTCAGAGTTGAATGAGTTGAAGAAAAAATTAGAAGAATTGTTAGAGAAGAGGTTCATTAGACCCAGTGTTTCTCCTTGGGGTGCTCCAGTGTTGCTCGTTAAGAAGAAGGATGGTAGTATGAGATTGTGTGTCGATTACCGACAGTTAAATAAAGCGACTATCAAGAATAAGTACCCACTTCTGAGCATCGATGATTTGATGGATCAGCTAGTAGGTGCTTGTGTCTTTAGTAAAATTGATCTGAGGTCTGGTTATCATCAGATTCGAGTTAAAGCTGATGATATTCCGAAGACAACTTTCAGGACGAGATATGGGCATTACGAGTATACAGTGATGCCGTTTGGGGTTTCTAATGCGCCTGGTGTGTTTATGGAATATATGAATAGGATCTTTCATGAGTATCTTGATAAGTTCGTGGTGGTTTTCATAGATGATATCTTGGTATATTCTAAATCAGAAGAGGAACATGCCGAGCATTTGAGGGTTGTGTTGCAAGTGTTGAGGGAAAAGAAATTGTTTGCTAAATTATCTAAGTGTGAGTTCTGGTTAAAGGAAGTGAGTTTCCTCGGCCATGTAATTTCAAGTGGTGGAATTTCGATGGATCCTTCAAAGATTGATGCGGTATTGTAGTGGGAGACTCCGAAGTCAGCTACAGAAATTCGTAGTTTTCTTGGGTTGGCTGGTTACTATCGTAAGTTCATTGAAGGTTTTTCTAAGATAGCTTTACCGTTGACGCAATTAACTAGGAAGGGTCAAGCGTATGTGTGGGATGTTGCTTGTGAAGAGAGTTTCATAGAACTGAAGAAAAGATTAACGACCGCGCCAGTGTTGGTCTTACCGAATCCAGATGAGTCCTTTGTAGTTTATTGTGATGCTTCCAAGATGGGTCTTGGTGGAGTTTTGATGCAGGATAATAAGGTGGTTGCTTATGCTTCTAGACAATTAAGAGTTCATGAGAGGAACTATCCTACTCACGACTTAGAGCTAGCAGCTGTGGTGTTTGTGCTTAAGATTTGGAGGCACTACTTGTTTGGTTCGAATTTGAAGTATTCAGTGATCACAAAAGTTTAAGGTACTTGTTTGATCAGAAAGAGTTAAATATGAGACAGAGGCGGTGGCTTGAATTATTGAAAGATTTTGATTTTGATTTGAATTACCATCCTGGTAAGGCAAACATTGTGGCTGATGCTTTGAGTAGGAAGCCGTTGCATATTTCGATGCTTATGGTGAAAGAATTGGAAATGATCGAGCAATTCAGAGACATGAGCTTGTTGTGTGAAACTACTACTAATAGTGTGAAATTGGGAATGTTAAAGCTAACCAGTGAGATTTTGGAAGAGATTCGTAAGGGTCAGAAATCTGATTTGAAATTAGTTGATCAATTGATGTTGGTTGATCAAGGTAATGCAGGTGACTTTCGAGTTGATGAAGATGGAGTTTTGAGATTCCGAGATAGAGTATGTGTTTCAGATATTATAGGAATTAAAAAGAGTATTTTAGAAGAGGGGCATAAGAGTCGACTGAGTATTCATCCTGGTTCTACGAAGATGTATCAGGATTTACGCAGGTTGTTTTGGTGGCCGGGTATGAAAAGAGACATTGCTAAATTTGTATATGCTTGTTTGACATGTCAGAAGTCAAAGATAGAACATCAGAGACCTTCAGGTATGATGCAACCATTGAATGTTCCTGAGTGGAAATGGGATAGTATTTCCATGGATTTCGTGACTGGGTTACCTAAGACTGCTAGAGGTAATGATTCGATTTGGGTAGTTGTTGACCGGTTAACTAAGTCGGCACATTTCTTGCCGATAAAGATTAACCATTCCATGTGAAGGTTAGCTGAGATTTATATTGAGGAAATTGTGAAGTTGCATGGTGTACCTTCAAGTATTGTATCAGATAGGGATCTGCGGTTTACGTCGATGTTTTGGAAGAGTTTGCAGGATGCCTTGGGTACTAAGTTGAGGATGAGTTTTGCATATCACCCGCAAACGGATGGCCAGACGGAAAGAACAATCCAATCTTTAGAAGATTTACTAATAGCTTGTGTATTAGATCAAGGAAGGTTTTGGGATAGTCATTTTCCGTTGGTCGAGTTTACGTACAATAACAGTTTCCATGCTAGTATCGGGATGGCTCCATATGAGGCGTTGTATGGTAGACGTTGTCGTACTCCATTATGTTGGTATGAGTCAGGAGAGAATTTGGTGCTTGGACCAGAGATTTTCCAAGAAACAACTGAAAAGATAAAAATGATTCAAGAAAGGATGAAAACGTCGCAGAGTCGTCAAAAGAGTTATCACGATAAGAGAAGGAAAGCACTTGAGTTCCAAGAGGGAGATCACGTGTTCTTAAGAGTTACTCCTATGACTAGTGTGGGAAGAGCTTTGAAGTCTAGAAAGCTCACTCCACGTTTTGTCGGTCCGTGTCAGATTATGCAAAGGATAGGGGAAGTGGCCTATCGAGTGGCTTTACCTCCCTCTCTTGCGAATTTACATGATGTATTCCATGTATCACAGTTGAGGAAGTACATTCCGGACCCGTCACATGTAATTCAGATAGATGATGTTCAGGTGAGAGATTATCTGACGATTGAAGCTTTACCAGTGAGGATTGATGGTAGGGAATTGAAGCAACTTCGAGGCAAGGAAATTGCTTTAGTGAAGGTATTGTAGGGAGGACCAGCTGGAGAAAGTTGGACTTGGGAGCGGGAAGATCAGATGAGGGAGTCGTATCTGACTCTATTTACTTCAGGTAATTTTCGAGGACGAAAATTCTTTAAGTAGGGGAGAGTTGTAACGCCCCGAAAATCTAAATTTAATTATTTAATTATTTATTTAATTAATTTAGAAAAATTGGAGAGTTTGGATTAATTAGAGAATTTTGGAGAAAAAGAGTATTTTTACATAATAAGGATAAATAGTGTTTTATTATACTATTTTATTATTATTACTAAAAATATATTAAAGAAAAAGGTAAGGTGGTCCTTTTGTGAAAATTATGAGGGTAAAGTGGGAAAAGACTAAACTGAGATAATATATCCAAAGAGGAGAATACGATTAGTTTTCTAACATTATCGTGTTTTGGGAAAAGAGGTGCTCTGAAGGAAAAAGGGAGATAAAGGAGAAGCTCAGAGTCAGGAGACTGTGGAGAACCCCAGAGAAGAGTGTAAAGCGGCGAAATTCTCTAAGGTATGGGGAGTTTTTATAATCTATGGTAAATGTGTAGGAATTGGATTATGAATAGGTTAGGATTGTATGAGTTTTATGAGTTTATGGGGTTTTGAGTTAGGTTGAGTTTGTGAGTGAAATCTTGATGAAATGGAGTTAGAAAAATGTGTTGAATCCTATAAATGATGGTATAAATGATTATTCTGATGTTATGATGTTTTATTTGATGTATTGGAATGATTTTGAGGTGAAATAAGATGAACCCGTTTTGGAAAAATTGGAATTTTGGGGGTTTTGGAACAGTCTGTACGAAGCAGCATATTGCTGCTGTAAAACGTGCGTTAACTGGTTAACGCTTTGGTTAACTGGTTAACCATTGAAAATTTTGGGCATTTTCTGAAGTTGCGCAGGCGTTAACCGGTTAACGCTTTTGTTAACCGGTTAACACTGTTTGGATGACAAATCTTATTTCTTTAAAAACTCATAACTTTCAAACCGTAAGTCCGATTCGCATTCCGTTTGAAGCGTCGGATAGAGCATAAACTGAACTTTATTTTGACGAATAAAAATGAGAAAAATGCAATAGTTTTGATAAATGAATTTATGAAAACAACCTTGTATTTACCTCATAATTTACCGGGTACGGGTCAACTCTTGATGTGTCAGAGTGGTTATAGAACCAGTTTTCTGGGTGTAATGTCATGATGATATATATGATTGTTTGGTGATTGGTTTGCTGATGTGAAATGAATGATACGAATTATTTTGATGAATTTTTACGATGTAGCGCATCATTGCATTTCATAACATTCACGATGGGGCTTCGGCCTATTTATTTGCTTCAATCCCATTGTGTGGATTGAAGTGTCTCGATGATTTACGATGTGCTCCTTTGTGGAGGGTTGATGGTCATGTATCCATCTCACGATGAAAATGGTACCACATGCATACTGCATATCAGGATGTTAGAATTGCATATTCTGGATGAATTTCATGACTGTGTTGGTGTTGCTTGATTTCATGATCGTGTTGTGGTTGTTGCTGAATTTTATAGTTGATGATGTCATGATATGTTATACTAATTTATTTATGATTTTATATTATGGTACGTTTATGATATATTATGATTACTCACCCTGCCTGCTTGGAAATGTTGCCTCCTTCGTGGGTAACTTGCAGATGTCGAAGAATAGTCCTGCAGTGCAATAGGAGTAATTCATGAGTCTCGGAACGTGCTTAGTGTTCCCTAGAAGTGGTTATGGTCTATGTGTCTTGCTCTGTGTCATGTAACACTGGGATGGGTTTTCTTCTGTTAAACTGTTTGCAGTTATGTTGTTATTTGGATAAATGTTTTCCATTTTTATGATGTTAAATTCAGGATGCTGAAAATTATGTTTATGAAGTTTAAATTCCGCTGCGAAATGATTTTTTTTTTATATTCTTGATGTTGATTAACCCGTGTTACGGGACAGGACACTGTTTGTGTTGAATTATGATGAAATGTGATAACCTTCTCGATGGTTACTCTGATATTATTTAAATATTTTGTTTTGGGGTAGAAGGGTGTTACACATTGTAACACGGTGGGAGAACTGACTTTAGTTAAATGTTACGGATAGCAAGAGTCGCCACCGACTTTTATTTTATCCAAAGGAAAGGGCATAAAAGAACAGGAAAGACCTTAAAAGATTTTTGGGTTCGGGGGGTAGGTTATGTAAAGGGAAGGTGTTAGCACCCTTTACATCCATGGTTATCCATGGGCTCTTAGTTACTTAGCTCACTTTAAACTGTTTTGAGAAGTGTAGTGTGTGATTAAAAGTTTTCTTAAGTACTTTATAATGATCCTTGTACGGATGTATATAAAGACTTTGTTTTGAAAATTGTTTAAAAATGTAAAGTGTAATGAAGTAATTTGATGAAAAGTGAGCAAGTACTTAAGAGGAACCTACCCTAATTTGAATCTTTATTGTTCTTAAATGTTCTTTCAATGGTAAGACTATCCCTATTATTAAGGAATAGGTAGTCATTACCTTGGATGTTGTAAAGGGACATATGAAGGGTCATTTGTGTTTAGGCAACTGTAAGGTGTCTTAGCAATACGAAGGGACTTATCATCTTTTATTCGAAAGGGACAAGATCATTTACGAAGGCAACATCAAAGGGACTTGATCTTATAATATTGAAAGGGACTAGATGATTTGTTTATGAGAAGAGACTTTGCTTTTTTAGACACCTTACTTGACCTTTTTATTTAGTCAACATGAGGGACAACCTTAGGAAGTAAGATGGCGATCAAAGATCGACTTACGTGTGTGCGTGTATAGGTTCATATATTTATCTTATTAAATTAATGATTCTAAATTAATTTTAAAATACAAACATGTTATCACTCCCTATTTTTTACTAACCATATCAACAATATTTATAAATAAATAAACGATAAAAAACTACGACTATTATAACGCTTTTACAATTACATTATAATAAAAAACAAATTAAATAATAACTATATAATAAAATAAGCAATAATAAAAGGTTAGTGATAAAATAATTAAGAAGAAAAGATTAGTAATAATATACAATATATATATATATATATATATATATATATATATATATATATATATATATATATATATATATATATATATATATATATATATATATATATATATAATTCAATTAAGTATTTTTAGATTTAAATAAACCACTTTAAAGAATTTTTGAGATGAAAATAGAATAATAAAAATAATAATAAACCATATACTAATTTATTTACAAAATAAAGCATGATTAATTATTTAATTATATATATTAGAAAAATTTATTAAATTTAATGTTTAAACAAAATAATTAAGGTAATAAATTAAGGTTTTAAAAACAAAATTAGGGTTTTAGAAATTAGGGTTAGAATTTTTTAGAAGATAGAATTAGGATTTATAATTTAATTTACATTATTAATTTGACTATTTAAAGAATAAATATATAATATATACATATTTTAATTTAAATGAAAGAAACTAGAATTAAAGTTTTTTAGAAAATAAACTAGAATTTTTTTTAGAAAAATATGAAGTATTTACATATATATTTACATATTATTATCTAAATATATTTTATTGTAATTAAAATTAATTATAAAACAATAATAATAAAACAGAATAATTAAAGAAAATAAAAACCAAAACATACCTGGGACAGGGATTGAACCCACGCCCTAGGCTTTGCCACCCCCTGGACGCATAAGGCCACCACTAGGCTGCGTGCGCGTTGTGAACAATGGATGGGTACTGATTCTTATATTTTAAACCTAAAAATAAATGGAATTTTCACCAAAAAATAACTGAGGACAGGTTTGAACCCATGTCCTTAGCTTCTTTCATGCGCGTATCAACCACCAGGCCACTTATCATCCTGTGAAATAAAATACAAATAATACAATAAATATACAAACCAAATTTTAAAAATCTGAAGCGCGTGAAGATCTTCATCTTCAACCTTGGATTCGCAGGTTTTCCTGCGAATTTATCTACGATTTTCCTGCGATTGTTCCTGCCATCTTAAACCTGCGAATCACAAACTCCATACAAACAGTGAAATTTCATGAAATTAATGATGTCATTGTATTCCTAATGATGTGTACAATTCTTCTACGTCTTTAGAAATCATTTATTTGGGCTAAATGGTGAAACCCTAAACGAAGGCCGAAAACCCTAACAATGGCCATTCTTCAATCCTGTGTCAAAATTCAAATTCAACTATCCAGAAACATTCACTAGCTTGTTATAAACACGAAAAAATAATCAAATTCAATTTATATTGCACAAAGATATGAAAATGAAAAATTCACAAAAGTTCAAGAACTTTGATTCGGTTTGATCAATTCTTTGAGTTTGAGATGCATATGACTATTGCTACATGATCAGTGATGTTCAAGGAAGAGAATGATGTCCTTAATTCACCTGAAAAACCACAAATTATTCGAATTTCAAATTTTTGATGAATTTTGAAAGTGCAAAACTTATCCTTGAGGCTGCCAATTCGTGTCCAATGCTTAGCCTTATGTTGTATATATATGATACAATGAAATTAGGTCAAGATTTTGCACAAAACTATGGAATTTTGGACTTTGGGAGATTGAGAAAGATATGATCTTAAAATTTGAAATATTTTGATCTAACATTGCTATGTTTGGATGATCTGAAATTAAATGGTATCAATCAAGTTTAGATGAGTGTTAAAACTTTCTAGAACCAAAAATCAAATCAAATATATGATTTTTATATTTTATTTTAATTTAATTTGTATTTTAATGAATAAAATTCAAATAAATATGAAATAAAATATAAAAAATCAGAAAATGTATGGGCTGGGTCGTGCTTGATGAGTTTGTAAAGTTTGGATGGCAATTAGGTGAGCTCATTTAGCAAAAATTGGTTTTAAGGCCTTATTTGCTTCATAAATTTCCCAAAAATTTCCCAACTTTGCAAGGGCACAAATCCTTCAATTTTAATGATATGAAGGTGTTCTTGGACATTTTGGAAAGCTTAAAGAGTCCTCTAACCAACCTCTTTGGTCTCATGTCCATATCTTTTACCATTCTCAAGTTATGCTCTTTTGAAGTTGTTGACTTTTTGTTGACTTTCAAAAGGACCTATAATGTCTTAGCTCATACCTTCCAAATGAAGCATTTTTGGGCTTGGCTTGTGATACACAAAGTTGTAGATAATTAAATTTTCTTCAAAATGAGCTTTGGATGGAAACTTTTTGATGAAGCATGTGAAAGTTATGGCTGGTCAAAGTTTAGTTGACTTTTCCTGTGAAAACCCTAATTTAGAAACTCCTGATTCTTGATGATCTGAAATCTCCTTGATGAATCATGATCAACCCTTGATCAAATGATGAATTTTAATTCATATAATTGATGTTGGCAAAAAATCATGAAGTTTGACTTTGGTTTGACCACAGTTGACCTCAGTTTGACTTTTTGACTGCTTTGACTGATTTTAGCCTATCTGATCATTTGACTGAGCAAACCTTTTGGGAAAGTCTTGAAACTTGATATGGGGATTATTGAACACATATAGGATGCTATGAAGCTCACTTGAAGTCTTGGAAGTCCATTTAGCCTGATGAAAGTCAAAACCCTAGTTTAAGATGCATTGCTTAGGAGGATGCATTGTCTGAGGGAATTGTCAAACTTTCTGACTAATTGTGAACCTTGTGAACCTCATGAGATGTCTTGTGAACCTTGTGAACCTTGTGAGCCTCTTAGTATACAATGTCTTGTCTTGTGGAGGGCAAATTTTGGGGTGCAACACACATACCATGTAGTCCAACAAGTTCGACAGAATAATCTGGCAGTAGAGAATAACTTGGCAGCCCTTGTCGAACGAATAATGGCGCGAAGTGGAATAAACATAGGTTTTGCTAGGCCAAACTTTACTTCACTAATAGTGGACTATATACTCCAATCATAATTTCCCCCTAGGATGAAGGTTCCCAAATTTACCAAGTTCTCAGGGGATACAACAGAATCTACGGTCGAACATGTGGCGTGCTACATGATAGAGGCTGGGGAGATTGCTAATGATGAAAGCCTAAGAATTAAATATTTCCCTAGCTCCTTCACCAAGAATGCTTTCACTTGGTTTACTACCCTGCCACCCGGTTCGATATGTAATTCGACTCAATTAGAGCGTTTGTTTCATGAGCAATTATATATGGGTCAGACTAAGATTAGTTTGAAAGAATTAGCAAGTGTCAAACGAAAGTTCAATGAATCAATTAACGATTACTTGAACAGATTTCGACTGCTTAAGGCCAGATGTTTTACTCAAGTACCTGAGCGTAAATTAGTCGAAATGGCTGCTGACGGCCTTGACTATTCAATTAGGAAGAAGCTGGATACTTAGTACTTGAGAGACATGGCCCAATTAGCAGACATAGTTCGACAACTTGAACGTCTGAAGGACGAGAAAACTAGGGCGGACAAACATAAAAAGATAGCTTACGTCGAATATCAAGATGAGGTCGAAAACGTCTATGACGAAACTCTACCTCTAGATGATAACGAGATAGACTCAGCTTAACTAAAACAAGGTCCTCCTTATTCCTGTAAACTATTAGTTCCCTCAAATGGAAATAATCCCGTCGAAGTTGAAAGAAACTACAGATTTCCGAAGAAAACATATACTTTTGACATCACCAAGTGTAACAAAGTTTTTTATTTACTAGTTAAGGATGGACAAATACTTGTGCCTCCTGGTTCTAAGACACCACCTTTATATCAAAGAAAGAAAAGAGGTTTTTGTAAATACCATAATTATTTGGGTCATAAAACTTCTCAATGTTTTCTTTTCAGGGATTTGGTGAAAAATGCAATCCAGG
Source organism: Lathyrus aphaca (assembly GCA_963966055.1). Classification (NCBI taxonomy): domain Eukaryota; kingdom Viridiplantae; phylum Streptophyta; class Magnoliopsida; order Fabales; family Fabaceae; genus Lathyrus; species Lathyrus aphaca. The sequence continues at coordinate 343,170,354 of OZ014523.1, read as the reverse complement.
AAGGATGACTCGAGTTCGGAGACAAGCCAAAAGCGCAGATGAAGATAGATATTGATCCTCTTCAAATGCCTGAGGCGAATTACTCTGAACCTTCTGCAGTGAACTGGGTTGACATCGTTGAGCAAGTTGCTGATGACAATGGAAGTCCTGATTCAGTTGAGGCTATAGTTGATCCTGTGGTAGTTGAGGTTACTGAGAACCCCAACAATGAGGCTATAATGTTCAAGGCCAATGAGGAGTTGACTAGTGAGCAGTGGGAATAACTGATATGCAAGGTTGCTGAAGGATTCTTCAAGACATCATCAGATGTTGAAAGGTTTAATGTGGGGGTTACCATCATCCCCCATGAGGAGGTTGAAGAGTCAAGCCTCCCACTTATTACCAAAGAAACCGTTGAATGTTTTGTGAAGATGGATGAGGCCGCTGATGGCCTAGAATTGAACTTCTCCAAGATGGAACTCAAGGATGAATTTAATGTTAATATGGTCGAAGTAACAGACGACCGAGTGTTGAAGGTGGATCATTATATAGTCCAGAAAAACCACTATAAGAAGGCTTATCCCAAAAAGGATGAGACAATTGTTGATTTCTTGCAGAGATGCAAACACAAGAAGTCAAAAGTAATGCTCTGTCCAAGATGTAGTTCCATCTTCGACAAGAAGGTTGCTCGAAGTCTTCAACAGACGAATAAGGTGCATGGGGGCAGAAGGCAAAAACTACCCAAAGGCATGCCCAATTCGACCCAAGATGTGCTAACCCCTATCAACAAGGGGGCATGCCCCAGTCTCTTAAGTTCAAATAACCCACATTTAAACCAAGTGGGGAAGTTCCTAATAACAAGTGGTTCATGCCTAATGAGTCAGGCAAAAGGGGAGGACAAAAGTGGAGAAAATTTGAGGTATAAAGAGGACCCTCAATGGGATACACAAAGGAGACTAAGACCTCTAACAAAGCTGCATATGTATCTGAGAATTACAAAGGTAATAATCCTATGTCCAGGTCGCAATGGCGTAGGGAGCAACACATGAGGAAGGCTCAAAGGGAAGCCTCCAAAGGTGATTATGTTGAATCCAACACGAGTGTCCTTGGTGGACCTAGGGACAATCTTAAAGTGAATAATAAAGTGCCTGTGGGGCACAAAGGACTTTCGTTCAGGAACAAATAAGCTGAGATTAAGGTGGAAATAAAAGTTGAGTTGAAGGATTTCAAAGATGAAGAGATGACAAATAATTTTGAATGTGAATCTGAGGCTTCTATGGACATTTTAGTCAATGTAGTTTCAGTAATTCCTAGAGAGTATGACCGCATCACTAAGGTTGAAAATCTGGATGCTAATACTGAAGTAGAAATGGGAGCACATCAACCAGTGTGCTACTATGTAATGAACAACGGTTGCATCGAAAAGCAGAAAGCTTTCTTCGAAAGACCCACTGAGGCCATGAGGGGGCACTTGAAACCCCTTTATATTACTGGAAAAGTAGAAAATGTGGCCATCAACAAGATTCTAGTTAATTGTGGCGCTACAGTGAATATAATGCCACATTTCTTGCTAGCCATAATTGGAAAATTTGACACAGACCTAAAACCCCAAAACTTGGTCCTATCGAACTATGAAGGCAAGACTAGACCTACTTTGGGGGTCCTACAAGTTGACTTGACTGTGGGGACAGTCACAAGGCCCACTCTCTTTATGGTGGTAGAGAGTAAGGCCAATTACAACCTCCTGTTAGGGAGAGAATGGATACATGGCATAGGAATTGTTCCATCCTCAATGCACCAAAGGGTCACCATATGGAGGCCACATGGTATTGTCGAAAACATCGAAGTTGATCAAGGGTACTTTAAGGTATCAATGAATCACATGGAAGGTGTGGAGTTCGAAAAGAATCTAGCACACATTGGTCCATGTGCACCAGCGGGATTCGAGTTCACACCAAATGATCACGCATACTGCACATTGAACCTCCATCCCATCGATGGATTCTGCTGGGATATATAGGTTGTAGGAGAAGCAGGAAATCTCCCACCCTATTTCCCTGATCCTGAAATTCGTTCCACAAGTTGGGGAAGCGAAGGCAGTAATAATGACTGTCTTCGACGCACTAAAGGGAATTTCGGCCTATGTGGCCGAAACAAGGATACAAGCAGCCTTGGAGGCTGCAAGAAATGATATGGATGTAGAGGCCATCACTGAATTTGTTGAAGAGATTCCTGTGAAGGATTTCGACCAAGAGCCCTTAAATAAGGCTCAAGGAGATTCAAACTAGAGGCTTGATACCATCTATGATAACGAGCCTTTGGGATTTGAGAAGGAGCCTTTGTCAGAAGGTACCAAAATGCTGGCTTAGGATCCTTTAGAAGAAATAGACCTGGGGGAAGGGGAGTTGAAAAGGCCTACATACATCAGTTCCAACCTCGACCCAGAACTTAAGGTTGAAGTGGTCCACCTGCTGAATGAATTCAAAGATTGTTTTTCATGAGACTACGATGAAATGCCTGGTTTGGAAAGAGAGCTCTTCGAACACAAGCTACCAATCAAACCGGGGAAGCAACCTGTCAAACAAAATCCAAGATGGTTTGCCCCAACAATCCTCACGAAAATTAAGGAGGAGATTGAAAGGATGCTTCAATGCAAGTTCATTATCACAGCTAGGTATGTTGAATGGTTTGCCAATATTGTGTCAGTAATTAAAAGAATGGTTCTTTAAGGGTGTGCATAGATTTTAGAGATCTAAATTCAGCAACTCCTAAACACGAATATTCAATGCCTGTGGCAGAAATGTTAATTGATTCTGCCGTGGGACATGAGTATCTAAGTATGCTAGATGGCTACTCAGGATACAATCAAATATTCATTGCTGAGGAAGATGTCCCTAAAATTGCTTTTCGATACCCAGGGGCCTTAGGCACCTATGAATGGGTAGTCATGCCTTTTGGTTTGAAAAATGCAGGGGAAACCAACCAAAGATCAATGAACTCAATTTTTTATGATTTCATAGATACGTTTATGCAAATTTCTATTGATGACATAATTGTGAAGTCTATATCTTGACTCGACCATTTCAATCATCTTCGATTTCCTTCAAAATGAGCTTTGGATGGAAAAATTTTGATGAAGCATGTGAAAGTTATGGCTGGTCAAAGTTCAGTTGACTTTTCCTGTGAAAACCCTAATTTAGAAACTCCTGATTCTTGATGATCTGAAATCTCCTTGATGAATCATGATCAACCCTTGATCAAATGATGAATTTTACTTCATATACTTGATGTTGGCAAAAAATCATGAAGTTTGACTTTGGTTTGACCACAGTTGACCTCAATTTGACTTTTTGACTGCTTTGACTGATTTTAGCCTATCTGATCATTTAACTGAGCAAACCTTTTGGGAAAGTCTTGAAACTTGATATGGGGATTATTGAACACATATAGGATGCTATGAAGCTCACTTGAAGTCTTGGAAGTCCATTTAGCCTGATGAAAGTTAAAACCCTAGTTTAAGATGCATTGCTTAGGAGGATGCATTGTCTGAGGGAATTGTCAAACTTTCTGACTAATTGTGAACCTTGTGAACCTCATGAGATGTCTTGTGAACCTTGTGAACCTTGTGAGCCTCTTAGTATACAATGTCTTGTCTTGTGGAGGTCAAATTTGGGGTGCAACATCTACCCCTGTTCAATTTTCTGAAACCTGAGGGGTTATATTGGTGTATGTGCCAGTCGTGACCTGGAAGGTTGAAGGGGATTGAACACAAAAGCCCAAAAATTTGCACTCGCCGGTGCATAAAGTAACACTGATGATTAGTTGTATATGCTTGAGTGGGCTTGAAGATGCCACCTGGAAGAACTGTAGATGGGCTTATAGATGCCATCCAAAATATCAGGAGGTGATAATATCTTGATGTTGATACTGGGTATCAGTACTAGGTCTTCGTATAGGCCGTCTCTGAATCGTTTATGCAACATGATTGTTGAATAGACCAGTAGAAATAAATCTTCGTGACGATTATCTCTTCTGGAAGTATCTTGGATTAGGGAATGGATCTTTGTACAGACTGTTTGCCTACTCTCCAAGGTCAAAAGAATGTCAGGATTAATTCATCTGAAAAATATCTTGAACTAGGGAATGGATCTTTGTACAGACCGTTTGCCTACTATTCAAGAACAAATAGATTAAATCTTCTGAAAATATCTTGAACTAGGGAATGGATCTTTGTACAGACCGCTTGCCTACTATTCAAGACCAGATAGATGAAATCTTCTGGAAGTATCCTGGATTAGGGAATGGATCTTTGTACAGACAGTTTGCCTACTCTCCGAGGACAAAATGTGTCAGGATCAAGTCTCCTGAAAATATCCTGGATTAGGGAATGGATCTTTGTACAGACCGTTTGCCTACTCTCCGAGGACAAAAGAGTGTCAAGATTAAATATTCTGGATTAGGGAATGGATCTTTGTACAGACCGTTTGCCTACTCTCCGAGGACATCTTGAGTAATGTATAGATCATTTCTGACCTGTTGTGAATTGTTGATTTTGTTTTACCTGCATATAACTATTCTGCAAAGAAAAAGTTAGTTTATGCAATATGTATGCATGCATGGCATGGTGCATCTAAGTAAATGTATTATGCATTTATGGATATGTTATTTTATGATGTAAATGATGTATGTATGAATCATGCAACCTGAAGCATCTGAATATCTTTGTATAACAACTAATGGCTAGGGAAAATAAATCCCGATTTGTTGATGAAGAATATGAGGACCTCGTTCCCGTCATGTTTGATAGTATAATATTTATAACCTCCCGTCTTCATTCGTCGTACCTCTATTGAAGGAATATGTTCCTGAATATCCCGACTGAGGATAAAAGAGATGGACATAAATTCAAGGGGAGATGTAACTCGAAGGATCTATAAAGATAGATTTGCCCTACTGGGGATTTGTAGTTATCTTGTGAGGATGAACCGGCGAAGCTTCGTTGAATTCATACCTTCGTTCGTCTTTAGTAAATACTATTACTGCATTTTCATGCATTTCTGGTAAACATCAATCATATTCAAGCATTTTATGCATTTCTGGTAAACATCAATCATATTCAAAAGCATACATACATTCAAACACAAACAATGGACGTTCCGCTTATGTAAATAGGGTAAAAGTAAATCTGGATTCAAAGATGAAATTTTATTTATATTACAAAGTGACCTATACATAGGCAAGTTTGTACAAGGAGACAAAAATCCTAGTAAGAGGAATTCGACGTGAAACTTTTTTACAAACAAAGAAAATCAGCTATGTGAGAAATAATCCTATTCAGTTTCAATTCTACTATTGTCATTATCTTCAAGTATCTCATCTTCTGCTGTTGAGACGGAAACGATTGGATTGAGCTTTATCTGTTCGAGCTTGAATTAGTTAACTAGCTGGAGCTATATGGGTGATCTGAACGAGACATAGTCATACGCTTTAATCCCTAACTTTTTCCTGGATTGCCCTTTCAGGTTTTCAATCCACCGGGATACCCTTTTTTGCCCAAGCCTCCCTTCAGGTTTTCGACGTGCCGGGTGTACATTCTTTATATATATCCCTAATTTTGCCTGAACCCTTTTGGTTCGCCGGGATGCCCTTATATTTGCCTAGGCCAGTCAACCTAGCGGGTCTCTTTTTATGCGTAGTATTTTTTAACTATGTCTGCGTTTACAGGATGTGGGAAGTCTTCACCATCCATAGTAGTAAGCATCATGGCACCTCCTGAGAATACTGTTTTAACTACAAATGGTCCTTCATATGTAGGAGTCCATTTGCCCCTAGGATCACCCTGTGGTAGTATGATACGCTTGATTACCAAGTCACCAGCCTGATATACCTTTGGCTTAACTTTCTTATTGAAAGCCTTGATCATCCGTTTCTGGTACATCTGACCATGACAAATAGTTGCCAACCTCTTCTCATCAATCAAATTTATCTGGTCAAGTCGAGTCTGAATCCACTAATCTTCATCCAATCATGCATCCTTCATGATTCTTAAGGAGGGTATCTGAACTTCAATGGGCAGAACTGCTTCCATACCATAGACTAAGGAGAATGGGGTTGCCCCTGTTGAAGTACGTATTGTAGTACGATAACCATGAAGAGCAAATGGTAACATCTCACGCCAATCCTTGTAAGTAACAGTCATCTTCTGTATAATCTTCTTAATGTTCTTATTAGCAGCTTCTACTGCCCCATTCATCTTCGGATGATACGGAGAAGAGTTGTGATGCTTAATCTTGAACTGCGTGCAGAGATCAGTAATCATAGTGTTGTTCAGATTAGAGCCATTATCTGTGATAATCCTTTCAGGGATGCCATACCTACATATAAGATTATTCTTAATGAATCGAGCCACAACATTCTTGGTAACAGATGCAAATGAAGCTGCCTCCACCCACTTTGTAAAGTAATCAATAGCAACCAGGATGAAACAATGCCCATTAGAAGCAGTAGGCTTGATCTCACCAATCATATCAATGCCCCACGTGGCAAAAGGCCAAGGAGCAGTCAACACATTCAATGGTGATGGAGGTATATGTACTTTATCAGCATAGATTTGACACTTGTGACATGTTCTGGAATGTTGATAGCAGTCAGCTTCCATGGTAGACCAATAGTAACCCGCTCTCAATATCGTCTTTGCCATGTTGTGACCACTAGAATGAGTGCCAAAGATCCCATCATCCATGTCTTCCATAATCTCAGTTGCTTCCTTCTTATCCACACAACGAAGCAAAGTTGAATCATGATTGCGCTTGTACAAAATTCCATTACTCAAGAAGAACTTAGCAGAGAACCTCCTCAGAAACTTCTTATCTTTGACAGATGCCCCTTCAGGGAACTCCTGAGCTTCAAGATATCTTTTCACTTCATAGAACCAAGGCTTCCCTTCTGCCTCTTCAGTGTCAATCTCATTGCAGTATGCAGGCTTCTCAAATCTATCAATAGTAATCTTGGGAGCTTCATCATCCCAGCTAATCTCAAACATAGATGCCATGATGGCTAATGTATCTTCCAACTGATTCTCTCTTCGTGGAATATGTCCAAAGGTAATCTCTTCAAAATATGGGATCAAAGACAACACATGCTCTCTGTAAGGAATGAGATTATCATGCTTGGTATCCCAATCTCCTTTGATTTGACTTACTACCAGGGCTGAATCTCCATATACGTCCAGGAACTGAATCTTCATATCAATGGAAGCTTTGATGTCCAGGATACATGCCTCATACTCAGCCATGTTATTAGTACAATAGAAACAAAGTCTTGCAGTAATCGGGGTATGACAACCTTCAGGAGAGATGATCACAACACCAACACCATTACCAAGGGCCTTAGAAGCTCCATCAAAAACCATAGTCCATCAGGATCCTTGTTCAGGTCCGTCATATTGTCCAGGTTCTTTGGTAATAATCATAATATCTTCATCAGGGAATTCAAAACTCATTGACTGATAATCATCCACTGCTTGATGAGCCAAATGATCAGCTACAACACTTCCTTTAATGGCCTTCTGAGTAGTGTATTGTATATCATATTCTGTTAAGATCATTTGCCATCTCGCTATTCGTCCAGAGAGAACAGGTTTCTCGAATATGTACTTGATTGGATCCATCTTTGAAATCAACAAGGTAGTATGAGTCAACATATATTGTCTTAGTCGGCGAGCAGCCCATGCCAAAGCGCAACAAGTTTTCTCGAGCAGTGAGTATCTTGTTTCACAGTCGGTAAAATTTTTGCTAAGGTAGTATATTGCCTGCTCTTTTCGACCAGACTCGTCATGTTTCCCCAATACACACCCCATTGAGTTGTCTAATACTGTTAAGTACATAATCAAGGGTCTTCCATCAACTGGTGGCATCAAAATTGGAGGTTCTAGAAGATATCTCTTGATTTCATCAAAGGCTGTCTGACACTCATCATTCCACTCCATTACCTGATCTTTCTTCAATAACTTGAAGATTGGCTCACAGGTAGCAGTTAATTGGGAAATAAATCTTGCAATGTAATTCAATCGTCCCAAGAAACCTCTAACTTCCTTCTTAGTACGGGGAGTTGGCATCTCTTGTATAGCTTTCACTTTTGCAGGATCCACTTCAATACCTTTTCCACTGACAATGAAACCCAAGAGTTTACCAGATCTAACTCCAAAAGTACACTTGTTTGGGTTTAATCTCAACTTGTATTTCTTCAACCTTTCAAACAACTTATGCAGATGATCAAGGTGTGACTCTTCATTCTGGGACCTGGCTATCATATCATCCACATATACCTCTATCTCATGATGAATCATATCGTGAAACAAAGCCACCATAGCACGCTGATATGTTGCCCCGGCATTCTTCAAACCAAATGGCATTACCTTATAACAAAAAGTGCCCCACTGTGTAACAAATGTAGTCTTCTCCATATCTTCCGGTGCCATCTTGATTTGATTGTAACCAGAGAAACCATCCATGAAAGAAAATACCTTATGCTGAGCAGTGTTGTCTACCAGAACATCAATATGAGGGAGTGGAAAGTCATCTTTGGGGTTGGCCTTGTTCAAATCCCTGTAATCTACACACACACGTACCTTACCATCTTTCTTAGGTACCGGTACCACATTTGCAACCCATTGAGAATAAGAAGTCACAGCTAAGAACCCTGCATCAAACTGTTTCATCACCTCTGCTTTAATCTTTTCTGACATTTCAGGACGCATGCGATGAACCTTCTGCTTCTTTGGACGACAATCTTCTTTTACCAGTAAACGGTGAACCACAATGTCTGTATCCAACCCTGGCATATCTTCATAGGACCAAGTAAAGATCTCCACATAATCATGTAACATCTGAATTAGTCTGCTCTTAATACCATCCTCTAATTCAACCCCTATCTTGACCTCTTTCCTGTTCTCTTCAGTTCCCAGATTCACAACTTCGAATGGCTCTTCATGTGGCTGTATAGCTTTCTCTTCTTGTTGTAACAACCTAGCAAGCTCTACAGGTACTTCACAATCTTCCTCTTTTCCATCTTCAGCTTGATAGATCGTATTCTTGAAATTATAATTGGCAATAGCAGAACTCTTATCAACAGGATCCAGAGTGGATGAGGATCTGCATTTTAGTGATGTGGGTGTGTGTAAGAACACATAGCTGATAAAACAAAAATAAAATAAAAGAAAGACAAGGAACACAATATTTACGAAAACGAAACGTCCACTGATTTTTATTGAATGAGGTATGCAAATGAAATGACATCCCGAAACAAGCATACCTTTGTGCCCCGGGTAAGGCACAAGGCTTAAGAGTTTAATTGTTCAAAAATTACAAACTTAAAAACAACACAGTAATAGTATTTACTCCTGACTAAAGGAGATAGGAATAACGTCTTCAGCCTTCCAGTTATTGAGCCCATCACCCACAGTAGGGAAAATCTAGTCATCCAGGTTGTAGTCTTCATTATAGTCACCCACAACATTGATTTGGTCTTTCATGATCCCTTGATTGGTGATACGAACAACACGAGCATGACGAACAACCTTCTGGGACTCTGCAGTGAAACCCAAACCAAACTTGTCAGACTTGTAAGGAATGTCAGGAAGCTGACCCCAAATAGTACAACCACCTTCATCAACCACAACTCTAGCATCTTTGAGGGAGGCCATTGTAGGAGGTACTCTGGTAACCACATGAACTCTTTTAACAACAGGAGGAGCTTCGGTAGCAGGAACGACCCAAGGAACAACTTCAAATGTCTAGCAAGGAGTCTCAACATATTCACCTTCCGCTTCAACATACTTGAAAGTATTCACATGACTGACTATATATTCTTCCTCTCCGTAAACAGTGACAACCTTTCCCTTCACTGGATATCTCAACTTCGGATGTAGAGTGGAGGTCACAGCACCTGCCCCGTGGATCCAGGGGCGTCCAAGCAAACAAGAGTACACAGGACGAATATCCATTACATAGAATGTAGAATTGAAAACTTGAGAGCCTACTTTGATTGGGAGATCTATTTCTCCATGCACCACTCTTCTTGAACCATCAAAGGCTCTCACCACTATATTACTTGGTCTCAACACAGCATCTTCAGGACTAAGCTTGTTCAGAACCTCTTTGGGAAGTACATTCAGTGAAGAACCATTGTCTATCAACACATGAGACAGGGTAGTGCCCCTACATTCAATAGAGATATGTAAAGCTCTGTTATGATTTCTTTTGGTAGGAGTCAAATCAGCATCAGAAAAACCTAACCCATTATCATAAGTCAAATGTGCCACACAATTTTCAAATTGATCCACATAAATCTCATTTGGTACATGAGCAGTCTTCAAGAACTTGATCAAGGCTTTAGCATGAGCCTCAGAACATAACAACAAAGACAACAAGGAAATTTTGGAGGGAGTATGCCCCAACTGGTCAACAATATCATAATCACTCTTGCGAATGATCTTCAGCACTTCTTCCATCTGTTTGGAAAGATTTTCAGCAGTTGGTGCCTCAGCTTGCACAGGTTCAATAACAGGACCTTTGCCCTGGGCATCAGTATTTGTCTCAGCAATAGAGGTAGTAGTCGGAGTAACTGTATTCTTGGAGGTAACCGGAGGAGAGAAAATTCTTCCACTTCTTGTGATCTTACTAGATCCAGCAATATTATCAACATCAAGGTTTTCATTAGCAACAGGTGTATCAGCTAAGGGTTCCTGTTTAACACCATGGATATAAACATCGGAACCGTAATGCCAAGGTATAGCTTTATCAGAAGTATATGGAATAGGACCAGGAGTGATAATAATCATAGGAGCCACTCTAGCTTCAGCAACAGTCTTCATAGGGCCTTCAGCAGTAATCTTGATAGGACCCTTATGAGTGATCTTGACAGGGACTTTGGAGGTAATCCTCACTGGTACTTTATCAATCATATCCACATCTTCAACCTTCGCACCTTGAGTTAGATGTTCAACCATACTCTCCACAGAAGGTATCCTCTCAAACAATATGGTGTAATTGTCCATGAGGCGTTGAATGCCATCCTTCAACTTCCATCAGCTATCAGGTTTATAAGCACAATAAAAACAATCTTCATTATAACCTGGAAAGAACCCAGCTTGTACCAACTTCTTCTTGACAATAGATAATGGAGTAGTCACCTCTGCAACTGAGGAAATATATGAAACTTAATCAATGGCATTAACAGTCTTCTCATGATTCGGCATGGGAGCAGTAATCACATTTGGAGTCCCAGGAGGGTCAAATTCAATCTCTCCAGCATCAATCATATCTTGAATCTTGTTTTTCAATATCCAGCAATTGTTGGTGTCATGTCCTGGACAATTAGAATGATAGGCACATCGTGCATTAGGATTGTACCGAGGAGAGGTAACATTAGGATTCTGAGGAAGGTCCTTCAAAGTAATGAGTTCCCCTTTCAACAAGTGTTGCAAGGCTTGGGCCAGTGACATGTTGATCTTGGTGAACTGTCTTCTAGGTTTCTGCTGATTGCCCTGTGGTGGTTCTGGTGTTGCAGGAGTAGGATTGGAGATGTGAACTGCTCCCACAGATTGATGACTCCTATTACGACCAGGTTGACCATAAACAGCATTTGACTCCTTCTTCCAACTAGGGGGCTTCTTTGCAGTACTTGATGAAGATGCACCCACCTGTATCTTGCCACTTCTTATGCCACTTTCCACACGCTCTCCAGTCATTATCAGCTCAGTGAAGCCAGATGATGAGCTTCCAATGAGATGACTATAGAAAGGACCATTCAGCATACTCATAAACATATCCACTAGCTCCCTGTCAGTCAGAGGAGGTTGAACTCTACCAGCCAAGTCTCTCCACTTCTAGGCATACTCCTTGAAATTCTTCTTAGCACCCATTGACATGCTTTGGAGTTGCATGCGAGTAGGTGCTAAATCAGCATTATATTGGTATTGTCTGTAGAAGGCCTCAGCAAGATCATTCCAATCACGAATATTGGCACTCTCCAATTGATAGTACCATTCCAATTGAGCTCCAGACAAGCTCTCTTGGAAGAAATGAATCCATAACTTCTTATCAGCAGTATGTGGTTGAATCCTCCGGACATAGGACCTTAGATGCAGCTTGGGACATGAGACACCATCATACACCACAAAAGAAGGAACCTTGAAACCAATAGGTATAACCACTCCAGATATTAAACTCAGATCTTCAAAATCCAGCCCAGAAGATTTTTGTAACTCCATAGCATTCATTCTATCCACCAGCATCTTGAACTTATCTTCATTAGGATCATGATAATAATTTGCTTCAGAATCAGAATCTCCCATAGTATTATGGAGACTGCCTCCCTCTTTCTCAGACTCTTCAGACTCATAATCTTCAACCTGTTCCTTGGTCTTGACAGGACCTTTGAATCTTCTTCCCAGATTGATAAGGCCTCATGATCTTCTAGTCTTCTTAGTCTTCTTAGCCAGCAGTGTCTTCAATTCATCTTGTCCCTTGGACAAGTTCAGGATCAGCTCTTGGAATTGTGCATTCTGTTCCTGGAGATCTTTGACAGTCTGTTCAAGAGCCATTTCTGCTGAAATAAATAGCGAGAAGATGAGAAACATGTACATAAGAAACCTGTGATGCAATGATATGGTGTATAAATGCGTATGCAATGTTTTCAAGGACCGCAGGATTTAAATTCGTTTAAACAACCAAAAAGTAAACTTTTATTAGTAATAAATTTGTTTGCCCCTTGGGCTTACAATAAAAATGAAATGAATACAAAAATGGGGTTTTAAGTCTCCCATGGACGTTTCCTCTTTGTGTTGAGGTATGAGTTGAGATTCCGCTCCTCGTGAAGTTGCTTTGTTAGCTCCAGGATTCTTTCTTGACTTGCTTTGTAATGAGTCTCAAAAGTATCCCTTTGCTCCTTCAACTGGATCCAGGACCTCTGCAACTCTTCCATGTCAGTGGGCATGTCTGGGTGAAGAATGATATAAGAAGTATCTCCTTCAGCAACAGGCTCCATAGTAACTGGCAGGATGGAAGGATATGGCATCATAAGAGTCTGAGCACGAGATCGTACCCATCTGAGATAAGCTTCCACAAGAATAGTGTACTTTGGTTCCAGAGTCTTGCTGTCAACCTTGTTCACTTTACCCCATGCTCGTATAAACCTTTGACGGTAACCTTGCAGATTGTTGTCGTAGTCAAACACAATACCCTGAATCAACATGTCATGAGGACCATCACTCCGAGCGTAACCAAACTGACGTAGAGCTAAGGAAGGATTGTAGGTAATGCCCCCTCTTATGCCAAGGAGTGGCACATTAGGGAACACCCCACAACGGTCAATGATAGTAACATCTTCCATAGATCTAGAGCACCAATGAATATCGGAATGAGAAAGTGACATGATTCTCTTAGACCACCTGAACCCTTGTTCATTCTTCATCACTGATCGAGGAAGATGAGAAATAAACCACCTAGATAAGAAAGGTATGCAGCACATCAGAGTTCCTCGTGCCTTCATAGTACGGGTATGAAGAGAGTGTAAGATGTCCCCAAGTAATGTGAGCACTGGATTGCGAGTCAGAAATATGTTGATGGCGTGTACGTCTATGAACTGGTCTGGATTGGGGAACAACACTAAGCCATAAATCAACAAGGCTAAGATCTCCTCAAAAGCATCATAACTCATAGCCTTCAAGAACACTTGAGCCTTCTCTATCAACACCTTGGCAAGAATACCCTTAAATCCACTCCTTGTTTCTAGAACAATGTCTGATTTCTTCAAATGTAGGGCTGCATCAATGACTTCAGGTTTAGGCTCTTTTTCCAAGCCTGTGAAGGGTTTCTGATCAAGGATAGGTATACCCAGAAGCTTGGAGAACTCTTCCATTGTAGGAAACAGCTGATAGTCGGGGAATGTGAAGCAATGATGCTTAGGATCAAAGAACTAAAACAGAACACTCATCATGTCTTCATTGAACCCTGAAGTGACTAGATCCAGTAGATGACCATGCCTCTTGATGAATTGGGAGTTTTCAGAAACTTGAGAGATCAATTCCTTAAGCTTAGGAGGTATTCCTACAAAGTTGATCTGGATAGTATTCCTACGAGCAGAAGCCATGACCTGCAACAAAGAACAAAGATAAATCCTTTGGTCCTTGAAATGGTTAGTGAAAATGCTATGCTTATGATGCATGATGATGTTATTATGCTATGCTCAATCACAAACATGTGGCACACACAAACAAGTCACACAATAGCCCTAGGTTTGAAGGCTTGCATGAGGTTTAAAGGTAAGTACCCTCCCCTGAAGTTTAGTTGGTTCATCCTGTCCTATAAAGTAACCAGGTTCTAAGGGATCTCAATATCATTGATCCTTCACAATGGTGGTTGTTCAGTAGGCAACTTACTTGCCAACCAAAACCCTCCAAGTTTAAGATCTCAATGAGTGTAGTATCGAGTATCAACCAACTTCAGTCTTCACCAAAGCCGGTTATCTCACTACTTTCTAAAGGCCAAGATGGGATGACTAGGATTCTAAAAGTCAGTTAGTGTATTGATAACATATGGCAGCCTCATATTATCCTCAACTTGCTTAAGGAACATAAGCACCAACCAAGAAGTCACACTAACTATGGCCACCAGATCAACCATATCGGTATACGCCGTACAGTTTCCTTGGTCTATTGCCATTTACCTAAGGTACACTAGATCCGGGTTAGGATCTTTCACACATAAGAGCACCCAACAGATAAGTATAAAGCAAACAAGGCAAACAATTTTAAAGTGATCTAATTCCTAAGGGTACCCCTCTTTTATTAAATCCCCAGCAGAGTCGCCAGTTCTGTAACACGGTGGGAGAACTGACTTTAGTTAAATGTTGCGGATAGCAAGAGTCGCCACCGACTTTTATTTTATCCAAAGGAAAGGGCATAAAAGAACAGGAAAGACCTTAAAAGATTTTTGGGTTCGGGGGGTAGGTTATGTAAAGGGAAGGTGTTAGCACCCTTTACATCCATGGTTATCCATGGGCTCTTAGTTACTTAGCTCACTTTAAACTGTTTTGAGAAGTGTAGTGTGTGATTAAAAATTTTCTTAAGTACTTTATAATGATCCTTGTACGAATGTATATAAAGACTTTGTTTTGAAAATTGTTTAAAAATGTAAAGTGTAATGAAGTAATTTGATGAAAAGTGAGCAAGTACTTAAGAGGAACCTACCCTAATTTGAATCTTTAATGTTCTTAAATGTTCTTTCAATGTTAAGACTATCCCTATTATTAAGGAATAGGTAGTCATTACCTTGGATGTTGTAAAGGGACATATGAAGGGTCATCTGTGTTTAGGCAACTGTAAGGTGTCTTAGCAATACGAAGGGACTTATCATCTTTTATTCGAAAGGGACAAGATCATTTACGAAGGCAACATCGAAGGGACTTGATCTTATAATATTGAAAGGGACTAGATGATTTGTTTATGAGAAGATACTTTGCTTTTTTAGACACCTTACTTGACCTTTTTATTTAGGCAACATGAGGGACAACCTTAGGAAGTGAGATGGCGATCAAAGATCGACTTACGTGTGTGCGTGTATAGGTTCATATATTTATCTTATTAAATTAGTGATTCTAAATTAATTTTAAAATACAAACATGTTATCACTCCCTATTTTTTACTAACCATAGCAACAATATTTATAAATAAATAAACGATAAAAAACTACGACTATTACAACGCTTTTACAGTTATATTATAATAAAAAACAAATTAAATAATAACTATATAATAAAATAAGAAATTAAATAAAAGGTTAGTGATAAAATAATTAAGAAGAAAAAATTAGTAATAATATACAATATATATATATATATATATATATATATATATATATATATATATATATATATATATATATATATATATATATATATATATATATATATATATATATATATATATATATATATATATATATATATATATATATATATATATATAAAATTCAATTAAGTATTTTTAGATTTAAATAAACCACCTTAAAGAATTTTTGAGATGAAAATAGAATAATAAAAATTATAATAAACCATATACTAATTTATATACAAAATAAAGCATGATTAATTATTTAATTATATATATTAGAAAAAATTATTAAATTTAATGTTTAAACAAAATAATTAAGGTTTTAAAAAAAAATTTAGGGTTTTAGAAATTAGGGTTAGAATTTTTTAGAAGATAGAATTAGGATTTATAATTTAATTTACATTATTAATTTGACTATTTAAAGAATAAATATATAATATATACATATTTTAATTTAAATGAAAGAAACTAGAATTAAAGTTTTTTAGAAAATAAACTAGAATTTTTTTAAGAAAAATATGAAGTATTTACATATATATTTACATATTATTATCTAAATATATTTTATTGTAATTAAAATTAATTATAAAATAATAATAATAAAACAGAATAATTAAAGAAAATAAAAACCAAAACTTACCTCGGGCAGAGATTGAACCCACGCCCTAGGCTTTGCCACCCCTTGGACGCATAAGGCCACCACTAGGCTGCGTGCGCGTTGTGAACAATGAATGGGTACTGATTCTTATATTTTAGACCTGAAAATAAATGGAATTTTCACCAAAAAATAACTGAGGACAGGTTCGAACCCATGTCCTTAGCTTCTTTCATGCGCGTATCAACCACCAGACCACTTATCATCCTATGAAATAAAATACAAATAATACAATAAATATACAAACCAAATTTTAAAAATCTGAAGCGCGCGAAGATCTTTATCTTCAACCTTGGATTCACAGGTTTTCCTGCGAATTTATCTACGATTGTTCCTGCCATCTTAAACCTGCGAATCACAAACTCCATACAAAAAGTGAAATTTCATGAAATTAATGATGTCATTGTATTCCTAATGATGTGTACGATTCTTCTACGTCTTTAGAAATCATTTATTTGGGCTAAATGGTGAAACCCTAAACGAAGGCCGAAAACCCTAACAATGGCCATTCTTCAATCCTGTGTCAAAATTCAAATTCAACTATCCAGAAACATTCACTAGCTTGTTATAAACACGAAACAATAATCAAATTCAATTTATATTGCACAAAGATATGAAAACGAAAAATTCACAAAAGTTCAAGAACTTTGATTCGGTTTGATCAATTCTTTGAGTTTGAGATGCATATGACTATTGCTACATGATCAGTGATGTTCAAGGAAGAGATTGATGTCCTTAATTCACCTGAAAAACCACAAATTATTAGAATCCGAATTTCAAATTTTTGATGAATTTTGAAAGTGCAAAACTTATCCTTGAGGCTGCCAATTCGTGTCCAATGCTTAGCCTTATGTTGTATATATATGATACAATGAAATTAGGTCAAGATTTTGCACAAAACTATGGACTTTTGGACTTTGGGAGATTGAGAAAGATATGATCTTAAAAATTGAAATATTTTGATCTAACATTGCTATGTTTGGATGATCTGAAATTAAATGGTATCAATCAAGTTTAGATGAGTGTTAAAACTTTCTAGAACCAAAAATCAAATCAAATATATGATTTTTATATTTTATTTTAATTTAATTTGTATTTTAATGAATAAAATTCAAATAAATATGAAATAAAATATAAAAAATCAGAAAATGTATGGGTTGGGTCGTGCTTGATGAGTTTGTAAAGTTTGGATGGTAATTAGGTGGGCTCATTTAGCAAAAATTGGTTTTAAGGCCTTATTTGCTTCATAAATTTCCCAACTTTGCAAGGGCACAAATCCTTCAATTTTAATGCTATGAAGGTGTTCTTGGACATTTTGGAAAGCTTAAAGAGTCCTCTAACCAACCTCTTTGGTCTCATGTCTATATCTTTTACCATTCTCAAGTTATGCTCTTTTGAAGTTGTTGACTTTTTGTTGACTTTCAAAAGGACCTATAATGTCTTAGCTCATACCTTCCAAATGAAGCATTTTTGGGCTTGGCTTGTGAGACACAAAGTTGTAGTTAATTCAATTTCCTTCAAAATGAGCTTTGGATGGAAAAATTTTGATGAAGCATGTGAAAGTTATGGCTGGTTAAAGTTCAGTTGACTTTTCCTATGAAAACCCTAATTTAGAAACTCCTGATTCTTGATGATCTGAAATCTCCTTGATGAATCATGATCAACCCTTGATCAAATGATGAATTTTACTTCATATATTTGATGTTGGCAAAAAATCATGAAGTTTGACTTTGGTTTGACCACAGTTGACCTCAGTTTGACTTTTTGACTGCTTTGACTGATTTTAGCCTATCTGATCATTTGACTGAGCAAACCTTTTGGGAAAGTATTGAAACTTGATATGGGGATTCTTGAACACATATAGGATTCTATGAAGCTCACTTGAAGTATTGGAAGTCCATTTAGCCTGATGAAAGTCAAAACTCTAGTTTAAGATGCATTGCTTAGGAGGATGCATTGTCTGAGGGAATTGTCAAACTTTCTGACTAATTGTGAACCTTGTGAACCTCATGAGATGTCTTGTGAACATTGTGAACCTTATGAGCCTCTTATTATACAATGTCTTGTCTTGTGAAGGGCAAATTTTGGGGTGCAACACACATACCATGTAGTCCAACAAGTTCGACAGAATAATCTGGCAGCAGAGAATAACTTGGCAGCCCTTGTCAAACGAATAATGGCGCAAAGTGGAATAAACACAGGTTTTGCTAGGCCAAACTTTACTTCGCTAATAGTGGACTATATACTCCAATCATAATTGCCCCCTAGGACCAAGGTTCCCAAATTTACCAAGTTCTCAGGGGATACAACAGAATCTACGGTCGAACATGTGGCGTGCTACATGATAGAGGCTGGGGAGATTGCTAATGATGAAAGCCTAAGAATTAAATATTTCCCTAGCTCCTTCACCAAGAATGCTTTCACTTGGTTTACTACCCTGCCACCCGGTTCGATATGTAATTGGACTCAATTAGAGCGTTTGTTTCATGAGCAATTATATATGGGTCAGACTAAGATTAGTTTGAAAGAATTAGCAAGTGTCAAACGAAAGTTCAATGAATAAATTAACGATTACTTGAACAGATTTCGACTGCTTAAGGCCAGATGTTTTACTCAAGTACCTGAGCGTAAATTAGTCGAAATGGCTGCTGACGGCCTTGACTATTCAATTAGGAAGAAGCTGGATACTTAGTACTTGAGAGACATGGCCCAATTAGCAGACATAGTTCGACAACTTGAACGTCTGAAGGACGAGAAAACTAGGGCGGACAAACATAAAAAGATAGCTTACGTCGAATATCAAGATGAGGTCGAAAACGTCTATGACGAAACTCTACCTCTAGATGATAACGAGATAGACTCAGCTGAACTAAAACAAGGTCCTCCTTATTCCTGTAAACTATTAGTTCCCTCAAATGGAAATAATCCCGTCGAAGTTGAAAGAAACTACAGATTTCCGAAGAAAACATATACTTTTGACATCACCAAGTGTAACAAAGTTTTTTATTTACTAGTTAAGGATGGACAAATACTTGTTCCTCCTGGTTCTAAGACACCACCTTTAGATCAAAGAAAGAAAAGAGGTTTTTGTAAATACCATAATTATTTGGGTCATAAAACTTCTCAATGTTTTCTTTTCAGGGATTTGGTGAAAAATGCAATCCAGGAAGGAAGACTCAAGTTCGGAGACAAGCCAAAAGCGCAGATGAAGATAGATATTGATCCTCTTCAAATGCCTGAGGCGAATTACTCTGAACCTTCTGCAGTGAACTGGGTTGACATCCTTGAGCAAGTTGCTGATGACAATGGAAGTCCTGATTCAGTTGAGGCTATAGTTGATCCTGTGGTAGTTGAGGTTACTGAGAACCCCAACAATGAGGCTATAATGTTCAAGGCCAATGAGGAGTTGACTAGTGAGCAGTGGGAATAACTGATATGCAAGGTTGCTGAAGGATTCTTCAAGACATCATCAGATGTTGAAAGGTTTAATGTGGGGGTTACCATCATCCCCCATGAGGAGGTTGAAGAGTCAAGCCTACCATTTATTACCAAAGAAACTGTTGAATGTTTCGTGAAGATGGATGATGCCGCTGATGGCCTAGAATTGAACTTCTCCAAGATGGAACTCAAGGATGAATTTAATGTTAATATGGTCGAAGTAACAGACGACCGAGTGTTGAAGGTGGATCATTCTATAGTCCAGAAAAACCACTATAAGAAGGCTTATCCCAAATAGGATGAGACAATTGTTGATTTCTTGCAGAGATGCAAACACAAGAAGTCAAAAGTAATGCTCTGTCCAAGATGTAGTTCCATCTTCGACAAGAAGGTTGCTCGAAGTCTTCAACAGACGAATAAGGTGCATGGGTGCAGAAGGCAAAAACTGCCCAAAGGCATGCCCAATTCGACCCAAGATGTGCTAACCCCTATCAACAAGGGGGCATGCCCCAGTCTCTTAAGTTCAAATAACCCACATTTAAACCAAGTGGGGAAGTTCCTAATAACAAGTGGTTCAAGCCTAATGAGTCAGGCAAAAAGGGAGGACAAAAGTGGAGAAAATTTGAGGTATAAAGAGGAACCTCAATGGGATACACAAAGGAGACTAAGACCTCTAACAAAGTTGCATATGTATCTGAGAATTACAAAGGTAATAATCCTATGTCCAGGTCGCAATGGCGTAGGGAGCAACACATGAGGAAGGCTCAAAGGGAAGCCTCCAAAGGTGATTGTGTTGAATCCAACACGAGTGTCCTTGGTGGACCTAGGGACAATCTTAAAGTGAATAATAAAGTGCCTGTGGGGCACAAAGGACTTTTGTTCAGGAACAAATAAGCTGACATTAAGGTGGAAATAAAAGTTGAGTTGAAGGCTTCAAAGATGAAGAGATGACAAATAATTTTGAATGTGAATCTGAGGCTTCTATGGACATTTTAGTCAATGTAGTTTCAGTAATGCCTAGAGAGTATGACCGCATCACTAAGGTTGAAAATCTGGATGCTAATACTGAAGTAGAAATGGGAGCACATCAACCAGTGTGCTACTATGTAATGAACAACGGTTGCATCGAAAAGCAGAATGCTTTCTTCGAAAGACCCACTGAGGCCATGAGGGGGCACTTGAAACCCCTTTATATTACTGGAAAAGTAGAAAATGTGGCCATCAACAAGATTCTAGTTAATTGTGGCGCTACAGTGAATATAATGCCACATTTCTTGCTAGCCATAATTGGAAAATTTGACACAGACCTAAAACCCCAAAACTTGGTCCTATCGAACTATGAAGGCAAGACTAGACCTACTTTGGGGGTTCTACAAGTTGACTTAACTGTGGGGACAGTCACAAGGCCCACTCTCTTTATGGTGGTAGAGAGTAAGGCCAATTACAACCTCCTGTTAGGGAGAGAATGGATACATGGCATAGGAATTGTTCCATCCTCAATGCACCAAAGGGTCACCATATGGAGGCCACATGGTATTGTCGAAAACATCGAAGTTGATCAAGGGTACTTTAAGGTGTTAATGAATCACGTGGAAAGTGTGGAGTTCGAAAAGTATCTAGCACACATCGGTCCATGTGCACCAGCGGGATTCGAGTTCACACCAAATGATCACGTATACTGCACATTGAACCTCCATCCCATCGATGGATTCTGCTGGGATATATAGGTTGTAGGAGAAGCAGGAAATCTCCCACCCTATTTCCCTGATCCTGAAATCCGTCCCACAGGTTGGGGAAGCGAAGGCAGTAATAATGACTGTCTTCGACGCACTAAAGAGAATTTCGGCCTATGTGGCCGAAACAAGGATACAAGCAGCCTTGGAGGCTGCAGGAAATGATATGGATGTAGAGGCCATCACTGAATTTGTTGAAGAGATTCCTGTGAAGGATTTCGACCAAGAGCCCTTAAATAAGGCTCAAGGAGATTCAAACTAGAGGCTTGATGCCATTTATGATAACGAGCCTTTGGGATTTGAGAAGGAGCCTTTGTCAGAAGGTACCAAAATGCTGGCTTAGGATCCTTTAGAAGAAATAGACCTAGGGGAAGGGGAGTTGAAAAGGCCTACATACATCAGTTCCAACCTCGACCCAAAACTTAAGGTTGAAGTGGTCCACCTGCTGAATGAATTCAAAGATTTTTTTTCATGAGACTACGATGAAATGCCTGGTTTGGAAAGAGAGCTCTTCGAACACAAGCTACCAATCAAACCGGGGAAGCAACCTGTCAAACAAAATCCAAGATGGTTTGCCCCAACAATCCTCACGAAAATTAAGGAGGAGATTGAAAGGATGCTTCAATGCAAGTTCATTCTCACAGCTAGGTATGTTGAATGGTTTGCCAATATTGTGTCAGTAATTAAAAGAATGGTTCTTTAAGGGTGTGCATAGATTTTAGAGATCTAAATTCAGCAACCCCTAAACATGAATATTCAATGCCTGTGGCAGAAATGTTAATTGATTCTGCCGTGGGACATGAGTATCTAAGTATGCTAGATGGCTACTCAGGATACAATCAAATATTCATTACTGAGGAAGATTCCCTAAAATTGCTTTTCGATACCCAGGGGCCTTAGGCAACTATGAATGGGTAGTCATGCCTTTTGGTTTGAAAAATGCAGGGGAAACCAACCAAAGATCAATGAACTCAATTTTTTATGATTTCATAGATACGTTTATGCAAATTTCTATTGATGACATAGTTGTGAAGTCTATATCTTGACTCAACCATTTCAATCATCTTCGACGTTCTTTTGAAAGAATGATAAAATATGGTCTTAAAATGAATCCTCTTAAATGTGCTTTTTGTGTGCAGGTAAGGGAATTTCTGGGATTTGTGGTCCACAAAAGGGGATCAAAGAAGGAGGATAAAGTGCCTTCGACAAAGAGACGTTCTTTTGAAAGAATGATAAAATATGGTCTTAAAATGAATCCTCTTAAATGTGCTTTTTGTGTGCAGGTAAGGGAATTTCTGGGATTTGTGGTCCACAAAAGGGGATCAAAGAAGGAGGCTAAAGCGCCTTCGACAAAGAAGGAGCTTCAATCACTCTTAAGCAAGATCAACTTCTTAAGGAGGTTCATATCAAACCTGAGTGGAAAGACTCAAGCTTTCTCACCTTTGCTGCGTATGGGCAAAGAAGGATTTTAGTGGGGGCAAGCTCAACAAGAAGCTTTCGACAAGATCAAGGAGTACTTGAGTCATCCTCCAATTCTTTCTCCACCTTGTAGGAAGAAAAGTATGAGATTGTACATAGCTGCTTCAGATAGAACTTTTGGGAGTATGTTAGCCCAAAAGGATGATGATAGCGTCGAAAGAGCCATTTATTACCTTAGTAGAGTTTTAAATGATGCAGAAACTAGGTATAGTACGATAGGAAAATAATGCCTATGTTTGTATTACTCTTGTACTAAATTGAAACAATATATAAAACCAGTTGATGTTTATGTTTCTTCCCATTTTGATGTTATTAAACATATGTTGTCCAAACCTATTTTGCATTGTCGAATTGGAAAATGGGCATTAGCATTAACTAAGTACTCTTTAACTTATAAACCCTTAAAAGTTGTTAAGGGGAAAGTGGTTGCAGACTTTATAGTAGACCATTCTGTAAATGAGAATCCCTTGAGTTATCTTGAGATTGAGCCATAGAAGTTATACTTCGATGGGTCTAGTCATAAAGATGGGACTGGAATTGGAATGCTTATTATTTCTCCTAATAAAATTCCAACAACACTCAAGTATAAAATTGAAGGTCATTATTCTAACAATGAGGCTGAATATGAAGCTTTAATAGCTGGACTTGAGGTATTGTTGGAATTAGGGGCAACTCATATCGAAATAATGGGAGACTCTGAGTTGGTAATAAAATAAGTCACCAAAGAATACAAATGCATTAAAGAAAATTTAATTATGTACTTTTTAGTAGTAAATAGACTATTGAAAAAATTTCAATCGGTCACCTTTCGACACATTCTTAGATTACAAAATCAAGTCTCAAATGACTTAGCTCAAATTGCATCAGGATACAAAGTTCCAAAAGAAAAATTACAAAGTGCAATTGAGGTTAGAGGAAAGGTTGTGTCAGTGGGTTTAGCCCCATCAGATTTAGAAGAAACTAAGCTTGGGTATGTTGACGAAGAAAACTTTGCAATATTGATGGTCGATAGCATAAGTGACAAAGATTGGAGGAAGCCCTTAGTGGACTATCTAGAAAATCCAACAAATTCGACGGAAAGGAAAGTCAAATACCAAGCCTTAATCTATGTTCTTTTGGGGAATGAATTATTCAAAAAGACTGCTGAAGGACTATAGCTTAAATGCCTTAGTGAGGCTGAAGCATATTTATCCCTTTTGACTGTCCATAGTGGGGAATGTGAAGCACACCAAGCAGACCATAAAATGAAGTGGCTTTTATTTCGACAAGGTGCGTATTGGCATGATATGTTGAAATACTGCATAAAATTTTCCAAAGGATGTCAAGAATGTCAAGTACACGCTGGCATCCACATGTGCCTGCAAGTGAATTACATTCTATAATAAAACCTTGGCCTTTCAGAGGATGGGCTTTGGATTTGGTTGGAGAAATTCGACCAGCATCTTCAAAAAATCATAAGTACATTTTGGTAGGGATTGCCTATTTCTCCAAATGGATTGAAGCAATTCCGTTGCCAAATGTTGACCAAGAAGATGTAATTGAATTTATTCAGAAACATATCATATATAAACATGGCATCCCAGAAACAATCACTACAGACCAAGGGTCTATATTTACTGGTTGAAAGATGCAAGAGTTCGCCAGAGAAATGGGTTTTAAACTTTTGACATCTTAACTGTATTAAACCCAGGCCAACGGCTGGGTCGAAGCAGCGAATAAAATAATTATTAGTTTGATAAAAAAAACATGTGGGTAAGAAGCCAAGAAATTGGCACAAGACATCAGACCAAATCCTTTGGGCATGTCAAACTTCACCCAAAGAAGCAGATAATACTACCCCGTTTCGACTTACTTATGGGCACAACACAGTTTTGCCCCTTGAAATTTATCTTTAGTCCACAAGAATTCAAAGGCACCATGAGATTCCAGTTGAAACCTATTGGGTCATGATTTTTGATGAATTACTTGACCTGGAGGAAGAAATACTTCATGCCTTAGAGTTATTAGAGAGGCGGAAGAAGAGGATAGAGAAATCCTACAACAAAAAGGTTAAGTTGAAAACCTTTTCAGTTGGTGAATTAATGTGGAAAGTCATATTACCTATGGATCGAAAGACTAGATCCTTAGGGAAATGGTCGCCCAAATGGGAAGGCCCTTTCCAAGTTACAAAAGTTTTCAGTAACAATGCGTATGAAATTCATGAGATTGAAGCTGATTTAAGAGTCTTTAAAGTAAATGGAAAATATTTAAAAATATATAGGCCAATGCTTCAAGAGATTCATATAAGAAAATAAAAATTTCATTGATAATCAAGAGGGCCATGAAAGGCCTACAATTACAAGAAGTCTAAAAACATGGTTTAACAAAAAAAAAACTAGACTTCAACATCCTCCAAAGTGAGGGAATTGAGGTAATTCATCCAATTTTCATCAGCTTCATCATCATTAGGTGGTTTCTCATTCTTGGGAGACTCCATGGTGGGAGAGGCAGTCCTACACCCATTTGTCTGAGAACGAGTGACTACCCCTACAGAGGAGAAGGGTTCTCCTTCTTTGTTGTGCCTTCTCCTGTTTGTGTGAAATAGTGCCATCTACCTTCTTTGCAGAATTATCCATGTTGTTGTGATGAAAAAGATAGATTGAATAAGGATTATTTATAGGATAAAGGCATACACGCTGATTGGCCAGATAAAAGGCAGCCAAAAAGCACGTAAAATCTTCCTTAGGAATAACATCCTAAAAAGGTGTTCTGGATCCAATGGTTAATTGGGAACTTGTGCCACATAAGTATGAGGCATTGAAAGCTGAAACGCCGTCGCCATAATTAAGGCTAAAGAAATAACTCTTTGACCCAAATTTAAGTAAGAATCCTTCTAACTAATAGGTTGTTTCAACAACCAAATAAAAAAGAAAGAAAAACAAACACATTATTTATGCAGAAAAAGAGAACGTAAGTCGAAAATGATAAAAATGCTTAAATTAAAATGGGGAAATGATGCCCTAAATTATCATTACATAAAGGCCACATCAGGTCCAAAAGGAAATGACATAAAAAGGGAAACACAAAGTCCTAAGACATGACAGAAGCCGTCGAAGATCAGAAAGGGAGCTTTGACTGCAATTGAAGAAAATTGTGTTGACTGATTAAAAGGCGTTTTTCACAGAAAGCCTTGTCAAGTTTGGCTGCAGCAAGCTCTTTATCGAGCACCTTAACAATGTCAATGAGGTCAATGGTGCGCTTCAATTCATCAATTAGTTCAGTACTGTTGAACTGACTTAGCTCAAGGTTGCTTTGCTTAGGCTCAACAATTTTCTTTTGAAGTTCTTCAAGCTCTTTTCCCCAAACTTCAAGGGATACGTTATTGGCAGATATTTGCTTCTCCCTCTTAGCCTTGACACTCTCTAGCCTGTCAACTTCATTCTCAGCTTCCCTTGCCCGATCCCACGCATTACCACTCTTGACTCCAGTTTTCTAAATCATATCCTCAACCTTTGGGGCTAACTTGAGATCATCAGACATCTGGTTCACCAGAGTACTCATCTCCATAAGGGCATTAGAGATCTTGGGATCAAGGGTCGAGAGGTCCAGTTGTTGCAATGTGTCCCTCAGGTAGTAACGGGCAGTGGGATCTGCATCCAAAGTAGTGCGGATATCCCTCTTGAAGAATTTGTCCTTTATCTTCTTAAGGATTGGACCAACAAAATCAGCAGGAGTAGAGGCCCCAGGAGATGTCGAAGAGCTGCCTCCAGAAGAGCTAAGACTCTTTCTAATCTTCAGCCTAGCATACTCCCCGGGGTTCGACCACTTCAGAGTTGTCATTTGGTCCTCAGCTGCAGGAATCGGAAGTTGAACGGTAGGAGTTTGTTGAGAATAACCTTCAGGCAAGGTTGATTGAGTCTTTTCAGGTTCTGTCTCTTGTTCAGCCTCATCCTTGTCCTAATCATCATCCTCTTCCTCCTCCTCTTCATCCTCCTGCTTAGGATCATTTAGGACTTTGTCTTAGGCAACATATTGGGGATTCTCCACAATCTCTGTCTCTTTACCTTTTGGGCTAGAGGGGGCAGGTTCTTCAGACTCTTTATTATTTTCTTCTTCTTCAACAACAAAGGTTGCACCCATTTCCTTAACAAGCCTGCTTTTTTGGCAAGTCCTTGCCAAAATCATTCTCGCACTCACGCTCTGAATCATTAGTATGAGACTGCTGAGTATCTATTTTAGCAGGAGAGTTTGGTGCGGCTTAGACTATTGGAGGAGGGATAGTTGCGATATTCATGGGTTGGTTAATCTCAGCCAAAAAGCTATAACCAGAGCCAAAATCAGGAGTTGGGTGATAAGTGGGCTCACCTTGGTTGTTCAGAAGAACTGTAGGCGAATGAATGTCAGTTGAAGGTTGTTGGGCAACGCCTGCACCAGTCTGTCGATAAGAAAAAAAGTTAAGTCAAGGTTGTGAGAAGAGAAAAAGGGGGGATAAAATGCCAAGCTAAGTACCTTATTCTCTTCACCACCTGGACTGGAGTTGGCACTCACAGGAGGGCCGGTAGTAGGTTTTGCCACAGGAGTGGGAAGTTTATCTTCGACACCACCTTCAGTGGGTGCCTTTTTCAAAATTTTGGCCACCTTGGATGAAGGTTGGCCAGCAGCACTAGGAGACAGTGCAATCTTCCTCTTCCTCTTGAGGGGCTGCTCCTCAGAAGATTCATCATCGTCTACAGGGATGACAACAGTTGAAGTCTTTTTTCCTTTCTTGGAGACGTCGAAGGCTTTTTGGTTGTCTAAGAGAAATACTAAATATTAAAAGGCGGACACATGAGAAGTTATAGAACGTAAGGATGATGGAATACCTTAGTTCCTTCTTTGTTCTCCGCCTTTATTACCATGCCTTTGTTGGCAGCGGTTTTTATGGTGATCGCTGGAAATGCCAAAAACAATTGTTATGAGTTAATACTTGATTACTCAGTAAGGGGGAAATAAAGACCTCAAACCTTCATATATGTCGGATTCGACATGAATGTCTTTGAGTCCTATATGAAGGTGCCATTTAAAACCGTACAGTGCATGTTTAGTCGCAACCACTCTTTGAGCTTTCGGCTGTGACTGTTGTCGAAGGATTTTTATTGAATCCCCACAGAGAAACCAGTCTGAAAATTGAGGGGCAAGGGCCACTCCAAAATCAGCAGTAGGAAGTCGAGGGAATTTTGGGGGAAAAAGTCGAAAAGCCACCTCATACCGCCTCTCACGAGGAACGTTTGGAGGGATTTTCAACTTGTCCATCTTTTGAAAAAAAATCTCCTTCAAAGTGACAACAGCCTCACGAACAATTTGACTAAGATCATTTGGTCGATAGACAGTTTCAAAGTATTTTTGGAAAGCTTGTATCTCTTGGATGTGAGCAAACTTACTTTTCTTGAACTTCTCCTGCACATTAACAAAAGCAAGGTGAAGTTGAGTGGAAAATTCAGTGGCAGTGAGAAAGTTCTCACTGTAGTACTTACGCCACCAATCATTAAAAAGATGGGTGCGTTGGGTCGAAGGTCGAAAGAAGACAGGAGATAGGACTGCCTTTTGGGATTCCCATCTGGCGAAGATGCCCGCAACATCATCCTCATAAAAAATGTTGTAAAAAATGACCTGACCCTTTCTATCATAGAGGCATCTGGGAAAGCTCTGACTCAGCCCAAACTGCCTAGAAACCAAATTAGGTTGGTAAGAAATAAGGATTGTGTTGGGTTTTCCGCCATTCAGCCTATAAACAAAGAATTTGTGAATTAAAAAGGCTTCCCAAATTCCAACAGATTTCATGTGAAGTTTCCTTGTGGGGGAGTTGGGGGAAAGCCCTAGTGAACCATTTGGGACCACACTTTCTACCAGCAAAGGGAGCCATGGACGGTGTAAAATCATATTGATGTGCAAACATCATCATAAACTAGAAAAGGACCCTTTTAAGGTTTCACCTTCATCATTAGGAGTGAGCTTGGCTAGTCGAACACCCTCAGTGCTCCTGTTCCTGATCTCCTCTGATTCCTCATCAACTTTCCCTCTTCTAGGAAGCACATGCTTAAAGGTGGCATTTAGCCAAAGTTAAAGGAGACAGAGAGGAACACTGAGACTCATGGTACCAGAGTTGTTGTCTGGGTTCCTCAGCCGAGTCACTCCTTCACTGAGAGACTGATAGAGACTGGCCAGAATAAGTTCACTTAAGCAAACCTTTTTGTTGTTGTGAAGTTGGTTTGCCAATGGCAGATATTTCTTCGCCACCTATAAAGACTTGGTGCAGAAGACATATTTGGACATCCAGAAAGTAAGGAAGGCAATATGTTCCTTATCATAAACTACCTCTTCATTTAGTTTGGAATGGTGCCTGAGGAAGAGGGTATATGTTAGTTTGGATGAATTGAAGCCAATAGTGTCTTCAACATCAATGGTAGGGTCATAAGTATGACCATCAGGTCGAAGCCCTGCAATAGCGGTTATGTCAAAGAGAGTGGGGGTAACCATCCCACAAGGAAGATGAAAAGTATAGTGGGTACAGTCCCAAAAGTACAAAGAGACGGCCAAAAGGT
Source organism: Lathyrus aphaca (assembly GCA_963966055.1). Classification (NCBI taxonomy): domain Eukaryota; kingdom Viridiplantae; phylum Streptophyta; class Magnoliopsida; order Fabales; family Fabaceae; genus Lathyrus; species Lathyrus aphaca. The sequence continues at coordinate 343,140,618 of OZ014523.1, read as the reverse complement.
TAAAGCAATAGGGTATATGTGTCTTTGTCAGCATTAAAAGATCATATATCCCTATGCTCTTTCAATGGCCAGCCTTAGTTTTCTCTAACCTAGCTAACCATAGATCAAACTCCGTAAACTGGCTGACAGATTTAACCAGCCTGGTAACATCATGGAGGTACTTCAAATCCAGTTCATTAAGAGGAGGTGGGTCAGAGGAAAAGTCTTCAGCTTTAGGGATGTGCTTATGCCCTAAAGGTTGAGTTTTGCGGTAGCAAGGAAAGAACTCTTTCAACTTTTCGTTTGTGTTCTGTACAGTAGCTTAAGGACCATATACAACAAAAGGATAATCATTTACAAGGAATGTAGTGTAACAGTAGAAAATGACTATTAACAGAGGACTAAATGATTTTTACTTATAATCCGACCGTGATGGAACTTTTGACAGAAAATGATAGAATTAGGAAATTTAGCAGAAGCAGTAGCAGGTATACATCTATGACAAAAAAATCTTTAGCAGAACACAGAAATTTCGATATTTGTAGTAAAATCGTGATAAGTCGCAGAACGTTCAAAATTGTGTCGGTTTAGTCGGTTTAGCCGAATTAGGTGAAAACATAGTTGCCCAGAATTTAACGAAATTAATCGGGGTAAGTCGGGTAAATTAAGAGTTTGTTTTTGTTGTGTCGTTTTGATGAAAATATGTTGTATAGTCGATTTGCAGGTACAATTAAGTTGATGTATGTTTCCGGTTTACAAACTAATTCTAAAGTTGTTATGTTGGAGGCTTTTACGCCAAAGTTGAATATAAGTTGCTTATTTTGTAAAAGTTGATGTGTTGCTCGTGTTGTTATGTTGTCTGTGTTGTAAAGTCGTGTATGTCATTTAGATCATATGCATTTTATGTCGGAGCCATTGCTCACACCATGTTGGTCTGGATTGGCAATTTAAGTTGAAAGTTGAAGGCTTTATGCCTTGATGCCTCGATAACCTGACAATGATTTAAGTTGAGAGTTTTTCTCCGAAATGGTACCACATGCATATTTATTAGAGTCGCTGTAACACCCCGTAATTTATTTAACTCTCCGAATAATATTATTTAATACCAATAAGATTTCCGGTATATTCTAAGAAATTTTAATGAAAACCATTTAGAGTAAATGGAAATTTAAGTTGGATAACTGATATTATTTATGCCGGGGTTTATTTAAATTAAGGATTAAGAGACATTTTTGGATACTCTCTATTTTGGACCCATTTGTAAGAAATTAAGTTTTATATATTTGTTTATATAGAAGGAAAAATAGAGAAAAGAGTGTTTGGTAATAAAAAGCAGAGAAAGGAAAATAAGAGGAAAATAGAAGAAGAAGGAGAGTAAACCCTAAAGCTTCAAATTCATCATTCTCAATCATCCGTCCATCGAATCGACTCATCTCTTCCGTCAATATTCATCTCTCGAGATGGGTTCATAGTTGGATACTTTTGTTTTAGTTTTTGATTGAGTTTTGAAGTTTATGAGTTTAGGGTTTTTGGTAGAAATATTGAAACAAATGATTTAAACGGTTAAAAACTCGATTAAACCTAACTATGTTGCTCACATTATGCCTATGAGTATGTTTAGTGTTGTTTACTATGTTGGTTGGTGTTTTGGGTGATTTTTGGCTTGGAATGATAAGTTTCCCGTAAGTTGAGTTTGCTGATCTGGTATAGCTCGCTCAGCGAGCAGGAGCTCGGTCAGCGAGAAATGCAGGAGGTTCCTCGCTCAGCGAGCTAAACCCTCGCTCAACGAGACATGGAAGTTTCAGTTTTGTCTTTTATTCATAACTTTTGATCTGGGTATCCGATTTTTGTGTTCCACCTATCGAATCGAAGCTAAATATATTTACAAATTGATAATGCCAAAAAGATGTTATTTTACCCAACTTTTACCGAATTTCTCAAATGACCAAAGCCTTGTTAAAAATTTGGAAAATGTGAGTTAATGGAAATAAAGAAGGTGCGACTTGTGAGGTGTCTAGGTTTACCTTAAGCTAAATTGAATCATGAATTATGTATTGTTTTAAGGTCCTCCGTAAAGTCTTGATTAAGTCTCTTCGCGGTTACCTTATGTTTTACAAGAGCGTCCGTAAGGACTTGAGGTACCGGTTGTTTAAATGCGGATTGTGGTTTGATGAGTGTAGGTCACAAGTCTTCCGTAAGGTCTTGAGTAAAACTTGAGGTGGGTTGCCTTTAGTCTCACGTGAAACATCCGTAAAGACTTGAGGTGAGTACTATACTAATATTGTGTTAATCTTGAGTAAGTCTTGAGGTGGGTTACCTTTAGTCCCATGGGAAGCATCCGTAAAGATTGAAGAGAGTGTTATGTTAAACCCTCTGTAAGGTCTTGAGTAAGCCTTGAGGTGGGTTGTCCTTAGTCTCACGTGAAGCATCCGTAAGGACTTGAGGTAGACGTTTCTCTTATTATTATACTGAGATCATGTGTGGACCTTAGTTCCCCTTTGTTATCGGTCCTTGTGTGATATGGTTTATGGAAACTTGTGAGATTTATTTGGGATAATCCCTTAAAGCCGAAAGAACTCTAAGATAGGGAACTCACTGAGATGTTTTATCTCACCCCATGTTGATGTTTTTATTTCAGGTACCTCAGGTTCCGAAAAGGGTAAAGATAAGGCGATTTGATTATCTTTACTTGTTTGATGGCTTTGTCTTCCGCTGTGGACTTTTGAGATCTTCGAATCTAGTTCTTAGACTTTTGTATTCTTTTGAACATCTTGTATAATTTATAGCCTTGTTTTAGTACCTTATGTTGTAGTGGCTATACTTATACAATGTGTTGCTAAGAACTTGTGTATTTCAGTACCAAACTTGATTTTTATATATGAAAAATATGCTTTGAAGTATGTCTTTTATATATGGGTTTTATAGTCGCATTAAAGTTGCATTATATTTGAGTTGTTGATATGTTGTTGTGCTAGTTAATGTTGTGAAGCGGTGAATTATTTGAAATCCTTATCTATGTATTGCTTTCCATATACTGCTTATAATTATCGTAACTCACCTTTTTTTTTAATATTGTCCTTATGTTGGCAATATGCAGGTAATCAAGAGGAATAGCCGGTTACATTTAGTCGAGTCGGTGGTCAGTCCCTCTGATATGTAGCACTCGAGGGAATGACGTGTGTCTGTTTTGTTGAATTTGTTGCATGCTGAATTTTATTTACTTGAAGTACTTTAGAATAATTGTTGGTTATTTTGAAGTTGTTTTATGTTGGATAAAAATGCTATGAGTTGTTTTATGAATCTGCTGCGTGATGTTTTATGAAGTTGAATTATTTAAGTATTATGATGTTGTTTTATGTTTATTTATGAAAAGTGCTATGTATTAAGTATGTTATACTTTAAGTTGAAATTTGTTGAAAGTTGAAAATGTGATATCCCGTTATGTGGAAAGTTTTTGTAAACTCTGATTTTAATTATATTCAAGGGTAGAAAATGGGGTGTTACACATCCAATGTTTCTCCTTAGAGTTCGACCTCACCTTATTTTTGTTTTACTAAGGAGCAATATGGAAACATCCTTACTTTTCTTCAACAATCCAAGCCTCACTCTACTATCAATTCAATTTCCACTTCACCCTTTGTCATGACCTCTCAATCAACCAATATGAATGGTAAGAACCCTCGTTTTTGGATTCTTGTCACTAGATCTACTGACCAATTTTCTTTTGATTTTTCATCTTTCCTTACACATAAAAATATAGTTCATATACATGTTAGTCTCCCTAATGGGTCACATGTTATAACCTCTATCTCTGGCACAATTATCATTACTCCCTCTCTTACTCTTTATAGTGTGCTTTATGTGCCTAGTTTCCATGTCAATCTTATGTTTATATCTAAACTCGTAGCTTGCAACCATTGTTTAGTTCAATTTACTGCTAATACTTGCCACATTATGAATAATCAATCCAAGACAATGATTGGTATAGCTAGCTTGCACAAAGGGATTTATGTTCTTGACTCCACTCCTTGTAATTACTTTGTTAATAATTCATGTAATTATGTTTCTCAAAGTGCTTATAACATGTGGCATTTAAAACTATGCCATATATCAAAGATATGTTTACACAATATGTCAAAATCTTTTCCTTTCATTACTTGTAACAATGACAATGTACCTTATGACTCTTGTCACTTTGCCAAGCAAATAAAACTTCCCTTTCCTAATAGTGTATCTCAATCTAATGTTTACACATATGGCTCCATTGAGAGGTATAAAGCAAGGATGGTAGCTAAAGATTACATGCGAATGGAGGGCATTGACTATTTTGACACCTTTTCACCAATAGCCAAGATTACCACAGTTCGAGTGCTTTTATCACTTGCTGCTATCAAAGGGTGGCATCTTGAACAATTGGATGTTAAGAATTCCTTCCTTCATAGGGATCTACATGAAGAGGTATATATGACACTTCCACCTGGTATCTCTACTGCCAATCCTGCTCAGGTATGCAAATTGCAAAAGTCCATATATGGCCTTAAATAGGCTAGCAGACAATGGTACTCTAAACTTTCCTCTTTCTTAATCTCTCTTGGTTACTCTAAATCTCATGTTGATTATTCTTTGTATGTGAAATCTCATAAAGAATTTTGTACTGCCATCCTAGTGTATGTGGATGACATAGTTATTGCTGGAAATTCTATGTTTGAAATCCACCGTGTTAAGCATGTCCTTGATCAGAAATTCAGGATTAAGGATCTGGGCAAGCTTAGGTTCTTTTTAGGCTTTGAAATTGCTAGATCAACCAAAGGCATTTTCATGAATCAAAGAAAGTATATCATTGAGTTCTTGGAGGATACATGCTATCTTGCAGCAAAACCCTCTTCTATCCCTTTTGATCTTACTCTCAAACTATCTCCCACTGAGGGTGAACTTGTGGAAGACCCTACTATGTATAGAAGGTTAATTGGAAGATTAATATACCTAACAAACACTAGGCCTGATATCTCTTTTGCAGTGCAACATTTAAGTCAATATGTTTCCAAGCCTCTTGAATCTCATTATCAAGCTGCTACAAAAGTTTTGAGATTCTTAAAGGTTTCTCCTACTAAAGGTATACTTTTCTCAGCCTCAAGTTCTTTGAAAATGTATGCTTTTCCTGCTAAAGGTATACTTTTCTCAGCCTAAAATACTTTGAAAATGCATGCTTTTGTTGAAAGAATGCAGCATATAAGTGATGATGTGAACAAAGCTAATTTTAGTGTATAACAAACTTTCCATTGTAATTTAGTTTTATCAGTTATTCTTTTTGTCTCAAAATAATTATCACATCTTGTAAAATTATTTGTCCTAAAATAAATGTCGTATTTTAGTTTATGTTTATCTTCCAATCATACCTTCTAATTAATACTCTTAATTTATTATTCTCTCATTTTGCATTTATAATAATCCGAATACAACAATAATAAATAAGGATAATTTGATAAAAATATTATTCACTATTTTTCATTTATTATATTTTCTTATTTTATATGAAATGATCAACAATGACAATTATTTTAAGATAGAGAGAATAGTTTAAAACTTCATATTTTAAAAAACTTAGTTTATTGAAACGATTTTATGATTTGTTGAAAACAAACTTTATATGGCTTGTTGAAAACAAAATGTATATCCAATAATATTGTATATATACCACTTTTGATGCAATTTCATTTCCAATTTTCTCTTTTGTTAATCTTAATCTATCCTTCATAATAATTTCAATGTTCTATCTGTATACATCTTTATTTGATTGACTTCAACACTAATAATTCAAGCCAACCCGTATAACGAAAAAAATAAAGAACAAACCTAATTAAATAATCTAAAATCCATTTAATTAGCCAACCCAAAGCTGCAATTCATTTATTTTCTCCATACACTCAACATTTCCACATTGTCAACATCACTGCATGTCGGCTCCCTCACTCCAAGCAACTTCAAAAGCACCTTCCTTCCGTTTTTATCGTCCACGCGTCACTTCCTCACACATTCCTTTTTCACAGGTCCAAACTGTCCACGTGTTACAATCTCATGTTCACAATAAATATCATCACCAAATCATCTTCCAACACGTGTCCCTCCGTTTCATCTCCTATAAATACCCTAACCCACGTTACTAAATTTCAAACACAAAATCCAAACACAGCCCTTTTAATCAGTTTTGTCTTTTTTCACTTTCCATGATCCAAACAACCAACGGGTCGGGTCGTCGGGTATTTGATTTCCCGGCGGTTCATCCATATGCAAATATCGCTCTTTCCACTCTTCTCACTTCCCTCATCACTCTCTCCGACGATATTTCCAATTTCCAACACAAATTCTTCTCTTCCAATAAACGCAACTCCAGAAACGCTATTCGTTTGGTTCATCTCCTCCAACCATTCCTTCATGATATCCGAGAAAATCACTCCAATCTTCCATCTCCGGCGACCCTTTGTTTCACCGAGCTTCATTTCATCTTCCAGAAACTTCTATTCATGATGGAAGATTCAACCAGAGATGGTGCAAGGCTGTTTATGTTAATGGAGTCGGGTCGGGTTGCAGCAATGTTTCAGGTGTTGTTCCGATCCGTTGCGGCTGCGCTTGATGTTTTTCCTTTTGATAGTGTTGATGTGTCTGTGGAAGCTAAAGAGGATGTTTTGTTGTTGATGAAGCAAGCCAGGGAGGGAAGGTTTGATTTTGAGGTTGAGGATGAGGATGTAGTGATGTGTGTTATGAATGTCTTGAAGCTGTTTGAGAAAAGGCTTAATCCAGAAAAGTTTGATATGAAACGTGTTCTTGATTATATTGGGGTTTTGAAGTGGAGTGAGGTTAATAAAGAGGTGAAGTTTTTGGATGGTGAAATTGGGTTTGAGTGGTTAAATGAGAAAAAGAAAAAGGTGGGTTTTTTGAGTAGTTTGATGGGGTTTATGAGTTACTGTAGATGCGTGGTGATGGAGATTGTGGACTTTGAAGAGGGGGAAAGTAGCAAGAAAATTGATCCAAGAATGGAAACTGAAATGATTTTGAGTTGTGTAAACTCCGATGATTTTCGATGTCCAATCTCTTTGGAACTGATGAGTGATCCTGTTAATATAGAAACAGGTCATGCTTATGATCGCTCTTCGATTCTCAAATGGTTTAGAAGTGGAAATGCAATGTGTCCAAAGACTGGTAAAAGTCTTAGCAGCATTGAATTGGTACCTAATTTGGTACTCGGGAAGTTGATTCGACAGTACTGCAATGTCAATGGCATCCCTTTTTCTGATTCGGGTCGTCGGAATCGGGACATGACAAGGACAATGCAGCCTGGAAGTGCAGCTGCAGAGGGAGCAATGAAGCTCTTGGCTGGTTTTCTTTGTGGATGTCTTGACAACGGAAATGTGGAACAGAAGAGCCGTGCTGCATTTGAGGCAAGAGTTCTTACCAAAACAAGCATTTTTAGTAGGTCTTGTTTGGTAGAAGCTGGTTCAGTTCCTCTTTTGTTGTTGTTGTTGGCATCAAGTGATTCATCGGCACAAGAGAATGCTATAGCAGCCCTTTTAAACCTCTCAAAATACACCAAAAGTAGAAGTGAAATGGTTGAAAATTGGGGATTAGAAATGATTGTTGGTGTCTTAAACAAAGGGACATCTACCGAAGCTAAACAACATGCTGCTGCAGTGTTGTTTTACCTAGCTTCAAATCCCGACCATGGTAACTTAATCGGCAAAGAGCCAGAAGCAATTCCCTCATTGATCAGTCTCATCAAAGATGGCACTGATCGAAGTGTAAAGAATGGGTTGGTTGCAATTTTTGGCCTCCTAAGAAACCACGAAAATCACAAGAGGATACTTGCTGCTCAAGCAATTCCTTTGTTAGTAAACATCTTAAAAGCACATGAAAAAGAAGACTTTGTCACAGACTCACTAGCAATTCTAGCAACTCTTGCAGAGAAAAGCGACGGAACAATGGAAATCCTTCGTTTCGGAGCTTTGCATGTAGCGGTTGAAGTTATGAGTCCTTCCTCCACTACTTCAAGATTAGGGAAAGAGCATTGTGTGTCTTTGTTGCTTTCTCTATCGATGAATGGAGGAGAAACTGTGGTTTCTCATTTAGTGAAGAGTTCTTCTCTTATGGAATCTTTATATTCTCAACTAAGTGAAGGAACTTCTAGAGCAGGCAAAAAGGCAAGTTCTCTAATAAGGGTCCTTCATGATTTTTATGAAAGGGGAACCTCTAACTACAAGACATCAGTTATTCCACGGGAACAATTCATTCATGTATGGTAAATTTATTAAGCCCGGTATATTTTTTCAACCCGGGTATTCTTTGATTTGTTTTTAGTGATATTGTGAATTGTAGATATAGTAATACTATGTAAATTTTCTTCACCTTTTGTTTATTTGTACTTGATATGAATTAGCTCATGTTTTAAAGAGCTAATTGTTTAATCAGCTTCTGTTTTTAATGATGAAGCTTGTACAAATGATTGTAAATATTTTTCTTCTTATTAATCAAATAAGATTGTAATCTTTATTGAACATTCATCAATAAAAATGTTGGTCATTTTTTCTTTTGTTCTAATGAATGTTGCCAGAATTGAGACTTTACTTAAGATTGAAAGGGGAGAGTAAGATCCTAAAATATAAAAGTGTAATTAAAGTTGAAAGATTCTATCAAAATAAAAATAAAAAATATATTATATTAAATAAGCATAACTTTGTATCTTAAATATAAAACCACAAAATCTAAAATTTAAAACATAAAATTAAAAGTTTCAAATTTTAAAATAAAACATAATATAAGTCAATAGAATAAAACACTTAAAAGGTTATAACAAATCACTAATTCGCAAAATTTGGATCATTTTCCATAATAGCATATCTTTCATCTTTCTCCATCGTCATCATTATCATCACCACCATCACCTCTATCATCATTTCCTCCTTTATTGTTGTCGCTCCCTGGATTTCCATCTTGGTACAAACGCAAAAGTGGCGCAGAAAAGGATAGAGTCACCCATTTTTATCCCGAAGGAACGGGAAAGGTAATGTTGCACAAACCGAAGAAAAGAAAGGAAGGACAAAGGTCATGCGAACCAAAGAAACTGAGTTCGGGAGTCGGTTACGACCTGTGAAGGTATTAGCATCCTAGATCGTCCGTCGTACCCGACGGGATTCACGCTTGCAAAGAAACTGTTTCAAAGGGTGAAGAAATGAAAGCTGCTGCAAAAAGAAAAAGAGACTGGATAAGAAAGAAAAGAAAAGGGACAAATGTAGGGAAAATAAAAGAGTGCTCGAACGGGCCTTACCCCGCTGCCTACGTACCTCATTTGGACATGAGGATCAGAGACGCCGTAGTTCCCCTAACTAGGGAGGAAAATGGCTTGTGTTTTGAAAGCTTGAACTGCTTATGTCAATGCTCAGATGTTGCAGGCTCATCTGACACAAGTGCGTTACCGTCTTGTAGAGAGACAAGTAGGAGCAAGTTCTTACGTTAGAAATGAAGGTGATGAGAAAAGAAGTCCCGAAGGAAAGACGATTATTCTTTGTTTGTGTTTTTTAGGAGTTTTTTATAAGTGTGGCACAAGGAAGTGACAGAAAATCCTTTTCTAGGGAATGTGTTCTTATTACCACATTCCTAGATAGAATGAGTAATAAGTTCACTAAGAATGAAGAAGACCCTCAAACTTGCTTCCAAAGATCAGGGTTTGAATTCACCAACTTGTTTGGAATTATTAAGTATTTTGTGAATTAAATGAAGAAGTGTTTTTTTTATGGTTTTCTTTGTGAAGATAGTCTTATGATTGAACTTGTGCATCATGCTAGACAAGCTTGTACCACCACCAAGACGGGGTGAGTACAAGTGCGTCATGGAATAAGGCCATGTATCAAAGACTATTTCAACCTTTATTAAAGTGTTTTTTTAATTTTGTATGAAGATAAGAAAAGAAGAACCAAAAGGATCTAAAGGTAAAGAGACTAAAGGGAAAGACTAATCCTATTATTGTCATGCAAATATGGACCTAGGTTAGTGAGGTATCATTCTATACTAATGAAGAAGAAGGAAAGAAGAAAAAGAAAAGGAGAAGAAAAAAGGGGGTAGAGAAAAGAAATGATGGCCTAAGCACATCTCAAAGACAAATATCAAAACATAAAAAGATAAGAGAAAGAGATTGGAAATGTGGATGCCATCCACACTTCTCACTTACCATTGCCTCTACAAAGGTTAGAAAAAAAATTCACAACATATATTCCAGCAAATTGGTCAAGTATTAGCATGCCAACAAATCAATATAATCAACATGTTTAAAGCTTCAAGAAAATAAAGTCACCAAACATGTCAAATATCGAAAATACACGAATTCACACGTCGAGGAAATGCAAACATATATCAACCAACATGCAAAACACTCGAAACAAGCATATAAAATAATAACACAATGATCCATGATGATCAAAAGAGGCATGGCGAGCAAACAACCTCACAACAACTCAGAAAATTCAACCTGCAACAACGTTAATCGGTTAACTGACCAAAACCTGTAGCAAAGAAGTCAACATTACAACCTGTTAACCAGTTAACCCATAGCGTTAGCCGGTTAACACTGTGCGCACAACACCAAATTTTGCAGAAAAATGTCAGTTCCAAACACAACTTATTTCAATAATCTCCAGAAGTTCCAGCAATCAATTGTGCACGAAAATCACACCAAATCCAACAATAATAAGGCACAAATAGATCCACCAACATCATCACATAAATAAATTCACAAATCAATCAATCAACACAAGCACATTGTGGGTCTACATCATAAACATGCAAATAAGCTAAAAGCAAAAGTAGATATGAAATTAACCAACCTACAAAGCCTAGATTTGCTTTGGTGAGTGTTGTTCAAGCTGAAAATGATGAATCTAACGGAGAACTTCCAAAATCCAATGCTCTTCTTCACACACAATGCAAAAATAAATTGCAAGTTGATAAACTTAATGCAAAAGCTTGATCAAAAAGCACTTCCAAGCACTTAAACAGATCTGAATCAGTAGCAAAAACCAAAAATGAAAGTATAGAAAGCAATGGATGAAGGTTTAGTTCCAAGATCAACAAATTTCAATGCAAAATTTGATGATCTTCAAAGAAAAGGAACTTTGAGTGTTTGAAGGTTGGAAGAGAAAATGAAAGAGAATTGTGAGAGAGCTCTGAAAATTCAGAAAATGAAAATGAGAATTATGAGAGTGTGTGTTGGTTTGGAGGGAAATGAAGTAAATAACATCTAGGTTTGGGGTCCAAAAATGTGGTTTGGAGTTAGCTTAGAAAGGCGATTAGGAATTAGCTTTGGGATTAGGTTTGGTAATCATTCTAGATCCTTCTTCACAATTCCCAATTAATTCAAATGAAATAAAATCTGAAATGTGAGAAAAGGGAGCCAAAACAAGCATGCTGAATTGCTGAAAAAATTCAAATTTCGCAGCCGTTAACCGTTAAACCCATAACGTTAACCGGTTAACGCAGACAAAATTTGAATTTTCCCTCCTTTTGGTGGAAAACTTCAAGAATGCATCTGCACCGTATATTCTGAGCTGGTCTTAATTTTCATCCCTTCTAGGACTTTGAGGAGGACCTCGAGCTTGTATAAGATGTGAGGATCCCTTGCGAACTTCTTGCAAGAACACTTGGCTCTCATCTTGTCTTTGAAGAATCAAATCTTTCCAGATGATTGATCACATGCCTTATGCTTGCAGCTATGAATGCTTATGCCTCATCTTTCTATGCCAAATGCTTGGGGTAATGAAAGCTACATGTTATGCTTATGATATGCATAATAAGATGAAACAAAGAGGGAAAATTTGGGGTGTTACAGCTGGCCCTATTCAAACAACTGTTAATCTGAAAAGGACGAGAGCATCAGTTGTTGGCCGTTCGAGATGAACTGTGGTTGAATACCAAAAGACCCAGAAATTTGCACTTTGCTGTAGAAAAAACAATGGGAAATAAACCTAACCAAAGAGAACAACTATTTGAAAACCCTGATGCGGTGAAAAAGTTACTCCATAACCAAGAAGAAATTTCTTTTAAACGACGCCAAGAGACTACTAGCTTGCCACAGCAACAGTGGACTTTGTAAATAAATGATTCCTTACGAATCTTACGTTTGTATGTGTTTCTCAATGGTGCACTTACGTTTGTGAGATAGACGTGCACTGATCATGATCCCGCATCTGGAAATGCGCTATAACGCCTCTGATTAGAATTCGCATCTTAATATACGCTTATGATTCTCTTCGCCTACCTCGGATCGGATATACGGTAAAAATGTGCATCTGGGAGAATTCACATTTGGAAACGCGCAGTTACAGTTCTCTGCACTGCTTCAACAATATAACCCACTGTCAGGATCTCGCCTGTATCACGCTAAACCGACCCTTTTCACATATCATATGCGTCGGATACATGGTACAAAAGTGCACTTAGAATCCGCATCTTAACACGCGCTGCTACGATTCGGAGTACTATTTCGACAATGGAAACACTATCGGGATCTTGCATGAGTTGTGCTGAAACGACCCCGTTTAGAATCTGCATCCTAACATGCGCTTTACGACTCTAAAGCAAAATTTCGATGATTTATATCATCAGGATCTCGCCTGTACTATGCTGTAATGATCCTCTTCTTGAAACATACACTCTACCAAATAGATATGCATCCCAAGGTTGATCCACTGAAATTGGATATTGCGTCCGAAATATGCTGAATAATCAATTCACTGGTACTGAATCTAAAGCTAATCCACTGTCTGGATTAATTATGCGGGGGAAAGTTCTTTCTGTAAAACTCTGATGGGGATGAGAATGTCCTGACTGACATTTTGCTAAGGAACAAATGATCGCTGAATTGATCTCGAAAATACCTGAAAGGATAATATTCTATTGAAAAGAGGTAAGAGCAAATATGTCTGCACTGACTTGTCATACATGCCAAAAATAAATTGGCGACTTCTTGGGGAATATTTCAATGATGGACCAATTCCAAACATGAAACTCTGCGGGAAAAATAGAACCTTCAACCTTGGCTGGGGAAAGGCTTGGTACATACTCTTGCTAGCACGAGAATTCTGGCAATTCTGACTCTGTGGGGAAACAAGGCCTTCAGCTGTCTGTTGGGAATAACCCACTGTGAAATGATGACTCCTCCTGGGATGAACAATTCAACTGACCTTTGAAGTTCTGCCGGGGACTTCCCATTTTGCTCTGACTCAGTTGGGGAAAATTTCTTCTTACACTCTACTGAGGATCCTGGGGATCTCCCTTCTATTGGACATGAGAGCTGTAAAGTGTCTCTTGATGGGGAGAGAAATTCTTCTTGGGGATTGTTATCTGATAACATCTTTTTCTTGACTGCAAAACCTGCAACAACAAGGTATGCACATATTCCATAGGGAATCACATGGTATGAACCGATCATCCAATGTCACCCGCCATTCAAAGTGATTTTAAATGTTTTCCCTTTCACATGTCATTCATAAAGCTAACTCATTTAAATGCAATGTTCTTTTATAAAAAATTCAGGACATTTATACGAACAAAACAAGTAAAATAAAAACAAGGATAAAGCATTTTGATTGAATATTCTTTTACTGATGAGCCTGTGAATAAGTGAAAATTTACATCCAGAAGAAACCACCAGGAAAGAGGTGACAACTGCAAATTGAGAAAAAGAAATTATCCTAATGGAAATGTGCACGACATTCTAATGAGTTTTCATTCTGCTATGACCAGTATGTCTTCAATATTTCTCTATTTCTGCTCTTGCTTTTTGAAGAAGAAGATTGGACTGATTCCTACCCTTCTGAGATTGCCAGGTTAAATGAGACGAAGACGTGGTACATATTACCCTGATCGCAGTCATTCGCTTATCCCTTCTTTTGCATGGACCGCCCTTTCGGGTTTTCAATCCACCGGGATACCCTTTTTTGCCTGAGCTGTCCAATGCGGATTTTCAACTCACCGGGTGTACAATTTTTTATTATATCCCTAACTTTTTCCCGAGCCTTTTATTCTGTTTTTGGCTCGCCGGGATGCCCTTTTTTTCCTAGACTCTTTATTCTGTTTTTTTTCCAGCGGGTCTTTTTATGTGAAGTATTTTTTAAGTGCGTCTGAGTTAATAGGGGACTGGAAATCTCCGCCGTCCATAGTAGTAAGCATCAGTGTTCCACTAGAGAAAAATTTCTTTACTATGAACGAGCCTTCATAATTCGGGGTCCACATGCCCCTGTGATCTGAACCTGGAGGAATAATTCTTTTGAGTACAAGCTCACCAACTTGATACTCCCGAGTGCGCACTCGCTGATCGAATGCCCACTTCATTCTCCTCTGATAAAGCTGACCATGACATACAACTGTCAATCTTTTTTCCTCAATTAAACATAACTGATTATATCGGGCACACACCCATTTAGCCTCGTCAAGCTTGATATCCATCATTACTCGCAAAGAAGGAATATCGACTTCAACAAGTAAGACCGCCTCCATACCATACACCAGGGAAGAAGAATTGTGGTGTTGGATTTTGAAGTCCCGACATAGCTCAACCATCATTTTGTTGTTCAGATTAGAACCATTATCAGTAATTATTCGCTCGGGAACCCCATACCTGTAGATAATGTCTTTTTTCAGAAATTTGGCCACCACCTATCTGGTCACATTAGTACAAGATGCTCCTTTGATCCACTTGAAAAGGGCCAAGGAGATGACATGACGTTGATCGGGCTGGGAGGAACATGCACTTTGTCTGCATAAATCTGGCACTTGTGACATTTCCGGGCGTATGAACAATAGTCTGCATCTATTGTTAACCAGTAATACCCCGACCTCAATAACTTATTTGCCATTGCATGTCCTCCTGCATGGGTACCAAATGATCCCTCGTGGACTTCTTACATTAACATGTATGCTTCGTGTCTATCCACGCATCTGAGCAAGACCATGTCAAAGTTTCTCTTGTATATAATGTCGTCAACATTTAAGAATAAACTTGCAGCAAGTCGTCTCAAAGTCTTCTTGTTGTTAGAAGATTCCCCAGCTGGGTATTCTTTACTTTCCAGAAAGTGTTTAATGTCATGATACCAAGGCTTATCATCATACACTGCGTCAACAGAAAACACATAACACTACAACAAACAAGACCTTAGACAGCGCTTTTTTTGGCCTTAGACAGCGCTTAAAAGCGCTGTCTAAACCTCCGCTGCTAAAGGTTTAGACAGCGCTTTTTAAAATGTGAAAAGCGCTGTCTAATCCCCCACCCTTAGACAGCGCTTTGGCCAAAAGCGCTTTAAAAGACCCTCTTAATTTAAATTTTTTAGGTACACCTTAGACAGCGCTTTTCAAAAGCGCTGTCTAAGCCCCCTACCTTAGACAGCGCTTTGGCCAAAAGCGCTTTAAAAGACCCTCTTAATTTAAATTTTTTAGGTACACCTTAGACAGCGCTTTTCAAAAGCGCTGTCTAAGCCCCCTACCTTAGACAGCGCTTTGGCCATAAGCGCTGTCTAAGACCCTCCTATTTTAATTTTTTTAGGTATACCTTAGACAGCGCTTTTCATAAAGCGCTGTCTAAGCCCCCCCTTAGACAGCGCTTTTGCCTAAAGCGCTTTCTAATCCCCCCCTTAGACAGCGCTTTTGCCAAAAACGCTGTCTAAGGTATACGAAATTTTTTGTAGGATTTGTTTGTAACCACATTTTTTCCAGGTTTATAAACCAGAATTGGTACCTGTTTTCAACCAGATTTTTTCAGACAATTATCACATTTTATATATGCCATTTTGGCCTTTTTTTACCAAAATTTGGCTAACCAATTCAAACCAATTCAAACCAAATTTGCCATAAATGTATCAAAATATATACAAATTTATGTTTACATTTATAAGTCATTACATATACTACTACAAATGTACACATTAATTACACACTTTGAGCTCTATCATGTATTGACACCACTCCTCTTTGATTTCGTCCACTTGATCCTTTGTATAAGATGCACACTTGAATTCATCAAAGTACTACATAATAATATAACATATTTTGAATTAATTCCAACTATTTAATTATATGAGATATGTGTAAATATAAAAATAACTCATAAGTTAGAAATACATACATCGGTGGGAATCTCTAATCGGCCCAACATGAGAGTATCTCGCATAAACCTCAACATGAAATACCCGCAATCTATTTGATTACGTTGAAGAGGACACTACATATGAAAAAAAAATATGAATTATAAATCCTAAGTTTTATCAAGTGTAGTCATCACTAATATAATAAAAAACGCGGTAATTAAAAATATACCGCCACTTTAATCCATGAAATGGAGTTGGCGCCCCTCCTTGAGGTCTGGATAACTCGTTGGGCACGAAAAGCTTGTAGGACGCTAATAAAATAAAAATGAAGCAATTAGAACAATTCACATAAACTAAGAAAAAATTTGAACATTCTCACTTACGTGTCAATTAGGTCCTTCATAACCGGGTATGTTGTCCAATCATTTCCTAACGAGTCAAGATAATACACAATTTCTCGGATAGGATTGATTGCGAGCAACAACCAATGTCCACTGTAATGATTAGGCAAATGTTAGATGGTAACTTGGAAAATAATTATAATAGATGAATTTAGAATGAAATGCTAACCCGGTATTAAACGGTACAAAAAACAACTTCTCCGCATTTTTATTCTCGACGAGGATCCGAAGAACGTACTCCGTCATGGTATCCGGTCTACTTATCATTAAACCTAAGTTGACGGTCGCGGGTGCTAAGAATCCGAATGACACGTCCAAACCATTGGGGCGCATCAATTTGTCATACATAAACCTAATATAAAAACATCATTAACATAAAGTAAACATCATTAAAATAAGTTGTTTAATTAATAAAACAAAGTAGTCCGAATTTACCTAACATATGTATTGACAACGTTGACGCCGATTTCTTCACGACCAAAAACTTGCATGAAGTCCTCATTACCAATCATTTGTTCGTAATCAAAGCCGAAAATCCCTACCTCCATAGGTATAGTCCGAACACCTCCGGTCGGTATATCGGTCATCTCTAGAAATGTCCTGAGGCACGACCTATACTTGGTGGTAGGTTTTTTCCTAGCTACGGACTTCTTAGCACCAGAACTTTGTACCCGTGCGGAGGCGTTGCTAACCTCCTTTTTTTGTTGTGCGGAGGCATTGCTAGCCTCATTTTCTTGAACCTACATGTCATATAAATAGTTAGATCAAATTAAGAATGTAACAACTTCCATGAATATATGTCATATAATTGTATATTACCTCTTTTCTTGAAACCGTGGACTCGGTATGCCGTGGAATCGCAGTTTCTTTTGATTTGGATTGTGTGGGAGTCTATTTAACATAGGAAAATATGTAAGTAAAATTTTAAGCATAAATTTTAAACTTTGAATATACCAAGGAAAGTTAACATAAGTTTTAATCATACCACATATCCTACGCATATGAGGTTTGTCGGCCATGCAACAAACGAACCTACTGCTTCGTGCACCGTTGTTGCATCCGAATCATCGCTAGGATATGGTAATGCTGCATTCGGCTCAACTGCAATATCAACTGATACCTTCAAACATCCAGCAGGGAGCTCTCTAGTGTGGAGTAATACTCCGCTAACGTTATGCACTTTTCCCTTGCCAACCATCCGATAGTATGGTGACGACAAATACAGCTGACAATGGGAAATGCCCTAAAACCAATAATAACAAGAAATCGTTAATGTGTATATATGTCAAATACATAATTTAAGCAAATAGTTCAATTTAAGACAATTATATGTAATTACCTCTGGAATGTTCGGCTGAAAGGTACAGTTGATGCTGTCTTTGTCCGAAGCATCTCTGTATACTGTTGAGGCGCTAGCCTCTCTTTCTCTCCTCAATGCATCAAGCTCAGCTTGCATGGCTTCCATTCTTGCATGAAGCTCCCGATTACTAGGAGCCTTTCCTTTTTTAATACTCATGGAGGTCGGAGTGACTCCAAATCCCTTACCCCTCACCCGACCAGAGTACTCAGGGACATCTAATGCCCGACCAAGTATGCTCCTAGTATCATCGGGAGATAAAGACTGAGATAGCTCCTCCTGAAAAATCAGATGAATACCGTACACTTGTCAAATATTTGTCTATAAAAATGTTATTCAATTAATGAAAAAATGTTATACTTACACATTTCTGGTATACGTGTAAAACTTCTTCTTGAGGAACTCCAGATTTGCCCACACGGGCTTCCTTCCACAAAACATGTGCAGGAAGAGAAGTTTCTGAACTTTCCTCCTTCTGCAGCTACACATTAAGTCATACAATTTGATCAGATAAAACTAATATATGATGAACAAATTTGTTATCGCAATTTAAAAATACTTACCATGGATTGTTCTAAACGTCCATATCCGACACGTCCTTTTCGGTACGGATATGCGGGACTTGATGCTCTTTCCCGATTTGTAGCACTTATTCTTTGAAAAACCGGGTCTTGTCTTTTGGATTTGAAAGCTTCCCATTCTTCAGCCGATATCAAACTTTCATATTTTTTGGGAAGCTCCGCATCCACAAAATTACCATCCGCATCCTTAAGGAACTTGGATGATAAAAATGTCCGAAACCCTCTTAGAAGCTTTCCGGCCAATTTCATACAAAAGCCTCTTCTTTCTTCTTCGATGTTAAAACATCGCTAAGAAAAACATACAGATTGATAGTTAGTATCGGTAATTGAAAAAACATAATTGAAAAAACATAATTGATACCGTATAATTGAAAAAACATGATTGTACCTTTATCTCACTCCAAATTTTATCTTTGGACTCTTTCAGCTCTTTGTTTCTCCAATCATCACATGTAATGAGAATTTCATTCCTTACTAGTGCACCGATAAAACTAGTTAAGGTATGCCCATTAGGTTCTATAAGCTGTCCCTGGGTGCTCCAATAGACATCTAGTATGATGCCTCGAGATCTTCCTTGGACCACCCTTCTCATTACTGTGATGCCTCTTCGAATTTCTTCTTCCGCGGATACTTTTTTAGGAACTTCCTCATGTTGGTCATCAGCCATGTCTAACCTGTAATAAACCAAGGAAACCATCAAATATCAAATATAACTTATAATCAAAGCAATTGAAAACAAAAAAATAAAGAAATCATGCATTATCATATATAACTTATAATCAAAGCAATTGAAAACAAAAATATAATGAAATCATGCATTATCACATATAACTTATAATCAAAGCAATTGAAAACAAAAATATAATGAAATCATGCATTATCACATATAACTTATAATCAAAACAATTGAAAAAATAAAATAAAGAAACCATGGATAATTTACCTAAGTCACTAACATCTCTTTCTTTTCTTTGTTGGAATATTAATCACTTGTTTCTTAGCAATGCGTACGGATGAATTGATCCAAATTCCCTCATTATGATCGTTTCTTATATATGACTCATCCGGTATAAGATCCTCAACTTCATCATTTCTATTCAACTCATTCCGTCTAATGCATGACTCATTCTCAACATCAATATCACATTGATCGACACCGCTATCATCAGTCACTTTGTTAGAGAAAAGCACTATAGACCATTTTGTACTCTTCGGGTCATTCACATAGAACACTTGTTTAGCCTGAGATGCTAGAATAAAAGGTTCATCTTTGTACCCCACCCTAGTAAGATCAACTTGCAAAAATCCAAACTTATCCATTCGTATGCCACTACTATTCACCCACTTGCAACCAAAGATGGGAATCTGAAACTTCTCGTAATCAAACACCCAAATGTGCTTAATAACTCCAAAATATGACAAATTTGCATATTTGGGGTTTAAGTCCTTCATACTTGATATATGCATTGCTTCAGCTAGCACGGTGACACCACTATTTTGCATAGTACTCTTATCATCTTGTTCTTTGGTATAAAATGTGTATCCATTAATTGAATATGCGCTATGAGAAAACACATGCAAACTTGGACCATATGCCAAACATCTCAACCTTTCTGTTATCGAAGAAGGATCTGAAAAGCGCTTCAAATAAATATGATCCTTCAACCATTGTATGAAACTTTGATTGTGCTCTATAACTATCCAATTTTCATTTCTGTTCGGATTTAACCTTCGGAGTACATCCTTGTGCATTTCAACATATGGCTCAACCTCATTATTATTGTGCAGAACATACAAATGAACTTGATCCCGTTCATCCCTTGATATTGTCACAATTTTATTCCCAATTAATTTTTTACCTTCCATTTTGTCGAAAATCTGAGCTCCGGGGAGTCCAATCGATTGAACGTTAGACAAATATTCAGTACAAAACTCAACAGCTTCTTCAACAATGTATCGTTCAACAATACAACCCTCTGGTCGACTTCGGGATTTCACGTACCCTTTTAATATTTTCATATACCGTTCAGCAGGGTACATCCATCTCATATAAGCTGGTCCACACAACTGTGTCTCTTTCACAAGATGAACAACTAAATGAACCATTATGTCAAAAAAAGACGGAGGAAAATACATTTCAAGCTCACACAAGGTAATTACAATCTCTTTTTGTAGTGTTGGTAAGATCTCGGGATCGATCACCTTACTACAAATTGACCTAAAGAAAAAACACAATTTAGTTATGGAACTTCTTACTTTTTCTGGCAAAATAGAACGTATACTGATCGGTAGAAAATGTTCCATTATAACATGACAATCATGTGTCTTCAAATTCTTCAACTTGAGGTCTTTCATAGAAACAAGTCTTCTGATATCAGATGAGTATCCTTCTGGAACCTTAACTTCACTCAGAGACTTACACAAAATTTGTTTCTCCTTTCTAGATAAAGTAAAAGCAGCAGGTGGTAGATATGTTCGTCTTCCTTTCTTCACGGGTGCTAATTCAGTTCTCATTCCCATTTTTAACATGTCCTCCCTTGCTTTAAGGCCATCCTTAGACTTGCCTTTTATATTGAGTAATGTACCGATAACACTTTCAAATACGTTTTTTTCAATATGCATAACATCGAGAAAATGTCTCACGTACAAAGACTTCCAATATGGCAATTCAAAAAATATCGACCTTTTCTTCCACCCACCTTTCACAATCTTATGTGCAAAAGGCTTGCCAAACTCAGTACGCACATCTTTCACCTTTTCAAAAACTTGTTCACCTGACAATGCGGGTGGAGCTCTACGATGTTCGGTGTCTCCATTGAATGCTTTTCTCCACCCACGGTAGTGATGTTTAGAATGTAAGAATCTACGATGACCGAGAAACACATTCTTCTGGCAAAGTTCCAATCGGATCGTATCGGTTCCGTCTTCACAAACAGGACACGCACGTTGACCCTTAATGCTATACCCAGATAGATTCCCGTATGCTGGAAAATCATTAATTGTGCCAAACAACATCACCCTCAAATTGAAACTTTCTTTCCTATATCCATCATAAACCTCCACACCGTTCTCCCACAAAATCTTTAAATCTTCGATCAGAGGTGTCAAGTATACGTCTATGTCATTACCTGGTTGTTTAGGCCCAGAGATTAACATAGATAACATCATGTACTTACGCTTCATACATAGCCACGGAGGTAGGTTATAAATCATAAGAATCACAGGCCATGTGGTATGTGAAATACTTTGAAGACCATGTGGGTTCATTCCATCAGTAGATAATGCCAATCGAAGGTTTCTTGCTTCTGATCCAAACTCAGGATAATCATTATCAATCTTCGACCACTGTGGTGAATCAGCCGGATGCCGATACTTTCCATCGGTAATTCTTTCATCTGCATGCCAAGTAAGATGTCTTGCATCGGTTTCACTACGAAACATGCGCCTAAATCTCGGAATTATCGGAAAATACCATAAGACTTTTGCGGGAGATAATCTTTTCTTATATCGAGACAAACCGCATTTGGGGCACTCAGTTAACGTTGCATATTCGTTACGAAACAAAATGCAATCGTTAGGACAAGCATGTATCTTATCATAGCTCATGCCAATAGAGCACAACATTTTTTTTGCCTCATAGGTTCGATTAGGAAGAACATTATCATCCGGTAGCATTTCTCTCATAAGGGCCAACAACTCTGTGAAACTTTTATCCGACCATCCATTGCCCGCCTTTAAGTTGTACAACTTTAATACCGCAGAAAGTCTTGAGAATTTAGTGCAACCTTTGTACAACGGTTTCTCAGCATCGCTTACCATCCTCTCAAACATTTCAGGACAATCATGAAGATCTTCTTCCAGTGCTTCTACAATCTCTTCAACTCGATCACAATCATATGTTTCCGTGTCTTTGTCGTATGAAGCATAGGTCGTATTACTTTTTCCACTCGATTCAACATTCCCGTTAATTTTCTCACCATGAAATATCCAACATTGATAACTTTGATCAATTCCATGCCTCAGAAAATGCGATTTCAATCCATGTGTGTCAACCTTACCAATATAACAACAACGCAAGCAAGGACAATGCATTCGTCTGGGGTTTTCAGCGTGTTGAACAGCATACTTAACGAATTCCGCAACCCCACTCTCGTACTCTTTGGTCATTCGATCGGCACACATCCATGTTTTATCCATGGTTTTCCTACTTATTTAAAAGAACACTCAAATAATGATAAATAAAATTTAAATATATTAGTTAAAATATTCAAATAATAGAAAAATTAATGGCATTTTTTAACCGAACTCAAACAACTCAACTCATGAGTATCATCGTTGGCTTGTCCAAACTCCTAAATTCATGGCATTTTTTAAAAAACCTTTTATCTTGTACTATTTTAGTATATATTTTTTAAATCAGTGGCACTTGAGTAAAAAATCCATTTTAACAACTTTGTTTGGAGATGGAAGATTATGAATTTTAATAAAAGATACATGTTTGGAGGGGTATCCTACTATTATTTCATTGTGAAAACAAACCTACCTAGGCAGGCCTTGAAACCATGGGTGAATAATGTGTCCTAGTATTATTATCATTTTCTACATACTCATAATTTTTAATGATTTTGAAGTTGGTATAATTCATAATAAATTGTCACATTGTGATATGATATCATCCATAATTTCAGTATGAAACTTATCATCCTAAAAACATCCTAAATACTGATTTTTCCCTAAAAACATCAAAACTGAGTTATGAAAAGTAATGATTTTTTCCTAACCAACCACAACCAGAACAAAAAGCAATTATATCAGGATGCATACTGTCAAACACATACCGTAATGAGATTATACCAGGAACGATTCGTCAAACACAGAAATGAAACGAAGAACTGAAGAAATGAAACCTGAAACGTAGAACAGAAGAAATGATTTTTCCATAACCAACCAAAACCAGAAAAAAAAAAGCAATTATATCAGGAACGATTCGTCAAACACATACCGTAATGTGATTATACCAGGAAGGATTCGTCAAACAAATGAAATGAAACGCAGAACTGAAGAACTGAAACCTGTAATGAAGAACTAAAGCAATGAAACCGATTCTTCAAACGCAGTGAATGAATGAAGAAGCAATGAAACCGATTCTGAAAAACGCAGTGAAAAAGTGAAGAAATTAAGCACAATCAATGGCTGAAACACTTTCAAGAACGAACGATTTCGCTGTTAGGGTTCGCTTTCGCTGTTAGGAGGGAAAACAGAAAGAACAGAGAACGAAAATAGAAGTCTGAATTTTAATTTTAATAAGACCTTAGACAGCGCTTTTGGGAAAAGCGCTTTCTAAGGTATGCCTTAGACAGCGCTTTTCAAAAGCGCTTTCTAAACCCCCCCTTAGACAGCGCTTATGGTTTTATTTTTTTTTAAAATTTAAAAACTTTAGACAGCGCTTTATCAAAAGCGCTGACTAAGTTGGATATTTAAAAGCGCTTTATATAAGCGCTGTCTAAGGGGGGGTCTTAGACAGCGCTTTCTAAAAGCGCTGTCTAAGACCCCCCCTTAGACAGCGCTTTCATGATTTTTTTGGAACATTTTCCGTGTTTTTTTTTAATTTTTAAACTTAGACAGCGCTTTCTCTTAAAAGCGCTGTCTAAGATGCGCTGTTAAAAAGCATTTTTGGCGTAGTGTAAGCAGGTATATCAAGCCTAGAGATATCAATCCCGGGGACATTATTCCAACACATCACTTTAATAGACGAAGAGAGCGTAGCCAGTGCATCGGCAAACTGATTCTCATCACGTGGTATGTATTGAAGCTTTACTGTTGTGAAGAACGTCAATAGCCTTTTGGCATAAGCCCTGTAAGGAATTAAATGTTCTTGATGAGTATACCACTTACCGGTAATCTGATTAATCACAAGAGCTGAATCTCCGAATATACCGAGGGTCTTAATCCTAAGATTAATATCCTCCTCTATTCCCATAATAAAAGCCTCGTACTCCATTTCATTGTTGGTGCAACCAAAAGTGATTTTGGCGGCGAAGGTAAAATGAACACCTTCAGGAGTAATTAGAACAGCACAAACTCCGCGCCCATTGATATTGACAGCCCCATCAAACGTCAATCTCCATTTGGATTCAGGGTCTGGCCCCTCCTCCAAGAGTGGTTCCTCGCAGTCTTTAGCTTTGAGGCATATGATGTCCTCATCAGGAAAGTCAAACTTTATGGGTTTATAATTGTCGCTCCCAAAGATTTACATCCCTGTGCAGACGCGAACTGTCGTCGAAAAGAGAAAATGAATGAATTGAATAGAGTCGCCAGCTAGGCATTTTTATCCCGAAGGAAAGGTAATGCTGCATAAACCTGGAAAGAGATGGATAATACGGTTGCGAACCAGAGAAACTGAGAAAGGGGGTTGGTTACAACCTGGGAAGGTATTAGCACCCAGATTGTCCGTCGTACTCGATGGGATCCACACTTACAAGATTGTGTTTAAAGGGGTAGTGTATGTGCTATCTGTGTGCAAAAGATAAGTATGAATGTACAAGTGTCAGTGCAAAAGGGTGAATTCTCAGGAACCGAGACTTAGAAAAGAATGCTGAAAGAGGGGGAAAACACAGAGACTTTTGTTCGATAACTATTAAGTTATGCCTACGTATCCTATCGTGCAATGAGGAAGTCAGAACACCGTAGTTTGACTCAAAGAGACTGAAAATAAATTGACTGTGAACTGCTTGCTTGTCTATGCTCAAGTGTATGACTCGTCTGGCTCGAGTGCTAACTGTCTTACATTAGACGGGAGAAGCAAGTTCTCGTTTGTGAATGAGTGTGATGAGAAAAGAATCCCGAAGGAGACGATTATTGTTTATTTTTTTGTTTTCAGTTTTTTATTGTTTTTGGTGTTTTGCATAAGTTGATGAGCTTAAGCCTAAATCAAGGGCTTGTAAACTCATTATATCCTCCCTGATTAGGGATAATGAGCCTACTTAAGAATGAGATAAACATCTCAACTTAATTACCATGATGATGTAGGATTAAGATCATTAACCTACTTGTGATTAATTAGGTGTTTTTGGGGTTTTTGTTTAGTGTTAAGTAATGAGTTTAATCTCTAATCACATATTAGTGAACTTATTACACCATCCTAATAGAAGGATAATAGATGAGAACACTTAAGCTGAGGAAGAGACCTCAACTTAATCCATGGTTAGGGATTAAATTCATTATATAATAAACCTTTATTAAATGGATTTTATTTAAAGGGTGAGATTAAGAAGTGGATTTTATGGTTTGTAAGACAACTTGAGGAGGACTTGTCCATTAAACACTAGGGTTAGTCCCTCTTAACCATAAGGAAGAGATAGAACCCTAATGTAAGGCCCAAGTTACAAGATAAAGTCTTAGTGATTATTAATTTGATTTTATTAAGAGGTGTAAACAAATTAAAGGTTTAACACTTAGGATTAAAGTTATACACTCCATCCTAAGAGAATGATGCAGGCATAACCCTAATTCAAAGTCCTAAAGCTTTAAGAGTTTAGTCTCTGATTATTGAGATGAGAAAAGAAACTCAAGGAGACTCAAAGGTAAAATACTAAGGGAGACTATACACAAACCTAAAAGTTATCATGCTTGGGTATCTTATGGTTTGTTAGGCTTAAGAGAAAGGATCTTCAAGGCCACCAATGGAAGAAGCAGATGAAAAGAGAAGGAGGAAGAAGAATAAGTTACTTACTTCCTGAAAAAGATAAGCAACTTAAAGAAAGAAAGTAAGAAGAATTTAACACAAGTGAAACAAATTCACTTCAAAGACAAGTAAATATGAATATGAATGATGATAAGAGATGGGAAGTGAAGGCAAATCCACCTCCCAAATAACTTACAAAAAGTTCCTGAAATGTTAATAAAGATGCATAAGACATAAAATAAAAGGAAATGAAATGAGATGTGAAGACCAAAGTCAGAAGTGAAAATGCAATGTAAAAGGCATATTGAGATGATGCAAATTCATGCAAGATACATATGAATGATCATACAAGGATGAGATGCAATGGAAGCATGCTTAGAAGCTTGGAAACACATGGATGTTCATGAAATGTAATGGATGCAAAGCATAGCAAATGAATGAAGAAATGATCAAGAAATGTTCAAGCATGTCTTAAGATGTCTAAGATGTCATACAAATTCTTGAAATGTCATGGCAAGTTCACATGATGATGATATGCAAAGATGAATGCAAATGAACAAGAGAAATTAGGGTTTTATGAATGTATGAGATGCAAATGACCAAAACAGAAGCAATCAACATGATTAAAAATTGAAATCAATCTCAATCAAACCCTAATCCCATATAAAGTCATACCCCAAAGGAGAAGGTCAGAAGCTAATCCTATTGAAAGTTATGGATTTTCTAAGTTTGCTAGGGTTTTTGGGTGATTCTTAAGGGAAAATGCAAATCAAATTGAAAATGCAAGATAAATTCATGAGAAAAATAACCTAGAAACTATATGCAATAAGTGAAACAATGCAAAAAGAATCAAGTTAAAAATCATCATGGATAGGCAGAAATGAATTTTTCAAGTTAGGGTTAAAAAATGTGATTTTTAAGAACTCTAATTCAATGAAAATTGTGAAATTAGGATCAAACCTAAAAAGAAATTTGTATGATGAGTTTGAAAATGTTTCTAAATGTATTGGAATGGTTCATGAATGTTTTGGTGATTTTTAGAAACCTAAATGTATTTTTAATTAATTAAAATCCATTAATTAATTAAAAATAACATTTAAATATTTTAAAAATACTTTTTAAATGCAAAAAATAAAATAAAAATCATTTTTGGGTTAAGAAAAATATTTGGATTAGAAATGCAAAAGATCATATTTTTTTGATGTTTTTAACTATTTTAAATAAAATAAGAAAGAAAATGCAAAGAAAATAAAATAAAAATAAAATAAATGAAAAGTAAGCAGATCCAAGGACCAGGATTCAAATTGGAATGGAGGGAGTTGACTGGCGCGTGATTGTGTGGTCTGGATTTAATCTGGCCTAATTTAAATTAATCCTAATTAATTAACCTAATTAAAAAGATTAGGGTTTTAATGAGGCAATCTGGGCCATCCATCCACGCGCGAATCTCACATCCTACGACCTACATTCAAACGGAGAACTAAACCCTAATTACCCTCAGGTGACCGGAACAGTGTTCCGGTCATCTTCTCCGGTGACCCCCTTCCCTGGACTCTCTCCAAACCTCAAATGAATGCATCAAACTCTCCAGAAATGATCAATAAGCAACATTAAACAAGAATCCAGGCATAAAATCCATTTATATTGCATCAAAAACAAGAATCGAAGCAAACAAAATTTACGGGCAAAATTTCAGAGCAAGCATACATGGTCATTTCTCAACCATTTTCAAAAATAATTACATCACAATGATCAAGGGAGCATATAGAATCATTTAGGAACTTAAAACAAAGATTCTGGAAAAAATGTTCTTGAGGTATACCTGAGATGAAGCTTTTCAGTTTGGTGCTTTCTGGCATCCTCTCTTATGCAATCTAAACCCTTTGAGTCCCCTGGTGCTATTGTGAAGCTTTTCAAGAGTTTAAATGGCTCGACTTGTGATGTTTGGTTCTGGTGTGGCAGAAATCGTGTTTGAGTTTGAGTGACTTTCAGGGCAAAGTGAAGGGTGGTTTTTGTTCCCTATGATGTGTGGAGATGATTGGTGGAAAACGATTTGAAGTTTGATGCTTGTGCTGAGAGTTTCGAAGACATGAAGTTTTTGGCAAATTTTGTGAATGCTGAGTTCTTGGAGGTTTCAGGCTTGATTGTTGTGTGCTTTGGAGTGCTTGATGTTTGTATAAACAAATGTGTTTGGTTCAGAGAGTTAGTGTGGCCTATTGTGATTAGTATGGGCAAGTTGCAAAAAAGTCAACAACTTTGTACTTCAAGCATGGGCCATGGCAGGAGCTGCTTCAAGGGGTGTCTGGCCTTAGCATGATTTGTGGATGGCCCTAGGATTGATTTTATGCAGCTGGCACAAGTGGATGGAAGGTTCCAAGAGGTTTTGCAAAGTTTGTGTGTTTTGGCCATTTTGAGATTTCTTAAGGATAAAGTCATGAAAACTATGCAATCTTGGGCCAATTATGATCTTTGGAAGTTGCCTTGACATGTTATGGTGCATAGAAGTTGATTAGAGGTCATAAAAAGGCTTGGCAAGTGAAATTGCAAAATTCCCTCTTTGGCATGAACTTGAAAATTATAGGATTTTTGCCAACTTTGAAAGGCTATATCTTGAGTTCTAGGATGAATCAAGACATGTTCTAGTAATTTTTGAAAATGGGAAGACATAATCTACAACTTTCATGCCCAAGAATTTTTCATTTGAAGCATTTTTGATCATGAAAGAATAGGTTGAAAATCTTTCCCAAAATGGAAAGTTTCCATTACAAGTCATTTCCAAAAATAGCAAGTTTGCATTTGGCTCAAAATTCTTCAACTTTGTGAAATTCTAACCACTTCTAAGATCAAATAAAGATCATAGAGACTCAAAATGATGATGATGACCCTTTGGTACCCTTGTTGAGGGCTTTAGATGCCCTGATTTTGACTTTACTTGCTCAAGAAGTTACCCAATGATCAGATGACTTCCACAGTGAATTTCTTCATCAAACTTGGTACACATGATCCTTATAAAATATCAAGAACATTAGAAACAAGAATAACCAAAAAAATTGGGATTAAGGCCTCTGAAACCAAAACCCTAATTTTGGTTATCTGTGTAGGAAAACCCTAGCTCTGCCTCTATGCCTTTGCCATTCTTTGACATTTTGTGACTTCAAAGACTTCTTGGAGATGTAAGATGATCATTGAACACACATGGACCCTCTTGGAATTATTCAAGGCCTTTGGGATGGCTCAGATCACTTCTTGGATTTCTCAGATCACAAACCCTAGATGCGGATGAAATGAACTATGCAGTGTAAGATGATATGCTTATGCTAATGCAAAAATGAAAGATCACAAGCCATGGTGTGAGAAAAAGTGAGGGAAAATTTGGGGTGTTTACAGCTGCCCCTATTCAAGCATGAGTTATCTATGCAGGATGCAAGCGCCTGGCTTAACAGACAAATAAGATAACTTTTGGTTGAATACCAAAGACAATCCGAAATTTGCACTCGTTGGGGAGAAGAAGAAAAGGGATGTAAATTGTAACAAATAGTATAGTATGATTATCAAATGAAAGGGATGGAGGACGACCATCGAGCAGAGGATGACTGCTGGGGGTAAAACGGTAAGCAAAGCAATGACGGGGACGACCATCATGCTGGGAAATGAAGGAACCACGACGGGGACGACCATTGGGTAAAGAAAATAAAAAACTCTCTGGGGATTTAAAGAAGTGAGAAAAGAAATGATGAGGACGGCCATCAGGCTGGAAAGTAACTAAACCGCGACGGGGACGACCATCGGGTAAAAGAATAAATGAAATAATGATGAGGGACGATCATCAGAAGGTGAAGGACGATCACCTAGCAGGGGATGACTGCTGAACATATCACGACATATGACGAATGTCAGATAGAAAAGATCAATGATGGGGATGACCATCGGATAAGCATGATGAAGGACGATCATCAAGAGGTGAATGACGATCACCTAGCAGGGTACGGTTGCTCTTGGGGATTATCACGACATAAGACGAATGTCGGATAACAAGATCAAAGATGGGAACGACCATCGGATAAATGCTGAGGGACGGTCATCATAAGGTGAAGGACGATCACCTAGCAGGGGACGACTGCTGAAAATATCACGACATAGGACGAATGTCGGATAAAAAGTTCCAACAATGGGGATTCCACTGGAGAAAGGATAAGGGACAATCATCCAAAGGTGAAGGACGATCACCTGGCACGGGACGGCTGCCGAAAGTATCATGACATAGGAAGAATGTCAGATAAAAGCAAGTTGTGTTTTTGGTGACTTACTGGGGAATGGTAAACACGGACGAGTGCTTACGCTTTCAAAAATAAAAGGTATAAGTGTTTGACAGTGTGTATAGATCGAAGATACGGACGAGCATCCTTAGGACCATGATACGGACGAGTATCGATAGAAACAAACGCTGACACGTGTTTAAAAATGATGATATGGACGAGTATCAATTGGTTGAGCAAGGAACACGGACGAGTGTTTGAATGTGCTAAGGGGTGATATATACAAGATACGGACGAGTATCAAAGACTTCTGTATAAGTATGTACAAGTGTTTGAACTGATGAGGAAATATGTGTAAGACACGGACGAGTGTTTTTGACTTGCTGGGGAAGTATGACACAGACGAGTGTTAGAAAGAGCATATACAATTTATGAACAAATATTTGTATTTGAGAGTGTAGAAGGTATACTGGCAACCTGCGGGGGATAAGATGACACAGACAAGTGTCAAAAAGAGCATGTATAAATATAAACAAGCATCTGTGTTTTGAGAGTACAAAGGGGATGCTTTGGCTTTTATCTGCAGGGGATAAGTTTTGTATATCATTGATAAAATGATGGTGGTATTTGCAAGTGATTGGCTCGAACCTGGCTTATGATCATGCAAATGTTTTATTTTTGCCGTAATGCTCCGTTTTAGATGGAATGCTACGCTTATTTTGGTGAATATGATGTGAATGCTATGATTATGCAAATGAGAAACTCGATCCGAAATCCGGATCCTGCGGGGATAAAGATCTCTGACTGATCTGTTTGGAGGGAGAACTCAGCTGGGGAAAGATATCATTGATTGATCTGTCCGGAGGGAGAACTCCTGTTGGGGATGAGGAAGTCTTAGCAACTCCGTCGGGGATGTGTTTCAGGTATTGCCCTACTAAGGAGGAAAATCTGTGGGGAATCAATTCCACCATCTCTGTTGAGGATGAGAGAATCCTGACATCCCTGGTGGGGAAAAGAAAGTTCTTTGATCACTTTGCTGTGAAAGAGTTGACAGGCATTGCTCGAGAGATCCCGCTTGTGGAGGAGATAACTTCTGGGTAGTAGTATGTTGGGGATTTAATGCTTTATATGCCCCATGTTGTGAAAGATTGTCTGCCTTGAGTACCTGCAACCTGTTAAGACAAAGGAAAATGCACAAGTGTCCCGGGGTATCCTTAACCGGATTCCGTCATAGGAATTAAATTTTCTTAAGAATTCATATTTACTGCAAGCATTTTGTTTAAAAATGGCCTATAAGTTTTCATGCAAATGTTGTATTACGAACTCTGGACATTTTGCAAACAACAACAAAAGGTGAAAACAAAGTGTGACTGAATATTCTGATTTTATTGATTTGCGTGCCCTGGATAGGCAAGTACAGTCAAAGAAGCGAAAGGAGGAGATTGATGTAAATTGAGAAAATAAAAGTGTTGGCAATGTTGAAGTTTGGCGTTCCAGTGAGCTTCCTTTGCTATGACATGTATGACCTTGACGTTCTTCTTTATCTTGCTTTCTGAAGAAGGCTGATTCTGACTGATGCTTTGTCCTTTCGGATCTTGATATGAGTGAGCGATACAGACGAGTTCAGAATGCAGTTGTTCACTTATTCCCTGATTTTGCGTGGATCGCCCTTTCGGGTTTTCAAGCCACCGGGATACCCATTTTTGCCTGAGATGTCCGATGTGTCTTTTCAACTCAGCGGGTGTACATTTTTTTTTAAATTTTTGCCCGAGTTTTTTATTCTGTTTTTGACTCACCGGGATGCCCTTATTTTTGTCTGGACTTACATTCTGTTTTTTATGTCCAACGAGTCTTTTTATGCGAAGTATTTACTAACTGCATCTGAATTCACAGGAGACGGGAAGTCTTCACCATCCATGGTTGTGAGCATCAGTGCTCCACATGATAAGACTTTAGTTATCACATAGGGACCTTCATAGTTTGGTGTCCACTTGCCCTTGTGGCCTGTATGAGGAGGAATGATTCTTTTCAGAACAAGCTCTCCCACTTGGTATTCCCGAGATCTGACTTTCTGATTGAAGGCTTTCTTCATTCGCTTCTGATATAACTGTCCATGACAGATGGCTGCTAATCTTTTCTCTTCAATCAGATTCAGTTGATTGTACCGAGACCGGACCCATTCTACTTCATCCAGTTTCACATCCATCATTACCCATAAGGAGGGTAACTCAACTTCAACAGGTAGGACATCTTCCATACCATACACAAGCTGATAAGGCGTTGCCCCAGTAGATGTTTTGATTGAGGTTCGGTATCCATGCAAGGCAAATGGTATCATCTCATGTCAGTCTTTGTAGGTAACTACCATCTTCTGCACAATCTTCTTGATATTCTTGTTAGCGGCCTCAGCAACGCCATTCATCTTTAGCCATTAAGGAGAAGAGTTGTGATGTTAAATTTTGAAGTCCCGGCAAAGTTCTGCCATCATCTTGTTATTCAAATTGGAACCATTATCAGTAATGATTCACTCGGGAACTCCATATCGACAGATGATATCCCTTTTCAGAAAACGAGCCACCACTTTCCTGGTGACGTTTGCATACGAAGCTGCTTCGACCCATTTGGTGAAGTAGTCAATGGCTACCAGGATGAATCTGTGATCATTTGAAGCAGTCGGTTCAATCTTTCCAATCATGGCAATACCACACATAGCGAAGGGCCAAGGTGAAGACATTACATTCAAAGGATTTGGAGGCACATGCACTTTATCTGCATAGATCTGGCATTTGTGGCATTTTCTGGCATAAGCACAACAGTCCGCATCCATTGTGATCCAGTAGTAACCAGATCTTAATAACGTCTTTGCCATTGCATGTCCTCCGGCATGGGTGCCGAAAGAACCTTCATGTTCCT
This sequence comes from Lathyrus aphaca, assembly GCA_963966055.1. Lineage (NCBI taxonomy): Eukaryota > Viridiplantae > Streptophyta > Magnoliopsida > Fabales > Fabaceae > Lathyrus > Lathyrus aphaca. The sequence continues at coordinate 343,107,326 of OZ014523.1, read as the reverse complement.
CGTGCATCAGTAGGTCTGCTTCCTTCTTGTCAACACATCTGAGCAGGATCATGTCAAAGTTTCGCTTGTATAATGAACCATCAGTATTGAGGAAGAAACTGTCGGCCAACCTTCTTAATGTCTTCTTATCATTTGACGATGCCCCAGGTGGGTATGTCTGATTCTCCAAGAAGCATTTGATGTCATGGTACCAAGGTTTGTTGTCACTAGCAGTGTCCACAGAGAAAACATATGCCGGTCTGTCCAATCTGGATACCAAAATCTGAGGCACATAATTGGCAGCTTGTACTTTGATCATGGATGAAATGGTAGCTAAAGCACTTGCAAACTGATTTTCATCTCGAGGGATGTATTATAGTTTGACTATCGTGAAGAAAGTCAACAATCTCCTCGTATAGTCACGGTAGGGAATCAAATGCTTCTGATGAGTGTACCATTTGTCGTTGGTCTGGTTGATTACCAAAGCTGAATCTCCGAATACATTCAAGATTTTGATCCTAAGGTCAATGTCTTCCTCAAGACCCATAATACAAGCTTCGTATTCTGCTTCGTTGTTAGTGCAGGAAAAGGTGAGTTTTGCCGAGAAAGGAATATGAACTCTTTTAGGTGTAATAAGCACTACACCAACTCCACGTCCGTTACAATTAACTGCCCTGTCAAACATCATAATCCATGCTTCTTCTGAGTCAGGCCCTTTAGTGTGAACTGACTCGTCACAATCTTTTGCTTTTAAGTACATAATGTCTTCATCAGGGAAGTCAAATCTCATGAGCTGGTAATCATCAATGGGTTGCTCAGCCAGATAATCAGACAATACACTGCCCTTGATGGCTTTTTGAGAGGTTTACTGAATGTCATACTCTGTTAGAATCATTTGCCATCTTGCAACCCTTCCGGTAAGTGTTGGCTTCTCAAATATGTACTTGACTGGATCTATTTTTGAGATCAATAAGGTAGTGTGAGTCAACATATATTGTCTTAGTCGGTGAGCAGCCCACGCTAAAGCACAACAAGTTTTCTTGAGCAGTGAATAAAGTTCTTCACAGTTGGTAAACTTTTTGCTTAGGTAGTATATTGCATACTCTTTTCGACCAGACTCATCATGATGGCCCAACACACACCCCATTGACCCTTCTAATACTGTTAGGTACATGATTAGAGGTCTTCCTTAAACTGGAGGCATGAGAATTGGAGGTTCTTGCAGGTACTCCTTGATCTTGTCAAAAGCTTTCTGACAATCTTCGTTCCACCTAACTGTTTGTTCTTTCCTTAACAGCTTGAACAAGGGTTCACAGGTTGTAGTGAGATGAGATATGAACCTTGATATGTAGTTTAATCTACCTAAGAACCCTCAAACTCTTTTTCAGTCTTAGGTGCAGGCATCTCCTGAATGGCTTTCACTTTGTCTGGATCAACCTCAATTCCTTTTTCACTTACAATAAAACCCAGCAGCTTACCGGAATGTACCCCGAATGTGCATTTGTTGGGGTTCAACTTCAGCTGATACTTCCTCAGACGCTTAAACAACTTCAGCAGATTCACCAGATGATCTTCTTCAGTAAGGAACTTGGCAATCATATCATCCACATAACATTCGATTTCTTTGTGGATCCTATCGTGGAATAATGTTACCATAGCCCGTTGATATGTTGCACCGACGATCTTCAGACCAAACGACATTACCTTGTAACAAAATGTGCCCCAAGGTGTGATGAAAGTTGTTTTCTCCAAATCTTCTGGTGACATCTTGATCTGATTGTATCCAGAAAATCCGACCATGAAAGAAAATACCGAGATCTGAGCTGTGTTGTCTACCAATACATCAATGTGAGGTAATGGGAAATCATCCTTCGGGCTAGCTCTGTTCAGGTCCCGGTAATCCACACACATACGCACCTTGCCATCCTTCTTGGGTACAGGTATAATGTTAGCAACCCATGGCGGGTAGCTAGTTACAGCAAGAAAACCGGCGTCCCGCTGTTTTTGTACTTCTTCCTTAATTTTCATGGCCATATCGGGGCGAGTGCGGCGCAACTTCTGTTTAACCGGTGGGCAATCTTCTTTCAATGGTAGCCTGTGCATGACAATATCCGTATCTAGACCTGGCATATCTTGATAGGACCAAGCAAAGACGTCGACATATTCCCGCAGCATACTGATAAGTTGTTCTTTCACTAGAGCTTGCAGACTGGCCCCAATCTTCACTTCCTTCACATCTTCCTCGGTACCAAGATTGGAAGTTTCAACCTTCTCCTGATGAGGAGTAATCACTTTTTTCTCTTGCCTCAACAACCTGGACAACTCTTCAGGAAGCTCATAGTCTTCATCAACCCCTTCATCTGCTTGATTAATTGGATTGTCGAAGTCATACAAGGTCATAGCAGTGCTGTTGTCGGTGAAATATGGAGGACTATCTCTGCAAGGGTTGAGATTTGTTCATTTTAGTGATTGATTTTAATCTTGTTTGTGTGAATGAAGTTATTATTTTGAAAACATTGCCATTTATTATTTTGTGCGAAAAATAACAAAAATGAAAAGACAATGAGCGAAAAAAGAAAATCGTTTGCAAAAAGTTGTCCATTGTTCATTGATATTCCATTTGCACAAAATACAAATATGGCCCTATTACAAAATGAGTCCTGACACCTTGGGCAATATGTAGGACTTGATGCATGCTTAAGCAAGAAATAATAATTACTCTGCAGTGTCGCTCCCCAGATTTCCATCCTGGTACAAACGCGAAAGTGGCGCGGAAAAAGAATAGAGTCGCTAGCCAGGCATTTTTATCCCGAAGAAAGGGAATGGTAATGCTGCACAAACCAGAAGAAAGAAGAGGAAGGACACGGGTCCTGCGAACCAAAGAGACTGAGTTCGGGAGTCGGTTACGACCTAGGAAGGTATTAGCACCCAGATCGTCCGCCGTACCCGACGGGATCCACGCTTGCAAAAGAAACTATTTCAAAGGGTGAGGGTATGAAAACTGCAGCAAAAGAAATGAAAATGAAAAGAAACTGGAACTGGAAAAGAACTGAATAAGAGAACAAAGAGAAAAAAATGTAGGGAAAATAAAGATTGTGCTCGAACGGGCCCTACCCCGCTGCCTACGTACCTCATCGGGAAAATGAGGATCAGAGACGCCGTAGTTCCCCTAACTAGGGGTAACAAAGGAAAATGGCTTGTGAATTAAAGGCTTGAACTGCCTATGCCATTGCCCAGGTGTTGCAGGCTCGGACGACGAGTGCGTTACCGTCTTGCAAGATGACAAGTAGGAGCAAGTTCACGTACGGAGCGAATGAGATGAGAAGAGAATTCCCGAAGGAAAGACGCTTATTGTTTGTTGGTGTTTTTTAGAAAGCTTTTAGGAGTGTGTCACAAGGAAGTGAACTCAAGCTCTCTTCAATGGAATGTGCACTTGTCACTACATTCCAAGATGGAATAATAGAACAAGCACACTCAAGTAAGGAGAAGATCCCTAAAACTTGAACCCAAAGACTAGGGCTTAGGCTCACTAACTTGCTTGATTATTAAGTGTTTTGGTATTTACTGATGAAGAAGTGTTTTTTTATGCTTTTCTTTTATGAAGGAGATACCTTGATCAGACTTGTGCATCACAAGGTAAACTTGTACTATCCCAAGATGGGAAGACTACAAGCATACCTCATGGAATAAGGCTATGGATCAATGCATCACTTCAAAGTTATTAAAGTGTTTTTTAAGAGTTATGAGGTGAGAAAAGAAAGAGAACCAAAGGAGCAAAAAGAAAAAAAAAACTAGGGGAAGTTTCTATCCTAAGTTAGCATGCATGGAGTTCCTAGGGTTTGTGAGGTCGTTCTAACCTAAAAAAGATCTCAAGAGAAGAAGAAGAAGATGAAAAGAGCAACACCATGGTGGCCTAAGCACACCTCCAGTCGAGAAAGAATAAGAAGAAGATGAGGAATAAGATAAGATGAAGAAAAAGAATCGGATGAAATAAGATAAAGAGATGAGAATGCAAAATGGAGATAAGATGAATAATGCACAAACGGAGCCTACACCAGTAGGACTTCCAGATGCAACAGTATGCAATAAGTAAATCAGGCCTCAGTGGTACCTAACGGTGAAGGTCCGTTGCCTCTTCGCAAGCAAAATTCCAGAAAAGAAATCGGAGTCTCGAAGCATGTAAGCCGAATCAACAGTCAGGCTCAAACGTCAGTCACCAGGGTTCCAAACATATCCGAATATCAACTATAAGCAAAGAGAATTAGAAACGAGAACGGGCTCAAACGAGCCAAGGACTAAATATAACCTGCATCAATAGACATCATCAGTGCAAACAAAATTAAGAGAAATAATTAATTACACAATCTAAAATAAAAAGTTAAATATAAATCTAAACCGAAACTCAAAGTTTTAATAATAATACAAAAAAACTAAACCGAAAATTAATAAAAAAATCAACATCGGTAATTAATCACAAATAGACTCAAAGTTAGAATTAACAAAACTCTAATTAATTATAATCTAAGCTAAACAAAGAATAAATGTTAATCTATTAACCATAAAAATAATTTTAAATAAAACTAAAACACACTATGAGATTAAATTGAAGAAAAATAAGAAAAAGAGAGGAGGGTTTGATCGCTGAAAATGGGGGCTGGAAAGAAACAGACGATGGGCCTGTGGCCTTAGGCCCCACAACAAATGTTTTTACAGCAAAAACAAATCACCAAAATCTGAAAAAAAAGAAGTAAAAATAACAACGAAGAAATCCAAAACAGGGGAGACTAAAGCATTCCGCCTCCAAACCCTTCGCTGGTCAAAACAACGCCCAAATCTCTTCTCCCCTCAAAACTCAGTCACCGAACTTGCCCTTCTTCTCAAAAAAACGAAACTCGCCGTCTCAAAATCATCAACACTTCGTCATCGAACAACCAACCTCCTCTGTGAAATTTCTGTTCCTGGAAGAGCTTCAATGTCGCTGCTGAACTCTCGCCGTCGTCGTATGCTTCTCGTGTTCGTCGCTCTGTTTCGGCTTGAAAGCTTCCACTTGGACTCGGCGTGGTGATATGAAATTGCGAGATGTTCGCGCGGCTCAGACTTGTTGTTATTATCGAAGCCCGCGACCTCGCTCTCAGCTTTGATTCGGCATCTCGCAGGTTGGATATTTCTACCTCTATTTTCTGGTTCTGTGGGTCTCAATCTCATCCATCTTCTTTTTCTGTTTCTGTGTGTTGTTGTTGGAAAGCAGGGGTGGTTTAGATTTGAAGTTATGGAGGTTTGGTTTATGAATCGAAAGAGGGTTGTTGTTGTTTTTCGGTGGTTGAAGATTTTATGGAAGTGTAGCCGAGGGTGGAGGTGAAGGATGGTGTTGAAGATATTGTTGAAAGGGCATTCGGTGGAAAACAGTGATGAGGGTGATGAAAGGTTGAAGAGTGCTGTGAAGGTTACGATGGAATTTTGAATGGTGTGTGTTGAAGTTTAGTGTGAGATTCAAATAGTTGTTCAGCTCTTGTTAAGGAGATTATGAGGAATATCAAGAGAGAACAAGAATGAGTGAGGAATTGGTTGAAGGCGGTGTTGGTTGATGATGTTGGAGCTGGAGAAAGTTCGAAGGTGATGAAGAAAGGTTACGTTGCTGTGAAATATGGTTTTTATGAGGGTTGGGCATGTTGCGATTCAAATTTTATTTTGATTCTGTTGTGATTTTCGTGAGGTGCTAGCGTCTATGTACCGGATTTGTGCAAGAATTGAATCCGTTGTGTGTTATGCGTGAATCTGTGTACGGAATCATGTAATGGAATTGGTTGTGAATGTTTGTACGAAAACTTTGGAGTGGTGGGGTCAGGTGGTGTGAATTGTTGGTACAGGTTTGTGTGGGGCTGCAAGAGACTTGATGGAAAGTCTTGGAGTGAGTTTTGCGTGTGTTTGTGTGAATTAGCAAGAAGCTGATTTATTTGTATATATAAAAAAAATGAAAAAAGAATTGGACATGTATTTTTTATGTAAAGACTTTTGTAATGATAGGATAAAAGGAAGTGGGCCTATGAAAAAAAATGATTTGGACAATGGACAAGGTTAATGAATAAAATGGATTTATGCAATTGAATATGAATAGGTAATTAAATGAAAAGCGGATAGTGAACATAGTTTAGAAATTTGACAAGAAACGGATTTGGGATTAGCTATGGCTTGGATGAATGGATTTAGTATTTTAAAAAAAGATATTAATAATGTGATATGAATGAATAAAAATTGGAAAAGAATAAAAACAAGGAAATTTGACTAATTTGAACTAGTTAATGGTTAATGGATAAAAATGATAAGGAAATGGTTATGAATATTTATATAATGGATTAGAAAATAATTGAAGATGGATAGAAATGGGATTCGGATTAAATGGAAAGTAGATTTATGAGGGATAATGGTTATTGGATAATCGAAACAAATTGGGTAATGAAAATGGTTTAAGAAATGGATATTCGGATAACCGAAAATATGGACATGGTGAAATCGTTGTGAATTATGACATGAAAAGTGGTTAGGAAAATATGGAAATTACGAGTATGTGTCAATTTGGACATGAACTAAATCAAAGGCCACTGATGCACAAAACACCTGAGTTTAATCCGACACCAAAATTATACCAACTCCCACACGCCTCAGATGAAATAAACACGACTGTCCAGAACAACTCGCAATTGAAACAACAACCATCTGAACCACTTATAAATCTTGACTTGATTATTGAACTTGATGACCTCCATAACTCAACCCGAGACATACTTCTTGAAAGTTCTTTGAGAATGAAGATAGCCTGAGATGCTGAGAAGACCAAAATATCCTTGTAACTTGAAGATGATGAGAATAGCCTGACGATGGGCCAGAGGCATAGTGGATAATCCTTGCGGACGTGAAATTCTTGAAGACCGCTAAATCAGGGAAATAAACCCTAAATTAGCAAACGTAAGCATAAGAGAACGATGCCACTGGTGGCTGCAAGCCAAAGCCTTGATTTCTTCTGATAATCTGCAAATGATGACGTGAAACTCTTATCCTTCAGGAAATGACGATCCCATGTCTCAGGAGCCAATGCGAATGGTATGACCTAATGCAAAACGCGTAGGAATGCAAAACGAAAAGCTGACAAAGATAGAAAAGCCAGAGGGCAAATTTAGGGTGTCTACATGCAGGAGTAACCCTTATAATTTCCTGGGAAGACCAGTTAAGGACTTGTTGACCCGAGACTCTTGGACTAATCCAGCTTTCCAGGTTGAGGTCGCTTTCAGCCTCGTCTTCCACGTTGTTGACAGGATCTGGGATCACAATAGCAATGATAGGATGGAGATCTTGGAAGGAGTCTAGTGGAGCTGATCCACAACCTTATAATCGCTCCTCTTTATTATCCTCATAAATTCGTCCAATCTTGATCAAAGGACGTCTTCTGAGCTTCTTTTGTTACTGGTTCTTCAGGCACCACATTTTTTCCTTTAGCCTTGGCGGCAGCCTCTGCCTCAATGTTAACTCTCATAACTTGTGACGCGAAGAGACGTCCGCTTCGAGTGAAGCCTCCGCCTCCTCCGACATTATCAATCTGTGGTGTATAAGTTGAAGAATCAAGGGAGACTCTCTTCCCATTGCAGTAGAGGTCTGAACTATAGTGCCATGGCACAACATTATCCTTTTCATACGGAATGGGTCCAGGTACCGTGATGGTGACTGGACTAACTGCGGCGGAAGTAGGAACTATTATTGTTTGTGGATCGTAATATATGGTGACAAGATTTCTGACTGGTGGTGGTGGTGGAAGACTGAAGCTGGGTTGTTGTTGAGATTGTTGCTGAAAGTTGTTGGAATCGGGAACCATTGCTGGGTCGTAGTATATGGGGACTGTAGAGATGTCATTATTAATGGTTGATGTCGTTGTAGAGGCGGATGCGGTTGAACTAATGTCTACTGAAGTAAGAGAAGAGATGATTGTTGACTTTGTAGAAGAGTCTGTCGGAACAATTGTTTTTGAAGTTGTAAGAGGGGTGTTTGTTGGTGCTATAGGAGGAAAAGCTGTTGATGTTGTAGAAGCTGAAATCGTTGATGTTATCTGCAAGATACCTTCTTTGATAATACCATTGATGCCACTTTTTAAACTTGCACAACCATTGGCGGAAACTTTGCAAGATTCACAGTAGGCCGCACAACCTGGAAACACCTTGCATTTTAAGAGCTGAGCTTTAACCTCGTCCAGAGGTGTTTGAATACTTGCATTATCTTCGATTAGGTTCACTGGTTGATCCTCCTCAATTGAATTTATCCTGGGCCCACCATGGCTAGGCATAGGATTCTTTGTGACATTAGGAGGAGGTGAAAAATTTAAATCCTTTGAATCAACTAAATCCTAGACCTTCATGTGCAATGCTCTGCACTTTTCTATTGCATGGCCAAGTGCATTGGAATGGAAGGCACATCTGACGTTGATGTCTTAATTCCTTGGAAGGTTCTGAGGATCTGGTGGAGCCAGAGTCCTCAATTCAACAAGATTAAGTTTCAAAATTTGTGGTAGCAAAGTGGCATAGGGCATCGAGATAGGATCAATTACCCTGTTGACTTGAGATGGCATTTGCTGGAAAGGACGTTGTTGTTGGTTGTTGTTGTTGTATGATCTTTGTTGAGGAAATTGTTGTTGTTGAGGGAAATGTTATGGTTGTGGAATGTATTGTTGTTGAGGTGATGGAGTGGGAATAGTGACGGCAGCTATTGATCTCGGCATGTACTGGGGCCTACCTCTGCCCATGTGGATTGAATTGGTTTCACCCGACCTACGAGGCCCTGCAAAAGGTTTCCTTGTGCTGCTGGAGTTGGCGCCATTATTTTTAATCTTACCCATTTTTAACAAACTTTCACTTCTCTCTCCTGTTATGTGTTGCACCCCAAAATTTGCCCTCACAAGATAAGACTTTGTGTACTAAGAGGTTCACAAGGTTCAAAATGTTCACAAGATATCTCATGAGGTTCACAAGGTTCACAGGGTTCACAATTAGTCAGAAAATTTGACAATTCCCTCAGACAATGCATCCTCCTAAGCAAGGCATCCCAAACTAGGGTTTTGACTTTCATCAGGATAAATGGACTTCCAAGACTTCAAATGAGCTTCATAGCATCCTATATGTGTTCAAGAATCCCCATGTCAAGTTTCAAGACTTTCCCAAAAGATTTGCTCAGTCAGATGATCAGATAGGTTAAAATCAGTCAAAGTAGTTAAAAAGTCAAACTGAGGTCAACTGTGGTCAAACCAAAGTCAAACTTCATGATTTTTTCCAAAATCAAGTATATGAAGTAAAATTCATCATTTGATCAAGGGTTGATCATTATTCATCAAGGAGATTTCAGATCATCAAGAATCAGGAGTTTCTAAATTAGGGTTTTCACAGGAAAAGTCAACTGAACTTTGACCAGCCATAACTTTCACATGCTTCATCAAAATTTTTCCATCCAAAGCTCATTTTGAAGGAAATTGAATTCTCTACAACTTTGTGCCTCACAAGCTAAGCCCAAAAATGCTTCATTTGGAAGGTATGAGCTAAGACATTATAGGTCCTTTTAAAAGTCAACAAAAAGTCAACAACTTCCAAAGAGCATAACTTGAGAATGGTAAAAGATATGGACATGAGACCAAAGAGGTTGGTTAAAGGACTCTTTAAGCTTTCCAAAATGTCCAAGAACACCTTTATAGCATTAAAATTGAAGGATTTGTGCCCTTGCAAAGTTGGGAAATTTTTGAGGGGTTTATGAAGCAAATGGGGTCTTAAAACCATAATTCACCAAATGGGCTGACTTTTTTGTGATCCAATTGGTTCCATGACATCATGCACGAAATTAAATTGATTTATTCATAATTTTATTCATTTTTTTTATTTATTATGATTTTTTATATTAAAAATCATTTTAAATTCAAATAAAATATAAAATAATGAAAATTGAAATTGATTTGGTTTCTAGAAGGTCATAAATTATATTTGGATCTGATTGATACAAGAATTATGAGGATCATCTTAAAATAGCAAGCTTGGATCAAAATATTTCAAGTTTTAAAATCAAATATTTTTCAATCTTTCAAAGTCCAAATATCCAATGTTTTGTGCAATTTTTTGACCTAATTCAATTGTATCATATATATACAACATTTAGCAGCCAAGAGATCACGAATTTGCAGCCTCCAAAGTCATCTTCAAACTTCACAAAATCCATTCAAAACTCAAATTCGGTTTCTTCATTACAGGGCTTTTTAAGGTATTTTAAGGACATAGGAAGGATCCTTGGACTTCACTGATCATGTATCAATACTCATATGCATCCAAAACCTCATGAATGGCTCAAACCGAATCCAACTTTTAACACTTTTATGATTTTTTCGTTCTTATATATATATATGCAATATAAATTGAATTTGATCATGTTTTTGTGTTTGTGACAAGCTTGTGATTGTTTCTGGGCGATTCAATTTGATTTTTGGTACAAGATTGAAGAATCACCATTGCTAGGGTTTTTCGACCAATTTAGGGTTCTTCGATTTGTTAAATATAAATGAATTTTGAAGACGTGGTTGTGTTGTATGAACCTCAGGGAACGTATTTCACTTATCAATTTCATGAAATTTTGTTGTTTGCTTGGTGTTTGATAATTCGCAGGGTTTAGTATGCAGGAAGAATCGCAGCAAAGTTCGCATAAAAAATCACAGGAAAACCTACGAATTCAGGGAAGAAGATGAAGTTGACTGGCGCGAAAAATAAATTCAAAAATTTAACTTATTTTATTATGATTTTGTTCTGGTTATATTCCACAAACGAGCGCGTGGCTCAGCTGGTTTTGTACATAAGCGTTTGAGGCCAAGGACCAGGGTTCGATTCCTTGGTCATTCATTTTTTGTTTAAAATTCATTTGATTAACAGGTTTATAATATTATTATCATCACTTGTTCTATGGTCACGCTGCCTACGCAGCCCAACTGGTTGAAGGTTGGTGGTGGATGCTGGGAGACCTGGGTTCGACCCCAGGCTCCAGCAGGTGAGTTTTATTCATTTTTTTTATTTTACTAATTGTTTTCTATTTTAATATATATATATATATATATATATATATATATATATATATATATATATATATATATATATATATATATATATAAATTAATTGTATTAATATTATTTAAAGATAATTAACATTGTTCAAATTCTTTCTTTAACAAAATAAAAAAAACCCAATAATTTTCTTTATTATTCCATTTATATTTTTTTTAAAATATTTGTAAATGAATTAATTAATATTTTGAATATACAAACCCTAGTTTTATTTTCTAATAATCCTAACCCTAATATTTTTAAAACCCTAATTTATTTTCTAAATTCCTAACCCTAATATTTTTAAAACCCTAATTTATTTTCTAAATTCTTAAAACCTAATTTCTTTTAAAACTTTAATTTCTTATTTTAATTATTCTTGTTTAATTATACTTAGTAAATAATTCTAAATTAAATCATTAATCATATTTATTTTGTAAATAAATTTATTATTATTATCTTTATTATTTTATTTTCATATCAAAAAATTCTATAAAAAAATGTTTGTTTAATTTTAATTATCATGTATATATTATTTTGTACTAACCTTTTCTTCTTATTATTATTGTTTTATCACTAACCATTTTATTTTAATTGTTTATTATATAATTATTATTTAATTTGCTTTTATTATAATGTAATTGTACAAGCCATGTAATAGTTGTAGTATTTTTTATTGTTTATTTATTTATAAATTGCTATGGTTAGTAAATTAGGGAGTGAAAACATGTTTGTACTTTAAAATTAACTTAGATCACTAATTATAAGATAAATGTATGAACTTGTACACGCACACACGTAAGTCGATCTTTGATCGTCATCTCACTTCTTAAGGATATCCCTCATGTTGCCTAAATAAAATGGTCAAGTAAGGTGTCTAAAAGCAAAGTCCCTTCTCCATTAATATCATCTTGTCCCTTTACGATTATAAGATCAAGTCCCTTCGAATGTTGGCTTCGTGAATGATCTTGTCCCTTTCGAATAAAAGATGATAAGTCCCTTCGAATTGCTAAGACACCTTACAGTTGCCTAAACACAGACGACCCTTCACGTGTCCCATACAACATCCAAGGTAATGACTACATATTCCTTAATAATAGGGATAGTCTTACCATTGAAAGAACATTTAAGAACAAAAAAGATTCAAATTAGGGTAGGTTCCTCTTAAGTACTTGCTCACTCATTCAAAAACATTTCATAACACTTCACATTTTCAAACAATTTTCAAAACAAAGTCTTTATATATATCTATACAAGGATCATTATAAAGTACTTAAGAAAATTTTCAATCACACACTACACTTCTCAAAACAGTTTAAAGTGAGCTAAGTAACTAAGAGCCCATGGATAACCATGGATGTAAAGGGTGCTAACACCTTCCCTTTACATAACCTACCCCCCGAACCCAAAAATCTTTTTAAGGTCTTTCCTGTTCTTTTATGCCCTTTCCTTTTGGATAAAATAAAAGTCGGTGGCGACTCTTGCTATCCGCAACATTTAACTAAAGTCAGTTCTCCCACCGTGTTACACTATGACCACGTCAGCAAAGCTAGTGGATGAGAAAGCAGCCAGCCTATCAATGTATGTTCCCTGTAGGGTATTCATGAACATATCGGTCATTTCTCTTTCCGACATTGGAGGTTGAACAACAACAGCTAACTGTCTCCACCTTTGGGCATACTCTCAGAAGCTTTCTCTTGAAGACTGTGACATACCCATTAGGAGAGTTCTGTTGGGAGCCATGTCTAAATTGTATTGATATTGGCGTATGAAAGCCTCAGCCAAATCCTTCCAATTTTTGACTGTGGCTCTGGTCAGATGGGAGTACCACTCACGGGATGCCCCTGTCAAGCTATCTTAAAAGTAAAACATCCATAGATTTTCATCCATGGTATAAGCTTTTAATCTTCCCAGGAAAGATTGAAGGTGAGTACGAGGATATGAGGTGCCATTATATCTTTCAAAGCAGGGAGGTTTGAACTTGTGAGGAACTCTTACCCCTTCAACCAGGCCCATGTCCATAACATCAAATCCTAAGGAGTTTTGGGACTCCAAAGATCTCAAATTTTCTGCTATTTCGTCCAGGCGACGATCATAGGCTTCATCCCCATCACCGATGACAGTAAACTGTTCCTCTTGAGGGTCCTCTTGTAAGGCACGCCCTCCAGTGTTACCTTGGGTATTCTTGATAGCTTTGACTTCAGGGTTAAGACGAGGTCCAAACTCTGGGGGGTCAGTACGTGGCTGTGCGTGATCACTGTTGCTGGTACCTCCTGTACCTAGATGATTCTCTTTAGGAGTTTGCCGCTGGATGATTCTCTTCCTTTTGTTGCAAGTTACCCCGTTTGTTGCATATCATTGAATGAGCAGGTGTTGTATGTCTTAATTTCAAGTATAATGTGGCATGCCTCTTTTTATACTATGTTTAAACTATACTCTGATGAAATTTTATTATGTGGTTAATTGATTATTTGGGGGTATAGAAAGGGGGTATTACATTAAGTGGTATCAGGCCAGTGTTCGAGTCAGTTGTGTCTATCTTGTTGTTGTGATGATTGAACTTTTTTTTAATCTTGTTGTTGTCTTTGAGAATAATCAGAATATGGATGGTAGAAATGACAATGTGATGGATGCTGCTTTGGAAGCAATGGCTAGGGCGGTGCAGGGTGCGCCGAATGTGAATGCTAATGATGAGTTCAGGAAGAATCAACCGCCGGTCTTCAAAGGAAAATTTGATCCCGATGGTGCTCAGAATTGGTTGAAAGAGATTGAAAGAATCTTCAGAGTCATGGACTATGCTGAAGAGAGTAAGGTGAGACTTGGTTCTCACATGCTGAAAGAAGAAGCTGATGATTAGTGGGTCGGTAGAAGTCAAGCTCTTGAGGAAGAGGGTGAAGAGATAACTTGGGAAGTTTTCGTATTGAGTTCTTAGAGAAGTACTACCCTGAAAGTGTGAAAGGGGAGAAAGATATGGAATTCCTTGAACTGAAACAAGGTAGTATGTCAGTGGTGGACTATACTGCTAAGTTTGTGGAGTTGGTTCAGTTTCATCCTCACTATGCTGCCACTGCTGCTGAGTTCTCAAAGTGTATCAAGTATGATAATGGTTTGCATCCTGAGATTAAGCAAGTTGTGGGATATCAAAGAATAAAAAGGTTTTTGGATTTTATGGAATGTTGTAGAATTTTTGAGGAGGATAGCAAAGCTCGTTCTACACATTACAAGAGTTTGAATGAGAGGAAAGGAAAGCAACAAGCTAGAAGTGGACCCTATATGACACCCGCTGATAAGGGCAAGCATAGGGGAAACTTTGATAAGAGATCTGGTGGAGGGAGTTTTGGTCCCGTTAAGTGTTACAAGTGTGGCGATTTGTGTCATAAGTCTTTTGAGTGTGGGAAGAACATAGTGAAATGTTCAAACTGTGGAGGTCTTGGACATGCTACTACTGAGTGAAGGAGGAATGTTGTGAATTGCTTCAATTATGGAGAAGTGGGTCACATTAGTACTAAGTGTACTAAGCCGAAGCAATCTCAAGGGGGAGGAAAGGTGTTTGCATTAGCAGGGAAGGACACTACTAGTGCAGACCGTTTGATTAAAGGTACATGCTTTATTAATAGTACGCCTTTAGTTACTATTATTGATACGGGAGCGACTCATTTTTCCATTTCTCTTGAGTGCGCTAATCATTTGAATTTGTTTTTGACTTCTTGGGGTGGTGAGATGGTTACTGAGACTCCTGCTTCCGGGTCGGTAACTACTTCTTTGGTGTGCGTAAGTTGTTCTTCGACCATGTATGGTAAAGATTTTGTTATGGATTTAGTTTGTTTGCTGTTGGAGGGTTTGGATGTAATCTTGGGTATGAATTGGTTGCAATTTAATCGAGTTCATATAGATTGTTATCATAAGTTAGTAAGGTTTCCTTCTTTGGATGATGAAGATGAGAGTTTCCTATCCACGAAAGAGTTGAAGAAACTTTTAGTGGACAAAGCCAATTATTTGGTTTGTTTGCATCATTGTCAGTGGAGAGTGAAGTGGAGCTCAGTGGGTTCCCAGTGGTGTGTGATTTTCCAGAAGTGTTTCCAGAGGATATTAAGGATGTACTGCCAAAAAGAGAAGTTGATTTTTCTATTGATCTAGTTCAGGGTACTTGACCGATTTCGATGGCACCGTATCGTATGCCAGCTTCAGAGTTGGTAGAGTTGAAGAAGCAATTGAATGACTTGTTGGACAAGAGATTTGTTAGGCCAAGTGTTTCTCCTTGGGGTGCTCCAATATTATTAGTAAAGAAGAAGGATGGAAGTATGCGGTTATGCATTGATTATCGACAGTTGAACAAGGTGACAATTAAGAACAAGTATCCGCTTCCGATGATTGATGATTTGATGGACCAATTAGTTGGTGCGTGTGTTTTTAGTAAGATTGATTTGAGATCAAGATATCACCAAATTCGTGTGAAAGAAGAGGATATTCAGAAGACGGATTTAGGACATTGTATGGTCATTACAAGTATTCTGTGATGCCATTTGGAGTTTCTAATGCGCCGAGTGTGTTTATGGAATACATGAATCGTATTTTTCATGAACAGTTGGATCGCTTTGTGGTTGTGTTCATCAACGACATTTTGATTTATTCTAAGTCTCAAAAGGAACATGAAGAGCATTTAAGGATTGTGTTACAAATTTTGAAAGAGAAGCAATTGTATGCTAAGTTGTCGAAGTGTAAGTTTTGGTTGTCGAAAGTAAGTTTTCTTGGGCATGTTATTTTCGATGGTGGTATTAGTGTTGATCCTTATAAGATTGATGCGGTAATGCAATGGGAAGTTCCTAGATCGGTTACGAAAATTCGAAGCTTTTTAGGCTTGGTGGGTTATTATCGGAGGTTTATTGAGGGATTTTCAAAGTTGGCACTTCCGTTAACGCAGTTGACTTGTAAAGGAAAGGCTTTCATTTGGGATATTCATTGTGAAGAGAGTTTCATAGAACTTAAGAGAAGGTTGACAACGGCTCCGATCTTGATTTTTCCAAATCCGACGGAACCATTTGTGGTGTTTTGTGATGCTTCATTGTTTGCGTTAGGTGGTGTTTTGATGCAAGATGCAAAAGTTGTGGCTTATGCTTCAAAACAATTGAGAGTGTATGAAAAGAATTATCCTACGCATGATTTGGAGTTAGCGTCTGTGGTGTTTGTTTTGAAAATTTGGAGGCATTATCTTCATGGTGCAAGATTCGAAGTTTTTAGTGACCACAAGAGTTTGAAATATTTATTTGATCAAAAGGAATTGAACATGAGACAAAGAAGGTGGTTAGAGCTTTTGAAGGATTATGATTTTGGTTTGAATTACCATCCGGGTAAGGCAAATGTGGTGGCCGATGCTTTAAGTCGTAAGTTGTTACATATGTCCGCATTGATGATAAAGGAATGAGAACTTTTGGAGGATTTTAGAGACTTAAGTTTGGTTTGTGAGATGACGCCGAGAAGTGTGAGACTTGGTATGCTAAATGTTACAAATGATTTTCTTACAACTGTTTGTGAAAAGCAAAAGTTGGATTTGAAGTTTGTTGACTTGATGATGAATGAGAATGAGGATTTCAAGGTTGATAATTTTGGAGTTTTGAGATTTTGTGGTCGTATTTGTATTCCCGATGATGTGGAGTTGAAAAAGATGATATTGGAAGAGGGACACCGGAGTAATTTAGGTATTCATCTGGGAGCAAATAAGATGTATCAAGATTTGAAGAAGATCTTTTGGTGGTCCGAATTGAAGAGAGATGTAGCTCATTTTGTTTATGCGTGTTTGACTTGTCATAAGTCTAAGGTGGAACATCAAAAGCCTAGTGGTTTGATTCAACCGTTGGATATTCTGGAATGGAAATGGGATAGTATATCAATGGACTTTGTTACAGGATTTCCGAATACGCAGAGAGGTCATAATGCTATTTGGGTGATAGTTGATAGGCTTACTAAATTTGTTCACTTTATTCCGATTGATATTAGTTATCCTTTGGATAAGTTAGCCGAGATTTATGTTTCTGTGGTTGTGAAGCTGCATGGAGTTCCTAAGAGTATTGTATCAGATAGAGATCCTAGATTTACATTGAGGTTTTGGGAGAGTTTGCAAAAGGCTTTGAGTTCTAAGCTGAGATTGAGTTCGGCTTACCATCCGCAAACGGACGGTCAAACCGAGAGGACAATTCAAACGTTGGAGGATTTGTTGCGTACTTGTGTGCTAGAGAAAGGTGGTGCTTGGGATAGTTATTTAGCGTTGATTGAGTTCACCTACAATAATAGTTTTCATTCAAGTATAGGTATGGCACCATTTGAGGCTTTATATGGTCGGAGATGTCGAACACCTTTGTGTTGGCATGAAACCGGTGAGAGGATGGTAGTTGGACCGGAGATGGTACAACAAACAACGGAAAAGGTGAAGTTTATTCGGGAGAGGATGAGAGCTTCTCAAAGTAGACAGAAGAGTTATCATGACAAGAGAAAGAAGGATCTTGAGTTTCAGGAAGGCGACCATGTGTTTTTTAGAGTTACACCAGTTATGGGTGTGGGTCGTGCTTTGAAGTCGAAGAAATTGACTTCTCGTTTTATTGGTATGTATCAGATTACTGCACGAGTTGGTGTTGTGGCTTACCGTGTGGCGTTGCCTCCGAATCTTTCGAATTTGCATGATGTGTTAAATATTTTGCAACTTCGGAAGTATGTTCCGGATCCGTCACATGTTAATCCTATGGACGAGGTTGAAGTAAGAGATAACCTTACGGTGGAAGCTTTACCGGTTAGGATTTTGGACCGTGAAATCAAGAAGCAAAGAGGCAAGGATACTGCGCTTGTGAAAGTAGCATGGGGAGGCGTTGCAGAAGGCAATATGACTTGGGAATTAGAGAGTGGGATGCGCGAGTCGTATCCGGAGTTGTTTGAATCAGGTAATATTTTCGAAGACGAAAATTTCTAAAGTAGGGGAGAGTTGTAATGCCCCAATTCGATTATTCCATTTTTTGTTGTTGAGTCTTTTATTTAAATTGAGTGATAATTGTTTCAATTGTGAAATTGCTGTGTCTATGTGATATATTGATGTGTGATATTATTTTACCATTTTTGAGAATTTTTGGGTAAAATTTAGATTGGAGGGTATTTTAGACATTTGCTAAATTGTGATAAGTTAGGAATTAGATAGAATTATATTTTGTGAGAAAATGAATATTTGAGTGGAAAGAATAAAAACAGAATAGAAAGAAAGTTATAAGTTGTGCGAAAGAGAAAGAAAAGAGAGATAGAAAGAAATAGAAGAGAAATAAAAGGAAGAGAAGAGAAAAGAGGAGAAAAGAGGAAAAGTTGGAAAATCATCAAGATTGCTCCTAGGAATCTAAACAATCAAGTAAGGGTGTGAAATATCATTATCTTAAATTTGTGTATGATTATGTATGTGTTATATTGATTGGGTTTTTGTTTTGGAAGAGTTTAGAACTTGTTATAATCGAAGTATGATGTTGAATATATGTTAATGATCATGTTTATGGAAATTTATTGGAGTTTTAGGAGTATTGGAGTGAACTGTTGCGTAGCTGAGATGTTCTGAAATCGCAGCTCTCTCTCAGTGAGCAATCCCTCGCTCAGCGAGTTTTCCAGAGATTTTCTCGCTCAGCGAGCGAGACTGTCGCTCAGCGAGCCTGGGAGTTTTGGTTTGGTGTTTCCTTTGGTTTGTAACTTGGGTTTCAGTTATCCGTTTTTAGTGTTCCTTATATTGATTCAAAGCTAGAGACATGTAGAATTTATTGATGCTAAAAGATGTAATTTTTAGCCGACTTTTATCCGATTTTTCCGATAAAACGTAATTGAGATATTAAGGAATTGTGGGATGGTTTGTGGTATAATGGTCATTTGGCGAATAAATGCATTTTGTGAAGTAGATATGAATGCATGTTGATATGAAAGAGTTCGTTGCCGTTTGGCGTAATTGATACGAATGTGTGTAATTTGTTTGTGATTGTATGAGATGAATGCATAATTATATTGTGAATATGTATGCATTTTCAAGAATGTTGTGTGTCATTTTGCATGTGAATCATAATGTATGCATTCTTGTGTTGTGGGATTCCATGTGAATCCGTTGTAACATCGTATGCCCATGTGGGGTGTGAACGATGATTATAACATGATTGTGTGCCCATGTGGGGTGTGAGCAATCGGATTGTGTGCCCGTGTGGGGTGTGAGCAATCCATAAAAATTGTGTGCCCGTGTGGGGTGTGAGCAATCGGATTGTGTGCCCGTGTGGGGTGTGAGCAATCCATAAACATTGTGTGCCCATGTGGGGTGTGAGCAATGCGTGAACATCGTATGCCCGACGGGGAGTTACTTTAGGTAACGAGCGATGGTTCCAATAGTTCTTGAGTGAACTTGAGATGATTGAGTCGGTACCGCATTGCATTTGCATAGAGTCGTGGGTCGGTCTCTATGATTTGCATTTATCATCTATAATTGAATATTGGTGAATAAACATGAATAATATACGTTTATGCGGAGTGATTGACATTGTTGAATAAACATGGATATATATATATATATATATATATATATATATATATATATATATATATATATATATATATATATATGTGTGTGTGTGTGTGTGTGTGTGTGTGTGTGTTTATGTGAAATGGTGAAATTGTGCATGATAAATATGCTTGGTTTGTTTATTTATACATTGGGAGGTATATGTGTGATGAGTAAAGAATTATGGTGAGAAATGTATGTGTCTTCATTCTTTTGGTTGGTCGGCTCTGATATGTAGCACCGGGTAGCTTGGGTCGGCTTGATGCCTTTTGTGAAACATTTTGTATATGTATTTTGGTGATGGATGTTTTATGTAAACATGAATATTTGGTGAATTAAACTTTATTATATATATATATATATATATATATATATATATATATATATATATATATATATATATATATATATATATATATATATATATATATATATATATATATATATATATATATATATATATATATATATATATATATGTGTGTGTGTGTGTGTGTGTGTGTGTGTGTGTGTGTGTGTGTGTGTATAGGTTTGATGTTGTTTGATGTTTAGTTTCCGCTGTTATTTTGATCTTTTGAGTACGGGTGTAAGGATGAAATCCTTTTGTTGTAAGTTATCCCATTTGTTGTATATCATTGAATGAGCAGGTGTTGTATGTTTTAATTTCAAGTATAATGTGGCATGCCTCTTTTTATACTATGTTTAAACTATACTCTGATGAAATTTTATTATGTGGTTAATTGATTATTTGGGGGTATAGAAAGGGGGTGTTACACTCCCCTCAGAGGATACCAATTTTATTTTCCAAGCATCATTGCCCATCCTAGTCGATGTTTGTCATCCCCAGTGAGTCTTGTTTCAGTACAACAGTCTCATTGTTTTCGCGTCTCCATTTAAGTACAACGGTCACGTCTTATGTTCTCATTTAAGTAAAACGATCCCTTTCCTTTCGGGTGTTCTATTGAAGTACAACGGTTCCCTAGTTGAGTCTCGTTTAAGTACAACGGTCTCACTTTTCCGCGTCTCGTTTCAGTACAACAGTTGCGTCGCAGGTCATCGTTTAGGTACAACGATCCTGTTCCAATGACTTCATTTAAGTACAATGATTTCTTTTCTATGACTCCATTTCAGTACAATGGTTTTGTATTTGTGGAGTTTCGTTTAAGTACAATGGTCTCGTCTTTGAGTCTTGTTTGAGTACAATAGGATCAGCTTTCACGTCTCGTTTCAGTATAACGGTGTCGTCTTGGGCTTTCGTTTCAGTACAACGATCCCATTTCTTTGACTTTATCTAAGTACGATGAGTTCAACCCCTCGACTCCATTTAAGTACAATGGTTTCGTTCTTGAGTCTCGTTTAAGTACAATAGTCTCATTTTCTCGTGTCTTGTTTAAATACAACATTCGCATCGCGGGTCATTGTTTAAGTACAATAAACTCGTTCATTCTGAGTTTCGTTTAAGTATAATGGTCTCGTATCTGGGTCTTGTTTAAGTACAACAGGCTCACCTTTCCGCGTCTCGATTTCAGAACAACGGACGTGTCATGGGTAATCATTTAAGTATAATGATCCCATTCTTTTTGATTCCATTTCAGTACAATGGTTTCATCCTCGAGTCCGTCTAAGTACGACGGTGTTGTGCTCTGCGAGTTATCATCTAAGTATGATGAGCTCATTTCTTTTTATCCCGTCAAAGGTCAAAAAAATATGTAAATGAAAAAGAAGAAGAAAAAAGAACAACAAAAGGGCATTCTCACTGTCCCACAGAGTACAAATTTTTAGGTTTTTATTCGAGTATTCAATCACCACATACACTAAATATCTAAAAGCCATTGTTATTATTCATTCAGGTATGCAGATGATTGAATAGGGGCAGCTGTAATACCTCAAAATTTTCCCCCTCATTTTCATGGCATTTAACATATCAATTGCATATTCAAATTCATAGCATGACCCAAAGCATTACATCATAACGATCAGGGTTGAAGCATAGGGTTTGTGATCAATGGTTGAAGTAAATCCCTAGCCGACTCCATTTTATTACATAGTCGTCTGTTTCATTTGATCCAACGCTCCTCATTATTCCAGTGCAATAATGAGGAGCATCTCTCTCACGTGCCTTGAATTTGAGTCTAAGTTCTTGTATGTGTGTATCTCTATGTTAGTTAGTGTGAGCTTCAGATCCCGGTCCCTCATCTTGAATACATTAGTTTGTGTTGACTGAATCATATGCATTGGATTGATCTTGTGGCTTGGATAAGGTCTAGTGTGTTGACTGAGTGCATCATAAGAATGTTAACATACGCTTTTGACTGGACCAGGCTTTATATTGTTATTGACACCCCTATTGTTGAGCCCATTATGCTTTTAAACGTGATAATTGTTATTTTTGAACCCCTTGGCTTCTTCCTCTTCATTTTTCATTTTATTTTTCATAGTTTTTACATTTTAATTTCATAAAATAATTTCTAAGTATCTAAAAATCCCATAAAAAATCATGAGGCTCATTCACACATTTAAATAATTTTGTGTATTTTTATTTCTGATTTTTAGCATTTTTCATAATATTTTCACAATTTTCTTTTATTTTCTTTTGGTTTTGTTTCTTTTTTAACACTCAAACTTCAAATATTTCTTTTGCTTGATCCATTAAACATTTTACAATGATTCTTTTTGAATTCATTCACTTACACATTAAACTTCATGAAAAATATTTTTGCATATTTGTTAAATCATTTTTAATTGCATTTTGGTCCTTCCTTTTTTCCTATTTGCCAACTAGCCCTTATGCAACTTTAAGCCATTGATTGAACTAGTTCTCTTGTGAATTTTGTATGCACTTTTAAAAAATGATTAGCCTCTTACTTAGGTAACTTTAGGTATAATTTCACAAATTTTGAACATTTCTTGATGTATGTTTGATTACTTGTATTTGAAGGTACTTTTCATGAACCAATCTCATCACTTCCTAATCCTAATTGCTTGAAGGCATTTATGCCATCATTTGAGGTCCCTTGTAAGGGTTTTATTGATTTTTTTAGGTTCTTATAGGTCTTGTTTGATCCTTTATAGGTCCATTTTACTTGTGTATGTTTTTTGGTTTGTATGATGCATCACTTGTTCATGTTTGACCTAATTCTCTCATGGCTTCTCTCTTATGCCTCTTATGATTGCTTGTGTGCATCTAACATGCTCATATAATCATCTCATTTTCATTATACATCAAGTATGCCTCTGACTTCATGCATAAGAATCCATATTTGTATGTCATGTTGCATTTTTTTGTCATTCATTTCAAGTATGAAACACTTTTGCCTTATGTGACTTTCTTCTACATGTTTGGTGACTTGTTTGGACTTGTTTGATATGTGAACTTGACATGCTTGTATGTGCATATTTCCTATAATTTTTTATTGACCTTCATCATCTTATGATCAACTTTTCTCATTTGACCTTCATCTTGACTTATGTTCTTCTTACATGATATATGTTTACTTCTTATTACTTCTTCTCCATCTTAATCCTTTTATCACTTGAGTGCTTCTTAATATGATTTGTATGTGTAATACCTCAAAATTTTCCCCCTCATCTTCATGGCAGTTAACATATCACATTGCATATTCAAATTCATAGCATGACCCAAAGCATTGCATCATAACCATCAGGGTTGAAGTATAGGGTTTGTGATCAATGGTTGAAGTAGTTGATGACCATCCAAATACAATCAAAGGGAAATATGACTTCCCAAAATTGTGCAAAGGGTTCAAAACATCCCACAAGTCTTCATTTGAAGCCACAAGTCCTAGAAAGAAGTGAATTGATCAAAGGATTCAAGCAGTGCAACACCTCCTAACAAAAGGGGGCCACATTAGGGTTTCTGATTAACTGAGCTTCCCAAAGTAATTTTGATCCAAACTTGATTTCATGGTTTTTTACATGATGTTAAGTGCTTAGGGTTGTATTTTCATCCTTGAAATCATTTTGGAAGGTCTTCAATTGTTCATGATTGGAAATCGGGGAATTGGGGGAAAGTCAACCAGGCTGAGTAAAAAGTCAACTCCTGACTTTTTGAGATCGAATTCATGAAATTAAGGTCACAAGGAGCCTATGGACCAAATTTGATCAAGAGATGATGGAGGACTCATGAGAAATCAAGAAAACCAAAACTTACCATTTTTGGAAAATTAGGGTTTCCAAAAATGGCAAGTTTTGGCCATTTTGCGGCCAACTTCAAGAGAGGCCTTCTCCCAAAATAAAAGTCAAATGAAAATTCCACTTGGGTTGTTTGAAAGAGAACATCTTGAGCTTCAAATCCATAGGTGGAACACATTCATAGCATTAAAACTGAGTGAGTTATGATCATGCAAAGATTGGACAAATCAAGGCAAAAACTAGGTCAATTGCAAGGCAAGGCAGGCCAGGCGCGCGTGACTTGCCAGGCAATCCATCAAACAGGTGGAGGACAAGAAGTAGAGCCATTTTTCTTCAACAATATGACCTCAAATGAAATTTTTTCCAACATTAAAGTTGTTCCTTGCCATGTTTCCGACAACTTTCATGTTTGGCAAATTTTCATTTGAACATTATTTCATGGACATATATTGGCTTGAAGTGGCAACCATGGAACTGAAAATGTATAGGCACCAAGGGAACAAGGCAAGGAAAGATGCACAGGCCAACTATGCAGTCTCATGACATGAACTTCAATGGTATTTTTGAGCCACTTAGAGACCATATCTCATCTTGGATTGAACACCAAAAGTGTTCTATGCATCACCCTCTTCAATTTGATCACAAGAATTTCATCCTTTAGTGCATTGTTCTTGAAACAATCATCAATGGAAGATCACTACACCACATATGCTTTCTTGCTACATAAGCTATTGGGTTGAGGATTGTTTTTAGCTCAGTTCAGTGTACAATTCATGTTAACAGGCTATTGATCACAAGTTCATCATACTTAGGGTACATAATCACATGGCTGCATGATCATGCCAATAACCATGCACTCTTTGAAGAATCAAGGCAAGTAGTGCAATCCCAAACATCATGCTTCAAGCCACTGCATTGTATCATCTCAGTTCCATTTCCATCACTTCACCATTATGCCAATTATCATGGACATCTTCACATTGAATTTAACTCGAGCATTAGAAGGTTCTAGGGGGTTCAGCTTGCATAACTAACTTTCACTCCATTAACTAACTTAACTCAGCCATAATTAAATCAACTCAGTTAACCATGAAGCTAACCATGGTTCTAACTGCAAACCATGGTGGGTTAAGGTCTATATAAGAGTTGCTCAAGCCAAGTTTCAAGCTCTCACACATTTTGCTCGAAATTCACTCTAAAATCCGCCATTTTTGCTCTGGTCCTTTTCTGCAAGTTCAGTGCAAGATAAGTGGATTCAGCTTCATATCTCACCAACATTCTTCATCTTCTTCATCAAGCACCATTGTCATCACTTCAGAGCACTATTTTCATGGCTGCAGTTAGGTGAAATCTTCAAGTTGCACCATTGAAGATCTCTGCAAATTGCTAAGATTCTCACTCATCTTGATCAATCATAGCTCAAACTCCATCAATTCATCATCAACATCATACTTGGCACAAGTTTCATGGATTAAAAAGCTTGAATACATCAAGATCTGATTTCTGCAACTTCTCTGCATTTTCAAAGCTACATCAAGTTTCATCTCTGCTTGAGTGTTTATTTCACTCAATTGAGGTTCAAGATCACATTGCACAAGGAATGGGATCAACACCTCCGGATTTCTTCAACTCTTGCTCCTCTTCATTTCCAGGTTTTTTCTTGAAAACCAGTTGCACGATTTTGATGTTTTTTTGGTTGCTTTGTATGAATTGAAGCTTGTTAGAAGTTGTGTGATATCTGTTTAGTTGATAGACCTCTTAAAGGTGTAGAATCAGTTTTTAGGGTGCAGTGTTCTTAGCTTCGATCCCTCTAGTTTAAGCATCAAAAATGAAAACTAAACCTAGATATGAGGTGTACTCAACAAGGCGCACATGATGATGGTCTTAGATCCAGTTTTGAGTAGGTTTACATGAAGCCCTAACCAGAGACTCGCCGAAGAAGGTGATCGGAGACTAGCTTCGGTCACCTGAACAGTTGCCCTAGGATTTTAGTGAAATTATAACATAGCCACACGATCATCTGAATGCAATGCTTGTAAGCTCGCCACCACATTAATGAAACACGTGACTCTCATGCGCCCTAAATTTGGACTGAACTTTTCAGCTTCTATTCACACCCCCAGTGCAATAGGCCCAGTCCAAGTTAGTGGTTTCCATTGCTAAATGCACCCCATTGTAAACACCCCAAATTTGCCCTCATCCATTCACACCATGGCTTGTGATCATTTCATATGCATAAACACAATCATACCATCTCATATCACATCTTGATCCACTGCATAGGTTCTAAGTCATCTGCATCTAGGGTTTGTGATCTGAGCAATCCAAGAGCTTCTTGAGCCACTCCAAAGGTCATCAATCACTTCAAAGGGGTCTATGTGTGTTCAAGTATCATATTACATCCTCCCAAAGTCAAGAATGTCAAAGAATCACAAGAACTGGGATTGGTATGGAAGCTGAGCCAGGTTTGACTGCACAGATGACCTAAAATTAGGGTTTTGGTTTCAGAGGCCATAACTCCAAATTTTTTGGTCATTCTTGTTTCTATTGGTCTCTATATGGTATAGGGAGTATGCATATCAATTTTCATGAAGAAATTCCATGGGGAAGTCATCTGATCAAGAGTTGACTTTTCAAGCAAGTCAATACAAAATCAGGGCATCTGAGGCTCCCAATGACCCAACCAAGGGGTGATCTTCATCATTTTGAGTGTATATGATCTTTATTTGATCATAGAAGAAGGTTGAAGTTCACAAAATTCAAGAATTACAAGTTTTTGCAAAGTTGACTTTTTAGGGCATGGTTGACTTTTAATGAAATGTCATTTTATGCAACTTTTTCAACCCTTGCTTTTTGATCCAAAAATGCTTCAAATGGAAAAACTTTGGTCATGAAAGTTGTAGATTAGATCTTTCCCTTTTCAAAAAGTACAAGAACATGACCTAATTCATTTTGGATCAAAAGTTATGGTGTGTCAAAGTTGGCAAAAATCACTAATTTTCAAAATATGCACCAAATGGAAAACTTGCAAAAACTTTGTACCAAGGCATTTGTGACTTCTAATTCATGTATAACCATTACACAAACATCACATGTGACCTAAAGTTCAGAATGGATCAAGAGTTTCTCATGTTTCATGGTTTGTATAGCAAGATCTTTCCATATGAACCAAAAGGGAACCAAGTTGCAAAACCATCATAACACTTCCATCCACTTGTTGCCTTGGCTGCTGGACCAACCCTAGCCTTTCCCCTCACCATGCTGCGCCAGCCCACACCCTTGTACTAGCCTAGAACACAACCCATGCTTCTCTTACACAAGAGTGGACTTTTTGCAAAAGCTAGCACACCTATCACAAAAGGCCAAGTCACATCATCTGACCAATGGCATTTGTTTATGCAAAGAAAATGCCAGCCATTTCATACAACAAGCCAGCCTGAAAACTCACCACAACACACATTCACAAACTCTCTCCAACTTGCATTTTCCTTCGAATCTGATTCCACAAGCCATAAACACCCAAACAAACTCCACTAATCAACTCACCTTGCTTCACTGAACCAAAACCAGCAAGACCTAAGCCTGAAACCAGCAAGAACATTACTCTTCCATTTTTCACTCTCAAAGCCAAAGCTTTCGAAACTCATTCCACAGGCCACAAACACTTGAACAAACTTCACAAACCTTCTCAAATCATCATCCTGATCACAAAGAACCCCTCACCTTTGCCTGAAACAGCCTGAATCACAAACACCATCCTCACCTGAGCTTGAACAGAACTTGTTCAATCTCCCTAACCAGCCAGCATAAACTTCTTCTAAGCATCCAGACATCATCAAGGGGTCATAAGGAGTGGATTTCACAAGGAGGGGAGATCAGAAAGTTGCAAATTTAAAAGCTTCGAAACTCAGGTAGCTCAAGAACATTTTTTCCAGAAATCATTTTTTAAGTTCTTAAGTTGTTATTCATGCTTCCCTGATCATAAATATGTCTTTAGTTTTGAAAATGGTGGAGAGATGAGAGTTTAATCAGTCTCTGAAACTTTTTGCCCTAGATTTTGTTTGCTTCGATTCAGCCATTTCTGGAATGATAAATATGTTTTGATTGGGGGTTTTGGTTCGTGAGTGAGTGGGGATCATTCCTGTGTTTTTAGATTTCATTTTAGAAGCGTTTAGAGTGAGATTGGGTTTTGGGGTGAACGGAGAAGATGACCGGAACACTGTTCCGGTCACCTGAAGGTAATTAACGGCAGGATTAGGGCATAAGCATTAATTAGCTGAGTTTGAATTTGGTCCGTTCATTTGCGCGCGTGGTCAGCTCCCGCGTCCTGGGGTTTGAATCTCAGCCATTAGATTGGCTAACTTTTTTCCTTTTCCATTTAATTTCATTTTATTTTCACATTTATTTCATTTGTTTTGTACAATTTATTTAAAATAGCAAAAATGTTTTAAAAATTATGAAACTTTTTGTCAAGAGTTTCATTAATTTTTAAAACACAAAAATATTTTTATTTTTATTTTTAGCATTAAAAAATTAATTTTAAATATTTAAAAGTTTATTTTTAATTGATTAATGAAAATTAATTTATTAAAAATACTTTTAGGTATTTAAAAATCACCAAAAAATTCATGAAATGTTTTAAGACATTTAGAAACATTGTCCAACCTTCAAACCAAATTTATTTTTTGATCTTGATGCATTTTGAGAATTTTTCATTGAATTAAAATCATTTTGATGCATTATTTTGATCCAAACTTCAAAAAATCATTTCTGCCTAACCCTAAAGAGTTGGACCTTGATTCTTTTTGCATTGCATTGTGTTTAGCATGTAGTTTGTGAGATTAAATGGCCATGATTTGATCTTTCATTTTCATTTTGTTTGGTAATTTTCTTGTTTAGGAACCCTAAAACCCTAGAAAACTTAGAAAAATCATAACTTGAAATTGGTTAGGAGTTGAAACCTCTCCTTTGGGTAGTGAGTTAGTATAGGTTTAGGGGTACTTTGAGTGCATTCTCAATTTTTTATAATGTTGTTTGCTTCTGGTTTTGGTTTTTGTTTGTTGCATTGATCATAAACCCTAATTTGGGCTTTCATATGCATCCATCTTGCATCTCCTTGCATAACATGACTTGCCATGACATTCCATGCCTCCATTTGATTCATTTAACATCATAAGACATATTGAAAGCATGTTTGATCATTGCACCTTGCATTTGTCATGTTGTATGCCATATGCACCTCATAACTTTCCATGTGTGTTCTTGGTTCTTAACTTGCTCCGTGTGCATTCATAAGCTTGTATGATCATCCACATGTTTTGTTTCTGGTTTGTAGCATCTCATAGCATCATTAACATCACATATATGCTTCTGGTTTTGGTTTGCATCATGTCATTCCATCCCATTTTGCATTGCATTGCATTTCTTTTCTAACCTTTCAGGTGGTAAGTGATTTTGAGAAGTGGATTTGCCTTCACTTCTCATAACTTCTCTTTATCTCTTTTATGCATCCTTGCTGCATTTTTGTATGTGCTTGAGATTGAGCTTGCTCATTCTTCTTCTTCCTACTTTCTTTCTTTAAGTGACTTGACTTCTTGAATGAAGCAAGTTACTTTGCTTCTCTTGATCCTTTCATCTGCTTCCTGGTGGTTCCATTGAAGATTTCCTCTTGTTAACCTCACAAACCTTAGGAGCAACCAAGCATGACAATGATTAGGATTTTGATTAGTTCCCCACTTAGTTTTACCTTTGTGTCTCTTTTGAGTCCTCTCTTCTCATCTCATAATCAGGGACTAAACCCTAAAGGTTTTAAGGCTTTGTGATTAAGCTTATGCCTGCATCCTTCTATTAGGATGGAGTGTATAACTTTAATCCTAAGTGTTAAACCCTTAATGTGTTTAAATTCTTTAATCAATCCATCTAATAATCATCAAGACTTCACACTTGTAACTTGGGCCTTGCGTTAGGGTTCTAATTCTTCCTTAACTGGTTAAGAAGGACTAACCCTAGTGTTAATGGACAAGTCCCCCTCAAGTTGTCTTACAAATCATAAAAAATCACTTCATCATCATATCATTAAAATAAAATCCACTTAATAAAGGCTTTGTTTTGTCATGAGTTTAATCCCTAACCATGGATTAAGTTGAGGAGTTTTCCTCAGCTTAAACATTCTCATCTATTATCCTTCTATTAGGATGGTGTAATGAGTCTGTTTAATCCTTGATTATGGCTTAATCTCATTACTTAACACTAAACAAAAACACCAAAAACATCTAAATAATCACAAGTAGGTTAATGATCTTAATCCTACACCAAAGGTGATTAAGTGTGAGAATCTGACTTCACACTTAAGGTATTCTCATTACCCCTAATCAGAGGGAAGATGTGATGAGTTTACTAAATCCGTTGGTTTAGACTTAAGCTCATTAACTTATGACAAACTTTCAAAAGCAATAAAAGATTGAAAACTCAAAAACAAACAATAATCGTCTCCTTCGGGATTCTCTTCTCATCTCATTCACTCATAAACGAGAACTTGCTTCTTCCGTCTAATGCAAGACAGTTTGCACCTGAGCCAGACAGGTCATACACTTGAGCATAGACAAGTAAGCAGTTCACAAGTCAATTTATCTTTCAGTCTCTTTGGGTCGAACTACGGTGTTCTGACTTCCTCATTGCACAAGAGGATACGTAGGCATAACTTAACAGTTATCGAACAAAAGTCTCTGTATATTCCCCCTCCTTCTAGCTTCATTCATTAGCCTCATGATCTTGAGCATTTCACTTCTTTCTTACACTGACACTTTCATACTTCACATCACTTTACACTGACACCTGTACATCCTTCTCCAGTTCATTTATACACAAATTGCACTGACACTACCCCTTTAAAACACAAATCTTTCAAGCGTGGATCCCGTCGAGTACGGCGGACAACCTGGGTGCTAATACCTTCCCAGGTTGTAACCAACCCCCTTTCTCAGTCTCTCTGGTTCGCGACCGTCTTATCCATCTCTTTCTAGGTCTATGCAGCATTACCTTTCCTCCGGGATAAAAATGCCTAGCTGGCGACTCTATTCATCTCCAGTGAGTTCACGGCTGTGTGTTCTCATTGTTCCTCTCGCCGACCGTTCGCGTCTGTACCTTTATCTGGGCCAGTCTCATTTAGTGGGAGCGACAGCTTGGCGACTCTGCTGGGGACCCTTATACTGCAACCAGGGCTTCTGGTTCTTTTTGTGGGTTCCTCCTAGCGCTTGATTGACTTGTGTTTACTGGGGTGTTATGTGCTTATTTGTGTTTGTATTTTTGTATTTATTTTTGCTTTATGTACAGTTGCTTTACTGCTTTCTTTATAATTTTGCATTATATCATATTATCATACTGTGCTGCTGGATGGATCTGTTGTTTGCTTTGGTGGGTGGGTGTTCCATCGAGAGTTAAGGTCCTATACCTGGGACCTGAGTGACACCTAGGCTAGAGTGGTTCATATTCTTTCCCATTCCATCTCGGTCTGGTGCGGGAATATGAAACACAGTTCAGATATGGGTTTCTTCTTGAGAACTCTGTGTTGCGGATTTCCCGCAATGCTAGGGCTATCTGGGAAGCCTGCTAAGTCTGGATGACCTTTAGTATTGACCTTCAGAAACTGAGGTGAATTAGAGGAGGAACTTTTATGGTTATTGTAAACACTGTACCTCCGGGTTAGAAGTGTTTACACTTCTCATAACTGATCCAAGTCTGAGGATCCTTGTTTTAGAACACCACCTGTGAGGGGGTCGGGCTGTTTACAGGTTTGCAGGTACCCTTGGCCTCAGCATACCCTGTTACTTTGATTTGATTAAGAATACTCCATGTTGGAACAGTTCTTGTGATTCTAAACCCTGGACATGTGACTCTTTATTTGAGTCCCCCACCTTGGTTACTGGATTTATAGACCTCCATCTGGATTTCTTGAACATACCTGGACTTATATCAGAGCACTTGATCAGATCCAGCTCAGTCACAAACCCTTGCATATCATTTGCATACATCCTCATTGCATCATATTGACATTTGCTTATTTGTGTTTCAGGGTATCCATTTTCATTTTTGGCTTGGTTTTGACCCCATCATCAGTATTGACCTATCTTCATCAGCATCTGCTTCAGCTATCAGCTATCTGCTTCAGTCACCTGCATCAGCCGGTCAGTGGCCCATCTTTCAGCATTATCATCAGCACCTGTCTCTACTCATCCTCAACATCATGGCACCTAAAAAGAGTAACATCACCTACCACTTCTTCCAGCCAGAGCTATCTGACATCAGGAGGATTCAGACCCTGATCACTCCAGATCATATACCACTGTTCAGGGAACACTATGGAGATATACTTGATGTGGTTATGGATTTGGACCCTTCACAGAGGAGCCTGATTCACACCTGCCTTCAGTTTTATGATCCCCCACTGAGGTGTTTCACCTTTCAGGACTTTCAGCTGGGCCCCTTATTGGAAGAATACTCATCATTGGTTGGTATACCTATCAGGGGTGGAATCCCTTTCAACCTTGAGATGGTCTTTCCTGGTAATGAAGAAGTAGCAAAGGCTTTGCATCTGGAATCAGTTCTGATTGGACAGCATATGACTTCTAAGGCTGGAATCCCTGGCCTGCATCTGAATTTCTTAATCTCTCAAGCTACCCTGAAAGCTTCTCTAGGAGAGTGGAAAGCAGTCTGTGCTTTATTGGCCCTGAGCATATATGGGATCGTGTTATTTGCAGATGAGCCTCGATTCATTAGCAAGAATGAAATCCATCTATTCATTCAAAGGAACCCAGTGCCAACCTTGTTGGGGGATCTCTACTATTCAGTGCACCAGAGGAATGAAAAGCAGAGGGGAAGATTAGTGAGGTGTTGTGCTCCATTGTTCCATACTTGGCTTCTCAGGCATCTACCCAGGACAGATGCATTTTTGAATCCTCATCAGCAGAGAAACTGGGCTAGAAGACTCACTGCTCTAACTTCAGCTGATATCAGGTGGTGCACTCAAAGCACAAAGGGCAGGGATATCATCACCAGCTGTGGGCAATTTCCCAATGTGCCCCTGATAGGAGTTAAGGGTAGCATTAATTACAACCCTCTGCTGTTCAGAAGGCAACTGGGCTATGCACTGGTCCACACTCCTAAGGCACAAGACTTGGCTGAAACTCTTTACTGTGAGAACAAGCCCAATCTAGCCATTGTCAGGCAGGCAACCTGGGCCTGGGAAAATGTTCAAACTAAGGGAGTAACCATTCTGGGGAAGTGCAACAATGTAGCATCAGCACAGTACCATGAGTGGTCCCATGCCAGGGCTCAATTCTCTGGAATGCCCTTTACCATAGAGGATATGCCTGAATCATCCTCAGCACCACCCCCTGCCACTGTCAGCTTGGAGGAGTTTGAAAGCTTGAAGAAGAGAAATGAGAAATTGACTCAGGCTTTGCAGAAGACCCTCCGGGAGAGGAGTGATGGTAGGTTGGACATTGAGAGGTTAGAGAAGCTGAAGGTAGAGCATCTGGCTAAAATTGAGAAGTCTGAGGATTATATCAAGAAGTCTAGAGCTGGGGAACAAATTCTTAAGAATGCTTGCAAGGAAGCCCAGTTCCAGAAGGCCAGGACAGACTTGTATCTGAAGGAGAGTCAAGCTAGGTGGGTCAGGATCACCGAGGCTCGTACTCTGGAGGACAAGAGGGTCCAAGACAAGATAGAACAACTGGAAGCTAGTGCAAAAGAGCAGCAGGAAGCCCTGGCAGCAACCCAGAGGGAGATATCAGAGCTAAAGATCAGAGCTGGAGTGAAGAGGTCAAAAGACCAAAGTCAGCACAAGAAGCTAACTGCAGCTGTTACTACCCGAAACCTCCTCATCAGGAATCTCACGGAGCGACCAGCTGATCCTGTGACCGAAGCACTTCTCAAGGAAGTTCGGGAGGATGAGTTTGGTCTTGGTGTCTGACCATTTGCTTGTTGTTGCTTTCTTTTTATGTACTTTTATTTTCTTGTAATGTATTTTGACCCCTCAGAGGGCTTGTATTTGTAAACAAACTATGTACCATTTGCCATTTGTAATATATGTATTAGTTTGTTCCATCCGAGTTCCACTTCAAAAGCAACATCAACAGCATCTTCAAGGGTCTGGAAGGGTCAAAACTGAATGCCAGGCCGGATACCTTGAAAACAAATAAGCATACTGCATTGCATGCTAACCCTTTGTTTGTTTTGTAGGTTTTTGTTTTATTGTTGCTAACTCTGTTGTGATGTTCAGGAACTATTGCTCGACGCCGAGTATTTCCCCTCAACCGTCCGCACCGATATCCAACCCGTAACAATCTTCCGGGCATACAAATGGATCAGGTACAGCAGGACCTTGCAGAGGTCAGAAATCAAATGGCAAACGAAAGATTGGAAATGAGAACACAGATGACGCAGTTTATGGAAGTGATGAACAACATGGCTCAGAGCCAAGAAAGATTGAGGGCCATGGTGGAAAGGCAGAATCAAGAAGATCCACATATAGGGACTGCTGGCACCAGCAACAACGAGAGGGTCCAACCTCATGTCAATCCCCCTGTATTCGGCCCCCACCTTCATCCAGAGGTCAATATTCCTGCTAATGTTCAAGGGACTGCCACTGCAGGCAGGGTGCTGCAGGAAGACCCCCAGGAGGATCAGTTCACAATAATGGGTGCTGGGGAAGAAGCTTATGATAGAAGGCTGGATGAGATAGCTGAGAAGTTAAGATCCTTAGAGTCTCAAAACTCTTTGGGTTTTGACGTTATGGACATGGGCTTGGTAGACGGGGTCAGGATTCCCCATAAGTTTAAGCCTCCTTGTTTTGAAAAGTACAACGGGACTTCATGCCCCCGGACCCATTTACAATCATTTTTGGGGAGGCTGAAGGCCTACACCATGGACGAGAAGCTCTGGATGTTCTATTTCGAGGACAGCTTGACGGGAGCCTCAAGAGAATGGTACTCTCATCTGACAAGAGCGACTATCAGGTGTTGGAAGGACCTGGCAGAGGCCTTTATCAGACAGTATCAGTACAACTTAGATATGGCACCCAACAGGACCCTCCTAATGGGGATGTCACAGTCGTCAAGGGAAAGTTTCCGAGAATATGCCCAGAGATGGAGGCAATTGGCTGCTGCTGTTCAGCCACCTATGTCAGAGAGGGAAATGGCAGATATGTTTATGAACACCCTCCAGGGAACGTATATTGACAGGCTGGCTGCTTTCTCCTCCACTAGCTTTGCAGATGTTGTCATAGCTGGAGAGAGAATTGAGAGCCTGTTAAAGATGGGCAAAATTTCTGACAATGGTGCCAGCTCGTCCAGCAATACAAGGAAGCCTTTTGCAGGCCCAAGAAGAACTGGCGAGACCAATGCCATCCACACCAACAGGGGCAGATCTCAATATGTTCACAGGTCTGTGGCAGCAGTCACCATTCCCGCTCCAGCTCATCCGCAACCAGCTTATCAACCTCCGTAGCAAAACTATCAGCAACAACCTCAGTACCATCAACAAGCTCAGTATCCTCCGAGAAACTACAACAACACCAACAACAACAACCAGCAAAGGCCATTTCAGCAGAGGCCCTCTCAAGCCAATAGGGTGATCGATCTGATCCCTATGCCATATGCTACACTACTGCCACAACTCCTGAAACTCAACCTAGTTGAGCTAAGGACGTTGGCACCTCCAGATCCTAACAGTCTACCCAGGAATTATGACTCCAACGCCATATGTGCTTTTCACTCGAATGCACCTGGCCACAGTACAGAAAAGTGCAGAGCCTTGCACATGAAGGTACAAGACCTGGTAGACTCTAAGGCCCTGAACTTCGCACCACCACCCAATGTCAACAAAAACCCTATGCCACACCACGGAGGTCCCAGAATCAACGCTATTGAAGAAGACAAGTCGTCTTATTTAATAACCAGTGTGGGTCAGATTCGGACACCGTTGGTAGAGATCAAGGCTCAACTCCTCGAATGTCAAATGTTCCCGGGGTGTGAGTTAGGGTGTGCTTACTGCAACATTTCAGTAAATGGGTGCGATAACTTGAGGAATGGCATAGATGGTCTCATTCAGAGTGGCCAACTTCAAATCACCACCTCATTTCCTACAAATCTAGCAATCTCATCAGCAATAATTCCAGTATCTCCTACAACTGCAACAACCATTGTTCCCGACAACTCTTCAGCTTCATCAACAAATGTTCCATCTGTCATTTCAACTGACCAGATATCAACAAACGTTCCTTCTACAATTTCAGCACCACTTCATGTTGAAACTCCTACAACAACAACACCCATCCTTCCAACAATGTCTCCTACAACATCAGCAACAAACCATGAAGATGTCTCCACAGTTACGATTTATTACGATCCAGAAAATGATTCTGCCTATAACTCACAAAGTGCTGCTCCCATCAGAGCACCAGTCACGATATATTACGATCCATAGACTATCACAATTCCTTCCGCAGCTGCAATCAGTCCAGTCACTATCACAGTGCCTGGGCCAGTACCTTATGAAAGCAGTAATGCTATCCCCTGGCATTACGGCTCTGACCTGTACTGCGAAGGACAAAAAATCACTTTTGAATCATCAACCCCTGCACCACAAATAGATAATGTGGGAGGAGGCGGAGGCTTCACTCGAAGCGGACGTCTCTTTGCTCCACAAATTCAAAGACCCACTGCCGAAGCAGAAGCTGCTGCCAAGGCAAAAGGGAAAGGCTTGGTGCAGGAGGAGCAGATTGTTAAAGAAGCTTTGAAAACGCCCTTTGATCAAGAAGTTGATGAGTTCATGAGAATCATCAAGAAAAGTGATTACAAAATAGTGGATCAGCTTCATCAGACGCCTTCCAAGATCTCAATCCTATCATTGCTTATGTGCTCCGAAGCCCATCGGAATGCACTACTCAAGGTTTTGCACGCAGCTTACGTGCCTGAAGAGATCACCGTCAATCAGTTGGAAGTTGTAGTTGGAAATGTTAATGCTAGTCATGGACTAGGGTTCACCAACACTGATTTGACCACGGAAGGCCGCAACCATAACAAGGCTTTGCACATAACCATGGAATGTAAAGGTGCAGTCCTTTCCCATGTGCTGGTAGACACGGGGTCATCCCTCAACGTCTTACCTAAAAAAGCCCTTGTGAAGCTAGAATATGATGGATTGGCGTTGCGTCCCAGCAACCTGGTGGTGAGAGCCTTTGATGGTTCAAAGAGATCGGTTCTGGGAGAGATTGAGTTGCCCATAACGATTGGCCCGCAAACTTTCAAAACGACCTTCTACGTGATGGATATACAGCCCGCCTACAGCTGTCTATTGGGTAGGCCATGGATTCACGCCGCTGGCGCCGTGACCTCAACCCTTCACCAGAAGTTAAAATTCGAATGGGAGGGTCAAGTCGTTACAATCTGTGGAGAGGAGGATATTTTTGTCAGCCACCTGGCTACCTATAAATACATTGAGATGGATGGGGAGATCCATGAAACAATGAGTCAAGGGTTCGAGTCCCTGAACATAAATGAGACATCTGCTGTACCTGGAACCTCGATGACATCTTACCAACAAGCCCGGAAGGTTGTTGAAGGAGGAAACGCCCAAGGCTGGGGCAAACTGTTATCGGTGGAGAAGAAAGAGGATAGATTTGGGTTGGGTTACAAACCAACTCAACAAGATCAAGCAGAGGCTGCAAAAGAGCCCAACTTTGTTAGCGGGGGGATGCTCACCCCCGATGCTGTCAACAATTTGGAAGACGAGCTGGAAGAAGAACGCAACCTGGAAAGCTGGATTCGTCCAAAGATCCCGGGGAGCAGTATCTCAAACTGGTCTTCCCAGGAAATTATAAGAGTTACTCATGCAGAGTAATTATTATTTCCTGTATTTTTATAGCATGCATCAAAGTCTTGCATCTTGCCCAAGATGACAAGGCTCATTTTGTAATCGGGCCATCTGTACTTTTTGTGCAACAAGATTAATCAATGAAATATCAGACATCTTTTTGCAAACGAGTCTTTTTCTTTTCCGTTCACTGTTTTTCCATTTTTCTTTTTGTACAAAAAAATAAATGGCAATGTTTTCAAAATGACAACTTTATTTCACTTTTCTAAACAAGATTAAAAACAAATCACTAAAATGAACAAACTGAACCCTTGCAGAGTGTGCCTTCTAGACAGCACCGACAACAGCACGGCTATGACTTCGTATGACTTTGATAATCCGATCAATCAAGCTGATGAAGGGGTTGAAGAAGAATATGAGCTTCCTGAAGAGCTAGCTAGGTTGTTAAGACAAGAGGAAAAGGTTATTACTCCTCACCAGGAGGAGGTTGAAACGATCAATCTCGGTACAGATGAAGACGTGAAAGAAGTTAAAATCGGGGCCTGCTTACAAGACTCAGTGAAGAGACAACTGATTGACCTGCTTCGAGAATATGTAGACGTGTTCGCTTGGTCTTATCAGGATATGCCAGGGTTGGACACCGACATTGTTGTGCACAAGCTGCCTTTGAGAGAAGAATGCCCACCGGTCAAACAGAAGCTGCGCCGTACTCGCCCGGACATGGCTATGAAAATCAAGGAGGAGGTACAAAAGCAATGGGACGCCGGGTTCCTTGCTGTGACTAGCTATCCACCGTGGGTTGCTAACATAGTACCTGTGCCCAAGAAGGATGGCAAAGTAAGAATGTGTGTTGACTACCGGGATCTGAACAGAGCCAGCCCGAAAGATGATTTCCCTTTACCTCACATTGATGTATTGGTGGATAATACGGCTCAGTTCTCGGTATTCTCCTTCATGGATGGATTTTCAGGATACAATCAGATTAAGATGTCACCTGAAGACATGGAGAAGACAACCTTCATCACACCCTGGGGCACGTTCTGCTACAAGGTAATGCCATTCGGGCTCAAGAATGCCGGTGCAACGTATCAACGGGCTATGGTGACATTATTCCACGATATGATCCATAAAGAAATAGAATGTTACGTGGATGACATGATTGCCAAGTCCCTTACTGAAGAGGACCATCTGGTAAATATGCTCAAGTTGTTCAAACGTCTGAGGAAGTACCAATTGAAGTTGAACCCCAACAAATGCACATTCGGGGTGAGATCTGGTAAGCTGCTGGGTTTTATTGTAAGCGAGAAAGGGATTGAAGTTGACCCTGATAAAGTCAAAGCCATCCAAGAGATGCCTGCACCGAAGACAGAGAAGGAAGTTCGAGGGTTCTTAGGTTGATTGAACTACATTTCACGGTTCATATCTCACCTTACAGCGACCTGTGAGCCTTTGTTCAAATTGTTGAGAAAGGAACAAACGGTCAGGTGGAACGAAGACTGTCAGAAGGCTTTTGACAAGATCAAGGAATACTTACAAGAACCTCCAATCCTTATGCCTCCAGTTGAAGGAAGACCTCTGATAATGTACTTGACAGTATTAGAAGAGTCAATGGGGTGTGTGCTGGGCCAGCATGACGAGTCTGGTCGAAAAGAGTATGCAATATACTACCTAAGCAAAAAGTTTACCGACTGTGAACAACGTTATTCACTGCTCGAGAAAACTTGCTGTGCTTTAGCGTGGGCTGCTCGCCGACTGAGGCAGTATATGTTGACCCACACTACCTTGCTGATCTCCAAAATGGACCCAGTCAAGTACATATTTGAGAAGCCAGCTCTTACCGGACGGGTTGCAAGATGGCAAATGATCCTCACAGAATATGACATCCAGTACACTTCTCAGAAAGCCATCAAAGGCAGTGTATTGTCTGAATATCTTGCCGAGCAACCCATTGATGATTACCAGCCTATGAGATTTGACTTCCCTGATGAAGACATCATGTTCATAAAAGCAAAAGATCATGAAGAGCCTGTTCACACTGAAGGGCCTGACCCGGAAGAAGAATGGACTATGATGTTTGATGGGGCTGTTAATACGAATGGCCGTGGTGTTGGTGCAGTACTCATTACACCTAAGGGAGTTCACATGCCTTTCTCGGCAAAGCTCACTTTCAACTGCACTAACAACGAAGCTGAATACGAAGCCTGCATTATGGGTCTTGAGGAAGCCATTGACCTCAGGATCAAGACGTTGACTGTATTCGGAGATTCAGCTCTGGTAATCAATCAAACCAACGGCAAGTGGTACACCCACCAGGATCATCTGATACCTTACAGGGATTATACGAGAAGGCTATTGACTTTCTTCACAACAGTCAAGCTTGAGTATATCCCTCGGGACGAGAATCAGTTTGCAGATGCTCTGGCTACCATTTCATCAATGATCAAAGTTCAAGCTGCCAACTTTGTACCGCAGATTTCAGTGTCCAGGCTCGACAGACCAGCATATGTATTTGCAGCAGATATTGTAAAAGATGATAAGCCTTGGTTCCATGACATTAAGCGCTTCTTGGAGGATCAAACATACCCACCAGAAGTTAAAATTCGAGTGGGAGGGTCAAGTCGTTACAATCTGTGGAGAGGAGGATATTTTTGTCAGCCACCTGGCTACCTATAAATACATTGAGATGGATGGGGAGATCCATGAAACAATGAGTCAAGGGTTCGAGTCCCTGAACATAAATGAGACATCTGCTGTACCTGGAACCTCGATGACATCTTACCAACAAGCCCGGAAGGTTGTTGAAGGAGGAAACGCCCAAGGCTGGGGCAAACTGTTATCGGTGGAGAAGAAAGAGGATAGATTTGGGTTGGGTTACAAACCAACTCAACAAGATCAAGCAGAGGCTGCAAAAGAGCCCAACTTTGTTAGCGGGGGGATGCTCACCCCCGATGCTGTCAACAATTTGGAAGACGAGCTGGAAGAAGAACGCAACCTGGAAAGCTGGATTCGTCCAAAGATCCCGGGGAGCAGTATCTCAAACTGGTCTTCCCAGGAAATTATAAGAGTTACTCATGCAGAGTAATTATTATTTCCTGTATTTTTATAGCATGCATCAAAGTCTTGCATCTTGCCCAAGATGACAAGGCTCATTTTGTAATCGGGCCATCTGTACTTTTTGTGCAACAAGATTAATCAATGAAATATCAGACATCTTTTTGCAAACGAGTCTTTTTCTTTTCCGTTCACTGTTTTTCCATTTTTCTTTTTGTACAAAAAAATAAATGGCAATGTTTTCAAAATGACAACTTTATTTCACTTTTCTAAACAAGATTAAAAACAAATCACTAAAATGAACAAACTGAACCCTTGCAGAGTGTGCCTTCTAGACAGCACCGACAACAGCACGGCTATGACTTCGTATGACTTTGATAATCCGATCAATCAAGCTGATGAAGGGGTTGAAGAAGAATATGAGCTTCCTGAAGAGCTAGCTAGGTTGTTAAGACAAGAGGAAAAGGTTATTACTCCTCACCAGGAGGAGGTTGAAACGATCAATCTCGGTACAGATGAAGACGTGAAAGAAGTTAAAATCGGGGCCTGCTTACAAGACTCAGTGAAGAGACAACTGATTGACCTGCTTCGAGAATATGTAGACGTGTTCGCTTGGTCTTATCAGGATATGCCAGGGTT
The DNA here is from genome assembly GCA_963966055.1 of Lathyrus aphaca. Classification (NCBI taxonomy): domain Eukaryota; kingdom Viridiplantae; phylum Streptophyta; class Magnoliopsida; order Fabales; family Fabaceae; genus Lathyrus; species Lathyrus aphaca. The sequence continues at coordinate 343,065,968 of OZ014523.1, read as the reverse complement.
GGACACCGACATTGTTGTGCACAAGCTGCCTTTGAGAGAAGAATGCCCACCGGTCAAACAGAAGCTGCGCCGTACTCGCCCGGACATGGCTATGAAAATCAAGGAGGAGGTACAAAAGCAATGGGACGCCGGGTTCCTTGCTGTGACTAGCTATCCACCGTGGGTTGCTAACATAGTACCTGTGCCCAAGAAGGATGGCAAAGTAAGAATGTGTGTTGACTACCGGGATCTGAACAGAGCCAGCCCGAAAGATGATTTCCCTTTACCTCACATTGATGTATTGGTGGATAATACGGCTCAGTTCTCGGTATTCTCCTTCATGGATGGATTTTCAGGATACAATCAGATTAAGATGTCACCTGAAGACATGGAGAAGACAACCTTCATCACACCCTGGGGCACGTTCTGCTACAAGGTAATGCCATTCGGGCTCAAGAATGCCGGTGCAACGTATCAACGGGCTATGGTGACATTATTCCACGATATGATCCATAAAGAAATAGAATGTTACGTGGATGACATGATTGCCAAGTCCCTTACTGAAGAGGACCATCTGGTAAATATGCTCAAGTTGTTCAAACGTCTGAGGAAGTACCAATTGAAGTTGAACCCCAACAAATGCACATTCGGGGTGAGATCTGGTAAGCTGCTGGGTTTTATTGTAAGCGAGAAAGGGATTGAAGTTGACCCTGATAAAGTCAAAGCCATCCAAGAGATGCCTGCACCGAAGACAGAGAAGGAAGTTCGAGGGTTCTTAGGTTGATTGAACTACATTTCACGGTTCATATCTCACCTTACAGCGACCTGTGAGCCTTTGTTCAAATTGTTGAGAAAGGAACAAACGGTCAGGTGGAACGAAGACTGTCAGAAGGCTTTTGACAAGATCAAGGAATACTTACAAGAACCTCCAATCCTTATGCCTCCAGTTGAAGGAAGACCTCTGATAATGTACTTGACAGTATTAGAAGAGTCAATGGGGTGTGTGCTGGGCCAGCATGACGAGTCTGGTCGAAAAGAGTATGCAATATACTACCTAAGCAAAAAGTTTACCGACTGTGAACAACGTTATTCACTGCTCGAGAAAACTTGCTGTGCTTTAGCGTGGGCTGCTCGCCGACTGAGGCAGTATATGTTGACCCACACTACCTTGCTGATCTCCAAAATGGACCCAGTCAAGTACATATTTGAGAAGCCAGCTCTTACCGGACGGGTTGCAAGATGGCAAATGATCCTCACAGAATATGACATCCAGTACACTTCTCAGAAAGCCATCAAAGGCAGTGTATTGTCTGAATATCTTGCCGAGCAACCCATTGATGATTACCAGCCTATGAGATTTGACTTCCCTGATGAAGACATCATGTTCATAAAAGCAAAAGATCATGAAGAGCCTGTTCACACTGAAGGGCCTGACCCGGAAGAAGAATGGACTATGATGTTTGATGGGGCTGTTAATACGAATGGCCGTGGTGTTGGTGCAGTACTCATTACACCTAAGGGAGTTCACATGCCTTTCTCGGCAAAGCTCACTTTCAACTGCACTAACAACGAAGCTGAATACGAAGCCTGCATTATGGGTCTTGAGGAAGCCATTGACCTCAGGATCAAGACGTTGACTGTATTCGGAGATTCAGCTCTGGTAATCAATCAAACCAACGGCAAGTGGTACACCCACCAGGATCATCTGATACCTTACAGGGATTATACGAGAAGGCTATTGACTTTCTTCACAACAGTCAAGCTTGAGTATATCCCTCGGGACGAGAATCAGTTTGCAGATGCTCTGGCTACCATTTCATCAATGATCAAAGTTCAAGCTGCCAACTTTGTACCGCAGATTTCAGTGTCCAGGCTCGACAGACCAGCATATGTATTTGCAGCAGATATTGTAAAAGATGATAAGCCTTGGTTCCATGACATTAAGCGCTTCTTGGAGGATCAAACATACCCACCTGGGGCATCTTCCAATGATAAGAAGAATTTAAGAAGGCTTGCTGGTAGTTTCTTTCTGAACACTGATGGGTCTTTATACAAAAGGAACTTTGATATGGTACTCCTCAGATGTGTTGACAAGACGGAAGCAGATTTGTTGATGCATGAAGTGCATGAAGGATCCTTTGGTACCCATGCAGGAGGGCGTGCCATGGCTAAGAAGTTGTTAAGATCAGGCTATTACTGGATCACAATGGATGCTGATTGTTGTGCCTACGCCAGAAAATGCCATAAATGCCAGATTTATGCGGATAAGGTGCATGTGCCTCCCAATCCTCTGAATGTGATGTCTTCACCCTGGCCCTTTGCTATGTGGGGCATTGACATGATTGGCAAGATTGAGCCAACTGCTTCGAATGGCCACAGATTCATCCTGGTCGCCATTGACTATTTCACCAAGTGGGTTGAAGCAGCCTCCTATGCCAATGTTACAAGACAAGTGGTAGCCAGATTTCTGAAGAGAGATATCATCTGTCGGTATGGAGTGCCCGAGTGAATCATTACTGATAATGGTTCCAATCTAAACAACAAAATGATGGCAGAGCTGTGCCGGGACTTCAAGATCCAACATCACAATTCTTCTCCTTACAGGCTAAAGATGAATGGCGCTGTTGAGGCAGCAAATAAAAATATCAAGAAGATTGTGCAGAAGATGGTAGTCACTTACAAAGACTGGCATGAAATGCTACCATTTGCCTTGCATGGGTACCGCACGTCAATCAGAACATCCACTGGGGCAACGCCGTATCAGCTTGTGTACGGTATGGAGGCAGTCCTACCGGTTGAAGTTGAATTGCCCTCTCTACGGGTACTAATGGATGTTAAACTGAACGAAGCAGAGTGGGTTCGGGCCCGATACGAACAACTGAGTCTGATCGAAGAGAAAAGATTGGCTGCAATCTGTCATGGGCAGTTATATCAGAAGAGAATGAATAAAGCCTTCGATCAGAAAGTCAGGCACCGAGAGTACCAAGTAGGAGATCTTGTGCTGAAACGAATCCTCCCTCCTCATACAGACCACAGGGGCAAATGGACTCCAAATTATGAAGGGCCATTTGTGGTAAAGAAAGTTTTCTCTGGTGGAGCACTGATGCTCAGCACTATGGATGGTGAAGACTTCCCGTCCCCTGTGAATTCAGATGCAGTTAGAAAATACTTCGCATAAAAGACCCGCTGGACATAAAAACAGAATGTAAGTCCAGGCAAAAATAGGGCATCCCGGCGAGTCAAAAACAGAATAAAAGACTCGGGCAAAAATAAGGGAAAATAAACAAAGAATGTACACCCGCTGAGTTGAAAAGCCGCATTGGACAGCTCAGGCAAAAATGGGTATCCCGATGGATTGAAAACCCGAAAGGGCGATCCATGCAAAATAAGGGAATAAGCGAACAACTGCAGTCTGAATTCGTCTGTATCGTTTACAACTTGTTAAGCTTCGAAAGGATCAAGCCTCAGTCAGAATCAGCCTTCTTCCGAAAGCAAGATAAGAAGAACGTCAAAAGTCATACGAGTCATAACAAAAGAGGAAGCGCCGTAAAGCGTCATCAACATTGCCAGCATTTTGTTTCTCAATTTGTAACGATCTCCTCATTTCAGGGGATTTTTTTCTTTGATTGTATCTCGCCAATTCAGGGCATATGAATTAATAAAATCAGATTTTCAGTCACGTCTCGTCTTGTACATTTTATTTGCAAAAAATGTCTGATGTCTAAAAGAAACTGATTGCATAGAATACAGATGTTTATCTTTGAATAAAGTCACATGCTTGCAGGAAATGTACTTACTCTCAGAAGTGCCTAACTCCTATGACGGAATCCAGTAAGGGATACCTCGGGATTATCTTGTGCGTTTCTCTATCTTTTTCAGGATTGCAGGTATCCAGAACGCAACTTGGGGCATGTAAGCTTCATCCCAGCAAGCTGGCAAATCAACACTCACTCCATCTTAGCACCCAAAGTGTTTTCTCCCCAGCTGAGTTGCCACTTATTACTTCTCCCCATCAGAGTTGCCAGAGCGATGCCAGAAGGCGCCCATATCCCCGGCTGAGTCAAGGATCCTCTTCAACAGAATCCCTAGGGAGATCTTTCAGTGATCTCTCTTTCTCCCCAGCCGAGTTGCCATCTCACCCTCAACCGAGTACCAAAGTCAGGGAACCATCTCCCCACAGAGCTTCAGCCTTTATCCAGAAGAGCAACGCATGAAGAACTCACAACAGAGTGAAGAAAGCTTCCACAAACCCCAGCTGGGTCCCCCATTACTGAGACGGGCCTATCAGTGACCCGAATCCCCAGGCAGATATCACTTAATGACAGATCTACCAATCATCTCACCCCCAGCTGGGATGTTCACTTCAACAGATCGATCGAAGATCTTCGTGGCAGCGGGATCCGAATCCCGGTTTGGTATCTTTGCATAATCATAGCATTCGCATCATACTCACCCACAAAGCGTAGCATTCCGTTTTAGCACGGAGCATTACGGCAAAAATCAAACATATGGCATATTCATGAGCCACGTTTTGAATCAACACTTGTGAATAATGACAATCCGTCAGTATACAGAATACTTCCCCCATTTCCCCAGCGGAAGTTCCCCAGCAAAAGCAGTTGCCTCCCAAACACCAGTGTATATACTCTTTTTGGCACCCGTCCGTGTCAATACCCCCCAGTAAAGTCACCTGAACACTCCGTATTGCAGATACTTTTTGACACCCATCTGTGTCATAACCCCAGCAGAAAGCCAAAGACGTCCTCTTTGCACTCACATATACTTACATATGACAACCCTTTGACACCCGTCCGTGTCATATCCCCCAGCACAGTCATCTACACTTTGTATGTCAGATACTTGTTTATATTACACTCTTCTCCTTTTGACACTCGTCCGTGTCGCTCTCCCCAGCAGTTAAATACTCATCTATATACCAATCACTCTTATACTGATATTCGTCCGTATCTTATGTATGCCGCTTATACATCCCCACAGATTCAACACTAGTCCTTGTTCTTTGTTAACTCGTTGGTACTCGTCCGTACCATCATCTCAGAACATACGTCTAGAGTTTGTTTCTACATGATACTCGTCCGTATCATAGTCTTAAGGATGCTCATCCGCATCTTTAATCCATACACTGTGTCAAACACTTCTGTCTTCTTGAATATAGATACTCGTCTGTATCTACTATTCCCCAGAAGAATCCTCACAGATTCAACACTCGTCCGTGTTCTCTGTTAACCAGTTGATACTCGTCCGTATCATCATCTTTGAACAACACGTCAGTATTTGTTTCTACCCGATACTCGTCCGTATCGTAGTCTTAGGGATGTTCGTCCGCATCTTTAATCTATACACAACATCTAAACACCTATACTTTTTGTTCCTTGAATGTAAGCACTCGTCCGTGTTTACCATTCCCCAGTAGATCGCCAACAAAGCATTTCTTTTCTTTTTATCTGACACTCGTCCTGTGTCATGATAAACCCTGAGAGCAGCCGTACCCTGCTAGGTGGTCGTCCTCCACCTCTTGATGGTCGTCCTCCATCATGCTCATCCGATGGCCGTCCCCATCGTTGATATTTTAGCAGCCGTCCCCTACTAGGTGGTCGTCCTCCACCTTTTGATGATCGTCCTTCATCATTTTATCCAATGGCCGTCCCCATTGTTGATTTTGGTTATCTGGCATTCGTCCTATGTCATGACAAACCTCGAGAGCAGCCGTCCCCTGCTAGGTGGTCGTCCTCCACCTCTTGATGGTCGTCCTCCATCATGCTCATCCGATGGCCGTCCCCGTCGTTGACCTTTTATCCGGCATTCGTTCTATGTCGCGATATTTTCGGCAGCCGTACCCTGCCAGGTGGTCGTCCTCCACCTTAGATGACCGTCCCTCATCTTAACCCAAAAGAGCAGCCGTCCCCTGCTAGGTGATCGTCCTTCACCTTTGATGACCGTACCTCATCATCTGTTTATTTCATTTATTCTTTAACCCGATGGCCGTCCCCGTCGTGGTCCCTTTTCCTTTCAGTTTAGCCCGATGGCCGTCCCCATCGTTGGTTACTTTACTTTATGAACTTGATGGCCGTCCCCGTCATGTTTCATTAATCCCTAGAGAATCTTACAGCTTTATCTTGATGGCCGTCCCCATCATAATTCTTTTCCCCAGCATGTCGGCCGTCCCCGTCATTGCTTTATTTTCCGCACCTTTCCCAGCATGTCGGTCGTCCCCGGCATTGCTCTTTACCCAGCAGTCGTCCTCTGCTCGACGGTCATCCTCCGTCGCCCACACTTTACAATATACTTTATTTTCCTTTACAATCTATATCCCTTTTCTTCTTCATTCTGTGAGTGCAAATTTTGGACTGTCTTTGATATTCAACCACAAGTTATCTTGTTTGCCTGTTAAGCCGTCGCTTACAACCTGCACAGCTAACTCATGTTTGAATAGGGGCAGCTGTAAACACCCTAAATTTGCCCTCACCCATTCACACCATGGCTTGTGATCATTTCATATGCATAAACACAATCATACCATCTCATATCACATCTTGATCCACTGCATAGGTTCTAAGTCATCTGCATCTAGGGTTTGTGATCTGAGCAATCCAAGAGCTTCTTGAGCCACTCCAAAGGTCATCAATCACTTCAAAGGGGTCTATGTGTGTTCAAGTATCATATTACATCCTCCCAAAGTCAAGAATGTCAAAGAATCACAAGAACTGGGATTGGTATGGAAGCTGAGCCAGGTTTGACTGCACAGATGACCTAAAATTAGGGTTTTGGTTTCAGAGGCCATAACTCCAAATTTTTTGGTCATTCTTGTTTCTATTGGTCTCTATATGGTATAGGGAGTATGCATATCAATTTTCATGAAGAAATTCCATGGGGAAGTCATCTGATCAAGAGTTGACTTTTCAAGCAAGTCAATACAAAATCAGGGCATCTGAGGCTCCCAATGACCCAACCAAGGGGTGATCTTCATCATTTTGAGTGTATATGATCTTTATTTGATCATAGAAGAAGGTTGAAGTTCACAAAATTCAAGAATTACAAGTTTTTGCAAAGTTGACTTTTTAGGGCATGGTTGACTTTTAATGAAATGTCATTTTATGCAACTTTTTCAACCCTTGCTTTTTGATCCAAAAATGCTTCAAATGGAAAAACTTTGGTCATGAAAGTTGTAGATTAGATCTTTCCCTTTTCAAAAAGTACAAGAACATGACCTAATTCATTTTGGATCAAAAGTTATGGTGTGTCAAAGTTGGCAAAAATCACTAATTTTCAAAATATGCACCAAATGGAAAACTTGCAAAAACTTTGTACCAAGGCATTTGTGACTTCTAATTCATGTCTAACCATTACACAAACATCACATGTGACCTAAAGTTCAGAATGGATCAAGAGTTTCTCATGTTTCATGGTTTGTATAGCAAGATCTTTCCATATGAACCAAAAGGGAACCAAGTTGCAAAACCATCATAACACTTCCATCCACTTGTTGCCTTGGCTGCTGGACCAACCCTAGCCTTTCCCCTCACCATGCTGCGCCAGCCCACACCCTTGTACTAGCCTAGAACACAACCCATGCTTCTCTTACACAAGAGTGGACTTTTTGCAAAAGCTAGCACACCTATCACAAAAGGCCAAGTCACATCATCTGACCAATGGCATTTGTTTATGCAAAGAAAATGCCAGCCATTTCATACAACAAGCCAGCCTGAAAACTCACCACAACACACATTCACAAACTCTCTCTAACTTGCATTTTCCTTCGAATCTGATTCCACAAGCCATAAACACCCAAACAAACTCCACTAATCAACTCACCTTGCTTCACTGAACCAAAACCAGCAAGACCTAAGCCTGAAACCAGCAAGAACATTACTCTTCCATTTTTCACTCTCAAAGCCAAAGCTTTCGAAACTCATTCCACAGGCCACAAACACTTGAACAAACTTCACAAACCTTCTCAAATCATCATCCTGATCACAAAGAACCCCTCACCTTTGCCTGAAACAGCCTGAATCACAAACACCATCCTCACCTGAGCTTGAACAGAACTTGTTCAATCTCCCTAACCAGCCAGCATAAACTTCTTCTAAGCATCCAGACATCATCAAGGGGTCATAAGGAGTGGATTTCACAAGGAGGGGAGATCAGAAAGTTGCAAATTTGAAAGCTTCGAAACTCAGGTAGCTCAAGAACATTTTTTCCAGAAATCATTTTTTAAGTTCTTAAGTTGTTATTCATGCTTCCCTGATCATAAATATGTCTTTAGTTTTGAAAATGGTGGAGAGATGAGAGTTTAATCAGTCTCTGAAACTTTTTGCCCTAGATTTTGTTTGCTTCGATTCAGCCATTTCTGGAATGATAAATATGTTTTGATTGGGGGTTTTGGTTCGTGAGTGAGTGGGGATCATTCCTGTGTTTTTAGATTTCATTTTAGAAGCGTTTAGAGTGAGATTGGGTTTTGGGGTGAACGGAGAAGATGACCGGAACACTGTTCCGGTCACCTGAAGGTAATTAACGGCAGGATTATGGCATAAGCATTAATTAGCTGAGTTTGAATTTGGTCCGTTCATTTGCGCGCGTGGTCAGCTCCCGCGTCCTGGGGTTTGAATCTCAGCCATTAGATTGGCTGACTTTTTTCCTTTTCCATTTAATTTCATTTTATTTTCACATTTATTTCATTTGTTTTGTACAATTTATTTAAAATAACAAAAAATTTTTAAAAATTATGAAACTTTTTGTCAAGAGTTTCATTAATTTTTAAAACACAAAAATATTTTTATTTTTATTTTTAGCATTAAAAAAGTATTTTTAAATATTTAAAAGTTTATTTTTAATTGATTAATGAAAATTAATTTATTAAAAATACTTTTAGGTATTTAAAAATCACCAAAAAATTCATGAAATGTTTTAAGACATTTAGAAACATTGTCCAACCTTCAAACCAAATTTATTTTTTGATCTTGATGCATTTTGAGAATTTTTCATTGAATTAAAATCATTTTGATGCATTATTTTGATCCAAACTTCAAAAAATCATTTCTGCCTAACCCTAAAGAGTTGGACCTTGATTCTTTTTGAATTGCATTGTGTTTAGCATGTAGTTTGTGATATTAAATGGCCATGATTTGATCTTTCATTTTCATTTTGTTTGGTAATTTTCTTGTTTAGGAACCCTAAAACCCTAGAAAACTTAGAAAAATCATAACTTGAAATTGGTTAGGAGTTGAAACCTCTCCTTTGGGCAGTGAGTTAGTATAGGTTTAGGGGTCCTTTGAGTGCATTCTCAATTTTTTATAATGTTGTTTGCTTCTGGTTTTGGTTTTTGTTTGTTGCATTGATCATAAACCCTAATTTGGGCTTTCATATGCATCCATCTTGCATCTCCTTGCATAACATGACTTGCCATGACATTCCATGCCTCCATTTGATTCATTTAACATCATAAGACATATTGAAAGCATGTTTGATCATTGCACCTTGCATTTGTCATGTTGTATGCCATATGCACCTCATAACTTTCCATGTGTGTTCTTGGTTCTTAACTTGCTCCGTGTGCATTCATAAGCTTGTATGATCATCCACATGTTTTGTTTCTGGTTTGTAGCATCTCATAGCATCATTAACATCACATATATGCTTCTGGTTTTGGTTTGCATCATGTCATTCCATCCCATTTTGCATTGCATTGCATTTCTTTTCTAACCTTTCAGGTGGTAAGTGATTTTGAGAAGTGGATTTTCCTTCACTTCTCATAACTTCTCTTTATCTCTTTTATGCATCCTTGCTTCATTTTTGTATGTGCTTGAGATTGAGCTTGCTCATTCTTCTTCTTCCTACTTTCTTTCTTTAAGTGACTTGACTTCTTGAATGAAGCAAGTTACTTTGCTTCTCTTGATCCTTTCATCTGCTTCCTGGTGGTTCCATTGAAGATTTCCTCTTGTTAACCTCACAAACCTTAGGAGCAACCAAGCATGACAATGATTAGGATTTTGATTAGTTCCCCACTTAGTTTTACCTTTGTGTCTCTTTTGAGTCCTCTCTTCTCATCTCATAATCAGGGACTAAACCCTAAAGGTTTTAAGGCTTTGTGATTAAGCTTATGCCTGCACCCTTCTATTAGGATGGAGTGTATAACTTTAATCCTAAGTGTTAAACCCTTAATGTGTTTAAATCCTTTAATCAATCCATCTAATAATCATCAAGACTTCACACTTGTAACTTGGGCCTTGCATTAGGGTTCTAATTCTTCCTTAACTGGTTAAGAAGGACTAACCCTAGTGTTAATGGACAAGTCCCCCTCAAGTTGTCTTACAAATCATAAAAAATCACTTCATCATCATATCATTAAAATAAAATCCACTTAATAAAGGCTTTGTTTTGTCATGAGTTTAATCCCTAACCATGGATTAAGTTGAGGAGTTTTCCTCAGCTTAAACATTCTCATCTATTATCCTTCTATTAGGATGGTGTAATGAGTCTGTTTAATCCTTGATTATGGCTTAATCTCATTACTTAACACTAAACAAAAACACCAAAAACATCTAAATAATCACAAGTAGGTTAATGATCTTAATCCTACACCAAAGGTGATTAAGTGTGAGAATCTGACTTCACACTTAAGGTATTCTCATTACCCCTAATCAGAGGGAAGATGTGATGAGTTTACTAAATCCGTTGGTTTAGACTTAAGCTCATTAACTTATGACAAACTTTCAAAAGCAATAAAAGATTGAAAACTCAAAAACAAACAATAATCGTCTCCTTCGGGATTCTCTTCTCATCTCATTCACTCATAAACGAGAACTTGCTTCTTCCGTCTAATGCAAGACAGTTTGCACCTGAGCCAGACAGGTCATACACTTGAGAATAGACAAGTAAGCAGTTCACAAGTCAATTTATCTTTCAGTCTCTTTGGGTCGAACTACGGTGTTCTGACTTCCTCATTGCACGAGAGGATACGTAGGCATAACTTAATAGTTATCGAACAAAAGTCTCTGTATATTCCCCCTCCTTCTAGCTTCATTCATTAGCCTCATGATCTTGAGCATTTCACTTCTTTCTTACACTGACACTTTCATACTTCACATCACTTTACACTGACACCTGTACATCCTTCTCCAGTTCATTTATACACAAATTGCACTGACACTACCCCTTTAAAACACAAATCTTTCAAGCGTGGATCCCGTCGAGTACGGCGGACAACCTGGGTGCTAATACCTTCCCAGGTTGTAACCAACCCCCTTTCTCAGTCTCTCTGGTTCGCGACCGTCTTATCCATCTCTTTCTAGGTCTATGCAGCATTACCTTTCCTCCGGGATAAAAATGCCTAGCTGGCGACTCTATTCATCTCCAGTGAGTTCACGGCTGTGTGTTCTCATTGTTCCTCTCGCCGACCGTTCGCGTCTGTACCTTTATCTGGGCCAGTCTCATTTAGTGGGAGCGACACCCATGATCAATTCTTTCATTTTTATTTTATATTTTATTTTCATTCTCATTTTGATTTTGTAAAAATACCAATTAGTCTCCAAAAATTCTAAATAAATTCATACATGATCTTTGACTTTTTTCCTAATTTTTAATTCCATTTTTTGAGTCAGAATTAATTTCCCAATTAATTTCTTTCATATTTCCTCCATTTTTACCAATCATCTTGTCCATTTTATTTCTCCCAAACCATAATTGATATTGATCCCATTCTTCTTGCCTTTTCCAGAGGACACGATGAAGATCCCAAAAATATTTTTGTCATAATTTTTAGGTCATATGTGGTATATGTTTGAGGCCATTATTTGAGCTTGTGCCATTAAAACCCTAATTCACTTCAAGCATTCATTTAAATGAGTAAGAATGGGAATTTTTAAGATATATTTTAGAGGTAGGTCACCTTCTGGACTTTTTGTTTGAATGTCCGATTACATAATTTTTCAAAGCCATTTGCTATTTTTCCAAGTATCTTGTACTAAAAGTCACATTTTGGTCCTTCTTCTTCCTTCTCCTTATTCCATTCTGGTAAGGCATTTATGCCATTCACTTGAGGTCACAAATGTGAGTCCCTTAGGTACCATTAGAGGTCATTGAATGTTGTGTATCCATTTTAGGTCATCACCCTTTTGATTTTTGTTGATTACTTGATCCATAAGTTACACATGTGTCCATTTGCCCTAATTATTCTTCTATTTCCATCTTAAGACTTCTAAACCTATCTCATGAGTATTCCAACCATGTTACATCATTTTTATGCATCTTATAAGTGTTCCACAATCATCTTTATGCATTCACTTCTTCTCATAAGTCTTCATGCTTCATTTAGTTCCACATGACATCTTGAAACTCCAAAATCAAACTTTTGTATTCTTAACCCTAATGCCTTCCATGCCATTTCATTTGTGATTATTTTGTGAGTTCAAATTTCATTTTAAATTTTCATCAAACCCCTGGTTTTTGTGTGGGAAGTTCAAATACCTTTGATCATGTTTGACTTTATTCTAAGTCTTTTTCTTCCTTTGAAGTTCCATGTTCATTTCTTCTTATTCTCACTTCATTCAACATAATGTTTGAATCTTTATCACTTGAATCTCTTTGTTCCCACTTTGTTTCATATCTTAGGGAAATTTCATTAAGTGTTAGCTTCTGGAGTTTTCATTCACCTTTGACTTCATGCAAGATTTCCATGCTTAATCACTTAGGTTTCTCATGTGACTTCACTTTAACTCCTATTAGGGTTTAGCTCCTTTTTAGGGTATAGTTTGAGGTAGTTCATTGTCATGGCTTTAGAATACTTTGGTATGAGTTATCTACTGACTTTATAAGCTTGTTATCATGTAAGATCCTTTAGATTTAGGTCTTATCCCTAGAAGTTCATTAATGTTTTCCCTTAGCTAGTTTGAGCTTTCCTTGAGCTTTGCCATGATTATGTGTTCAAATTGCTTATGTGTTCAAATTGATTCATCATTCTAAATTTTGTTTTGTAGGGGGAAAGATTGAGGTAATCCTCATGTCATTACTATCTATTATGCATTATAATTGTGTTTGCCTTAGCACCTTATTCTTTGCTCTTAGGCTTTCCCTTTCTTTAGAGACAACTTAACTTCCTTAGGAAGTAAGTTAGTTTCTAACTCTCTTTTCTTCTTTTCCTTTCTCATTAGGATTAGAGAACCTCATTAACCATATTATCTCCTTTGGCATGCAATAAATAACTTAGGGTTGTGTCTTAGTCCCCTTAGTTTGTCCCTTTTTCAACTTGAGTCATTCTTTCTCATCTCAAACAAAAATCATAAAGACATTTAATAAAGGATAGAAGTAATCTCTTGTGTATAGCCTTATTCCATGGGGCACTCATATTCATTCCATCTTGGAATAGTGTGAGCTTGTCTAGCATGATGTACAAGTCTGATCATGAGACTAGATTCACAAAGAAAGCATAAAAAACATTTCTTCAAAAGCTACAAAAACATGTAATAAGTTCAATAAGCTAGTGAACTTAGACTCTAATCCTTGGAAACAAGTCTTGGTAAATTCTCCTTACTTGGTGTGCTTGTTCTACTATTCCATCTTGTAGTGTAGTAGCAAGTACACATTCCATGGAAAAGAGTTTGAATTCACTTCCTTGTGCCAAATTCATAGAAAACTCTAAAAAGCAAACAACAAACAATAAGCGACTTTCCTTCGGGAACTCTCTTCTCATCTCATTCATTCTCAACGCAAACTTGCAACAAATTGTCTCATTTGCAAGATGGTAAACGCACTCGTACCAGACGAGCCTGCAACACCTGAGCATAGACATAAGCAGTTCCTGTGCATAAAAAACACAAACAAATAGTTCCCACCCCTAGTTAGGGGAATTACGGCGACTCTGATCCTCATGTCCCGATGAGGTACGTAGGAAGCGGGGTAGGGCCCATTTGAGCACATTCTTTATTTTCCCTATATTTCCTTCTTCCTCTTAGATCTCTTTTTCCAATTCCCTTTCTAATTTTAGTTCCAGTTCCAGTTAGCAGTTTTTGTTCAGCAGCATCTTATTTCTCACCCTTTGAAACAGACAAACAAGCGTGTATCCCGTCGGGTACGGCAGACGATCTGGGGTGCTAATACCTTCCCAGGTCGTAACCGACTCCCGAACCCAGATCTTTGGTTCGCAGGACCTTGTCCTTTCCTTCTTTCTCAGGTTTGTGCAGCATTACCTTTCTCGTTCCTTCAGGATAAAAATGCCTTGCTGGCGACTCTACCTTTTTCCGCGCCACTTTCGCGTTTGTACTAGGATGAAAATCCCGGGAGCGACAGTATGCCCATCCATAAGAATTATAGAACCTTCATTAAGTATGTATTCTACTGACTTTGAAAATTAATGAAGCATTAACACATGTTCATCTTGCATAATCATGCATTCTTCTTACACTTACTTCACTTAGAGTTTCCTTAGGGTTTAAGGCATAGTTTGAGCTTAGTTGGCTTGTGATTAGTTTCTTAGACTTAAGGAGATATCTTAGAGATTAGATACTTACTTTAGAAGTCATATACCAATTATGCACCTTCACCTTTAGACTTAGGTCTTATTCTGAACCCTAGTTTCATATTAGGATGTGTGTGAGGTTTAATTGCCTGTATTCCTTTGCTTTGGTTTCCAATATGCAAATTATTGTGACACTAACCTTTTGTGTAGAGGCTATGGTAAGTGATTGAGTATGTGGATATTTATCCATACTCATACATATTCTCCCTTCTCTTTTAAAATATTTCTCTTATGTGATTGTGAAAAGCATCCTTATGCTTCTTTGTCATTTCATTTCCTTTCATCCTTTTGAGTTATTATCTCATCTTCAACCTTTGAAGTGAGGAACTTGTTCTTATTCTCTCTTCATATAGGTTTATACTTCTTCAAACCTCACTAACCATAGGATATCCATTGTATAATGACATAAGGTGAGTCTTAGTTTCCCATTTAGTTTACCTTTGTTTCCTTGAGTCTTCACTCTCTAATCTCAATACAACTCAAAAATACCTAATAAAGGTTGAAGTGACTTCTTGTGTCATACACTTATTCCATGGGGCATTTGCGTCTATCCCATCTTGGAGTATTGTAAATTTGTCTAGCATGATGTACAAGCCTTAGCATGGAGTCATTTTCACAAAGAAAACCTAAAAATTACTTCTTCATTAAAACCCACAAAGCACTTAAATAAGTAAAAGTAGGCTAGTGTGCTTGAGCCTTAATCCTTGGAACTAAGTCTTGCGGATCTTATCCTTACTTAGTTGTACTTCTTCTTCATTCCATATTGGAGTGATGTAAGAAGTACATACTCCATTGAATGAGACTTGAATACACTCTCCTATGCAAATTCAAACAAAAGCTTCAAACCATCAACAAGCGTCTTTCCTGCAGGAATTCTCTTCTCATCTCCTTCACTCTTAATGGAAGAACTCGCTTCGACTTGTCTTTTTTCAAGACGGTAAACACACTCGTTCCAGACGAGCCTGTAACACCTGAGCATAGGCATAAGCAGTTCAATCATAAAAAAACACATACAAACAAATTTCCTCCCTAGTTAGGGGAACTACGTTGACTCTGATTCTCATTCCCGATAAGATACGTAGGCAGTGGGGTAGGGCCTATTCGAGCATATTCTTTCTTTTCCCTACATTTTTTTCTCTTTCTTTTTTTCCAGTTCAGCAGCAGATGAAGCAATTTACAACACCCTTTGAATAGTACAAGTTGTAACACCCTTCTACCCCAAAACAAAATATTTAGAATAATATCAGAGTAACCACAAGAAAGGTATCACACATCTATCGAAAACATCAAACATATAGTTTCATGTCTCGTAACACGGGTTAAACAACATCATAGAACCATATATATTCATTTTCGTAGCGGAATAAAACTTCATCGTTCAAACATCATTAACTTGCTTCATAAACATAACATTATCCATCCAGAATTTAAAATCAAAAAAATAAAGGAAAATATCCTCAAATAAAATATATTTAAACAAGTTTAATAACTAAAACCCCATCTCAGTGTTACATGACACAGAGCAGGACACAAAGACTCCAGACCACTTCTAAAGTAAATAAGGTACGCTCCGAGACCCATGAAAAACTCCTCTTGAAGTGCAAGGCTATTCTTTATCATCTGCAAGTTACCCACAAAGGAGGCAACATTTCCAAGCAGGCAGGGTGAGTAATCATAACTCATTATAAATATACGAGAATATGGAATATAAATAAGTTAGCATAAGCATGTCATAACATCAACAACAATAAAAATTCAGCATCAACAACACAATCATGAACACATTCCCATAATGCAATTCCAACTATCATGATATGTAATTATGTATGTGGTACCAATTTCATCGTGAGATGGATACATGAACATCAACCCTCCACAAGGGAGCACACTGTAATCACCGAATCATTTCAATCCACACAATGGGATTGGAGCTACCAAATAGGCCGAAGCCCCATCGAGAATGTCATGAAATGCAATGATGTGTTACACCGTAAAAATTCATCGAGAAATTAAAGGCGCATCATTCATTTCATATCCAGCAGTTCAAACATCAAGTAATCATATAATTTCATCTCAATAACACATCAAAAACCTCCCCTTATTAACAACTTCAACTCATCAAGACATAACCCGATCCCGGTAAAATTATAAGGCAATTTTGATTGTTTTTCCAAAAATTCAGTTCATAAAATTATTTCACTTCTCTCATTTTCATTCATCAAAATAAAGCTCATTTTATGCTCTTTCCGACACTTCAAACGGAATGCAAATCGGACCTACGGTTTAAAAGATATGAATTTTTAAGGAACTGAAAATTGTCTCTAATACAGTGTTAACCGGTTAACCCATAGCGTTAACCGGTTAACGCCTGTACGTTTTCAGAAAATACGCTATTTTTGCAATAGTTAACCGGTTAACCTATAGCGTTAGACGGTTAACGCACGTTTTCTAGCAGTTCTCTGCTACTTTATGCAGACTGCACCAAAACCCCAAAATTCCCCTACGGGTTTCCATACCAAATCACTCTAAAATTCCTTCAATTCATCAATCAATTACACACAACAACAAAGCAACAAACCATACATCAATCTTATTATTCTAACACATATTAACTACTCCAATTCATCAAATTATACTCCTAAACTCAACCTAAGTTAAAATCCCCAAATTTCACAAAACTCATACAAATCTAATCTACTCAACCACCAATTCCTATATAATTACAATAGATTGTGAAAACTCCCCATACCTTAGAGAATTTCGCCGATTAACACTCTTCTCCAAGGTTCTTCAAGCTTCCTGACTCTGAGCTTCCTTTCCTTCCTTTTCTTCAAAGCTCTTCACCAAAACACGATAGAAATTAGAATTTGATCGTGTAATTCCTTTTTACCAAAAACTATCCCATTTTATATTTTTCCCATCTTAACCTTACACTTTTCATATAAATACCACCTTACCCTTTTCTTTAAAATATTTTTAATAATAATACAAAATAGCATAATAATACACTTTTATCCTTATTATATAATAATACATTTTTCTCCAAAATTCTTCATTTTAATCCAAATCCTCTAATCCTTCTAAATTAATTAAATTTATATTTTCGGGGCGTTACACAAGAAAGCGTGGATCCCGTCGAGTACGACAGACGTGAAGGGGTATTAATACCTTCCCTTCATGTAACCGACTCCCGAACTCATTCTATCTGGTTCGCAAGACCTTGTTCTTTCCTTTCTCACGTTTGTGCAGCACTACCTTTCCCTTTCCTTGGAATAAAAATGTCTGGCTTGCGACTCTTCTTCTTTTTATGCGCCACTTCGCGTTTGTACCAGGATGTAAATCCCGGGAGCGACACCCGTATAATCCTCAATTATGATTTTCCAATAATACCCTTATTCTATTTTCTTTTAATCAATTTAATTCTAAATAATTCTATTTCCTCCAAATTAAATCGGTAAGTCCACAAAATTGTCATTTGCCAAATATTTCTCCTCGACACGTCACCGAAATCAAAAGTCCTCACCAAAAACTCTATTATTCAATAATCGGCTTAATTACTTAAATAAATAATTATTTCAATTATTCAAAAATACCCGATAATTCTTTGACGCACTTAATCATCCCATAAACCATAAATTCTTCAAAACCATCACATAATCGTCATCAAAACATCACCGAATTCAAATAATTCACATTGACTCATAATATTTATATATTCACTCCAAATTAATTAAATAAATAAATAATCTAGAAATCGGGGCATTACAACTCGTCCTAACATCTGAACTCGTGACTCACCTTTTTCACAACACAGAAACATATGATGCATGACATGTAAAAATGCAATGACAACAACACAACAAATGAATACAATCCAATATATGACTTTAAATAATCATGTAACAACAACAACATCATAACAATGAATAAAGCCCCACTTCTGACTATAAACAATCCTGCATTCAATTCATCACTAGTAGTTCTCACTTTGAACTACTCATCTCATCAATTCATCAGCAAGCATGTACAATAATTCACATAATTATACATACATTTTACAACACATATTCACATATTGAACATTCATCCACGCATAAATTGTCTCACAAGGCATTACCATGAGGTAGCTCTGCGCATTAGCTTTACAACACTTCAAACTGCACCATATTTGGACTTGCGAAACTAAAGTTATTGCAAAATAATCGGCTAACAAAATATGATTTAGTTTAGTAATTTTTTTTAAAATCAACTAGTGTCAATCGATTGACATATGGGTGCAATCGATTGACATCAATCCCTATTACATTCTTCCTTTCCAATTTTTCACGTTTTGGTTGTAAGCAATCAATTGATTCAGGAAATCAATCGATTGACATAGTTTAATTTTTCAAAAAAAATCCAAAATTACACGCATGAAAACATTGGATGTCAATCGATTGACATCAGCCCAAAATCCAAAAATCCCAGTTTTTCACACATAATTCCATCTTCCTCATTCCCTATCCTTCATACATAATCTCAACTCTCATTATAACATTTAAATACATCAATTATATATCCTCATATGATTAATACATGAACTACCCACTGATTAAACACTTAATCTGTTACATTTATCATGAATTAACGCAATTATGTTCATACCCTAAAACACCCAATTTTCAACACAAATTCATCATTAAATCAATTAACTCATGAACGTAAAGCAACATTACATTAAACATGAATTTCACATCAACTCATGGAATAAAAACATAATCAGAAGCATCATATATCATATTAATATCCAACAACGGAGAAAGAGAACCCTATTAGAGGTTTAGGGAAATATCTCTACCCTTTCATGATTAAGGCGCCGTCAGATGGATAATTACCCCTATCTTATAAATTCAGCAAGCAAAGCAAGAAATCTTCTATGGTTTCCTCTCTTAAAGCCCCAACTCTCGAAGACTCGGGCTTTCTTTTCAATGTTTCTTAAAATATATAGTAACTTAATTAAATTCCTTATAATTATATTTTTGGCCTAACTATACATAAGTCTCTCTCCATTTAACCACCTAATTTCCATTGTTTACAAAATATGCCCCAACTCTTAATATTCTACTAATTTCTCAAATTATAATTAATTAAATCCTACCAAAAATCTAGTTAAACACGCATAATTCACAACAAATTTCGTCACTGGCCAAACACGTCATAAATCACATAAATTAAATTTAAATTAATTAATTAAATAAATCAAGAAAATAAATAAATAAATCATGGTGTTACTTAGTGCTCTTTGAATAGTGGAGAATGTGTATAACTTGATGTCGCTCCCGCCTAATGACATAGGGCCAAGAGGGGTACAGACGCGAATGGTCGGCGAAAGAGAGAGAAATGAGGGTGAACTGAAAAGAGTCGCCAGCTAGGCATTTTTATCCCGAAGGAAAGGTAATGTTGCATAGACTTGTGAACTGCTTACTTGTCTATGCTCAAGTGTATGACCTGTCTGGCTCAGGTGCAAACTGTCTTGCGTTAGACGGAAGAAACAAGTTCTCGTTTATGAGTGAATGAGGTGAGAAAAGAATCCCGGAGGAGACAATTATTGTTTGTTTTTGATATTTTCAATCTTTTATTGCTTTTTTGTGTTTGTCATAAGTTAATGAGCTTAAGCCTAAACCAAGGGTTAGTAAACTCATCATATCCTCCCTTTGATTAGGGATAATGAGAATACCTTAAGTATGAGATAAACATCTCAACTTAATTACCATGATGATGCAAGATTAAGATCATTAACCTACTTGTGATTATTTAGATGTTTTTGGAGTTTTTGTTTAGTGTTAAGTAATGAGTTTAAGCCATAATCAAGGATTTAATGGACCCATTACACTATCCTAATAGAAGGATAATAGATGAGAACATTTAAGCTGAGGAAGGCTCCTCAACTTTATCCATGATTAGGGATTAACCTCATGACATAATAAAGCCTTTATTAGAGTGGATTTTAGTTAATGGTAATATTAAGAAGTGGATTTTATGGTTTGTAAGACAACTTGAGGGGGACTTGTCCATTAACACTAGGGTTAGTCCTTCTTAACCAATTAAGGAAAGAATTAGAACCCTAATGAAAGGCCCAAGTTACAAGCTTGATGTCTTAGTGATTATTAGATGAATTGATTAAGGGATTTAAACACATTAAGGGTTTAACACTTAGGATTAAAGTTATACACTCCATCCTAATAGAAGGATACAGGCATAATCTTAATCACAAAGCCTTAAAGCCTTTAAGGTTTAGTCCTTGATTATGAGGTGAGAAGAGAAGACACAAAAGATGACACAAAGGCAAAACTAATGGGGGACTAATCAAATCCTAATTGTTATCATGCTTGGGTGTTCCTAAGGTTTATGAGGCTTGCAAGAGATCTTCAGGAGAGCCACCAAGGAAGAAGTAGGATGAAGGGAAGAGAAGCAAAAGAAGCAAGTCAACTTACTTCACTTAAGAAGATAAGTTGCTTGAAGAAAGAAAGAGAGAAGGGAACATGAATGAGCAAGCTCACTCTAATACAAAAGTAAAATTCAGCAATGAATACATAAGAGAGATGAGAATAAATTGTGAGAAGTGAAGGCAAATTCACTTCTCAAAGACTTACCATCTGAAAAGTTAGCAAAAGGAAATGAAAATGAAATGTATGCAAAGAGGAAAACCAAAACCAGAAGCAAGTTCATGATGCAAATGATGCCAAGGGATGATATGAAAGCATGTCAACCTATGAAAATGATCATACAAGAGATGGGGATGCAAATGAAGCATGTAAGAAGCATGAAGGTTCATGAATGCATATGAAATGAAATGAAAGAATAACATGGTAAATGGATGATGCAATGATCAAACATGTTTCTAATGTGTCCTAATATGTCTTATATGTCATGTGAATGCACAAAATGTCATGGCAAGTTCATGGATGCAAGCATATACAAGATGAATGCAAGTGAAGATGAGAAATTAGGGTTATATGAACATATGAGATGCAAAACTCAAAAACAGAAGCAAATGATAAGATAAAAAAATTTAAAATGGACTTAAAGGAACCCTAAACCTATACTAGTTTACCATCCAAAGGGGGAGGTCAGAAGCTAAACCCTAAGGGAGTTATGAATTTCCTAAGTTTCTAGGGTTTTAAGGGTGATCCTCAAAGTAAAATTCCAAACAAATTGAAAATGCAAGATAAAAATGAAACAAAAATGGTTTTAGAAACTAGAAGTCATGCATAGAACAATGCAAAAATAATCATTCACAAACTCAACTTGGTTTAAAAGTTATGAATTTTTGAAGTTAGGGTTGAAACTGTACAAATTTAAGAACCCTAATTCAAATGAAAAATGTCAAAGCATGATCAAAACCAAAAAGAAATTTATATGGTGAGTTTGTAAATGCTTCTAAATGTTCAAAGATGTCCTCTGATATTTTTTGTGATTTTTAAATACTTAAATGTATTTTTAATTAATTAAAATCAATTAACTAATCAAAAATAACATTTAAATGATTTAAAAATATTTTTTTAATGAAAAAAATAAAAATAAAAATATTTTTGGGTCCTGAAAATTAATAAAAGGTTTGATAAATATTTTCAAAATTTTTTAATGTTTTTTACTATTTTTAAAAATTCGTATAAGATAAAATAGAAAAAATGAAATAAAAACAAAATAAATGGAAAGTATACAGGATGGATGGTGGGGATTGAAATTGGGGTTTGAATGGATTGACTGGGCGCGCATCTGGACGACCCACATTTAAACTGAGCTAAACTCAATTAAAATATTAATTAAACCTAATTAAACATTAATGACATGATCCTGGCCCTACAATGCATGCGGGAAAGCTTGATCTAACAATCCAGGTTCAAAAAGTGCCCTAACCCTAATTAACCTAATTAATCACTTTCAGGTGGCCGGAAATGACCTTCGTTCATCTTCTCCGGCCACACCTCCCCTGAAAATTTCCCAAAACACTCCCTAGGCCATTTCTGGAGCTCTAAAGCTCCAGATTGATTCCTCTCACCTTCCTAAGATCAACCTCACCCTCAAACTTCATTTCTTTTCATCCAAAATCAAGATTCGATTCAAAGTTTAAAAATGACAGAAATTTCAGAACAACCATACAACCTCATTTCTCAACCATTTTCAAAAATACAAAGCTCAGTGTATTCAGGGGAGCATGCTTAATCATTTAATAACTTAAAAGAAGATTTTTGGAAAAATGTTTCAAGGGGATACCTGAGATGAAGCTTTGCTAATGGAGTTGCCCGAGCCTTCTTCTGGATGCAAACAACCTCCTCTAACCTCCCTTGAGCTTCTTTGATGCTTTGTTGAAGTGTATGTGACCTCTTTTCAAAGTTCAGTGATGTTCAATTTAAAGGGGGGGGGAATCGTATTTTATGTATGGTGACTTTCAGGGAAAAGTGAAGGGTGGGAAATGTTCAGTGATGAATTTGGAGATGAATGGTGGTGTTTGTTTTGAGAATGAGTGGCTGAGTTTTGAGATTCGATAGAAAATGCAAGAGGGAGAGTTTTTGTGAACTATGGCAATGTTGTGGTTTCAGGCTTGGTTCTTGTGTGTTTTGAGTTTCATTTTGTCCACATATCAAGTTGTGATAGGTCTGTGGAGTTGGTGTGGGCTATGATGATTGGTATGGCCTTCTTGCAAAAAAGTCAACAAAGTTGTACTTTGAGGTATGGGCTGGTTCAGGCCAAGGACAAAGGGGTGTCTGGTGCAGCTGGGATTGAGGATGTCCATGGAAATCACTTTGAGGCAAATCAACAAGTTTGTGAAAGGTTATGGGAGGTTTTGCAAATTTTTGAACCTTTGTCCCTTTTGAGATTTCTTTATGTGCAAGTCATGAAATTTGGAAATTCTTGGGCCAATTCTGAGTTTTAGGCAATGTGTTATGTTTGTATGATGGTTAGAAGTCAATTTGAGGACACAAAATGAATTGGCAAGAGGTTTTGCAAAATTCCCTCTTTGGCATGAAACATGAAATTATGTGATTTTTGCCAACTTTGAAAAGCCATAACTTGAGTTCCAAAATGAATTAGATCTTGTTCTTTTACTTTTTAAAAAGGGAATGATCCAATCTACAACTTTCATGACCAACAATTTTTCACTTGAAGCATTTTTGGTTAAGAAAGAGGAGGTTGAAAAACTTTCCCAAAATGGAAAGTTTACATTACAAGTCATTTCCATTTTTGGCAACTTTTGGTTTTGCTCAATTTTCTTCAAATTTATGAACTTCTAAGCAATTCAATGATCAAATAAAGATCATATAACTTCAATTTGATGAAAAATCCACTTTGGGTCCATTGATGGGGGCCTCAGATGCCCTGATTTGGCTCTGACTTGCTCAAGAAGTTACCCAGTGATCAGATGACTTCCACAATGAATTTCTTCATCAAACTTGGTATGTATGATCCTTATGACATATTAAGACCAATATAAACAAGAATGACCAAAAAATTTGGAGTTATGGCCTCTGAAACCAAAACCCTAATTTTAGGTCATCTGTGTAGTTAAACCTGGCTCTGCTTCCATGTCTTGCAAGTTCTTGTGATTCTTTGACTTCCTTGATCTTGGGAGGATATAATATGATGATTGAACATATATGGACCCTCTTGAGATGATTGAAGACCTTTAGAGTGGCACAGATGGATCTTGGATTGCTCAGATCACAAACCCTAGATGCAGATGACTTTGAACCAATACAGTGAAGCAAAAATGCAATATGAGATGATATGATTGAACTTATGCAAATGAAAAGATCACAAGCCATGGTGTGAACTTAGTGAGGGAAAATTTGGGGTGTTTACAGCTGCCCCTATTCAAGCATGAGTTAGTCGTGCAGGATGTAAGCGCCTGGCTTAACAGACAAACAAGATAACTTGTAGTTGAATACCAAAGACAATCCAAAATTTGCACTCACTGGGTGTGAAGAAGAAAAAGGATATAGATTGTAAAAGGAAGTAAAGTATGATTATAAAATGCGGGCGATGGAGGAAGACCATCGAGCAAAGGACGACTACTGGGGATAAAGCAATGACGGGGACGGCCGACATGCTAGGGGAATAAGGAGATTATGATGGGGACGACCATCAAGCAAAGAAACAGGATTCTCTGGGAATTAAAGGTAAAGGCAATGATGGGGACGGCCATCGGGTTAATGAAATAAATGATGAGGGACGGTCATCAAAGGTGAAGGACAATCACCTAGCAGGGGACGGCTGCTCTGTTGGGGATAAGGATGAGGGACAGTCATCCAAGGTGAAGGACGATCACCTGGCAAGGTACGGTTGCCGAAAATATCACGACATAGGACGAATGCCGGATAGAAAAGGTCGATGATGGGGATGACCATCAGATAAGCATGATGAAGGACGATCATCAAGAGGTGAAGGACGATCACCTAGCAGGGTACGGCTGCTCTTGGGGTTTATCATGACATAGGACGAATGTCAGATAACAAGATCAACGACGAGGACGGCCATCTGATAAAATGATGAAGGACGATCATCAAAAAGGTGAAGGACGATCACCTAGCAGGGTACGGCTGCTAAAATATCACGACATAGGACGAATGTCGGATAGAAAAGGGTTCCAATAATGGAGACTTCGCTGGGGGAAAGATGAGGGACGGTCATCTAAAGGTGAAGGACGATCACCTGGCAGGGTACGGCTGCCGAAAATATCATGACATAGGACGAATGTCAGATAGAAGAAAAGTAAATTTACTGGGGATTTGCTGGGGAATAGTAAACACGGACGAGGGTTTACATCCAAGAAATGAAAGGTATAAGTGTTTGACACTGTGTATAGATTAAAGATGCGGACGAGCATCCTTAAGAATACGATACGGACGAGTACCACCTGGTTAACAAAAACACGGACGAGTGTTGAATCTGAGGAGAAATAAATGTGTATACAAGATACGGACGCGTATCTGTATAAGTAAAAATGAGCATAAGTGAGACACAGATGAGTGTTCAACTTGCTGGGGAGAGTATGACACGGACGAGTATCATAAGAGAAAGTGTATACGTTAAGAACTTATAAGTGTGAAAGATATTCTGACGATCTGTGGGGATAAGATGACACGGACGGGCGTCAATGAGAGTGTATTATGAAGGAGTGCTTGGTTTACAATGAGTGCTTAGGCAACCATGCTGGGGATTGGTGACACAGACGGGTGTCAATGGAGTGTATATAAATATATCTGTTTGTGGTTTATATCTGCAGGGGAATGATATGACACAGACGAGTGTTGGGTGAGTATATATTAATATGTATTTGTGAGGGCAAGGGGGACGCTTTGGCTTTCTGCTGGGACTATGAGTCTTTATATACATTGCTGACGGAATGTTGGAATGCACAGGTGACTGATTCAAAACATGACTTGTGATTATGCAATATGTTTGATTTTTTCCGTAATGCTTCGTATTAGACGGAATGCTACGCTCTGAGATGATTTATGATGCGAATGCTATGATTATGCAAAAGATACTGATCCGGGATTTGGATCCCGCTGCTATGGAGATCTCTGGTTGATCTGCTTTGAAAGAATATCCCAACTGGGGATGAGATCGTTGGTAGATCTGATAAGATGTATTCTTGGGGCACTAAGTCACTGATAGACTTATCTTGGTAATGAGGAGCCCAGCTGGGGATGCGGAAGCCTTCGTCACTTTATTATGAGGGAAATTCAGACATTGCTCTTCTGGGAGAGGCTGGAGCTTTGTGGGGGGATGGTTCCCTGCCTAACACTTGGCTGGGGAGGAACAATCACTGAACGATCTTCCTAGAGATTTCTGTGGGGAACCTGCTGAGGATGATAATTTCTGACAACTCGGCTGGGGATATGAGCACCTTCTGGTACTGCTCTTAAAGATGTGCTGGAGAAGTGATGCCCGACAACTCTGATGGGGAGGAGGCATTTCTGGAGCTATTTGGAAGATGTGCTGAGGAAATAATGATTTTGGCAGCTTCGCTGGGGAAAACCTTTCATGCCCCATGTTGCGCTCTGAATACCTGCAATCCTGTTAAGACAAAGAAACACACAAGTACCTCGAGGTATCCCTTACTGGATTCCATCATAGGAGTTTAGACACTCCCGGGAGTGAGTAATATATTTCCTGTAAGCATGTGATTAGAAGAGCGCATTTGTATTTATGCAACCATTATATCAAGGATATCTGACATTTTTGCAAATAAAATGTACAAGACGAAGTGTGACTGAAAATCTGATTTTATTAATTTGGGTGCCCTGAACTGGCAAATACAGTCAAAGAAACAAATCCCCTGAAATGAGGAGATTGTTACAAATTGAGAAAAAAAAAGGTGCTGGCAATGTTGATGACGCTTCAGTGAGCTTCCCTTTCGCTATGACTCGTATGACTTTTGACGCTCTTCTCATCCTGCTATCTGAAGAAGGTTGATTCTCACCGATGCTTGGACCCTTCGAAGCTTGCTGTGTTGTAAATGATACAGACGAATTCAGAATGCAGTTGTTCGCTTATTCCCTTATTTTGCGTGGATCACCCTTTCGGGTTTTCAATCCACCGGGATACCCATTTTTTCCTGAGCTGTCCAATGTGGCTTTTCAACTCAGCGGATGTACATTTTTTGTTAATTTCCCTTATTTTTGCCCGAGTCTTTATTCTGTTTTTGACTCTCCGGGATGCCCTATTTTTGCTTGGACTTACATTCTGTTTTTATGTCCAGCGGGTCTTTTTATGCGAAGTATTTTTTAACTACATATGAATTCACAGGGGACAGGAAGTCTTCACAGTCCATAGTAGTGAGCATCAGTGCTCCACCAGAGAAAACTTTCTTTACTATGAACGGACCGTCATAATTCGGAGTCCACTTGCCTCTGTGGTCTGTAGGAGGAGGAAAGAGTCTTTTCAGCACAAGATCTCCTACTTGGTATTCCCGAAGCCTGACTTTCTGATCGAAGGCTTTCTTCATTCTCTTCTGATATAACTGCCCATGACAGATTGCAGCTAATCTCTTCTCTTCGATCAGATTCAGTTGATTGTACCGAGATCGGACCCATTCTGCTTCGTTCAACTTGACATCTATCAGTACCCGTAAAGAGGGTAATTCAACTTCAACAGGTAGGACTGCCTCCATACCATACACAAGCTGATACAGTGTTGCCCCAGTGGATGTCCTGATTGAGGTACGGTACCCATGCAAGGCAAATGGTAGCATTTCATGCCAGTCTTTATAGGTGATCACCATCTTTTGCACAATCTTCTTGATATTCTTGTTAGTTGCCTCAACAACGCCATTCATCCTTGGCCTGTAAGGAGAAGAGTTGTGATGTTGAATCTTGAAGTCCCGGCACAGTTCTGCCATCATTTTGTTGTTCAAGTTGGAACCATTATTAGTAATGATTCGCTCGGGAACTCCATACCGAAAAATGATGTCTCTCTTCAGGAATCGGGCTACCACTTGCCTGGTGACATTCTCATTCAAAGGATTTGGAGGCCCATGCGCCTTGTCTGCATAAATTTGGCATTTGTGGCACTTCCTGGCATAGGCACAACAGTCTGCATCTATTGTGATCCAGTAGTAGCCTGATCTTAACAATTTCTTGGCCATTGCATGCCCTCCAACATGGGTACCGAAAGATCCTTCATGCACCTCATGCATCAGCAAATCTGCCTCTGTCTTATCAACACATCTGAGAAGTAGCATGTCAAAGTTTCTCTTGTACAAGGAACCATCAGTATTCAGGAAGAAACTACCAGCTAGCCTTCTTAATTTCTTCTTATCATTGGATGATGCCCCAGGTGGGTATGTTTGATCCTCCAAGAAGCATTTGATGTCATAGAACCAAGGCTTATCATCTTTAGCAAGGTCTGCCGAGAATACGTATGCTGGTCTGTTAAGTCTAGATATCGAAATTCGAGGCACAAAGTTGGCAGCTTGAACTTTGATCATGGATGAAATGGTAGCCAGAGCATCTGCAAACTGATTTTCATCTCGAGGGATATACTCAAGTTTGACTGTTGTGAAGAAAGTCAGTAATCTCCTCATATAGTCACGGTATGGAATCAGATGCTCCTGGTGAGTGTACCATTTGCCGTTGGTTTGATTGATTACCAAAGCTGAATCTCCAAACATAGTTAAAGTCTTGATCCTGAGGTCAATGGCTTCCTCAAGACCCATAATACAGGCTTCGTATTCAGCTTTATTGTTAGTGCAGTTAAACAGCCCCATCAAACATCATAGTCCATTCTTCTTCTGGGTCAGGCCCTTCAGTGTAAACAGGCTCTTCATGATCTTTTGCTTTTATGAACATGATGTCTTCATCAGGGAAGTCAAATCTCATAGGCTGGTAATCATCAATGGGTTGCTCAGCCAGATAGTCAGACAGTACACTGTCTTTGATGACTTTCTGAGATGTGTACTGAATGTCGTATTCTGTGAGAATCATTTGCCATCTTGCAACCCGTCCGGTAAGTGCTGGCTTCTCAAATATGTATTTGACTGGATCCATCTTTGATATCAACAAGGTGGTGTGGGTCAACATATACTGCCTTAGTCGGCGAGCAGCCCACGCTAAAGCACAACAAGTTTTCTCGAGCAGTGAATAACGTTGTTCACAGTCGGTAAACTTTTTGCTTAGGTAGTATATTGCATACTCTTTTCGACCAGACTCGTCATGTTGTCCCAGCACACACCCCATTGACTCTTCTAATACTGTCAAATACATTATTAGAGGTCTTCCTTCAACTGGAGGCATAAGGATTGGAGGCTCTTGTAAGTATTCCTTGATTTTGTCAAAAGCCCTTTGGCAGTCTTCATTCCACCTGACCGTTTGTTCTTTTCTTAACAACTTGAACAAGGGCTCACAGGTTGCTGTAAGGTGAGATATGAACCTTGAAATGTAGTTCAATCTACCTAGAAACCCCCGAACTTCTTTTTCAGTCTTTGGTGCAGGCATTTCTTGAATGGCTTTGACTTTGTCAGGGTCAACTTCAATCCCTTTTTCACTTACAATAAATCCCAGCAGCTTACCGGATCGCACCCTGAATGTGCATTTGTTGGGGTTTAGCTTCAGTTGGTACTTTCTCAGACGCTTGAATAGCTTTAACAAATTCACCAGGTGGTCTTCTTCTATGAGGGACTTGGCAATCATGTCATCCACATAACATTCAATTTCTTTGTGGATCATGTCGTGGAATAATGTTACCATAGCTTGTTGATAAGTGGCACCAGCATTCTTCAGTCCGAATGGCATTACCTTATAAAAAAATGTGCCCCAGGGTGTGATGAAAGTTGTCTTCTCCATGTCTTCAGGTGACATCTTGATATGATTATATCCTGAAAATCCATCCATGAAGGAGAACACCGAGAACTGAGTCGTATTGTCGACCAATACATCAATGTGAGGTAATGGGAAGTCATCCTTCGAGTTGGCTCTGTTCAGATCCCGGTAATCCACACACATTCGTACTTTTCCATCCTTCTTAGACACAGGCACAATGTTAGCAACCCACGGCGGGTAACTAGTTACAGCAAGGAAACCGGCATCCCACTGTTTTTGTACCTCTTCTTTTATCTTCATGGCCATATCCGGACGAGTACGGCGCAACTTCTATTTTACTGGCGGACAGTCTTCTTTTAGTGGAAGCTTGTGCATAACAATGTCGATGTCCAGACCTGGCATATCCTGATAAGACCAGGCAAAAACATCCACATACTCCCGAAGCATGTCAATAAGTTGTTCCTTCACTGAATCTTGCAGATGGGCCCCGATTTTCACTTCTTTCAAGTCTTCTTCCGTACCAAGATTAACCGTCTCAACTTCCTCCTGGTGAGGAGTGATAACCTTCTCCTCTTGTCTCAACAACCTGGCTAGCTCTTCAGGTAGCTCATAATCTTCTTCAACCCCTTCATCGGCTTGATTAATCGGATTGTCAAAGTCATACGAAGTCATAGCAGTGTCGTTGTCGGTGCAGTCTTGAGGGCACTCTCTGCAAGGGTTTAGATTTTTTCATTTTAGTGATCAATTTTATCTTGCTTAGAAAAAGTAAAAATGAAGTTATTATTTTGAAAAACATTTCCATTTTATTGTTTTGTACAAAAAATGAAAAATGAAAAATAGTGAGCGGGAAAAAAAGAGACTCATTTGCAAAAGATGTCCTGATATTCATTAATTGATCGTTTGCACAAATACTAGATGGCCCGATTACAAAATGAGCCCTGACATCTTGGGCAAGATGCAAGACTTGATGCATGCTTAAAGGCAAGAAATAATAATTACTCTGCAGGAGTAACTCTTATAATTTCCTAGGAAAACCAGTTTGAGACTTGGTTCCCCGGGATCCTTGGACGTATCCAGTTTTCCAGGTTGCGTTCGTCTTCTTCCTCGTCTTCCAAACTGTTCACAGCATCCGGGGTAAGCATTCCCCCACTGACAAATTTGGGCTCCATTGCAGCCTCTAGTTGATCTTGTCGAGTTGGTCTGTAACCCAACCCGAATCTGTCTTCTTTCTTTTCAACTAGCAGCAGCTTGCCCCAGCCTTGAGCGGTACCCTCCTCAACAACCTTCCGGGCCTGTTGATATGAAGTGATGGAAGTTCCAGACACAGCAGATGCTTCATTGATGTTAAGGTCCTCAAACCCCTGATTCATGGTCTCATGGATCTCCCCATCCATCTCTATGTATTTATAAGTAGCCAGCTGGCTAACAAAGATGTCTTCCTCCCCACAAATGGTAATGATTTGGCCCTCCCACTCGAATTTTAACTTCTGGTGAAGGGTAGACGTAACAACGCTAGCGGCGTGGATCCAGGGTCTACCCAACAGACAGCTGTAGGCCGGCTGTATGTCCATCACAAAGAAGGTAGTTTTAAAGGTCTGTGGGCCAATCAACACATGCAGATCAATCTCCCCAAGCACTGATCTTTTAGAGCCATCAAATGCCCTTACCACCAAATTACTTGGGCGTAATGCCAAGCCATCATACTCTAACTTCACCAGGGCCTTCTTTGGGAGAACATTGAGTGAAGACCCAGTGTCCACCAGTACGTGAGAAAGGACATCACCTTTGCATTCCAAGGTGATGTGCAAAGCCTTGTTATGGTTGCGCCCCCCCCCCCCCCCCCCCCGTTGTTAAATAAGAATTTGTAAAGCCCAGTCCATGACTGGTATTGACATTTGCAACCACAGTTTCTAACTGATTAACAATAATCTCTTCCGGCACGTATGCTGCCTGCAGGACCTTCAACAATGCATTCCTGTGGGCTTCGGAACACATTAACAGTGATAATATAGAGATTTTGGAGGGGGTTTGGTGAAGCTGGTCCACTACCTTGTAATCACTCTTCTTTATTATCCTCATGAATTCGTCTACCTCCTGCTCAAAAGACGTCTTCGGATTCTCTTTAACAATTGACTCTTTAGATACCACATTCTTCCCTTTCGCCTTAGCAATAGCTTCTGCTTCAGCATTGGGCCTTGGTGTTTGTGAGGAAAAAAGGCGTCCGCTTCTGGTGAAGCCTCCGCCTCCCCCAACATTGTCAACTTGCGGTGAAGAGGTTGATGAATCCTGAGTGATTTTCTCCCCATTGCAGTAGAGATTAGAGTCGTAGTGCCAAGGTATGGCATTACTGATTTCATAAGGAACAGGTCCAGGCACCGTAATGGTAACCGGACTGATTGCTGCAGCGGAAGGAACTGTGATGGTGTGCGGATCGTAGTAGATCGTGACTGGAGATCTGACAGGAGGTGTTGCAGTTTGTTGTTGGAAATTATTGTCGGGATGAAAATTTGCTGGGTCATAATAGATTGTGACCGTTGAAACATTTTCATTAATGTTTGCTGGTGTTGTAGGCGTCTCCATTGATAAAATGGGTGTTGATGTTGTAGAAGAAAGTGTTGCTGAACTCTGATCTGTTGAGATAATGGATGGAGAGATTGCTGGAGTTGTGGATGAATCAGTGGGAATGATAGTTGTTGCAGTTGTAGGAGGGTCTGTTGTTGCTGAAACAAGAGTTGCTGAAGGAGATGTTGTGGTAACTTGCAAAATTCCATCTCTGATGAGGCTATCTATGCCAAACCTTAGCTTCTCACAACCATTAATAGCAGTCTTGCACAATTCACAGTAGGCCGCACAGCCCGAGAACACTTGGCATCTTAAAAGTTGAACTTTGACTTCAGCCAGTGGTGTTTGAATCTGTGCAACATTATCAATTAACGTAGATTGTTGGTCCTCTTCAATGGCATTAATCCTGGGCCCACCATGATTAGGCATAGGATTTCTGTTAACATTCGGAGGGGGTGCAAAATTGAGAGCTTTGGAATCGACCAGATCTTGAACTTTCATTTGCAAAGCCCTACACTTCTCAGTATTGTGACCCGGTGCGTTGGAATGAAAGGAACACCTGGCATTAGCATCATAATTCTTCGGGAGATTGAGGGGATCTGGTGGTGTCAACGTCCTTAACTCAACCAGGTTAAGTTTCAGGAGTTGTGGCAGTAAGGCAGCATAAGGTATAGGAATGTGATTGATTACCCTGTTTGCTTGTGATGGCCTCTGTTGAAAGGGGCGCTGCTGTTGGTTGCTATTGTTGTTGTACGTTCTTTGTTGCAGAAAATGAGATTGTTGCTGATAGTGATGTTGTTGTTGTTGTTGAGGATAAAGTGGTTGTTGTGGAACTGGAGCCGGGATGGTAACGGCTGCTATTGATCTGTGAGAATACTGGGGTCTGCCCCTGCTTGCATGGATAGCATTGGTTTCGCCCGCCCTTCGGGGTCCTGAAAAAGGTTTTATGGGGTTGCTGGAGGAACTTGCACCATTGTCAGAGATTTTGCCCATCTTCAAAAGACTCTCAATCCTCTCACCAGCTATAACTACATCGGCAAAACTGGTAGAGGAGAAAGCAGCAAGTCTATCAATATAAGTTCCATGCAAGGTGTTCATAAACATGTCAGCCATCTCTCTTTCTGACATGGGTGGTTGGACAGCAGCAGCAAGCTGTCTCCACCTCTGAGCATAATCCCGAAAGTTCTCCCTTGAAGACTGAGACATGCCCATTAGAAGAGTTCTATTGGGAGCCATGTCTAGGTTGTACTGGTATTGCCGGATGAAAGCCTCGGCCAAGTCCTTCCAACATCTTATAGTGGCCCTTGTCAGATGCGAATACCATTCTCTTGAAGCTCCAGTCAGGCTGTCCTCAAAATAGAATATCCATAACTTTTCATCCATGGTATAAGCCTTGAGTCTTCCTAAGAAAGATTGCAGATGAGTACGCGGGCATGAGGTACCATTGTATTTCTCAAAGCATGGGAGTTTGAATTTGTGGGGAATCCTCACCCCATCTACTAGCCCCATATCCATCACGTCAAATCCCAAAGAATTCTGAGACTCCAAAGATCTTAAATTTTCAGCAATCTCATCCAGTCTTCTATCATATACTTCATCTCCAGCCCCAATAATAGTCAATTGTTCTTCTTGGGGATCCTCTTGCAGGATTCTTCCCCCAGCAGTATTACCTTGAACATTTCTCGGGATATTCACATTTGGATTCAAATGGGGCCCATACACTGGTTGGTCGATGCGAGGCTACCCTCGTTCATTATTGCTGGTTCCTCCTGTCCCAAGGTGGGGTTCTTCAGGTGTCTGTCTTTCTACCAGCTCTCTCAACCTTTCTTGGCTCTGGGCTAAGCCAGTCATTACAGCCATAAACAGAGACATTTGGTTTCTCATTTCGACCTTTTCATTCGCCATCTGATTTCTGACCTCATTCAGGTCCTGCTGTACCTGCTCCATTTAAATGCCTGGAAGGTTGTTACGCGTAGGGTACCGGTGTGTGCGGTTGACAGGGAACACTCTGCGACGAGCAATGTTTCCTGAAAGCACAACAAAGTGAGAAACAAATAAAAAACAAAAACCTACAAAACAAAGAAAAAGTTAGTATGCAATGCAGTATGCTTATTTGTTTTCCAAGGTATCCGGTTTGGTTCTTGGATTTGACCTTTCCAGACCTCGAGGAAGATGCTTGATGTTGTTGATAAAAGAAGCCCAATGAAAACAAACTAAATATATTACAAATGATGAAAAAATACATAGTCTGTTTTACAATACATGCCCATGGTGGGTCAAAAATACAACAAAAGGAAAAGTACATCAAAAGGAAAGAAATACAAGCAAAAGGAATCAGACATCCAATCCATAATCATCTTCCCTGACCTCCTTCAGGAGTGCCTCAGTCACCGGACCAGCTGGATGCTCTGTAATGGTCCTAATGAGGAGGTTCCTGGTAGCAATGGCATTAGTCAGCTTCTTATGCCTGTTCTGATCCTTTGATCTCTTTAACCCTGCTCGTAGCTTCAATTCTGATATCTCCTTCTGAGCTTCCAACAAAGCTTCTTGCTGCTTCTTCTCATTGGCCTCCAACTGCTCAATCTTGGCCTGAGTCCTCTGGTCTTCTTGTGCACGAGCTTCGGTGATCCTAATCCACCTAGCCTGACTCTCTTCCAAATAGTTCTCAGCCCTGGCTTTCTGAATCTTGGCCTCCTTGCAGGCATTCTTCAATATCTGTTCCCCGACTCTTGCTTTCCTTACGTAGTCATTTGTTCTCTCAATCTTGGTAAGATGCTCAGTCTTGAGTCTTTCCAATCTCTCGATGTCCAGACGACCGTCATTTCTTTCCCAAAGAGTCTTCTTCAGAACCTCAGATAGCTGATTAATCCTCTCTTTTAGCTTTTCAAATTCCTCCAGGCTAACAGTTGCTGCAGGTTGTACTGTAGATGGTCCAGGTGTGTCTTCCAGGGTGAAAGGCATTCTGGTAATCTGAGCTCTAGTACGGGACCAATCTGGATACTGAGCTGAAGCAACATTGTTACATCTTCCAAGAATGGATGTCCCCCTTGTCTGGATGTTGTCCCAAGCCCAGGCAGCTTGCCTGACAACAGTTGAATTAGGTTGCACTTCACAGTACAGGGTCTCAGCTAAATCCTGTCCTCTGGGAGGGTGAACCAAGGCATATCCCAATTGTCTCTTAAACAATAAAGGGTTGTAATTGATGCAACCTTTTACTCCTATTAGAGGCACATTAGGGTATTGCCCACAGCTGGTTATAATGTCCTTGCCCTTGGTGCTCTGGGTGCACCATCTGATATTCTCTGATGTTAAGGAAATGAACCTTTTGGCCCAATTCTTCTGTTGGCGAGGGTTCAGGAAAGCATCTGATTTAGGCAGGTGTTTGAGTAGCCAAGAGTAGAACAAGGGAGTACAGCATCTTACCAACTCCCCCCTTTGCTTTTCATTTATCTGATGGATGGAGTAGTAAAAATCCCCTAGAAATGTAGGCACTGGGTTCCTCAGCAGGAACAAGTGGATGGCATTCTTGCTGATAAATTTGGGCTCATCTGCAAACAATATAGCCCCATATATGCTGAGGGCTAATAATGCACAGACTGTCCTCCATTCTCCCAAGGTAGCCTTCAGGACGGCCTGAGAAATCAAGAAGTCTAGATATAAACCAGGAATCCCAGCTTTTGTTGTCATGCATTGCTCAATAAGGGCAGGCTCCAAGTACAATGCCCTTGCTATTTTCTCACTTCTGGGAGCAGTCATCTCTGGGTTAAAGGGGATCCCACCTCTGATAGGAACTCCAATCAACAAAGAAACTCTTCCAACAGAGGCCCTATCTGAAAGTCTGGAAAGGTGAAGCATCTAAGTGGAGGGTCATAAAACTGCAAGCAGGTGTGGATCATGCTTCTCTGAGAAGAATCAAGATCCATGACCATGTCTAAGATACCCCCATAGTGCTCACTGAACAGTGGGATGTGGTCAGGGTTGATGAGTGACTGGACCTGCCTGATACCAGTCAATATGGGCTCAAAAAAGTGATAAGATATGTTGCTCTTCCTGGGAGTAGCCATGAGTGCTGCTGAAGAAGCTGAAGATAAATGCTGATGAAGATCACAAACTGAGAAGCTGGAAGTAAGTCTCTGACAGACTGATGCAGATGATGATGGAGATAACTGAAGCAGAGGTCTAAGCAGTAGAAGGGGTCAAAACCAAAACCAAGATATAATGAGGTGGATACCATGAAAAACAAATAAACAAATGTTAAATGACGCAATGATGATATATGCAAATGATATGCAAGGGTTTGTGATCAAGAGCTGGATCTTATTATCTGTCTTGGTATAAGGTCCATGTATGTTCAAAGGTCTGGATGGAGGTTCAGCAATCCAGTAACCAAGGTGGGGGACTCAAATAAAGAGTCACATGTCTATGGTTAATCACAAGAACTGTCCAAAATGAAGCATTCTTAAACAAAACAGTAACAGGGTATGATGTGGCCAAGGGTTCCTGCAAACCTGTAAACAACCCAACCCCCTCACAGGTAATGTTCTAGAACAAGGATCCTTAGACTTGGATCAGTTATGAGAAGTGTAAACACTTCTAACCCGGAGGTACAGTGTTTACAATAATCATAAAAGAACCTCCTCTAATTCACCCCAGATTCTGAAGGTCATAATAAAGGTCATCCAGACTTAGCAGGCTTCCCAGATAGCCCTAGCACTACAGGAAATCTGTAGCACAGAGTTCTCAAGAAGAAACCCACATCTGAACCGTGTTTCATATTCCCGCACCAGACCGAAATGGAATGGAAAATAACATGAACCACTCTAGCCTAGGTTTCACTCAGGTCCCAGGTATAGGACCTTAATCTCTCAATGGAACCCCACCCACCAAAACAGAAAACCAGATCCAGCAATGACAGTATGAAATATGCATAAGACTGTAAAGAAAGCAATAAATAAAGCTGTACATAAAGCAATAAATAAAGCAAAATAAATAAACACACATAGAACATAACACCCCAGTAAACACAAATCAAACAAGCGCTAGGAGGAACCCACAAAAACAACCAGAAGCCCTGGTTGCAATATAAGGGTCCCCAGCAGAGTCGCCAAGCTGTCACTCCCGCCTAATGACACAGGGCCAAGAGGGGTACAGACGCGAACGGTCGGTGAAAGAGAGAGAAATGAGGGTGAACTGAAAAGAGTCGCCAGCTAGGCATTTTTATCCCGAAGGAAAGGTAATGATGCATAGACCTAGGAAAAGATGGATAAGACGGTCGCGAACTAGAGAAACTGAGAAAGGGGGTTGGTTACAACCTGGGAAGGTATTAGCACCCAGATTGTCCGTCGTCATCGACGGGATCCACGCTTGAAAGTTTGTGTTTAAAAGGGTAGTGTTAGTGTTATTTTTGTGTGTAATAAGCCGGAAAAGAATACAAGTGTCAGTGCAAAAGAAATGTGATGTGAATAAAAGGAGTGTCAGTGCAAGGAAAGAGTGGAGTGCTCAAGACAATGAGTCTTAAAAGAATAATGCTGGAAGAGGGGGGAAGACACAGAGACTTTTGTTCGATAACTGTTAAGTTATGCCTACGTATCCTCTCGTGCAATGAGGAAGTCAGAACACCGTAGTTCGACTCAAAGAGACTGAAAGATAAATTGACTTGTGAACTGCTTACTTGTCTATGCTCAAGTGTATGACCTGTCTGGCTCAGGTGCAAACTGTCTTGCGTTAGACGGAAGAAACAAGTTCTCGTTTATGAGTGAATGAGGTGAGAAAAGAATCCCGGAGGAGACAATTATTGTTTGTTTTTGATATTTTCAATCTTTTATTGCTTTTTTGTGTTTGTCATAAGTTAATGAGCTTAAGCCTAAACCAAGGGTTAGTAAACTCATCATATCCTCCCTTTGATTAGGGATAATGAGAATACCTTAAGTATGAGATAAACATCTCAACTTAATTACCATGATGATGCAGGATTAAGATCATTACCCTACTTGTGATTATTTAGATGTTTTTGGAGTTTTTGTTTAGTGTTAAGTAATGAGTTTAAGCCATAATCAAGGATTTAATGGACCCATTACACTATCCTAATAGAAGGATAATAGATGAGAACATTTAAGCTGAGGAAGGCTCCTCAACTTAATCCATGATTAGGGATTAACCTCATGACATAATAAAGCCTTTATTAGAGTGGATTTTAGTTAATGGTAATATTAAGAATTGGATTTTATGGTTTGTAAGACAACTTGAGGGGGACTTGTCCATTAACACTAGGGTTAGTCCTTCTTAACCAATTAAGGAAAGAATTAGAACCCTAATGCAAGGCCCAAGTTACAAGCTTGATGTCTTAGTGATTATTAGATGAATTGATTAAGGGATTTAAACACATTAAGGGTTTAACACTTAGGATTAAAGTTATACACTCCATCCTAATAGAAGGATACATGCATAATCTTAATCACAAAGCCTTAAAGCCTTTAAGGTTTAGTCCTTGATTATGAGGTGAGAAGAGAAGACACAAAAGATGACACAAAGGCAAAACTAATGGGGGACTAATCAAATCCTAATTGTGATCATGCTTGGGTGTTCCTAAGGTTTATGAGGCTTGCAAGAGATCTTCAGGAGAGCCACCAAGGAAGAAGCAGGATGAAGGGAAGAGAAGCAAAAGAAGCAAGTCAACTTACTTCACTTAAGAAGATAAGTTGCTTGAAGAAATAAAGAGAGAAGGGAACATGAATGAGCAAGCTCACTCTAATACAAAAGTAAAATTCAGCAATGAATACATAAGAGAGATGAGAAGAAATTGTGAGAAGTGAAGGCAAATTCACTTCTCAAAGACTTACCATCTGAAAAGTTAGCAAAAGGAAATGAAAATGAAATATATGCAAAGAGGAAAACCAAAACCAGAAGCAAGTTCATGATGCAAATGATGCCAAGGGATTATATTAAAGCATGTCAACCTATGAAAATGATCATACAAGAGATGGGGATGCAAATGAAGCATGTAAGAAGCATGAAGGTTCATGAATGCATATGAAATGAAATGAAAGAATAACATGGTAAATGGATGATGCAATGATCAAACATGTTTCTAATGTGTCCTAATATGTCTTATATGTCATGTGAATGCACAAAATGTCATGGCAAGTTCATGGATGCAAGCATATACAAGATGAATGCAAGTGAAGATGAGAAATTAGGGTTATATGAACATATGAGATGCAAAACTCAAAAACAGAAGCAAATGATAAGATAAAAAAATTTAAAATGGACTTAAAGGAACCCTAAACCTATACTAGTTTACCATCCAAAGGGGGAGGTCAGAAGCTAAACCCTAAGGGAGTTATGAATTTCCTAAGTTTCTAGGGTTTTAAGGGTGATCCTCAAAGTAAAATTCCAAACAAATTGAAAATGCAAGATAAAAATGAAACAAAAATGGTTTTAGAAACTAGAAGTCATGCCTAGAACAATTCAAAAAGAATCTTTCACAAACTCAACTTGGTTTAAAAGTTATGAATTTTTGAAGTTAGGGTTGAAAATGTACAAATTTAAGAACCCTAATTCAAATGAAAAATGTCAAAGCATGATCAAAACCAAAAATAAATTTGTATGATGAGTTTGTAAATGCTTCTAAATGTTCAAAGATGTCCTCTGATTTTTTTTGTGATTTTTAAATACTTAAATGTATTTTTAATTAATTAAAATCAATTAACTAATTAAAAATAACATTTAAATGATTTAAAAATATTTTTTTAAAGCAAAAAATAAAAATAAAAATATTTTTGGGTCCTGAAATTTAATAAAAGGTTTGATAAATATTTTCAAAATTTTTTAATGTTTTTTACTATTTTTAAAAATTTGTATAAGATAAAATAGAAAAAATGAAATAAAAACAAAATAAATGGAAAGTAAGCAGGATGGATGGTGGGGATTGAAACTGGGTTTTGAATGGGTTGACTGGGCGCGCATCTGGACGACCCACATTTTAACTGAGCTAAACTCAATTAAAATATTAATTAAACCTAATTAAACATTAATGACATGATCCTGGCCCTACACTGCACGCGGGAAAGCTTGATCTAACAGTCCAGGTTCAAAAAGTGCCCTAACCCTAATTAACCTAATTAATCACTTTTAGGTGGCCGGAAATGACCTCCGGTCATCTTCTCCGGCCACACCTCCCCTGAAAATTTCCCAAAACACTCCCTAGGCCATTTCTGGAGCTCTAAAGCTCCAGATTGATTCCTCTCACCTTCCTAAGATCAACCCCACCCTCAAACTTCATTTCTTTTCATCCAAAATCAAGATTCGATTCAAAGTTTAAAAATGGCAGAAATTTCAGAACAACCATACAACCTCATTTCTCAACCATTTTCAAAAATACAAAGCTCAGTGTATTCAGGGGAGCATGCTTAATCATTTAATAACTTAAAAGAAGATTCTGGAAAAATGTTTCAAGGGGATACCTGAGATGAAGCTTTGCTAATGTAGCTGCCTGAGCCTTCTTCTGGATGCAAACAACCTCCTCTAACCTCCCTTGAGCTTCTTTGATGCTTTGCTGAAGTGTATGTGACCTCTTTTCAAAGTCCAGTGAAGTTCAATTTAAAGGGGGGGGGGGGGAATCGTATTTTGTGTATGATGACTTTCAGGGCAAAGTGAAGGGTGGGAAATGTTCTGTGATGAATTTGGAGATGAATGGTGGTGTTTGTTTTGAGAATGAGTGGCTGAGTTGTGAGATTCGATAGAAAATGCAAGAGGGAGAGTTTTTGTGAACTATGGAAATGTTGTGGTTTCAGACTTGGTTCTTGTGTGTTTTGAGTTTCATTTTGTCCACATATCAAGCTGTGATAGGTCTGTGGAGTTGGTGTGGGCTATGCTGATTTGTATGGCCTTCTTGCAAAAAAGTCAACAAAGTTGTACTTTGAGGTATGGGTTGGTTCAGGCCAAAGACAAAGGGGTGTCTGGTGCAGCTGGTATTGAGGATGTCCATGGAAATCACTTTGAGGCAAATCAGCAAGTTTGTGAAAGGCTATGGGAGGTTTTGCAAATTTGTGAACCTTTGGCCCTTTTGAGATTTCTTTATGTGCAAGTCATGAAATTTGGAAATTCTTGGGCCAATTATGAGTTTTAGGCAATGTGTTATGTTTGTATGATGGTTAGAAGTCAATTGGAGGTCACAAAATGAATTGGCAAGAGGTTTTGCAAAATTCCCTCTTTGGCATGAAACATGAAATTATGTGATTTTTGCCAACTTTGGAAAGCCATAACTTGAGTTCCAAAATGAATTACATCTTGTTCTTGTACTTTTTGAAAAGGGAATGATCCAATCTACAAATTTCATGACCAACAATTTTTCATTTGAAGCATTTTTGGTTAAGAAAGAGGAGGTTGAAAAACTTTCCCAAAATGGAAAGTTTACATTACAAGTCATTTCCATTTTTGGCAACTTTTGGTTTTGCTCACTTTTCTTCAAATTTATGACCTCCTAAGCACTTAAATGATCAAATAAAGATCATATAACTTCAATTTGATGAAAAATCCACTTTGGGTCCATTGATGGGGCCTC
Source organism: Lathyrus aphaca (assembly GCA_963966055.1). NCBI lineage: Eukaryota > Viridiplantae > Streptophyta > Magnoliopsida > Fabales > Fabaceae > Lathyrus > Lathyrus aphaca. The sequence continues at coordinate 343,024,030 of OZ014523.1, read as the reverse complement.
AGATGCCCTGATTTGGCTATGACTTGCTCAAGAAGTTACCCAGTGATCAGATGACTTCCACAATGAATTTCTTCATAAAACTTGGTATGTATGATCCTTATGACATATTAAGACCAATAGAAACAAGAATGACCAAAGAATTTGGAGTTATGGCCTCTGAAACCAAAACCCTAATTTTAGGTCATCTGTGCAGTTAAACCTGGCTCTGCTTCCATGTCTTGCAAGTTCTTGTGATTCTTTGACTTCCTAGATCTTGGGAGGTTATAATATGATGATTGAACATACATGGACTCTCCTGAGATGATTGAAGACCTTTAGAGTCGCACAGATGGATCTTGTATTGCTCAAATCACAAACCCTAGATGCAGATGACTTTGAACCAATGCAGTGAAGCAAAAATGCAATATGAGATGATATGATTGAACTTATGCAAATGAAAAGATCACAAGCCATGGTGTGAACTTAGTGAGGGCAAATTTGGGGTGTTTACACTTGATAGTCCTCTTATCCCCTTGAGGAGGTAATATATTTATATGAAATCTCGTCGCCTAGGGTTTTTACCTCCTAGTCGTGGTCTTAACAGCTCCCTTCTTACTTGGGGAGGTTATTAACTGCATATATTCTTGGAGTCAGTAGAGACCTTTTCCGGCTTGACTCTCACATTGGTGGAACCTCTCAGACAATTCCCTTGGATTCCTTATGGGCGACCCAATTGTTGGTCGATGGCGCCCTAGTCTAGGGCTTTACAAAATATAATATTATACAATCACTCAAACACAAGGACTTTTCTTTAAAAGGTTAAGTGTTTAAAACCACATTCCTTTTTAAAATGTGTGTCTCTCCATATTGACGATTCCCTTGATTGAGAAAGGTTTGTTGAGCGACGCTCCCCGCGTAGTCGAATCCCTCAGCAAAGGGTGATTAAAATAATAGGAAACTCCCTCAGCCGAATGCGTACAGCTTGTAGGCGTTTAACAGACTTGGAGAAACAAGAATATTTTTTAGGTGACATGCTGATACATCCAAAGGTCAACCATTTTGGTCAAATTGAGTGTTTGAGGGGAAAAGACATGGATATAATTTAATGCTCCTCGTGATGGTATTTCTTGGGAAGGAATGTCAGCTTCTCTTATTCACATGTGACATCCAGGCATGGAGACTTTCTCGCTTCTGGTGCCAACATATTTGGCGAACGTGTGAGCCCATTTCTTTGGACTTTATATATATTTTCAAGAGCATTGTTTCACTTATTCTTCCTTTTTTTAAATACATTTTTTTTGCATCAGACTTCATTTTCTTAAATCTTTACTTTCATAAAATTATGGTGAGGAAAACTACGTGCACCCATGTGCGAGACATAGCCTCTTTGTATTCTATTATGGACATGACGACAAATTTTATCATGTCGTATGTTTTTCCTGCATGGGACGAGAGAGGGATGTGCTCATGGAGCATTTCTCTAAGGATGAGAGGGCATACATGGACATTTCGGGTGATCCATATGTTATTTACTTCTACCTTCACCTCCCTACTATATATGTGTAAACACCCCAAATTTTCCCTCACCCATTAAAACCATGGCTTGTGATCATTTCATATGCATAAACTCAATCATACCACCTCATATCACATTTTTGATTCACTGCATAGATTCAAAGTCATCTGCATCTAGGGTTTGTGATCTGAGCAATCCAAGAGCCTCCTGAGCCACTCCAAAGGCCATCAATCACTTCAAAGAGGCCTATGTGTGTTCAAGCATCATATTATATCCTCTCAAAGTCAATAATGTCAAAGAATCACAAGAACTGAGAATGGTATGGAAGCAGAGCCAGGCTTGACTGCACAGATGACCTAGAATTAGGGTTTTGGTTTCAGAGGCCATAACTCCAAATTTTTTGGTCATTCTTGTTTCTATTGGTCTCTATGTGGTATAGGGAGTATGCATATCAATTTTCATGAAGAAATTCCATGGGGAAGTCATCTGATCAAGAGTTGACTTTTCAAGCAAGTCAGTACAAAATCAGGGCATCTGAGGCCCCCAATGACCCAACCAAAGGGCATTCTTCATCATTTTGATTGTATATAATCTCTATTTGATCATGGAAGATGTTGGAAGTTCACAAAATTCAAGAATTTCAAGTTTTTGCAAAGTTGACTTTTTTGGGCAAGTTTGACTTTCAATGAAATTGCCATTTTAGGCAACTTTTTCAACCTTTACTTTTTGATTCAAGAAAGCTTCAAATGGAAAAACTTTGGTCATGAAAGTTGTAGAATGGATCATTCCCTTTTCAAAAAGTACAAGAACATGACCTAATTCATTTTGGATCAAAAGTTATGGCTTGTCAAAGTTGGCAAAAATCACTAAATTTCAAGTCATGCACCAAAGAGGCAAAGTTGCAAATTCACTTCTCAAGGCCAATTAAGTCATCAAATGGATTTCTAAACTTCACCACATGATCATACAAGTCCTAAAAGTCAGATTTCACCCAAAGAATCACATGTTTTATGGCCCATGGATCAAGATATTTCACAAAGAACCAAAGGCAAGGCAAGTTGCAAAACTCATCATAGCTTCTCATCCACTTGCTGGCTAGCTTGCTGATCAATCCTAGGCCCTTCCTCACATCATGCTGCGCAGCACACCCTCCTTGTACTTGGCTAGAAAGTAGCCCATACCTCTCTTACACAACTTTGACATTTTGGCAAAAGCACCCATACCAATCAATAAAGCACACATCATGTCATCTGACCAATTGCAATTGTTTATACTAATCAAATGCAAGCCAAACATAACAAGAAGCAAGCCTGAAACACTACATAGCACAGCATTCACATTTTCACCTCATCTTGCAAGAGCTTTCGAAAATCATCACACATGCCACAAACATACAAACTAACTTCACAAACCATCTCACCATGCTTCACTGAACACAAACCAACCCTCAAAACAGCCTGAAAGCCATTGAATCAAAAACACGATCATCACCTGACCTTGAACAGAACTCAAGCAAACTCCCAAACCAGCCATTGCAAACTTCAAACAAACATAGCAAGCTTCTTGGGAGGATCATTGGAGTGGATTTGAGCCAGAGAAACAGCCAGAAAGCTCTTGAATCAAAAGCTTCAGTTCAGGTAGTCAACTCAAAACTTTTTTCCAGAAGCATGTTTTTAAGTTCTTAATAGCTTTTATGCACTCCCCTGATCATGAATATGTGATTATTTTTAAAAATGGTTGAGAAACCAGGATGTATGCAATGTCTGAAACTTTTGCCCTAAAAACTGTTTGGCTTCGATTCGTTTGATTGAAGAAGAATAAATAAGATTTGAGTGGGGGTTTTGATTCAGTGGGATTTGGGGATGATTTCTGGGCTTTTAGTTTTCGTTTTAGTGAAGTTTTGAGGATTTTGGAGATTTTCAGGTGGGGTTCCCACCGGAGAAGACGACCGGAGGTCTTCTCCGGCCACCTGAAAATAATTAGGGCTAATCCCTGTGTTTAATGAAGTTTGAATATTGCCCCTTGGATGCGTTGACTCGCGCGCATTTGGGCGCCCATGATCACTCTATTTTGCCCTAATCATAGTTGACTTTATTAATCTGGATTAATTAATTCATAAATAGGATTTAACTCAGTTTGAATGTCAGCCTTTAGATTGCGCGCGCAGTCAACTTTTTATTTCCCAGATTCAATCCTGGCTCTCCATTGCGTTTACTTTTCATTTTCTTTAATTTTAATTCATTTATTTTGTATTTCTTTTCTCCATTTATTTTAAAATAGCAAAATCATTTTAAAAATTCTGAAAATTTTTGTACACACTTTTATTAATTTTCAGAAACCAAAAACATTTTTATTTTCATTTTTTGCATTAAAAAATATTTTTAAATCATTTAAAAGTTTATTTTTAATTAATTAATGAAAATTAATTAATTAAAAATACTTTTAGGTATTTAAAAATCACCAAAAAATTCATGAAACCTTCATAATCATTTAGAAACATTGTCCAACCCTCAAACCAAATTTCATTTTTGATCTTGATGTCTTTTGAGAATTTTTCATGGAATTAAAATCATTTCAAGGCATTATTTTGATCAAAACTTCAAAAAATCATTTCTGCCTAACCATTGAGAGTTGGACTTTGATTCTTCTTGCATTGCATTGTGTTTAGCATGTAGTTTGTGAGATTAAATTGGTTTGATTTGATCTTTCATTTTCCATTTGTTTGGCATTTTTCTTGTTAAGGTACCTTAAAACCCTAGAAAACTTAGAAAATTCATAACCCTAATTAGGTTAAGAGTTGGAACCTCTCCTTTGGGCAGTGAGTTAGTATAGGATTAGGGTTCCTTTGAGTGCATTTCAATTTTTTATCTTGATGTTTGCTTCTGATTTTGATTTTTGTTTGATGCATTGATCATAAACCCTAATTTGGGCTTCCTTTTGCATTCATCTTGCATTTGCATTCATACCATGACTTGCCATAACATTTTATGCATCCATTTGATTCATTGGACATCTTAAGACATGTTAAAAGTATGTTTGATCATTGCATCATGTATTTGCCATGTTGTATGTCATTTGCATATCATAACTTTTCATGTGTGTTCATGGTTCTAAACTTGCTCCATTTGCATCCATTTGTTCATATGATCATCCCCATGTCTTGATTCATGTTTGCATCATTGAATAGCATCATTATCATCTCATATATGCTTCTGGTTTTGGTTTACATCATGCCATTTCATCTCATTTTGCATTGCATTGCATTTTTCTCACTAACTTTTCAGGTGGTAAGTAACTTTGAGAAGTGAATTTGCCTTCACTTCTCACAATTTCTTTTCATCTCTTTCATGCATCCTTGCTGCATTTTGTTATGTGTTTGAGATTGAGCTTGCTCATTCTTCTTCTTCTCACTTTCTTTCTTCAAGTGACTTGTCTTCTTAAAGGAAGCAAGTTACTTTGCTTCTCCTGATCCTTTCATCTGCTTCCTGGTGGTTCCATTGAAGATCTTTCTTATAAACCTCACAAACCTTAGGAACAACCAAGCATGACAATGATTAGGGTTTTTGATTAGTCCCCCACTTAGTTTTACCTTTGTGTCTCTTTGAGTCTTCTCTTCTCATCTCATAATCAGGGACTAAACCCTAAAGGCTTTAAGGCTTTGTGATTAAGCTTATGCCTGCATCCTTCTATTAGGATGGAGTGTATAACTTTAATCCTAAGTGTTAAACCCTTAATGTGTTTAAATCCTTTAATCAATTCACTTAATAATCATCAAGACATCAAGCTTGTAACTTGGGCCTTGCATTAGGGTTCTAATTCTTCCTTAATTGGTTAAGAAGGACTAACCCTAGTGTTAATGGACAAGTCCTCCTCAAGTTGTCTTACAAACCCTAAAAACCACTTCATCATCTTATCATTAAATAAAATCCACTTAACCAAAGGCTTGTTTTGTCATGAGATTAATCCCTAATCATGGATTAAGTTGAGGAGCTTTCATCAGCTTAAACATTCTCATCTATTATCCTTCTATTAGGATGGTGTAATGAGTCTGTTTAATCCCTGATTATGGCTTAATCTCATTACTCAACACTAAACAAAAACCTCAAAAACATCTAATTAATCACAAGTAGGTTAATGATCTTAATCCTACATCAAAGGTGATTAAGTGTGAGAATCTGACTTCACACTTAAGTGTCGTACCTCGAAAAATACGATTCCTCGCGAACGCGGTCGCGGCTGGGCTGACTTGAGAGTCGCCACCTAATTTTATTTATTCCCGAAGAGGGAAATGGTAAATATAGATAAAACCACAAAGAAGGGATAAAACAAGGTCATCGCTAACCATTTTCGGGGTTCGGAAGTCGGTTATGTAGGAGGAAGGTATTAGCACCTCCTACATCCATCGTACTCGATGGGAACCATCTAGATTATCACGCGCGAAGGGATGTCTATACTTATGATTACTTGTTGAACTAAAGGGTTTATTGATCCTAGGGGCTCGGCAAGGATTGAGATCCTCGTGCCTACGTATTCCCTTGTGCAATGGGAAAGTCAGAGCTTCGTAGTTCGGCCTACTAAGGGTAATGGTTGTTGATTTTATTACCTTTCTTCGATGAAAGGATTTAAGAGTCCATTTGCACTAAAGACTATGGATAGTTTATCTCGCCCAACAAGACGGGTGTCCTGCGTCGAAATAATCGGAGCGAGTAACGAAAGCTCGTTATCCCCCTTTCTATCGCTTAAGGCTCGTGGCGTGCAATTTTCCTCGTATTTATTGAAGTGTTTTGTTTCCTAAGACCGCTTGATGTTGGATCAAGGGTTTGGATCTAAGAAGTAACATTTCGGTTTTTTGAGTTTTAAGGTAAATGCAAGTGGAGGTTTATTTGTTGGTTTTTGTTAGCGAGGCACAAAGTGCTCGACTCGCAAAGTTTGAGGAACTAAGCTAAGGACTAGCTATGGAAAACAAGCGCAATGCGTTGATTCATTAAGTTGGAAAATGTTGCAAAAAGTGTAAGGTGCAAAGTTCGTGCAGATGGCAATCAAGGAACGATCGACTTAAGTGTGTGTATGAAGTGAAGTGCATATGGATGTTTATTTGGCGTTGGACCAAAGATTTCGTTTATCTTTGAAATGATTAGTCTTGGTGTGCGTTCGTTTTTTACTTGGCAATTTATCGTCAAAAATGCAAAAGTAATCACACAAGCAGTCATATCATCATATCACAAGCCAGGAGGATCGAGCATACGCAAACATTCATCACACACATAATCGAGCAAAGGTGAAAAAACTAATTAATCAAATAGAAATATTTAATTAGATTAATTAACGAATTAATTAATCGAATTAAATAAAAGTTATTTAATTAAATTAGTCAAAAAATATTTTTGAATTTTTTTATACAAGGAGAACTTAATCACACAAAAAAATAGAGAAATTAACAATTTGAAAATAAAATTAAGAAAATGCTTTTTTCTTATATGTTAATTGAAAATGAAAGTTAATTAATAAGATAAAGTTATTTAATAAAATTAACTGATTAATTTATTAGGTTAAACAAAATTAATAAAACTAATGAGCAAGAAAATTTGTTTTAATTTGTTTTTTAAGAATTTTAAATTAAAAGAAAACATGGGAAAGGGGGGCTTGAATTGAAATGGTGATAGGTATCAGACAAGGACACCTGCCACCGCCGCTTATCACCAATAGCAGACCCTTAACGGTCATAAGTTAAAAAATGATTTTAACAAAACATTTTTTTATCACTCTCTCACAGATCTCTCTCAATCTCATATCTCTCTCTCTCTCTCTGAAAAGCTATCAAACCTCATTTCAAACAAAATGCTTTTCTCAAAAAAGAACTTAGGGATAAACTCAGTGAACGCAACCGTTCACCATCATCATTCTATCCCTCATGAATTTTGCTCGTGCTCTGTTATTCATCTTCACCAAACGAGAATCAAACGTTATCGCACTTCATCGCGAACAACACAGATTAAAACGAAGTTACAAATTAAGGCATGGAAGAGATCATGGAATTAAAACAAAAATCAAATGTGGAGTAAGTTCACAAAGCAACAAACGAATGAAGGCAAGGAAGGCTACCTCAATCGAAGAAACAACGGTCTATAAGGCTTCAGGTATGATGTTCGGTTTCCCTCTACTTTCTTTTGAATCACCTCCTTCTGCCTTCTTCTTCGCTTTCTTTGGATTTTCTATTGTTAATACGCTCCTGCTTGTTGCTGTTGTGAGGTTTAGCTCGAATTTTCTCAGAGTTCAATGAAAACTCTGAGAAATTTCCAGGTTCTGAGCTTTACGGATTAGGGTTTTTGGATGATTTTGCTTCTGCCGTTTTTTGCTAGCTTTCTAGGGTTTCTGCGTCAGGTCCCTTTTGTGTTAATGATTGGATGCCTTTATAGGAGAATACTGAGTTGGTCATACGTGAGAGCTGAAAGAAATCGCGTGAGTAATAGTGAGCTGGCTTTGCAATCCGTTAGAAGGAATATTCCCTTAGTGGGGACCAAGATAGGTGAGTCACCATGCTTTGTCTGTAGTGAAATGAATGTGGTCCCATGTGAAATAGCCAATTTTGTGTGATTTCTGTATGAAAATGCCATGCTGTATTGTTTTGGTCACAACATGATGTCTGATGAACTTGTGCCTTGATTCCATCTGCCTGTGTTCTTCTTGTTTTAAGTCTACCATATTTGTATCTCAATACTTGTAACAAATTCAATTGATATGGCTTCTTAACTTTTCTCTCAATTTTTTCTTTGACATGATTTTGCTGTTGTTCCATGGGGGCTTGATTCGCTACTATTATCGTGGATTTTCTATGTCATACTTTGGGAGGAGTCTTTTTATGCCCTTTTCAGCATCAATTATGAGGTGCCAGCAAACCGTCTTTTTAGGCCTCTCACTCTTTATCTATTCAAATTCAAAACTTTGCAATCTAACTAGTATTATTTGGACTCTGATGTTGATATTTGCCTGCTGACACAACCCTCATGTTTTTCATATAATTTTAACAACAACTTTGATTTGCAGAAACATTTAACAGAAGACGCTCCTGAAGGTTTGTCCTGCGTTTATTGGCCTTGATGTGAAGACTTTGGAAAGAAACTTTGTCCATGAAGTAATAATTGATGATCATGATTCATTATGTGAAACTTTGGGAAGTATCTTTGTATAACTTGTACTTATTTTCCTCTTAATTAACTCTGCACTACTTACGTGATGTTGCTCCTTTTGCAGGGGTGGTTTTGACTTGGTTGCCTGTTAAAACAAGTTTCATGAAGGTGAATGCAACTCAAAAATTTAACTTTGGATGTCACTGGGCTGAAGCTGGAGTTGAGGAGATATTCAGATGAGAAGGGACGATGTCGACTTGGTAACAAGTGCAGAAATTGATTCTTGTAAGAAGCTTGGAGTTAACCCTTGGCTTGAGTATCCTGCATTTGTTGCTTATTCACTCTTGTGTTTCATTTGCTGCAGTTTTTGTATTTCACTACTATTTTTGAAGTTCTAATCTATTCTGATCATTGACGAGTTGTGGACTGAAAGCGTTCGACAACGTGATGTTAGTAGGCTACGAAACTTGGTGAGACCGACCCTCTTTCTTCTTGATGTCTGCGTGACTGACTATGTTTGTTCTTTGCTCATAGAGTGAGGCTTGTAGATGAGATTTTGAAGGTCTGAAAACAAGGTAGCTCTCAAAATAAACTTTTGTGGTGACGTCAAATTCTTCTTGTGAACAGAGTTTGTAGGTGAAAGGCATGGGACTGTTTCTGGATTCAACATACATTTTCTTTGTTTCCTGCAGGACGAAAGGTTTAGGCGCAACAAGCAGCTCATGGCATGTCATTCTTGGAGCCTTGGATTTAATGAGGAAACTTGATGATGGTCAAAGGACATTGTTTTTAGGATGGCACAAAAGTTGGCATGAAGGTTTGGTGGCTCTTGTAAGGGTTTCCATGTGAAGCTTATCACAAAGATACAAAGATGAAATCATGAATCATGGAGCTTGGCAACGGATCAGGTTGTAGCATAATCCATCTTTTCTTGTTGCATATTTTGGCAATTTAGAAATTGGCTCTGTAACTGACATTCTTTACTTGTAATCTTCTTGTTGTGAAAGTTATGATTCTTGTTGTTATTCACTTCTATTGTTATGTAGATTGCTTCTTTACTTTGAATGTCACAATCTTTTTATGCTGAAGTTCTATTTTTTTTTGTGTAGTTAAGAGGAAATGAAGAGATATTGGACTGATGAAGAGACCATGATGCAACTTGAATTGATGAAGCCAAAGGAAATGGTGGAATCATAAAGCAGCTTGATAAAGTTCAAAAGTGAAAATTTGTGCAAAGAACAACTTGTGGCATTAGGACTATCCTATTTGGGCTTTATCAATAACTCATTCCAAACCATGACATAAGTAAAATTCATACTTGTCCATGACTAGGTCTTTTGTAAATTCTGCATTCACGTGATCATCCTTTGGGTTGACACTTTGCTTCAGATTTCTAGCACTATGATATAATGTAAAACGCTTTTTAAAACATATCCCTTGCAAGTGTTTAAGCCCAAATTTAAACTCAATGAAACATGGCACTTATCTTCTACTTGAAACAACCTCTTAATAAATTGTAACTTAAGATCATCTTGATAAATTTATAACAATGCTCTTGAAGATAAATTTGAAACACCTTGGGAAACGTTAAACAACACATTGGTTCAGCTCCAATTCATGCCGCTTTTAAACGTAAACACCATTTCTTGAAAACAAACTTGAAACCAATTTATTCAATATGATTAGGACAAAATCACCTTAGAATGATCTAACATAAGGCTTGAACGCTTATTGCAACCAAATTAGCATGTTTTGAATGTTGTACCATAAATCACTCTTAAACTAATTCATAATGAAATGAGATTAATCATAAATTCATCTTGAGCATTGAGCGCATTATGGCCTTGAATCAAATTCTTGAAAAAAAAACATCAACCAGCGGAATCTATCCTGAACCTATATGATGAACCAAAACTTGAATATTCACAAAAATCAAAGAACTACCAACTGAGATATGGATCTCAGCACATTGTCCAAACACTTTATTGGATTCTGATAATCATCAATCATGAAGTATTTGATTTGGTGTGACTTGACAACTTGACAAATGGAACACCCTCCTTGTTTAACTGTGATTAAGTCGAATCCATCAATCTCCACACACCGAACTTGATAGCCTTGCCTAAACTCTGGTAACTAATTTGCACAATCTGAGCTTAAACAAACAATGAGGCAACAACACATATTCTTTTTTTTGGAATTTTGCATAGTGGTTAGTAATATAAACAGATGAAAGTAATATTAGATGGGTAGGACAAATTTGGGGTATGACAGATGCCCCTATCTAATTGCCTTGGAACCGAGAAAGTGAACCGCTGCATGGCGTTCGGTTTTAGAGTAAAAGTCAATTAGATATAAGAAGACCCCGAAATTTGTCCGGCAAGATAGAAAATGCGACACCATTGAAATGGAAATGAGGATAAGATTGGAAAATTGTACAAAATGTATCTGAGATTCTTCGTACTAACAAAGCAGTATCCCAACTTGATGAATAATTCTTAAGTCGTATGAAGCAGCTTCCTTTGGCTAGGGCTCTTCAATGACTCTAGAACAAATATCTTAACAAGCATGAGATTCTTTTAGTCCATCGAAGCAGTACCTTACCAATAAAGGCTCTTTGTGGACGTTAGAACAATGTCTCGAATAAATGGGGTAAGATTTTCATATCATGTGAAGCAGTTCCTTAAACATAGGATCTTTAGTGATACTAGAACAGTGTCTTTATCGAACATGAGATTCTTCGGGCTCTCCAAAGCAGTACCTTACCATAAAGGCTCTTTGGGAATTTTTAGGGCAATATCTCGAATAAAATGGTATAAGGTTTTTCAGGTCATGCGAAGCAGTTCCTTATATACAAGGATCTTCAATGATACTAGAACAGTATCTCGATCACGATATGAGATTCTTCGGGTCTTGTGAAGCAGCACCTTTTCGATTAAGGTTCTTCGGAGGAGGCCAAAGCAGTATCTCGAACAATTGAAATTCTCTAGCTCACCAAAGCAGTACCCTACCAATGAAGGCTCTTTTGTGGATGCTAGAACAATATCTCGAATAAATAGTGCAAGACTTTCTAGATGTGAAGCAGTTCCCTATATTTAAGGATCTTCAGTGATGCTAGAACAAAATCTTTATTGAACATAAGATTCTTCGGGTCTTGCGAAGCAGTACCTTTTCGATTAAGGTTCTCCGAAGAATGTCGAAGCAATATCTCGATCAGTCTTTCAGGATACTCTCTGCTTAGAGAGCAATGAAGATGGTGGACAACATCACCATCAACTATATAGTTGAAGAATGATTTGCTGGGGAATAAAATCCGTAAGCGTATGCGGGATATCAGCTCCTTTCAGAGGAATACCATCAACTTTGAGAGGAGAATCCTGGATGCATGTCCTGGATCCTGTTATGCTATTCAGCTGTGCCCTCGTACATTGCATGATGCACGATGATTCTTATGAAAATGAAATTACAAATGATTCTTATGCAAATGCTTTGTTATATGCTAATGATTAATATGATTGTGTTTGATGACATTCTTGTTTTTTGGACAAGAATGTTGCATGTCATGCATGTGACAATGCAAATGATTGGATATGCTCGATATAAGGTTTTTGATAGTTGCCAACGAAATTGGACTTTGGAAAGATGTCACTCCACGGGTGGACTTTTCGGTTTCTTAGTGGTTTTGAAAGCAATGGTGAAAAGACTCACTAGGTATCAACTCAGGGTTGAGAAAGCAAAGGTATCAACACGGGGTTGAGAAGCTTAAAGGTATCAACACGGGGTTGAGAGAGGAAAGGTATCAACACAGGGTTGAGAAAGGAAAGGTATCAACACAGGGTTGAAAAGGCAGAAGATATCAACACGGAGTTGAGAAAGGAAGGGTATCAACACGGGGTTGAAAATGTGAAGATATCAACACGGGGTTGAAAAGGAAAGGATATCAACACGGGGTTGAAAAGGCAAAGATATCAACACGGGGTTGAAAAGCAAAAGATATCAACACGGGGTTGAAAAGGCAAAGATATCAACACAGAGTTGAAAAGCAAAAGATATCAACACGGGGTTGAATAAGATTGGATTGTGAGAAATGCCAAGAGGACTTGGACCTTTGCGTTGTGCCAAACACTATTGGACTTTTGAGATGTGCCAAACACAGTTGGACTTTTGGCTTTCTGGTAGTTGCCACCATAGTGGGCTTTTGGGAATCGTGAGAGCGCCAATGAAACTGGACTTTAAGATTTTTGGTGGTTGCCAATATAATTGGACTTTTTGGGGTGGTGGAGGGTATTGACTTCTCGACACTTGGTATCCGACGATGCTCTAATCGGAGGATGGATACGACCATTTGTGGTGTCCCCAAGTTTGATCTATTGTTGAAGTGGTATGTTGCTGACAGAACTTCAACTTCTTTGACTGATGTCATGATGACTTTAAAATGAGCGTAGCGACATAATCAATGCATGTTGATTATGCTTTGGCTTAGCCCTAAGGCCTCATTTTATCACTGCCTTGCCCCAGTCTGTAGGGACTTTGAAGGAATCTTCTTCGAATGGAAGCCTCGAGAATGATTGTACCCTAATTTGACATATTACACGTTGCCTCAGTATCTGGGTCTCATGGAGAGTTGCCCCTGTCTGAGTCTTTAGAAGGACTTGCCCCGAATTAGGTGATCATGAATTATTTGCCCCAGATAGGCTACTAATTGGGATAGTCTAGTTCTAATGCTTGGAGATTTGATTTTCGACCAACCAATTCTCAGGTCCATACAGTCATCGGAAGTCTTGCCCCTGATATGGAGTGATCTTGATTCGAGTCAACGCCAATAAATTCTCAAGCTCATCTTTGACTTTTCCTTGTTTGAAATTTCCTTAGATGCTAAGTACTGACTTGCAATTAAAATTTATTTGTACATAAATGGTAATTTTGATGTAATATTCATGCGAGTTTTGAAAAATCATTTATTTGAATGATGTGATAGTGTGTGACGAATGGATCAGATGTCCAAACGTAGTGCTGATTTAGCTAGCGATTTGTGATACAACAAGGAGAAGATTAGCAAATCTTTTAGGAGTCAGTTTACGGAACCTTGCTGAAATACGCTTTCAGAATAAACCCTGCTTCAATTAGGTCTTTTGAGGGTTGTATCGTGGTCTGGTTCACGGTTCATGAAACAAAGGATATAGGCTCAAATATTTTGTACCCACCCATCTTCGTGATGTTCTCCAGTCCTACGTTCAGTTAAATGACACACATATTTGTCTCCTATGAGATCGTGAAGGTGTAATGGTTGAAGATGATTGTTCCAGACTTTCTTGAAATGACAGTCACCTTATTCATTTTTCTGGGATGTTAGTGACCCTTTTGGTTTTGGATAAGATGGTCACTGCAACTTATTTTGTTTTTTGCTGAGGATTTTGACAACCTTTTTCTACTGTTTTTCTTTTGTGATCCCTAATTTTGCATGGACTATCTTCTTGAAGTTTTTATTCCATCGGGATTGCCCTAACTTTTGCCTAAGTCTCCTATTAGGATGTTCAACTTAGCGGGCTCTTCTATTTTTTCTTTTTTTGTTGAAGGATTGTAACTGCCAAGTCATTGGTCATGGATGGATCTCCGGATTGGAATGTTTTGCCTTGTAGTTTGGATGCATAGTCAGGTTAACTGAACACTACCTTGTCCCTGGTTAAATATAAGGGTTTTGAATATTCGAAATAAACTCCTACTTCTAGGCTCGAAGTGGTTGTCTAGGGATTAACTCCTTATATCTCCAGTGTTTGGGAGTTTGAAACAATGCCTGTATATCATCAGCAAGATTCTTTCGGAAAGCATATTATCAGCAATTATGGGTATTTCGTTTTCGTCATCCTCCCTCAAATATTTGCTAACAATGTGATAAAGGAGGTAAAGTGCATTTTTATATTATTTTTTGAAATAAGTGGGAAAATGTGAGTGAATACGAATGGATTCGTTCAAAACATGCATGTTCATTACATTAATATTACCACTAAAGACAACAGTTCTTAAAAGCAAGTAGCACCAAACAGAAAAGGAAATACAAATGCAAAGTAAAGATACGAGCTAAAGATTGCCAGTGTTGAGGAACTGGGCTTTGATTTACTGTTGAGATTCCTTAATTCAGAATTGCTCTTCAAGATCAGTTTGAGAACCATCTTCGCATGTACTCTCAGCAACTTCTTCCATGACATGGATTGATGAGCCTGCCTGATTGTGGATTTGAATTCCTTGAGGTGTGAATGAGATTACCTTGGAATCAATCAGATCCTGGACTTTATTTTTGAATTGTTGGCAATCATCAGTTGAATGTCCCGGTGAGTTGGCATGGAAGCCACAATAAGCATTAGGATCAAAGTTTGGTCGATGCGGAAGAGGCATTAGATCTATCTTCCTTGGTTCTACCAATCCACTTTTAATCAAACGTTGAAGTATGTGACTGTGAAGCATCGACAGTTGGTCAAAATGCCTTTTTGGTCTTTTAGTGTAGTAAGGACGCCGTTGGGGAGTACGTGGTTGTTGCATTGGCTCTTGATATGCAACCTGTTGTCGATACTGAGGAGATCCTCTGCATGGGTGATGTTGGTAAGGCACTGGAGGTGGGGTTTGTAGAGTTTCCCAGACTGCATTAATTTCCTCTTCTGTTTCTTGGGAACTGACAATTGATTCGCTTTCACTAGTCTGAACGTCTGAGATGTCCTGTACCTTTCTACTCTTGAGTAGGATCTCAATTCGTTCTCCAACTGACACCAATTGTGAAAAGCCAGGAAAAGAGCTGCCTATCATTCTTTCGATATACGGACTTTGCAAACTATTCATAAATAAGCCAACCAGCTCTTTCTCTAAAATTGGTGGTTGAACACAAGCAGCTAACTCTCTCCATCTTTGAGCATACTTTTTGAATGGTTCATCGCTTTCTTGAGATAACCCTTGCAGTTGCATGCGGTCTGGAGCCATGTTGAGATTGTAGTCATAATGCTTCATGAAAGCACTGGACAAGTCCATCCATGATTGGATGTGGCTACTTTTTAGTTCTGTGTACCAGTTTAATGATGCTCCACTCAAACTGTCTTGGAAACAATGAATCATCAATTTATCGTTCTTAGTATGAGTGGTCATTTTTCTACAGAACATCACCAAATGATTCTTTGGACAACTATCTCCTTCATACTTCTCATATTTTGGCATTTTGAACTTAGGAGGGATTACCACATCAGGCACTAAACATAAGTCAGAAGCGTTCAGACCAAAAGCATCATGTCCTTTTAAGGCCTCAAATTTCTCTTCCAACACACGACATCTTTCAGCAAACTCAAGGTTTTGAGGTTGTTCAGCATTCAATACCAGGTTTGACCCTTTGGGATTAGGCGCGGAGATTGAAAAGCTATGATATTCCATGGCGTCAACTGATGAAGAATTCTCATTCCTGACAATGTGACGCTTTTGTGTAATAGAATCCCCAACTGCCGTTCGTTGAATGTTGTTCTCTCTTTTTGACAAGGCTATCATGACCTCCACAAGTTGATCCACTTGTTTCTTCATTGAGTCTACATCTCCTCTTAAATTAGCATGGCTTCGCTCCAAAGGATCCATAGTCCTTAAAGCTACTTCAAGTCTGATACAAGTGTCGAGAAATCAACTCTGATATGGACAAAAGATGGATAAGCTCTTTTTGTTTTGGGAAAATGATATGCAATGCATATGAAATGGTATGTAAATGAAATGCAAGATCTAGGATCATAGGACCAGAGTTATGTAATGGAGGATACTTTGATTATTTTCTTCACAAGGATCTCACCAGGTAGGCTCTACAGTTTAAGGATACCAAAGTTAACAATTCACATGGTTGTTCATCACACACGCCATCAACATGACGGTTGATTGACTCCACCATATGGATTTCGTTTGGGTGAGATCTTCGTATCGAGCCACGCAAGAGAGAAATCTCTTGATGCCCCATACTACGTGATCGTCGACACGAGGTTTAGAACAAAGTCCTGGAGTTATGGACCTTCCTCAATTGTTTGATGCACGTGTCAATTTTGACAGTCAATCAACTCCATTGAGTAAGTCTATTCCAAGTGAGGTTTTCGTATTGAGCCACGCGAGGGCGAACCCTGGTGCCCAATACTACGCAACCATCAACCGATGTTTTTAACCAAAAGGTCCTAAAGGTCCTCAGAGTCGACGACTTTAATGAAAACAACTGAGCACACACGCCAAGAGCTTGACGGTTGTCAGTATTTCCATTAAAATCTACTCCGAGTGAGGTTTTCGTATCGACAACGCACAAGAGAGGTTCCCTCGGGAGCCCATACTACACAACCTCGCTAACTTATGTTTACACTCATAGATCCGGGTATAGAGCCTTTCCCTCAAGTTGTTTTGATCAAAGTATCAATCCAGTACCAAAGATCCACAATAAGGATATAAAATGTAAAACAATAAAGCGATAAACAAGTAATACATAATCAAACATCCAAACAAACGTGGAAACCTAGACTAGGCTCGACTTGCATAGGGGTGAACCAGTCCCCAGCAGAGTCGCCAGCTGTCGTACCTCGAAAAATACGATTCCTCGCGAACGCGGTCGCGGCTGGGCTGACTTGAGAGTCGCCACCTAATTTTATTTATTCCCGAAGAGGGAAATGGTAAATATAGATAAAACCACAAAGAAGGGATAAAACAAGGTCATCGCTAACCATTGTCGGGGTTCGGAAGTCGGTTATGTAGGAGGAAGGTATTAGCACCTCCTACATCCATCGTACTCGATGGGAACCATCTAGATTATCACGCGCGAAGGGATGTCTATACTTATGATTACTTGTTGAACTAAAGGGTTTATTGATCCTAGGGGCTCAGCAAGGATTGAGATCCTCGTGCCTACGTATTCCCTTGTGCAATGGGAAAGTCAGAGCTTCGTAGTTCGGCCTACTAAGGGTAATGGTTGTTGATTTTATTACCTTTCTTCGATGAAAGTATTTAAGAGTCCATTTGCACTAAAGACTATGGATAGTTTATCTCGCCCAACAAGACGGGTGTCCTGCGTCGAAATAATCGGAGCGAGTAACGAAAGCTCGTTATCCCCCTTTCTATCGCTTAAGGCTCGTGGCGTGCAATTTTCCTCGTATTTATTGAAGTGTTTTGTTTCCTAAGACCGCTTGATGTTGGATCAAGGGTTTGGATCTAAGAAGTAACATTTCGGTTTTTTGAGGTTTAAGGTAAATGCAAGTGGAGGTTTATTTGTTGGTTTTTGTTAGCGAGGCACAAAGTGCTCGACTCGCAAAGTTTGAGGAACTAAGCTAAGGACTAGCTATGGAAAACAAGCGCAATGCGTTGATTCATTAAGTTGGAAAATGTTGCAAAAAGTGTAAGGTGCAAAGTTCGTGCAGATGGCAATCAAGGAACGATCGACTTAAGTGTGTGTATGAAGTGAAGTGCATATGGATGTTTATTTGGCGTTGGACCAAAGATTTCGTTTATCTTTGAAATGATTAGTCTTGGTGTGCGTTCGTTTTTTACTTGGCAATTTATCGTCAAAAATGCAAAAGTAATCACACAAGCAGTCATATCATCATATCACAAGCCAGGAGGATCGAGCATACGCAAACATTCATCACACACATAATCGAGCAAAGGTGAAAAAACTAATTAATCAAATAGAAATATTTAATTAGATTAATTAACGAATTAATTAATCGAATTAAATAAAAGTTATTTAATTAAATTAGTCAAAAAATATTTTTGAATTTTTTTATACAAGGAGAACTTAATCACACAAAAAAAATAGAGAAATTAACAATTTGAAAATAAAATTAAGAAAATGCTTTTTTCTTATATGTTAATTGAAAATGAAAGTTAATTAATAAGATAAAGTTATTTAATAAAATTAACTGATTAATTTATTAGGTTAAACAAAATTAATAAAACTAATGAGCAAGAAAATTTGTTTTAATTTGTTTTTTAAGAATTTTAAATTAAAAGAAAACATGGGAAAGGGGGGCTTGAATTGAAATGGTGATAGGTATCAGACAAGGACACCTGCCACCGCCGCTTATCACCAATATCAGACCCTTAACGGTCATAAGTTAAAAAATGATTTTAACAAAACATTTTTTTATCACTCTCTCACAGATCTCTCTCAATCTCATATCTCTCTCTCTCTCTGAAAAGCTATCAAACCTCATTTCAAACAAAATGCTTTTCTCAAAAAAGAACTTAGGGATAAACTCAGTGAACGCAACCGTTCACCATCATCATTCTATCCCTCATGAATTTTGCTCGTGCTCTGTTATTCATCTTCACCAAACGAGAATCAAACGTTATCGCACTTCATCGCGAACAACACAGATTAAAACGAAGTTACAAATTAAGGCATGGAAGAGATCATGGAATTAAAACAAAAATCAAATGTGGAGTAAGTTCACAAAGCAACAAACGAATGAAGGCAAGGAAGGCTACCTCAATCGAAGAAACAACGGTCTATAAGGCTTCAGGTATGATGTTCGGTTTCCCTCTACTTTCTTTTGAATCACCTCCTTCTGCCTTCTTCTTCGCTTTCTTTGGATTTTCTATTGTTAATACGCTCCTGCTTGTTGCTGTTGTGAGGTTTAGCTCGAATTTTCTCAGAGTTCAATGAAAACTCTGAGAAATTTCCAGGTTCTGAGCTTTACGGATTAGGGTTTTTGGATGATTTTGCTTCTGCCGTTTTTTGCTAGCTTTCTAGGGTTTCTGCGTCAGGTCCCTTTTGTGTTAATGATTGGATGCCTTTATAGGAGAATACTGAGTTGGTCATACGTGAGAGCTGAAAGAAATCGCGTGAGTAATAGTGAGCTGGCTTTGCAATCCGTTAGAAGGAATATTCCCTTAGTGGGGACCAAGATAGGTGAGTCACCATGCTTTGTCTGTAGTGAAATGAATGTGGTCCCATGTGAAATAGCCAATTTTGTGTGATTTCTGTATGAAAATGCCATGCTGTATTGTTTTGGTCACAACATGATGTCTGATGAACTTGTGCCTTGATTCCATCTGCCTGTGTTCTTCTTGTTTTAAGTCTACCATATTTGTATCTCAATACTTGTAACAAATTCAATTGATATGGCTTCTTAACTTTTCTCTCAATTTTTTCTTTGACATGATTTTGCTGTTGTTCCATGGGGGCTTGATTCGCTACTATTATCGTGGATTTTCTATGTCATACTTTGGGAGGAGTCTTTGTATGCCCTTTTCAGCATCAATTATGAGGTGCCAGCAAACCGTCTTTTTAGGCCTCTCACTCTTTATCTATTCAAATTCAAAACTTTGCAATCTAACTAGTATTATTTGGACTCTGATGTTGATATTTGCCTGCTGACACAACCCTCATGTTTTTCATATAATTTTAACAACAACTTTGATTTGCAGAAACATTTAACAGAAGACGCTCCTGAAGGTTTGTCCTGCGTTTATTGGCCTTGATGTGAAGACTTTGGAAAGAAACTTTGTCCATGAAGTAATAATTGATGATCATGATTCATTATGTGAAACTTTGGGAAGTATCTTTGTATAACTTGTACTTATTTCCTCTTAATTAACTCTGCACTACTTACGTGATGTTGCTCCTTTTGCAGGGGTGGTTTTGACTTGGTTGCCTGTTAAAACAAGTTTCATGAAGGTGAATGCAACTCAAAAATTTAACTTTGGATGTCACTGGGATGAAGCTGGAGTTGAGGAGATATTCAGATGAGAAGGGACGATGTCGACTTGGTAACAAGTGCAGAAATTGATTCTTGTAAGAAGCTTGGAGTTAACCCTTGGCTTGAGTATCCTGCATTTGTTGCTTATTCACTCTTGTGTTTCATTTGCTGCAGTTTTTGTATTTCACTACTATTTTTGAAGTTCTAATCTATTCTGATCATCGACGAGTTGTGGACTGAAAGCGTTCGACAACGTGATGTTAGTAGGCTACGAAACTTGGTGAGACCGACCCTCTTTCTTCTTGATGTCTGCGTGACTGACTATGTTTGTTCTTTGCTCATAGAGTGAGGCTTGTAGATGAGATTTTGAAGGTATGAAAACAAGGTAGCTCTCAAAATAAACTTTTGTAGTGACGTCAAATTCTTCTTGTGAACAGAGTTTGTAGGTGAAAGGCATGGGACTGTTTCTGGATTCAACATACATTTTCTTTGTTTCCTGCAGGACGAAAGGTTTAGGCGCAACAAGCAGCTCATGGCATGTCATTCTTGGAGCCTTGGATTTGATGAGGAAACTTGATGATGGTCAAAGGACATTGTTTTTAGGATGGCACAAAAGTTGGCATGAAGGTTTGGTGGCTCTTGTAAGGGTTTCCATGTGAAGCTTATCACAAAGATACAAAGATGAAATCATGAATCATGGAGCTTGGCAACAGATCAGGTTGTAGCATAATCCATCTTTTCTTGTTGCATATTTTGGCAATTTAGAAATTGGCTCTGTAACTGACATTCTTTACTTGTAATCTTCTTGTTGTGAAAGTTATGATTCTTGTTGTTATTCACTTCTATTGTTATGTAGATTGCTTCTTTACTTTGAATGTCACAATCTTTTTATGCTGAAGTTCTGTTTTTTTTTTGTGTAGTTAAGAGGAAATGAAGAGATATTGGACTGATGAAGAGACCATGATGCAACTTGAATTGATGAAGCCAAAGGAAATGGTGGAATCATAAAGCAGCTTGATAAAGTTCAAAAGTGAAAATTTGTGCAAAGAACAACTTGTGGCATTAGGACTATCCTATTTGGGCTTTATCAATAACTCATTCCAAACCATGACATAAGTAAAATTCATACTTGTCCATGACTAGGTCTTTTGTAAATTCTGCATTCACGTGATCATCCTTTGGGTTGACACTTTGCTTCAGATTTCTAGCACTATGATATAATGTAAAACGCTTTTTAAAACATATCCCTTGCAAGTGTTTAAGCCCAAATTTAAACTCAATGAAACATGGCACTTATCTTCTACTTGAAACAACCTCTTAATAAATTGTAACTTAAGATCATCTTGATAAATTTATAACAATGCTCTTGAAGATAAATTTGAAACACCTTGGGAAACGTTAAACAACACATTGGTTCAGCTCCAATTCATGCCGCTTTTAAACGTAAACACCATTTCTTGAAAACAAACTTGAAACCAATTTATTCAATATGATTAGGACAAAATCACCTTAGAATGATCTAACATAAGGCTTGAACGCTTATTGCAACCAAATTAGCATGTTTTGAATGTTGTACCATAAATCACTCTTAAACTAATTCATAATGAAATGAGATTAATCATAAATTCATCTTGAGCATTGAGCGCATTATGGCCTTGAATCAAATTCTTGAGAAAAAAAAACATCAACCAGCGGAATCTATCCTGAACCTATATGATGAACCAAAACTTGAATATTCACAAAAATCAAAGAACTACCAACTGAGATATGGATCTCAGCACATTGTCCAAACACTTTATTGGATTCTGATAATCATCAATCATGAAGTATTTGATTTGGTGTGACTTGACAACTTGACAAATGGAACACCCTCCTTGTTTAACTGTGATTAAGTCGAATCCATCAATCTCCACACACCGAACTTGATAGCCTTGCCTAAACTCTGGTAACTAATTTGCACAATCTGAGCTTAAACAAACAATGAGGCAACAACACATATTCTTTTTTTTGGAATTTTGCATAGTGGTTAGTAATATAAACAGATGAAAGTAATATTAGATGGGTAGGACAAATTTGGGGTATGACATTAAGGTATTCTCATTACCCCTAATCAGAGGGAAGATGTGATGAGTTTACTAAATCCATTGGTTTAGGCTTAAGCTCATTAACTTATGACAAACTTTCAAAAGCAATAAAAGACTGAAAATACAAAAACAAACAATAATCGTCTCCTCCGGGATTCTTTTCTCATCATCCTCATTCACAAACGAGAACTCGCTTCTTCCGTCTAATGCAAGACAGTTTGCACCTGAGCCAGACAGGTCATACACTTGAGCATAGATTAGTAAGGAGTTCACAAGTCAATTCATCTTTCAGTCTCTTTGGGTCGAACTACGGTGTTCTGACTTCCTCATTGCACGAGAGGATACGTAGGCATAACTTAACAGTTATCGAACAAAAGTCTTTGTATATTCCCCCTCCTTCTAGCTTTATTCTTATAGCCTCATGATCTTGAGCATTTTATTCTTGTTCTTACACTGACACTTCATTTATCACACTTCACACTTCTTTTACACTGACACCTGTACATCCTTTTCCAGCTCTTTATACACAAATTGCACTGACACTACCCCTTTAAAACACAAATCTTTTAAGCGTGGATCCCGTCGAGTACGGAGGACAATCTGGGTGCTAATACCTTCCCAGGTTGTAACCGACCCCCTTTCTCAGTCTCTCTGGTTCGCAACCGTCTTATCCATATCTTTTTCTAGGTCTATGCAGCATTACCTTTCCTCCGGGATAAAAATGCATAGTTGGCGACTCTTTTCATCTCCTGTGAGTTCACTCCTGTGTGTTCTCGCATCCCCTTTTCGCCGACCGTTCGCGTCTGTACCCCATTTGACCCGGCTTCATTTGGTGGGAGCGACAGCTTGGCGACTCTGCTGGGGACCCTTATACTGCAACCAGGGCTTCTGGTTCTTTTTGTGGGTTCCTCCTAGCGCTTGTTTGATTTATGTTTACTGGGGTGTTATGTGCTATCTGTGTTTGTATATTTACTTTTGTTTATTGCTTTATGTACAGTTGCTTTATTGTTTTCTTTATAGCTTTGCATATATCATACTGTCATGCTGTGCTGGCTGGATTTGTTTTGTTGCTTTGGTGGGTGGGTGTTCTATTGAGAGTTGAGGTCCTATACCTGGGACCTGAGTGACACCTAGGCTAGAGTGGTTCATGTTCTTTCCCATTCCATTTCGGTCTGGTGCGGGAATATGAAACACGGTTCAGATATGGGTTTCTTCTTGAGAACTCTGTGCTGCAGATTTCCTGTAGTACTAGGGCTATCTGGGAAGCCTGCTAAGTCTGGATGACCTTCAGTATTGACCTTCAGAAACTGAGGTGAATTAGAGGAGGATCTTTTATGGTTATTGTAAACACTGTACCTCCGGGTTAGAAGTGTTTACACTTCTCGTAACTGATCCAAGTCTGAGGATCTTTGTTTTAGAACACCACCTGTGAGGGGGTTGGGCTGTTTACAGGTTTGCAGGTACCCTTGACCTCAGCATACCCTGTTACTTTGTTTTGATTAAGAGTACTCCATGTTGGAACAGTTCTTGTGATTTTAACCCTGGACATGTGACTCTTTATTTGAGTCCCCCACCTTGGTTACTGGACTTATGAACCTCCATCTGGATTTATTGAACACACCTGGACTTATATCAGAGCACTTGATCAGATCCAGCTCAGTCACAAACCCTTGCATATCATTTGCATACATCATCATTGCATCATTTTAACATTTTCTTATTTGTTTTTCAGGGTATCCATACTTTATTTTGCCTTGG
The DNA here is from genome assembly GCA_963966055.1 of Lathyrus aphaca. Lineage (NCBI taxonomy): Eukaryota > Viridiplantae > Streptophyta > Magnoliopsida > Fabales > Fabaceae > Lathyrus > Lathyrus aphaca. The sequence continues at coordinate 342,999,879 of OZ014523.1, read as the reverse complement.
TTTTGACCCCTTCATCAGCATAGACCTATCCTCATCAGTATCTACTTCAGCTATCAGCTACCTGCTTCAGTCACCTGCACCAGCCTGTCAGTGGCCCATCTTCAGTGTTATTCTCCATCATCAGCATCTGTCTCAGCTCTTCTTCAGCAACATGGCACCCAAGAAGAGCAATATCTCCTACCATTTCTTTCAGCCTGAGCTAGCTGACATCAGGAAGATTCAGACCCTGATTACTCCAGACCATATACCACTGTTCAAGGAACACTATGGAAGCATACTTGATGTAGTTATGGATTTGGACCCTTCACAGAGGAGCCTGATTCATACTTGCCTGCAGTTCTATGATCCCCCTCTGAGGTGTTTCACTTTTCAAGACTTTCAGTTGGGACCTTTATTAGAGGAATATTCATCATTGGTTGGCATAACTATCAGGGGTGGAGTCCCTTTCAACCCAGAGATGGCTTTTCCCAGTAATGAAGAGATAGCAAAGGCATTACATCTGGAACCAGTTCTGATTGGGCAGAATATGACTACCAAGGCTGGAATCTCTGGTCTACATTTGCATTTCTTGACCTCTCAGGCTATTCTGAAGGCCTCCTTGGGGGAGTGGAAGGCAGTCTGTGCATTATTGGCCCTTAGCGTATATGGGGTTATTTTATTTGCAGATGAGCCTAAGTTTGTTAGCAAGAATGCAATCCACCTTTTCATCCTGAGGAACCCAGTGCCCACCTTACTGGAAGATTTCTACTACTCTGTTCACCAAAGGAATGAAAAGCAAAGAGGAAGATTGGTGAGGCGCTGTGCTCCCCTTTTCCATACCTGGTTGCTCAAACACTTGCCCAAGACTGATGCATTTTTGAATCCTCATCAGCAGAGGAATTGGGCCAGAAGACTCACTGCTTTAACTTCAGCTGATATCAGATGGTGCACTCAAAGCACAAAGGGCAGGGACATCATTACCAGTTGTGGGCAATTTCCCAATGTACCCCTGATAGGAGTAAAGGGTTGCATCAACTACAACCCTCTGCTATTCAAAAGACAACTGGGCTATGCATTGGTCCACCCTCCTAAAGCACAAGACTTGGCTGAGACTCTTTACTGTGAGATTAAGCCTAATCTGGCAATTGTCAGGCAAGCATCCTGGGCTTGGGACAATGTTCAGACCAAAGGAGTAACCATTCTGGGAAGATGCAACAATGTAGCCTCAGCACAGTACTATGAGTGGTCCCATGCCAGGGCTCAATTTTCTGGGATGCCCTTCACCATGGAAGATATGCCTGGACCATCCTCAGCTCCATCTCCTGCCACTGTCATCTTAGAGGAGTTTGAGAATTTGAAAGAGAGAAATGAGAAGTTGACTCAGGCTCTACATAAGACCCTCTGGGAGAGGAGTGATGGTCGCTTGGACATTGAGAGGTTAGAAAAGCTAAGGGTGGAGCATCTGGCCAGGATTGGAAAGTCAGAGGATTACATCAAGAAGTCTAGGGCTGGAGAGCAGATCTTGAAGAATGCCTGCAAAGAGGCTCAGTTCCAGAAGGCCAGGACTGATTTGTATCTGAAGGAGAGCCAAGCTAGGTGGGTCAGGATCACCGAAGCTCGTACTCTGGAGGATAAGAGGACTCAGGACAAAATTGAGCAGCTGGAGGCTAGTGCAAAAGAGCAACAGGAATCCCTGCTAGCAGCCCAGAGGGAGATCTCAGAGTTGAAGATTAAAGCTGGTGTGAAGAGGTCAAAGGACCAGAGCCAACACAAGAAGCTAACTGCAGCTGTTACTACCAGGAATCTCCTTATCAGGAACCTCACAGAGCGTCCAGCTGATCCTGGGACTGAAGCACTTCTCAAGGAAGTTCAGGAGGATGAGTTTGGTCTTGGTGTCTGACTTTTGCTTGTTGTTGCTTTCATTTCATGTACTTTTATTCTTCTTATGTTGTATTTTGACCCCTCAGAGGGCTTGTATTGTAAAAAGAAACAAACTATGTATCAGTTACCTCTTTTGTAATATATGTATTAGTTTGTTTCATCTGAGTTTCTTTCAAGCAAAGTCACAAGCATCTTCCTCAGGGGTCTGGAAAGGTCAAAACCAAGTGCCAAGCCGGATACCTTGGAGACAAATAAGCATACTGCATTGCATGCTAACCTTTGTTTGTTTTGTAGGTTTGTTTTGTTTTTGTTACTAACTCTGTTGTGATCTCAGGAACTATTGCTCGACGTCGGGTGTTCCCACTCAACCGTCCACACAGATATCCAACCCGCAACAACCTTCCGGGTATACAGATGGACCAGGTACAACAGGACCTTACAGAGGTCAGGAACCAAATGGCCAATGAGAGATTGGAAATGAGGAATCAGATGACACAATTTATGGAGGTGATGAATGGATTGGCACAGATCCAAGAGAGATTAAGGGCTTTAGTAGAGAGGCAGACTCAAGAAGATCCCCATCTAGGGACTGGTGGGACAAGCAACAACGAGAGGGTTCAACCTCATATCAACCCACCTGTATTTGGACCCCACCTTCATCCAGAGATCAACATCCCTGCTAATGTTCAAGGGAATGCTACCACAGGCAGAGTACTGCAAGAAGACCCCCAGGAAGATCAGTTCACAGTGATGGGAGCTGGGGAGGAGGCCTATGACAGAAGGCTGGATGAAATTACTGAAAAATTAAGGTCCTTGGAGTCTCAAAACTCCTTGGGTTTTGATGTTATGGACATGGGCCTAGTGGACGGGGTCAGGATTCCCCACAAATTTAAACCACCATGCTTTGAGAAGTACAACGGGACTTCCTGCCCACGGACCCACTTACAATCCTTTCTGGGGAGGCTGAAGGCATATACCATGGACGAGAAGCTATGGATGTTTTATTTTGAGGATAGCTTAACGGGAGCTTCAAGGGAATGGTATTCTCATCTGACTAGAGCCACCATCAGATGTTGGAAAGACCTGGCTGAGGCCTTTATCAGACAATACCAGTATAATTTAGATATGGCACCCAACAGGACCCTTCTGATGGGAATGTCACAGTCATCCAGGGAAAGCTTCCGAGAGTACGCCCAGAGATGGAGACAGCTGGCTGCTGCTGTCCAGCCACCTATGTCAGAGAGGGAGATGGCAGATATGTTTATGAACACCCTCCAAGGAATATACATTGATAGGCTAGCTGCCTTTTCTTCTACCAGCTTTGCGGATGTCGTCATAGCTGGAGAAAGAATTGAGAGCCTATTAAAAATGGGCAAAATTTCTGACAACGGTGCCAGCTCATCCAGCAACACAAGGAAGCCTTTTGTGGGCCCAAGAAGAACTGGTGAGACCAATGCTATCCATGCCAGCAGGGGCAGACCCCAATATGTTCATAGGTCTGTGGCAGCAGTCACCATTCCCGCTCCAATTCATCCACAACCGGCTTATCAACCACAGCAACAAAATTATCAGCAACAAACTCAGTATCCTCCTCAGAGAAACTACAACAACACCAACAACAACAATCAGCAAAGACCGTTCCAACAGAGACCTTCTCAGGCCAATAGGGTGATTGATCCGATCCCTATGCCCTACGCCACATTATTGCCACAACTCCTAAAACTCAACCTGGTTGAGCTAAGGACATTGGCACCTCCGGATCCAACCAGTCTACCCAGAAATTATGACACCAGCGCCAGATGTGCTTTTCATTCGAATGCGCCTGGCCATAGTACAGAGAAGTGCAGAGCTTTGCACATGAAGGTACAGGACTTGGTAGATTCTAAGGCTCTAAATTTTGCACCACCACCAAATGTTAATAATAACCCTATGCCAAACCATGGTGGCCCCAGGATCAATGCTATCGAAGAAGACAAACTGTCTTACTTGATAACCAGTGTGGGTCAGATTCGGACACCCTTGGTAGAGATCAAAGCTCAACTCCTTGAGTGTCAAATATTCCCTGGATGCGAGCTAGGTTGTGCTTATTGCAACATTTCAGTGAATGGATGTGATAACCTGAGAGATGGCATAGATGGTCTCATCCAGAGTGGCCTGCTTCAAATCACAACATCAATACCTACCAATCCAGCAATCTCCTTAACAACGATTCCCGAGTCTTCTACAACTGCAACAACCATTGTTCCAAACAACTTTTCAGTTTCATCAACAAATACTTCATCTGTTACTTCAACGTACCAAACATCAGCAAACATCCCTTCTACAACTTCAGCACCCCTTCATTCAGAATCTCCTACAACAACAACACCCATCCATTCAACAATGTCTCCTACAACTTCAGCAGCAAATGTCTCAACGGTTACAATTTATTATGATCCTGAAAATGATTCCGCCTACAACTCACAAAATGCCACCCCTATCAGAGCACCGGTCACAATATACTATGATCCACAAACTATCATGGTCCCTTCTGCAGCTGCCATCAGTCCAGTCACTATCACAGTGCCTGGGCCAGTACCTTATGAAAGCAGTAATGCCATCCCTTGGCATTACGGCTCTGATCTATACTGCGAAGGACAGAAAATCACTTTGGAATCATCAACTTCTTCACCACAAATAGACAATGTGGGGGGAGGCGGAGGCTTTACTCGAAGCGGACGTCTCTTTGCCCCACAAATTCAAAGACCCACTGCTGAAGCAGAAGCTGCTGCCAAGGCAAAAGGGAAGAGCATGGTGCAAGAAGAGCAAATTGTTAAAGAAGCTTTGAAAACACCTTTTGATCAAGAAGTTGATGAATTCATGAGAATCATCAAGAAAAGTGATTACAAGATAGTGGACCAGCTTCACCAGACGCCTTCTAAGATCTCTATTCTATCATTGCTTATGTGCTCCGAGGCTCATCGGAACGCACTACTAAAAGTCTTGCACGCAGCTTATGTTCCAGAAGAGATCACCGTCAATCAGTTGGAAGCTGTGGTTGGAAATGTTAATGCTAGCAATGGACTAGGGTTTACCAACACTGATTTGACTACGGAAGGCCGCAATCAAAACAAGGCTTTGCACATTACCATGGAGTGTAAGGGTGCAGTTCTTTCCCATGTACTGGTAGACACAGGGTCGTCCCTCAATGTCTTACCTAAAAAAGCCCTTGTGAAGCTGGAGTATGAAGGATTGGCATTACGTCCCAGCAACCTGGTAGTGAGAGCCTTTGACGGTTCTAAGAGATCAGTTCTGGGAGAAATTGAGTTGCCTATAACGATTGGCCCACAAACTTTCAAAACGACCTTCTACGTGATGGACATTCAGCCTGCCTATAGCTGTTTGTTGGGTAGACCATGGATTCATGCCGCTGGCGCAGTTACGTCTACCCTTCACCAGAAGTTAAAATTCGAGTGGGAGGGCCAAGTCGTTACTATTTGTGGAGAGGAATATATCTTTGTTAGCCATCTGGCTACATACAAATACATTGAGATGGATGGGGAGATCCACGAAATTATGAGTCAAGGGTTTGAGGCCTTGAACATAAATGAAACATCTGTTGTACCTGGAACCTCAATAACATCTTATCAACAAGCTCGGAAGGTTGTTGAAGAAGGGACTGCCCAAGGCTGGGGCAAGTTGCTTCCCGTAGAGAAGAAGGAGGATAGATTTGGGTTGGGTTACAAACCAAATCAACAAGATCAAGCAGAGGCTGCTGGGAAGCCCAACTTTGTTAGTGGGGGGATGCTCACCCCTGATGCTGTCAACAACTTGGAAGACGAGGATGAAAGCGACTGCAACCTGGAGAGTTGGATACGTCCAAAGATCCCGGGGAGCAGTATCTCAAACTGGTCTTCCCAGGAAATTATAAGAGTTACTCCAGCAGAGTAATTATTATTTCCTGTATATTTTAAGCGTGCATCAAGTCTTGTATCTTGCCCAAGATGACAAGACTCATTTTGTAATCGGGCCATCTGTAATTTTTGTGCAACAAGATTAATCAATGAAATATCAGACATCTTTTGCAAACGAGTCTTTTGCTTTTCCGCTCACTGTTTTTCCATTTTTCTTTTTGTACAAAAATAAATGGCAGTGTTTTCAAAATGTTAACTTTATTTCACTTTTCTAAACAAGATTAAAATCAATCACTAAAATGAACAAACTGAACCCTTGCAGAGAGTTCCTTCCAGACTGCACCGACAACAACACGACTTTGACTTCGTATGACTTTGACAATCCAATCAATCAAGCTGATGAAGGGGTTGAAGAAGAGTATGAGCTTCCTGAAGAGCTAGCCAGGTTGTTGAGACAAGAGGAAAGGGTTATCACTCCTCATCAGGAGGAGGTTGAGACAAGGAGTACTTACAAGAACCTCCAATCCTTATGCCTCCAGTTGAAGGAAGACCTATGATCATGTACTTGACAGTATTAGAAGAGTCGATGGGGTGTGTGATGGGCCAACATGACGAGTCTGGTCGAAAAGAGTATGCAATATACTACCTAAGCAAAAAGTTTACCGACTGTGAACAACGTTATTCACTGCTCGAGAAAACTTGCTGTGCTTTAGCGTGGGCTGCTCGCCGACTGAGACAGTATATGTTGACCCACACTACTTTGTTGATCTCGAAGATGGACCCAGTTAAGTACATATTTGAGAAGCCAGCTCTTACCAGACGAGTTGCAAGATGGCAAATGATCCTCACGGAATATGACATCCAATACACATCTTAGAAAGCCATCAAGGGCAGTGTATTGTCTGAATATCTTGTTGAGCAACCTATTGATGATTACCAGCCTATGAGATTTGACTTCCCTGATGAAGACATCATGTTCATAAAAGAAAAAGATCATGAAGAGCCTGTTCACACTGAAGGGCCTGACCCAGAAGAAGAATGGACTATGATGTTTGATGGGGCTGTTAACATGAATAGTCGTGGCGTTGGTGAAGTACTCATTACACCTGAAGGAGTTCACATGCCTTTCTCGGCAAAACTCACTTTCAACTGCACTAACAACGAAGCTGAATACGAAGCTTGCATTATGGGTCTTGAGGAAGCCATTGACCTCAGGATCAAGACTTTGACTGTATTCGGAGATTCAGCTCTGGTAGTTAATCAAACCAACGGCAAATGGTACACCCACCAGGATCATCTGATACCTTACAGGGATTATACAAGGAGGTTATTGACTTTCTTTACAACGGTCAAGCTTGAGTATATCCCTCGGGACGAGAACCAGTTTGCAGATGCTCTGGCTACCATTTCATCTATGATCAAAGTTCAAGCTGCCAACTTTGTACCTCAGATTTCAGTATCCAGACTTGACAGACCAGCATATGTGTTCGCGGCAGATGTTGTCAAAGATGATAAGCCTTGGTTCCATGACATTAAGTGCTTCTTGGAGGATCAAACATACCCACCTGGGGCATCTTCCAATGATAAGAAGACATTGAGAAGGCTTGCTGGTAGTTTCTTCCTGAACACTGATGGTTCCCTATACAAAAGAAACTTTGACATGGTACTCCTCAGATGCGTTGATAAGACAGAAGCGGACTTGTTAATGCATGAAGTGCACGAAGGATCCTTTGGTACCCATGCTAGAGGGCATGCCATGGCTAAGAAGTTGCTAAGATCAGGCTATTACTGGATCACAATGGATGCAGACTGTTGTGCTTATGCCAGAAAATGCCATAAATGCCAGATTTATGCGGATAAGGTGCATGTGCCTCCCAATCCTTTGAATGTGATGTCTTCACCCTGGCCCTTTTCTATGTGGGGCATTGACATGATTGGTAAGATTGAGCCAACTGCTTCGAATGGCCATAGATTCATCCTGGTTGCCATTGACTATTTCACCAAGTGGGTCGAAGCGGCTTCCTATGCAAACGTTACAAGACAAGTGGTAGCCAGATTTCTGAAGAGAGATATCATCTGTCGGTACGGAATTCCCGAGTGAATCATTACTGATAATGGTTCCAACTTGAATAACAAAATGATGGCAGAGCTGTGCCGGGACTTCAAGATCCAACATCACAATTCTTCTCCTTACAGGCCCAAGATGAATGGCGCTGTTGAGGCAGCTAACAAGAATATCAAGAAGATTGTGCAGAAGATGGTAGTCACCTACAAAGACTGGCATGAAATGCTACCATTTGCCTTGCATGGGTACCGCACGTTAATCAGAACATCCACTAGGGCAACACCGTATCAGCTTGTGTATGGTATGGAAGCAGTCCTACCTGTCGAAGTTGAAATACCCTCCTTGCGGGTATTAATGGATGTTAAGCTGAACGAAGCAGAATGGGTTCGATCCCGATACGAGCAACTGAGTCTGATTGAAGAGAAAAGATTGGCTGCAATCTGTCATGGGCAGCTGTATCAGAAAAGAATGAAGAGAGCCTTCGATCAGAAAGTCAGGTACCGAGAGTACCAAGTGGGAGATCTTGTGCTGAAAAGAATCCTCCCTCCTCATACAGACCACAGGGGCAAATGGACTCCAAACTATGAAGGACCATTCGTAGTAAAGAAAGTTTTCTCGGGTGGAGCGCTGATGCTCAGCACCATGGATGGTGAAGATTTCCCGTCCCCTGTGAATTCAGATGCAGTTAAAAAATACTTCGCATAAAATGACCCGCTGGACATAAAAACAGAATGTAAGTCCAGGCAAAAATAGGGCATCCCGGCGAGTCAAAAACAGAATAAAAGACTCGGGAAAAAATAAGGGGAAAATAAACAAAAAATGTACACCCGCTGAGTTGAAAAGCCGCATTGGACAACTCAGGCAAAAATGGGTATCCCGATGGATTGAAAACCCGAAAGGGCGATCCATGCAAAATAAGGGAATAAGCGAACAACTGCATTCTGAATTCGTCTGTATCGTTTACAACTTGGTAAGCTTCAAAGGGATCAAGCTTCTTTCAGAATCAGCCTTCTTCAGAAAGCAAGACGAGAAGAACGTCAAATGTCATACGAGTCATAGCAAAAGGGAAGCTCCTCGAAGCGTCGTCAACATTGCCAGCATTTTGTTTCTCAATTTGTAACAATCTCCTCATTTCAGGGGATATGTTTCCTTGACTGTACCTTGCCAATTCAGGGCATATGAATTAATAAGATCAGATTTTCAGTCATGTTTCGTCTTGTACATTTTTATTTGCAAAAATGTCTGATGTCTTAAGAAAAACTGATTGCATAAATACAGATGCTTAGCTTCAAAAAATGTATATAATAAAAGTCACATGCTTGCAGGAAATATACTTACTCTCAGAAGTGTCTAAACTCCTATGACGGAATCCAGTAAAGGATACCTCGGGATTACTTGTGCGTTTCCCTATCATTGCAGGATTGCAGGTATCCAAAACGCAACTTGGGGCATGAAAGCTTCACTCCAACAAGCTGATAAATCAACACTCAGTCTTAGCACCCAAAGTGTTTTCTCCCCAGCTGGGTTTCCACTTGCTATTTCTCCCCAACTGAGGTGCCAATCATTCCTCCTCAGCCAAGTACGGAAGCCAGGGGACCATCTCCCCACAGAGCTTCAGCCCCTATCCAGAAGAGCAACGCATGAAGGAATCACAACAGAGTGACGAAAGCTTCTACAAACCCCAGCTGGGTCTCTCATTTACTGGAATAGGTCTATCATTGACCCATATCTCCAAGCAGATATCATCTCATCAGATCTACCAACGATCTCACCCCCAGCTGGGATGTCCATTTCAAACAGATTGGCCGGAGATCTTCTTAGCACCGGGATCTGAATCCCGGTTTGGTATCTTTGCATATTCATGGCATTCGCATCATATTCACCCACAAAGCGTAGCATTCCGTCCGATACGGAGCATTACGGCAAAAAATCAAACATATTGCATAATCATAAGCCATGTTTCGAATCAAGCACTTGTGAATATTGACAATATACAGAATACCTCCCAGGTTCCCCAGCAAACACAGTTGCCTTACATGCACAAACACCAATATATACTCCTTGTGGCACCCGTCCGTATCATATCCCCAGCAGAAAGCCAAAGACATCCTCTTTGCACTCACATATATTTATATAATTGCCTTGACATCCGTCCGTGTCATTTTCCCCAGTGCAGTAACATGAACACTTTGTACATCAGATACTTGTTTATACTATACTCCTCTCCTTTTGACACCCGTCCGCGTCACCCTCACCGACAGTTAAACACTCATCTATACTTCACTCATGTTACTCATACAGATACTCGTCCGTATCTTGTATACACCATTTATATATCCCCGCAGATTCAACACTAGTCCTTGTTCTTTGTTAACCAGTTGATACTCGTCTGTATCATCATCTCAGAACAGGTGTCAAGCGTTTGTTTCTATCTGATACTCGTCCGTATCATAGTCTTAAGGATGCTCGTCCGCGTCTTTAATCCATACACCGTGACAAACACTCTTGTTTTCTTGAATATAGACACTCGTCTGTGTCTACTATTCCCCAGGAGAGTCCCTTCAGATTCAACGCTCGTCCGTGTTCTCTGTTAACCAGTTGGTACTCGTCCGTATCATCATATCTGAACACGTGTCAGTATTTGTTTCTACCTGATACTCGTCCGTATCGTAGCCTTAAGGATGCTCGTCCGCATCTTTAATCTGTATACAGACATCTAAACGTTTATACCTTTTGTTTCTTGGATATAAACACTCGTTCGTGTTTACTATTCCCCAGTAGATCCCCAACAAAGCAAATTTCTTTATCTGACATTTGTCCTATGTCATGATAAACTTTGAGAGCAGCCGTCCCCTTCTAGGTGGTCGTCCTCCACCTCTTGATGGTCGTCCTCCATCATGCTCATCCGATGGCCGTCCCCATCGTTGATTTTTTTACCCGGCATTCATCCTATGTCGTGATATTTAGCATCCGTCCCCTGCTAGGTGGTCGTCCTCCACCTTTTGATGATCGTCCTTCATCATTTTATCCAATGGCCGTCCCCATTGTTGATTTTGGTTATCTGACATTCGTCCTATGTCGAGACAAACCTTGAGAGCAGTCGTCCCCTGCTGGGTGGTCGTCCTCCACCTCTTAATGATCGTCCTTCATCATGCTCGTCCGATGGTCGTCCCCATCGTTGACCTTTCATCCGGCATTCATCCTATGTCGCGATATTTTCGGCAGCCGTACCCTGCCAGGTGGTCGTCCTCCACCTTAGATGACCGTCCCTCATCTTATCCCATACAGAGCAGCCGTCCCCTGCTAGGTGATCGTCCTTCACCTTTAATGACCGTATCTCATCATCTGTTTATTTCATTTATTCTTTAAACCCGATGGCCGTCCCCGTCGTGGTCCCTTTTCCTTTTCCTGATGATCGTCCTTCATCAGTTTAGCCCGATGGCCGTCCCCATCGTTGGTTACTTTACTTTATGAACTTGATGACCGTCCCCGTCATGTTTCATTAATCCCCAGAGAATTTTACAGCTTTACTTGATGGTCGTCCCCGTCATAATTCTTTTTATCCCCAGCATGTCGTCCGTCCCCGTCATTGCTTCATTTCCCGCACTTTTCCCAGCATGTCGGCCGTCCCCGTCATTGCTCTTTACCCAGCAGTCGTCCTCTGCTCGGCAGTCGTCCTCTGCTCGACGGTCGTCCTCCGTCGCCCATACTTTACAGTATACTTTATTTTCTTTTACAATCTATATCCCTTTTCTTCTTCATTCTGTGAGTGCAAATTTTTGACTGTCTTTGGTATTCAACCACAAGTTATCTTGTTTGCCTGTTAAGCCGTTGCTTACAACCTGCACAGCTAACTCATGTTTGAATAGGGGAAGTTGTAAACACCCCAAATTTGACCTCACCCATTCACACCATGGCTTGTGATCATTTCATATGCATAAACTCAATCATACCACCTCATATCACATTTTTGATTCACTGCATAGATTCAAAGTCATCTGCATTTAGGGTTTGTGATCTGAGCAATCCAAGAGCCTCCTGAGCCACTCCAAAGGCCATCAATAACTTCAAAGAGGCCTATGTGTGTTCAAGCATCATATTATATCCTCTCAAAGTCAAGAATGTCAAATAATCACAAGAACTGAGAATGGTATGGAAGCAGAGCCAGGCCTGACTGCACAGATGACCTAGAATTAGGGTTTTGGTTTCAGAGGCCATAACTCCAAATTTTTTGGTCATTCTTGTTTCTATTGGTCTCTATGTGGTATAGGGAGTATGCATATCAATTTTCATGAAGAAATTCCATGGGGAAGTCATCTGATCAAGAGTTGACTTTTCAAGCAAGTCAGTACAAAATCAGGGCATCTGAGGCCCCCAATGACCCAACCAAAGGGCATTCTTCATCATTTTGATTGTATATAATCTCTATTTGATCATGGAAGATGTTGGAAGTTCACAAAATTCAAGAATTTCAAGTTTTTGCAAAGTTGACTTTTTTGGGCAAGTTTGACTTTCAATGAAATTGCCATTTTAGGCAACTTTTTCAACCATTACTTTTTGATTCAAGAAAGCTTCAAATGGAAAAACTTTGGTCATGAAAGTTGTAGAATGGATCATTCCCTTTTCAAAAAGTACAAGAACATGACCTAATTCATTTTGGATCAAAAGTTAAGGCTTGTCAAAGTTGGCAAAAATCACTAAATTTCAAGTCATGCACCAAAGAGGCAAAGTTGCAAATTCACTTCTCAAGGCCAATTAAGTCATCAAATGGATTTCTAAACTTCACCACATGATCATACAAGTCCTAAAAGTCAGATTGCACCCAAAGAATCACATGTTTTATGGCCCATGGATCAAGATATTTCACAAAGAACCAAAGGCAAGGCAAGTTGCAAAACTCATCATAGCTTCTCATCCACTTGCTGGCTAGCTTGCTGATCAATCCTAGGCCCTTCCTCACATCATGCTGCACAGCACACCCTCCTTGTACTTGGCTAGAAAGTAGCCCATACCTCTCTTACACAACTTTGACATTTTGGCAAAAGCACCCATACCAATCAATAAAGCACACATCATGTCATCTGACCAATTGCAATTGTTTATACTAATCAAATGCAAGCCAAACATAACAAGAAGCAAGCCTGAAACACTACATAGCACAGTGTAACACCCTAAATTTGCCCTCTTCTTTTTAAGCATCATATCGCATCATGTTCATCATATTCATATCATTTTCATATTTTTGCGTTGCATCATTAGCATAGAAAAATGAAGCATAACATTCATTGTGGAAGCATAACATATGCTGGCAGTGATTACAGTGCGGTAGTCTGAGGCAAACGGACGCTTGACCTGATCTGGTACAAATTGCCAGGAAATTAGTTCAGTTGCTGAGTCTTCATGTTTCAGGGGTTATTTCTCAAGCAGTGCGAATTTGGCGTTAAATTGTGCTGTGTGCAAGAGTGCTTGATTTACCAGGCAGTGGGTTGAGTGATAGTTTTGGGGTCCGAGGATCCAAATATGTCATGGGTATTTTCATGATGTGCATTTGAGGATTTATTGTTCCAGAGAATAATTCAGATTAATTCGAAGTAACTCTGGACAAAGGCTCAGAGACTGATCTTTTCAAATGGTTGTTCGCGTGTGAATTGTTCAATGGTAGAGGTGTCCTCCTGAGCTAAGTGGTTATGGGGAAGGTGAGACAGGATGGTTGAGTTTAAAGGGATTGATTGATCGAGATTTCGTTACTATGTGTGTATTGGTGATAAGTGGTTTGTCCCGCAAAGTGTCAAATTCTTCACCTGTTTCTAAACCAGGTCAAACCATTTCCATATCCATATCAACATTCATGTCCATAAGTCAATTCCTAAATTCATTTGTATCATCCATTTTTTATTAATCTTTTTCCAACCATTTGCCCACTTTCATAATTTATATCCATTCAAAACAATTTCATTTTTGATTCTTTCCACATATCCATCATTCCATTTGTTCATTAAACTATTTTATTATGGTTTTTTCTTAAAACCATACTCTCATTACATCATATAAGCCCACTATGTTTATTATTATTACAACAACAAAAAAAATGAATATAATACAAAAGAGAAAAAAAAAAATTTCATGGGTAGCCACATCACAAACATAACGGCTGGTACATGATTTCCACGGACACTCATAAAAGCCAACTAGCCCAAGTGAAGGAAAAAGTTGTTACATACATAGTGAAATTCACACTGCATTGTTTTTTGATGCCAACTTCATGATTATACATGACATTTGAGAAATACAGGATAAAAAAAAAAGGAAGTTCATAGGGAACCCCACTGCAATATCAATACTCTGCAAAACCATTTCGCGAGCCTTCTTCAACCAATTCGTGACCACACCTTAATCGCTCATCTTTTCTCACCTGCAAAGAAAACACATACAACGAATTTCTGGCAAGAAAGATCACTCTCACACACATTTCATTCGGAAAAAAAAGGATAACAAAACTTCTATAACTGTTTTTCATTATCTTCACAATAAAAAAAATCATATTACAAAAAGTTTGTTGTATAACAGAAATAACAGAGGAGAGGTTTCACCGGGAAAAAAAAAGATTCTAGTCCTCACTCTTTTCCTCTAACCAATCTTGCACAACCTATCATTCTTCTCATTTTCTAAGGTCTCACCATAACAGAATTGAAAATCTCTCACTCATAACAGAATACCAGAACCAAAAATAGAGGGCTCTAACAGAAATCTCTAACAGAATTACTCACTCTAAAAAACTCTCCAAAAAAATCTCTAACAGAATGAGACTCTGATCAAAAACAAGAAAACAGAGTGTACATAACAGAATGGAGGATCTCTCACCAATTCTCTGAACCAATCCTTTGATTCTTCATAATCTCATTCACAACTCCCAATCAATTCTGCATAGATTCATCAACTCCTTCATCAATTTTCTTCCATCATTGTTGGATCTTCACCACAAGTGCAGTAGTTATGCTTCAATGATCGATTCCGCTGCAATATTCATCAAGTATATCTGCATCAGCTTCGCAAATTCAACTCTAATCTTGAATCTGCGCCGTAACTTTGTGGCAACCTGCTTCAGCTTCTTCGATTAGACGAAGTAATCGCAACGCCATCAACTCACCTACAAGCACATTCAACAAGCAAATTCTGAATCAACAACAACAAAGCGTATTCGAAAGAGAAAGGCAAAGTTCAATTAGAAGCTAAAGCAGAAGGAAAAGCGTTTACCGAATCGAGAATCGTTCATACGTTGTTTGCAGCATCGTCAAATCACAGGTACGCTTTCAATTACTTCGATTCGCTGTGAGTGCTAACTGTGCTATGAATTTGGTGTATCATGAGCTTGTTACATCTAGTTGCGGTTACGATTCATATGGTTATGTGTTTGTTCATTCGCATCTGAAAGTATGAATAGGATAAAGCGAAGGTTAGTTTGTGTGATGATTTAGGCTAGTATTTGGTTGTGTTCGACGAAGAAGGTGATGGCCAGGAGAAGTTGTTGGCAGAGAAGAAGGTAGGCCGGCGGATATGAAGGTGTCGGCGGTGGAAACTAGGGTTTTATTGAGAGAGGGAGGCGGTTCGGTTAGGCTCCCCGTGAAGAATATAGTGAGGTTGAGGACGAGTGTGTGACGGTGAGAGCCGGCGAGGGTGCGGCGGCTAGGTCAATAGGAAGATGAAGGAGCGGTGTTGAGAGGTAGAAGGAGGATGGCGGACGGTTGTAAGGCTGAGAGATGTCGTGAGGTATGAATGGCGGCGGTCTTAGGGTTAGGAAAGGGAAGAAACAGAACGGCGCAGGGAGAAATAGAAGAAGGAGAGGTTTGCTGCGAGGGTGGAGATGGTGGTCGTTGAGAGAGGTTGGGGACGGAGGTGATGGCCGATGATGAGGTGGTGAACATGGCTGCGGCGGCGGCGAATTTTTAGGGTTCAAGGGAGATGAGGATGATGAGTTGATAGAGAGAGAGGCTTAGGTTACTGATTGGTTTGTTCTGTGAATATAGTTTAGAGTATAATTGTTTTAGGATTAATGTTTTGTTTAAATAATAGTTTAGAATATAATTGTTTTAGGATTAATATATTAGTATATAATATAGTTTAGGATTAGTTTAATTGTGTTAGAAATTGTCTTAGGAAAAATGACATAGTTTTAGGATTAAAGTATAGTAATTAAAAAAAAGCTGTTTAGAAATACTGTTTAGGAAATATAATAGATTAATTGTTAATGGTTAGAATAGATTAATTAGGAAATATTAATAGAATGTTTAGATAATATTTTAAGAAATATAATTGTTTAATATGATTGATTTGATAATTGTTTAGAAAATATAGAGTTTAGGATTAATTTTGTTTAGTTAATAATTGTTAGAATTGTTTAGACATAACTGTTTTAGAATTTGTTTAGAAATAGGTTAATTAGTTAATAGGTTTATTTAAAGACTATAAAATGTTTAGTTAGTAGTTGTTTAGGAAATAAAAATAGGTTAATTGGTTAATAGCTGTATAATATAGTTTTAGTGTTAATATTTGTTTAGTTAAGTTGGTATATATTGTTTAAGAAATATAATTGTTTAGTATGATTGTTAGAATAATTATTTAGAATAAAATTAGAACATTTTTAGGAAATATAAAGTAATTAGAATGATGGTAGAAAATAAGAAGATTTTTATTAGTGGAGATTAGTTAGTATAATTGTTAGGAATCTAATAAAAGATTAATTATTATAATGATCAATGTTTAGAGAATAAAGAAAAAGTTGTTTGTGTGTTCAGACCTGGGCCCATGCCAGGTTGATTTTCGCACCCCACTGCTTTTCAGGCCCATCCATTTCCATTTAAAAACTTACTGCATGTACCTCTTTTTCTATTTTTTTTACTTTCTTTCTCAACTTAATTTCTCTTTTATTTCAGTTTGGTTTTAATTCGTATAAAATAGAAATATTCATCTAAAAATTCCCAAATAAATCATGGATGTTCCTTTGTGCCTCTAGAATTTTGTCACATTTTTATTTTATTTTTTTTCATTGATTAGCGTGCCAGAATTAAATCACCAATGTATATAGCTTCATTTGCTTCATTTCTTGACCAGCCTGTCTTGTTGATTTTCTATAGACTTCAATATTTGGAGTTTGGATCCCATTCTTTTTGAATTGTGTTCCTAAGATCTTCTAGTTTTCATGTGATTTTTCTCAGAATTTTTAGGAATTTATTTCTTGGGTTTTGATCTGATATCTTGTGATGTAAGTTTTCTGTCCTAGCTTGTGTTTGTGCCTCCATTTGACCTAGTTCCTTTCTGAATTCTTGCAAATCCTTTTGGAAAATTGATATATTGTGTTTTAAGATCATTTGGGTTCAGTTGTAGAATTTTTAGATGGCTGGTTGATTATTTGTGGATTTTTGTTCTCGCCTTGTCCCATTTTGCCTCTTTTGGTTCATTAGATCTCTTATAAGTTTGGAAGGGCACTTGTGCCAACTTTTTCTTCTTGTTTGGGGTTCCTTTGGGGTATAGGTGCCTTCCTGGTCCTAGGATAGGTCTTGGTTCTTCTAAGGTTGTTGAGTTTGCTTCATATTCAAATCATTTGTTTCTTTAAGTGTTTAAATTCCATCTTTTGGTTCCATTGCTTTTATTTTGATATTGTTTGGTATTGTGTGACTTCTCTCTTCATCTTGCTGGACTCTTAGGCCCTTCTTTATACCATTTTGATTCTGGTTTTGAACTTTGTGCTTGTATTCATTTGTGTATGCTAACCTTGCAGGGGCTATGGTAAGTGTGAGATGTGGGAATTGAGTTCCACATCTCTAATTCTTACCTCTTCCTTTTATGTTTATGTGAACTAACTCTCTTTTGTTGGGCCTAGGCCTTTCTCATCCCTTCTTCTATCTTCTTCTTCCTTCTTTATTAGGATAGAAACCTCACTAACCTTTAGGATATCCATGCATGTGAATACTTAGGATTATTTTAGTCCCCCTTTAGAATTTTTCCTTTGAGATCTTTTGGTTCTTCTTCTCTTCTCATCTCATAACTCTTAAAAAAAAAACACTTTAATAAATCTGAAATGATACATTGATCCATAGCCTTATTCCATGAGGTATGCTTGTAGTCTTCCCATCTTGGGATAGTACATGTTTACCTTGTGATGCAAAAGTCTGATCAAGGTATCTTATTCATAAAGAAAAGCATAAAAAAACACTTCTTCATGTAAATAATCAAAACATCTAATAAGTAAACAAGTTAGTGAGCCTAAGCCCTAATCTTTGGGTTCAAGTTTTGGGGATCTTCTCCTTACTTGAGTGTGCTTGTTCTATTATTCTATCTTGGAATGTAGCGACAAGTGCACATTCCATTGGTGAGAGCTTGAGTTCACTTCCTTGTGACACACTCATAAAAGCTTCTAAAAAAACACAAACAAACAATAAACGTCTTTCCTTCGGGAATTCTTTTCTCATCTTATTCGCTCCGTACGCGAACTTGCTCCTACTTGTCACTTTGCAAGACGGTAACGCACTCGTCGTCCGAGCCTGCAACACCTGAGCATTGACATAGGCAGTTCAAGCCTTTAATTCACAAGCAATTTCTTTTCTACCCCTAGTTAGGCGAACTACGTCGACTCTGATCCTCATTATCCCGATGAGGTACGTAGGCAGCGGGGTAGGGCCCGTTCGAGCACACTCTTTATTTTCCCTACATTTCCCCCTTTCTTTCCATTCTCTCTTTCCGGTTTCATGTCCTTCCTCATTCCCATTCCAGTTAGCAGTTTTATTCAGCAGCAGTTATTCTTCTCACCCTTTGAAACAAAACAAGCAAGCGTGGATCCCGTCGGGTACGACGGACGATCTGGGGTGCTAATACCTTCCCAGGTTGTAACCGACTCCCGAACTCAGATCTTTGGTTCGCAGGACCTTGTCCTTTCCTTCTTCCTCAGGTTTGTGCAACATTACCTTTCCCATTCATTCGGGATAAAAATGTCTGGCTGGCGACTCTAACCTTTCTGCGCCACTTTCGCGTTTGTACTAGGATGAAAATCCCTGGAGCGACAGCTGGCGACTCTGCTGGGGACTGCACACCAGAAATCTCTGGTTCCCCTGTGAGTCTCTCCTAGCGCTTGTGTGTTGCTGTTTCATTGGGTGATGTTTGTTTGATGTGGCTTGTTGTATTGTATTGTTGTTTGTTTAATACTTTATTTACTGCTTTATTTACAGCTTTATTTACAGTTTTCAGTATTTATTTTCTGCATCATGTATATATACTGGACTGTCTGGACTGGTTTTCTTTGGTGGGATGGGTGTTACTGATTCTTGAGAGATATGAGCCAAGTACCCGGCTCGAGTGCACCATAGGACTTAGAGTGGTTCCACTTTGTCCTCATGAGATCTTGTCATGGGGGTAGTAGTGAGTTCCACACCCAGGTTGCGATTGTCTTGGAAATGTCTTGATTTGGGGATCTTCCTCTCTCATTACATAACCCTGACAGTTATGTGCAGCTGGGGACCGATCATTGAGAACCTTTGTGGAAACAACCCTCTCCAGTGGTGACAGTGGCAGACCACATTTTGTGGCAAACCCATTCGCACCCGAGGGTCCACTGGGGACTCGCATAGGATGGCCTGGTTCTCTTATAAGAACTCAGTCAAAGCATCTGGTCGTATGACATTAGTACTGTATCCTACGGGCTGAATGTACTATTGTTTCTCGATTTCAACGCTTGAAGCTGGGGACTTATAAGGGATGCTTGTTTTTCCCGGACTCAGCTGAGGCCTCCCTGCGTAGTATATAATGCCAAACCGATTCCCTGATTTGGTCATGAGCCGTTTCTCGGAGATGGTGACAGTATTATTGCTACGTGGCTTTGAGAGTCCGTGATGTCTGACCCGGAGCCTTTTACCCGTGAGATTGGGGGGTGTTTACAGGTGTGCAGGAACCCATGACCTCAACATACACTCATCTGTTCAGTGGTTCTTGTTATGATCCTTGGTCCTTTGATTATGATCCATGGTTCTATGATTCTATGGTTCCGAAGTTATGGTTCTGGAATTCTGGATTTCTTGATACTGTGATCCTGAGATCCTCTATCAGAGGGTTGTGATTATCAGAGGGTGTGACTCAGTGAACTTTAGGGTTTGCCAGTTATTCAGAGGGGCCTTTGTCAGTGTTCCAGTTCAGATGGTCCCAGTTGGTCATATGCTTGCATTGCATTACATTTGCATCATTCTTTGCATTAACTGTTTATGTTTCCCATTTTTCAGGTCATTGCTCACATCTGTTCCCGGTTCTGGTATTCTTATCTCCATGGCAGAAATCAGAAGCGATCCGAGAAAAAAGAATGTGCATTATACCTTTCTTCAGCCGGAAGTCAAAAGTGTTCAGAGGTTAGCAGGTCTGATGAACGATCAAGTCTTGGGTAATTTCAAGAAAAGATATGGCCAGATACTGAAGTTTGTGGACAAGCCTACTGTAGACCAAAAGGACAGCTTGCATACCTTGTTGCAATTTTATGATCCCCTGTTGCGTTGCTTTATTCTTCCAGGTTACATCTTAGCTCCGACATTGGAAGAGATCTCCAGCATGCTGAGTGTTCCGATCAGAGAGACATTGCCGTTCTACGGGTCAGAGGTTGTGCTCAGAGATGAAGACATAGCCAAGGTTTGTAGGTTGCCAGTTGTTTCAGTCAGAAAGGCTTTGCAAGAGAGTAAAGGCCGAGGGCTACCATGGAGTGTGCTCATTCCAGAGGCTGAGAAGTATGCTACCGAAGCTAAGTGGAATGACTTTGGAGCTTTGCTTGCATTGATGGTATATGGGTCTAGCTTGTTCCCCGGAGAGAAAGAGTTTGTCAGTTTAGAAGTGATCTCAATCTTTGCAAAAGGCAATCCAGTGCCTACTTTATTGGGTGACTTTTATTTTAGTGTCCATTACAGAAACGAGAAAGGTAGAGGTGGTCCAGTGGTTTGCTGTGCTCCTTTGTTTGCTGAATGGTTTGCCAGACAGTTGCCTAAGTCAGGTGCCTTCAAGGATATACGAGACGAATGGAGATGGTCCAGAAGGCTGATGGGATTGACTGAAGAAGACATTGCTTGGGGTTATGACAGAGACTTGCTAGGAAAAGAGTTCATGGTTAGTTGCGGAAGGTTTGCTGGAGTACCTTTGCTGGGAAGGAAAGGTGTCATCAGTTACTACCCAACATTAGCCAAAAGGCAGTTTGGCTACCCTTTGAAAGATCCTCCTCAGATGGAAATGTTTGCTGAATCTTTGTATTTTCCTGTTGACGGCAACAGAGAGCTAGTCCAACAAGCAGTTCAATCCTGGGCTCACAGGATAAGAAAAGGGAAGAAAGACTTCGGCCGAGTTGATCCCAAGACATATCCACCATATGCTGAGTGGTTGCAAAGACATATCGAGTCAGTTCTCATGCCTTTTTCAGTCGAGGCTCCACTTTATCCCCGAGAGGTACCAAGTCCAAACAATACGGTTTCCTTGGAGGAGTACAAGAAGCTAGAAGCTCAGCTGCATGAGGTCAGAGTAGAGAATATTGAGATGGTAAGCCTATACCACCAGGCTAATAGAGCCAAGAAGGAAGCTGAAGACAAGTTACAGAAGCTCCAAGCCTCTTTAGAAAACAAAGAGAAGGATTTTGCCGGAAGAGAAGCCCATTTCCACCGATTGGGTATGATGGAAGCGCAAAGAGAAGCCAAGCATAAGGAGACTTTAAAGACTCTCAGGAGTGCTCGACAGTCCATTGTTTGGCTGAAAGGCCAAAGGGAGGAAGAGCTAAAGAAATTCAAAGAGAAGGAAGAGTTCTTTGAAGTTCAGATGGCTTTCAAGAAGGAGGAAGTGGAGCAAGCCCACGCCATCCGGAGGGAGAGGACCCAACAGCTAGTCCAAAGTCAATTAGCTCTGGAGGAAGCCAGGAAAGAGATTGAAGAGCTCAAGCTGAGAGCGGGTGTCAAGAAGAGCAGGGCAGAGGTGGCAGAGCCGGGATCCTTAGCTTAGTTTATTTTCAGACTACCTACAGGCTTGTTGTAGGAGTCTTGCTTTTATTTCTTTTGTCTTTATGTACTAATTTGTAACCCTTCGGGGAATATTCTTGGATGTATTCTGACTTTTAGCCTATAGTGGTGTGTCCATATTCAGTATTAATGTGCAAGTTATCGTTTTGAATGTGCAAGACTCGTTTGTCTGGATACTGCTAATGTCTGAACACTTATCAAAGAGAAAGTTTGAAAGCTAAACACTGAAAGTGGTTGTTTGAGATAGATGCCAGAACTGGGGCATGCCAAATGCTTAAAATTGGGAACATGAACAGTTACATTGCATTGCATATAACCTGTTTGTCTGTTTTGCAGGTGTTGCATCAATTAATAACGGGTTTTATGATAACAGGCACTATAGCTCCTCGCAAAGTCCGAGAACAACTAGCAGTGCACAGATACCCAACCAAGACTAACCGAGAGCGAGCCATGGATCAAATGCAGGCATATTTGGCAGATCTAAGGCAGAGAATGGACAACTTCATGACGTTAATGGCCGGCATGGGGCAGAATCAAGAACGTTTGCGAGAGATGGTTGAAAATCAGAACCGGAATGCTGCTGCTGCTGCTAATGCTGATAATCACACCGTTGCGGGCGCACGACAGGGTGGAACTCCAGTTATACAACCAGGAGTGAATATCAACAACGAAGGGTTGCAACACCTTCAGATGGACAACCATGAGGATCAGTTCACTTTGCTTGATGAGGCCGAGGGTCAAGGGGTAGAAATGAACAAGAGGTTTGAAGAGATGGCCGAGCAAATCAAGGCTATCCAGTCCCAGAGCTCTTTGGGATTCGATATAACAGACTTGGGCTTGGTTCCTGGGGTCAGGATTCCGTATAAGTTCAAATTTCCTACTTTCGAGAAGTATAACGGCACTGCTTGCCCAAAAACCCATCTGCAATCATATGTTGGGAGAATAGCCGCTCATACGGACGACGAAAAATTGTGGATGTATTACTTTCAGGACAGCTTGGTGGGAGCTTCCCTTGAGTGGTACATGAAGCTCAGCAGGGTCAATGTCAAGAGCTGGAAAGATCTCGCTGAGGCCTTCGTGAAGCAGTACCAATATAACATGGATATGGCTCCGAATCGCACGCAGTTGCAACATATGGCTCAGACAGCAAAGGAAGGCTTTAAAGAATACGCCCAGAGGTGGCGTCAGCTAGCTGCTAGGGTGAAACCACCCTTGTTAGAGAATGAAATGGCCGATATGTTTATGGGCACACTCCAGGGGGTATTTCTTGAAAGACTGGCGTCGAGTTCTGCTACAAAGTTCAACGATATTGTCATTGCGGGAGAAAGGGTCGAAACGTTGTTGAAAATGGGGAAGATACAAGACCCAGGTGCTAGTAGCTCAAATGGAGCGAGGAAAGCTTTTAGCGGACCTCCGAGAAGGCGAGAAGGCGAGACCAATGCTGTATTTGGCCGAAGCCAGGGTCATGGTTATAGGAGGCCTTATGAACATATGGCTGCCGTCACCATTCCTGCAGCTCCTGTACAACAAATGCTACCTCCACCACAACAACATCAACAACAACAGCAACCTCGAACCAACTACCAGCAAAGACCATATCAGCCGAGGCAGGCTCGCCCGGCTAACAGGGTGATTGAAGCTATTCTGATGACATATGCTGCCTTGTTGCCGAGATTACTAGACTTAAACCTTATTCAATTGAGGACTTTGGCACCACCACCTCCTGGAGAGCTTCCAGCTGGTTATGATGTCAACACGCGATGCGCTTTTCATTCAGGAGCACCCGGACACTCCACCGAGAAGTGCAGGGCGCTGCATCACAAAGTTCAAGATCTCGTAGATTCCAAGGCAATCAACTTTGCGCCGCCACCGAATGTCAACTCGAACCCTATGCCTAACCATGGTGGGGCAAGAGTCAATGCTGTTGAGAGTGATGATAAGTTGAGTTTGGTGCTGAGAATTGATGAAGTCAAGACACCATTGAGGGTGGTAAAAGAGAGACTGTTGAAGGGTCAAGTGTTTCCTGGTTGTTGTCTCGATTGTGAAGATTGTATAAGTGCTGTGAATGGATGCGAGAAATTGAAGATGGGTTTGCAAGGATTAATTGATGATGGGTCTCTGCAATTTAGCAAGATTAGTAATGAAGAGGCTGATGATGTGTCAACCATTACTATCTTCTACGATGAAGCTGACATGCCCGTCAGACAAGAGCCGATTACCATTTACGCTCCTCAGATTAGTCCCGTGACCATAACTGTACCTGGGCCGGTGCCGTACACCGATGATAGGGCCATTCCGTGGCATTATGGTTCCGATGTCTATGTGGCGGGACAGAAGATGGAGAGTAGACCTGTTGCTGACTTGACCATTGAAAATGTGGGAGGTGTTGGAGGTTTTACTCGAAGTGGCCGTTTATTTGCTCCCCCTGCACTGAGAAAGGATCCTGAGGCCGAAGCTTCGTCTAAAGACAAAGGAAAGCAGACCGCGAATGACGAGTCAACTACTCCTGTGGCTGTGCAGGGGACATTTGAAAAGGAGGTAGAGGAGTTTATGAGGATCATCAAAAGGAGTGACTATAAGGTGGTTGACCAACTGAATCAGACGCCTTCAAAGATTTCTATCTTGTCACTGTTGATGTGCTCACCCGCGCACCGAGAAGCCTTGCTGAAAGTACTTCAAATGGCTTACGTTCCTCAAGAGATCACTGTCAATCAACTTGAAGCTGTTGTTGGAAGTGTCAATGCTAGCCATGGCTTAGGCTTCACTGACAGAGATCTCACTTCGGAGGGAAGAAATCACAATAAAGCACTGCATATCACGATGGAATGCAAGGGCGCTGTGTTGTCCCATGTTCTTGTGGACACAGGCTCTTCTTTAAATGTGCTCCCGAAAAAGGCGTTGATGAAGCTTGACATTGATGGGATTGTCCTGACGCCGAGTGATCTGGTGGTTAAAGCTTTCGATGGTTCAAGAAGATCAGTTTTCGGAGAGGTTGAGTTGCCTGTTAAGATAGGCTCTCAAGTCTTCAAGAGTGTCTTCTATGTCATGGATATCCAGCCTGCGTATAGTTGCTTGTTGGGCAGACCATGGATACATGCAGCTGGAGCTGTCACCTCAACTCTGCACCAGAAGCTTAAGTATGTGGTGGACGGTCAGGTCATCACGGTTTGTGGAGAAGAAGATATATTCGTCAGTCATCTGTCAACGTTTAAATATGTGGAAATGGACGGAGAAATTCACGAGACTTTGTGCCAAGCTTTTGAGGCAGATGTCAGTATCTTGACTCCGGTGAAGAAAAACAACGAAGGCACGTCAATTCATTCTTACCAGGAAGCAAAGGAGGTCGTCCAATCAGGCAATGCTCAGGGCTGGGGCAAGCTATTGGAGCTGGAAAAGAAGGATGACAAATTTGGCTTAGGGTATCAACCTGGAGGGTCTACTCAGAGTGGTAAGGCTATCTCATTCACGAGTGCTGGGTTGCTAGACCGCGATCAAATCTGTATGGTAAGCCAAGACAGGGACAGTGACAAAGACTGGGACAACAATTGGATCCGCCCGTGTGCACCCGGCGAGGAGCTAGGAAACTGGTCTGCTGAAGACATCGTTCAAGTTACCTGGCTCTCAAAGTAATTGTTTGTTTCCTTTTATTAGCATACTGCATTGTCAAGTCCAGCATTCTGCCCAAGATGCTTGGATCCATTGTATTGGGCCACCATGTTTTGTATCGCATTGTTATTTTGCTATGAAATAAAAGGACATTTTCAGATAAACTGTGTTCCCTGTCTTTGTTTTTAAACTTTTTCACAAAAATATATAAAAAAATGGCAATGTGTTTTCATTTTTGTTCTGTGTTAGCGTCTCTTTTCAAAATAAGCAGATTCTGAATAAGCACATCATTTGTGCAGTGTTGATCATCCGGATTCCACGGATAACGTTCCTGCTATGACTATGCATGACTTTGATAATCCAGTCTACCAAGCTGATGAAGGGGTTGAGGAAGATTGTGACCTCCCTGAAGAGTTGGTCAGATTGTTGAAACAGGAGGAACGGGTTATTCAGCCTCATCAAGAAGAGATTGAGACCATCAACATTGGCAGTGAAGATGCAAAGAAAGAAATCAAGATAGGGGCCAATCTGCAAGCCGACGTCAAACAAGAGCTGATCAGTATGCTGAGAGAGTATGTGGATATCTTTGCTTGGTCATATCAAGATATGCCAGGGTTGGATACTGACATCGTGATGCATAAGCTACCCTTGAGAGAAGACTGTCCTCCTGTAAAGCAAAAATTGAGAAGAACTCGCCCGGATATGGCAATGAAGATCAAAGAGGAGGTACAGAAGCAGTGGGATGCCGGATTCCTTGCCGTGACTAGTTACCCACCTTGGGTAGCTAACATCGTACCAGTGCCTAAGAAGGACGGCAAGGTCCGGATGTGCGTTGACTATCGAGATTTGAACAGAGCAAGCCCAAAGGATGATTTTCCGTTGCCACACATTGACGTGTTGGTCGACAATACTGCTCAATTCTCGGTGTTCTCCTTCATGGATGGATTCTCCGGTTATAATCAGATAAAAATGGCGCCGGAAGACATGGAGAAGACAACGTTCATTACCCCGTGGGGGACATTCTGCTATAAGGTCATGCCCTTTGGTCTGAAGAATGCCGGGGCAACTTATCAACGGGCGATGGTCACATTGTTCCATGACATGATCCACAAGGAGATCGAATGTTATGTGGATGATATGATTGCAAAGTCCAAAGACGAAGAGGAGCATTTGGTTAATTTGAAGAAGTTGTTTGATAGATTGATCAATTATAAGCTGAGGTTGAATCCGAACAAGTGCACTTTCGGAGTGCGTTCCGGAAAATTGCTGGGTTTCATTGTAAGTCAAAGAGGAATTGAGGTAGATCCTGCTAAAGTGAAAGCTATTCAAGATATGCCTGCACCAAAGACAGAAAAAGAAGTGCGCGGGTTCTTAGGTAGATTGAACTATATTTCTCGGTTCATATCTCACCTAACTGCCACGTGCGAACCGATATTCAAACTGCTAAGAAAAGAGCAAACAGTCAGGTGGAATGATGATTGCCAAAGAGCTTTCGACAAAATAAAGGAATATTTGCAGGAACCTCCAATTTTGATGCCTCCAGTGGAGGGGAGACCATTAATCATGTACTTGACCGTACTAGAAGGGTCGATGGGGTGTGTGCTCGGCCAACATGACGAGTCTGGTCGAAAAGAGTACGCCATTTATTACCTTAGCAAAAAGTTTACCGATTGTGAATCCCGATACTCACTGCTCGAGAAAACTTGCTGCGCTTTGGTATGGGCTGCTCGCCGACTGAGGCAGTATATGTTGACCCATACCACACTTCTCATTTCCAAGATGGACCCTGTCAAGTACATCTTTGAGAAACCAGCATTGACCGGAAGGGTTGCTAGATGGCAGATGATTTTAACTGAATACGACATCCAGTACACTTCTCAGAAAGCCATCAAAGGAAGTGTATTGTCGGAATACCTTGCTCAGCAACCTCTTGAGGATGACTATCAGCCGATGAGATTTGATTTCCCCGATGAGGACATCATGTACCTCAAAACAAACGATTATGAGGAACCACTTCCGGAGGAGGGGCCTGACCCTGAATCCAAATGGAAGTTGATGTTTGATGGGGCTGTCAATATCAATGGTCGTGGAGTTGGTGCCGTACTCATTAATCCTGAAGGTGTCCACTTACCCTTCGCTGCCAGAATTACTTTTGGCTGCACCAACAATGAAGCGGAATACGAGGCGTGTATAATGGGAATAGAGGAGGCAATTGATCTTCGGATTAAGAACCTCGATATATTCGGAGATTCAGCCCTCGTCATTAACCAAATTACCGGCAAGTGGTATACACATCAAGAGCATCTAGTTCCGTACAGGGATTATGCTAGAAAATTGTTGACATTCTTCACGACAGTTGAGCTCAAATACATACCACGTGACGAAAATCAATTTGCCGATGCGTTGGCCACTCTCTCTTCGTCGATTAAAGTCCTGTGTTGGAATTTTGTGCCCAGAATTGACATCTCCAGGCTTGACTCTCCAGCTTATGCTTTCTCTGTAGACGCCGTGTCTGACGAGAAACCTTGGTATTTTGATATCAAGTTATTCCTGGAGAAGCAAGAATACCCAACAGGAGCATCTTCCAAAGACAAAAAGACCTTGAGACGACTTGCTGATAGTTTCTTCTTGAACACAGACGGGGTTTTGTATAAGAGGAATTTCGACATGGTTTTGCTCAGATGCGTGGATAGACATGAAGCAAGCCTGTTGATACAGGAAGTCCATGAAGGATCTTTTGGTACCCATGCAGGAGGGCACGCCATGGCAAAGAAACTGCTGAGATCAGGGTATTATTGGATGACAATGGATGCAGATTGTTGTTCATTCGCTCGTAAATGCCACAAGTGCCAAATATATGCAGATAAAGTGCATGTTCCTCCTAACCCACTCAATGTCATGTCATCTCCTTGGCCTTTCTCTATGTGGGGCATTGACATGATCGGGAAGATTGAGCCAACTGCTTCGAACGGTCATCGCTTCATCTTGGTCGCGATTGATTACTTTACCAAGTGGGTAGAAGCGGCGTCTTATGCCAATGTCACTCGTCAAGTGGTGGCAAGATTTCTGAAAAGAGATATCATATGCAGATATGGAGTGCCCGAAAGGATCATTACTGATAATGGTTCTAATCTCAACAATAAGATGATGGCAGACTTATGTCGGGACTTCAAAATACAGCATCACAATTCTTCTCCTTACCGACCAAAGATGAATGGTGCGGTAGAGGCAGCTAACAAGAATATCAAGAAGATTGTGCAGAAAATGGTTGTCACCTATAAAGATTGGCATGAGATGTTACTGTTTGCTTTGCATGGGTACCGAACGTCGGTCAGGACGTCAACAGGGGCAACTCCCTTCTCTCTAGTGTATGGCATGGAAGCAGTCCTGCCTGTTGAAGTAGAGATTCCTTCACTGCGTGTGATGATGGACGTCAAACTGGATGAGGCTGAATGGGTGCGTGCTCGTTACAACCAGCTATGTCTAATTGAGGAAAAGAGATTAGCGGCTATCTGTCATGGTCAGCTTTATCAGAGGAGAATGAAGCGGGCATTTGACCAACGAGTACGTACTCGAGAGTATCGAGTGGGAGAGCTTGTATTGAAGAGAATCGTTCCTCCAGGTTCAGATAACAGGGGCAAATGGACCCCGAATTACGAAGGACCATTCATAGTGAAGAAAGTATTCTCAGGAGGGGCACTGATGCTCACCACTATGGATGGAGAAGACTTCCCATCCCCTGTTAACTCAGACGCAGTTAAAAAATACTTCGCATAAAGAGACCCGCTGGACACAAAAACAGAATGTAAGTCCAGGCAAGAAAAGGGCATCCCGGCGAGCTAAAAACAGAATAAAAAAGCTCGGGCAAAAATTAGGGAAATAAATATAAAAAATGTGTACACCCGCTGAGTTGAAAAGCCACATTGGACAGCTCAGGCAAAAAAGGGTATCCCGGTGGATTGAAAACCCGAGAGGGCGATCCACGCAAAATAAGGGAAATAAGCGAACAACTGTGATCCAAGTTATCTGAACCACGTCATCGTTTCGTACGGTTTGACAATATCAGAAGGATAGGAAATAGCTCCCTTGTCCTCTCAGAAGGCCGAAACAGAATGGAGAGTCTTGAAGACGTGCAGGTCATAGCAGAAATGGAACTCCTTGGAATGCCATGTACATTGCCATTAGGATAGTTTCTTTTCTCAAATTTTATAGTGGCTACCTCTTTCCAGGTGGTTGCTTCTTGATGTAAATTTTTGCCTATTCAGAGGCCATCCAATAAAAATAATAGTCAGTCAAAAAGTTGTGTGTGTTTATTTTTGTTTGCAAAATGTCCTAAATTTTTGGCAAAAATAGCATTGCATCTAAACATGGTGATAATCTTGAAAAGAAAACTGACATGCAGGGAAACTGTAACCCTCTTTGAGTGTCGGGTGAGGATGGATGAACAGATCATGCCATGCAAATCCCTGGGACACACGTGTGTTTTCTGTTGTTGCAGGTTGCAGGATGGCGTCACATTCTCTCAAGCAATGTACTCTTCCCTAGTAGAGTATTTCCCCAAGCAGAGATTTCTTCTCCAACAGGTATCTGAAGCCTGGCATCTCTGACAGAGATTTTATCCAGCTAAGTCTGGGCGGCAGCCCAAGCAGGTTCTTCTTCCCCAGTGAAGTAGTAGTCCATTCTTCCCCAGTGGAGTATAGCCAGCAGGTGCCTGAAGACCTGATGTCATCAGAGATGGAATTAACAGTATTCTTTCCCTAGCAAGAGTCCTTGCCTATCGGGTACTTGAAGGCCTGATATCCTCTCAGAGTCTTGAATCATCAGATGCTCTCCCCAGCCAGAGTATTTGCCCAAGAGGCTTCCCCAGCCAAGTCTGAAGATGATCTGTCCCCACAGAGTTCATATTTGAGTTTCATCTCCGTCCGTTGAAATACTTCTCGAGCAAAGTTGCCCTATTGTTGTTTTATTTGATGATACAGCCAGGTATTCATCACCTCAGTCGGAGTGGGTATCCGGACCTATTGACTTGTCTTCCCTTGCAGAGTTGTATCTCTTGTTGCTGATCAGGCATTCATTCGTTGCTCGTCTGCAATTTTCAACACTCGTATGCGTTCTTCCTAAGCTAGTTTTCCCCAGCAAGGTCATATCACTGCTTTATGGCTGCTCGTCTGCATCTTTCAACACTCGTCTATGTTAGCTCAGTGGTATAGCTCGTTTGATTTCCCCAGTGGTGGTTTATGATTGCTTTGATTCTGCTTGCTTGCAATTCCAAACATTCGTCTGTGTTTGATTATATCAGTTGTTGATTGCTCGTCTGCAAATTCCAGCACTCGTCTGTGCTTTGAGATATTATTTTGCTGTAAATTCTCAACACTCGTCTGTGTTGCGGTACTTCTGCTATTGCTCGTCCGCAATTTCCAGCACTCGTCTGTGTTTGGTTATGATAGTTGCTCGTCCGCAACTCCTCAACACTCGTCCGTGTTCCGATGGTATTTGTTGATTGCTCGTCTGCAACCTCCCAGCACTCGTCTGTGTTTGGTAGGGGATCCTTCACTGCACTTGTATGTGCCTTGATATGTGTTCTCTATTGTTGCTCGTCTGCAACTGTCCAGTACTCGTATGTGTTTGTTTGAAGCTCGTCTACTTTGCCTGGATACTCGTCTGTATCACCCCCACCACTCGTCTGTGCTATATTACATATGAATGTGAAGATTTTGCTGTTTACCTTGATATTTCTGTGACTACTTCAAATGCCCGTCTGTGTTTGAATTTCTGGTATTCGTCTATACCAGTGGCTGATACTCGTCTGTATCATTGCCTGAGACACTCGTCTGTGTTTCTCAGATCATCGTCTGATACTCGTCTGTATCATGGACTTATGGCACTCGTCTGTGTTTTCTTGATGATCATCCAATACTCGTCTGTATTGAAGAGGTTTCGAATCCTGATAGTGGGAATTAAATGTCGAAATGATTACCGGTCCTGGCGTAACAGGTAAATCCGAAGGAGGCTCGTCTGTCTCAGGCACCAATTATTGTTGTTGCTGCACCTGGCGTAACAGGTTTGTTAAGAAGACTCGTCTGTCTTATACCATATATCCGCGGATAATATATGAAGAAGGTTCGTCTACCTTGATTGTATGTCTATCCCACAGACTTATATGCATTCCCGGAGCCTGCGTAAGGGTTATCCGAAGAAGACTCGTCCGTCTTATTCCACTTATCTGCGTAAGGATAAGTGAAGGAGATTCGTCTATCTCAGGCTACTTTGAAGATCCTTAAGGGCTCGACCGCTCTCTGCACCTGGCGTCGCAGGTCATTCGAAGACTCGTCTGTCAACATGATAGTATTCCAGATATCAGTTTCAACTTGGAAGAAGCTCGTCTGCTTTTTCTCTCCTTCTTATCCCCAGAGCGTCATCTGGTTGGGTTTATTTCCCAGTGTTGCATTCTTCGTCAGAGTGCAAATTTCAGGTCTTCTTGGTATTCAATCACAGTTTATCTCGAATGTCTGATAGCCGTTGCTATCATCCTTTTCAGATTAACAGTTGATTGAATAGGGGCAGCTGTAACACCCTAAATTTGCCCTCTTCTTTTTAAGCATCATATCTCATCATGTTCATCATATTCATATCATTTTCATATTTTTGTGTTGCATCATTAGCATAGAAAAATGAAGCATAACATTCATTGTGGAAGCATAACATATGCTGGCAGTGATTACAGTGCGGTAGTCTGAGGCAAACGGACGCTTGACCTGATCTGGTACAAATTGCCAGGAAATTAGTTCAGTTGCTGAGTCTTCATGTTTTAGGGGTTATTTCTCAAGCAGTGCGAATTTGGCGTTAAATTGTGTTGTGTGCAAGAGTGCTTGATTTACCAGGCAGTGGGTTGAGTGATAGTTTTGGGGTCCGAGGATCCAAATATGTCATGGGTATTTTCATGATGTGCATTTGAGGATTTATTGTTCCAGAGAATAATTCAGATTAATTCGAAGTAACTCTGGACAAAGGCTCAGAGACTGATCTTTTCAAATGGTTGTTCGCGTGTGAATTGTTCAATGGTAGAGGTGTCCTCCTGAGCTAAGTGGTTATGGGGAAGGTGAGACAGGATGGTTGAGTTTAAAGGGATTGATTGATCGAGATTTCGTTACTATGTGTGTATTGGTGATAAGTGGTTTGTCCCGCAAAGTGTCAAATTCTTCACCTGTTTCTAAACCAGGTCAAACCATTTCCATATCCATATCACCATTCATGTCCATAAGTCAATTCCTAAATTCATTTGTATCATCCATTTTTTATTAATCTTTTTCCAACCATTTGCCCACTTTCATAATTTATATCCATTCAAAACAATTTCATTTTTGATTCTTTCCACATATCCATCATTCCATTTGTTCATTAAACCATTTTATTATGGTTTTTTCTTAAAACCATACTCTCATTACATCATATAAGCCCACTATGTTTATTATTATTACAACAACAAAAAAAATGAATATAATACAAAAGAGAAAAAAAAATTTTCATGGGTAGCCACATCACAAACATAACGGCTGGTACATGATTTCCACGGACACTCATAAAAGCCAACTAGCCCAAGTGAAGGAAAAAGTTGTTACATACATAGTGAAATTCACACTGCATTGTTTTTTGATGCCAACTTCATGATTATACATGACATTTGAGAAATACAGGATAAAAAAAAAAAGGAAGTTCATAGGGAACCCCACTGCAATATCAATACTCTGCAAAACCATTTCGCGAGCCTTCTTCAACCAATTCGTGACCACACCTTAATCGCTCATCTTTTCTCACCTGCAAAGAAAACACATACAACGAATTTCTGGCAAGAAAGATCACTCTCACACACATTTCATTCGGAAAAAAAAGGATAACAAAACTTCTATAACTGTTTTTCATTATCTTCACAATAAAAAAAATCATATTACAAAAAGTTTGTTGTATAACAGAAATAACAGAGGAGAGGTTTCACCGGGAAAAAAAAAGATTCTAGTCCTCACTCTTTTCCTCTAACCAATCTTGCACAACCTATCATTCTTCTCATTTTCTAAGGTCTCACCATAACAGAATTGAAAATCTCTCACTCATAACAGAATACCAGAACCAAAAATAGAGGGCTCTAACAGAAATCTCTAACAGAATTACTCACTCTAAAAAACTCTCCAAAAAAATCTCTAACAGAATGAGACTCTGATCAAAAACAAGAAAACAGAGTGTACATAACAGAATGGAGGATCTCTCACCAATTCTCTGAACCAATCCTTTGATTCTTCATAATCTCATTCACAACTCCCAATCAATTCTGCATAGATTCATCAACTCCTTCATCAATTTTCTTCCATCATTGTTGGATCTTCACCACAAGTGCAGTAGTTATGCTTCAATGATCGATTCCGCTGCAATATTCATCAAGTATATCTGCATCAGCTTCGCAAATTCAACTCTAATCTTGAATCTGCGCCGTAACTTTGTGGCAACCTGCTTCAGCTTCTTCGATTAGACGAAGTAATCGCAACGCCATCAACTCACCTACAAGCACATTCAACAAGCAAATTCTGAATCAACAACAACAAAGCGTATTCGAAAGAGAAAGGCAAAGTTCAATTAGAAGCTAAAGCAGAAGGAAAAGCGTTTACCGAATCGAGAATCGTTCATACGTTGTTTGCAGCATCGTCAAATCACAGGTACGCTTTCAATTACTTCGATTCGCTGTGAGTGCTAACTGTGCTATGAATTTGGTGTATCATGAGCTTGTTACATCTAGTTGCGGTTACGATTCATATGGTTATGTGTTTGTTCATTCGCATCTGAAAGTATGAATAGGATAAAGCGAAGGTTAGTTTGTGTGATGATTTAGGCTAGTATTTGGTTGTGTTCAACGAAGAAGGTGATGGCCAGGAGAAGTTGTTGGCGGAGAAGAAGGTAGGCCGGCGGATATGAAGGTGTCGGCGGTGGCAACTAGGGTTTTATTGAGAGAGGGAGGCGGTTCGGTTAGGCTCCCCGTGAAGAATATAGTGAGGTTGAGGACGAGTGTGTGACGGTGAGAGCCGGCGAGGGTGCGGCGGATAGGTCAATAGGAAGATGAAGGAGCGGTGTTGAGAGGTAGAAGGAGGATGGCGGACGGTTGTAAGGCTGAGAGATGTCGTGAGGTATGAATGGCGGCGGTCTTAGGGTTAGGAAAGGGAAGAAACAGAACGGCGCAGGGAGAAATAGAAGAAGGAGAGGTTTGCTGCGAGGGTGGAGATGGCGGTCGTTGAGAGAGGTTGGGGACGGAGGTGATGGCCGATGATGAGGTGGTGAACATGGCTGCGGCGGCGGCGAATTTTTAGGGTTCAAGGGAGATGAGGATGATGAGTTGATAGAGAGAGAGGCTTAGGTTACTGATTGGTTTGTTCTGTGAATATAGTTTAGAGTATAATTGTTTTAGGATTAATGTTTTGTTTAAATAATAGTTTAGAATATAATTGTTTTAGGATTAATATATTAGTATATAATATAGTTTAGGATTAGTTTAATTGTGTTAGAAATTGTCTTAGGAAAAATGACATAGTTTTAGGATTAAAGTATAGTAATTAAAAAAAAGCTGTTTAGAAATACTGTTTAGGAAATATAATAGATTAATTGTTAATGGTTAGAATAGATTAATTAGGAAATATTAATAGAATGTTTAGATAATATTTTAAGAAATATAATTGTTTAATATGATTGATTTGATAATTGTTTAGAAAATATAGAGTTTAGGATTAATTTTGTTTAGTTAATAATTGTTAGAATTGTTTAGACATAACTGTTTTAGAATTTGTTTAGAAATAGGTTAATTAGTTAATAGGTTTATTTAAAGACTATAAAATGTTTAGTTAGTAGTTGTTTAGGAAATAAAAATAGGTTAATTGGTTAATAGCTGTATAATATAGTTTTAGTGTTAATATTTGTTTAGTTAAGTTGGTATATATTGTTTAAGAAATATAATTGTTTAGTATGATTGTTAGAATAATTATTTAGAATAAAATTAGAACATTTTTAGGAAATATAAAGTAATTAGAATGATGGTAGAAAATAAGAAGATTTTTATTAGTGGAGATTAGTTAGTATAATTGTTAGGAATCTAATAAAAGATTAATTATTATAATGATCAATGTTTAGAGAATAAAGAAAAAGTTGTTTGTGTGTTCAGACCTGGGCCCATGCCAGGTTGATTTTCGCACCCCACTGCTTTTCAGGCCCATCCATTTCCATTTAAAAACTTACTGCATGTACCTCTTTTTCTATTTTTTTTACTTTCTTTCTCAACTTAATTTCTCTTTTATTTCAGTTTGGTTTTAATTCGTATAAAATAGAAATATTCATCTAAAAATTCCCAAATAAATCATGGATGTTCCTTTGTGCCTCTAGAATTTTGTCACATTTTTATTTTATTTTTTTTCATTGATTAGCGTGCCAGAATTAAATCACCAATGTATATAGCTTCATTTGCTTCATTTCTTGACCAGCCTGTCTTGTTGATTTTCTATAGACTTCAATATTTGGAGTTTGGATCCCATTCTTTTTGCATTGTGTTCCTAAGATCTTCTAGTTTTCATGTGATTTTTCTCAGAATTTTTAGGAATTTATTTCTTGGGTTTTGATCTGATATCTTGTGATGTAAGTTTTCTGTCCTAGCTTGTGTTTGTGCCTCCATTTGACCTAGTTCCTTTCTGAATTCTTGCAAATCCTTTTGGAAAATTGATATATTGTGTTTTAAGATCATTTGGGTTCAGTTGTAGAATTTTTAGATGGCTGGTTGAATATTTGTGGATTTTTGTTCTCGCCTTGTCCCATTTTGCCTCTTTTGGTTCATTAGATCTCTTATAAGTTTGGAAGGGCACTTGTGCCAACTTTTTCTTCTTGTTTGGGGTTCCTTTGGGGTATAGGTGCCTTCCTGGTCCTAGGATAGGTCTTGGTTCTTCTAAGGTTGTTGAGTTTGCTTCATATTCAAATCATTTGTTTCTTTAAGTGTTTAAATTCCATCTTTTGGTTCCATTGCTTTTATTTTGATATTGTTTGGTATTGTGTGACTTCTCTCTTCATCTTGCTGGACTCTTAGGCCCTTCTTTATACCATTTTGATTCTGGTTTTGAACTTTGTGCTTGTATTCATTTGTGTATGCTAACCTTGCAAGGGCTATGGTAAGTGTGAGATGTGGGAATTGAGTTCCACATCTCTAATTCTTACCTCTTCCTTTTATGTTTATGTGAACTAACTCTCTTTTGTTGGGCCTAGGCCTTTCTCATCCCTTCTTCTATCTTCTTCTTCCTTCTTTATTAGGATAGAAACCTCACTAACCTTTAGGATATCCATGCATGTGAATACTTAGGATTATTTTAGTCCCCCTTTAGAATTTTTCCTTTGAGATCTTTTGGTTCTTCTTCTCTTCTCATCTCATAACTCTTAAATAAAAAACACTTTAATAAATCTGAAATGATACATTGATCCATAGCCTTATTCCATGAGGTATGCTTGTAGTCTTCCCATCTTGGGATAGTACATGTTTACCTTGTGATGCAAAAGTCTGATCAAGGTATCTTATTCATAAAGAAAAGCATAAAAAAACACTTCTTCATGTAAATAATCAAAACATCTAATAAGTAAACAAGTTAGTGAGCCTAAGCCCTAATATTTGGGTTCAAGTTTTGGGGATCTTCTCCTTACTTGAGTGTGCTTGTTCTATTATTCCATCTTGGAATGTAGCGACAAGTGCACATTCCATTGGTGAGAGCTTGAGTTCACTTCCTTGTGACACACTCATAAAAGCTTCTAAAAAAAACACAAACAAACAATAAACGTCTTTCCTTCGGGAATTCTTTTCTCATCTCATTCGCTCCGTACGCGAACTTGCTCCTACTTGTCACTTTGCAAGACGGTAACGCACTCGTCGTCCGAGCCTGCAACACCTGAGCATTGACATAGGCAGTTCAAGCCTTTAATTCACAAGCAATTTCTTTTCTACCCCTAGTTAGGCGAACTACGTCGACTCTGATCCTCATTATCCCGATGAGGTACGTAGGCAGCGGGGTAGGGCCCGTTCGAGCACACTCTTTATTTTCCCTACATTTCCCCCTTTCTTTCCATTCTCTCTTTCCGGTTTCATGTCCTTCCTCATTCCCATTCCAGTTAGCAGTTTTATTCAGCAGCAGTTATTCTTCTCACCCTTTGAAACAAAACAAGCAAGCGTGGATCCCGTCGGGTACGACGGACGATCTGGGGTGCTAATACCTTCCCAGGTTGTAACCGACTCCCGAACTCAGATCTTTGGTTCGCAGGACCTTGTCCTTTCCTTCTTCCTCAGGTTTGTGCAACATTACCTTTCCCATTCATTCGGGATAAAAATGTATGGCTGGCGACTCTAACCTTTCCGCGCCACTTTCGCGTTTGTACTAGGATGAAAATCCCTGGAGCGACACACATCATTCACATTTTCACCTCATCTTGCAAGAGCTTTCGAAAATCATCACACAGGCCACAAACATACAAACTAACTTCACAAACCATCTCACCATGCTTCACTGAACACAAACCAACCCTCAAAACAGCCTGAAAGCCATTGAATCAAAAACACGATCATCACCTGACCTTGAACAGAACTCAAGCAAACTCCCAAACCAGCCATTGCAAACTTCAAACAAACATAGCAAGCTTCTTGGGAGGATCATTGGAGTGGATTTGAGCCAGAGAAACAGCCAGAAAGCTCTTGAATCAAAAGCTTCAGTTCAGGTAGTCAACTCAAAACTTTTTTCCAGAAGCATGTTTTTAAGTTCTTAATAGCTTCTATGCACTCCCCTGATCATGAATATGTGATTATTTTTAAAAATGGTTGAGAAACCAGGATGTATGCAATGTCTGAAACTTTTGCCCTAAAAACTGTTTGGCTTCGATTCGTTTGATTGAAGAAGAATAAATAAGTTTGAGTGGGGGTTTTGATTCAGTCGGATGTGGGGATGATTTATGGGCTTTTAGTTTTCGTTTTAGTGAAGTTTTGAGGATTTAGGAGATTTCCAGGTGGGGTTCCCACCGGAGAAGACGACCGGAGGTCTTCTCCGGCCACCTGAAAATAATTAGGGCTAATCCCTGTGTTTAATGAAGTTTGAATATTGCCCCTTGGATGCGTTGACTCGCGCGCATTTGGACGCCCAAGATCACTCTATTTTGCCCTAATCATAGTTGACTTTATTAATCTGGATTAATTAATTCATAAATAGGATTTAACTCAGTTTGAATGTCAGCCTTTAGATTGCGCGCGCAGTCAACTTTTTATTTCCCAGATTCAATCCTGGCTCTCCATTGCGTTTACTTTTCATTTTCTTTAATTTTAATTCATTTATTTTGTATTTCTTTTCTCCATTTATTTTAAAATAGCAAAATCATTTTAAAAATTCTGAAAATTTTTGTACACACTTTTATTAATTTTCAGAAACCAAAAACATTTTTATTTTCATTTTTTGCATTAAAAAATATTTTTAAATCATTTAAAAGTTTATTTTTAATTAATTAATGAAAATTAATTAATTAAAAATACTTTTAGGTATTTAAAAATCACCAAAAAATTCATGAAACCTTCATAATCATTTAGAAACATTGTCCAACCCTCAAACCAAATTTCATTTTTGATCTTGATGTCTTTTGAGAATTTTTCATGGAATTAAAATCATTTCAAGGCATTATTTTGATCAAAACTTCAAAAAATAATTTATGCCTAACCATTGAGAGTTGGACTTTGATTCTTCTTGCATTGCATTGTGTTTAGCATGTAGTTTGTGAGATTAAATTGGTTTGATTTGATCTTTCATTTTCCATTTGTTTGGCATTTTTCTTGTTAAGGTACCTTAAAACCCTAGAAAACTTAGAAAATTCATAACCCTAATTAGGTTAAGAGTTGGAACCTCTCCTTTGGGCAGTGAGTTAGTATAGGATTAGGGTTCCTTTGAGTGCATTTTCAATTTTTTATCTTGATGTTTGCTTCTGATTTTGATTTTTGTTTGATGCATTGATCATAAACCCTAATTTGGGCTTCCTTTTTTATTCATCTTGCATTTGCATTCATACCATGACTTGCCATAACATTTTATGCATCCATTTGATTCATTGGACATCTTAAGACATGTTAAAAGTATGTTTGATCATTGTATCATGTATTTGCCATGTTGTATGTCATTTGCATATCATAACTTTTCATGTGTGTTCATGGTTCTAAACTTGCTCCATTTGCATCCATTTGTTCATATGATCATCCCCATGTCTTGATTCATGTTTGCATCATTGAATAGCATCATTATCATCTCATATATGCTTCTGGTTTTGGTTTACATCATGCCATTTCATCTCATTTTGCATTGCATTGCATTTTTCTCACTAACTTTTCAGGTGGTAAGTAACTTTGAGAAGTGAATTTGCCTTCACTTCTCACAATTTCTTTTCATCTCTTTCATGCATCCTTGCTGCATTTTGTTATATGTTTGAGATTGAGCTTTCTCATTCTTCTTCTTCTCACTTTCTTTCTTCAAGTGACTTGTCTTCTTAAAGGAAGCAAGTTACTTTGCTTCTCCTGATCCTTTCATCTGCTTCCTGGTGGTTCCATTGAAGATCTTTCTTGTAAACCTCACAAACCTTAGGAACAACCAAGCATGACAATGATTAGGGTTTTTGATTAGTCCCCCACTTAGTTTTACCTTTGTGTCTCTTTGAGTCTTCTCTTCTCGTCTCATAATCAGGGACTAAACCCTAAAGGCTTTAAGGCTTTGTGATTAAGCTTATGCCTGCATCCTTCTATTAGGATGGAGTGTATAACTTTAATCCTAAGTGTTAAACCCTTAATGTGTTTAAATCCTTTAATCAATTCACTTAATAATCATCAAGACATCAAGCTTGTAACTTGGGCCTTGCATTAGGGTTCTAATTCTTCCTTAATTGGTTAAGAAGGACTAACCCTAGTGTTAATGGACAAGTCCTCCTCAAGTTGTCTTACAAACCCTAAAAACCACTTCATCATCTTATCATTAAATAAAATCCACTTAACCAAAGGCTTGTTTTGTCATGAGATTAATCCCTAATCATGGATTAAGTTGAGGAGCTTTCATCAGCTTAAACATTCTCATCTATTATCCTTCTATTAGGATGGTGTAATGAGTCTGTTTAATCCCTGATTATGGCTTAATCTCATTACTCAACACTAAACAAAAACAACAAAAACATCTAATTAATCACAAGTAGGTTAATGATCTTAATCCTACATCAAAGGTGATTAAGTGTGAGAATCTGACTTCACACTTAAGGTAATCTCATTACCCCTAATCAGAGGGAAGATGTGATGAGTTTACTAAATCCATTGGTTTAGGCTTAAGCTCATTAACTTATGACAAACTTTCAAAAGCAATAAAAGACTGAAAATACAAAAACAAACAATAATCGTCTCCTCCGGGATTCTTTTCTCATCATCCTCATTCACAAACGAGAACTCGCTTCTTCCGTCTAATGCAAGACAGTTTGCACCTGAGCCAGACAGGTCATACACTTGAGCATAGATTAGTAAGCAGTTCACAAGTCAATTCATCTTTCAGTCTCTTTGGGTCGAACTACGGTGTTCTGACTTCCTCATTGCACGAGAGGATACGTAGGCATAACTTAACAGTTATCGAACAAAAGTCTCTTTATATTCCCCCTCCTTCTAGCTTTATTCTTATAGCCTCATGATCTTGAGCATTTCATTCTTGTTCTTACACTGACACTTCATTTATCACACTTCACACTTCTTTTACACTGACACCTGTACATCCTTTTCCAGCTCTTTATACACAAATTTCACTGACACTACCCCTTTAAAACACAAATCTTTTAAGTGTGGATCCCGTCGAGTACAGCGGACAATCTGGGTGCTAATACCTTCCCAGGTTGTAACCGACCCCCTTTCTCAGTCTCTCTGGTTCGCAACCGTCTTATCCATATCTTTTTCTAGGTCTATGCAGCATTACCTTTCCTCCGGGATAAAAATGCATAGCTGGAGACTCTTTTCATCTCCTATGAGTTCACTCATGTGTGTTCTCGCATCCTCTTTTCACCGACCGTTCGCGTCTGTACCCCATTTGACCCGGCTTCATTTGGTGGCAGCGACAATATGATTTGGAGGCTATGGTTCCTTTATCTTCTTTTGAAAGAATTTTTACTCTCCACCAATGTGGTCCTTTTCATGTTACTCCAAATGTTTGGAGTATCTTAGGGCTTTCCAAATTATTTGTTTCAAATTGGGGTTTTGTCCTTCTGTCAAGTTACTTTTGTACTTCAACAGAACGGAGCTCCTTCCGGACAATGGTTGGGTAACATTGCACCTTTTTTATAGGGTGCATCTTTTGAAGCCCTATGTTAATATTTATGACAACTAGAAATACAAGTTCATCCAAGTAAGAGGTTGGAAAACGTCTTTTATCATCGCGGGAGCTGGAGAGAAGCCTTTGTTCCCCTTATCTTGACTCCAGCTCCTAAACTCACAGCGAGAGTGGATTTGTGTGTTCTTTCACCTTTGGACATTGAAGTGATTCATATTTTAGAGTCTTTTCGCCCCCTGGAGTCTTGAATCCTCATTGCTCAAGACAATGGAGACGACAACAGCATGAAGGAGTATTTAGGTAAGGGTAGACATTTTTTATTTATATTCCACTGCATGGATGTGCTTTAATGGTTTGTTTTCTGCAAGCAAGATGATGGTGGTGTCCCTCGATAAAAAACCGAGAGCATTTGGTTAAGATACATATGACTCATTAATGGTCGATGTTGTCTTTTGCTCGCTTAAGTGGTGACACCCAGGGATGGCACAAGGAGAAACTTCTCGGACAACCAAAATTCGCTCTCTCCTGATTCCCAAGAGGGAATATGGTTCTTCTATGTCATTGATGAACCAAGATGCGGGAACTAGTGTGGAGAGATTGGAAGATGTTCTTGCTCCCTCTGAGCCTTCTTTGTGGAGTAACCATGTCTTCAACGTCGTCACTTTTGCTGATCATTTTATTTCCCTCTCTTGTTTGGCTGTAATTTGTTAACTCCCTTCGGGGGCTTTTGTAATTACTTAGAACAGTGGCATCCCTTTATGGGTGTCTTTATATTAATTGTTAATCGATGATAATTATTTTGTTGTTTTTCCTTACTCTTAAAATGTCTGCAGTTGTGGTCGCTTCTAAAGCGGTGAGAATCCCTTCTCCAGAAGGATGTCATTTTTACTCATACATATGGACGGTAAAGATCCTCTCTAGAGGATCTGTTATTTTTAGATGCCTCTATGGGCGACAAGGATTATATCTTAGGGACCCAACATATATACTCGTCTCTATAGGCGACAAGGACCTTGGGGAATTCAGTGTATACAATTTCCTCTAAGAATGACTAGGATCTCATTTTAGGGAACCTATGTAATTGCCTCTATGGACGACAAGGGTGTCATTTAAGGGATCCAACATATATAATTGCCTCTATGGTCAGCAAGGATCCCATTTAGGGGATCCATCATATATACTTTCCTCTATGGACGGCAAGGATCCCAACTTTGGGAGTCTAGCGTATACAATTTCCACTAAGGGCGGCAAGAATATCGTTTTAGGGATCCAACATATGTAACTGCCTCTATGAACGGCAA
The DNA here is from genome assembly GCA_963966055.1 of Lathyrus aphaca. NCBI lineage: Eukaryota > Viridiplantae > Streptophyta > Magnoliopsida > Fabales > Fabaceae > Lathyrus > Lathyrus aphaca. Next base: position 342,956,760 of record OZ014523.1, on the reverse strand, counting down.
GGATCCCATTTGGGGGATCCAACATATATAATTGCATGGGAAATTATGGTATCATATATGTGATGTTGAATAAGATGTTACGACATTAATATCTGAACATTAACAAGGTAAATACAATATAAAGTACAGCAGTAATAACACAAGGAATTGTTAACCCAATTCGGTGCAAACTCGCCTACTTTGGGGGATACTAAGCCAGGAAGGAAATCCACTATCAGTAGTATCAATTTGAAGTTAAACAATCCCAGTTTACATTTCTCACTTAATCACTATCCAATGCAATTTCTATATAAGAACCCTTAGATAAGAGAACCCCATCTCACTCCCCCTCAATCACACACTATGCTAATCAAACAAACTCTTACAAGAAAATAGAAGAACACTCTTCCAAGATAAAAAATTTGATCTTGCTTAAAATCTCAATCAAGAACAAACACTCATGCTTAGAAACTTAGAGTGGACATAATTACAACTCAAAAATCAGTCTAATTCAAACATCTAGGTGATGTATGAATGGCTCACAAATAAAACACACGCACAAAAACAAAACCCTAACTCAAAATGCGCAGCTTTCTCAATCTCCAATTTATGTCCCTTTCAATTAGAGTTGTGATGCGTGTTTTTCGCAAGTGTACGAACACGTCATAGTAATATAAAAGATTGTCGAATCCACAGAGACCATGTGTCAATCTATCGTACCTGTTGTTATGGTGTGTATCTAAGGCAACTAAATATAAGGGTTTTAGTAAGGGTGCAATGGTAAATAAAATGATAATTTTAAATAATAAATAAAAGATAGGATCGAATGTAATTCACGTAATCAATGATAATCTAGTACTTGTTAATGGAACTACTTATGGGCAATGTTTTCTCCTTTGAAAAGAACTAATTTAACAGGAATTGTCGCTTTCGCGTATTCAGAACCGAGTTGTACTCTCTAATCAACCCCTCCTATTGTCACGGATAAAAAGGTGCGTACTGTGTTAGAGTAGTAAACCTATTTTTAAGAAATGTAGTATCTTAACTAAGTTGAAAAGTATTTTAACCTGGACTTCTTAGCAAAAAGAGGTTCTTATGAACCAGACTCTAAACTTCATAACGCGTCCGAAAATCGTTTTAAATTCTCTTTTCTTTTTAATCTAAAAACTCCTAATGAACTAGACAAAGCGCTTTTGGCTGTTTTTGAAATAGTTAAAAACAATTAGATTGAATTGAAAGATAAAATAGCCCTTAAGTGTTTCCACGAACAATTATACGGATTACTGGTTCAATTATGATCCTTACATTCTAACCTTTATGGAATTAGTTAGACATGATAAAGTAAAGATTCTTTTTATAATTTTTCATAAAAGTAATTTAGTGCGAGTGCGGAAAGTAAATGAATTTAGTGCGAGTGCGAGAAATAAAGTAATTTAGTGCGAGTGCGAGAAATAAAAGAATTTAGTGCAAGTGCGGGTAATAAACGAAAGTAAAGCGAGTGCGGGAAATAAATAAAGTAAAGCGAGTGCGGATAATAAATAAAGTAAAGCAGTGCGAGAAATAAATAAAAGTAAAGCAATGCGGAAAATTAAAATACGAACTGGAATTAAAATGGCGGCAGGATTAACTTCCTCCAGAGTGCTCCAAAACTCGATCACACAGACAGATTACAGACTCGATCACTCGATTGCAGAAACACCCCGATGTGGAATGGTAACTGCTTTGAAACTTATATATGCCTAGAGAAATCTAAGTTTGGATGAAGAAAAACGAAAAACTAAAGTCCTATTTATAGGAAAACTAAATGTGGGAAATGACCAGGACGCCCCTCCACTAAAAAGTGGAGGGAACTGAATTTTTGCCTTGTGGCGCCCGCCACAGGCCTATGGCGCCCGCCATAGTACTAATGGAGAATGAAAGAGTGGGGATCGTGGGTCTTGGCAGTTGTGGAGTGGTCTTGAGACGTGGCCACGTCATGGCTAACCCCATGGCGCCCGCCACGGTGGGTGCCGTAAGTGCAAAACGCTGAATTTCTAGGTTTTCGTCCGTTTCCACTCCTTTTTCGCTCCTTTTCTCGATTCAAGCCCCGATTACAATAAAAACCTGAAAACATAAGAAAACAAAGTAATAACATAACAAAATAACAATAAAAGCTAAGAATGCATGCGAAATCGGAGTCAGAAATACGGTGAAATTTAGTGTGATCAAATTCTCCCACACTTAAACCTTTGTTTGTCCTCAAGCAAACATTAAAGCTCAAGAAAATATGGTGTCAACACGTGTCTTTGGGCTAGAGGGCTTCTAAGTTCAAGTCAGGATGCAGTGACAGGTACTAACTAAGTGAACCAAGGGTACCATAGTAACACAAACACAAACTTCAATCCTATATTAACCACTCCATGTCATCCCACAATACCTAGGCCTATCTTCTCATCTTTTTGTGTCCTTTTCATTCAGGCGCAATCACATTAAGCTCGTTATCCGTACATGCTTCATAGTAGAGTGACCGGTTAGTGATTAGAGATCCATAACATAAGGTTTCTGGCACATAAGCATGTGTAAACCTGTTTTATTTGACCTAATTGTAAGTTGCGGGGGATCGGATCGTAATCCGCCCTACCAAGTTCAGTGCCAGATACCTCTGAACCAACTAACAATAGGTGACTGCAATTTTTTTCTTTTTTTTGTGGCAAAAAAAAATTTTCTTCTCTTTTTTTTCGGTTTAAATGACTTTGTGAGGGTCACCTATACCAGAGTTTGCCTTTTTTTTCTTTTTACTGGCACTGGATCATTCACTTATGTTCATCGGCCCCCTACGTAGAGCATGCTTAGGCCGGAGCTGACTGCTAAGATAAACTACTTAGGACAATTTTTTAAATGATAATAAAGGCCATGGTGGTGGGGTTTAGGAGTGATTCCTATATTCAAGAGGTCTATGGTGCTAAAATGGTTCTGATGTTTCAAAAAGTTGACCTAAGTCACCACATCCTAATCTAAACATGTCTCAAAGCCCAAAAAACATGTGAAACAACATTATTTCCTTTTTAAAATTTTTCTGGTAAGGCTAAGGAAATGGGAAAAAATGAAGATGTACTAAAAATACACTATACTGGTGACTCGTCAGACTCATGCATTATCTAAGAAAAATAAATTACTGAAAAGGGAAATAACTGAAAGGAAATAATTAACTAAAAAGGGAAATGACAGAAAGCAATAAAATCCCCTCCCACACTTAAATCGAACATTGTCCCCAATGTTTCGAAATAAGATAAGGGGGGTAACCTGAAAAAAGACTACTGAGGAGGAGCACTGGTGCCCTCGCCGTCCTGCTGTGATGGTCTGGAACGACGGGATCTACTACGATGCTGGTCCCTCCGGTCGAGTCGTGCTGATAAAGCAGCCTGAGCACCCCGGACCTCTCGAAGGTTACCTAAGATGGAACCTTGAGTGGCCTCTACAAGCTGGTAGTGCCGGCGGTTGAACTCTCTCTGACGGTTCTGCTCTAATGAGATATTGTTCAAGATACGGCAAACGTTGATATAAGCACGATCTGAAACCAATCGCGATTGTTGCATGAAGCTCATGTTGTCCGTCAGCTGTTGAGAAATAGTAGAGAGAAGGCCGTCTTGCCTTTCCTCTCTAGCTGTCATATCACGCCACATCTCCTCCGTGACATAGAATCCAGGAGCAGCACCTGCAACAGGGTTAGAGGAAGATGGTGCGGTGTGTGACTGTGAAGGACGATGGGGGGACATGTGAGGGATGGGAGACTGCTCTCTCCGATCATACTCTTCATCAGTGTCATGTGCCTCCCCATCGGGAATATTAGGAGGAAGTGGACCCAAAACACGTGGAGCATTAAGATCATAGGTCCAGTTCCTTTCAATACGTACATCAGTACGTCTACTGCATGGTAAAGCAATAGATGGGATAGCTACCCCATGAACCATCAACTCATAACCACCTTCTCTCCTCGTTCGACACAATTTCATGTCTTTCAGAAATTTTAAATTAATTGTGCGAGGAGGTAGTGGTTAAAGTGTAGCTATCTCATCGTTCAGGCCAAGAGCCTGAGCAATAGACGTAACAAGCCCTCCAAAAACAATCGGTCCTATTTTATTAGTAAGTAAAGCCATGTGTGCAAGCATAAACGGGACCGGATTGATATGGGTTCTAGTGAGGCATCCTTGCAAAAATAGGAGTTCTCTAGCATTTACCTTGTTCGGACTTTCTCGGCCAAAAATAGTACATGCCAAAAGATGTCTAAAAACTCTTATGGCCGGGTTGTGAATGGTCGACGCAAGTATCCCTTCAAAAGAATTAATTGAAGTACTTGAAAGCCTTTGCCAGAAGGTAAATACCTCGGCCGACCATTCCGCATCCAAAGGTGCCTCACAAATCGCACCTTCCCTATGAGGGATTCCTAACAAGCCTGCTAGCTCGTTGGTACTGAATTCATATTCAATTCCAAACAGTCTAAAAATAACAGTACCGACAGTGCTAGCAGTGTTAGGACTGACAGTGTATATCAAAGAACTCAAAAACTAAATTGTCAGTTTCTCATAGGTAGGTTCCTGGTTAACGAAAATATTATGCAAGCCTAGAAATTCTAATAAATTAAAAACACTATGATAAATACCCAAAGCATACAGACAGTTATCGTCGACGTACCTAGTCGAGAGAATTTCTCGACTCTGAAGCCTCTGAATAATCTTCCGTTGCCTATCACCCGGTCTTCCATCACGAAGAAGAAATCCATTGAACTCCATTGTTGATTGCTCCTTAGGAAGTGAAAATGGTAGAAAAATGGTTTATGAGGGGAATGATAAAGTTTTGATTTTTATGGTTTGTGGTGGATGAAAATGAAAATGGATGTTGGATATGTTTTATGGATGAAGGGTATTTTGGAAATGGGGGAGTTTTAATGGGGTTCAAGGAGGTTTTTGAAAGTTGCAAAAATGGGTTTTTGGAGAAGAAAGGTGTGAAAATGGAGGAAAATGAAGTTCAGCCCCGAAATAGGGGTGAACGCCATGGCGCCCGCCATGGGCTTGTGGCGCCCGCCACAAGGCTATTTCCTGGGCCTTGGATTTTTTAAATCCTCCTTTTGGGCCTTCCTTGCACCTTTGGTCTTCGGGGGGGTCTGGATAGCGCTTTCTTCTTCTTTTCAAGGCATGAGGCTTGCATATTTTTTTATGAAGACAAAAATGAAAATATTTTTGTCTTATATTTTTTTTTCTTTGCACGACAAAAATAAAATAATTAAAAATCAAAAAGAAAAAGAAAAAATCGACATTAGTGCATAATATGTATATATAGGAGGAATTCAAAGTACATGAAAATATAATAGATGCAATAAAGTGAGATATGTCTGGAAATGCGATAAATAAAATAAAGCATATAAAAGGAAATTAAATACTAGGGTAGTGCTGTCAGTGTAGAATGAATCATGTGGTAGGCTTCTTCTCCTGGCTTGATCCATGAATCTCAGCTATCTCCCTCCGAAGCTCTTCAATCTCCTGATATAGAGCATCGGCCTTTGAGGCATGAGTGAGATCAGAAACCTGAATCTGTAATTCCAAGTCCGCTACTTCCTGCTTGAGCAGGGCAGTCTCCTTAAGGAGCTCATAAATCTGTGTTTGTAGATCAGGCGGCTGCAGAGACATATTGTTAGACATAACAGTGATTCGGGGAGTAAGAGGTGTAGGAGTGTACTCAGCGGCGGGAGGCGATTTCGGCTCTTCGACAGTCTCACCATAACCCTCTAGAGCATAACTCCAATTAGCAGGATCATGGACACTGGTCATCAGCGGATCTGGTAATGTAAAGTAGTGTATCACTTCGCCATCGATCAGTAATCTAAACATGTTGGGCTCAAAAGAAGCCATCCTCATCAGTCCTCTATCAAGACAAAAATCAATATCCAGGGTGGTGTAGCAGCAGAAGGTCCTGAGATGCAATAATTTGCGAGACAAACCCAATGCAGTAGCTATCTGTGTAACAATCCCACCGACATGTATGATGCCTACGGATGATCTGGCAACACTAACAAGGCCCTTCAACAGAAAATTGCCACAAGCAACAGGGCGAGACTGAGTCGCACAAAACAGTAGGAAAATCTCCTCTTCACTTAGCAGGGTCTCTGTATCTGGCAAACCTAGGAAAGAATGCGCTAGAATCATCTGGAAGTACCTTAACGCAGGGTTGTGGATTACCTGAGAAAACTGGGTGGAAGGATCTTGGCTTCCTCCACCTGATATTTTAGACCAAAACTTTACCACTTCTCTGCTCATAAAATACCCCATCGGTGTCTCTGGAATAGCATCAGGAGTAGTCTGGAAACCTAGCAAATCACCAAACTCTTTGTGAGAGAATGAGTAGTCAATCCCGAACAACCTGAAAACAGCGAGTCCATCGGGTCCAGCCCAAGGGTCATGATGAAACGAGCTGAGGAACTCAAGAGTCAAGTTCCTATAAGTGTTGTTCCTGTCGTCAAACTGGTCCCACTGGAGTTGATGGCATAAGAATCTGATGTTTGGCTCTATCCCCAAGGCATCCATGCAGTCATGGTCAGGGTACCTGGTAGGAGCCATAGGGCGTCTCATGTGGACATAGTAACGCTCTCTCTGTGCGTCGTCTCTAAAGGCCACGTGCATGTCATCAGGGTTCTGCATTCTGTACAAGGTTAGCAAACAAGTCCTGAAAGCACATAAAACATTCAATCGTTAGTCCTGACATAATAATAAAATAAACAAATTAAAATAAAGTAAAAATAAATAAAAAGTACATAAATAAGAAAACCATGGGTTGCCTCCCATGCAGCGCTTGTTTAACGTCATTAGCTCGACGACCGAATTTTAAACATCATTGGAAGGATATGGTGGATCACTCAGAGTATGACAGGTGTATGTTGTTGGGATGTCACCTCCTTCGTAGGGCTTCAACCTCTGTCCATTGATGATGAACGGTTTACATGTTTGGTTCTTGATTTCAATAGCACCGGATCTTAGGATCTTAGATACTTCGAAAGGGCCAGTCCATCTCGAACGGAGTTTTCCTGGAAAAAGTCGTAACCTAGAATCGAACAAGAGAACAGGATCGCCTATTTTGAAGTCTCTTCTTATGATTCTTTTGTCATGCCAAGCTTTTGTTCTTTCTTTGTATATGATGGCATTTTCGTAGGCGGATTGTCTGAGCTCTTCTAATTTGTGGATGTCAAGGATACGTTTCTCACCAGCTATCAAGTAATCCAAATTCAAAGTTTTTATGGCCCAATAGGCCTTATGCTCCAACTCAAAAGGTAAGTGACATGATTTTCCATAGACCAGTTGATAAGGGGTTGTTCCTATAGGAGTTTTGAAAGCGGTTCTATAGGCCCATAATGCTTCTTGAAGTTTCTGCGACCAATCCTTTCTAGATATAGAGACAGTCTTCTCAAGAATTTGTTTGATCTCCCTATTAGATACTTCCACTTGTCCATTGGTCTGTGGGTGGTATGGTGTTGCTACTCTATGCTTAACTCCATACTTGCTTAAAAGTTTATCAAATATTCTCGATATGAAGTGTGATCCTCCATCACTTATGACTAAACGGGGTGTTCCAAACCTGGGAAATATATAATTTTTGAATAATTTGATGACTACTCTGGTGTCGTTTGTGGGTGCGGCGATAGCTTCAATCCATTTGGACACGTAGTCAACGACTACTAAGATGTACTGATTTCCAAAAGATGGTGGGAACGGTCCCATAAAGTCTATACCCCATACGTCGAAGAGTTCTACTTCTTGGATATTTCTTAACGGCATTTCATTACGTCTTGAAATATTTCCTGTGCGTTGGCATCTGTCACACTTGACAATGAAAGCATGGACATCACGCCACATAGTAGGCCAGAATAGGCCAGCTTGAAGAATCTTGGCGTAGGTCTTAGATGTGCTCGCATGTCCACCATAGGATGCAGAGTGACAATGCTCAATTATATTATTTACCTCTTCTTCCGGAACACAACGGCGGAAAATGCCATCTTTACCTCTCTTGAAAAGAAACGGTTCGTCCCAATAGAAGTTTCTCACATCACTATAGAACTTCTTCTTCCGGTGGTAGTTTAGATCAGGGGGTATGATGTCAGCGGCTAGGTAATTAACAAAGTCTGCATACCAAGGTACAACACTTATAGATAAGGATTCGTTAGAATGCTCATGAGGGTCTGGGTTATCATCTTCAATAGTTTCTAGTTGGGCTATCAGTCTATCATAGGCAAAATCGTCATTTATGGGTACTGAATCAGGTTTCAGGTATTCTAGCCTAGATAGGTGATCAGCTACCACATTATCAGTGCCTTTCTTATCACGGATATCCAAATCAAACTCTTGCAGTAATAGAATCCATCGAAGTAACCTAGGTTTGGCATCCTTTTTGCTTAGTAAGTAACGAATGGCAGCATGGTCGGTGTAAACTATAATCTTGGCTCCTACTAGATAAGATCTAAATTTGTCTATTGCGAAAACTACAGCTAGGAGCTCTTTTTCGGTTGTTGCGTAGTTGAGCTGTGCAGCGTCTAGGGTTCTACTGGCATAATAAATTACATGTAACTTTTTGTCTTTTCTCTGACCTAGAACGGCTCCAACAGCATAATCACTGGCGTCACACATTATCTCAAACGGTTCTGACCAATCAGGGGGTTTCATTATAGGTGCTGAAATCAGAGTTTGCTTCAGAAGATTAAATGCTTCAGTACATTTTTCATCGAAGATGAACTCAGCATCTTTCATTAAAAGACCAGTTAAGGGCTTTGTTATTTTGGAGAAATCCTTGATAAAACGTCGGTAAAATCCGGCATGTCCAAGAAAACTTTTTATCTCCCTGATAGTCTTCGGCGGTTTTAGATTTTCTATGACTTCTATTTTTGCTTTATCTACCTCTATACCTTTTTCGGAAACTATATGTCCTAAAACAATCCCTTCGGTGACCATGAAATGACATTTTTCCCAATTTAGCACAAGGTTTACCTCCACACATCTTTCCAGGATTTTCTCAAGGTTGATAAGACAATTTTTGAAATCAGATCCACAAACTGAGAAATCGTCCATAAATACTTCCATGATTCCATCTAAATAATCGGCAAAGATAGACATCATGCAGCGTTGGAAAGTGGCAGGAGCATTACAGAGTCCAAAAGGCATTATTCTATAGGCAAAAGTTCCAACTGGGCATGTAAAGGTAGTTTTTTCTTGATCTTCGGGGTGAATAGGTATTTGGAAGAATCCTGAATATCCATCTAGGTAACAAAAGTAAGAGTGTCTGGCTAGGCGCTCCAACATTTGGTCTATGAATGGTAATGGGAAATGATCCTTCCTAGTTGCTTTATTTAATTTTCTATAATTTATGCACATACGCCAACCTCCATCGGTTCTTTTTGCTACAGGTTCGCCCTTCTCGTTTTGCACGACCGTGATGCCTCCCTTTTTAGGTACTACATGCACAGGACTCACCCATTTACTGTCCGAGATCTGATATATTATACCTGCCTCTAGTAACTTAAGAACTTCGGTCTTAACTACAGTACTCATTATAGGATTTATTCTTCGTTGGTGTTCTCTGGAAGGTTTTGAATCTTCTTCAAGCAAAATCCGATGCATGCATACGGATGGGCTTATTCCTTTTAGATCAGAGATCTTATATCCTAAGGTTGAGGGGTACCTACGTAAAACATCTAATAATTGATCGGTTTCTTCTTGGTTTAAGGTAGCACTGACTATAACTGGACGGTTCATATCTTCATCGAGAAATTCATATCTCAGGTTTTTAGGCAGTTCCTTAAGTTTTACGGTCGGTTTCATAGGGCAAGGCATAGGATCTGGGGTAAGAGATAAACATTCGTGAAGGTTATCATCAATGTAGGGTCTTTTATAATTGTCATCTTCCAAAATAAGGGTTGACGGCAATTTTATAGATTCAGTTTCTTCTTCTTGTTCTAATTCCCTAATGCATTCTTCGATGATATCTAAGGCATAACAAGCATCTCCTATTACAGGTGCCATAAGAAATTTTGAAAGTATAAATTCTATCTTCTCGTCACCTACCTCAAAAGTTAGTTTTCCTTTTTTAACATCTATTACGGCTCCAGCAGTCGATAAGAACGGTCTACCTAGGAGGATTGGTATGTCGTCATCTTCTTTAATGTCCATGACAACAAAATCAGTAGGTATAAACAGTTGACCTATCCTAACAGGGACGTCTTCAAGTATTCCTATAGGGTATTTAACGGATCTATCGGCTAATTGAAGTGACATCTTAGTAGGTTGTAATTCTCCTAAGTTTAATCTCTCACAAACTACTAAAGGCATTAAGCTCACACTAGCTCCTAAGTCTAGAAAAGCTTTTTCGATGACATGATTCCCCAAAATACAAGGAATGGAAAAATTTCCGGGATCTTTATCTTTCTTTGCTAACCTATTTTCAGAAATAGAATTACATTCCACGGGTTTCGGATCTTCAAGTCTACGTTTATTTGTAAGTATGTCTTTGAGAAACTTAGCGTAAGAAGGTATTTGGGTGATGGCTTCTGTAAATGGGATTTCTACGTGAAGTTTTTCTATAACCTTAACGAATTTTTGATATTGATTATCGATTTGGGTTTTCTTTAATCTTTGAGGGTATGGTATTGGTGGTTTGTATGGTGGTGGTGGTACATAGGTTTTATTTTTAGGTTCTTCTCCTTTTTCTTGACTTTTCGGGGTTTCAGGCTCCTCTGGTTCCTTCTCCTCATTCCTCTCAGAAGTTTCGGGCTCACTTAATCTAGGGTTAGAAGGCTCTTTATAAGCGGTCCCACTTCGTAGAGTAATGACATTAGCTTGCCCTTTCGGGTTTTGTTGAGGTTGTCCAGGGAACTCTCCTCCAGGTGTAGTCTGTGGGGCTTGGTTTAAAGCTACCTGAGAGATCTGGGTTTCAAGCATTTTATTATGAGTAATGATTTGATCAACCTTGGTTCCTAACTGGGTAATTAGTTCGTTAACATGGACGTTTTGGTTCATGAACTCTTTGTTTTGTTGTGTTTGAGCAGCGATAAAAAATTTTACAACTTCATCAAAGCTCGGACTTGGTGGTACAGGTTGCATAGGTTGATTTGTTCTTGGGGCTTGGTAACCTTGTTGTCTCGGAGGTGCAGAATTTTGGATAGAATTATTATTTTTGTAGGAGAAGTTTGGGTGATTCCTCCATCCAGGGTTATATGTGTTTGAAAATGGGTTCCCTTGGGTATAGTTCACTTGCTCAGTGTTGGTTTCATTCAACAGATTGCATTCGGCAGATTGGTGTCCTTGCGTTCCACATATCTCACAATTCGGCGAAACTGCGGCTATAGTATTCGGAGTTGTATACATATGTTCGACTTTAAGGGCCAACGCGTCCATTTTAGCTTGCATCATGTCTATAGAGCTTAGCTCATGTATTCCTCCTTGGGCTTCCTTCTTTTCCACTGTCGCTCGTTCTACTCCCCATGATTGATGGTTTTGGGCCATATCCTCGATAAAGGCACTAGCTTCAGGGTAAGGTTTGTTCATCAGTGCGCCACCAGCGGCAGCGTCGATGGTCATCTTAGTGTTATAATGAAGTCCATTATAGAAGGTTTGGATGATTAGCCAATTCTCTAAGCCATGATGAGGGCATGCTCTTAATAGTTCTTTATATCTCTCCCAGGCTTCGAACAACGATTCTCCTTGGTGTTGGGTAAATCTAGTTATTAGGTTCCGAAGAAGAGCGGTCTTACTTGGGGGAAAATATCTAGCAAGGAAAACTTTCCTAAGGTCATCCCAAGTTGTTATTGAATTGGGTGGAAGGGAATCTAACCATGATAGAGCTTTATCTCTGAGGGAAAAGGGAAATAATCTTAAGCGTATCGCCTCAGGAGAAGCTCCATTGGTTTTAAAGGTGTCTGCTAACTGAAGAAAGTTTTTTAAATGTTGGTTCGGGTTATCAGTAGCGAGACCTGCGAATAATTGCAGCAGGGATGGTTTAAGTTCAAAATTATTGGCTGGGATAGCGGGGTTTACTATACTGGAACTAGGTTCCTCGTTTGATGGTTGGGCGAAGTCCTTAAGAGGTCTTCGGTTTTGATCTTCGGCCATAGCTCTCCTATTCCTATGGAAAAACAAACGTGTGCAAGCGTAACGTTCAGGTTCAGCTAGAGGGTCTACTAGACTTCCGGCACTACGAGTCTTTCGCATTGACCGGTGGGTAACAACCTTAGTCTAAACGGTATAACTACAGGGTAATGAAATTTGACGAAATTGGTCCCCGGCAACGGCGCCAAAAACTTGATGCGTGTTTTTTGCAAGTGTACGAACACGTCAGAGTAATATAAAATATTGTCGAATCCACAGAGACCAAGTGTCAACCTATCATACCTGTTGTTATGGTGTGTATCTAAGGCAACTAAATATAAGGGTTTTAGTAAGGGTGCAATGGTAAATAAAATGATAATTTTAAATAATAAATAAAAGACAGGCTCGAATGTAATTCATGTAATCAATGATAATCCAGTACTTGTTAATGGAACTACTTATGGGCAATGTTTTCTCCTTTGAAAAGAACTAATTTAACAGGAACTGTCGCTTTCGCGTATTCAGAACCGAGTTGTACTCTCTAATCAACCCCTCTTATTGTCACGGATAAAAAGGTGCGTATTGCGTTAGAGTAGTAAACCTATTTTTAAGAAATGTAGTATCTTAACTAAGTTGAAAAGTATTTTAACCTGGACTTCTTAGCAAAAAGAGGTTCTTATGAACCAGACTCTAAACTTCATAACGCGTCCGAAAATCGTTTTAAATTCTCTTTTCTTTTTAATCTAAAAACTCCTAATGAACTAGACAAAGCGCTTTTGGCTGTTTTTGAAATAGTTAAAAACAATTAGATTGAATTGAAAGATAAAATAGCCCTTAAGTGTTTCCACGAACAATTATACGGATTACTGGTTCAATTACGATCCTTACATTCTAACCTTTATGGAATTAGTTAGACATGATAAAGTAAAGATTCTTTTTATAATTTTTCATAAAAGTAATTTAGTGCGAGTGCGGAAAGTAAATGAATTTAGTGCGAGTGCGAGAAATAAAGTAATTTAGTGCGAGTGCGAGAAATAAAAGAATTTAGTGCAAGTGCGGGTAATAAACGAAAGTAAAGCGAGTGCGGGAAATAAATAAAGTAAAGCGAGTGCGGATAATAAATAAAGTAAAGCAGTGCAAGAAATAAATAAAAGTAAAGCAATGCGGAAAAGTAAAATACGAACTGGAATTAAAATGGCGGCAGGATTAACTTTCTCCAGAGTGCTCCAAAACTCGATCACACAGACAGATTACAGACTCGATCACTCGATTGCAGAAACACCCTGATGTGGAATGGTAACTGCTTTGAAACTGATATATGCCTAGAGAAATCTAAGTTTGGATGAAGAAAAACGAAAAACTAAAGTCCTATTTATAGGAAAACTAAATGCGGGAAATGACCAGGACGCCCCTCCACTAAAAAGTGGAGGGAACTGAATTTTTGCCTTGTGGCGCCCGCCACAGGCCTATGGCGCCCGCCATAGTACTAATGGAGAATGAAAGAGTGGGGATCGTGGGTCTTGGCAGTTGTGGAGTGGTCTTGAGACGTGGCCATGTCATGGCTAACCCCATGGCGCCCGCCACGGTGGGTGTCGTAAGTGCAAAACGCTGAATTTCTAGGTTTTCGTCCGTTTCCACTCCTTTTTCGCTCCTTTTCTCGATTCAAGCCCCGATTACAATAAAAACCTGAAAACATAAGAAAACAAAGTAATAACATAACAAAATAACAATAAAAGCTAAGAATGCATGCGAAATCGGAGTCAGAAATACGGTGAAATTTAGTGTGATCAGGTTGCACCACTTTAAGTAGAGAAGGATCTTCATGGATATGAGCAATGAAACCAGTCAAAATTGATCTTCATTTAAAATTGATTGATCTTCAAATCTTCTAAAACCAAAAAGAATAAGAATTGAAACATCATATCTCTCCAAAAATAACAACCTAAATGATATGAAAATATCTTCAAATATATGAAACATAACAACTTCTGTTAATCATAAAATTCCTCTTTGATTTTCGCCGCCAATCAGACTAATCACATAAACAAACACCTGTTAAAAACTTCCATAATCAAAACACAACTTTCTGCAAAGTTTCCCAGAACTGACAGACAGATGTTAAGACATCTGCTCTGACATCGCAAAACAACAACATTGTCATGATAGTTGAAGATGTTTCAGCATTTGGCTCAGCATCTGTCAAGTATTATAACCACGTTTTTATTGATGTCTGAGCAACCATGTCAGGACTTCTTATTTGACAACTTGCTAAACCTGCTATAGAACGTGTTCTTTAGCATGTTAGAACATCTTGTCCAACATGTTGCTGTCAGGTTAGTTTTACCAAAATTAATGTCAACACGCACAACAGCTGAACTAATAATCTCCCCCTTTGGCATATTTTGGCTAAAGCTAACCAAATAACCCTTCTTCCTGATCAGAGGCTAACACCAGGTCAGGAGAAGAAAACATGACAACCTTTTCACAAAGATCTTATTCTACATCAAATAATTAAAATTAAATATCTTCCCCTTAGTAGCGGAATCTCTCCCCCTCAAGGAAACGACCAAAGAACAATACTACTACTACTACTTACTTCTCCCCCTTTTTAGCCATAATATAACAAACCAAGCAACTATGCATTAAGGGTAATCAACCAAAAGTAAGTAAATTTGTAGCAGAACACATCCAATCACCAAGAGCATAAAAGGCACTAAAAGAAGCAGAAATTTGATTCCCAGCTGCATCTTGCTTCTTTACTAGAGGCATGAAATCCTGGACATTATGTTCAACATCATACTCTAACTCACTTGAGGATGTTTCCTTACTTTTCTTAGTAACAGAAACCACATCATCAGTATTCAGATCATCAACAATGATCGTCTTTATAGATTGATGGTTCTTTTCATCAACATTTTCCTATTTGTCTTCAGACAAATATTTCTTACTTTCAACAACCTTATGTTTCCACACCTTTATAGTTTTAATCATACCATGATTATTCCTAGGTTGTGTTGATTGTTTTGGATAAACATACAGTATGTAACAGTAGGGTTTTATGTGATCAAACCTTCCACAATAATGACATTTCCACTGTTGGGTCTTGCTTCCATAATGATGTCTTTTCTGATGTTGAGACTTTTGACCTGACATCTTTTGTTCATGTTTTCTTTTAGGTTGAACAAAATTCATTGCACAGACTTTTCCTTTCTTCATCACAACTTGATTATCATAACCAAGACCTGTAACATCTTCAACTTGATTGGATTTACTTTTGTCATGATGTTGATATATTTGATTCGACATCTTTGGTTTAGGTTTGGGACGAATGAATTCTAAAAGAGGTTCCTTTCCTTTATTAAATCCTATTCCACTCATATCTCCTGCTACTTTTCCAACCTGAAGAATTTCATCTAATGTGTCAGAGCCACTGTTCAGCATTCTGACAGACTTGGACATTCTATCAAGTTTAGAGTTCAACATAATCACTTCATTTTCCAGCTTAGAGATAGTTTCCATGTACAAGACACCTGGTCAGATAGGGCACAGACGCGAACGGTCGGTGAAAGGAGAAATGAAATGAAGTGAATAGAGTCGTCAGCTAGGCATTTTTACCCCGAAGGAAAGGTAATGCTGCATAAACCTAGAAAGATATGGATAAGACGGTCGCGAACCAGAGAAACTGAGAAAGGGGGTTGGTTACAACCTGGGAAGGTATTAGCACCCAGATTGTCCGTCGTACTCGACGGGATCCACGCTTACAAGATTGTGTTTAAAGGGGTAGGTGTATGTGCTATCTGTGTGTAAAAGCTGGAAAAGAATGTACAAGTGTCAGTGCAAGAAAGCGAAGTGAAATGCTCAGGAATGAGGCTTAAAATAGAATACTGAAAGAGGGGGGGAGACACAGAGACTTTTGTTCGATAACAGTTAAGTTATGCCTACATATCCTCTCGTGCAATGAGGAAGTCAGAACACCGTAGTTCGACTCAAAGAGACTGAAAGATAAATTGACTGTGAACTGCTTGCTTGCCTATGCTCAAGTGTATGACTCGCTTGGCTCGAGTGCTAACTGTCTTGCATTAGACGCACGAAGCAAGTTCTCGTTTGTGAGTGAAGATGATGAGAAAAGAATCCTGAAGGAGACGATTATTGTTTGTTTTTGTGTTTTCAATCTTTTATTGTTTTTGGTGTTTGTCATAAGTTAATGAGCTTAAGCCTAGACCAAGGGTTAGTAAACTCATTATATCCTCCCTTTGATTAGGGATAATAAGAATACCTTAAGTATGAGATAAACATCTCAACTTAATTATCATGATGATGTAGGATTAAGATCATTAACCTGCTTGTGATTATTTAGATGTTTTTTTGAGTTTTTGTTTAGTGTTAAGTAATGATTTTAAGCCATAATCAAGGATTAGTGAACTCATTACACCATCCTAATAGAAAGATAATAGATGAGCACACTTAAGCTGAGGAAGATATCTCAACTTAATCCATGATTAGGGATTAACCTCATGACAAAACAAGCCTTTATTAAGGTGGATTTTAATTAAGGGTGAGATTAAAAAGTGAATTTTATGGTTTGTAAGACAACTTGAGGGGGACTTGTCCATTAAACACTAGGGTTAGTCCTTCTTAACCAATAAAGGAAGAATTAGAACCCTAATGCAAGGCCCAAGTTACAAGTTAATGTTTTAGTGATTATTAAGATGGATTGATTAAGAGGTTTAAACAAATTAAGGGTTTAACACTTAGGATTAAAGTTATACACTCCATCCTAAGAGAAGGATGTAGGCATAAACCTAATTCCAAAGTCCTAAAGCCTTAAAGGTTTAGTCTCTAATGATGAGATGAGAAGAGAGACACAAAGGTAAAAGCTAAAGGGGGAACTAATCACAACCCTAATTGTTATCATGCTTGGATGTTCCTATGGTTTGTGAGGCTTGAGAAAGATCTTCAAAGAAGCCACCAATGGAAGAAGCAGATGGAAGGAAGGAGAAGCAGAAGAATAAATTACTTACTTCACTGAAGAAGATAAGTAACTTAGAGAAAGAAAGTGAGAGATGAATATGAATGAGCAAGCTCACTCTAAGAAAATGAAAAATGCAGCAAGGATGCATATGAAGAAGATGAAAAGAAATGAGAAGTGAAGGCAAATTCACTTCTCAAGTTAACTTACCACCTGCAAATGTTAGCATAAGGAAAGAAATGATATGAAATGATGCATATGAATGGGCCAATGCCAAAACCAGAAGCAATCACATGATTCAAATGATGCTATGATATGATGCAATGGCATACCAAGTGTTACGAATGTTCATACAAAGAGAATGAATGCAAATGAAGCAAATGGGAAACATGAAAACACATGGATGTTTAGGAAATGAAATGGATGCAAAGCATGGAAAATGTATGAATAAATGACCAAGAAATGTTCAAGAAATGTCTTAATATGTCTAAGATGGCATACAAGTGCTTATAATGTCATGGCAAGTTCATATGTTCATGCAATGCAGTGTAAGATGCAAGTATGGATTCTAAATTAAGGTTACAGGAAAGGATGAGATGCAAATGATCAAAACAGAAGAAATTCACATGATAAAAATTTGCAAATGATCTCAAACAAACCCTAACCCCACATGATAAAAATTTGCAAATGATCTCAAACAAACTCTTAACCTAAAAGAAGTTATGATTTTTCTAAGTTAACTAGGGTTTTTGGGTACCTTAAAAGGAAAAATGCAAATCAATTTGAAAATGAAAGATAAATTCATGGCAAAAATATCCTAGAAATTACATGCTATATGGAGGACAATGAAAAAAGAATCATTGTCAAACCCTTCATGGTTAGGCAGAAAAGAATTTTCAAAGTTAGGGTTCCAAAAAGGGGATTTTATGAACCCTAAATTCAAAGAAAATGACAAAATTGGATCAAAATCAAAAATAAATTTGTATGAATGGTTTGACAATGTTTCTAAATGTCCTAAGATGCAATGTAAAGTTTTTTGGAATTTTTAGAAACCTAAATGGTATTTTAATTAATTAATTTCCATTAATTAATTAAAATAAACATTTAAATATTTTTAAAATGATTTTTTAATGCAAAAAATAAAAATAAAAATGTTTTTGAGTGAAGAAAAATATTTGAAATTAAAATGCAGAAGGAAATATTTTTATAATTTTTCTAGGTATTTTAAATAAAATGATAAAGAAAAATGCAATTTAAATGAAATAAAATTAAAATAAATGAAAGTATGAGGATCCAAAGGTTGTGGTTTAAAGCTGAGAAAAATGTGTTGACTGGCGCGCAGATCAAAGGCCCAGATTCAAACTGGCTTAATCATAATTAATTAATTAATTAATTAATTAATTAATCACAATTAAAATTAAATGGACACATCCTGGCCCTCCATCACACGCGAGAAACACTGATCCAACGCTCCTCATTTAAACTCACGCTAACCCTAATTAAAACCATAATTAATCTCAGGTGGCCGGAGAAGACTTCCGGTCGTCTTCTCCGGCGAGCTCCTCCCCTGAGCTACCTCAAAACATCACCCCAGGCTCTCAAACTCTCCAGAAATGATCCTTACATCACTCTAAACAAGAATCTGGCCCTAAAAATCATTTCTCATTCCTCAATAACAAGATTCGAATCAAAACCTAAAAATGTCAAAACTTTCAGACAGCCATGATATCCTTAATACGCAACCATTTTCGAAAATAAAGACATCAGCATGATCAGCACATCACATAGATTCATTTAGGAACTTAAAATTACATTTCTGGAAAAAAAGTTCTTGAGGTTACCTGAGCTTGAACTTTCTCAGTTTGGCACTTTCTGGACCTCTCTCTTGTGCAAACGGCCTCCACTTGATCCCCTGATGCTATTGCAATGCTTTGAAAGAGTTTAGAATGTCTGGATTGAGAGGTTACACTCCAACTGGTCTAAAATTGTGTTTGTGCTTGGCTGGCTTTTAGGGCTTGGTAATGGTTGGGAAATGTTCTAATGATGATGGTGAGTTGAATGGTGAAGTTTGGTTGAAGTTTGAGTGGCTGGACAGAGTGTTTCGAAAGTTTGAAGCTTGAAGGTGATTTTATGAAACTTGGTGTATCTGATGATTCAGGCTTGTGTGTATTGTGTTATGGCTTGCTTTTGGTCCACATAACATAACCTTATTGGCCAGAGAGTGGTTGTGGCTGCAGCTGATTGGTATGGGTCCTTTTGCAAAAAGTCAACAAATTGTGTACTTGAGGTATGGGCTCATGTAGCAGCTATTCTATGGCATGTCTTGGCTCAGCATTGATCAAGGATAGCCATGGGATTGAGATTGTGCAACTGGATGTCTTGGAGGAAAAGATCTCATAGGTTTTGCAAGTGTTATGTGATTTTCCCCCTTTGAGAAAACTTGTGATGCAAGCCATAGAAACTTGTGATTTTTTGGGCAATTCTGGTCACAATGCAATGTATTATGTGTGTATGATGCTTAGAGAGTGATTAGAGGTCACAAAATGACTTGGTATGTGAAATTGCAAAAAATCCTCTTTGGTCTGAAAGTGAAAATTATAGGATTTTTGCCAACTTTGCAAGGCCATAACTTGAGTTCCATAATGAATCAGAACATGTCTTGTACTTTTTGAAAAGGGAATGATCTAATCTACAACTTTCATGACCAACAATGTTTCATTTGAAGCATTTTTGGTTGAGAAAGAGGAGGTTGAAGAACTTTCCCAAAATGGAAAGTTTCCATTACAAGTCATTTCCATTTTTGGCAACTTTTGGTTTAGCTCAAATTTCTTCAATTTTGTGAACTTCGAAGCACTAAAATGATCAAATAAAGATCATATAACTTCAATTTGATGAAAATATCACTTTGGTTCCATTGGTGGGGGCCTCAGATGCCCTGATTTTGCTCTGACTTGCTCAAGATGTTACCCAGTGAACAGATGACTTCCACAATGAATTTCTTCATCAAACTTGGTACACATGATCCTTATAATATATTGAGAACATTAGAAACAAGAATGGCCCAAAATTTTGGAGTTATGTCTTTTGAAACCAAAACCCTAATTTTGGTCATCTATGTAGTGAAAACCCTAGCTCTGCTTCCATGCTTTGCCAAGTTCTTGTGATTTTTTGACTTCCTTGGTCTTTGAGGGATATAAAATGATGATAGAACACACATGGACCCTCTTGGAATGAATGGAGACCTTAGGAGTGGCTCAGATGGATCTTGAATTGCTTAGACCACAAACCCTAGATGCAGATGAACATGAACCAATGCAGTGAAACAAAAATGCAATATGATATGATATGCTTGAACTAATGCAAATATGAAAGATCACAAGCCATGGTGTGAACATAGTGAGGGAAAATTTGGGGTGTTTACAGCTGCCCCTATTCAAACATGAGTTAGCTGTGCAGGATGTAAGCGACGGGCAAAACAGACTAACAAGATAACTTGTGGTTGAATACCAAAGACAGTCAAAAATTTGCACTCACTAGGGAGAAGAAGAAAAGGGATATAAATTTTAAAAGAAAGTATAGTATGATTATCAAAATGCGGGCGATGGAGGACGACCATCGAGCAGAGGACGACTGCTGGGGATAAAGCAATGACGGGGACGGCCGACAAGCTAGGGAATAAAGAGATCATGATGGGGACGGCCATCAAGTAAAGTAACAAGGTTCTCTGGGATTAAAGTAAAGGTAATGATGGGGACGGCCATCAGGGTTGTAAAGTAATGTAAACAACGATGGGGAGGGCCATCGGTTTAAAGAATAATGAAATAATGATGTGGGACGGTCATCAAAGGTGAAGGACGATCACCTAGCAGGGGACGGCTGCTCCTTATCACGACATAGGACGAATGTCGGATAGAAAAGGTCGAAGATGGGGATGGACCTCAGAAAATCATGATGAAGGACGATCATCAAGAGGTGAAGGACGATCACCTAGCAGGGTACGGCTGCTCTCAGGGTTTATCATGACATAGGACGAATGTCAGATAACAAGATCAACGATGGGGACAGCCATCGGATAAAATGATGAAGGACGATCATCAAAAAGGTTAAGGACGATCACCTAGCAGGGGACGGCTGCTAAATATCACGACATATGACGAACGCCGGATAGGAAAGGATTCCAATAATGGAGACTCCGCTGGGGAAAGGATGAGGGAAGGTCATCCAAAGGTGAAGGACGATCACCTGGCAGGGTACGGCTGCCGAAAGTATCATGACATAGGACGAATGTCGGATAGAAGAAAAGTTGTTCTGTTGGCGACTTACTGAGGAATGGTAAGCACGGACGAGTGTTTACACTCAAGAAATAAAGGTATAAGTGTTTAGATGTTGTGTATAGATTAAAGATGCGGACGAGCATCCTTAAGACCATGATACGGACGAGTATCGGTAGAAACAAACGCTGACGCATGCTCAGAGATGATGATACGGACGAGTACCAACTGGTTAACAAAGAACACGGACAAGTTTCGAATCTGTGGGGAATAAGTGTATATACAAGATACGGACGTGTATCTGTATAAGTATGAACAAGTATTGTGAAGTATGAGCAAGAAACGGAAGAGTGTTCAACCTGCTGGGGAAAGGTGACACGGACGGGTATCAGAAGGGAAAGTGTATAAGTTATGAACTTATATGTAAAAGGTGTTCTGGCGACCTGCGGGGATAGGATGACACGGACGAGTGTCGAAAGGAGTATATTATAAACAAGTACTTGGTTTGTAACAAGTGTTTATAGAGAAGTATTTGGTTTGCAATAAGTGTTTGAGCAACCGTGTTGGGGAAGGGTGACACAGACGAGTGTCAAAAGAGTAATGTATAGGTATCTATGTTTGAGAGTGCAAAGAGGGTATTTGGCTTATACCTGCAAGGGAATAGTATGACACGGACGAGTGTCAAAAAAAGTGTATATGTGAAGATGTATTTGTGTTGGAGAGTGCAAAGGGGACGCTTTGGCTTTTATTCGCAAGGGATGTGAGCTTTTATATTACTGATGGTATTTGCAGGTGACTGGTTTGGGCCTGACTTTTGATCATGCAAATGTTTGATTTTTTTTCCGTAATGCTCCGTATTAGATGTAATGCTATGCTTTGTGGGAAAAATGATGCGAATGCTATGATTATGCAAAAGAAACCGATTCGGGATTCGGATCCCACTGCTGTGAAGATCTTTGGCTGATCTGCTTGGAAGGATATCCCAGCTAGGGAAGAGATCATTGGTAGATCTGTTAGGAGGTGTAACTCTGCTTGGGGAAATAGATCTCTGAAAGATCTATCCGGTAAGGAGAAACCCAGCTGGGGATAAGGAAGCTTCCGTCACTTTGTTTTATAAGAATTTCAGGCATTGCTCTTCTGGGGAGAGGCTGGAACTCAATGGGGAGATAGTTCTTTTGTCTTTGAGACCCGGCACTCTGTTTGGGGGAGGAAAGATCACTGAACAATCTTCCTAAAGAACTCTGCGGGGATCCCAGCTAGGGAAGCTCCTGTTGAATAGACTTATGTTGGTGATGAGGAGGCTTTGACAACTCCGCTGGGGAAAGCATTTCAGATGCTGCTTGGAGGAGGTATGCTGGGGAAGTGATGTTTGGCATGCCCCATGCTGCGTATTGAATCCCTGCAACCTGTTAAGGTAAAAGAAACGCACAAGTATCCCGAGGTATCCCTTACCGGATTCCGTCATAGGAGTTAGATATTCCTGAGAGTAAGATTATTTCCTGCAAGCATTTACTAAGAATGGCTCATTTGTTTTATACAAATATTATATCATGGATATTGGACATTTTGCAAATGAAACAAAAATGTACGAAACGAGGTGTGACTGAAAATATGATTTTATTAATCTGGGTGCCCTAAATTGGCAAATACAATCAAAGAAACAAATCCCCTAGAATGAGGAGATTGTTACAAATTGAAAAAGTAAAAGTGTTAGCAATGTTGACGATGCTCCAGTGAGCTTCCTTTACTATGACCCGTATGACCTTGACGCTTTTCTCATCTTGCTTTCTGAAGAAGGTTGATTCTGACTGATGCTTTATCCTTTCGAAGCTCGTCGTGCTGTAAGTGATACAGACGAATTCAGAATGCAGTTGTTCGCTTATTCCCTTATTTTGCGTGGATCGCCCTTTCGGGTTTTCAATCCACCAGGATACCCATTTTTGCCTGAGTTGTCCAATGCGGCTTTTCAACTCAGCGGGTGTACATTTGTTTCTTAAATTTTCCCTTATTTTTTCCCGAGTCTTTTATTCTGTTTTTGACTCGCCGGGATGCCCTATTTTTGCCTGGACTTACATTCTGTTTTTATGTCCAGCGGGTCTTTTTATGTGAAGTATTTTTTAACTGCATCTGAATTCACAAGGGATAAGAAATCTTCACCATCCATAGTAGTGAGCATCAGTGCTCCACCAGAGAAAACTTTCTTTACTATGAATGGGCCATCGTAATTCGGAGTCCACTTGCCCCTGTGGCCTGTATGAGGCGAAAGAAGTCTTTTCAACACGAGATATCCCACTTGGTATTCCCGAAGCCTGACTTTCTGATCGAAGGCTTTCTTCATCCTTTTCTGATATAACTGCCCATGACAGATTGCACCTAATCTTTTTTCTTCGATCAGATTTAGTTGATTGTACCGAGAACGGATCCATTCTTCTTCATTCAACTTTACATCCATCAGTACCCGTAAGGAGGGTAATTCAACTTCAACAGGTAGGACTGCCTCCATACCATACACAAGCTGATACGGTGTTGCCCCAGTGGACGTTCTGATTGAGGTTTGATACCCATGCAAGGCAAATGGTAGCATTTCATACCAATCTTTGTATGTAACCACCATCTTCTGCACAATCTTCTTAATGTTTTTGTTAGCCGCCTCAACAGCGCCATTCATCTTTGGCCTGTAAGGAGAAGAGTTGTGATGTTGGATTTTGAAGTCTCGGCACAGTTCTGCCATCATTTTGTTGTTCAAATTGGAACCATTATCAGTAATGATTCGCTCGGGAACTCCGTATCGACAGATGATGTCTCTTTTCAGAAATCTGGCTACCACTTGTCTGGTGACGTTCGCATATGAAGCTGCTTCGACCCATTTGGTGATGTAATCAATGGATACCAGGATGAATCTGTGGCCATTTGAAGTAATCGGTTCGATCTTTCCGATCATGGCAATGCCCCACATGGAAAAGGGCCAGGGTGAAGACATTACGTTCAAAGGATTTGGAGGTACATGCACTTTGTCTGCATAGATCTGGCATTTGTGACACTTTCTGGCATAGGCAAAACAGTCTGCATCCATTGTGATCCAGTAGTAACCTGATCTTAACAATTTCTTGGCCATTGCATGTTCTCCGGCATGGTTACCGAAGATCCTTCATGCACCTCGTGCATCAGCAAGTCTGCTTCTTTCTTATCAACACATCTGAGAAGAACCATGTCAAAGTTTCGCTTGTATAATGAACCATCAGCATTAAGGAATAAACTATCGGTCAGCCTTCTTAATGTCTTCTTATCATTGGATGATGCCCCGGGTGGGTATGTTTGATCCTCTAAGAAGCATTTGATGTCATGGAACCAAGGATTATCATCTTAAGCAATGTCCACAGAGAATACGTATGCTGGTCGGTCTAGTCTGGATACTGAAATCTGAGGCACAAAGTTTGCAGTCTGAACCTTGATCATGGAGAAAATGGTAGCTAAAGCATCTGCGCACTAATTCTCGTCCCGAGGGATATACTCAAGTTTGACTGTTGTGAAGAAAGTCAATAATCTCCTCGTTTAGTCACGATACGGGATCAGATGCTCTTAGTGAGTGTACCATTTGTTGTTGGTCTGATTGATCACCAGAGCTGAATCTCCAAATACAGTTAAAGTCTTGATCCTGAGGTCAATGGCTTCCTCAAGACCCATGATACAAGCTTTGTATTCAGCTTCGTTGTTAGTGCATGCAAAGGTGATTTTTCCCGAGAAATGCATATGAACTCCTTTAGGTGTAATGAGCATTGCACCAACTCCACGACCATTCTTGTTAACA
This sequence comes from Lathyrus aphaca, assembly GCA_963966055.1. NCBI lineage: Eukaryota > Viridiplantae > Streptophyta > Magnoliopsida > Fabales > Fabaceae > Lathyrus > Lathyrus aphaca. Next base: position 342,931,635 of record OZ014523.1, on the reverse strand, counting down.
GCCCCCTCAAACATCATTGTCCATTCTTCTTCTGGGCCAGGCCCTTCAGTGTGAACAGGTTCTTCATGATCTTTTGCTTTCAGGAACATGATGTCTTCATCAGGGAAGTCAAATCTCATTGGCTGGTAATCATCAATGAGTTGCTCAACTAGATAGTCAGACAACACACTGCCTTTGATGGCCTTTTGAGATGTGTAATGAATGTCATACTCTGTCAGAATCATTTGCCATCTTGCAACCCTTCCGGTAAGTGCTGGCTTCTCAAATATGTACTTGACGGGGTCCATCTTTGAGATTAACAAGGTAGTGTGAGTCAACATATACTGCCTTTGTCCGCGAGCAGCCCCCGCTAAAGCACAACAAGTTTTCTCGAGCAGTGAATAACGTTGTTCACAGTCGGTAAACTTTTTGCTTAGGTAGTATATTGCATACTCTTTTCGACCAGACTCGTCATGCTGGCCCAACACACACCACATTGATCCTTCTAATACTGTCAGGTACATTATTAGAGGTCTTCCTTCAACTGGAGGCATAAGAATTGGGGGTTCTTGTAAGTACTCCTTGATTTTGTCAAAAGCCTTCTAACAATCTTCATTCCACCTGACTGTTTGTTCCTTTCTTAACAATTTGAATAGGGGCTCACAGGTTGTAGTGAGATGAGATATGAACCTTGATATGTAGTTCAATCTACCTAAGAAACCCCGAACTTCCTTTTCAGTCCTAGGTGCTGGCATCTCCTGAATGGCTTTGACTTGTTCAGGATCAACTTCAATTCCCTTCTCACTTACAATGAATCCCAACATCTTACTGGAACATACCCTGAATGTGCATTTATTGGGGTTTAGCTTCAGCTGATACTTTCTCAGACGCTTGAACAACTTCAGCAGATTTACTAGATGATCTTCTTCAGTGAGGGACTTGGCAATCATGTCATCCACGTAGCATTCAATTTCTTTGTGGATCATATCATGGAATAACATTACCATAGCCCGTTGATAAGTAGCACCTGCATTCTTTAGTCCAAAAGGCATTACCTTATAACAAAATGTGCCCCAAGGTGTAATGAAGGTTGTCTTCTCCATGTCTTCGGGTGACATTCTGATCTGATTATACCCTGAAAAACCATCCATGAAGGAAAACACCGAGAACTGAGTTATGTTGTCGACCAATACATCAATGTGAGGTAATGGGAAGTCATCCTTCGGGCTAGCTCTGTTCAGATCCCGATAATCCACACACATTCGTACTTTGCCATCCTTCTTAGGCACTGGTACATTATTAGCAACCCAAGGCGGGTAACTAGTCACAGCAAGGAAACCGGCGTCCCACTGTTTTTGTACTTCCTCCTTAATCTTCATAGCCATATCTGGACGAGTACCGCGTAGCTTCTGTTTCACTGGAGGTCAATCTTCTTTCAAAGGCAGCTTGTGCATAACAATGTCCGTATCTAGACCTGGCATGTCTTGATAGGACCAAGCAAAGACGTCGACGTACTCTTGAAGCATGTCAATAAGTTGTTCCTTCACTGAATCTTGCAGACTGGCCCCAATATTTACTTCCTTCAAGTCTTCTTCAGTACCAAGATTAACTGTCTCAACCTCCTCCTGATGAGGAGTGATCACTTTCTCTTCCTGTCTCAACAACCTGGATAATGCTTCTGGTAACTCATAGTCTTCTTCAACCCCTTCATCAGCTTGATTAATTGGATTGTCGAAGTCATACAAGGTCATAGCAGTGTTGTTGTCGGTGCAATCTGGAGGATAATCTCTGCAAGGGTTGAGATTTGTTCGTTTTAGTGATCAGTTTTAATCTTGTTTAGAAAAAGTGAAAATGAAGTTATTTATTTTGAAAACATTTCCATTTTATTGTTTTGTACAAAAGTGAAAAATGAAAAGACAGGAAGCGAAAAAGAGACTCGTTTGCAAAAGATGTCTGATATTCATTGATTAATCATTTGCACAAAATTACAATATGGCCCTATTACAAAATGAGTCCTGACACCTTGGGCAAGATGCAAGACTTGATGCATGCTAAAAAGATAGGAAATAATAATTACTCTGCAGGAGTAACCCTTATAATTTCCTGGGAAGACCAGTTAAGGACTTGGTGCCCCGGGATCCTTGGACGTATCCAGCTCTCCAGGTTGCGGTCGCTTTCCTCCTCGTCTTCCAGATTGTTAACAGCATCTGGGGTGAGCATCCCCCCACTGAGGAACTTGGGCTCTTTGGCAGCCTCTGATTGATCTTGTCGGAATGGTCTGTAACCTAAACCGAATATATCTTCCTTCTTCTCCACTGGCAGTAGCTTACCCCAGCCTTGATCATTACCATCTTCAACAACCTTCCGGGCTTGTTGATAGGAAACAATTGAAGTACCCATCATGTCTTCCTGGGATGCAGCAAATACTTCAGTCGCCTCATTGACATTCAGGGCCTCGAACCCTTGGCTCATTGTCTCATGGATTTCACCATCCATCTCAATATACTTGTATTTAGCCAGATGGCTAACAAATATGTCTTCCTCACCACAGATGGTGATAATCTGTCATTCCCATTCATATTTCAGTTTCTGGTGAAGGGTCGACGTTAATGCGCCTGCGGCGTGAATCCAAGGTCGACCTAACAAACAGCTGTAAGCAGGCTGTATGTCCATCACATAGAAAATGGTCTTAAAGACTTGTGGACCGATTATCACTGGCAGCTCCACCTCTCCAAGAACTGATCTTTTGGAGCCATCAAAAGCCCTGACCACAAGGTTACTAGGCCGGAGAGCTATCCCATCATATTCGAGCTTGACAAGAGCTTTCTTGGGTAAGACATTGAGTGAGGACCCAGTGTCTACAAGAACATGAGATAGTACAGCTCATTTGCACTCCAGGGTTATGTGCAAAGCTTTGTTGTGCTGACGTCCTTCTGTTGTCAAATCAGCATCAATGAAACCTAGCCCATGGCTAGTATTGACATTTGACACAACTGTTTCCAGCTGATTCACTGTGATCTCTTCTGGCACGTAGGCAGCGTGCAGAACTTTGAGTAGTGCATCCCGATGGGCCTTGGAACACAACAGCAGGGATAAGATAGAGATCTTTGAAGGAGTCTGGTGGAGCTGGTCCACGACTTTATAGTCACTTCTTTTAATTATCCTCATATATTCATCCACATCCTGATCAAAGGATGATTTATGAGTCTCTTTTGGTGCAGATTCTTCAGGTATCACACTCTTCCCTTTGGCTTTGGCAGCAGCCTCTGCCTCAGTATTAATCCTGGGAGCTTGTGACGTGAAGAGACGTCCGCTTCAGGTGAAGCCTCCGCCTCCCCCGACATTGTCCACCTGGGGAGTGAGAACTGGAGAATCAAGAAGGACTTTCTCTTTGTTGCAGTAAAGGTCAACACCATAATGCCATGGTATAGCACTGTCTTTATCATATGAAATTAGCCCGGGCACCGTGATGGTAATTGGGCTTACTGCAGCAGATGTTGGAACCGTAATTGTCTGTGGATCACAGAAAATAGTAACAGGACCTCTGGTGGATTTTGGTGGAGGTGAATTGAAGCTTGGTTGAAACTGTTGAGACTGTTGAAAGTTGTTGGAATTCGGGACCATTGTCGGGTCATAATAAATTGTGACAGTGGAAACATCATTGTTGGTGGTTGCTGAAGTTGTAGTAGCTTGTGCGAATGAATTGTTGTGTGTTGAAGTGACAGATGAAATGATTGCTGAAGTTGTAGCTGAATCAGTTGGAACAATGGTTGCTGCAGTTGTAGAAGAACCAGTAGGAAAGGTGGTTGTTGCATTTGTAGAAGATTCACTTGTTGTTGACAAAAGAGTTGTTGGTGTTGTAGAAGTTGTGCTTGTAATTTGCAGAATGCCTTCGTTAATCAAGTCATTGATGCCTCACCTCAAGCTATCACACCCATTCTCAGAAAGTTTGCATAATTCACAACAGGCCTCACAACCTGGAAACACTTGGCACTTTAAAAGTTGGGCTTTAACCTCTTCCAGAGGTGTATGAATACATGCAATGTCTTCTATTAAACTCATGGGTGAGCCATCCTCTACAGCATTAATCCTTGGCCCATTGTGGCTTGGCATAAAAATTTTCATTACATTGGGAGGAGGTGCAAGGTTCAGGGCTTTTGAATCTACCAGATCCTGAACCTTCATATGCAGAGCTCTGCATTTTTCCGTAGAGTGACCAGGTGCGTTGGAATGAAAAGCACACCTAACTTTGACATCATAGTTTCTCGGAAGGTTCTGAGGATCAGGTGGAGCCAATGTCCTTAACTCAACAAGATTGAGCTTTAGGAGTTGTGGCAGCAGTGTAGCATACGGCATCAGAATAGGGTCAATCACCCTGTTGATCTGAGATGGACCCTGTTGAAACGGGCGTTGTTGTTGATTGTTGTTATTGTTGTTGTATGATCTCTGTTGAGGAAATTGTTGTTGTTGCGGAAAGTGTTGTGGTTGTTGAGTATACTGAGGAGGTGGAGCAGGGATAGTAACAACATCAACTGTTCTGGGTAAATATTGGGGTCTCCCTCTTCCCAAGTGCATAGAGTTTGTCTCACCAAATCTACAGGGCCCAGCAAATGGTTTCCTTGTACTGCTTGAACTGGCACCGTTATCGGAGATCTTTCCCATCTTTAGTAGGCTGTCTATTCTTTCCCCAGCTATCACCACATCTGCAAAGCTGGTAGAAGAAAATGCAGCTAATATGTCAATGTAGGTTCCTTGGAGGGTATTCATGAACATGTCTGCCATCTCCCTTTCTGACATAGGGGGTTGAACTGCAGCAGCAAGTTGCCTCCACCTTTGGGCATATTCTCTGAAGCTTTCACGGGAAGATTAAGACATTCACATCAGAAGGGTCCTGTTTGGAGCCATGTCCAAGTTATACTGATACTGACGGATAAAAGCTTCAGCCAAGTCTTTCCAATTCCTCACCGTGGCTCTAGTCAAATGGGAATACCATTCTCGGGATGCCCCTGTCAGATTATCCTCAAAGTAAAACATCCACAGCTTTTCGTCCATGGTGTATGCTTTTAATCTTCCCAAGAATGATTGAAGGTGGGTGCGTGGGCAAGATGTGCCATTATACCTTTCAAAACACGGGGGTTTCAACTTGTGAGGAATTCTCACCCCTTCCACCAATCTCATGCCCATTACATCAAAACCTAGGGAATTTTGAGATTCAAGAGACCTCAGTTTCTCTGCAATCTCATCCAACCGAAGGTCGTAAACCTCGTCTCTAGCCCCAACAACTGTAAACTGCTCCTCTTGAGGATCCTCTTGCAAGATCCTTCCTCCAGCATGTTTCCTTGAGTATTCCTTATGGCATTGATGTATGGATTCAGATGAGGTCCAAACTCTGGTGGATCAGTGCGAGGTTGCACATGATCGTTGTTACTGGTACCTCATGTACCTGGATGGTGTTCCTCGGGAGTTTGTCGCTCAACCAACTCCCTCAGTATTTCCTGGCTCTGAGCTAGACCAGTCATCACTGTCATGAATTGAGTCATCTGATTTCTCATCTCAACCCTCTCATTGGCCATTTGGGTCCTTACTTCATTCAAGTCTTGCTGAACTTGATCCATCTGGAGTCCCGGAAGGTTGTTTCTTGTCGGGTACCGGTGTATTCTGTTGACAGGGAACACTCTTCTGCGAGCAATGTTTCCTGAAACCACAACAAAGTGAGAAACAACAACAAAACAAAGACCTACAAAACAAAGAAAAATGTTAGTATGCAATGCAGGATGCCTATTTGTCTTTCAAGGGTATCCGGTTTGGTTTTTTTTGGTTTTGACCTTTCCAGACCTCGAGGAAATGCTGATGATGAGGAGATATTAAGCCCACCAAAAATAATACAAACCACATATATTACAAAGAGCGAAAATACATAGTTTGATTACAATACATCCCCATGGTGGGTCAAAATACAACAACAAAATCAAAAAGTACAACAAAAGGAAAGTACAAGCAAAAGAGTCAAACATCCAATCCAAAGTCATCCTCCCTGACTTCCTTCAGAAGGGCCTCAGTCACTGGACCTACTGGGTGCTCTGTGATAGTCCTGATGAGGAGATTCCTGGTAGCAATGGCATTGGTTAACTTCTTATGCTTATCCTGATCCGTTGACCTCTTCAACCCCGCCCGGAGTTTCAAATCATATATCTACTTCTGAGCTGCTAACAAGGCTACCTGATTCTTCTTCTCACTAGCCTCCAACTGCTCTATCTTAGCCTGAGTCCTTTGATCTTCCTGTGCACGGGCTTCAGTGATCCTGATCCACCTAGCCTGGCTCTCCTCTAGATAATGTTATGCCCTAGCCTTCTGAGTCTTTGCCTCCTTGCAAGCATTCTTTAGTACTAATTCCCCTGCTCTAGCCTTCCTGATGTAGTCATTCGTCTTCTCGATCTTGGTCAAGTGCTCAATCCTGAGTCTTTCCAATCTCTCATTATCCAGACGGTTGTCATTTCTTTCCCAGAGAGTCTTCTTCAAGGCTTCAGAGAGCTGAGCATTCCTCTCTTTTAGTTTCTCAAACTCTTCCAAACTGACAGTAGCTGCAGGTTGTATTGTAGAAGGTCCAGGTACATCTTCCAAGGTAAATGGCATCCGGGTGATCTGAGTTCTGGTACGAGACCAATCAGAATATTGTGCTGAAGCAATGTTGTTGCACTTGCCAAGGATGGTTGTTCCCTTAGTCTGTATGTTATCCCAAGCCCAGGAAGCTTGTCTGACAACAGCAGAGTTGGGCTGGATTTCACAGTAGAGGGTCTCAGTCAAATCTTGCCCTCTGGGAGGATGAACCAAAGCATACCCTAATTGTCTTTTAAACAGTAAAGGGTTGTAGTTGATGCAACCTTTCACTCCTATCAAAGGCACATTAGGATATTGCCCACAGCTAGTAATGATGTCCTTGCCTTTGGTGCTCTGAGTGCATCATCTGATGTCTTCTGATGTCAAGGCAATAAATCTCTTAGCCTAGTTCTTTTGCTGATGAGGGTTCAGGAAGGTGTCTGACTTTGGCAATTGTCTTAGCAGCCAAGAGTAATAAAGAGGGGCACAGCATCTGACCAGTCTTTCCTCTTTGCTTCTCATTCCTCTAGTGTACTGAGTAGTAGAAGTCTCCAAGCAAGGTTGGAACTGGGTTCCTCAATAAGAACAGGTGAATGGCATTCTTGCTCACAAACTTTGGCTCATCTGCAAACAAGATGACCCCATATATACTGAGGGCTAGAAGTGCACAGACAGCCTTCCATTCCCCTACTGCAGCATGCAGGGTGGACTGGGAGATCAAGAAGTCTAGGTGAAGGCCTGGAACCCCAGCCTTGGTGGTCATGCTCTAATCAATGAGGGCAGGCTCCAAATGCAATGCCCTGGCTATGTCTTCAATTTTGGGAGCAACCATATTAGGGTTGAAAGGAATCCCTCTCCTGATAGGAACTCCTAACAACATGGAAAATTCTTATAACAGAGGTCCCAACTGGAAATCAGGAAAAGTGAAACATCTTAGTGGAGGATCATAAAACTGCAAGCAAGTATGGATCATGCTCCTCTGAGATGCATCTAGATCCATGACCATGTCCAATATGCCTCCATAATGCTCTCTGAATAGTGGGACATGATCAGGAGTAATGAGGAACTAGATCTGCCTGATGCCAGTCAGGATGGGCTCAAAGAAGTGGTAAGTGATGTTGCTCTTTCTTGAAGTGTCCATACTGATAATGGGTGCTGGTGAAGAAGTTGAGAGCAACTGTTGATGAAGGTCACTGAATGAGTTGCTGGAGATGAGTCTCTGATGAAGATAGCTGGAGAAGAATCTCTGACAAACTGATGAAGGTGCTGGAGAAGATAAATGAATAAGTCTGAGCAGCAGAAGGGGTCAAAACCAAACCAAAGACAAAAGATGAATACCCTGTAAAACAAATAGGCAAATGTTAAATGATGCAAAAATGATGTATGCAAAATGAGATGCAAATGGTTTGTGATCAAGTGTTGGATTTTTTTATCTGCCTTGGTAAAAGTCCATGTGTGTTCATAAGTCCGGATGGAGGCTTAGAAATCCAGTAACCAGGTGGGGGACTCAAATAAAGAGTCACAAGTCCAGGGTAATCAGAAGAACTGTCCAAATAATACAACCTTAACAAATATAGTAACAAAGGGTATGGTGAGGCCAAGGGTTCCTGCAAACCTGCAAACATCCCAACCCCCTCACATGTATTGTTATAGAACAAGGATCCTCAGACTTGGATCGGTTATGAGAATTGTAAACACTTCTAACCCGGAGGTACAGTGTTTACAATAACCATAAAGGATCCTCCTCTAATTCACCTCAGATGCTGAAGGTCATAAAAAGGTCATCCAGACTTAGCAGGCTTCCCAGATAGCCCTAGTACTACAGGAAATCCGTAGCACAAGGTTCTCAAGAAGAAACCTATGTCTGAACCGTGTTTCATATTCCCGCACCAGACCGAAATGGAATGGGAAATAATATGAAGCCACTCTAGCATATGTGTCACTCAGGTCTCTGGTATAGGACCTTAATCACTCAATGATCCCCACCCACCAAAGAAACAGCAGATCCAGCACATGATAATGACAGTATGAAATGCATAAAAACTGTAAATGAAAGCAATAAATAAAGTTGTACAGAAAGCAATAAATAAAACAAATAATAAGCACAAGTAGCACATAACACCCCCGTAAACACAAATCAAACAAGCGTTAGGAGGAACCCACAAAAAGAACCAGAAGCCCTGGTTGCAATATAAGGTCCCCAGCAGAGTCGCCAAGCTGTCGCTCCCCCAAAAAGACACCTGGTCAGATAGGGTACAGACGCGAACGCTCGGCGAAAGGAGAAATGAAATGAAGTGAATAGTATCGCCAGCTAGGCATTTTTATCCCAAAGGAAAGGTAATGCTGCATAAACCTAGAAAGATATGGATAAGACGATCGCGAACCAGAGAAACTGAGAAAGGGGGTTGGTTACAACCTGGGAAGGTATTAGCACCCAGATTGTCCGTCGTACTCGACGGGATCCACGCTTACAAGATTGTGTTTAAAGGGGTAGGTGTATGTGCTATCTGTGTGTAAAAGCAGGAAAAGAATGCACAAGTGTCAGTGCAAGAAAGTGAAGTGAAATGCTCAGGAATGAGGCTTAAAAGAGAATACTGAAAGAGAGGGGGGAGACACAGAGACTTTTGTTCGATAACAGTTAAGTTATGCCTACGTATCCTCTCGTGCAATGAGGAAGTCAGAACACCGTAATTCGACTCAAAGAGACTGAAAGATAAATTGACTGTGAACTGCTTGCTTGCCTATGCACAAGTGTATGACTCGTCTGGCTCGAGTGCTAACTGTCTTGCATTAGACGGACGAAGCAAGTTCTCGTTTGTGAGTGAAGATGATGAGAAAAGAATCCCGAAGGAGACGATTATTGTTTGTTTTTGTGTTTTCAATCTTTTATTGTTTTTTGTGTTTGTCATAAGTTAATGAGCTTAAGCCTAGACCAAGGGTTAGTAAACTCATTATATTCTCCCTTTGATTAGGGATAATGAGAATACCTTAAGTATGAGATAAACATCTCAACTTAATTACCACGATGATGTAGGATTAAGATCATTAACCTACTTGTGATTATTTAGATGTTTTTTTGAGTTTTTGTTTAGTGTTAAGTAATGAGTTTAAGCCATAATCAAGGATTAGTGAGCTCATTACACCATCCTAATAGAAGGATAATAAATGAGCACACTTAAGCTGAGGAAGATATCTCAACTTAATCCATGATTAGGGATTAACCTCATGACAAAACAAGCCTTTATTAAGGTGGATTTTAATTAAGGGTGAGATTAAGAAGTGAATTTTATGGTTTGTAAGACAACTTGAGGGGGACTTGTCCATTAAACACTAGGGTTAGTCCTTCTTAACCAATAAAGGAAGAATTAGAACCCTAATGCAAGGCCCAAGTTACAAGTTAATGTTTTAGTGATTATTAAGATGGATTGATTAAGAGGTTTAATCAAATTAAGGGTTTAACACTTAGGATTAAAGTTATACACTCCATCCTAAGAGAAGGATGTAGGCATAAACCTAATTCCAAAGTCCTAAAGCCTTAAAGGTTTAGTCTCTAATGATGAGATGAGAAGACAGACACAAAGGTAAAAGCTAAAGGGGGAACTAATCACAACCCTAATTGTTATCATGCTTGGATGTTCCTATGGTTTGTGAGGCTTGAGAAATATCTTCAAAGAAGCCACCAATGGAAGAAGCAGATGGAAGGAAGGAGAAGCAGAAGAATAAATTACTTACTTCACTGAAGAAGATAAGTAACTTAGAGAAATAAAGTGAGAGATGAATATGAATGAGCAAGCTCACTCTAAGACAGTGAAAAATGCAGCAAGGATGCATATGAAGAAGATGAAGAGAAATGAGAAGTGAAGGCAAATTCACTTCTCAAGTTAACTTACCACCTGCAAATGTTAGCATAAGGAAAGAAATGATATGAAATGATGCATATGAATGGGCCAATGCCAAAACCAGAAGCAGTCACATGATGCAAATGATGCTATGAGATGATGCAATGGCATACCAAGTGTTATGAATGTTCATACAAAGAGAATGAATGCAAATGAAGCAAATGGGAAACATGAAAACACACGGATGTTTATGAAATGAAATGGATGCAAAGCATGGAAAATGTATGAATAAATGACCAAGAAATGTTCAAGCAATGTCTTAAGATGTCTAAGATGGCATACAAGTGCTTAGAATGTCATGGCAAGTTCATATGTTCATGCAATGCAATGTAAGATGCAAGTATGGATGCTAAATTAAGGTTACAGGAAAGGATGAGATGCAAATGATCAAAACAGAAGCAATTCACATGATAAAAATTTGCAAATGAGCTCAAACAAACCCTAACCCCATATGATTTCACACCCCAAAGAAAAAGGTCTAACTCTTAACCTAAAAGAAGTTATGATTTTTCTAAGTTAACTAGGGTTTTTGGGTACCTTAAAAGGAAAAATGCAAATCAATTTGAAAATGAAATATAAATTCATGGCAAAAATATCCTAGAAATTACATGCTATATGGAGGACAATGAAAAAAATATCATTGTCAAACCTTTCATGGTTAGGCAGAAAAGAATTTTCAATGTTAGGGTTCCAAAAAGGGGATTTTATGAACCCTAAATTCAAAGAAAATGACAAAATTGGATCAAAACCAAAAATAAATTTGTATGAATGGTTTGACAATGTTTCTAAATGTCTTAAGATGCAATGTGAATTTTTTTTGGAATTTTTAGAAACCTAAATGGTATTTTAATTAATTAATTTCCATTAATTAATTAAAATAAACATTTAAATATTTTTAAAATGATTTTTTAATGCAAAAAATAAAAATAAAAATGCTTTTGAGTGAAGAAAAATATTTGAAATTAAAATGCAGAAGGAAATATTTTTATGATTTTTCTAGGTATTTTAAATAAAATGATAAAGAAAAATGCAATTTAAATGAAATAAAATTAAAATAAATGAAAGTATGAGGATCCAAAGGCTGTGGTTTAAAGCTGAGAAAAATGTGTTGACTGGCGCGCAGATCAAAGGCCCAGATTCAAACTGGCTTAATCATAATTAATTAATTAATTAATCACAATTAAAATTAAATGGACACATCCTGGCCCTTCATCACACGCGGGAAACACTGATCCAACGCTCCTCATTCAAACTCACGCTAACCCTAATTAAAACCCTAATTAATCTTAGGTGGCCGGAGAAGACTTCCGGTCGTCTTCTCCGGCGAGCTCCTCCCCTGAGCTACCTCAAAACATCACCCCAGGCTCTCAAACTCTCCAGAAATGATCCTTACATCACTCTAATCAAGAATCTGGCCCTAAAAATCATTTCTCATTCCTCAGTAACAAGATTCGAATCAAAACCTAAAAATGTCAAAACTTTCAGACAACCATGAAATCCTTAATACGCAACCATTTTCAAAAATAAAGACATCACCATGATCAGCACATCACATAGATTCATTTAGGAACTTAAAATTACATTTTTGGAAAAAATGTTCTTGAGGTTACCTGAGCTTGAACTTTCTCAGTTTGGCACTTTCTGGACCTCTCTCTTGTGCAAACGGCCTCCACTTGATCCCCTGATGTTATTGCAATGCTTTGAACGAGTTTAGAATGGCTGGATTGAGAGGTTACACTCCAACTAGTCTGAAATTGTGTTTGTGCTTGGCTGGATTTTAGGGCTTGGTAATGGTTGGGAAATGTTCTAATGATGATGGTGAGTTGAATGGTGAAGTTTGTTTGAAGTTTGAGTGGCTGGACAGAGTGTTTCGAAAGTTTGAAGCTTGAAGGTGATTTTATGAAACTTGGTGTATCTGATGATTCAGGCTTGTGTGTGTTGTGTTATGGCTTGCTTTTGGTCCACATAACATAATCCTATTGGCCAGAGAGTGGTTGTGGCTGCAGCTGATTGGTATGGGTCCTTTTGCAAAAAGTCAACAAATTGTGTACTTGAGGTATGGGCTCATGTAGTAGCTATTCTATGGCATGTCCTGGCTCAGCATTGATCAAGGAAAGTCATGGGATTGAGATTGTGCAGCTGGATGGCTTGGAGGGAAAGATCTCATAGGTTTTGCAAGTGTTATGTGATTTTCCCCCTTTGAGAAAACTTGTGATGCAAGCCATAGAAACTTGTGATTTTTTGAGCAATTCTGGTCACAATGCAATGTATTATGTTTGTATGATGCTTAGAGAGTGCTTAGAGAGTGATTGGAGGTCACAAAATGACTTGGTATGTGAAATTGCAAAAAATCCTCTTTGGTGTGAAAGTGAAAATTATAGGATTTTTGCCAACTTTGCAAGGCCATAACTTGAGTTCCATAATGAATCAGAACATGTTCTTGTACTTTTTGAAAAGGGAATGATCCAATCTACAACTTTCATAACCAACAATTTTTTATTTGAAGCATTTTTGGTTGAGAAAGAGGAGGTTGAAGAACTTTCCCAAAATGGAAAGTTTCCATTACAAGTCATTTCCATTTTTGGCAACTTTTGGTTTAGCTCAAATTTCTTCAATTTTGTGAACTTACAAGCACTTCAATGATCAAATAAAGATCATATAACTTCAATTTGATGAAAATATCACTTTGGTTCCATTGGTGGGGGACCTCAGATGCCCTAATTTTGCTCTGACTTGCTCAAGAAGTTACCCAGTGAACAGATGACTTCCATAATGAATTTCTTCATCAAACTTGGTACACATGATCCTTATAACATATTGAGAACATTAGAAACAAGAATGGCCCAAAAATTTGGAGTTATGGCCTTTGAAACCAAAACCCTGATTTTGGTCATTTATGCAGTGAAAACCCTAGCTCTGCTTCCATGCCTTGCTAAGTTCTTGTGATTTTTTGACTTCCTTGGTCTTTGAGGGATATAAAATGATGATAGAACACACATGGACCCTCTTGGAATGACTGGAGACCTTTGGAGTGGCTCAGATGGATCCTTAGATTGCTCAGATCACAAACCCTAGATGCAGATGAACTTGAACTGTGCAGTGAATCAAAAATGCAATATGAGATGATATGCTTAAACTTATGCAAAGATGAAAGATCACAAGCCATGGTGTGAAATTAGTGAGGGCAAATTTGGGGTGTTTACACATGTCCATTGTACCAGAAAGTATCGTCCTTAGATCTCACCCAAAAACAGAGCTAGATGCCTTCTCTGATACCAATTAAAATTCTGGTATCAAATATGTGATGTCGAATAAGATGTTACGACATTAATATCTGAACATTAACAAGGTAAATACAGTATAAAGTACAGCAATAATGACACAAGGAATTGTTAACTCAATTCAGTGCAAACTCACCTACTCTGGGTATGGGTGGCAAAACAGGCTCGGCCAGTTGGGCATGCCCATTTTACCCGCACTTTAGTGCGGGGCGGGCCAAGGGTTTAAGCTCTCACCCTCTAAAGTATCTGCCCCGCCCAACCCCATTTTCTTCGCGGGCTTTAGCGGGCATGCATATTTACTTAATTTTTTACATTTTTAGGCTTAAAAAGTGTTATGCCCGCGGGCTTTCCCCGCCCCGCCCTCACTTTTTTTCAGGGAGGGCTTAGGTTTTATGCCCGCATCCTCAACTGTGACAGCACCGCCCCACCCCATTTTTTTGTTGGCTTTTACGGAGCGGGCATTCCCTTTGCCACCCCTAACTCTAGGAGCTACCAAGCCAGGAAGGAAATCCACTATCAGTAGTATCAATTTGAAATTAAACAATCCCAGTTTACACTTCTCGCTTAATAACTACCCAATGCAATTTCTATCTAAGAACCCTTAAATAAGAGAACCCGCTTTCACTCCCCCTCAATCACACATTGTAATAATCAAACAAATCCTTACAAGAAAATAGAATAACGCTCTTCCAAGATAAACAACTTGATCTTGCTTAAAAGATTCAATCAAGAACAAACATTTATGCTTAAAAGCTTAGAGTGGAAATAATTACAACTCAAAAATCAGTCCAATTCAAACATCTATATGATGTATGAATGACTCACAAATAAAACACACGCACAAAAACAAAATCCTAACTCAGAGTGCACAGCTTTCTCAATCTCTAATTTTTGTCCCTTTCAATTAGGGCAGCACCACTTTAAGTAGAGAAGGATCTTCATGAATATGAGCAATTAAACCCGTTAGAATTGATCTTCATTAAAAACTGATTGATCTTCAAATCTTCTAAAACCAAAAAGCACAAGAATGGAAACATCAGATCTTTCCAAAATTAACAACCCAAAAGATATGAAAATATCTTCAAATATATGAAACAGAACAACTTCTGTTAATCATAAAATTCCTCCTTGATTTTTGCCACCAATCAGACTAATCACAGAAACAAACACCTGCTAAAAAACTTCCAGAATCAAAACACAACTTTCTACAAAGTTGCCCAGAACTAACAAGCAAATGTTAAGACATCTGCTCTGACATCGCTAAACAACAATATTGTCATGATAGTTGAAGATGTTTCAGCATTTGGCTCAGCATCTGCCAAGTATTATAATCACATATGTATTGATGTCTGAGCAGTCATGTCAGGACTTCTTATCTGACAACTTGTTAAACCTGCTATAGAACTTGTTCTTCAGCATGTTAGAACATCTTGTCCAACATGTTGTTGTCAGGTTAGTTTTACCAAAATTAATGTCTACACCTACAACAGTAGAACTAACAGCATGTATAGGCGACAAGGATTCCATTTAGGAGATCCAACATATATATTTGTTTGTTTGTTTGTATGTATGTACAGCATGTGTAATAGCCTCTATGGGAGATTTTCTTGTGAACCTGGGTTTTCTATTGAGATATGGCACGATGAATAGATATATATATATATAAACAAGGATGGGATGCCTCATTAAAAACCCTCGTACTCTAGAGAGCACAGAGGAAAAAGAATGTACCTTCTCAAACAACTTATTCTTGCGATCGACAGAGTTTCATTACTCGCTTATGAAAAAATATCAACTAGATAAACAAATAACAAAAGATATGACGACTACATAAATGAATAGCAAAAACAAAATGACCACATAAATGTTTCCATAAAAGAAAAAGAAGGAAAAAAAAAGAGCATTTCCTCTTACTTTCATGCTTCATCGTCTCACGTGGTCAGATGGAAAGGTTCCTTACTCTCGCTCATATCATCAGGCAATGTTATCTCATGGTTGGCCTTCTTTACTCTTATTTTTAGAATGAGCGCCCTCTTTAATGCGATCTTTAATGCGAGGCTTTCTGCATAACCTTTTCTGACAATCTCCCGGTCCCCTCAGACAACTCTGACTAGTCCAATGGGGAGCGAGTATTTTATGCACGAATACAAGATAGATAAAGCAGATCCCATTTGGTTAAAGGTTGATCGCCCAAGAATCATATTATACAAAAAAAGGGACATCAATAACTAGATATTTAACCTTTATTTCTTTTCTTTTGCACGGCCCTGCTCTCAGAACGTGATCCTCAGGGTGAGGCATCCTTGAAGGGCTTTAGTCTTCATAATCGAGACATAGTCTCTCGAAGACATCCCAATCCAATATTTCAAAGTCTTCTTTGCCTTTAACTCATTCTAATTCTCTCCAAATTGAGCCTCCTAAAAAAGTTGACACTACCCATATTTTGGTAGCAAGCAAAGAATAAAATTGTTAGTTTGAAAAAGGTTTTTCAAACACTTGTTGCTAGCTTACTATGATAATAATATCAATCATAAAAAATGCTTTTTCAAAAAGATAATCCACTCATGGTTAACCAGTTGATTCTACTTTCATGATTGGTACTAACGGGTGGAAATTGCAATGTTACAAGTGAAAAATATGGGCGACACAACTGCTACGAAATTTGAGTACCCTGCTGCTGAAACAATGAAACCAGACCAAAAAGTCACAAGGCAACAAATCTTTTTATAATTAACCACTAAAAGTAAATGGTTTAACAGCTTAGAACTGAATCTTGCTTGATTACACGTCATATTGGAAGGAATAACATTTTCTAATACAGTTTCCCACGTCATATTGGAAGGAATAACATTTTCTAATACAGTTTCCCACGTCATATTGGAAGGAATAACATTTTCTAATACAGTTTCCCAAGATAGAGATAGGACTGTTCTTTTAAAACCAAAACAAAACAGAAAGAAAAAATAAATTGTCTACGACAGTCATCAACAGTTTAAAGTTCTGACTATTCACATGATAAAAATTGCCACCGGATTCTCACAAATAAAGAAAACAGAGGCTTATCAAGATAACTACTTCAATCTTGAAGCAATACAGACTGAAAATGGAACACACTATAATGCGGCCATCTTATATTTTAAAGGCAGACGCATACAAAGTGATGGTTGTAAGAACATAAATCCAGCAGAAAAGGGAAGAATGTGTGGAACATACAACAGGCAACTATTCATGATTTAGACCTCAAAGCAAGCCCTGTCTCCACCTTCTTTATTTCAAAGATAAGCATCCTCCACATTTTGAGAACAAACATTTCAGCTTCTTCATCTAAAATGACCTGAAGACTCTCTAGCATTTGAGATGCTTTCACATGTTCTTGTGTACTTGAAACAATATAGTCTGTCAGAGTATTTTCTTCTTCTCCCAAAAATTCTTTGATTTTCTTTGAAATCCAAGGTCTCATTCTGTCATGTAATTGATGCTGAAATAATAACACCATATCATCATTAAGTTAAAACATGCAAGTAAAATTGCATTATCTACTTTTAGACTACACGAGCCAACATAATCAAAGCATGTACTAAAAAATGCAGTTTTAACATGGATAATGTTGCAAACATACAGACTGTTTTTAAAGAATAAAATTTGAAACATTTAATTAGACTAATTTCCTAAGAAAACCCAAATGCATAATACAAACCACAAGAGATAAAATGATTCTTCCTTTTCTAATCATTAGTTGTAAGTCCATTTTCTCTACAAACTTCCAACGATTCATTTGGAGGATCCCATCCCATAACAGTTCCTTCTGTATAAAAACCTAATGTAATTCTTAAATCTTTATCTCAAAAACCTTTCCCAATTACACTAATAGCCCCATAATAGTGATAGGAAATTGGGTATTATGGGTGCCCAAGCCCTCATTGAGTAATATGAGATGCTCGGTTAAGTACTTTAATGGTTTAGTTCTTCCCCCTAGAAAGCAAGCAAAAGCTTCAAGGGAGTATTCCTCCTAGGCAGAAAGCCCAAAATTTTAAATATTAAGTTTTGGAACATCTCAACAATACAGCTACTACTATTTCAGCCACTACACAAAACTGCACCCCTACTGTGTGTGACGGGCAGGGCCTGATCCAGTACACCATTGAAGTGCCACTGTAGCATGCTATTGATTACACTATCAAGACCAAATGATTACTTAATTTGAAATTCATAGATAAAAAACTAAGTACCTTGTCATACACCGCCCAGTCTATTTCATATGAGAACAACTCCTCCTTGGTCTTTGGTATCATATCAATTAACTGTTTTGCGTCCAAGAGCCTCTTCTTATCGTAAGTCTTGTTTTTCTCCAACCCATGATCTCGATCCCCGTCACGGTCAGAATTTTTCTCCCTGTGCTCATCTCTGTGGTGAGTGTCTTCTTCACTCCTATCCCTGTCCCGATGGTTAGACTTTTCATGTGAATGCCTACTTCTATCCCTTTCTCCATCCAGCCTCTCTTCCTTGAAATTGGTACTAGATATTCGCTTGGCGAATTCTGCAGCTGCAGCCAAATTGGGTGGTGTTGGCCCAGAAGCAGTAGTTTCAACAGCCTGCAATTCCTCTGTTGAGTAATCAATTGGAACTAAAGGCCTCAATTTTTTATCCTTGTGTGCATCATCATCTT
This sequence comes from Lathyrus aphaca, assembly GCA_963966055.1. Taxonomy (NCBI): domain Eukaryota; kingdom Viridiplantae; phylum Streptophyta; class Magnoliopsida; order Fabales; family Fabaceae; genus Lathyrus; species Lathyrus aphaca. The sequence continues at coordinate 342,913,213 of OZ014523.1, read as the reverse complement.
CATCTTCATGGAAAACGGAAGCGACGGTTGTTCTTTTTCCAGATCCAACCAGACCAAATCCCAACTTCTTCACAGGAGCATTTCCACTAGACTGTGTATCGGTTGTGGCTACAGATGCCATGGCTGATTCATCATTGATAGTATTTAGTACATTACCATCACCTGTCACATAAAACATGAACCACATTAATAATGAGAAAGAAAAACAAAGAGAAAAGTAAAGATTAGGAGTAATTACAAAAATCACCAATATGATCTTCATGACTATAATCAGCTACAGTATCTTGTACAGTAATAATATTCTTTATTTCACTAGTAATTTCTCTGGTAGGCATAGTTTCATCACCACCATTTACAATTTGCTCTGTCAACAGCTTCAATGCATCTCTCTGTCGCTTTAGTTGTTGATCCTCGTCATTCCTCTTCTTGGCCTCAGCAATTTCCTCCTCTTCTTTTTGTCTGTCGGCCAGGTCATCTTCCTTTTCTCGCAGCCTCTTCTTTCTCTTCTCCTCCATTGCATTTCTGCGCCACCTCTTCCTAGAATCCCCATCATCATCCTCTTCATCATAAAGTATTTCCTTTCTTCGTTTGCGTTCCCTGTCCTTCTCCTTCTCCTTTTCATATTGGCGTTCTTTCTCTTTCTCTCTTTCCCTATACTCCCAATCCTTCAAATATACTTCAAACTGACGCTCAACCTCCTCAATCCTCCGTTTTTGTTCCCTCTCTTTCCGAATACGTTCCCGCTCAGCTTCTCTTTCATATCTCTCAAGTTCTCTTTCCTTTTCTCGTTTCAGCTCCCTTTCTCTCTCCCTGCTTTTCCTGTCATGCCTTCTGTCGGGGGTTTCGGGTCTATCATGTTCACTTGTGGGCTTATTATCACCGTTTGCATCTCTCTCATTTTTATCTTCAGCTGCTTCTGCAGAATTTGAAAAGCAAAAGAGGAATAATAAATTTTTAAAAATGAAAAAAATAAATAAATAAATATTCTGCTGATTAGATATTGACCCTGCTGTGAACCATTCAACAGATGATAAATATAGCAACCAAAGTGTTTTCCCTTACCACTCTTCTTTGTGTCCACATCAGAGTCACCTTCTCTTGTTTTAGTAGGTTGTTCGGAAAATGAATCCACAGAACCGTCACGAATTGGCGGCGGAGGTGGTGGAGGCAAAGGTCTTGTCTTCAACCTCTCCTCTATCATTGTCTTGATCTTTTCTAAAGTGTCTCGATCAGCTTCCCTATCTTCATCCGTAACAATCCCAAAAGTTGCCACATCATGGGATTTCTTGTTCACTGAATCATTACCCTTGTCCTTATTTGAGAGCTCCGGATCAGGCTTTGCATCCTCATTTAGATCGGAAGGTTTTGCAACTTCATCATCTTTTTCAGCTTCTGCTGCCTGAGTTTCCTTTTCCTTTGAACTCTCAGTTTTTTTTTGTACATACCGCTCCAGATAGTTTCTCATAGCTTCATCTACATTGATCTGTCAGCAAAATATTGAAGATAAATGGCTAAAAGCCTCAAATACAAAACCAATGAAAGGAAAATATTTGCGCCAAAAGTTATTAGTCTGAAAAAGCTGTGCTTCATTCACAGAAATTTAATACACTTTTTACTCGCAAAATTGTGGATGCATTTACAAATACTGTGCCATGTTCACAGAAATTTAATACACTTTTAACTAGCACAATTGTTGATGCATTTACAAATGTCCAAAATGATCTGAAAGTTTAAAATTATGTACAACCCCCACATGAAGAAAACTATTAAGTCAAGAACATACATAAGCTAAGTACCAAATCTGCATAAAATTAATTGAACAAATATAAGCAAGCTAAGAAAACTTACTTTATGCAATCAAATTGTTTTTAAAAAACTCCAATTATGATTAAGAAATATTTCATCCTTTCCTCTAAGCCATGTTCCAAATATTTGAGATAAAGTGAACACATTATAAGATGCCAAATGTTTAAATTCCCTGTATAACAGAGGAACTCGAGTTTAAGCTTCATCAAACTACAAATTGTTCTCACTCCCAAAAACTAATTAACGTGTAGAAAAGTACAAGTCAGTGTTAGAAGATATAGGAAAAGCTTGCATGTGTCTTACTCCCTCCGTGTCACAATAGGTGTCCTCTTTCCTATTTTTATTTGTCTCAAATTATTTGTCCATTTAGATTATCAATGTGATATTTATTATTTTTTTCCACTAACTTACCCTTATTTATTGTATTTTAATTCATATAATTATTCCACTATCTATTATTAATAGGGTTATTTTAGTAAATGAAACTCATTTTATTATTGAAATCAACACAATTAATCATTATCTTAAAAAGTGTGAAAATCTGAAAGAGGACACCTATTGTGAGACGGAGGGAGTAATGTACCATCTTAGATTATCTTAAAGAATTAATTTTACTAGTTTAGAATATTCTAGACTATCTCTCAAAGATTAGTTTCAATATTCCTTTGCTACTATCATGATTCGCTTCCCAACTTAATTAGTTGTATTAGTATAAATATGGGTTAGTGCTTTAGTCTATTTGTATAAAAACATAATCAGTCAGTCATAATAAAAACATGTTCACAATTCACAGTTTTTGTTCTTTCTTTTCACTCTTAATGTAATGTCAAATGGATGCAAAGAAACAATGAATTGAACACGGATGTAATACCGATCTTTTTGTTACCACATCAGTTGCAAACTTAATTTTCAAGAAATGCAATCAAATTAATTTCAAATTCATTCAAATATATCAGATCCTTCACTACAGGTATAGTTGTTTCCAGAAGCAAAATGTTATGTTCAAACCATTAACCTTACAATATAATAAAAAAGGAGAGTTATATGTTGTATAACACAAATACAAATAAAAAGTAGATGAAGACATACCATTAGTTCTTGCCCATCAATGTTCAATTTGGTAAGGAGACGTAAAGCACGGAGAACCCCTTCGGCAGAGTCAAACTCATAAAACCCAAAACTTTTAGGAGTCCCACTTGATAAATCCTGAGGTCTTTTCCAGCTTTTGATATTCCCACATAACTTTAAAAAATAAAACAGAATAAGAACACTATAAATATACCAAAACATTCAAAGATACCGATTGTCCAGTAGTTAAGGTAAGAGGCTAAAAAGACGATAAATAAATACACCCTACTCCCTCCCCACTCCCCAAAGAAAATATCAAACTTAGAAATTTACTTTAAGCAGAGAAAGCATGAACTCATTTTCCACGGTTGGTGCAATCTTGCCAATGTAAACGGTGGTATGTTGCTTCTCAGCCGGAGTAATACTAGGAAGAACCACGGGTCTGACAATAGGAGGAATAATAGGGCGAATTGAAGGGATCCCTGCAACAGGTGGGCGTGAAACTGGAAGTACGTTGATTGTTCCAGGAAGGCGTGGAGGATATACAGGACGAACCATAGTTCCATAAGGAGGTGGATAACGAGGAATTCCTGTACAAGGCAAAAAACATCTATGCAAATATATTAGAGCAGATCATGAGTGAGTATACACATAAACAGATAAAATATATACAACACTAAAGAAATATACAGAAAAAATAACGTGACAAACAATGGAATGCGATTACCACACATCAAAAGCATAATAGAGATGGCAGCACAGCTAATAATCACCAGCTGAAATGACAACCTGAAGAAACAATAAAAGATACTATCGTGTTTGAAATTCATTGATGTCCAGAAAAGTACTTACCTTTGTTTGACAACTTGAAACATAGCAGGCTTCTCAAACCATCTCATCCACCAATGGAAAATAGTAACTTTCATAATCTCATACACACTTAGTTTACTAAGAAGGAAATTCTAGTTGAATTACAAGTTCTTTTCTAAATTAAGGAGCCCATGTTGCAGCATAAAAATGGAATGAAACTTCAATTGAGAGAAATAATTGAAAAGATTGCAATACCTCGTGACAAAAGGCCAACGTGCATTCAGTTGCAAACATAGTCGGCTTCTTGAATTCATAAAGCCATTCAAGGGAAAGTAGTACCCTTATAACTAGCAGAATGTGCCTACTAAAATGAGCACGACACAACCATACATTATGTAGATCGACAAAAGAACAACCTGTTTTTATTTATTTGAATTAACTTTCCACTATTAAGACAAGATCACTCTGAGTAAGGTTTGTTTCCAAATCACGATTTTAGTAAAAGACAATCAATAAACTAGGCAAATATATGCATACCAAAATATGAGTTGTAGAAGGGAGGGGTGTGTCTTTAACCAATATGAAGCCTTCCAACTTTTTGTCATCGTATTCAATAAGACACTGTAGGAGAGAATTGAGAAATAACCCCGTCATCGATACCCCTTATCTAACCATCAATAACTTTTTCTAAATCTATCCTAACATATCCAAATTGAAACCCCTCACCGTTACATAAACAAAACACAATAGCTATCAATCTATCAATGCTAAAGAGGTCTTTTTTAGAAGATACTAAACACAAATCTTCACAAAAATCACAGCAGCAATGCAAATATATATAATCAAGGATCAGAGAAGCATTAATTAAATCAAATGTGCATCCACAGGTAAACACAAAAACAATGAAATAAAAGATGATTGAACGAATGACCCACCTGCAGGGTTTAGATGTCCTTGAGGATGCATGGCGTAACCGTTTGGGATAGGAGCATAGTGTCGCAGTGCAGGGTTAGTCCCTGGGACCTGATACGACATCATCGGTTGCATCTGTGGCATCGGAACCGACATGGACGGGCCGGACACACCGGGAGGTGGATTAGGGTTTTGGTAGACACCGGCGGGATTGGGCAACGGAGTGAACTGCGGCACTTGAGCACCAAGCGGACGGAAGGACGGCGCCGACGGAGGGAGAACTCCGGGAATTTGAGGCGGGGCTCCGGTTGCATATGATAAAGTAGGAGGTGGAGGAAGTGACTGTGCAATTGGTATGGGTGGATTGGAATTAGGGTTTGTGGGGAGGGGCGTGGAAGAGGGTGTTGCAGATTGCGATTGTGATGATTGGGGAGGTAGATCGGGTTGGTTGGGAACGGGGTTGGGGGATGGAGGTTGGGAATTGTGGTGAGGATTGGGTTCTAGGGTTGCGGGAGAAGAGGCTGAATCCGCCATTGAAGAGCAGAATGAATGAGTCTCGTAAAGTGAATGAGTTTCGAAGAGGGTTACGAGTTGCTACCTATTTTCCAAATTATAACAAAAATTAAAGTAAAATTATATATAAATTATAATAAGAATTTAATTGGTATACTAAAATTATATATAAATTATAATAAGAATTTAATTGATATATACCAGTTAAATTTTAATTACAATTTGATTTTAATTTTAATTATTTAAAAAAGTAATATTTTTAAGTGGTTGTGATGTACATGTATAAAAAAATAATAATAAAAATAAAATTTAAATTAGATCTCATGTGATACAAGGATATATTTTAAAGAATTTAATTGATATGAACTGTGTAAAGAAATTTTATATTTTGTCGGATCTTATAACAAATTTGACTTTTATTTTAAAAACTTATAAAATATAACAAATGGGTGAAAATGATGAATTGATGGTGTAAAATATTTTACGGTGCATATCAATTAATTCCTATTTTAAAAGGGTTTAATAGTAATGCACAGCTTATAAAATAAGAATATAATATTCTGCTATTTAATATAATTATTTTAAAATTTTCAGTATTGATGGATCAAACATAAGACTAGTTTATGGTAAAACCGACTGTTATGATCGAGTTTTTATCATTATGGTATGTACTGATTGATTTATTTATTATTTATATTGTGAAGATTATTAATGTATAAACAGTCGTCCAAATTTCCAGTCCTAATATTTCTAATCTCAATACTTTTTATCTTCACTATACTATTTTAATAGATTTAATAAAGTTTTTAAAGATGATGAAATCTCATGTTTTTTTGTTGGAGTATATATTCACACATAAAATTATATTGTTGTTATTCTTGTGAAACCATTAACTCCTCATTACCATCTCATTTGAAAGATTTTGTTGGAAATTATAAAATATTAAATTTTATTGAATTCTATAATTTAAATAAAGAATGAATTACTATAATAATTGCTTGCTATTTTGGTGTGTTTCATGGAATTGACATGTGGTTTTCTCATGAGTCTTCCCAGGATGACCCAAAATAAATTAATTATATTGTATATGTCAATTTTTAGTGAGTTGGTTATTTATGCAATATGAATGTTTAATCAAAACTAATATTATTGTTTTTTTATCTCAACTTTAAACTTAAGATCACAGTTGGTAATAATATAAGAGAAATATCATTTGTTTTATATGATAAAATTGTTAAAGGACTTGACCACCAAACTTGTAATGGTACTTCTTATTTATGCAAAACTATTTACCATGCATTAAAATGGTTTGACTATTTTTGTAATAGTGATTATGCATGACTTGTGTAAAATGAAGTGCATATCCAGATGAGATGGAGGTAATTTTCGGAGATTCGCTGTTTTTTAAGGTTAACAAGAAATTAAAAGATGATTCTTGTGGTGTTATGATGTATGATATTTTGAATATTTGTGTTGATCCTTCAGTTATGGATATATATTTTGGTGAAAATGATAACTGTAATTGTAATGATATTCTCAAAGATTATAAACACCAAGATAACTACGGTGTGCCCATTACAAAACAAGTTGTAGACATCACTAAAAATATTGTAGATTACAAAGATGATGTTGATCCATTCGAACGTATTTATAAGAGAAAACGTGTTGAATCAATTGAAGATGTCAAAGATTTTGGTCATTTTACCCCCTCATAAAATTGCAAATGTTGTCGATGAGTAGTTGTCACTTAATGAGGTTATTCATGACGATATAAATAAATTTTATTTTTAGAATATTTGGTGTGTGTTGTTGGTTGTTGGTCATTTGTTGTTCCATAAGGTAATGTATAATTAATATTGGGTAAATTGTTTGTTTAATATTTCCTTTTGTTGTTAAGTTCATTAATGAATTTGTAAGCAATGATTGGTTCTGAATTCCATTATTGCATATGATTTTAAATATATCTTTCAGTTCATTCCAATAGTTACTATAATTGCATAATTAAATTGTATTAACCACATTTGCAAATTTTACTTGTGGGTTACTAGCATCTATGAATTTTTAAATATTTTTGAATTTTTAGTAGATAAAAATAATCAATAGATAGAATATGAAACACAAATTTTAAAGAATTATTATATTAGTAAAAATTTATAAAGTAACACTGAAATATTTACATCATACTTTCTAATATAGTTAGTACTAATTTTTTTATAGTAATATGAATGTGCTCTAGCATTAAAAATATGTATAGCAAATGTGTCTGTCACTTGAATATAATTAAAAACATTGTAACTTTCATTTAAAAATTAACTAGGTTATAATTTTGGAACTTTGTTTTACCTCGGTCACCCAATTACTACTCAAATTTAAAATTTAAGTATCGTTCACCAATTATGTCAATGATTCAAATTAACTAGATAAAAATTATATATAGTGATCAAAATTAAGTAAATTTAAAATCAACAGGACTAATATCATAAATATATATATATATGAGATAATATATAAGACCAAAATTATATTTAAGACTTAAATATTTAGTTTACTATTGAATTAGTGGAAACAAGTCAAAACCGATCAAAATCAGTAAAAACTGGTGAATCGACGACAATTTTGAAAAATATACGGGTTAAATATAATTTTTGTTAATGACAAATTCATCTACTTTCACCAATTCAATAACTATATAATTTTGTTTTAGTGACAGATTCATCTACTTTGACTTGTTCAATAACCGATATAATGATTGTTTTTTTTTATAAATATTGTTTTTTATTACGTATGTACTTTAAATTAATATGATAGGTTTTCATATATTCATGCTTATAACAATTTAAATTTATTTAGTTGTACTTTTCAATTATTTTCAGTTGAATAATTTTTTTAACATTGTACCTATAAATTTTGTGTCCAACCTTTGTTTTATACAATTTTTTATGTTTTAATTTTTATTTATTTTAGTTAATTATTAACCATTAAATTAATTATTTAAATTTATTGACTTAATTATTAAAATTTTATTCTTTACAATTTAATCATTAATTTATTTATATAAATAATAAATATTAATTTAGCTTGCATTGTACTTTTTAAACATATTTGGTTAATGTCAATAGTTTTTAATAAGATAACTTATTTTACCTATTAGATTCATACCATACTTGTGTGTTGGAGTTGGATTCACACCATACTATATCATTTCAAGTCACTTCCACGTGCATCATCATATCTAGCTACAGTTGTTTTGATGAATATATATATATATATATATATATATATATATATATATATATATATATATATATATATATATATATATATATATATATATATATATATATATATATATATATATATATATATATATATATATATATATATATATATATATATATATAAGTATAAATATTAATTTAAACATTTATTGAATATGATTTAAAGTCTACAATTATGGAATAAGTTAAAATGACTTACTCTTAAAGTAAATTGATCATGACTCATATATAAGTATAAATATTAATTTAACCATTTATTGAATATGATTTAAAGACTACGATTATGGAATAAGTTAAAATGACTTACTCTTAAAGTAAATTGATCATGACTCATATATATATATATATATATATATATATATATATATATATATATATATATATATATATATATATATATATATATATATATATATATATATATATATATATATATATATATATATATATATATATATATATATATATATATATATATAAATTACAATAAGATCTATCTTTTATTGATTTAATATTATTTCAATAATTATATGGCCAAATATATATTTAATTATATTACTTATTTATTAAAATAAGAGCCTTAATTGATTAAGTGGTCAAATAAATTTAAAAGATTAATTAGATTTTTATTTAGTAATTAATTAATTAATTAATTGGATACGGACTCAAATATGAGTGGATGTCATGATGTCTCATTAGGGAATAATGGGAACCCTAATTGGTCATCACACTATATATATATATATAGGCTATGGTCCCAATATACCGTGCAAATTATCTTTTCTCCTCATATGAAAAGAATTCAAGGCATACAGAGTATCGGTTGAGAAAGAACCACCAACTCCAGGTTTCAGGATTACCGCCTAAAGGAGAATTTCTCAATGGATCCAGGTATTATTATAATCAATTTATGGATCCTTTTAATATTATACATGTTTGTTTTCCACGCCTAAATTATATATTATAATTTTTCCGAGCATGTATATTGAATTAATTTAATTCCCACAAATGGTATCAGAGTTTAATTGATTATGAATTATTGCTTATAAATACCGTTTTTTGTTTATATAAATGAATATTGAATGAACCTTTTTTTCATTCGATATACTTTCGTTCCAAATTGCTTATGCTATCCAAAATTTGCTTTTGAAATTATGCATAACTATTTGTAATTAGATTTGTTTTTTAAGGATCCAATTCGAAACCGTAATGCCGTCTAAGCATGTTTATGTCAAATTGAATCCAATTTTTTTTATCAAACCAAAAGGTGTATATAAGATTACATATTAATTTGTTTTTTATTCTCTTTGACTAATTTTTATTTATTTGAAATCTTATATTTGGATCCAGTAAAAGGATTTAAGGTGAATATGTTATTTTGATTGGAATTTTTTTTCTCATCATTATGCATTAAGTGTTTCATATTCATATTAATTAATTTGTGTTTTTGGAAGCTATTCTACTGTAAAGTAATTGATATGTAGTTTTTCTTTAGTCACGGTGTTTTAATTTTTTTTTTAATTTTTATTTTATTTTATTGTATTTATGTATCTTAAACATAATTAAGAGTGTTTATTTTATCTAGTATTTCGTTTCACCCTTTGAATATGAGTATGACCGATTTATTATACCGGTATATACATGATATAAACAAAATTATATATTTAATTTCCCAGTTTAATTTATGCGAGTATTTTCTTGTATAATTTGAATAATTTAATAACCATTTGATTATTAAGCAATCATATAAACATACAATTTTGACATTACATTTGTGAGTAATGTTTATGCAAATTTTAAGACTTTCCCATTTAATTTATTAAATAAAAATTGTCTAATGATTTTGATTGGATTAGTTGAAACAACAAGTTGCAAAAGTAACCTCTGTTATTTAAATTTGATTCAATTAAAATTACAAAAGATGTAGTATGTAATTTTTCATGCGAACTGTTATGGTCGGCCAAAAGGAGTTTGGCTGAACAATTGCATACTAGTGATGGTAAATATGTAGTAATTATTAATTTTATCCATGCGGGTAATGATTGATGTCAAAGACATCAATTATCAGACCGGACTTATTACTAATGTTTGATCATTGCGTGAGAGTACCGTTTACAGTTAATTCTTGCAATCAAAGATTGAGAATTAATGGTGTGTTTGGTATCTTGTTTGAGTCTTTTAATTTATAAGTAAAGATGAATGTTTATATATTAATCTATTCACATATCAGTAATGATGTTGTATGAGTGTAAATCTTTCAAGTGTTTATTTGATTGCACTCACACATATAAGGTAAACATGTGGCGATTGTAAGAATTTATTGTTTATCAATATTAATTGTCAATGTTTTATCATTGTAACAAAATACGACTAGCAATTGATATTGTTGTCTAAAGACTTGACATGAATGATGCACTTGATATTTTCGGTGAGTACATTTTTTTTTGTTATTTATAAACAAATATAGTTTATGTATCTGCAAAATAAGTTATATTTTGATTCTCAAAAGTTTTAACTTTTAGGAATAAAATATGAACATTATATTCTTGGATCTAGACCTTACATAAGGATTGAAAAACTCAAATTCTCTCACAATTTAGTATATTTTAAGTGAGACTCAAGTTTAAAAGGTGAGTACACTCCAAATTATACAGGTCTATGATCTTAAACCTTTTCAATCTAGAGACATTAAAGGTTTTATTTAAGATGATATAAATTTTGTCATATTATCTTTGCTTAAATTCTAGTGCTTCTAAAGCAATAAAGAGAAGGAAAGATTCTCATTGGAGTGATTACTTTTCATTAAGATTATTAAGAAAAGAATATATCAGAAGCACATTATGAAATTATTTAATCTTGCTAAAGCGCTATAGTTTCATCAATTAGGTGACTTTGTTGAAAATTTAGCATAAGGTATTATGTTTGCACAATTAAGTTTATAACTACTAAAGTTAGAAATTATTCTTTAATAGAATAATTTCATAAAGTGTGCAATAAAGAAGAGATTATATCAAGGAAAAATAAAATAGTGCTCATTCAGTAAATACCTCTAAGGATAAGAGCAAATAAAGAATTATAAGAAAATATTATTTGAATTGACAAATGTTCAATGGTGTTGAAAGACACATAAATTTAAAGGGGACAAATTTGGTGAAGATTGATGTTTTATTGTTTTTTTTAACTATTTTAGATTGTCATTATAAGCTTAAATTTGTATTTAAAAGACAAATTGGTGAATGAATAAAGTTTTGTTTTAATATGATAACTTCTTCTTTTTTTAAATGATGGATTCAATTTGTCTTTTAAATTCAAATATTATTATAGTTAATTCAATCATGACCTGTGATAATCTAGAATTGTTGAAAAGTTTGAGAAATATAAACGTTAGTCCCAAGTTAAAGAATATTTTGAGACAAATATTGTAATGTTTCTTGAGAATATTGAGTTTGGGGGAGAGATATGGTCAAAGAACAAAACTGAGTGGGAAAGAATTGGTTTTAACTCAATTCATATAGTTGTTATTTATAGAGCAAATTTGGACCCTCATATGGATATTATTGTTCTTTCTCTCAATTAAATTAAGCAATTAATTCTTGAAGATCAAACTCAACATCCTCAAGAACTAGAGCATCAAGTGTCATAAAGAATTGACTGTAAAGAGAAATTTTATTTGGTATGATTGAAAAACTTTATTATGATAGTTGTGACACTTGTTACTTGTTATAATTTTGGAGCTTCATAAGATGGATATCAAGTTAGTGTTTTCTAATGGCGGCATTAAGAAATACAATATGGTGCAACGAGAGAAAATTTGGTGTCAATAGATACAAAATTTATGGTTTGCAAACAGATAAAATCCATTTATGAGTTAATGAAATTGTATCAATCGTGTTACCACAATATTTCATAGTGTAATTGTCTCATTTGGTTTTAAGATGTGTTTATGAAAAATTATTGGGTTTTATAAGTTCAGTGGGAGTAAGTTTATGTTACTAGTTTAATATGTGTCGATTTTATTTTATTTAGTCAACAATTATATATGATTGTTGTGTAAAACCAAGAAATCTCTAACAAAAGCTTAGCAACGAAATATCTTGGGCACGTCTCTTTTGTATTAGGTATTTAGATACTTAGAGATTATTCTCAAGGTATCATCCGGTTATCACAAAAGATTTATGTGTGTGTGTATATATATATATATATATATATATATATATATATATATATATATATATATATATATATATATATATATATATATATATATATATATATAAAGTTGAAAATAAAACTGATATGAAAGACAATAAACTAGGACATGTCTCAATTATTAAGGGGGACTATCAAGTCTCAATCATTAGATTATCTTATGTATACGCATTCAGAAAAAACGTATATATAATGAGATCATTTGGCAGATACAAAAAAAAAATTGAATTGTTGAAATGAGGCAACCATAAGGATTGTTATAGATAGCAGAATAACTTGTGCTCACATATTAGAGATCGAATAATTTGGAGATCATCAGGATGTTCGACTCTAATTCTTTTGGATGTATATATATAATGGTCATTCTAACTCAATAAATGACTATATGTATTTATGTCACTTGGTTGCATATAGTAAAAGGTTTTGAAAGACAACTCGAGCTATATTGTGACATAAATCAGTTGAATAATGTTTCAAAAACTGTTTTATAAAGTTCATTGACTTATAAGTTGTTGTTGAATGATATAACATATAGATAGAAATTGTATGTTAGATGACTTACTAATCAAAGACTTGACATATAAGGTATTTGATATGAGTGTTGTTACTAAAGATGTCCTAGATTAGTGGGAGTCACTCATTCTTTATATTTTATAATATTGTTTTGATATCGATGCAGACTTTATGTTAAGATTATCTGTAGAAATAAAGTTTATGAGGTTATTATTGTTATAACCATTTCTGTATCGTTTGTGCAAATATTGAATTTGCAAACTTCAGTTTGATCTCAATAAAGAATTCAGTTGGACCAATTGGAAATAGGCATGATTCAGAGATCACATTACATGAAATTTTTATGTCACTCATCCATATCGATCTATGTTATCAAGTACGTTGATATGGTGGTCATCGGGGTTCTATCACGTTATACGTTAGTGACGATAGCCGCGATGGTCATATTGTTGATGTATGAGGTAGACCAGATTGTAAAGTTGAAATCTAAAGATAAATAGCATTCAGATGCGCGCCTAAGAATTACGATATAATTATTAAGATATATTGGTCAAGTGGGAGATGGTTGGAATATTTTACTAATTTAATATTATTTCAATAATTATGTGGCCAGATATATATATTTAATTATATTAGCTATTTATTAAAATAAGAGCCTTAATTGATTAGGTGGTCAAATAAATTTAAAAAGCTAATTAGATTTCTATTTAGTAATTAATTAATTAATTAATTGGATATGGACTCAAATATGAGTGAATGTCAGGATGACCCATTTGGGAATAATGAGAACCTGAATTGGTCATCACACTATATATAGGCTATGATCTCCAATATATCATACACATGCAAATTATCTATTCTCCCCATCTGAAGAGAATTCAAGGCATACAGAGTATCGGTTGAGGAAGAACCACAAAAGCCATCAATTTCAGGTTTCATGATTACCGCCTAAAGGGAAATTTCTCAATGGATCCAGGTATTCCTATAATCAATTTATCGATCCTTTTAATATTATACATGTTTGTTTTCTGCGCCTAAATTATATATTATAATTTTTCCGAGCATGTATATTGAATTAATTTAATTCCAACACTCTAACCTCTCTCTACATATTGAGTTTTATAGAAAGAAACCATCACCTTTCTTATCAAAATGGATTGGAGAGTAAAGTAAGAGTGATTAAGATGTGAAATGTTGATAGCGGTTTTATACTTGGAAAAATGAACTCCATAGAACTCATTTTGCTTGACCAAGAGATATATTTTCTCAAGTATATTACTCATGATATACTTTTGGTATATTATGATTTAAACACTAATTTTATTTTGTTTGAGGGTCACAAAATACAAGCAACTGTACAAACTCAGTGTCTTGATCGTTTAAAAGATCTTCTTGCTTAAAATCATGTTTATGTGATTTATGTTTTTCATGTTGCACCTAATATAAGTGGCATGATGGCCACTTATAATAGTTATAAAATTATTTTTCACATGAAAACTAAAGTTTTGTTTTCAAAGAGTTATTTGATTCATGTGTATGGTTTGTATCTACTTTCTTTCAAATAAATCTCGACCCGCCAATTTGGTTTAATTATTTAGTTGGTATGTGTTTGTATAATAATATTATGGTAAATATTTATTTGATGCATGCTACGTCCATATTTTTAGTTTATTCTTACTATCTCATTTCTAGATGTCATTGGTGTCTTGACATCTATTCGTTACGATCACGTTCGTGACTCCTCTAAGGGTATGGATATGGTTGTCAACTTTGAGCTATCTAGTAAAAGGTATGATATTTTTTGTGAATAATGACTTATCTATGCGTGGTATTGTGTTATTTTAAAAAATAATAATAAACAATTTTATTGTGTTTTTATAGTGGAAAACTTGATTATGCATTGTATGGAAGTTTTGTTAATCTGTTTCAAGAAATGCTCCAAATTTCATGCCAAGGCTTGTCTATGGTTGTACTTCAATTTGTACAAATAAACATAAATAAAGGTTGTTTTTCATTTTACTATTTGTATAATTATTGGGATTGATATCTTACTTATATATAAGGTTGTTTTTTTCTTTATATATATATTGTTTAAATTATCTCAAAACCTATGGGAATTTCGTAATTATCACGCAGTGGAAACGTTAAAAAGAAAGAAGAAAATTAGAGAAGAAAATTAGGGTTCTTGAGAAAATTAGAAAAGATGAATGTTGTTGCCCACAAACCGTGGGACTTTCTTTCTCTTATTGTTACTCACTCTACAACTGCAGAACTGTGAGTGAAATAATGTTGTGATCTTTTACAATGAGGGAAACTCCCTATTTATAAAATTAGGTTTGCTTGCATCTCAAGACAAAGCTCAAAATATATATTTTGAATTAAATCTAATCTAGATCAAATCAAATCTTTCCTTCTGTCAAGCAACCTGCTTCGACACAAGGAATTACAATTTAACACACCACATAATTCATTGTGTCTAAGCTATCTACGTTCATCATAGACCTTAGATTCTTGAATACTTTGACCTGCACTCTATTCGTCATGATATCTGCAATCTGATTCTCAGTTTTGCAGTGTTCCAAATTCATCTTCATATTTGCTACCTGCTCTCGAAGATAATGGAACCTCATTTCGATGTGCTTGCTTTGACCATGTGCTATCGGATTATTCGCCAAATTGATAGCTGACATGTTGTCGATCTTCATGGTAGTCACTCCATGACTCTTTGTTGTAATCTCTTCGACCAGATTCACCATCCATGTTGCTTGACATGCACAAAGAAAAACAGCTATATACTCTGCTTCGCACGATGATTATGCCACTACTGACTCCTTTCTCGAACTCCAAGCAATTGGTACACCACCTAACATAAACACATATCCAGCTATGGATTTTCGATCCTCGGCATCACTACATCAACTGGAATTTGTGTATCCCACTAACTTGCATTATTTTCCTT
Organism: Lathyrus aphaca; assembly: GCA_963966055.1. Lineage (NCBI taxonomy): Eukaryota > Viridiplantae > Streptophyta > Magnoliopsida > Fabales > Fabaceae > Lathyrus > Lathyrus aphaca. The sequence continues at coordinate 342,897,145 of OZ014523.1, read as the reverse complement.
CATCGGCTACTGGAAACAAAATGCCATAGTCGAGAGTTCCTTTCAAATACCTTAGTATCCTCTTTTTCGCTACTAGGTGTGATACCTTTGGCTTCTACACGAATCTACTCACCATACTAACACTGTATGCTAAGTCAGGGCTTGTGTGACAAAGGTATCGAAGTGACCCAATAAGTCTTCTGTATTGGGTTAGGTCGATATCATTTTCTTCTGAATCCATCGACAGTTGTAATCTGGGCTCAGTTAGAGTCGAAGTTGGGTTGCAATCTTGCATATCAAATCTCTTGATTATTTCACCTGCATATGTTCTTTGATGCATCATCAAACCTCTACCACTATTGTAGAATTCGATGCCAACGAAATATGAGAGATTTCCCAAGTCTGACATTTCAAACTCCTCACTTAGGTAATGTTTGAAATCTCCGATCTCCCTTTTGCAACTTCCTTTTATCGACAGGTCATCGACATAGAGACATAGTATAAGCAATTCACCATTGCTTCTTCTTACATATACTCAATGCTCAGTTGTTCACTTCACAAATTCCTTCTTCCTTAGAAACCTGTCTATCTTCTTATTCCAAGCTCTTGGAGCTTGCTTCAGTCCATATAGGGCTTTATATAGCATGTACACCTTTCTCTCTTCACCCTGTTTCATAAACCCAGATGGTTGTGCAACATAAACTTCTTCGTCTAAGGAGCCATTTAGGAATGCATATTTCACATCCATCTGACACATCTGTCGATTGTTCATGTTTGCTAGACCAACAACCAACCTGATTATTTCGATCCTAGCAATAGGAGAAAATACTTCATCGAAGTTGATTCCTTCCTTCTGAAGAAAACCTTTCACCGTAAGTATCGCCTTGTGTCGAGTCACTTCCCCTTTGGGATTCAGCTTCACCTTGTATACCCACTTCATATCAATTGCCTTCTTGCCTTGAGGCAATTTGACAAGTGACCAAGTGTTGTTGACTTTGATGGACTTTATCTCCTCATTCATTGCTTTCACCCACTTCAAATCTTTTAATGCCTCAACTGCATTGATAGGTTCAACACACTACGCCAAAAATGTTTTTTAACAGCGCATCTTAGACAGCGCTTTTAAGAGAAAGCGCTGTCTAAGGTTAAAATTAAAATAAAACACGGAAAATGTTCCAAAAAAATAATGAAAGCGCTGTCTAAGGGGGGGTCTTAGACAACGCTTTTTAAAAGCGCTGTCTAAGACCCCCCCTTAGACAGCGCTTATAGAAAGCGCTTTTAAATATTCACCTTAGTCAGCGCTTTTGATAAAGCGTTGTTTAAAGTTTTTAAATTTAAAAAAAAATAAAACCATAAGCGCTGTCTAAGGGGGGGGGGGTTAGAAAGCGCTTTTGGGAAGCGCTGTCTAAGGCATACCTTAGAAAGCGCTTTTCCCAAAAGCGCTGTCTAAGGTCTTATTAAAATTAAAATTCAGACTTCTATTTTCGTTCTCTGTTCTTTCTGTTTTCCCTCCTAACAGCGAAAGCGAACCCTAACAGCGAAATCGCATACATTGTTTCAGTCATTGAAAGTGTTTGAATCGTTCGTTCTTGATTGTGGTATGTTCTTCACTTTTTCATTCATTCGGTTTCAGTTCTTCTTCATTCATTCACTGCGGTTTCATTTCGTCATTTCTTCAGTTCTTCGGTTTCAGGCATTGCAAGAGTTGAATCGTTCATTTCTGAAAGTGTTTGAAGAATCTCATTACGGTATGTGTTTCAGTTTTGATTTTTTTAGGGAAATATCAGTTTTGATGTTTTTAGGGAAAAATCAGTATTTTTCATGCTATGTTTTTGGTTTACATATAACAAGATTGTTCTGGTTGTGGTTGTTTGGTTTGGGTACATTCCATAACTCTGCGTGTTTCCCTGATTTAGCAAGCTTCTTGATGAGAATGTTTGGGTCCACATTCCCGGAAACCGTCACCTTCCCCTGTTCTGCATATATCTCAGTCGTAAACACCCCTGTCAATCATTAACCAACACAAAAAATCATAAGACTTTGTTTTTTGTTTCACTTAGGATGATTCTAATTAGTTTAGCAAGAAGAGTGCAAATCATAAGACTTTGTTTTTTGTTTCACTTAGGATGATAAGTTTCATACTGAAATTATGGATGATATATATATATATATATATATATATATATATATATATATATATATATATATATATATATATATATATATATATATATATATATATATATATATATATATATATATATATATATATATATATATATATATATATATATATATATATATATATATATATATATATATATATATATATTAAAGTAGTTCCTCATGGATGGTGGAAATACTTCATTAATTTAGTTTTTCTTTGAATTGATGAAAAGATTCGAGTGAGATAATATGAGATGGAAAATAGTGATATTTTATTGTTTACTTTAGTTATGAAAATGATACTACCTTAGTTATGTATAATGCATGATTTCTTTATTTTTTTTGTTTTCAATTGCTTTGATTATAAGTTATATTTGATATTTGATGGTTTCCTTGGTTTATTACAGGTTAGACATGGCTGATGACCAACATGAGGAAGTTAGTAAAAAAGTATCCGCGGAAGAAGAAATTCGAAGAGGCATCACAGTAATGAGAAGGGTGGTCCAAGGAAGATCTCGAGGCATCATACTAGATGTCTATTGGAGCACCCAGGGACAGCTTATAGAACCTAATGGGCATACCTTAACTAGTTTTATCGGTGCACTAGTAAAGAATGAAATTCCCATTACATGTGATGATTGGAGAAACAAAGAGCTGAATGAGTCCAAAGAAAAAATTTGGAGTGAGATAAAGGTACAATCATTTGGCCCTTAATTATACGGTATCAATTATGTTTTTTCAATTACCGATACTAACTATCAATCTGTATGTTTTTCTTAGCGATGTTTTAACATCGAAGAAGAAAGAAGAGGCTTTTGTATGAAATTGGCCGGAAAGCTTCTAAGAGGGTTTCGGACATTTTTATCATCCAAGTTCCTTAAGGATGCGGATGGTAATTTTGTGGATGCGGAGCTTCCTAAAAAATATGAAAGTTTGATATCGGCTGAAGAATGGGAAGCTTTCAAATCCAAAAGACAAGACCCGGTTTTTCAAAGAATAAGTGCTACAAATCGGGAAAGAGCATCAAGTCCCGCATATCCATACCGAAAAGGACGTGTCGGATATGGACGCTTAGAACAATCCATGGTAAGTATTTATAAATTGCGATAACAAATTTGTTCATCATATATTAGTTTTATCTGATCAAATTGTATGACTTAATGTGTAGCTGCAGAAGGAGGAAAGTTCAGAATCATCTCTTCCTGCACATGTTTTGTGGAAGGAAGCCCGTGTGGGCAAATCTGGAGTTCCTCAAGAAGAAGTTTTACAAGTATACCAGAAATGTGTAAGTATAACATTTTTTCATTAATTGAATAACATTTTTATACACAAATATTTGACAAATGTACGGTATTCATCTGATTTTTCAGGAGGAGCTATCTCAGTCTTTATCTCCCGATGATACTAGGAGCATACTTGGTCGGGCATTAGATGTCCCTGAGTATTCTGGTCGGGTGAGGGGTAAGGGATTTGGAGTCACTCCGACCTCCCTGAGTATTAAAAAAGGAAAGGCTCCTAGTAATCGGGAGCTTCATGCAAGAATGGAAGCCATGCAAGCTGAGCTTGATGCATTGAGGAGAGAAAGAGAGGCTAGCGCCTCAACAGTATACAGAGATGCTTCGGACAAAGACAGTATCAACTGTACCTTTCGGCCGAACATTCCAGAGGTAATTACATATAATTGTCTTAAATTGAACTATTTGCTTAAATTATGTATTTGACATATATACACATTAACGATTTCTTGTTATTATTGGTTTTAGGGCATTTCCCATTGTCAGCTGTATTTGTCGTCACCATACTATCAGATGGTTGGCAAGGGAAAAGTGCATAACGTTAGCGGAGTATTACTCCACACTAGAGAGCTCCCTGCTGGATGTTTGAAGGTATCAGTTGATATTGCAGTTGAGCCGAATGCAGCATTACCATATCCTAGCGATGATTCAGATGCAACAACGGTGCACGAAGCAGTAGGTTCGTTTGTTGCATGGCCGACAAACCTCATATGCGTAGGATATGAGGTATGATTAAAACTTATGTTAACTTCCTTGGTATATTCAAAGTTTAAAATTTATGCTTAAAATTTTACTTACATATTTTCCTATGTTAAATAGACTCCCACAAAATCCAAATCAAAAGATAGTGCGATTACACGGCATACCGAGTCCACGGTTTCAAGAAAAGAGGTACTATACAATTATATGACATATATTCATGGAAGTTGTTACATTCTTAATTTCATCTAACTATTTATATGACATGTAGCTTCAAGAAAATGAGGATAGCAATGCCTCCGCACAACAAAAAAAGGAGGTTAGCAACGCCTCCGCACGGGTACAAAGTTCTGGTGCTAAGAAGACCGTAGCTAGGAAAAAACCTACCACCAAGTATAGGTCGTGCCTCAGGACATTTCTAGAGATGACCGATATACCGACCAGAGGTGTTTTCGGCTTTGATTACGAACAAATGATTGGTAATGAGGACTTCATGCAAGTTTTTGGTCGTGAAGAAATCGGCGTCAACGTTGTCAATACATATGTTAGGTAAATCCGGACTACTTTGTTTTATTAATTAAACAACTTATGTTAATGATGTTTACTTTATGTTAATGATGTTTTTATATTAGGTTTTTGTATGACAAATTGATGCGCCCCAATGGTTTGGACGTGTCATTCGGATTCTTAGCACCCGCGACCGTCAACTATGGTTTAATGTTAAGTAGACCGGATACCGTGACGGAGTACGTTCTTCGGATCCTCATGGACAATAAAGATGCGGAGAAGTTGTTTTTTATACCGTTTAATACCGGGTTAGCATTTCATTCTAAATTCATCTATTATAATTATTTTCCAAGTTACCATCTAACATTTGCCTAATCATTACAGTGGACATTGGTTGTTGCTCGCAATCAATCCTATCCGAGAAATTGTGTATTATCTTGACTCGTTAGGAAATGATTGGACAACATACCCGGATATGAAGGTCCTAATTGACACGTAAGTGAGAATGTTCAAAATTTTTCTTAGTTTATGTGAATTGTTCTAATTGCTTCATTTTTATTTTATTAGCGTCCTACAAGCTTTTCGGGCCCAACGAGTTATCCAAACCTCAAGGAGGGGCGCTAACTCCATTACATGGATTAAAGTGGCGGTATATTTTTAATTACCACGTTTTTTATTATATTAGTGATGACTACACTTGATAAAACTTAGGATTTATAATCCATATTTTTTTTTCATATGTAGTGTCCTCGTCAACGTAATCAAATAGATTGCGGGTATTTCATGTTGAGGTTTATGCGAGATACTCTCATTTTGGGCCGATTAGAGATTCCCACCGATGTATGTATTTCTAACTTATGAGTTATTTTTATATTTACACATATCTCATATAATTAAATAGTTGGAATTAATTCAAAATATGTTATATTATTATGTAGTACTTTGATGAATTCAAGTGTGCATCTTATACAAAGGATCAAGTGGACGAAATCAAAGAGTAGTGGTGTCAATTCATGATAGAGCTCAAAGTTTGTTCATAAATTTGTGTAATTAATGTGTACATTTGTAGTAGTATATGTAATGACTTATAAATGTAAACATAAATTTGTATATATTTTGATACATTTATGGCAAAATTGGTTTGAATTGGTTTGAATTGGTTAGCCAAAAATTGGTAAGAAAAGGCCAAAATGGCATATATATAAAATGTGATAATTGTCTGCCAAAATCTGGTTGAAAACAGGTAGAAATTCTGGTTTATAAACCTGGAAAAAATGTGGTTTCAAACAAATCCTTCAAAAAATTTCGTATACCTTAGACAGCGCTTTTGTAAAAAGCGCTGTCTAAGGGGGGGATTAGAAAGCGCTTTAGGCAAAAGCGCTGTCTAAGGGGGGGCTTAGACAGCGCTTTTTGAAAAGCGCTGTCTAAGGTATACCTAAAAAAATTAAAATAGGAAGGGCTTAGACAGCGCTTTTGGCCAAAGCGCTGTCTAAGGGGGGGGGGGGGCTTAGACAGCGCTTTAGGCAAAAGCGCTGTCTAAGGTGTACCTAAAAAATTTAAAATAAGAGGGTATTATAAAGCGCTTTTGGCCAAAGCGCTGTCTAAGGGTGGGGGCTTAGACAGCGCTTTTAACATTTTAAAAAGCGCTGTCTAAACCTTTAGCAGCGGAGGTTTAGACAGCGCTTTAAAGCGCTGTCTAAGGCTAAAAAAAGCGCTGTCTAAGGTCTTGTTTGTTGTAGTGACATTTGCATAGAAAGCATAATGTACCAGCTCACCTTCTTCATCGACCACATCATCTAATGTAATCACACATTCTTGCAACCTTGCAGGCATGTGACTTGTTCTTTGAGGTCTGCTTGGGCCTACTTCACCTCTAACATCTTCTCGTCAAACATCTCTTTCGACTTCAGTAGCTGGTTCTTCATATAAGATTTCAACTAAATCTTTCTTGACATTTTCAGTATAATCCCATTCTTTAAGCTCATTTATGATCACGTCCATGCTAATCACAACCTGCTTATTTACTAGGTCAAACAACTTGTAACCTCTAGTTGAATGATATCCTATCAGAATCATTTGACTAGACTTATCATCAAGCTTCCTTCTCAATTGATCTGGCACATGCCTATGTGCTATAGATCCAAATACCTTCAGATGACTCAAGTTAGGTTTGACACCAGACCAACACTCTTCTGGCGTAACTCCTTCTAGCTTCTTCGTCGGACATCTGTTTAAAATATATGTGTCGCTCCCACCAAATGACACATGGCCAGAAGAGGTACAAGCGCGAACGGTCGACGAAAGAGAGAACATAAAGATGAACTGAAAAGAGTCGCCAGCTAGGCATTTTTATCCCGAAGGAAAGTTAATGCTGCATAGACCTAGGAAAGATATGGATAAGACGGTTGTGAACCAGAGAAACTGAGAAAGGGGGTTGGTTACAACCTGGGAAGGTATTAGCACCCAGATTGTCCGTCGTACTCGACGGGATCCACGCTTGAAAGTTTGTGTTTTAAAGGGGTAGTGTCAGTGTTATTCTGTGTGCAAAAGCTGGAAAAGGATACAAGTGTCAGTGCTGGAAAGAAGTGTGAAGTGAAGAAAAGGAGTGTCAGTGTAAGAAAAGAGTGCAATACTCAAGACAATGAGGCTTAAAAGAATAAGGCTAGAAGAGGGGGAATATACAGAGACTTTTGTTCGATAACAGTTAAGTTATACCTACGTATCCTCTCGTGCAATGAGGAAATCAGAACACCGTAGTTCGACTCAAAGAGACTGAAAGATAAATTGACTTGTGAACTGCTTACTTGTCTATGCTCAAGTGTATGACCTGTCTGGCTCAGGTGCTAATTGTCTTGCATTAGACGGAAGAAGCGAGTTCTCGTTTGTGAGTGAATAAGGTGAGAAAAGAATCCCGGAGGAGACGATTATTGTTTGTTTTTGCGTTTTCAATCTTTTATTGCTTTTTGGAGTTTGTCATAAGAAAATGAGCTTAAGCCTAAACCAAGGGTTAGTAAACTCATCACATCTTCCCTCTGATTAGGGGTAATGAGAATACCTTAAGTATGAAGTAAACACTTCATACTTAATCACCATGATGTAGGATTAAGATCATTGACCTACTTGCAATTATTTAGATGTTTTTGGAGTTTTTGTTTAGTGTTAAGTAATGAGTTTAAGCCATAATCAAGGATTTAATGGACCCATTACACCATCCTAATAAAAGGATAATAAATGAGAACATTTAAGTTGAGGAAGGCTCCTCAACTTAATCCATGATTAGGGATTAACCTCATGACAAAACAAAACCTTTATTAAAGTAGATTTTAGTTAATGATAAGATTAAGAAGTGTATTTTATGGTTTGTAAGACAACTTGAGGGGGACTTGTCAATTAACACTAGGGTTAGTCCTTCTTAACCAATTAAGGAAGAATTAGAACCCTAATGCAAGGCCCAAGTTACAAGCTTGATGTCTTAGTGATTATTAGATGAATTGATTAAGAGATTTAAACACATTAAGGGTTTAACACTAAGGGTTAAAGTTATACACCCCATCCTAAGAGAAGGATGCAGGCATAATTTTAATCACAAAGCTTTAAAACCTTGAAGGTTTAGTCCCTGATTATGAGATGAGAGGAGAGACACAAAAGATGAAACAAAGGTAAAACTAATGGGGGACTAATCCAACCATAATTGTTATCATGCTTGGGTGTTCTTAGGGTTTATTAGGCTTGCAAGAGATCTTCAGAGAAACCACCAAGGAGAAAGAAAGATGGAAGGAGGAGAAGCAGAAGAAGCAAGTCAACTTACTTCACTTAAGAAGATAAGTTGCTTGAAGAAAGAAAGTGGATAGAAATCATGAATGAGCAAGCTCACTCTAAGGCACAAGCAAAATGCAGCAATGAATGCATAAGAGAGATGAGAAGAGATTGTGAGAAGTGAAGGCAAATTCACTTCTCAAAGTATTTACCACCTGAAAAGTTAGCATAAGAGAAAGAAATGAATTGAAAATGAAATGAATGCAAAGGTGAAAACCAAAACCAGAAGCATGTTCATGATGCAAATGATGCTAAGAGATGATATGAAAGCATGTCAAGTGATATGAATGTTCATACAAGTGATGAGAATGCAAAGGAAGCATGAAAGGAACATGAAAGTTCATGAATGTTCATGAAATGTAATGAATGCATAACATGGCAAATGGATGAGGAAATGATCAAGCATGAGTCTAATTTATCCTAAGATGTCTTAGAAGTCATGTGAATGCATAAAATGTCATGGCAAGTTCTTATATGAATGCTTATGCAAGATGTATGCAAAGGAAGATGAGAAATTAGGGTTTTCATGCAACATGAGATGCAAAACTCAAAAACAGAAGCAAATGACAAGATAAAAATTTAAAATGCAATCAAGAGAGCCCTAACCCCATATGATTTCACACCCCAAAGGAGAAGACCTAACTCTTAACCTAATGAAAGTTATGATATTTCTAAGTTATCTAGGGTTTTAAGGTACCTAAAGGGAAACAAATGCAAATCAATTCAAAAAGGCAGAAGAAATTTGTAACAAAATTATGCTAGAAACTACATGTCAAATGAAGATCAATTCAAAAAGAACCATTGTCATACCATTTTTGGTTAGGCATAAAATAATTCTTGAAGTTAGGGTTCTAAAATGTGAATTTTATGAACCCTAAATTCAAGAAAATTGTCAATAATGGTTCAAAACCAAAAATAAATTTGTGTGGATGGTATGACAATGTCTCTAAATGTTTAAAGATGCAATATGAATTTTTTGGGATTTTTTAGAAACCTAAATAATATTTTAATTAATTAATTTTCATTAATTAATTAAAATAAACATTTAAATATTTAAAAAATGATTTTTTAATGTGAAAAATAAAAATAAAAATATTTTTGGGTTAAGAAAATTATTTGAAAAAAAAATGCAGAATAAAAATATTTTTGGAAATTTTTAACTATTTTAAATAAATCATACAAAATAAATGAGAAAAAGTGAAATTAAAATTAAATAAAACAGAAGTAAACGCAAAGGAAGGCTGAGATTGAATCTGGAGTTTCTAGGGTTGACTGACGCCACATCCAATGGTCAGCATTCAAACTTCACTAATCCTATTTAATTAATTATTTAAACCTAATTACATGCTAATGAGCTAATCTCCACCACACAAACACGCGCGGGAAGGAAAATCAGACGGCTCACATTCAAATGAAACCCTAACCCTAATTACACACTTAATGACTTTCAGGTCACCGGAAAAGAGCTTCGGTCGTCTTCTCCGGTGACACCCTCACCTGAAAAACCCTAACTTCTTCCCTAAGTAATTTCTGGAGCTCTAAAGCTCCAGATTAACTCCTCTCACTTCCCTGAATCCAAATCCACCCTCAAATCTCATTTCTAATTTTTCAAACTCATGATTCGAAGAGAAAACTCAAACATGGTGAAACTTTCAGAAGTTCATAAAATCCTCAAATCGCAACCATTTTCAAAAATAAAAGTATCAGCATGATCAACACAACAAGAGGAACGATTCTATAACCTAAAATCACATTTCTGGAAAAATGTTTGAAGAAGTTACCTGAGCTTGAGCTTCCTCAGTTTGGAGCTTTCAGGCTGCTTCTCCTGTGCAAGTTGACTCCAATGACCTTCCTGAAGAAGCTTTGATGCTTGGAAGACCTTGAGAGTGGCTGGTTTATGATATTGCACCTCAACTGGCTGAGAATCGTATTTGGTGTATGGGGTGTTTTTTGGCTGTTTCAATGGTTGGTTTGTGATCAATGAGTGATTTAGAGATGAATGGTAGAATTAGTTTGAAGATTGAGTGAGTGAGCTATGAGTTTCGAAGGAAAATTCAAGAGGGAGAGTTTTTGGAAATGCTGAGTTCTTGGAGCTCTTGGCTTGTGTTTGTTATGAAAAATGATCTTTGAGGCATGCTTGTAGTGTATGGATTGGGCAGAGAGTGGGTGGTGGACTGTTGAGATTGGTATGGGTGAATTTGCATAAAGTCAACATTTCTTGTACTTGAGGTATGGGCAAAAATGCAGCTGGCCTTTGGGCATGTCCATGCACAGCTGACTTCAAGGAAGTCCACAAATTCAATCTTGAGGCAATTCAGCATGTGGGAATAAAGTTATGGGGGGTTTTGCAATTATGTGAAGTTTTGGCCCCTTTGAGAAATCTTGATGTTCAAAGCATGTAATCTTGAAATTCCTTGGGCAATTTTGATCTAGAAGCAATGTACTATGATGCTATGATGCATTGAAGTGTGTTTGAAGTCACAAAAAGTCTTGGCAAGTGGTTTTGCAAAGAATCCCTTTTGGTGCATTCTTGAAATTTATGGGATTTTTGCCAACTTTGACAAGCCATAACTTGAGTTCCAAAATGAATTAGATATTATTCTTGTACTTTAAGAAAAGGGAATGATCCAATCTACAACTTTCATGACCAACAATTTTTCATTTGAAGCATTTTTGGTTGAGAAAGAGGAGGTTGAAAAACTTTCCCAAAATGGAAAGTTTACATTACAAGTCATTTCCATTTTTGGCAACTTTTGGTTTAGCTCACTTTTCTTCAATTTTGTGAACTTCTAAGCACTTAAATGATCAAATAAAGACCATATAACCTCAATCTGATGAAAAATCCACTTTGGTTCCATGTTGAGGGGCCTCAGATGCCCTGATTTTGCTCTGACTTGCTCAAGAAGTTACCCAATGATCAGATGACTTCCACAATGAATTTCTTCATCAAACTTGGTATGCATGATCCTTATAACACATTGAGACCATTAGAAACAAGAATGACCAAAAAATTTGGAGTTATGGCCTCTGAAACCAAAACCCTAATTTTAGGTCATATGTGCTGTTAAACCTTGGCTCTGCTTCCATGCTTTGCCAGTTCTTGTGATTCTTTGGCTTCCTTGATCTTTGGAGGATAAAATATGATGATTGAACATACATGGACCCTATTGAGATGATTGAATACCTTTGGAGTGGCTCAGATGGATCCTTGGATTGCTCAGATCACAAACCCTAGATGTAGATGAACTTGAACTAATGCAGTGAAGCAAAAATGCAATATGAGATGGTATGCTTAAACTAATGCAAAGATGGAAGATCACAAGCCATGGTTGTAAACACCCCAAATTTTCCCTCACCCATTCACACCATGGCTTGTGATCATTTCATATGCATAAACACAATCATAACATCCCATATCCCATTTTTGATTCACTGCATAGATTCTAGGTCATCTGCATCTAGGGTTTGTGATCTGAGCAATCCAAGAGCTTCTTGAGCCACTCCAAAGGTCATCAATCACTTCAAAGGGGTCTATGTGTGTTCAAGTATCATATTATATCCTCTCAAAGTCAAGAATGTCAAAAAATCACAAGAACTGGGATTGGTATGGAAGCAAAGCCAGGCTTGACTGCACAGTTGACCTAAAATTAGGGTTTTGGTTTCAAAGGCCATAACTCCAATTTTTTTTGGTCATTCTTGTTTCTATTGGTCTCTATATGGTATAGGGAGTATGCATATCAATTTTCATGAAGAAATTCCATGGGGAAGTCATCTGATCAAAGGTTGACTTTCTGAACAAGTCAGTGCAAAATCAGGGCATCTGAGGCCCCCAATGACCCAACCAAGGGGTGATCTTCATCATTTTGAGTGTATATGATCTTTATTTGATCATGGAAGAAGTTGGAAGTTCACAAAATTCAAGAATCTCAAGTTTTTGCAAAGTTGACTTTTTGGGCAAGTTTGACTTTTCATGAAAATGTCATTTTATGCAACTTTTTCAACCCTTACTTTTTGATTCAAGAAAGCTTCAAATGAAAAAAACTTTGGTCATGAAAGTTGTAGAATTGATTTTTCCCTTTTCAAAAAGTACAAGAACATGACCTAATTCATTTTGGATCAAAAGTTATGGTCCATCAAAGTTGGCTAAAATCACTAAGTTTCAAATTATGCACCAAATGGAAAACTTGCAAATTCTTGTACCAAGGCAATTTGTGACTTCAAAATGGTCTCTAATCTTTACACAAACATCATACAAGTCCTAAAAATCAGAATGGGCCAAAGGTATCACATGTTTTATGGCTTGTGAGGCAAGACTTTTCATGAAGAACCAAAGGCAAACCAAGTTGCAAAAACTCATGATCACATCTCATCCACTTGCTAGCTACTTTGCTGATCAACCCTAGCCTTTCCCCTCACCATGCTGCGCAGCCCACACCCCTTGTACTTGGCTAGAACATGACCCATGCTTTCTCTTACACAAAGTTGACAATTTGCAAAAGTAGCCACACCTATCACAAAAGGGCATGTCACATCTTCTGACCAATCAGCATTGTTTATACAAACTAATTGCAAGCCAAAGCATATAGCCAGCAAGCCTGAAACAAGCCCAAGCATCACATTCTCATTTTCACTCTCAAAAGCAAAAGCTTTCGAAACTCAGAAAACAAGCCACAAACACTTAAACAAACTTCATAGATCAACTCAACTCATCATCCTGGTCACAAAGCACCCCTCATTCTTGCCTTAAACTGCCTAAATCAAGAACACGATTCTCACCTGAGCTTGAACAGAAGCTGTTCAAACTTCCAAACCAGCCAACACAAACTCTTTCTAAGCATCCAGACATCATCAAGGGACCAAAAGGAGTGGATTACACAAAGGAAAGAAGTCAGAAAGCTGCAAACTGAAAGCTTCAAAACTCAGGTAGCTCAAGAACTTTTTTTCCAGAAATGGATTTTTAAGTTCTTAATAACTTCTACATGCTTCCCTGGTCATGAATATGTTGTTGGTTTTGAAAATGGTGAAGAAATGAGAGTTTAATCGTGTCCTGAAAGTCTTGCCCTAAAATTTGTTTTGTTTCGATTCATGTGATTGATGAAATATAAATGATGTTTGTGTTAGGGTTTTGATTCAGTGAGGTGTGGGAACGATTTCTGTTCTTTTAGATTTCATTTTAGTTACGTTTTGAAGGTTTTAGGAATTTTCAGGTGGGGTTCCCACCGGAGAAGATGACCGGAAGTCTTCTCCGGCCACCTGAAAATAATTAGGGCTTAATTGTCACACCCCAAATTTTACCCCTAATCGCTCATATCATAATCATCGTTCATTTCATTTAGCAGAGAAATTCCAAAAAATTTACTTTGTTGCTTCTAACTCACTTTCAAGTTTTCTATTTAATTTTAATTTTTTTTTCCACTTTCAAGTTTTTTGTATATATTCAATTTATATTTCACATTTCTAACTCTTTAACTCATGTTTTAATTTTAATTTTAATTTCCTTTTTCTTATTCTATTTTTCAAGTTTCTATTTTCTTTTCAATTTCTACCTCTGTAAACACCCCAAATTTGCCCTCACTCATTTCACCATGGCTTGTGATCATTCTCATATACATAAACACAATCATATCACCTCATATCTCATTTTTGATTCACTGGGTAGTTTCTGAGGCATCTGCACCTAGGGTTTGTGATCTGAGCAATCCCAAAGCTTCTTGAGCCATTCCAAAGGCCACTAATCAACTCAAAGGGGTCCATGTGTGTTCTTATATCATATTCCATCTTCTCAAAGTCAAAAATTCCAAAGAATCACAAGAACTAGGGTTTGAGTGGATGCAGAGCCAGGCTAGACTGCACAGTTGACTTAAAATTAGGGTTTTGGTTTCAAAGGACATAACCCCAAATTTTTTGGTCATTCTTGTTTCCATTGGTCTCTATTTGGTATAGGGAGTATGCATATCAAGTTTCATGAGGAAATTCCATGGGGAAGTCATCTGATCAAGGGTTGACTTTTCAGACAAGTCAGTGTAAAATCAGGGCATCTGAGGCCCCCAATGACCCAACCAATGGGTGATCTTCATCATTTTGAGTGTATATGATCTTTATTTGATCATGGAAGAAGGTTGAAGTTCATAGAAATCAAGAATTTAGGGTTTTTGCAAAAGTTGACTTTTTGGGCATAGTTGACTTTTCAAGAATGCATCATTTTAGGTCATTTTTCAAGCCTTGATTATTGATCCAAAAATGCTTCAAATGGAAAAACTTTGGTCATGAAAGTTGTAGATCTCATCTTTCCCTTTTCAAAAAGTACAAGAACATGATCAAACTCTTCTTGGATCAAAAGTTATGGTGTGACAAAGTTGGCTAAAATCATTGATTTTCAAGGCATGCCCTAAGTGAGAATTTTGCAAAATCATGAACCAAAGCCAATTGCAACTTCTAGTTCATTTCAAACCACACCACAAACATTCCATAGACCCTAAAAATCAGAATTGGACTAAGGTTTCACATGGTTATGGTTTGTGTAACAAGATTTTTCTCATGAAGTTTCATAAAGTAACAAGTTGCAAAACCACTCATTTCTCTTCACCAACTTGCAGCATTGGTCCTTGAATCAAGCTAGCCCTCTCACCTCATCTTGCTGCGCATCACACAGCCCATGTACTAGCCTAGAAGCTGCCCATACTTTCTCTTACACAAGAGTTGACAAATTGCAAAAGTGGCCTTACCAATCAATAAAGCACATGTCCAATCAACTGACCAATGAGAGAGAGTTATGTGGACAATTTGCAAGCAAGACATAACACAAGGCAAGGCTGAAACATCTCATACACACACATTCACAAAAACACCTCATCTTGCAACTTGCTTCGAATCTGCCTCCACAGCTTGCATACACAAAAACCATCTTCACCAATCAACTCACCTGGCATTATTGAGTAGAAACCACCAAGAGCCAGGCCTGTTTTGAGCAAGAACACCCCATTGCCATCTCTCCCCTCAGCCTGCATTTTCCTTCGAATCTCCCTCTACACACCTCAAACACAAGTACTAACTCCACCAACAATCTCCACTCACCTCACTGACCAGAAACCAACCTTTGTCTTGACCTGAAACACCCCATATCTCAGATACGATTTTCACACTCCCTTGGTCAGAGTTGCTGCAAACTCACTCAGGAGCTTGTTTAAACTCCAACTAAGCATCCAAAGCTTCAAAGGTGGATCATTGGGACCTGATTGAGCCAAAGAATCATCCAAAAAGCTCCTGAATCAAAAGCTCCATCTCAGGTGACACCATGAACTTTTTTTCCAGAACTCATTTCTCTTGTTAAAATCTTGCTGTGTATGTTACACTGATCATTGGGATCCCTTTACTTTTGAAAATAAGCCAGAAATGAGTATGCTATGTTGTTCTGAAAGTTTGACCTAGAATTTTCATTGCTTCGATTCTTGTTTGTGTGTGAGTTTAAACATGATTTGATGATGGATTCGTGCTTAGGGTAGTTGGTAGATGGTTTCTGGAGATTTAGGGCTTCTGATTTGGCCTAGGGAGAGAGATTGATTTTGGGGATGGTCGGAGAAGACGACCGGAACACTGTTCCGGTCGCCTGAATGTGATTAACGGCAGGGTTAGGGTTTTAAGCATTAATTAAGAAATTTGAATCTGGGCCGTGAGATGTGGCGCGCAGTCAATTCCCGCCCTGGTCACTTTGAATCTCACGCGTTGGATCATCATACTTTCACTTATTTCATTTAAAATTCTTTTATTTTCATATTTTTTTCATTTGTTTTGCACAATTAATTTAAAATAGTTAAAAATTCTTAAAAATTATGAAACTTTTTCCTAAGAGTTTAAATAATTTTTAAGACCCAAAAATATTTTTATTTTATTTTTTATCATTTAAAAAGTATTTTTAAATATTTAAAAGATTATTTTTAATTGATTAATGGGAATTAATTAATTAAAAATACTTTTAGGTATTTAAAAATTACAAAAAAATTCATGAAATGTTCTAAGACATTTAGAAACATTGTCCAACCTTCAAACCAAATTTCTTTTTTGATCTTGATGCATTTTAAGAATTTTTCATTGAATTAAATCATATTTTGTGCATTATTTTGATCATAAGTTCAAAAATTCATTTCTGCCTATTTGAGAAGAGTTGGACATTGGTTCTTCTTGCATTGTTTTATGTTTAGCATGTAGTTTCTAAGATAAAATGGCCATGAGTTGTTCTTGCATTTTCAAATTGTTTGGCATTTCTTTTGTTAAGAACCCTAAAAAACCCTAATAACTTAGAAAATTCATAACTTGAGTTTGGTTGAGAGTTGAGAGCTCCCCTTTGGGCCTTGATTTAGTATAGGTTTAGGGTTTCTTTGTGTAGCATTTTCCATTTTTTATCTTAGGGTTTGCTTCTGTTTTGGGTTTTTGTTTGTTGTTTGATTCATAAACCCTAATTTGGGCTTTCATTTGCATCCCTCTTGCATTCTCTTGCATAACATGACTTGTCTTTGCATTTTATGCATGCTTGTGTTTCATTTGACATCTTAAGACATATAGAAAGCATGTTTGATCATTGCATCACATATTTGCCATGTCATTTGCCTTGTATGCTTCATAACTTTTCATGTGTATCCATACTCCTTAGCTTGCATCATATGCATCCATGCCCTTGTATGAACATCTCCATGCCTTGCCTCATGTTTGCAGCACCTCATAACATCATAATCATCATCAACATGCTTCTGGTTTTGCTTAGCATCATACCATTTCATCTCATCTTGCATTGCATTGCATTTCTTTCTAACATTTCAGGTGGTAAGTAAACGTGAGAAGTGAATTTGCCTTCACTTCTCATACCTTTTCTTTTCATCTCCCTTGCATCCATTGCTGCATTTCTACTTGTGTTTGAGTTTGAGCTTGCTCATTCTTGTCCCTACCACTTTCTTTCTTCAAGTGACTTGACTTCTTGATTGAAGCAAGTCACTTTGCTTCTCTTGATCTTGTTCATCTGCTTCCTGGTGGTTCCATTGAAGATTTCTCTTAAAAACCTCACAAACCTTAGGAACAACCAAGCATGACAATGATTAGGGTTTTGATTAGTCTCCCCTCTTAGTTTTACCTTTTTGTCTCTTTTGAGTCTTCTCTTCTCATCTCATAATCAGGGACTAAACCCTAAAGGCTTTAAGGCTTTGTGGTTAAGCTTATGCCTGCATCCTTCTATTAGGATGGAGTGTATAACTTTAATCCTAAGTGTTAAACCCTTAATGTGTTTAAATCCTTTAATCAATCCATCTAATAATCATCAAGACATCAAGCTTGTAACTTGGGCCTTGCATTAGGGTTCTATTTCTTCCTTAATTGGTTAAGAAGGACTAACCCTAGTGTTAATGGACAAGTCCCCCCCAAGTTGTCTTACAAATCATAAAACTCACTTCTTCATCTTACCATTAAATAAATTCACTTAATCAAAGGCTTGTTTCGTCATGAGTTTAATCCCTAATCATGGATTAAGTTGAGGAGCTTTCCTCAGCTTAAACATTCTCATCTATTATCCTTCTATTAGGATGGTGTAATGAGTCTGTTTAATCCTTGATTATGGCTTAACCTCATTACTCAACACTAAACAAAACCACAAAAAACATCTAATTAATCACAAGTGGGTTAATGATCCTAAACCTATACCAAAGGTGATTAAGTGTGAGAATCTGACTTCACACTTAAGGTACTCTCATTACCCCTAACCAGAGGGAAGATGTGATGAGTTTACTAAATCCATTGGTTTAGGCTTAAGCTCATTAACTTATGACAAATTCCAGAAGCAATAAAAGACTGAAAACTCAAAAACAAACAATAATCGTCTCCTTCGGGATTCTTTTCTCATCATCTTCACTCACAATCGAGAACTTGCTTCTTCCGTCTAATGCAAGACAGTTTGCATCTGTGCCAGACAGATCATACACTTGAGCATAGGCAAGTAAGCAGTTCACAAGTCAATTCATCTTTCAGTCTCTTCGGGTCGAACTACGGTGTTCTGACTTCCTCATTGCACGAGAGGATACGTAGGCATAACTTAACAGTTATCGAACAAAAGTCTCTGTTCATTCCCCCTCTTTCCAGCTTCATTCTTTAAGCCTCATATTCTTGAGCATTTCATTCTTGTCCTTACACTGACACATCATTTACACACTTTACACTTCCTTTACACTGACACCTGTACATTCTTTTCCAGCTATTTTATACACAAATTGCACTGACACTACCCCTTTAAAACACAAATCTTTCAAGCGTGGATCCCGTCGAGTACGGCGGACAATCTGGGTGCTAATACCTTCCCAGGTTGTAACCAACCCCCTTTCTCAGTCTCTCTGGTTCGCAAACCGTCTTGTCCATTTCTTTCCAGGCCTATGCAGCATTGCCTTTCCTCCGGGATAAAAATGCCTAGCTGGCGACTCTATTCATTCTCCAGTGAGTTCACGGCTGTGTGTTCTCACTGTCCCTCTTCGCCGACCGTTCGCGTCTGTACCCCTATTTGACCCTGCGTCATTTAGCGGGAGCGACAGCTTGGCGACTCTGCTGGGGATCCTTATAATGCAACCAGGGCTTCTGGTTCTTTTTGTGGGTTCCTCCTAGCGCTTGATTGATTTGTGTTTATTGGGGGTGTTATGTGCTTATTTGTGTTTGTATTTGCATTTATTTTTGCTTTATGTACAGTTGCTTTACTGCTTTCTTTATTGCTTTCCATATATCATACTGTCATGCTGTCTGGCTGGATCTGGTTTTTCTTTGGTGGGTGGGGTTCCATTGAGAGTTAAGGTCCTATACCTGGGACCTGAGTGACACCTAGGCTAGAGTGAATCATATTCTTCCCCATTCCATTTCGGTCTGGTGCGGGAATATGAAACACGGTTCAGATATGGGTTTCTTCTTGAGAACTCTGTGTTGCAGATTTCCTGCAATGCTAGGGCTATCTGGGAAGCCTGCTAAGTCTGGATGACCTTTAGTATTGACCTTCAGAAACTGAGGTGAATTAGAGGAGGAATTGTTATGGTTATTGTAAACACTGTACCTCTGGGTTGGAAGTGTTTACACTTCTCATAACTGATCCAAGTCTGAGGATCCTTGTTTTAGAACACCACCAGTGAGGGGGTTGGGCTGTTTACAGGTTTGCAGGTACCTTGACCTTAGAATACCCTGTTACTTTGATTTGTTAAGAGTACTCCATGTTGGACAGTTCTTGTGATTCTAAACCCTGGACATGTGGCTCTTTATTTGAGTCCCCCACCTTGGTTACCGGATTTATAGACCTCCATCTGGAATTCTTGAACACACTTGGACCTATATCAGAACAGTTTGATCAGATCCAGCTCAGTCACAAACCCTTGCATATCATTTGCATACATAATCATTGCATCATATTGACATTTGCTTATTTGTGTTTCAGGGTATCCATCATTCATCTGGTTTTGGTTTTGACCCCATCTTCTGTATTGACCTATCTTCACCAGCATCTACTTCAGTTATCACCAGCACCAGCCAACCAGTGGCTCATCACTTCAGCATTGTCATCAGCACCTGTCTCTACTCAGTCTCAGCATCATGGCTCCTAAAAAGAGCAACATCACCTATCACTTCTTCCAACCAGAGTTATCAGACATCAGGAGGATTCAAACCCTGATCACTCCAGATCACATATCCTTGTTCAGGGAGAACTATGGAGATATACTTGACATGGTTATGGATCTGGACCCATCACAGAGGAGCCTCATCCACACTTGCATTCAGTTCTATGATCCCCCACTGAGATGTTTCACCTTTCAAGACTTTCAGTTGGGCCCCTTATTGGAAGAGTACTCTTCATTAGTTGGTATGCCTATCAGGGGTGGAATCCCTTTCAACCCTGAGATGGTCTTTCCTGCTAATGGAGAAGTAGCAAAAGCTTTGCATCTGGAGCCTGTTCTAATTGAGCAGCACATGACCTCTAAAGCTGGGATCCCTGGTTTTCATCTGGACTTCTTAATCTCTCAAGCTAGTCTGAAAGCTTCTCTGGGAGAATGGAAAGCTGTTTGTGCTCTGCTGGCCTTGTGCATATATGGAATTGTGTTGTTTGCAGATGAGCCTCGATTCATCAGCAAGAATGCAATCCACCTGTTCATCCTGAAGAACCCAGTGCCAACTTTATTGAGGGATCTCTACTATTCAGTGCATCAGAGGAATGAGAAGCAGAGGGGAAGATTAGTGAGGATTTGTGCTCCATTATTTCATACTTGGCTTCTCAAGCATCTACCCAGGACAGATGCATTTTTAAACCCTCATCAGCAAAGCAACTGGGCTAAGAGACTCACTACCCTAACTTCAGCAGATATCAGATGGTGTACTCAAAGCACCAAGGGCAGAGATATCATCACCAGCTGTGGGCATTTTCCTAATGTGCCCTTAATAGGAGTTAAGGGAAGTATTAATTACAACCCTCTGCTGTTCAAGAGGCAACTGGGCTATGCCTTAGTCCATACTCCCAAGGTACAGGACTTGGTGGAAACTCTCTATTGTGAGAACAAGATCAGTTTGACTGTTGTTAGGCAGGCAGCCTGGGCCTGGGATCATGTTCAAACCAAGGGAGTCACCATTCTGGGGAAGTGTAATAATGTGGCATCAGCACAATATTATGAGTGGTCCCGTGCCAGGGCCCAATTCTCTGGGATGCCCTTTACCATAGAAGACATGCCTGAGTCATCTTCAGCACCACCCCCTGCCACCATCAGTTTGGAGGAGTTTGAGAGCTTGAAGGAAAGAAATGAGAAGCTAACCCAGGCTTTGCAGAAGACCCTCCGGGAGAGGAGTGAAGGTGTGAGGGAGATTGAGAGATTGGAGAAGTTGAGAGTGGAGCACTTGACTAAGATTGAAAAGTCTGGGGATTACATCAAAAAGTCAAAAGCTGGTGAACAAATTCTGAAGAATGCTTGCAAAGAAGCCCAGTTCCAAAGAGCAAGGACAGACTTGTATCTGAAGGAGAGCCAAGCCCGGTGGGTCAGGATCACCGAGGCTCGTACTCTGGAGGACAAAAGAGTTCAAGACAAGATGGATCAACTGGAAGCCAGTGCAAGAGAACAGCAAGAAGCCCTGGCATCAGCCCAGAGGGAGATATCAGAATTGAAGATCAAAGCAGGAGTGAAGAGATCCAAGGACCAAACTCAGCACAAAAAGCTAGCAGCAGCTATTGCAACCCGGAACCTCCTTATCCGGAATCTTACGGAGCGTCCGGCTGATCCTGTGACCGAAGCACTTCTCAAGGAAGTTCGTGAGGATGAGTTTGGCCTTGGTGTTTGACCATTTGCTTGTTGTTGTTTCTATTCCATGTACTTTTCCTTTTTGTGATGTATTTTGACCCCTTAGGGGGCTTATGTTGTAAAATGAACAATTTGTATTATTTCACCTTCTGTAATGTATTTGTGTTCGTTTTGTTCCATCCAAGTTTACTTCGGAATCAACATCAACGACATCTTCAAGGGTCTGGAAGGGTCAAAACTGAAGGCCAAACCGGATACCTTGAGAACAAATAAGCATAACTGCATTGCATGCTAACCCTTTGTTTGTTTTGTAGGTTTTTGTTTTGTTGTTGCTAACCTCTGTTGTGATATTCAGGAACTATTGCTAGGCGCCGGGTATTTCCCCTCAACCGTCTGCACCGTTATCCAACCCGAAACAACCTTCCGGGAATTCAAATGGATCAGGTACAGCAGGACCTTGCAGAGGTCAGAAATCAGATGGCAAACGAAAGATTGGAGATGAGAACGCAGATGACGCAGTTCATGGAAGTTATGAACAACATGGCTCAGAGCCAGGAGAGACTGAGGGCCATGGTTGAAAGGCAAACTCAAGAGGATCCACACATAGGGACTGCCGGTACCAGTAATAATGAAAGGGTACAACCCCATGTTAATCCCCCTGTGTTTGGCCCACATTTGCATCCTGAGATCAACATTCCCGCAAATGTTCAAGGGACAGCCACTGCAGCCAGGGTACTTCAAGAGGACCCTCAAGAAGACCAGTTTACAGTAATGGGTGCTGGAGAAGAAGCTTATGATAGAAGGTTGGAGGAAATAGCTGAGAAGTTGAGGTCCTTAGAATCTCAAAATTCTTTGGGTTTTGACGTAATGGATATGGGCTTGGTAGACGGGGTCAGGATCCCCCATAAGTTCAAGCCTCCTTGTTTCGAAAAGTATAATGGGACTTCATGCCCCCGGACTCATCTACAATCATTTCTGGGAAGGCTGAAGGCCTATACAATGGATGAGAAGCTTTGGATGTTCTATTTCGAAGATAGCCTGACTGGAGCGTCGAGAGAATGGTACTCTCACCTGACAAGGGCAACTATTAGATGCTGGAAGGACCTGGCAGAGGCCTTCATCAGACAGTATCAATATAACTTAGACATGGCACCCAACAGGACCCTCCTGATGGGAATGTCACAGTCCTCAAGGGAGAGTTTCCGAGAATATGCCCAGAGATGGAGGCAATTGGCTGCTGCTGTTCAACCCCCTATGTCTGAAAGGGAAATGGCAGATATGTTCATGAATACCCTTCAGGGAACCTATATCGACAGGTTGGCTGCTTTCTCTTCCACTAGCTTCGCAGATGTTGTCATAGCTGGGGAGAGAATTGAAAGCCTGTTGAAAATGGGAAAGATCTCGGACAATGGTGCAAGCTCGTCCAGTAATGCAAGAAAGCCTTTCGCGGGCCCGAGAAGAACTGGCGAGACCAATGCCATCCACACCAACAGGGTTAGGCCCCAATATGCTCAAAGATCAATAGCAGCAGTCACCATCCCTGCTCCCATTCATCCTCAGCCAGTCTATCAACCTCCTCAACAAAGCTATCAGCCACAACCTCAGTACCATCAGCAAAATCAGTATCCTCCAAGAAATTACAACAACAACAGCAACAACAGCAACAACAGTCAACAAAGGCCATTCCAACAAAGGCCATCTCAAGCTAACAGAGTGATCGATCCGATCCCAATGCCATATGCTACTTTGCTGCCACAACTTCTGAAACTCAACCTGGTTGAGCTAAGAACGTTGGCACCTCCGGATCCCAACAGTCTACCAAGGAACTATGACTCCAATGCTAGGTGTGCCTTCCATTCAAACGCACCTGGCCACAGTACAGAAAAATGCAGGGCTCTGCATATGAAGGTACAAGACCTGGTAGACTCCAAAGCTCTGAATTTCGCACCACCTCCCAATGTCAATAAAAACCCCATGCCAAACCATGGTGGTCCCCGGATTAACGCTATTGAAGAAGACAAGCCGTCTTATTTAATAACCAGTGTGGGACAGATCAGGACACCATTGGTAGAAATCAAGGCTCAGCTCTTGGAATGTCAAATGTTCCCGGGGTGTGAGTTGGGTTGTGCTTACTGCAATATCTCGGTCAATGGATGCGATAATTTGAGGAATGGCATAGATGGCCTTATTCAGAGTGGCCAACTTCAGATCACTACATCATTTCCAACAAATCCGGCAACCTCATCAACAACGGTTTCAGAACCTCCTACAACTGCAGCAACTATTGTTCCTGACAATTCTTCGGCTTCATCAACAAGTACTTCATCAATCGTCTCAACTGATCAGTTTTCAACAATTCTTCCTGCTACAACATCAGCTTCACTCCATTTCGAGACTCCTACAACGACAACATCCATTCTGCCACCGTTATCTCCTACAACACCAGCAATCAATCATGAAGATGTCTCTACTGTCACCATATTTTATGATCCTGAAAACAACTCTGCCTACCATTCAGAAGGTGTTGCTCCCGTCAGAGCACCAGTTACAATCTTTTATGATCCACAAACAATTACAGTCCCTTCAGCAGCATCAGTCGGTCCGGTCACTGTCACGGTGCCTGGACCAGTACCATATGAAAGCAATAGGGCCATCCCTTGGCACTATGGCTCTGACGTGTACTGCGAAGGAAAAAGAATCACTCTTGAAACATCAACACCTGCACCACAGATAGATAATGTGGGCGGAGGCGGAGGCTTCACCCGAAGCGGACGTCTCTTCGCTCCACCAATTCAAAGACCTACTGCCGAAGCAGAAGCTGCTGCCAAGGCAAAAGGAAAGAGCCCGGTGCAGGAAGAACAAGCCGTTAAAGAAGCCTTGAAGACACCGTTCGATCAAGAAGTTGATGAGTTTATGCGAATCATCAAAAAGAGTGATTACAAAATTGTGGATCAGCTTCACCAAACGCCGTCCAAAATCTCTATCCTCTCACTGCTTATGTGCTCCGAAGCCCATCGGAATGCACTACTCAAGGTCTTGCACGCAGCTTACGTGCCTGAAGAGATTACTGTCAACCAGTTGGAAACCGTGGTTGGAAATGTTACTGCTAGTAATGGGCTAGGGTTCACCAATACTGACTTGACAGCGGATGGCCGCAACCACAACAAAGCCTTGCACATAACCATGGAATGCAAAGGAGCTGTCCTTTCTCATGTGCTGGTGGACACAGGTTCATCCCTGAATGTTTTACCAAAGAAGGCTCTGGTGAAGCTTGAATATGATGGATTGGCATTGAGACCCAGCAACCTGGTGGTAAGAGCTTTTGATGGCTCAAAGAGATCGGTTCTGGGAGAGATTGAACTGCCTGTGACAATTGGCCCACAGACCTTTAAAACTATCTTTTATGTGATGGACATTCAGCCCGCCTACAGCTGTTTGTTGGGTAGACCCTGGATTCACGCCGCCGGCGCAATAACGTCTACCCTTCACCAAAAGTTAAAATATGAGTGGGAAGGCCAAGTTGTTACAATCTGCGGGGAGGAGGACATATTTGTTAGCCATCTGGCTACTTATAAGTATATTGAAATGGATGGGGAAATCCATGAAACAATGAGCCAAGGATTCGAAGCCTTGAATGTCAATGAAGCATCTGCTGTATCTGGGATCTCCATGTCATCATACCAACAAGCCCGGAAGGTTGTTGAGGAAGGAACTGCCCTAGGCTGGGGCAAGGTTTTAGCTGTGGAGGAGAAGAAGGACAAATTTGGGTTGGGTTACAGACCAACTCAACATCGAGCAAAGGCTGCTGGAGAGCCTGGTTTTGTCAGTGGAGGGATGCTTACCCCCGATGCTATCAACTGTCTGGAAGACGAGCTGGAAGAGGAGCGCAACCTGGAGAATTGGATTCGTCCGAAGGCCCCGGGGAGCAGTGTCTCGAACTGGTCTTCCCAGGAAATTATAAGTGTTACTCGAGCAGAGTAATTATTATTTCCTGTATTTTATAAGCATGCATCAAAGTCTTGCATCTTGCCCAAGATGACAAGACTCATTTTGTAATCAGGGCCATCTGTACTTTTGTGCAAACAAGATCAATTAATGAAATATCAGACATCTTTTTGCAAACGAGTCTCTTTTCTTTTCTGTTCACTGTTTTTTTCATTTTTCTTTTTTGTACAAAAAATAAATGGCAGTGTTTTCAAAATGATAACTTCATTTCACTTTTCTAAATAAGACTAAAATCATATCACTAAAACGAACCAATTAAACCCTTGCAGAGAGTGCCATCCTGACAGCACCGACAACAGCACGGCTATGACCTCGTATGACTTTGACAATCCAATCAATCAAGCTGATGAAGGGGTTGATGAAGAATATGAGCTTCCTGAAGAGCTAGCCAGGTTGTTAAGACAAGAGGAAAAGGTTATTACTCCTCACCAGGAGGAGGTTGAAGTGATTAATCTTGGTACAGAGGAAAACGTGAAAGAAGTCAAGATTGGGGCCTGCCTGCAAGACTCAGTGAAGAAGCAACTGGTTGATCTACTTCAAGAGTATGTGGATGTATTTTCTTGGTCATATCAAGACATGCCAGGGTTGGATACCGATATTGTTGTGCACAAGCTGCCTTTGAGAGAAGAGTGCCCGCCAGTCAAACAGAAGCTGCGCCGTACCCGTCCAGACATGGCTATGAAAATCAAGGAAGAGGTACAAAAGCAATGGGACGCCGGGTTCCTTGCTGTAACTAGCTATCCGCCGTGGGTTGCTAACATAGTACCTGTGCCTAAGAAGGACGGCAAAGTAAGAATGTGTGTTGACTACCGGGATCTGAACAGAGCTAGCCCGAAAGATGATTTCCCATTACCTCACATTGACGTATTGGTTGATAATACGGCTCAGTTCTCGGTATTCTCCTTCATGGATGGATTTTCAGGATACAATCAGATTAAAATGTCACCTGAAGACATGGAGAAGACAACATTCATCACACCCTGGGGCACGTTCTGCTACAAGGTAATGCCATTTGGGCTCAAGAACGCCGGTGCAACGTATCAACGGGCTATGGTAACATTATTCCACGACATGATTCATAAGGAAATAGAATGCTATGTGGATGACATGATTGCCAAGTCCCTTACTGAAGAAGACCATCTGGTAAATCTGCTCAAATTATTCAAGCGTCTGAGGAAGTACCAACTGAAGCTGAACCCCAACAAATGCACATTCGGGGTGAGATCTGGTAAGCTGCTGGGCTTTATTGTAAGCGAAAGAGGGATTGAAGTGGACCCTGATAAAGTCAAAGCTATTCAAGAAATGCCTGCACCGAAAACTGAAAAAGAAGTTCGAGGGTTCTTAGGTAGATTGAACTACATTTCAAGGTTCATATCTCACCTCACAGCAACCTGTGAACCCTTGTTCAAGCTGTTAAGAAAAGAACAAACGGTCAGGTGGAATGAAGACTGCCAAAAGGCTTTTGACAAGATCAAGGAATATCTGCAAGAACCTCCAATCCTTATGCCTCCAGTTGAAGGAAGACCTCTAATCATGTACTTGACAGTATTAGAAGAGTCAATGGGGTGTGTGCTGGGCCAGCATGACGAGTCTGGTCGAAAAGAGTATGCAATATACTACCTAAGCAAAAAGTTTACCGACTGTGAACAGCGTTATTCACTGCTCGAGAAAACTTGCTGTGCTTTAGCGTGGGCTGCTCGCCGACTAAGGAAGTATATGTTGACCCACACTACCTTGTTAATCTCAAAAATGGACCCAGTCAAGTACATATTTGAGAAGCCAGCTCTTACAGGACGGGTTGCAAGATGGCAGATGATTCTCACAGAATATGACATCCAATACACTTCTCAAAAGGCCATCAAGGGCAGTGTATTGTCTGAATATCTTGCTGAGCAACCCATTGATGATTACCAGCCTATGAGGTTTGACTTCCCTGATGAAGACATCATGTCCATTAAATCAAAAGATCACGAAGAGCCTATTCACACTGAAGGGCCTGACCCGGAAGAAGAATGGATCATGATGTTTGATGGGGCTGTTAACATGAATGGCCGTGGTGTTGGTACAGTACTCATTACACCCAAAGGAGTTCACATGCCTTTCTCAGCAAAGCTCACTTTCAACTGCACTAACAACGAAGCTGAATACGAAGCTTGCATCATGGGTCTTGAGGAAGCCATTGACCTCAGGATCAAGACATTGACTGTATTCGGAGATTCAGCTTTGGTAATCAATCAAACCAACGGAAAATGGTACACACACCAAGATCATCTGATACCTTACAGGGATTATACAAGAAGGTTATTGACTTTCTTCACAACAGTCAAACTTGAGTATATCCCTCGGGATGAGAATCAGTTTGCAGATGCTCTTGCTACCATTTCATCCATGATCAAAGTTCAAGCTGCTAACTTTGTACCTCAGATTTCAGTATCGAGACTTGATAGACCAGCGTATGTATTTGCAGCAGATGTAGTCAAAGATAACAAGCCTTAGTTCCATGACATTAAGTGCTTCTTGGAGGATCAGACATACCCACCTGGGGCATCTTCCAATAATAAGAAGACCTTGAGAAGGCTTGCTGGAAGTTTCTTTCTGAACACTGATGGATCTTTATACAAAAGGAGCTTTGATATGGTACTCCTCAGATGTGTTGACAAGACGGAAGCAGATTTATTGATGCATGAAGTGCACGAGGGCTCTTTTGGTACCCATGCTGGAGGACATGCAATGGCTAAGAAATTGTTAAGATCGGGCTATTATTGGATCACAATGGATGCAGACTATTGTGCCTATGCCAGAAAATGTCACAAATGCCAGATCTATGCAGATAAAGTGCATGTGCCTCCCAACCCTTTGAACATAATGTCTTCACCATGGCCCTTTGCCATGTGGGGCATTGACATGATTGGCAAGATTGAGCCAACTGCTTCGAATGGCCACAGATTCATCCTGGTCGCCATCGACTATTTCACTAAGTGGGTTGAAGCAGCCTCATATGCAAATGTCACAAGGCAAGTGGTAGCCCGATTCCTAAAAAGAGATATCATCTGTCGGTATGGAGTTCCCGAGCGGATCATTACTGATAATGGTTCCAATCTGAACAACAAAATGATGGCTGAATTATGCCGGGACTTCAAGATCCAACATCACAATTCTTCTCCTTACAGACCAAAGATGAATGGTGCTGTTGAGGCGGCTAATAAGAATATCAAGAAGATTGTGCAGAAGATGGTAATCACCTACAGAGACTGGCACGAAATGCTACCATTTGCCTTGCATGGGTACCGCACATCAATCAGGACATCCACTGGGGCAACACCTTATCAACTTGTGTATGGTATGGAAGCAGTCCTACCAGTTGAAGTTGAATTACCCTCGTTACGGGTATTAATGGATGTCAAACTGAGTGAAGCAGAATGGGTTAGGGCCCGATACGAACAACTGAGTTTGATCGAAGAGAAAAGATTGGCTGCAATCTGCCACGGGCAGCTATATCAGAAGAGAATGAAGAAGGCCTTCGATCAAAAAGTCAGGCACCGAAGATACCAAGTGGGAGATCTTGTGCTGAAGAGAATCCTCCCTCCTCATACAGACCACAGGGGCAAATGGACACCAAACTATGAAGGGCCATTTGTGGTAAAGAAAGTCTTCTCTGGTGGAGCACTGATGCTCAGCACCATGGATGGTGAAGATTTTCCGTCCCCTGTGAATTCAGATGCAGTTAAAAAATACTTCGCATAAAAATGACCCGCTGGACATAAAAACAGAATGTAAGTCCAGGCAAAAAATAGGGCATCCCGGCGAGTCAAAAACAGAATAAAAGACTCGGGCAAAAATAAGGGAAATAAATGAAAAAACGTACACCCGCTGAGTTGAAAAGCCGCATCGGACAACTCAGGCAAAAATGGGTATCCCGATGGATTGAAAACCCGAAAGGGCGATCCATGCAAAACAAGGGAATAAGCGAACAACTGCATTCTGAATTCGTCTGTATTGTCAGCAACTTGGTAAGTTTCGGAAGGATCAAGCTCCGATCAGAATCAACTTTCTCCAGAAAGCAAGACGAGAAGAACGTCATTGTCATACGAGTCATAGCAGGAGAGGAAGCTCCTCAAAGCGTCATCAACACTGCCAGCACTTTATTTCTCAATTTGTAACAGTCTCTTCATTTCAGGAGACATGTTTCCTTGACTGTATCTTGCCAATTCAGGGCACTTGAATTAATAAAATCAGATTTTTCAGTCATGTTTCGTTTTGTATACTTTTATTTCTATTTGCAAAGGATGTCTGATGTCTCTAAAAAATCAATTGCATAAGTACAGATGTTTTTCTCCAAAAAAAATAATAAAATAATAAAACACATGCTTGTAGGGAATATACTTACTCTCGAAAGTACTTAGCTCCTATGACGGAATCCAATAAAGGACACCTCGGGACCATTTGTGCGTTTCCTTGTCTTTGCAGGATTGCAGGTATCCAGAGCTCAACTTGGGGCATGCAAGTTATATCTCAGCAAGTTGGCAAGTTAACGAGAGATCTCAGCATCCGGAGTGCTCTATCCCCAGCTGAGTTGCCTCTCATTACTCTCCCCGGCTGATTTACCAACAGCATCCCCATTCGTGGTACCAATTTTTCTTCCTCAGCAAGATGCAGGAATCAGGGAATCATCTCCCCACAAGCTCCAGCCTCTATCCAGAAGAGCAGCGCATAGAAGATCACAACAGAGTGAAGAAAGCTTCTACAAACCCCAGCTGGGTCCCTCATTTACAAGGATAGGTCTATCAATGACCCATATCCCCAAGCAGATATCATATCATCAGATCTACCAATGATCTTACCCCCAGCTGGGAAGTCCATTTCAAACAGATCAGCCAGAGATCTTCGCAGCAACGGGATCCGAATCCCGGTTTGATATCTTTGCATAATCATGGCATTTGCATCATACTATCCCCTCAGAGCGTAGCATTCCGTCTAATACGGAGCATTACGGCAAAAATCAAACGCATAGCATAATCATAAGTCATGTTCTGAATTAGCACTTGTGAATAATAACCGTTCATCATCTTTGTACAGAAGTCCCCACCAGAGTCCCAGCAAAAGCAGTTGCCTCCCAAATCACAAACACCGTTATATTACCTTTTGATACCCGTCCGTATCATCACTCCCCAGTAAAGCCGCCTGAGCACTCTTTACAAACAAATCACCCGTATCACAAACACTTCCTGGCACCCGTCCGTGTCACATCACCAGCAGAAAGCCAAAGACACCCTCTTTGCACTCACATATACCTATACACACACTTTCTTGACACCCGTCCGTGTCATATCCCCAGCGCAGTCGCCTAGACTTTGTATATCAGATACTTGTTCATATTACACTCTTCTCCTTTTGACGCTCGTCCGTGTCACTTTCCCCAGCAGTTAAATATTCATCTATACCTTACTCATATTTCACTTATACAGATGCTCGTCCGTACCTTGTATACACCATCACTCATATCCCCACAGATTCGACAATAGTCCTTGTTCTTTGTTAACCAGTTGGTACTCGTCCGTACCATCATCTCAGAACATTGCGTCTAATGTTTGTTTCTACCTGATACTCGTCCGTATCATAGTCTTAAGGATGCTCGTCCGCATCTTTAATCCATACACCGTGTCAAACACTTATGCCTTCTTGAATATAGACACCCGTCCGTGTCTACTATTCCCCAGAAGAGTCCCTTCAGATGCAACACTCGTCCGTGTTCTTTGTTAACCCTTTGATACTCGTCCGTATCATCATCTCTGAACACGTGTCAGTATTTGTTTCTACATGATACTCGTCCGTATCATAGTCATAGGGATGCTCGTCCGCATCTTTAATACTATACACAATACCAAACACTTATACTTTCCTTTCTTGGGTGTGAATGCTCGTCCGTGTTCACTATCTCCCCAGTAGATCGCCAACAAAGCATTTTCTTATCTGACACTCGTCCTGTGTCATGATAACCCTGAGAGCAGCCGTACCCTGCTGGGTGGTCGTCCTCCACTTCTTGATGGTCGTCCTCCATCATGCTCGTCCGATGGCCGTCCCCATCGTTGATATTTAGCAGCCGTCCCCTGCTAGGTGGTCGTCCTCCACCCTTTTGATGATCGTCCTTCATCACCTTATCCAATGGCCGTCCCCCATTGTTGATTTTGGTTATCTGACACTCGTCCTGTGTTATGATAAACCTCGAGAGCAGCCGTACCCTGCTGAGTGGTCGTCCTCCACTTCTTGATGGTCGTCCTCCATCATGCTCGTCCGATGGCCGTCCCCATCGTTGACCTTTTCTATCTGACATTCGTTCTATGTCGCAATATTTTCGGCAGCCGTACCCTGCCAGGTGGTCGTCCTCCACCTTTGATGGCCGTCCCCATCATATTTCTTTTATCCCCAACAGAGCAGCCGTCCCCTGCTAGGTGATCGTCCTTCGCCTTTGATGGCCGTACCCCATCATCTGTTTATTTCATTTATTCTTTCACCCGATGGCCGTCCCCGTCGTGGTCCCTTTTCCTTTTTAGCCCGATGGCCGTCCCCATCGTTGGTTACTTTGCTTTACGAACTTGATGGCCGTCCCCATCATGTTTCATTGATCCCCAGAGAATTTTACAGTTTTATCTTGATGGCCGTCCCCATCATAATCTTGTTTTCCCAGCTAGTCGGCCGTCCCCGTCTTGGCTTTACCTCTTATCCCCAGCATGTCGGCCGTCCCCGTCATTGCTCTTTATCCAGCAGTCGTCCTCTGCTTGACGGTCGTCCTCCGTCGCCCACACTATACGATATACTTTATTTTCCTTTACAATCTATATCCCTTTTCTTCTTCATTCTGTGAGTGCAAATTTTGGACTGTCTTTGGTATTCAACCACAAGTTATCTTGTTTGCCTGTTAAGCCGTTGCTTACATCCTGCACAGCTAACTCATGTTTGAATAGGGGCAGCTGTAAACACCCCAAATTTGCCCTCACTCATTTCACCATGGCTTGTGATCATTCTCATATACATAAACACAATCATATCACCTCATATCTCATTTTTGATTCACTGGGTAGTTTCTGAGGCATCTGCACCTAGGGTTTGTGATCTGAGCAATCCCAAAGCTTCTTGAGCCATTCCAAAGGCCACTAATCAACTCAAAGGGGTCCATGTGTGTTCTTATATCATATTCCATCTTCTCAAAGTCAAAAATTCCAAAGAATCACAAGAACTAGGGTTTGAGTGGATGCAGAGCCAGGCTAGACTGCACAGTTGACTTAAAATTAGGGTTTTGGTTTCAAAGGCCATAACCCCAAATTTTTTGGTCATTCTTGTTTCCATTGGTCTCTATTTGGTATAGGGAGTATGCATATCAAGTTTCATGAGGAAATTCCATGGGGAAGTCATCTGATCAAGGGTTGACTTTTCAGACAAGTCAGTGTAAAATCAGGGCATCTGAGGCCCCCAATGACCCAACCAATGGGTGATCTTCATCATTTTGAGTGTATATGATCTTTATTTGATCATGGAAGAAGGTTGAAGTTCATAGAAATCAAGAATTTAGGGTTTTTGCAAAAGTTGACTTTTTGGGCATAGTTGACTTTTCAAGAATGCATCATTTTAGGTCATTTTTCAAGCCTTGATTATTGATCCAAAAATGCTTCAAATGGAAAAACTTTGGTCATGAAAGTTGTAGATCTCATCTTTCCCTTTTCAAAAAGTACAAGAACATGATCAAACTCTTCTTGGATCAAAAGTTATGGTGTGACAAAGTTGGCTAAAATCATTGATTTTCAAGGCATGCCCTAAGTGAGAATTTTGCAAAATCATGAACCAAAGCCAATTGCAACTTCTAGTTCATTTCAAACCACACCACAAACATTCCATAGACCCTAAAAATCAGAATTGGACTAAGGTTTCACATGGTTATGGTTTGTGTAACAAGATTTTTCTCATGAAGTTTCATAAAGTAACAAGTTGCAAAACCACTCATTTCTCTTCACCAACTTGCAGCATTGGTCCTTGAATCAAGCTAGCCCTCTCACCTCATCTTGCTGCGCATCACACAGCCCATGTACTAGCCTAGAAGCTGCCCATACTTTCTCTTACACAAGAGTTGACAAATTGCAAAAGTGGCCTTACCAATCAATAAAGCACATGTCCAATCAACTGACCAATGAGAGAGAGTTATGTGGACAATTTGCAAGCAAGACATAACACAAGGCAAGGCTGAAACATCTCATACACACACATTCACAAAAACACCTCATCTTGCAACTTGCTTCGAATCTGCCTCCACAGCTTGCATACACAAAAACCATCTTCACCAATCAACTCACCTGGCATTATTGAGTAGAAACCACCAAGAGCCAGGCCTGTTTTGAGCAAGAACACCCCATTGCCATCTCTCCCCTCAGCCTGCATTTTCCTTCGAATCTCCCTCTACACACCTCAAACACAAGAACTAACTCCACCAACAATCTCCACTCACCTCACTGACCAGAAACCAACCTTTGTCTTGACCTGAAACACCCCATATCTCAGATACGATTTTCACACTCCCTTGGTCAGAGTTGCTGCAAACTCACTCAGGAGCTTGTTTAAACTCCAACTAAGCATCCAAAGCTTCAAAGGTGGATCATTGGGACCTGATTGAGCCAAAGAATCATCCAAAAAGCTCCTGAATCAAAAGCTCCATCTCAGGTGACACCATGAACTTTTTTTCCAGAACTCATTTCTCTTGTTAAAATCTTGCTGTGTATGTTACACTGATCATTGGGATCCCTTTACTTTTGAAAATAAGCCAGAAATGAGTATGCTATGTTGTTCTGAAAGTTTGACCTAGAATTTTCATTGCTTCGATTCTTGTTTGTGTGTGAGTTTAAACATGATTTGATGATGGATTCGTGCTTAGGGTAGTTGGTAGATGGTTTCTGGAGATTTAGGGCTTCTGATTTGGCCTAGGGAGAGAGATTGATTTTGGGGATGGTCGGAGAAGACGACCGGAACACTGTTCCGGTCGCCTGAATGTGATTAACGGCAGGGTTAGGGTTTTAAGCATTAATTAAGAAATTTGAATCTGGGCCGTGAGATGTGGCGCGCAGTCAATTCCCGCCCTGGTCACTTTGAATCTCACGCGTTGGATCATCATACTTTCACTTATTTCATTTAAAATTCTTTTATTTTCATATTTTTTTCATTTGTTTTGCACAATTAATTTAAAATAGTTAAAAATTCTTAAAAATTATGAAACTTTTTCCTAAGAGTTTAAATAATTTTTAAGACCCAAAAATATTTTTATTTTATTTTTTATCATTTAAAAAGTATTTTTAAATATTTAAAAGATTATTTTTAATTGATTAATGGGAATTAATTAATTAAAAATACTTTTAGGTATTTAAAAATTACAAAAAAATTCATGAAATGTTCTAAGACATTTAGAAACATTGTCCAACCTTCAAACCAAATTTCTTTTTTGATCTTGATGCATTTTAAGAATTTTTCATTGAATTAAATCATATTTTGTGCATTATTTTGATCATAAGTTCAAAAATTCATTTCTGCCTATTTGAGAAGAGTTGGACATTGGTTCTTCTTGCATTGTTTTATGTTTAGCATGTAGTTTCTAAGATAAAATGGCCATGAGTTGTTCTTGCATTTTCAAATTGTTTGGCATTTCTTTTGTTAAGAACCCTAAAAAACCCTAATAACTTAGAAAATTCATAACTTGAGTTTGGTTGAGAGTTGAGAGCTCCCCTTTGGGACTTGATTTAGTATAGGTTTAGGGTTTCTTTGTGTAGCATTTTCCATTTTTTATCTTAGGGTTTGCTTCTGTTTTGGGTTTTTGTTTGTTGTTTGATTCATAAACCCTAATTTGGGCTTTCATTTGCATCCCTCTTGCATTCTCTTGCATAACATGACTTGTCTTTGCATTTTATGCATGCTTGTGTTTCATTTGACATCTTAAGACATATAGAAAGCATGTTTGATCATTGCATCACATATTTGCCATGTCATTTGCCTTGTATGCTTCATAACTTTTCATGTGTATCCATACTCCTTAGCTTGCATCATATGCATCCATGCCCTTGTATGAACATCTCCATGCCTTGCCTCATGTTTGCAGCACCTCATAACATCATAATCATCATCAACATGCTTCTGGTTTTGCTTAGCATCATACCATTTCATCTCATCTTGCATTGCATTGCATTTCTTTCTAACATTTCAGGTGGTAAGTAAACGTGAGAAGTGAATTTGCCTTCACTTCTCATACCTTTTCTTTTCATCTCCCTTGCATCCATTGCTGCATTTCTACTTGTGTTTGAGTTTGAGCTTGCTCATTCTTGTCCCTACCACTTTCTTTCTTCAAGTGACTTGACTTCTTGATTGAAGCAAGTCACTTTGCTTCTCTTGATCTTGTTCATCTGCTTCCTGGTGGTTCCATTGAAGATTTCTCTTAAAAACCTCACAAACCTTAGGAACAACCAAGCATGACAATGATTAGGGTTTTGATTAGTCTCCCCTCTTAGTTTTACCTTTTTGTCTCTTTTGAGTCTTCTCTTCTCATCTCATAATCAGGGACTAAACCCTAAAGGCTTTAAGGCTTTGTGGTTAAGCTTATGCCTGCATCCTTCTATTAGGATGGAGTGTATAACTTTAATCCTAAGTGTTAAACCCTTAATGTGTTTAAATCCTTTAATCAATCCATCTAATAATCATCAAGACATCAAGCTTGTAACTTGGGCCTTGCATTAGGGTTCTATTTCTTCCTTAATTGGTTAAGAAGGACTAACCCTAGTGTTAATGGACAAGTCCCCCCCAAGTTGTCTTACAAATCATAAAACTCACTTCTTCATCTTACCATTAAATAAATTCACTTAATCAAAGGCTTGTTTCGTCATGAGTTTAATCCCTAATCATGGATTAAGTTGAGGAGCTTTCCTCAGCTTAAACATTCTCATCTATTATCCTTCTATTAGGATGGTGTAATGAGTCTGTTTAATCCTTGATTATGGCTTAACCTCATTACTCAACACTAAACAAAACCACAAAAAACATCTAATTAATCACAAGTGGGTTAATGATCCTAAACCTATACCAAAGGTGATTAAGTGTGAGAATCTGACTTCACACTTAAGGTACTCTCATTACCCCTAACCAGAGGGAAGATGTGATGAGTTTACTAAATCCATTGGTTTAGGCTTAAGCTCATTAACTTATGACAAATTCCAGAAGCAATAAAAGACTGAAAACTCAAAAACAAACAATAATCGTCTCCTTCGGGATTCTTTTCTCATCATCTTCACTCACAATCGAGAACTTGCTTCTTCCGTCTAATGCAAGACAGTTTGCATCTGTGCCAGACAGATCATACACTTGAGCATAGGCAAGTAAGCAGTTCACAAGTCAATTCATCTTTCAGTCTCTTCGGGTCGAACTACGGTGTTCTGACTTCCTCATTGCACGAGAGGATACGTAGGCATAACTTAACAGTTATCGAACAAAAGTCTCTGTTCATTCCCCCTCTTTCCAGCTTCATTCTTTAAGCCTCATATTCTTGAGCATTTCATTCTTGTCCTTACACTGACACATCATTTACACACTTTACACTTCCTTTACACTGACACCTGTACATTCTTTTCCAGCTATTTTATACACAAATTGCACTGACACTACCCCTTTAAAACACAAATCTTTCAAGCGTGGATCCCGTCGAGTACGGCGGACAATCTGGGTGCTAATACCTTCCCAGGTTGTAACCAACCCCCTTTCTCAGTCTCTCTGGTTCGCAAACCGTCTTGTCCATTTCTTTCCAGGCCTATGCAGCATTGCCTTTCCTCCGGGATAAAAATGCCTAGCTGGCGACTCTATTCATTCTCCAGTGAGTTCACGGCTGTGTGTTCTCACTGTCCCTCTTCGCCGACCGTTCGCGTCTGTACCCCTATTTGACCCTGCGTCATTTAGCGGGAGCGACAACCTCTAATTCTTGTTTCAATTTCTACTTCTTAGTTCTTAATTCATTCTTAAATTTTGAATTTAAATTTTATTTCCATTTCATTTGCAAAGTTTTTTATTATTTCCATTCTCAATTCCAATTTTATTTCCACTTTTATTTCTTCTTCCAAGTTTATATTATAAGTGTTTAATTTTAGTTCCAATTTCTATTTCCAATTTCTATTCAAGTTCCAATTTAATTCCAAATTCCATTTTCAATTTTCAATATTTTAAAATCAAGTTCCAAGTCATGTTCAAGAATCATTTCCAATTTCAATTCAAAAATCAATTCCAATTTTAAAATTTCAAATTCAATCCCATGTCTATACTATCATACACATATTTCATTATTTCTCATAACTCATTCATAGTGTTCAAACTTTGTTTTTTTTGAGCCATTTATCATTCACATAATCACATAAAATTCATTCAATATTTCATAAATTCAAATTCCATACATAGCCATATTCCATATCAATGTTACAATTACATAGAAAAAAAAGAAAGAAAAATGCAGCAACAAAACAGCCCACAAGGTACAATTCAGCCTGCACCATTTCACCCACAAAGCACCAAAATTTAGCAGGACCACAAGGCAATGCAGCCTGCTCCATACAGCCCCCCACAGCAGCATGCAGCCACCAACAACCCTGCTACAGCCTCCCACTACTGCTGCAAAATCAGATTTGTTGTCCCCTTTCCTCCAACCCTTCACCTACAAGCAACAACACAAAATTCAGCATAAAACCACATCAAAACAGCTCACAAAACACACACAAACTCAGCCTCAAAAATCACTACAAACAGCACACAAAACAGTCCCAAAAACTGCCATCATTACACACAAAAAACACTACAATTCAGCCCCTGAAACAACACAATTTCAGCCATATAAACAACTGAAAACAGCCACAATACAACAAAAAAAAACCCACACAGAACAGCCCTCATAACAGCTCAGAACAACTCACAAATCACCCAAAAAACACTGTTATATTAGAGAAATTCAACCAAAAAATTCAGCCATACACCACTGTTACATCAAAAAAAAACAGCCATCAAACCAGTCTAAAAAACACACACCAAAAGCCACTGTTACATTAACCAAAAATCACTACAAAGCCAACCCAAAGGTCCATAAAACAGCTACAAGAATCATTACAAAAACAGCCCCAAAACAACTCACAAAAACACACAAGAACAGCCCTAAGAACATCCTGCAACAGCATTCAAATCTCACACAACAACAAAGAATTTCAGACAAACAGCAAGGAGAAGAAGGAGGTTTACCACTTGCGGATTCGTCACCACGATAACATTCGGGTCGGTATTGTCCTCTTTTCCTTCACCTTTTTCTTCAGCATTTTGTTCATAATTAGTTTTCCTTTTTTTAGTTTCATTTCAAATTTAAAATCTGCATACACCAAAACAAAACTTAATAAACCTTCACAAACTGTTTTAGCCGAAACCAAACAAACCTCAAAACCGCTTACCACTGCAGCTCTTCTTTCGACTTCACAAGAATCACCATAGCCCTTTTTTAAACTCTCTTCGAACAAGCCGCTCTATGCACACAGCTCCTATACTTTCCATTTGTTATAATCTGGTGTCAAAGTAAACCTACCACCATCCGAAATTACCCTAGACAACCACCTTCAATCTTCTGCCGCCGAAACACCTCCACTTATCACAACAAAGTCAGCCACAAATCTGCCACAAACCACCTTCAAAACCTTTGAAACCCACCTCGAATCCACCGTATGAAACCTGAAACACATCAAAAGCACAAAGGTCATCTCCATTCTTCACCAACCCAACAACAACGAATCCGCACCTCTACCACTATCACCTTCCGTAACCTATTAAAAATTCCAAAAAAAACCTTAAGATCCAAACACAGAAAATCGTTCATCTTCTAATATCAAAACTCACCCATCCGTTACCCTCAACCAAACCACTGTGATTTATGAGCGATTGAAGCCAAACCCCTTTTGCCATAGCCAAAACTCAGAAACTCACCGAAAGCACCACAAGCCCTTCACCGAAACTCAGCCAAGCAAAACCTGTAAAAAGCCAAAAAACCGAATAATCACCATAATCTAAACTCAGCCAGCATCAACCAAAACTATATACAAACTTACCAATTTTCCGACATGGAAAACCGCCATATTTGTTGCTGCTACTCATCTTCTCCATAACCCTTCAAACACACAACTTCATCCTTCAACCCTCTGCCCTCCACTGAAACCGCACAACAATAACCGCTGTCATCACTGAACCGAAAATCCGCCGCCAATATCCACCGAAATCCAATCCTGTGCAAACCGTAAACAACCAGCCATCACATAAACACAAACAGAGATTCATGAACTCAAATCAACAAACCAAAAACAAAACAGAGCCTGTCCAAAACCATCAACCAATAAAACACCAACCCGCAAACCGATAAACTGAAGCCATCTCCTTCACTGAACGCAAAACCTTTCCAAACCCCAGTACCTCATCGCAAACACAAACACACCCTCTATCACCCTTGTCCTCTTCTTTAAACTCAGCCATAACCACCATACCGAAACGTAT
This sequence comes from Lathyrus aphaca, assembly GCA_963966055.1. NCBI lineage: Eukaryota > Viridiplantae > Streptophyta > Magnoliopsida > Fabales > Fabaceae > Lathyrus > Lathyrus aphaca. Next base: position 342,856,812 of record OZ014523.1, on the reverse strand, counting down.
CAATCCTGCAAGATCAAAACAATCTTCAAACTAAAAACCTCACAGAACCAAACAAAACAAAATAGAAACCAAAACACTTGAGACAACCACAAACCTCAGACATACTTCAAACCTCAATCCATCCGCGACTACCACCGAAACAGCAAGCCAAATCCGTCCGAAACAAACCTTCACAAGCTTAAAACAACACAAACCAGATCCAAAAACTCACCGTGAAGCAGAACACCACTGCGCAAAGCAGCACAACCCTCACCTTTAACCGTCTTCTGACTTCAAACTCAGAAAACCGAAACCTTTACCTCCTTCAAACCTTTCGCCACCAAACCGTTAAACACCTTCAGCCACCTTAAACCGCCGAAACTCTGAACCAATCCACCGCTTAACTTTTACCATCTTCATCAACACAAAGCCCTCCATTCATCGATCTTAATCAGAACCTGTGAATCATCCTTGTTCATGTAAGCCCATGACCTTTCAACACAAACTACAAACAGAAAACAAAAAAGATGAGTTTTGAATCTAAGCCGAGACAGAGAGATAGAAATCCGCCAACACCCAAACTCACCTTCAAACATTTTTCACAAACAACCTCCTTCCAATCTCAGCATTTCCATAACCATTATATCTCATCTTCATTAATCTTCAAAAAAACTGAACCTCCAAACCACACAAACAGAAACCCCAAACTCAGAAAACCGAAATCAAACCCTCCGCCGAACAAACCATCACAACCAGCCCTTACCGCCGCCCAAAGCCATTATCTCTTACCTCACTCACCTTTCCGCCGCCGTGAAACTCAAAAACCAGAAACAAATCCTCATTTTCATCACCATAGCCAAACCAGACCTGCTATAAACCTTCCACCTTCACCGAATCCAAAGCCGCAGGCCACCAAGCGAACCTACTGAACCATTATCCTCTACTCACCTTCGAACCAACCTGCAACCTATTCTTCTTCAAACAAAACCAGACGAACCAATCAAAAACCGCGCCTCACCGTGAGCCAATACAAACCTGAAACAAAACCGCAAAAAACTCAGGCGCAAGAATCAACCGTGAAACCAACCTGTGAAACCCAACTCGCCTGAGCAAAACACCATTGAAATCTGTGATTGAACTTCTCACGATTTCCTCCACTGTTGGCCGCCACTCTTTCAACACCTCTCATCACCGGCCAACTTTCCGAAACAAAAGCTACCCCTATCCGCGACCCAAACACCAGCCACCACCCAAATCACTTCGCCGACCATCTCCACCGTCACCACCGCGCGAGCCAAGAGAGAGGGCCGTCGAGAGAAATGGAGAACCATAGCCGCGACCTCACCGTCGGAACCCCAATAACCCCAAACCGAGCGAACCGCCAATCGCCGAGAGATTGAGAAAGAGTGAGGAAAGACAGAGAGTTTGAGAGAGAGAGACAAGGCCGTGAGTGAAGGAAAGAGCGGCGATTGAGACAGGGAGTTCACCGTGAGAGTGATGAATTGAAAAACGGAGGGTGGGTTTCGTTTTTTTCCGCCTCCTGGGAATAAAATGGATTGCGTTTCTTTTTTGTTTTTTTTCCAAAACACCTGATGCATAAGTTCCCCTGTTTCTAACCTTCCATTTTCATTTTATTTAATTTAAATGAATTTTTGTTTATTTATTTTCTTAAGCTTTATTTACTGTTTTTTTTATGCATATATTAGCCCTTGGGCCTAGCCCATCATGATTCAGCCTGCTATACATCTCCTGATTTCGGCATACACCCCTCCTTTCTTTATTTTATTACTTTTTATTTTTCATTTATTAACTATTATTATCTTGTCTTTACTTTAAGTTCTTATAGCCTAGTTTTTCTATTATTTTTATTTGACAATAGTTTCTTTGTTAAAAAAAATGTTTTAAAAAAAATGTGTTATTAATTTTTAGTTTTATTTGGGCCGATGATATGACAAAAAGTCACGATAAATCGTTTCCGATTAATCGTGACCAATATGAGGCCATGTTTTTATTTTATTTATTTTATTCTATTTAATTTATTCTATTTCAATTTATTTCACTTTATTTATTTATTTATTATTTATTTCTCGCACTCTTAGACCATATTAACTCCATTTCAAAAATAATAAAATTCCTTGGTCCAACGCCAAGTGAACTTCACATACACTCACACACGTAAGTCGGTCGTTTCACGATCGCCATCTGCACATTCTTTACACTTCACAGCTTTCCAACTTAAACAAATTGACGCACCACGCTTGTTTTCCACCCCCGCATTCTCGATCCATATATCGAGCCACAGCCCGGTTACTAAGCCTTTGTCTTATATTTCTATTTACTTTATCCAATTTTTGCGAGTAGCAACCTATGCCTTAGACTTAGGAGCCTGCACCCTCATTTATTTACTTTCGTTTATGCTTGAATCCAAAAGGGAAAGACTCCTGCAGTTGACTCAATGTCATAGGAAGTTTAGCCATCCCTAGTTACCATTTTGACCTTAGCAATTAGGTCCCGTTTCTTTTTCTTTGACCTTAGCATTTAGGTCCCTCATCCTTAGGCCCTTAGCCATTAGGTCCTTAGTGTTTTATTTTATAACTTTTTGTGACTTTGTTAAGTCACGTGAGTGTTTGCCATAACACTTACCTTCCCCCGCGAACCTTGAGCGTAACCAAGTGTTCGTTAATCCTTAGGAGAACTACGAGTGCTCTGATTCTATACCCGATACGTAGGCATCGATGCGATGTTGTGCGAGCACCATTAGAAATAAAAACCTTAGGTTCCCATTAGTTTTAGCAAGCAATAAACAACAAAAATACAAATATTAACAAGAGGTTCCCGTAGGATACTGCGGATGCTTAGGATGCTAACACCTTCCCTAGGTATAATCAACCCCCGAACCTAGTTTCTCCTCATTTAGGGTTTTTACGATCTTTTTCCCTTTTCCCTTTGGATTAAATTAAAGTCGGTGGTGAACACATAAAAGTTTTGCGATTCAAGCTCACTTAATAGCTTGGTATCCGATTCTCACCGCAACATTAATCATGTCATTAAGTGTAGTTTGAATCTGATGCGTTGGATCTGTTGACTTGGTTGACCTGGCGCGTGTTTGTGTGGCTCAGATGCACTCATTTTGCCCTAATCTCAATTAATTAATTCATAAACTCAGTTTAGTCAAGTTTGAATGTGGACCATTGATCTGCGCGCGTAGTCAACAGCTTCTTCCCCAGAACCCATCCTGGCCATCCATTGCGTTTACTTTTCTTTTTTCTTTATTTTTATTCCATTTATTTTACATTTCTTTCTCCATTTATTTTAAAATAGTAAAATTTATTCAAAAAATCTGAAATTTTTTATACAAGTTATTATTTAATTTCAGAACACAAAAATATTTTTATTTTTATTTTTTGCATTAAAAAAGTATTTTTAAATATTTAAAAGTTTATTTTTAATCAATTAATGAGAATTAATTTATTAAAAATACTTTTAGGTATTTAAAAATCACCAAAAAATTCATGAAACATTTAAAAACATTTAGAAACATTGTCCAACCCTCAAACCAAATTTATTTTTTGATCTTGATGCATTTTGAGAATTTTTCATGGAATTAAAATCATTTTGATGCATTATTTTGATCCAAACTTCCAAAAATCACTTCTGCCTAACCATGAGGAGTTGGGCCTTGATTCTTTTTGCATTGCATTGTGTTTAGCATGAAGTTTGTGAGATTAAATGGTCATGATTTGATCTTTCATTTTCCATTTGTTTGGCATTTTTCTTGTTAAGGAACCCTAAAACCCTAGAAAACCTAGGAAAATCATAACTTGAATTAGGTTAAGAGTTGGAACTTCTCCTTTGGGCAGTGAGTTAATATAGGTTTAGGGATCCTTTGAGTGTATTTTCAATTTTTTGTCTTGGTGTTTGCTTCTGATTTTGGTTTGTGTTTGATGCTTTGATCATAAACCCTAATTTGGGCTTCCATATGCATCCATCTTGCATTTGCATTCATACCTTGACTTGCCATGACATTTTATGCATCCATGTGATTCATCTGACATCATAAGACATGTTGAAAGCATGTTTGATCATTTCATCTTGCATTTGCCATGTTGTATGCCATTTGCACTTCATAACTTTTCATGTATGTTCATGCTTCTTAACTTGTTTCATTTGCATCCATAAGCTTCTATGATCATCTTCATGTTTTGGTTCATGTTTGAAGCATCTCATAGTATCATTATCATCTCACACATGCTTCTGGTTTTGTTCCTCATCATGCCATTTCATTTCATTTTGCATTGCATTGCATTTCTTTTCTAACCTTTCAGGTGGTAAGTAACTTTGAGAAGTGAATTTGCCTTCACTTCTCACATTTTCTTTTCATCTCTCTCTTATGCACTCATGCTGCATTTTGTTATGTGTTTGAGATTGAGCTTGCTCATTCTTCTTCTTCTCACTTTCTTTCCTCAAGTGACTTGACTTCTTAAATGAAGCAAGTTACTTTGCTTCTCCTGATCCTTTCATCTGCTTCCTGGTGGTTCCATTGAAGACTTCTCTTGTAAACCTCACAAACCTTAGGAACAACCAAGCATGACAATGATTAGGGCTTTGATTAGTCTCCCCATTTAGCTTTTACCTTTGTGTCTCTTTGAGTCTTCTCTTCTCATCTCATAATCAGGGACTAAACCCTAAAGGCTTTAAGGCTTTGTGATTAAGCTTATGCCTGCATCCTTCTATTAGGATGGAGTGTATAACTTTAATCCTAAGTGTTAAACCCTTAATGTGTTTAAATCCTCTAATCAATTCACTTAATAATCATCAAGACATCAAGCTTGTAACTTGGGCCTTGCATTAGGGTTCCAATTCTTCCTTAATTGGTTAAGAAGGACTAACCCTAGTGTTAATGGACAAGTCCCCCTCAAGTTGTCTTACAAACCATAAAACTCACTTCTTCATCTTATCATTAACTAAAATCCACTTAATAAGGGCTTTGTTTTGTCATGAAGTTAATCCTTAATCATGGATTAAGTTGAGGAGCTTTCCTCAGCTTAAACATTCTCACCTATTATCCTTCTATTAGGATGGTGTAATGAGTCTGTTTAATCCCTGATTATGGCTTAACCTCATTACTCAACACTAAACAAAAACAACAAAAACATCTAAATAACCACAAATAGGTTAATGATCTTAATCCTACACCATGGTGTTTAAGTGTGAGAAGCTGACTTCACACTTAAGGTATTCTCATTACCCCTAATCAGAGGGAAGATGTGGTGAGTTTACTAAATCCATTGGTTTAGGCTTAAGTTCATTAACTTATGACAAACTTCAAGAAGCAATAAAAGATTGAAAACACAAAAACAAACAATAATCGTCTCCTCCGGGATTCTTTTCTCATCTCATTCACTCATAAACGAGAACTTGCTTCTTCCGTCTAATGCAAGACAGTTTGCACCTGAGCCAGACAGGTCATACACTTGAGCATAGACAAGTAAGCAGTTCACAAGTCAATTCATCTTTCAGTCTCTTTGGGTCGAACTACGGTGTTCTGACTTCCTCATTGCACGAGAGGATACGTAGGCATAACTTAACGGTTATCGAACAAAAGTCTCTGTATATTCCCCCTCTTTCCAGCTTCATGCTTTAGCCTCATGATCTTGAGCATCTTATTCCTGTTCCTACACTGACACTGTATATATCACACTTTGCACTTCTTTTACACTGACACCTGTACATCTTTTCCAGATACTTTATACACAGATTGCACTGACACTACCCCTTTAAAACACAAATCTTTTTAAGCGTGGATCCCGTCGAGTACGGCGGACAATCTGGGTGCTAATACCTTCCCAGGTTGTAACCAACCCCCTTTCTCAGTCTCTCTGGTTCGCAACCGTCTTATCCATGTCTTTCTAGGTCTATGCAGCATTGCCTTTCCTCCGGGATAAAAATGCCTAGTTGGCGACTCTTTTCATCTCCAGTGAGTTCACTGCTGTGTGTTCTCATTGTCCCTTTCGCCGACCGTTCGCGTCCGTACCTTTATTTGGGCCATTCCCATTTATCGGGAGCGACAGCTTGGCGACTCTGCTGGGGATACCTTATACTGTAACCAGGGCTTCTGGTTCCTTTTGTGGGTTCCTCCTAGCGCTTGATTGATTTGTTTTTACTGGGGTGTTATGTGCTATCTGTGTTTGTATATTTGTATTTATTTTTGCTTTATGTACAGTTGTTTTACTGCTTTCTTTATAGCTTTGCATTATATCATATTGTCATACTGTGCTGGCTGGATTTGTTTGTTTGCTTTGGTGGGTGGGTGTTCTATTGAGAGTTGAGGTCCTACACCTAGGACCTGAGTGACACCTAGGCTAGAGTGGTTCATATTCTTTCCCATTCCATCTCGGTCTGGTGCGGGAATATGAAACACGGTTCAGATATGGGTTTCTTCTTGAGAACTCTGTGTTGCAGATTTCCTGCAATGCTAGGGCTATCTGGGAAGCCTGCTAAGTCTGGATGACCTTTAGTTTTGACCTTCAGAAACTGAGGTGAATTAGAGGAGGAACTTTTATGGTTATTGTAAACACTGTACCTCCGGGTTAGAAGTGTTTACACTTCTCATAACTGATCCAAGTCTGAGGATCCTTGTTTTAGAACACCACCTGTGAGGGGGCTGGGTTGTTTACAGGTTTGCAGGTACCCTTGACCTCAGCATACCCTGTTACTTTGTATGATTAAGAGTACTCCATGTTGGAACAGTTCTTGTGATTCTAAACCCTGGACATGTGACTCTTTATTTGAGTCCCCCACCTTGGTTACTGGACTTATAGACCTCCATCTGGATTTCTTGAACACACCTGGACTTATATCAGAGCAGTTGATCAGATCCAGCTCAGTCACAAACCCTTGCATATCATTTGCATGTATCATCATTGCATCATTTTGACATTTGCTTATTTGTTTTTCAGGGTATCCATACTTCATTTTGGCTTGGTTTTGACCCCATCATCAGTATAGACCTATCTTCATCAGCATCTGCTTCAGCTATCAGCTACCTGCTTCAGTCACCTGCACCAGCCAGTCAGTGGCCCATCTTCAGTGTTATCATCAGCACCTGTCTCAACCCTTCTTCAACAACATGGCACCTAAAAAGAGTAACATCTCCTACCACTTCTTTCAGCCTGAGCTAGCTGACATCAGGAGGATTCAGACCCTGATCACTCCAGACCATATACCACTGTTTAGAGAACACTATGTAGGCATACTAGATGTGGTTATGGATCTGGACCCTTCACAGAGGAGCCTGATTCATACTTGTCTGCAATTCTATGATCCCCCTCTGAGGTGTTTTACTTTTCAGGATTTTCAGTTGGGCCCTTTATTGGAAGAGTACTCATCATTGGTTGGTATACCTATCAGGGGTGGAGTCCCTTTCAACCCTGAGATGGTCTTTCCTAGTAATGAGGAGATAGCAAAGGCATTGCATCTGGAACCAGTTCTGATTGGGCAGCATATGACTACTAAGGCTGGAATCTCTGGCCTGCATCTGGATTTCTTGATCTCTCAAGCTACCCTGAAAGCTTCTTTGGGAGAGTGGAAAGCAGTCTGTGCTTTATTGGCCCTGAGCATATATGGGATTATATTATTTGCAGATGAGCCTAGATTCATTAGCAAGAATGCAATCCATCTTTTCATCCTGAGGAACCCAGTGCCCACTTTATTGGGGGATTTCTACTACTCAGTGCACCAGAGGAATGAAAAGCAGAGGGGGAGATTAGTAAGGTGCTGTGCTCCTTTGTTCCATACTTGGCTTCTCAAGCATTTGCCCAAGACAGATGCATTTTTGAACCCTCATCAGCAGAGAAACTGGGCTAGAAGACTCACTGCTTTAACTTCAGCTGATATCAGGTGGTGCACTCAAAGCACAAAGGGCAGGGATATCATTACCAGTTGTGGGCAGTTTCCCAATGTACCCCTAATAGGAGTTAAGGGTTGCATTAATTACAACCCTCTGCTGTTCAAAAGACAACTGGGCTATGCATTGGTCCACACTCCTAAGGCACAAGACTTGGCTGAGACTCTTTACTGTGAGAACAAGCCTAATCTGGCTATTGTCAGGCAGGCAGCCTGGGCCTGGGACAATGTTCAAACTAAAGGAGTAACCATTTTGGGGAAGTGCAACAATGTGGCATCAGCACAGTACTATGAGTGGTCCCATGCCAGGGCTCAATTTTCTGGGATGCCCTTTACCATGGAGGATATGCCTGGATCATCCTCAGCACCACCTCCTGCCACTGTTAGCTTAGAGGAGTTTGAGAGTTTGAAAGAAAGAAATGAGAAGTTGACTCAAGCTCTACAGAAGACCCTCTGGGAGAGGAGTGATGGCAGGTTGGATATTGAAAGATTAGAAAAGTTGAAGGTGGAGCATCTGGCTAAAATTGAGAAGTCTGAGGATTACATCAAGAAGTCTAGGGCTGGAGAGCAAATTCTGAAGAATGCTTGCAAGGAAGCCCAGTTCCAGAAAGCCAGGACTGACTTGTATCTGAAGGAGAGTCAAGCTAGGTGGGTCAGGATCACCGAAGCTCGTACCCTGGAAGATAAGAGGACTCAGGACAAGATCGAGCAGCTGGAAGCTAGTGCAAAAGAGCAATAGGAAGCCCTGGCAGCAGCCCAAAGGGAGATATCAGAGCTGAAGATCAGAGCTGGAGTGAAGAGGTCAAAGGACCAGAGTCAACACAAGAAGCTAACTGCAGCTGTTACTACCCGGAATCTCCTTATCAGGAATCTCACGGAGCGTCCAGCTGATCCTGTGACTGAAGCACTTCTCAAGGAAGTTCAGGAGGATGAGTTTGGTCTTGGTGTCTGACTTTTGCTTGTTGTTGCTTTCATTTCATGTACCTTTATTTTCTTGTAATGTATTTTGACCCCTCAGAGGGCATGTTTTGTAAAGAACAAATTATGTATCATTTGCTTTCTTGTAATATATGTGTCAGTTTGTTCCATTTAAGTTCTTTTCAAGCAACATCAACAGTATCTTCAAGGGTCTGGAAAGGTCAAAACCAAGTGCCAAGACCAGATACCTTTGAAACAAATAAGCATATTGCATTGCATGCCAACCCTTTGTTTGTTTTGTAGGTTTATTTTTGTTGTTGCTAACTCTGTTGTGATATTCAGGAACTATTGCTCGGCGTCGGGTATTTCCACTCAACCGTCCACACCGATATCCAACCCGTAACAACCTTCCGGGCATACAAATGGATCAGGTACAACAGGACCTTGCAGAGGTCAGAAACCAAATGGCCAACGAAAGATTGGAAATGAGAACTCAGATGACGCAGTTTATGGAAGTGATGAACAATATGGCTCAGAGCCAAGAGAGATTGAGAGCAATGGTAGAAAGGCATAATCAAGAAGATCCCCATATAGGGACTGCTGGGACAAGCAACAATGAGAGGGTCCAACCTCATGTCAACCCCCCTGTATTTGGACCCCACCTTCATCCGGAGATCAACATTCCTGCTAATGTTCAAGGGACTGCCACTGCAGGCAGAGTGCTGCAAGAAGACCCCCAGGAGGATCAGTTCACAGTAATGGGTGCTGGGGAAGAATCCTATGATAGAAGGCTGGATGAAATTGCTGAAAAATTAAGATCCTTGGAGTCTCAAAACTCTTTGGGTTTTGATGTTATGGACATGGGCTTAGTGGACGGGGTCAGGATTCCCCATAAGTTTAAGCCTCCTTGTTTTGAAAAATATAACGGGACTTCTTGCCCACGGACCCACTTACAATCATTTCTGGGGAGGTTGAAAGCCTATACCATGGACGAGAAGCTATGGATGTTTTATTTTGAGGATAGCTTAACTGGAGCGTCAAGGGAATGGTACTCCCATCTGACTAGAGCAACCATCAGGTGTTGGAAAGACCTGGCAGAGGCCTTCATCAGACAATATCAGTATAATCTGGATATGGCACCCAACAGGACCCTCCTGATGGGGATGTCACAGTCATCCAGGGAAAGCTTCCGCGAGTACGCCCAGAGGTGGAGGCAGCTAGCTGCTGCTGTCCAACCACCTATGTCAGAGAGGGAGATGGCAGATATGTTTATGAACACCCTCCAAGGAACATACATTGACAGGCTAGCTGCCTTTTCTTCTACCAGCTTTGCAGATGTTGTTATAGCGGGAGAGAGAATTGAGAGCCTGTTAAAGATGGGCAAGATTTCTGACAACGGTGCCAGCTCATCCAGTAATACAAGGAAGCCTTTTGCGGGCCCAAGAAGAACTGGTGAGACCAATGCTATCCATACCAACAGGGGCAGGCCCCAATATGTTCATAGGTCTGTGGCAGCAGTCACCATTCCCGCTCCAATTCATCCACAACCAGCTTATCAACCACAACAGCAAAATTATCAGCAACAAACTCAGTACCCTCCTCAAAGAAACTACAACAACACCAACAACAACAATCAGCAAAGACCGTTCCAACAGAGATCTTCTCAGGCCAATAGGGTGATCGATCTGATCCCTATGCCGTATGCCACATTACTGCCACAACTCCTGAAACTCAACCGGGTTGAGCTAAGGACGTTGGCACCTCCAGATCCCACCAGTCTACCCAGAAATTATGACTCCAACGCCAGATGTGCTTTTCACTCGAATGCACCTGGCCACAGTACAGAAAAGTGCAGAGCCTTGCACATGAAGGTACAGGACTTGGTAGACTCTAAAGCGCTGAACTTTGCACCACCACCAAATGTTAACAAGAACCCTATGCCAAACCATGGTGGCCCCAGAATCAATGCTATTGAAGAAGACAAGCCGTCTTACTTGATAACCAGTGTGGGTCAGATTCGGACACCGTTGGTAGAGATCAAAGCTCAACTCCTTGAATGTCAAATGTTCCCGGGATGTGAGCTAGGGTGTGCTTATTGCAACATTTCAGTGAATGGTTGTGATAACTTGAGAGATGGCATAAATGGTCTCATCCAAAGTGGCCTGCTTCAAATCACAACATCGATTCCTACCAATCCAGCAATCTCATCAGCAACAATTCCCGTGTCTTCTACAAATGCAACAACCATTGTTCCAAACAACTCTTCAATTTCATCAACAAATGCTTCATCTGTCACTTCAATGGACCAGATATCAGCAAACACCCCTTCTATAACTTCAGCACCACTTCATTCAGAAACTCCTACAACAACAACACCCATCCTTCCAACAATGTCTCCTCCAACTTCAACAGCAAATGTCTCGACGGTTACAATTTATTATGATCCTGAAAATGATTCCGCTTATAACTCACAAAATGTCACTCCCATCAGAGCACCAGTCACAATATACTATGATCCACAGACTATCACAGTCCCTTCTGCAGCTGCCATCAGTCCAGTCACTATCACAGTGCCTGGGCCAGTACCTTATGAAAGCAGTAACGCCATCCCTTGGCATTACGGCTCTGATCTATACTGCGAAGGACAGAAAATCACTTTTGAATCATCAACCCCTGCACCACAAATAGATAATGTGGGAGGAGGCGGAGGCTTCACTCGAAGCGGACGTCTCTTTGCTCCACAAATCCAAAGACCCACTGCCGAAACAGAAGCTGCTGCCAAGGCAAAAGAGAAAAGCTTGGTGCAGGAAGAGCAAATTGTCAAAGAGGCTTTGAAAACACCCTTTGATCAAGAAGTTGATGAATTCATGAGAATCATCAAGAAAAGTGATTACAAAATAGTGGATCAGCTTCACCAGACGCCTTCCAAGATCTCTATTCTATCATTGCTCATGTGCTCCGAAGCTCATCGGAACGCACTACTAAAAGTCTTGCACGCAGCTTATGTGCCGGAAGAGATCACCGTCAATCAGTTGGAAGCTGTGGTTGGAAATGTTAATGCTAGTCATGGACTAGGGTTCACCAACACTGATTTGACTACGGAAGGCCGCAATCATAACAAGGCTTTGCACATTACCATGGAATGTAAAGGTGCAGTTCTTTCCCATGTGCTGGTAGACACAGGATCATCCCTCAACGTCTTACCTAAAAAAGCCCTTGTGAAGCTAGAGTATGACGGATTGGCATTACGGCCCAGCAACCTGGTAGTGAGAGCCTTTGATGGTTCTAAGAGATCGGTTCTGGGAGAAATTGAGTTGCCTATAACGATTGGCCCACAAACTTTCAAAACGACCTTCTACGTGATGGATATACAGCCTGCCTACAGCTGTCTATTGGGTAGGCCATGGATTCACGCCGCTGGCGCCGTGACCTCAACCCTTCACCAGAAGTTAAAATTCGAGTGGGAGGGTCAAGTCGTTACTATCTGTGGAGAGGAGGATATTTTTGTTAGCCACCTGGCTACCTATAAATACATTGAGATGGATGGGGAGATCCACGAAACAATGAGTCAAGGGTTTGAGGCCTTGAACATAAATGAAACTTCTGCTGTACCTGGAACCTCAATGACATCTTATCAACAAGCCCGGAAGGTTGTTGAAGAAGGAACTGCCCAAGGCTGGGGCAAACTGTTACCGGTGGAGAAGAAAGAGGATAGATTTGGGTTGGGTTACAAACCAACTCAACAAGATCAAGCAGAGGCTGCTATGGAGCCCAAATTTGTTAGTGGGGGAATGCTCACCCCTGATGCTGTCAACAATTTGGAAGACGAGGATGAAAGCGACCGCAACCTGGAGAATTGGATCCGTCCGAAGATCCCGGGGAGCAGTATCTCAAACTGGTCTTCCCAGGAAATTATAAGAGTTACTCATGCAGAGTAATTATTATTTCCTGTATTTTTATAGCATGCATCAAAGTCTTGCATCTTGCCCAAGATGACAAGACTCATTTTGTAATCGGGCCATCTGTAATTTTTGTGCAACAAGATTAATCAATGAAATATCAGACATCTTTTGCAAACAAAGTCTTTTTCTTTTCCGCTCACTGTTTTTTCCATTTTTCTTTTTGTACAAAAAATAAATGGCAGTGTTTTCAAAATGACAATTTTATTTCACTTTTCTAAACAAGATTAAAATCAATCACTAAAATGAACAAACTGAACCCTTGCAGAGAATGCCTTCCAGACAGCACCGACAACAGCACGGCTATGACTTCGTATGACTTTGACAATCCGATCAATCAAGCTGATGAAGGGGTTGAAGAAGAATATGAGCTTCCTGAAGAGCTAGCCAGATTGTTAAGGCAAGAGGAGAAGGTTATCACTCCTCACCAGGAGGAGGTTGAAACGATCAATCTTGGTACAGATGAAGACGTGAAAGAAGTTAAAATCGGGGCCTGCCTACAGGACTCAGTGAAGAAACAACTGATCGACCTGCTGCAAGAGTATGTGGACGTGTTTGCTTGGTCTTATCAAGATATTCCAGGGTTGGACACCGACATTGTTGTGCACAAGCTGCCTTTAAGAGAAGAATGCCCGCCGGTTAAACAGAAACTGCGCCGTACTCGCCCAGACATGGCAATGAAAATCAAAGAAGAGGTACAAAAGCAATGGGACGCCGGGTTCCTTGCTGTGACTAGCTATCCACCGTGGGTTGCTAATATAGTACCTGTGCCTAAGAAAGACGGCAAAGTAAGGATGTGTGTTGACTACCGGGATCTGAACAGATCCAGCCCGAAAGATGACTTCCCTTTACCTCACATTGATGTATTGGTAGATAATACGGCTCAGTTCTCGGTATTCTCCTTCATGGATGGATTTTCAGGATACAATCAGATTAAAATGTCACCTGAAGACATGGAGAAGACAACCTTCATCACACCCTGGGGCACGTTCTGCTACAAGGTAATGCCATTTGGGCTCAAGAATGCCGGTGCAACATATCAACGGGCTATGGTAACATTATTCCACGATATGATCCATAAAGAAATCGAATGTTACGTGGATGACATGATTGCCAAGTCCCTTACTGAAGAAGACCATCTGGTAAATCTGCTGAAGCTGTTCAAGCGTCTGAGGAAGTACCAACTGAAGCTGAACCCCAACAAGTGCACATTCGGGGTGCGATCTGGTAAGCTGCTGGGTTTTATTGTGAGCGAGAAAGGGATTGAAGTTGACCCTGATAAAGTCAAAGCCATTCAAGAGATGCCTGCACCAAAGACAGAAAAGGAAGTTCGAGGGTTCTTAGGTCGATTGAACTACATCTCAAGGTTCATATCACACCTTACAGCAACCTGTGAACCCTTGTTCAAATTGTTGAGAAAAGAACAAACGGTCAGGTGGAACAAAGACTGCCAGAGGGCTTTTGACAAAATCAAAGAATACTTGCAAGAACCTCCAATCCTTATGCCTCCAGTTGAAGGAAGACCTCTGATAATGTACTTGACAGTATTAGAAGAATCAATGGGGTGTGTGCTGGGCCAGCATGACGAGTCTGGTCGAAAAGAGTATGCAATATACTACCTAAGCAAAAAGTTTACTGACTGTGAACAACGTTATTCACTGCTCGAGAAAACTTGCTGTGCTTTAGCGTGGGCTGCTCGCCGACTGAGACAGTATATGTTGACCCACACTACCTTGTTAATCTCAAAGATGGACCCAGTCAAGTACATATTTGAGAAGCCAGCACTTACCGGACGGGTTGCAAGATGGCAAATGATCCTTACAGAGTATGACATTCAGTACACATCTCAGAAAGCCATCAAGGGCAGTGTGTTGTCTGAATATCTTGCTGAGCAACCCATTGATGATTACCAGCCTATGAGATTTGACTTCCCTGATGAAGACATCATGTTCATAAAAGCAAAAGATCATGAAGAGCCTGTTCACACTGAAGGGCCCTACCCGGAAGAAGAATGGACTATGATGTTTGATGGGGCTGTTAACATGAATGGTCGTGGTGTTGGTGCAGTACTCATTACACCTAAAGGAGTTCACATGCCTTTCTCGGCAAAACTCACCTTTAACTGCACTAACAACGAAGCTGAATATGAAGCTTGCATTATGGGTCTTGAGGAAGCCATTGACCTCAGGATCAAGACATTGACTGTATTCGGAGATTCAGCTCTGGTAATCAATCAAACCAATGGCAAATGGTACACCCACCAGGATCATCTGATACCTTACTGGGATTATACAAGGAGGTTATTGACTTTCTTTACAACAGTCAAGCTTGAGTATATCCCTCGGGACGAGAATCAGTTTGCGGATGCTCTGGCTACCATTTCATCAATGATCAAAGTTCAAGCTGCCAACTTTGTACCGCAAATCTCAGTGTCCAGACTTGACAGACCAGCATATGTGTTCGCAGCGGATGTTGTTAAAGATGATAAGCCTTGGTTCCATGACATTAAGTGCTTCTTGGAGGATCAGACATACCCACCTGGGGCATCTTCCAATGATAAGAAGACTTTGAGAAGGCTTGCTGGTAGTTTCTTTCTGAACACCGATGGTTCCCTATACAAAAGAAACTTTGATATGGTACTCCTCAGATGCGTTGATAAGGCAGAAGCGGACTTGTTGATGCATGAAGTGCACGAAGGATCCTTTGGTACCCATGCGGGAGGACACGCCATGGCTAAGAAGTTGTTAAGGTCAGGCTATTACTGGATCACCATGGACGCTGATTGTTGTGCCTATGCCAGAAAATGCCATAAATGCCAGATTTATGCAGATAAGGTGCATGTGCCTCCCAATCCTTTGAATGTGATGTCTTCACCCTGGCCCTTCGCTATGTGGGGCATTGACATGATCAGCAAGATTGAGCCAACTGCTTCGAATGGCCACAGATTCATCCTGGTCGCCATTGACTATTTCACCAAGTGGGTCGAAGCAGCTTCCTATGCCAATGTTACGAGGCAAGTGGTAGCCAGATTTCTGAAGAGAGATATCATCTGTCGATACGGAGTTCCCGAGCGAATCATTACTGATAATGGTTCCAACTTGAACAACAAAATGATGGCGGAGCTATGCCGGGACTTCAAGATTCAACATCACAATTCTTCTCCTTACAGGCCAAAGGTGAATGGCGCTGTTGAGGCAGCAAATAAAAATATCAAGAAGATTGTGCAGAAGATGGTAGTCACCTACAAGGACTGGCATGAGATGCTACCATTTGCCTTGCATGGGTACCGCACGTCAATCAGAACATCCACTGGGGCAACACCGTATCAGCTTGTGTATGGTATGGAAGCGGTCCTACCTGTCGAAGTTGAATTACCCTCTCTACGGGTACTGATGGATGTTAAACTAAGTGAAGCAGAATGGGTTCGGGCCCGATATGAACAACTGAGTCTGATTGAAGAGAAAAGATTGGCTGCAATCTGTCACGGGCAGTTGTATCAGAAGAGAATGAAGAGAGCCTTCGATCAGAAAGTCAGGCACCGAGAGTACCAAGTAGGAGATCTTGTGCTGAAGAGAATCCTCTCTCCTCATACAGACCACAGGGGCAAATGTACTCCAAATTATGAAGGACCATTCGTTGTAAAGAAAGTTTTCTCTGGTGGAGCACTGATGCTCAGCACCATGGATGGTGAAGACTTCCCGTCCCCTGTGAATTCAGATGCAGTTAAAAAATACTTCGCATAAAAAATGACCCGCTGGACATAAAAACAGAATGTAAGTCCAGGCAAAAATAGGGCATCCCGGCGAGTCAAAAACAGAATAAAAGACTCGGGCAAAAATAAGGGAAAATAAACAAAAAATGTACACCCGCTGAGTTGAAAAGCCGCATTGGACAACTCAGGCAAAAATGGGTATCCCGATGGATTGAAAACCCGGAAGGGCGATCCATGCAAAACAAGGGAATAAGCGAACAACTGCACTCTGAGTTCGTCTGTATCATTTACAACTTGGTAAGTTTCGGAAAGATAAAGCTTCTATCAGAATCAGCCTTCTTCGGAAAGCAAGACGAGAAGAGCGTCGAAAGTCATACGAGTCATAGCAAAAGAGGAAGCTCCTTAAAGCGTCGTCAACACTGCCAGCATTTTGTTTCTCAATTTGTAACGATCTCCTCATTTCAGGAGATCTGTTTCTTTGACTGTATCTTGCCAATTCAGGGCATATGAATTAATAAAATCAGATTTTCAGTCATGTTTCGTTTTGAACGTTTTTTTATTTGCAAAAATGTCTGATGTCTTAAGAAAAAACTGATTGCATAAATACAGATGCTTATCTTCAAAATATAATAAAAGCCGCATGCTTGCAGGAAATATGCTTACTCTCAGAAGTGTCTAAACTCCTAGGACGGAATCCAGTAAAGGATACCTCGGGATTATTTGTGCGTTTTCTCTTTCTTTTCAGGATTGCAGGTATCCAAAACGCAACTTGGGGCAAGAAAGCTTCATCCCAGCAAGCTGACAAATCGACACTCAGCCTTAGCACCCAAAGTGCCTTCTCCCCAGCTGATTTGCCCCTTATTACTTCTCCCCATCAGAGTTGCCAGGCATCACCTTTCCAACAGGCGCCCATATCCCCGGCTGAGTCAAAGAATCCTCCTCAACAGAGTCTCTAAGAAGATCTTTCAATGATCTCTCTTTCTCCCCAGCCGAGTTGCCATTTCGTCCTCAGTCGAGTGCAAAAGTCAGGGAACCATCTCCCCACAAAGCTTCAGCCTCTATCCAGAAGAGCAACGCAGGAGAGATCACAACAGAGTAGAGAAAGCTCCTTCAAACCCCAGCTGGGTCCCTCGAAAGGATATGTCTATCATTGACCCATATCCCCAAGCGGATATCATCTCATCAGATTTACCAACGATCTCACCCCCAGCTGGGATGTCCATTTCAAGCAGATTGTCCGAAGATCTTCGTGGCAACGGGATCCGAATCCCGGGTTGATATCTTTGCATAATCATAGCATCCGCATCATATTCACCCACAAAGCGTAGCATTCCGTCTAATACAGAGCATTACGGCAAAAAAATCAAACATATAGCCTAATCATAAGCCATGTTTTGAATCAAACACTTGTGAATAATGACATTTCAACAGTATACAGAATACTTCCCCCAAAATCCCCAGCGGTAATTCTCCAGCAAAATCAGTTGCCTTGCATTCACAAACACCAGTATATACTCCCTTTGGCACCCGTCCGTGTCGGTACCCCCCAGTAAAGTCGCCTGAATACCCTGGGCAAACAATACCGCTCATATTACAGATACTTTTCGACACCCTTCCGTGTCATATCCCCAGCAGAAAGCCAAAGACGTCCTCTTTGCACTCACACATACTTACATACATTTCCTTGGCACCCGTCCATAAACACTTTGTACTTCAGGTACTTGTTTATACTATACTTTTCTTCTTTTTTGACACTCGTCCGTGTCACTCTCCCCAACAGTTAAATACTCATCTCATGCTTATACAGATACTCATCTGTATCTTTTATATACCATTTATATCCCCACAGATTCGACACTAGTCCTTGTTCTTTGTTAACCAGATGGTACTCGTCCGTACCATCATCTCAGAGCATACGTCTAGCGTTTGTTTCTACCCGGTACTCGTCCGTATCGTAGTCTTAAGGATGCTCGTCCGCATCTTTAATCTATACACAGACATCTAAACACTTATACCTTTCGTTTCTTGGATATAAACACTCGTCCGTGTTTACTATTCCCCAGTATATCGCCAACAAAGCAAAATTTCTTTTTATCTGACATTCGTCCTATGTCATGATAAACCCTGAGAGCAGCCGTACCCTGCTAGGTGGTCGTCCTCCACCTCTTGATGGTCGTCCTCTATCATGCTCATCCGATGGCCGTCCCCATCATTGATTTTCTACCCGACATTCGTCCTATGTCGCGATATTCAGCAGCCGTCCCCTGCTAGGTGGTCGTCCTCCACCTCCTGATGATCGTCCTTCATCATTTTATCCAATGGCCGTCCCCATTGTTGATTTTGGTTATCTGACATTCGTCCTATGTCATGGTAAACCTCGAGAGCAGCCGTCCCCTGCTAGGTGGTCGTCCTCCACCTCTTGATGGTCGTCTTCCATCATGCTCGTCCGATGGCCGTCCTAATCGTTGATTTTCTATCCGGCATTCGTCCTGTGTCGCGATATTTTCGGCAGCCGTACCCTGCCAGGTGGTCATCCTCCACCTTAGATGACCGTCCCTCATCTTAACCCAACAGAGCAGCCGTCCCCTGCTAGGTGATCGTCCTTCACCTTTGATGACCGTACCTCATCATCTGTTTATTTCATTTATTCCTTAACCTGATGGCCGTCCCCGTCATGGTCCCTTTTTTCTTTCAGTTTAGCCCGATGGCCGTCCCCATCGTTGATTACATTACTTTGTGAACTTGATGGCCGTCCCCATCATAATTCTTTTATCCCCAGCATGTCGGCCGTCCCCGTCATTGCCTTATTTTCCGCACTTTTCTCAGCATGCCGGCCGTCCCCGTCATTGCTCTTTACCCAGCAGTCGTCCTCTGCTCGACGGTCGTTCTCCGTCGCCCACACTTTACAATATACTTTATTTTCTTTTACAATCTATATCCCTTTTCTTCTTCATTCTGTGAGTGCAAATTTTGGACTGTCTTTGGTATTCAACCACAAGTTATCTTGTTTGCCTGCTAAGCCGCTGCTTACATCCTACACAGCTAACTCATGTTTGAATAGGGGCAGCTGTAAACACCCCAAATTTGCCCTCACCCATTCACACCATGGCTTGTGATCATTTCATATGCATAAACACAATCATAACATCCCATATCCCATTTTTGATTCACTGCATAGATTCTAGGTCATCTGCATCTAGGGTTTGTGATCTGAGCAATCCAAGAGCTTCTTGAGCCACTCCAAAGGTCATCAATCACTTCAAAGGGGTATATGTGTGTTCAAGTATCATATTATATCCTCTCAAAGTCAAGAATGTCAAAAAATCACAAGAACTGGGATTGGTATGGAAGCAGAGCCAGGCTTGACTGCACAGTTGACCTAAAATTAGGGTTTTGGTTTCAAAGGCCATAACTCCAATTTTTTTTGGTCATTCTTGTTTCTATTGGTCTCTATATGGTATAGGGAGTATGCATATCAATTTTCATGAAGAAATTCCATGGGGAAGTCATCTGATCAAAGGTTGACTTTCTGAACAAGTCAGTGCAAAATCAGGGCATCTGAGGCCCCCAATGACCCAACCAAGGGGTGATCTTCATCATTTTGAGTGTATATGATCTTTATTTGATCATGGAAGAAGTTGGAAGTTCACAAAATTCAAGAATCTCAAGTTTTTGCAAAGTTGACTTTTTGGGCAAGTTTGACTTTTCATGAAAATGTCATTTTATGCAACTTTTTCAACCCTTACTTTTTGATTCAAGAAAGCTTCAAATGAAAAAAACTTTGGTCATGAAAGTTGTAGAATTGATTTTTCCCTTTTCAAAAAGTACAAGAACATGACCTAATTCATTTTGGATCAAAAGTTATGGTCCATCAAAGTTGGCTAAAATCACTAAGTTTCAAATTATGCACCAAATGGAAAACTTGCAAATTCTTGTACCAAGGCAATTTGTGACTTCAAAATGGTATCTAATCTTTACACAAACATCACACAAGTCCTAAAAATCAGAATGGGCCAAAGGGATCACATGTTTTATGGCTTGTGAGGCAAGACTTTTCATGAAGAACCAAAGGCAAACCAAGTTGCAAAAACTCATGATCACATCTCATCCACTTGCTAGCTACTTTGCTGATCAACCCTAGCCTTTCCCCTCACCATGCTGTGCAACCCACACCCCTTGTACTTGGCTAGAACATGACCCATGCTTTCTCTTACACAAAGTTGACAATTTGCAAAAGTAGCCACACCTATCACAAAAGGGCATGTCACATCTTCTGACCAATCAGCATTGTTTATACAAACTAATTGCAAGCCAAAGCATATAGCCAGCAAGCCTGAAACAAGCCCAAGCATCACATTCTCATTTTCACTCTCAAAAGCAAAAGCTTTCGAAACTCAGAAAACAAGCCACAAACACTTAAACAAACTTCATAGATCAACTCAACTCATCATCCTGGTCACAAAGCACCCCTCATTCTTGCCTTAAACTGCCTAAATCAAGAACACGATTCTCACCTGAGCTTGAACAGAAGCTGTTCAAACTTCCAAACCAGCCAACACAAACTCTTTCTAAGCATCCAGACATCATCAAGGGACCAAAAGGAGTGGATTACACAAAGGAAAGAAGTCAGAAAGCTGCAAACTGAAAGCTTCAAAACTCAGGTAGCTCAAGAACTTTTTTTCCAGAAATGGATTTTTAAGTTCTTAATAGCTTCTACATGCTTCCCTGGTCATGAATATGTTGTTGGTTTTGAAAATGGTGAAGAGATGAGAGTTTAATCGTGTCCTGAAAGTCTTGCCCTAAAATTTGTTTTGTTTCGATTCATGTGATTGATGAAATATAAATGATGTTTGTGTTAGGGTTTTGATTCAGTGAGGTGTGGGAAGGATTTCTGTTCTTTTAGATTTCATTTTAGTTACGTTTTGAAGGTTTTAGGAATTTTCAGGTGGGGTTCCCACCGGAGAAGACGACCGGAAGTCTTCTCCGGCCACCTGAAAATAATTAGGGCTTAATCATGTCATTAAGTGTAGTTTGAATCTGATGCGTTGGATCTGTTGACTTGGTTGACCTGGCGCGTGTTTGTGTGGCTCAGATGCACTCATTTTGCCCTAATCTCAATTAATTAATTCATAAACTCAGTTTAGTCAAGTTTGAATGTGGACCATTGATCTGCGCGCGTAGTCAACAACTTCTTCCCCAGAACCCATCCTGGCCATCCATTGCGTTTACTTTTCTTTTTTCTTTATTTTTATTCCATTTATTTTACATTTCTTTCTCCATTTATTTTAAAATAGTAAAATTTATTCAAAAAATCTGAAATTTTTTATACAAGTTATTATTTAATTTCAGAACACAAAAATATTTTTATTTTTATTTTTTGCATTAAAAAAGTATTTTTAAATATTTAAAAGTTTATTTTTAATCAATTAATGAGAATTAATTTATTAAAAATACTTTTAGGTATTTAAAAATCACCAAAAAATTCATGAAACATTTAAAAACATTTAGAAACATTGTCCAACCCTCAAACCAAATTTATTTTTTGATCTTGATGCATTTTGAGAATTTTTCATGGAATTAAAATCATTTTGATGCATTATTTTGATCCAAACTTCCAAAAATCACTTCTGCCTAACCATGAGGAGTTGGGCCTTGATTCTTTTTGCATTGCATTGTGTTTAGCATGAAGTTTGTGAGATTAAATGGTCATGATTTGATCTTTCATTTTCCATTTGTTTGGCATTTTTCTTGTTAAGGAACCCTAAAACCCTAGAAAACCTAGGAAAATCATAACTTGAATTAGGTTAAGAGTTGGAACTTCTCCTTTGGGCAGTGAGTTAATATAGGTTTAGGGATCCTTTGAGTGTATTTTCAATTTTTTGTCTTGGTGTTTGCTTCTGATTTTGGTTTGTGTTTGATGCTTTGATCATAAACCCTAATTTGGGCTTCCATATGCATCCATCTTGCATTTGCATTCATACCTTGACTTGCCATGACATTTTATGCATCCATGTGATTCATCTGACATCATAAGACATGTTGAAAGCATGTTTGATCATTTCATCTTGCATTTGCCATGTTGTATGCCATTTGCACTTCATAACTTTTCATGTATGTTCATGCTTCTTAACTTGTTTCATTTGCATCCATAAGCTTCTATGATCATCTTCATGTTTTGGTTCATGTTTGAAGCATCTCATAGTATCATTATCATCTCACACATGCTTCTGGTTTTGTTCCTCATCATGCCATTTCATTTCATTTTGCATTGCATTGCATTTCTTTTCTAACCTTTCAGGTGGTAAGTAACTTTGAGAAGTGAATTTGCCTTCACTTCTCACATTTTCTTTTCATCTCTCTCTTATGCACTCATGCTGCATTTTGTTATGTGTTTGAGATTGAGCTTGCTCATTCTTCTT
Organism: Lathyrus aphaca; assembly: GCA_963966055.1. Lineage (NCBI taxonomy): Eukaryota > Viridiplantae > Streptophyta > Magnoliopsida > Fabales > Fabaceae > Lathyrus > Lathyrus aphaca. The sequence goes on along the minus strand of OZ014523.1, from coordinate 342,833,920 downwards.
CTTCTCACTTTCTTTCCTCAAGTGACTTGACTTCTTAAATGAAGCAAGTTACTTTGCTTCTCCTGATCCTTTCATCTGCTTCCTGGTGGTTCCATTGAAGACTTCTCTTGTAAACCTCACAAACCTTAGGAACAACCAAGCATGACAATGATTAGGGCTTTGATTAGTCTCCCCATTTAGCTTTTACCTTTGTGTCTCTTTGAGTCTTCTCTTCTCATCTCATAATCAGGGACTAAACCCTAAAGGCTTTAAGGCTTTGTGATTAAGCTTATGCCTGCATCCTTCTATTAGGATGGAGTGTATAACTTTAATCCTAAGTGTTAAACCCTTAATGTGTTTAAATCCTCTAATCAATTCACTTAATAATCATCAAGACATCAAGCTTGTAACTTGGGCCTTGCATTAGGGTTCCAATTCTTCCTTAATTGGTTAAGAAGGACTAACCCTAGTGTTAATGGACAAGTCCCCCTCAAGTTGTCTTACAAACCATAAAACTCACTTCTTCATCTTATCATTAACTAAAATCCACTTAATAAGGGCTTTGTTTTGTCATGAAGTTAATCCTTAATCATGGATTAAGTTGAGGAGCTTTCCTCAGCTTAAACATTCTCACCTATTATCCTTCTATTAGGATGGTGTAATGAGTCTGTTTAATCCCTGATTATGGCTTAACCTCATTACTCAACACTAAACAAAAACAACAAAAACATCTAAATAACCACAAATAGGTTAATGATCTTAATCCTACACCATGGTGTTTAAGTGTGAGAAGCTGACTTCACACTTAAGGTATTCTCATTACCCCTAATCAGAGGGAAGATGTGGTGAGTTTACTAAATCCATTGGTTTAGGCTTAAGTTCATTAACTTATGACAAACTTCAAGAAGCAATAAAAGATTGAAAACACAAAAACAAACAATAATCGTCTCCTCCGGGATTCTTTTCTCATCTCATTCACTCATAAACGAGAACTTGCTTCTTCCGTCTAATGCAAGACAGTTTGCACCTGAGCCAGACAGGTCATACACTTGAGCATAGACAAGTAAGCAGTTCACAAGTCAATTCATCTTTCAGTCTCTTTGGGTCGAACTACGGTGTTCTGACTTCCTCATTGCACGAGAGGATACGTAGGCATAACTTAACGGTTATCGAACAAAAGTCTCTGTATATTCCCCCTCTTTCCAGCTTCATGCTTTAGCCTCATGATATTGAGCATCTTATTCCTGTTCCTACACTGACACTGTATATATCACACTTTGCACTTCTTTTACACTGACACCTGTACATCTTTTCCAGATACTTTATACACAGATTGCACTGACACTACCCCTTTAAAACACAAATCTTTTTAAGCGTGGATCCCGTCGAGTACGGCGGACAATCTGGGTGCTAATACCTTCCCAGGTTGTAACCAACCCCCTTTCTCAGTCTCTCTGGTTCGCAACCGTCTTATCCATGTCTTTCTAGGTCTATGCAGCATTGCCTTTCCTCCGGGATAAAAATGCCTAGCTGGCGACTCTTTTCATCTCCAGTGAGTTCACTGCTGTGTGTTCTCATTGTCCCTTTCGCCGACCGTTCGCGTCCGTACCTTTATTTGGGCCATTCCCATTTATCGGGAGCGACAATGGTGTGAAATTAGTGAGGGCAAATTTGGGGTGTTTACAGCTGCCCCTATTCAAGCATGAGTTAGCTGTGTAGGATGTAAGTGTCTGGCTTAATAGACAAACAAGATAACTTGTGGTTGAATACCAAAGACAGTCCAAAATTTTCACTCACTGGGGAGGAGAAGAAAAGGGATATAGATTGTAAAAGGAAAGTATAGCATTATTATAAAGTGCGGGTGATGGAGGACGACCATCGAGCAGAGGACGACTGCTGGGGATAAAGCAATGACGGGGACGGCCGACATGCTGGGGAAATAAAGAGATCATGACGGGGACGGCCATCAAGTAAAGAAACAAGACTCTCTAGGGGTTAAAATAAAGGCAATGATGGGGACGGACATCAGGTTTGCAAAGTAACGTGAACAACGACGGGGACGACCATCGGTTCAAAAAATAAATGAAGTAATGATGAGGGACGATCATCAATGGTGAAGGACGATCACCTAGCAGGGAACGGCTACTCTTTACCACGACATAGGACGAATGTCGGATAGAAAAAAGTCAACGATGGGGACGGCCATCGGATAAGCATGATGAAGGACGATCATCAAGAGGTGAAGGATGATCACCTAGCAGGGTACGGCTGCCCTCGGGGTTTATCATGACATAGGACGAATGTCAGATAACAAGATCAACGATGGGGACGACCATCGGATAAAATGATGAAGGACGATCATCAAAAGGTGAAGGGCGATCACCTAGCAGAGGACGACTGCTAAATATCACGACATAGGACAAATGACGGATATAAAAGGGTTCCAATAATGGAGACTCCGCTGGGAGAAGGATGAGGGACGGTCATCCAAAGGTGAAAGACGATCACCTGGCAGGGTACGGCTGCCCAAAGTATCATGACATAGGACGAATGTCAGATAACAGAAAGATTACTTTATTGGGGAATGGTAAACACGGACGAGTGCTCACGCTTAAGAATAAAAGGTATAAGTGTTTGACACTGTGTATAGATTAAAGATGCGGACGAGCATCCTTAAGATTGCGATATGGACATGTATCGGTAGAAACAACGCTTGGCACATGTTCAGAGAGGATGATACAGACGAGTATCAACTGGTTAACAAAGAACACGGACGAGTGTCGACTCTGAGGGGAAATAAGTGTGTATACAAGATACATACGAGTATATGTATGAGTAAAAATAAGCATGAGTAAGACACAGATGAGTGTTCAACTTGCTGGGGAGAGTATGACACGGACGGGTGTCATAAGAGGAAACGTATAAGTTATGAACTTATAAGTGTAAAAGGTATTCTGGCAACCTGCGGGGATAGGATGACACGAACGGGTGTCAATAAGAGTGTATTATAATAAGTGTTTGGGTAACCTTGCTGGGGAGTGGTGACACGGACGAGTGTTAAGAGAGTGTATAAGTATCTGTATTCAAAAAGGATATTTGCGGCTTATATCTGCAGGGGGATGATATGACACGGACGAGTGTCGAATGAGTATATATAAACATGTATTTGTGTTGGAGAGTGCAAAGGGGACGCTTTGGCTTTCTGTTGGGGAAATTGAGACGTATTTGCATACTGCTGATGAAGTGCTGTTGGCATTCACAGGTGATGGGTTCAAACCTGACTTGTGATTATGCAATATGTTTGATTCTTTTTCCGTAATGCTCCGTATTAGACGGAATGCTACGCTTTTGTGGTGATTTATGATGCGAATGCCATGATTATGCAAAGATACCGATCCGAGATTCGAATCCCGCTGCTTGTGGAGATCTCTGGCTGATATTCTCGAAAGGATATCCCAGCTGGGGATGAGATCATTGGTAGATCTGATAAAATATACGACTCTGCTTGGAGAATCAGATCGCTGATAGATCTATCCGGTAATGGTATAACCCATCTGGGGATGAGGAAGCTTTCGTCACTTTGTTGTGCGGGAAATTCAGACATCGCCCTTCTGGAAAGGCTGGAGCTCTATGGGGAGATGATTCCTTGAGAGATCTGGTGCTCTGTTGGGAGGGAAAATCACTGAACGATCTTCCTAAAGATTTCTGTGGGGATCCTGCTGAGGATGAGGAGACTTGACAATTCAGCTGGGGAAATGAGCATTTACTGATGCTGCTTGAAGATGTGCTGGAGAAGTGGTGCTTGCAACTCCGTTGGGGAAAAACAATCCAGATACTGTTAGGGGAGGAAGTATGCTTGGCATGCCCCATGTTGCGAATTGAATACCTACGATCCTGTTAAGACAAAGAAATGCACAAGTGCCCCGAGGTATCCCTTAGCGGATTCCATCATAGGAGTTTAGATACTCCTGGGAGTAAAATACATTTCCTGCAAGCATTTATTAGAAAGGCACGTCTGTTTTATGCAAGTATCATATCATGAATATTGGACATTTTGCAAACGAAACAAAAATGTACAAAAAGAGATGTGACTGACAATTCTGGTTTTATTAATTTGTGTGCCCTGAATTGGCAAGTACAGTCAAAGAAACAAATCCCCTGAAATGAGGAGATTGTTACAAATTGAGAAAAATGAAGGTGCTGGCAATGTTGATGACGCTTCAGGTGAGCTTCCCTTTGCTATGACCCGTATGACCTTGACGTTCTTCTTATCTTGCTTTTTGAAGAAAGCTGATTCTGATCGATGCTTTAACCTTTCGAAATCTTGCCGTGTTGTGAATGATACAGACGAATTTAGAATGCAGTTGTTCGCTTATTCCCTTATTTTGCGTGGATCGCCCTTTCGGGTTTTCAATCCACCGGGATACCCATTTTTGCCTGAGCTGTCCAACGCGGCTTTTCAACTCAGCGGGTGTACAATTTTTTTTTATTTTCCCTTATTTTTTCCCGAGTCTCTTATTCTGTTTTTGACTCGCCGGGATGCCCTATTTTTGCCTAGACTTACATTCTGTTTTTATGTCCAGCGGGTCATTTATGCGAAGTATTTTTTAACTGCATCTGAATTCACAGGGGATAGGAAATCTTCACCATCCATAGTAGTGAGCATCAGTGCTCCACCAGAGAAAACCTTCTTTACTATGAATGGGCCATCGTAGTTTGGAGTCCACTTGCCCCTGTGGTCTGTATGAGGAGGAAGGAGTCTTTTCAGCACAAGAACTCCTACTTGGTATTCTCGATGTCTGACTTTCTGATCGAAGGCTTTCTTTATTCTCTTCTGATACAGCTGCCCATGACAGATTGCAGCTAATCTCTTTTCTTTGATCAGATTCAGTTGATTGTACCGAGAACGGACCCACTCTGCTTCATTCAACTTGACATCCATCAATACTCGTAAAGAGGGTAATTCAACTTCAACAGGTAGGACTGCCTCCATACTATACACAAGCTGATACGGTGTTGCCCCAGTGGATGTTCTGATTGAGGTACGGTACCCATGCAAGGCAAATGGTAGCATCTCATGCCAGTCTTTGTATGTGACCACCATCTTTTGCACAATCTTCTTGATATTCTTGTTAGCTGCCTCCACAACGCCATTCATCTTTGGCCTGTAAGGAGAAGAGTTGTGATGTTGGATCTTGAAGTCCCGACACAGTTCTGCCATCATCTTATTGTTCAAGTTGGAACCATTATCAGTAATGATTCGCTCGGGTACTCCATACCGACAGATGATGTCTCTCTTCAGGAATCTGGCTACCACTTGTCTGGTGACATTTGCATACGAAGCTGCTTCAACCCATTTGGTGAAGTAATCAATGGCTACCAGGATGAATCTGTGGCCATTTGAAGCATTTGGTTCAATCTTTCCAATCATATCAATGCCCCACATGGCAAACGGCCAAGGTGAAGACATCACATTCAAAGGATTCGGAGGCACATGCACTTTGTCTGCATAAATCTGGCATTTGTGGCACTTTCTGGCATAGGCACAACAGTCTGCATCCATTGTGATCCAGTAGTAACCTGATCTTAACAATTTCTTAGCCATTGCATGTCCTCCAGCATGGGTGTCGAAAGATCCTTCATGCACCTCGTGCATCAGCAAATCTGCTTCTTTCTTATCAACACATCTGAGAAGTAACATGTCAAAGTTTCTCTTGTACAATGAACCATCAGCATTCAGGAAGAAACTACCAGCCAGCCTTCTCAATGTCTTCTTATCATTGGATAATGCCCCAGGTGGGTATGTTTGATCCTCCAAGAAGCATTTGATGTCATGGAACCAAGGCTTGTCATCTTTAGCAATGTCCACAGAGAATACGTATGCTGGTCTGTCAAGTCTGGGCACTGAAATCCGAGGCACAAAGTTGGCAGCTTGAACTTTGATCATGGAGGAAATGGTAGCCAGAGCATCTGCAAACTGATTTTCATCTCGAGGGATATACTCAAGCTTGACTGTTGTGAAGAAAGTCAGTAATCTCCTCGTGTAGTCTCGGTATGGAATCAAATGCTCTTGGTGGGTGTACCATTTGCCGTTGGTCTAATTAATTACCAGAGCTGAATCTCCGAACACAGTTAAAGTCTTGATCCTGAGGTCAATGGCTTCCTCAAGACCCATGATACAAGCTTCATATTCAACTTCGTTGTTAGTGCAGTTAAAGGTGAGTTTTGCCGAGAAAGGCATGTGACTCCCTTGGGTGTAATAAGCACTGCACCAACTCCACGACCATTCATGTTAACAGCCCAATCAAACATCATTGTCCATTATTCTTCTGGGTCAGGCCCTTCAGTGTGAACAAGCTCTTCATGGTCTTTTGCTTTTAGGAACATGATGTCTTCATCAGGGAAGTCAAATATCATAGGCTGGTAATCATCAATGGGTTGCTCAACAAGATAGTCGAACAGTACACTACCTTTGATGGCCTTTTGAGATGTGTACTGAATGTCATATTCTGTCAGAATCATTTGCCATCTTGCAACCCTTCCGGTAAGTGCCGACTTCTCAAATATGTACTTGACTGGATCCATCTTTGAGATCAATAAGGTAGTGTGGGTCAACATATACTGCCTTAGTCGGCGAGCATCCCACGCTAAAGCACAACAAGTTTTCTCAAGCAGTGAATAACGTTGTTCACAGACGGTAAACTTTTTGCTTAGGTAGTATATTGCGTACTCTTTTCGAACAGACTCGCCATGCTGGCCCAACACACACCCCATTGATCCTTCTAATACTGTCAGGTACATTATTAGAGGTCTTCCTTCAACTGGAGGCATAAGGATTGGAGGTTCTTGTAAGTATTCCTTGATTTTGTCAAAAGCCCACTGGAAGTCTTCGTTCCACCTGACCGTTTGTTCTTTTCTTAGCAATTTGAACAGGGGCTCACAAGTTGTAGTAAGATGAGATATGAACCTTGATATGTAGTTCAATCTACCTAGGAACCCCCGAACCTCTTTTTCAGTCTTTGGTGCAGGCATCTCTTGAATGGATTTGACTTTGTCAGGGTAAACTTCAATTCCTTTTTCACTTACAATGAACCCCAATAGCTTACCAGAACGTACCCCAAATGTGCATTTGTTGGGGTTTAACTTCAGCTGGTATTTTCTCAGACGTTTGAACAGCTTCAACAGATTTACCAGATGGTCTTCTTCTGTGAGGGACTTGGCAATCATGTCATCCTCATAACATTCAATTTCTTTGTGGATCATGTCGTGGAATAATGTTACCATAGCCCGTTGATAAGTTGCACCAGCATTCTTCAGTCCGAACGACATTACCTTATAACATAATGTGCCCCAGGGTGTGATGAAAGTTGTATTCTCCATGTCTTTAGGTGACATCTTGATCTGATTATATCCTGAAAATCCATCCATGAAGGAGAATACCAAGAATTGAGCCGTGTTGTCGACCAATACATCAATGTAAGGTAATGGGAAGTCATCCTTCAGGCTAGCTCTATTCAGATCCCGGTAATCCACACACATCCGTACTTTGCCATCCTTCTTAGGCACAGGTACAATGTTAGCAACCCACGGCGGGTAACTAGTCACGACAAGGAAACCGGCGTCCCACTGTTTTTGTACCTCTTCTTTAATCTTCATTGCCATATCCGGACGAGTACGACATAGATTTTGTTTCACGGGAGGACACTCTTCTTTTAGTGTCAGCTTGTGCATAACAATGTCGGTATCCAGACCTGGCATGTCTTGGTAGGACCAAGAAAAGACATCAACGTACTCTCGCAGCATGTCAATAAGTTGTTCCTTCACTGAATCTTGCAGACGGGCCCCGATCATCACTTCTTTTAAGTCTTCTTCGGTACCAAGATTAACTGTCTCAACTTTCTCCTGATGATGAGTGATAACCTTCTCCTCTTGCCTTAACAGTCTGGCTAGTTCTTCAGGTAGCTCATAATCTTCTTCAACCCCTTCATCGGCTTGATTAATCGGATTGTCGAAGTCATATGAAGTCATAGCAGTGTTGTTGTCGGTGCAATCTGGAGGGCACTCTCTGCAAGGGTTTAGATTGGTTCATTTTAGTGATCAGTTTTATCTTGTTTAGAAAAAGTGAAAATGAAATTGTTATTTTGAAAACATTGCCATTTTATTGTTTTGTACAAAAAATGAAAAATGAAAAACAGTGAGCGGGAAAAAAGAGACTCATTTGCAAAAGATGTCCTGATATTCATTAATTGATTGTTTGCACAAAATACAAGATGACCCGATTACAAAATGAGCCCTGACATCTTGGGCAAGATCCAGGGCTTGATGCATGTTTAAAAGACAGGAAATAATAATTACTCTGCAGGAGTAACTCTTATAATTTCCTGGGAAGACCAATTAGAGACTTGGTTCCCCGGGATCTTTGAACGTATCCAGCTTTCCAGGTTGCGTTCGTCTTCTTCCTCGTCTTCCAGACTGTTCACAGCATCCGGGGTAAGCATTCCCCCGCTGACAAATTTGGGCTCTGTTGCAGCCTCCGGTTGATCTTGTCGAGTTGGTCTATAACCCAACCCAAATATGTCTTCTTTCTTTTCTACTGGCAGCAGCTTGCCCCAGCCTTGAGCGGTACCCTCTTCAACAACCTTCCGGGCTTGTTGATATGAAGTGATGGAAGTTCCAGACACAACAGTTGCTTCATTGATGTTAAGGGCCTCAAATCCCTGACTCATAGTCTCATGGATCTCTCCATCCATCTCTATATACTTGTAAGTAGCCAGCTGGCTAACAAAAATGTCTTCCTCCCCGCAGATTGTGATGACCTCCCCGCAGATTGTGATGATCTGGCCTTCCCACTCAAATTTTAACTTCTGGTGAAGGGTAGATATGACAGCGCCAGCGGCGTGAATCCAGGGTCTACCCAACAAACAGCTGTAGGTCGGCTGTATGTCCATCACGAAGAAGGTAGTTTTAAAGGTCTGCGGGCCAATCATCACAGGTAGATCAATCTCTCCAAGCACTGATCTCTTAGAGCCATCAAATGCTCTCACCACCAAGTTACTTGGACGTAATTCCAAACCATCATACTCCAGCTTCACCAAGGCTTTCTTTGGGAGGACATTGAGCGAAGACCCAATGTCTACCAGTACATGAGAAAGAACAGCACCTTTGCATTCTAAGGTGATGTGTAAAGCCTTGTTATGATTGCGTCCCTCCGTCGTTAGATCAGCATTTGTGAAGCCCAGTCCATGACTGGTGTTAACATTTGCTACCACCGTTTCTAGCTGATTAACCATAATCTCTTCCGGCACGTAGGCTGCGTGCAGGACTCTCAACAATGCATTCCTATGGGCTTCGGTACACATTAGCAATGATAATATAGAGATTTTGGAGGGTGTCTGATGAAGCTGGTCCACCACTTTGTAATCACTCTTTTTTATTATTCTCATGAACTCGTCCACTTCTTTTTCAAAAGACGTCTTCGGAGTTTCTTTAACAATTGGCTCTTCAAGTACCACATTCTTCCCTTTTGCCTTAGCAGCAGCTTCTGCTTCTGCATTGGGTCTTGGTGTTTGTGAGGCAAAAAGGCGTCTGCTTCTGGTGAAGCCTCCGCCTCCCCCAACACTGTCAACTTGTGGTGAAGAGGTTGATGAATCTAGAGTGATCTTCTTTCCGTCGCAGTAGAGATCAGAGCCATAGTGCCAAGGTATGGCATTACTGCTTTCATAAGGAACGGGTCCAGGTACCGTAATTGTGACCGGACTGATTGCTGCAGCGGGAGGAACTGTGATGGTATGCGGGTCGTAATAGATTGTGACTGGAGATCTGAAAGGAGGTGTTGTAGTTTGTTGTTGGAAATTGTTGTTGGGATGATCATTTGCTGGGTCATAATAGATCGTGACCGTTGAGACCTCTTCATTAGTGTTTGTTGGTGTTGTAGGCGTTTCCGTTGATAAGACGGGTGCTGATGTTGTAGAAGTAAATGTTGCTGAACTCTGATCTGTTGAAATAATGGATGGAGTGATTGCTGGAGTTGTGGATGAATCAGTGGGAACGACAGTTGTTGCAGCTGTAGGAGGATATGCTTTTGCTGAAGAAAGAATTGTTGATGTTGTAGGAGGATCCGTTGTTGCTGAAGGAAGAGTTGTTGATGTTGTAGGAGGATCCGTTGTTGCTGAAGGAAGAGTTGTTGATGTTGTAGGAGCCGTTGTGGTAATTTGAAAAATTCCATCTCTGGTAAGGCCATCTATGCCAAGCCTTAGCCTCTCACAACCATTAATAGCAGTTTTGCACGATTCGCAGCAGACCTCACAGCCCGGGAACACTTGGCATCTTAAAAATTGAGCTTTGACTTCTGCCAACGGTGTTTGAATTTGTGAGACATTATCAATCAGTGCAGATGGTTGGTCCTCTTCTATGGCATTAATCCTGGGCCCACCATGATTAGGCATAGGATTTCTGTTAACATTCGGAGGAGGTGCGAAATTGAGAGCTTTGGAATCGACCAGATCTTGAACCTTCATTTGCAAGGCTCTACACTTCTCAGTATTGTGACCAGGTGTGTTGGAGTGAAAGGCACACCTGGCATTAGCATCATAATTCTTTGGGAGATTGAGAGGATCTGGTGGAGCCAACGTCCTTAACTCAACCAGGTTAAGCTTCAGGAGTTGTGGCAGTAAAGCAACATAAGGCATATGAATGGGGTCAATCACCCTATTTGCCTGAGATGGCCTCTGTTGAAAGGGGCCCTGCTGTTGGTTGTTGTTGTTATTATTGTACGTTCTCTGTTGCGGAAAGTGAGATTGTTGCTGATAGTGATGTTGTTGTTGTTGTTGAGGAAAAAGTGGTTGTTGGGGAGCTGGAGCCGGGATGGTAACGACTACTATTGATCTATGAGGATATTGGGGTCTGCCCCTGCCAGTATGGATAGCATTTGTTTCACCTGCCCTTCGGGGTCCTGAAAAAGGCTTTCTGGGGTTGTTGGAAGAGCTTGCACCATTGTCAGAGATTTTGCCCATTTTCAAAAGACTCTCAATTCTCTCACCAGCTATAACTACATCAGCAAAACTGGTGGAAGAGAAAGCAGCAAGTCTATCAATATAAGTTCCCTGCAAGGTGTTCATAAACATGTCAGCCATTTCTCTTTCAGACATGGGTGGCTGGACAGCAGCAGCAAGCTGTCTCCACCTTTGAGCATAATCCCGGAAGCTTTCCCTTGAAGACTGAGACATGCCCATTAGAAGAGTTCTATTGTGAGCCATGTCTAGGTTGTACTGGTACTGACGGATGAAGGCTTCGTCCAAGCCTTTCCAACATCTTATAGTGGCCCTGGTCAGATGTGAATACCGTTCTCTTGATGCTCCAGTCAGGCTGTCCTCAAAATAGAACATCCATAACTTCTCGTCCATGGTATAAGCTTTGAGTCTCCCTAAGAAGGATTGCAGATGAGTACGCGGGCAGGAGGTACCATTATATTTTTCAAAGCATGGGGGTTTGAATTTGTGGGGGAATCCTCACCCCATCTACCAGCCCCATATCCATTACGTCAAAGCCTAAAGAATTCTGGGATTCCAAGGACCTTAGTTTTTCAGCAATCTCATCCAGCCTTCTGTCATACACCTCATCCCCAACCCCAATAACTGTGAACTGCTCCTCCTGAGGATCTTCTTGCAAGATCCTGCCTACAGCAGTGTTTCCTTGAATATTCCTTGGGATATTAACATCTGGGTTCAAATGCGGCCCAAACTCTGGTGGGTCGATTCGAGGCTGCCCTTGTTCATTATTGCTGGTTCCTCCTGTTCTAGGGTGGGGCTTTTCAGGTGTCTGCCTTTCTACTAGCTCTCTCAGCCTTTCCTGGCTCTGAGCTAAGCCAGTCGTCACAGCCATAAACTGGGACATTTGGTTTCTTATTTCAACCCTTTCGTTTGCCATTTGATTTCTTACTTCATTCAGGTCCTGCTGTACCTGATCCATCTGAATGCCTGGAATGTTGTTTCGCGTTGGGTACCGGTGCGTTCGGTTGACAGGGAACACTCTGCGACGAGCAATGTTTCCTGAAACCACAACAAAGTGAGAAACAAAAACAACAAACAAAAACCTACAAAACAAAGAAAATGTTAGTATGCAATGCAATATGCTTATTTGTCTTCCAAGGTATCCGGTTTGGTTCTTTGGTTTTGACCTTTCCAGACCTCGAGGAAATGTTTGATGATGATGAGAGAAAGCCCACCAAAAATAAAACAAACTGATATATTACAAATGATGAAAATACATAGTCTGTTTACAATACATGCCCATGGTAGGTTAAAAATACAACAACCAAAAGAAAAAAAGTACATCAAAAGAGAAGAAATACAAGCAAAAGGAATCAGACATCCAATCCAAAGTCATCCTCCCTGACTTCCTTCAGGAGGGCCTCCGTCACTGGACCAGCCGGGTGCTCTGTAATAGTCCTAATGAGGAGATTCCTGGTAGCAATGGCATTAGTCAGCTTCTTATGCATGTCCTGATCCTTTGATCTCTTTAACCCCGCCCGGAGTTTTAACTTTGATATTTCCTTTTGGGCTGCTAACAAAGCTTCCTGCTGCTTCTTCTCATTGGCCTCCAGCTGATCAATCTTGGCTTGAGTCCTCTGGTCTTCTTGTGCACGGGCTTCGGTGATCCTAATCCACCTAGCATGGCTTTCCTCTAGGTAATGCTCAGCCCTAGCTTTCTGAATCTTGTCTTCCTTGCAGGCATTCTTCAAAACCAACTCTCCTGCTCTTGCTTTCCTTATGTAGTCATCTGTCCTTTCAATCTTGGTCAGATGCTCAGTCTTGAGCCTTTCCAATCTTTCAATGTCCAGACGACCGTCATTCCTCTCCCAGAGAGTCTTCTTCAGGGCTTCAGATAACTGATTATTCCTCTCTTTCAGCTTTTCAAATTCCTCATGGCTAACAGTTGCTGCAGGCTGTACTGTAGAAGGTCCAGGTGTGTCTTCCAAGGTGAAAGGCATTCTAGTGATTTGAGCTCTAGTATGGGACCAGTCAGAGTACTGGGCTGAAGCAATATTGTTACACCTTCCGAGGATGACTGTCCCTTTGGTCTGGACGTTGTCCCAAGCCCATGCAGCTTGCCTGACAACAATAGAGCCAGATTGGATCTCACAGTATAGGGTCTCAGCCAAATCCTGCCCTCTGGGAGGATGAACCAAGGCATATCCCAATTGTCTCTTAAACAGTAAAGGCTTGTAATTGATGCAACCTTTTACTCCTATTAGAGGCACATTAGGGTATTGCCCACAGCTGGTAATAATATCCTTGCCTTTGGTGCTCTGGGTGCACTATCTGATATCATCTGATGTTAAGGAAATGAACCTCTTGGCCCAATTCTTCTGCTGATGGGGGTTCAAGAAGGCATCTGATTTGGGCAAGTGTCTGAGTAGCCAAGAGTAGAACAGAGGAGCACAACATTTGACTAACTTCCCTCTCTGCTTTTCATTTCTTTGACGGATGGAGTAGTAGAAGTCCCCTAGCAATGTAGGCACTGAGTTCCTCAACAGGAATAAGTGGATGGCATTCTTACTCACAAATTTGGGCTCATCTGCAAACAATATAACCCTATATATGCTGAGGGCTAAAAGTTCACAGACTGCCTTCCATTCTCCCACTGCAGCCTTCAGGGTGGCCTGAGAAATTAAGAAGTCCAGGTGTAAGCCAGAAATCCCAGCTTTTGTTGTCATGTTTTGCTCAATAAGAACAGTCTCCAAATGCAACGCCCTTGTTATCTCTTCATTTCTGGGAGCAGTCATCTCTGGGTTGAAGGGGATCCCCCTTCTGATAGGCACTCCAATCAACAAAGAAAACTCTTCCAACAGAGGCCCCATCTAGAAATCTGGAAAAGTGAAGCATCTGAGTGGGGGGTCATAAAACTGCAAGCATGTGTAGATCATGCTTCTCTGAGAAGAATCAAGATCCATGACCATGTCCAAAATACCCCCATAGTGCTCTCTAAATAGTGGGATGTGGTCAGGTGTGATAAGAGACTGGACCTGCCTGATATCAGTCAATATGGGCTCAAAAAAGTGATAAGATATGTTGCTTTTCCTTGGAACATCCATGAGTGCTGATGAAGAAGCTGAAGTCAAATGCTGATGAAGATCACTGACTGAAAAGCTGGAGGTAAATCTCTGACAGACTAATGCAGGTGCTATGGGAGATGACTGAAGCAGATGCTGAAGAAGATAACTGAAGCAGAGGTCTAAGCAGTAGAAGGGGTCAAAACCAAACCAAATATAATATGATCGATACCCTGAAAAGCAAATAAACAAATGTTAAATGATGCAATGATGATATATGCAAATGATATGAAAGGGTTTGTGATCAAGAGCTGGATCTGATTATCTGTCTTAATATAAGGTCCATGTATGTTTAAAGATCCGGATGGAGGTTCAAAAATCCAGTAACCAGGGTGGGGGACTCAAATAAAGAGTCACATATCCAGGGTTAATCACAAGAACTGTCCAAAGTGAAGTATTCTTAAACAATACAGTAATAAGGTATGATGTGGCCAAGGGTTCCTGCAAACCTGTAAACAACCCAACCCCCTCACATGTAATGTTCTAGAACAAGGATCCTCAGAGTTGGATCAGTTATGAGAAGTGTAAACACTTCTAACCTAGAGGTACATTGTTTACAATAACCATAAAGGATCCTCCTCTAATTCACCCCAGATTCTGAAGGTCAAAATAAAGGTCATCCAGACATAGCAGGCTTCCCAGATAACCCTAGCACTACAGGAAATCTGTAGCACAGAGTTCTCAAGAAGAAACCCACATCTGAACCGTGTTTCATATTCCCGCACCAGACCGAAATGGAATGGGAAAGAATATGAACCACTCTAGCCTAGGTGTCACTCAGGTCCCAGGTATAGGACCTTAATCTCTCAATGAAACCCCACCCACCAAAACAAAAGCAGATTTAGCAATGATAATGACAGTATGATGTATAAAAAACTGTAGAGAAAGCAATAAATAAAACTGTACATAAAGTAATAAATAAAGCAACTAAATAAACACAATTAGCACATAACATCCCTGTAAACACAAATCGAACAAGCGCTAGGAGGAACCCACAAAAAGAACCAGAAGCCCTGGTTGCAATATAAGGATCCCCAGCAGAGTCGCCAGGATGTCGCTCCCACCAAATGACAAATGGCCAGAAGGGGTACAAGCGTGAACGGTCAGCGAAAGAGAGAACATGAAGATGAACTGAAAAGAGTCGCCAACTAGGCATTTTTATCCTGAAGGAAAGGTAACGCTGCATAGACCTAGGAAAGATATGGATAAGACGGTTGCGAACCAGAGAAACTGAGAAAGGGGTTGGTTACAACCTGGGAAGGTATTATGTCATACCCCAAATTTGTCCTACCCGCACTATTTTATTTTACGGTTTAACTATAATAGCTCAAAAAATCAAAAATATGTACCATTTTATTTTTATGTCAAATATTCGAAAAATGCACTTATTTCTTTGCAAATTAAAATTAAAATTTTATTTTATTTTTTTTCTATCTTTATGGTTTAATGTTATCAAAAAATATATACAAAAAAGTCCGTCGTTATTGTTATTTCCATTAAAACATTTTATGTAAATTCATTTTTTTTTTTTATTTTAAAAAAGGGCCCTTTATCAAAAAAAATATTACTTTTCTTCTAATTCTATTATTATAGTTTTTAGATTCTACTTTTATCATCATTATTACTTTTATTATTCCTACTCCATTATTTATTTCTTATTATTATTTTATTATTATTGGTGAACTCTTTTTTTTAGAAACTTAATCATCTTTTTCTTTGTGTTTAGTTTTCATTTGTCCATAAAAAGTATTATGAAAATATATAGATTCTTTTAATTCCAATTATTTTTATTATTATTATTATTGTTATTATTAGTATACTTTTTATTATCATTATTATTATACTCATTATTATTATTATACTTATATCAAATATTCACATTTTTCTTTCTTCTCTCATCAATACACCAACAAACTCCACTCAAAGATTCTCAATACACGGACAACACCTTTTCCGTAACAAATTTCTCTACCTCCACACTTTCTTTCCACTCAAAACAACAACAAACCACTTTCTGCAATTTCCTTTTCACAGCTCACCATAACAGCTCATTCATTCTTATCCTAATTTGTTCTTCACTTTTTGCACAAGTTTTCCCATTCTACCCTTCAAATTCCCTTCTATAAAACCAGCATTAATCATTCCTGCAAAATAAGCTTGGAAAACCTTTGATAAACTCTGCAAAAACTCATTTCAAACCAAGCTTCAACCTTTAAGAAAATAAAAATTGAACCATTTACATTCTTCATTTTTCTACATAAACACAAAACCTTTTTCATTCATTCACATCCATTCATACAACCAAGTCAAAAAAAATCTGCAAATCTTCATATTCAGAGAACCATTCTAAACCTTCAAAAACAAAATAGAACACAACTTATATTTCCATAACTTTCCTCCATCCATTTCACAAAAGCACAGAAAAAATCCTTTAAACAATTCTGCTTCAAACTCATAAACCACCATAATCCCAACACCATTTCTCATAAAATCTCAACCCTCCTTCATTCTTCAAACCAAACCAAATCTGAGTCCGTAGAAACCTCACCCAAAATCATAACCTCCAAACTCTCTGCATTCACAAAACAACTCACGCTCATTCAACATTCATCTTGAATCCAACCCTTCATCACCACCATTGTTAACCCAAACCAGAAACAAACAAAAATGAGATGAAAGAAAACAACACCAAACCTGAATCATGAATCTGAAATCCACCACTTAACCATAAACAGAAAAAACCAGTAAGAAGAACACTCCATCTCTAAACTTGAACCGCACAAAACCAGAAAACACCTTAACAGAAAGCGAACCGGCCGAAAACGTACAAGCCACAAAACCAAAGCCTCACTAAATCGGAAACCCCCTTTCCGTAAACCTTCAATCTGTTCTCCACTGCAAAACAAAAACCTGCGAATCCTTCAACCCATAGCCATCCGTGGACCTTTCTGATCCAGTCAAAAACTTTCAACACATCAACTGCTAATTCGTCCAAACCTCAAACTCGCGGCTACAACCACCAAACTTGAGAGAAACCGCGAGAAGGTCGGGACTCACACCTCATCGCCGGCCACCACCTGTTTTCCAAAAACTCAGAAACGTTATCCGTCATCACCGCACAACTCAAAACCAAGTTCCGCTATCACCGCCCGCAAAACCCTACCTCCGCCGCAACACCGTCCGAACCATAAACCGAAACCCAGTCGGCCATCATCCATCACCGCACGAACCCTTCAAACCCCATAACCTCCACCACGAAGCGCCGCCGCGAAGAGGAAACGTGAGCGCGACCGAGAGAGCGACGGAGAGTGAGATTCTGTTCGCAAACTGAGAGAGCGGCGAGAAAGATCCGCGACTGATAGCCGAGAGAGACAGAGAGAGGGCGATTTGAGGCGAGAAAGCCACCGTTCCGCAAGCACCATCACCATCGTCGCCGCCGTTGAAGGGTATTTTTCTTTCTCTTGTTGTGCTTTTTTCGAAAACTCGTTTTGAAGGAGAGAGAGACACAATTTATTGCTTTTGCTGAACGTTGGTTTTGACTTTATAAAATTCATGGACATATATTGGTTTTGGGTTTGGTAATAGCCCATCTAAATTTATGCCTTTCCACACATTGATAACCATACTATGCACCCTTTGTACTACTGTATTTTATTTTAAAGTTTTATGTTTATGATTTAATCAGTTTTTATATGTTTATGATTTAGTAAACCCTTTTATGTTTATGATTTAATCAGTTTTTATATGTTTATGATTTAGTAAACCCTTTTATGTTTATGATTTAATCAGTTTTTATATGTTTATGATTTAGTAAATCCTTTCATGTTTATGATTTAGTAAGTTTTTATATATTATAGTTTTTTTTATATATTATTTTAAGGGCCAATGATATACTAAACGGCCAATTTATCGTCCGATTCTAATCGGTGATTTTTGGTCAATATGAGGCCCCCTTTGTATTTAATTTTTCATTTTATTATTCCGACAAACAAACATGTAATTTAATTCAATTTATTTATTCTTGATTTTATTTAATTTATTTATTATTTATATTCATTATTTTATTTTTAATTCAAGCAAATTCAATTTATTTATTCATTTATTTTCGCATTTAAAAAAAATTTTACGATTCGACTCCTCATAGAACGGTTTCTTTAAACCGGCTCTAAGGAAGTAAACGAACAAAATTTCGTCGCGTCCCAAAAAGGTCCAACGCCTTCGAATAGTTGCGCTCGAAAAAGGTCCAACGCCTTCAAATAGTTGTGTCCCGGTTAAACAGGCCGAACGCCTTCGAATAGTTCAAACACACTGCACACACGCTTCCTCTTGGGCAAAATACAACGAGACCATTTATTTCTCGCAATCCCCTGTATTTATTTTGTACCCCTCTCCCATTAATTTGTACGCACTTTTATTTCTCGCATTTTATTTCTGAATCCTTGGTCCAACGCCAAGCGATCTCACTTGCACACTTGCACTTTATTTTCCAGTTATTCGTTTATTAGGATCCATCTCTCCTTGCGAGCCGAGCGCTTCGTGCCTCGCTAACAAACCACAAAAATAAACTCCATTTGCATTTACCCTCTAAACCTCAAAAACCAAAATGTTTCGATTAGATCCAAACCCTTGATCCAACGTCAAGCGGTCTTAGCAAATAAAATATTCTAATAATACGAGAAGATCTGTACGCCATGAGCCTTAAGCGGTAGAAAGGGGGATAACGAGCTCTCGTTACTCGCTCCGATTATTTCGACGCAGGACACTCGTCCTGTTGGGCGAGATAAACTATCCATAGTATTTAGTGCATTTCAACTCCTAAACCCTTTCATCGACGAAAGGTAATAAAATCAACAACCATTACCCTTAGTAGGCCGAACTACGAGGCTCTGACTTTCCCATTGCACACGGGAGTACGTAGGCACGAGGATCTCAATCCTTGCCGAGCACCTAGGTCCAATCTAACTTATAATTCAACTCATTTCCCTCTAGCAAGCATTCGTTTAAGCATAGACATCCTTTCTCGCGCGTTAACCTAGATGGTTCCCATCGAGTACGATGGATGTAAGGGGTGCTAATACCTTCCCCCTGCATAACCGACTTCCGAACCCAGGCAATGGTTCCGTTGACCTTTGTCCTCATCCTTTTCCTCCCGGGTTGTATCTATATCTCCCCTTTCTCTCTTCGGGAATAAATAGAATTAGGTGGCGACTCTTCAGTCTGTCCAGCGCGCGGCTCCCGTCCATTCGGATCGCGTGAGGTCGTATTTTTCGGGGTACGACAGCTGGCGACTCTGCTGGGGAACGAACCCAGAATCTCTGGTTCACCCCTATGCGAGTCGAGCCTAGTCTAGGTTTTTGCGTTTGTTTGGATGTTTGCTTTTATGCCTTGCTTGTTTATTTTTATCGCTTTCTTTATCGCATTCCATCTTATATATCTTGTAGCTCCTTGGTACTATAATTTGGATCGATACTTTGCAAAAGAAACTTGAGGGAAAAGCTCTATACCCGGGCTTGCGAGTATAAACATAAGTTAGCGAGGTTGTGTAGTATGGGCTCCCGAGAGAACCACTCTCGTGGGTTGTCGATACGAAAACCTCACTTGGAGTAGATTCTGATGAGAATACTGACAATCGTCAAGTCCTTGACGTGTGTGCTCAATTGTTTTCATTAGGGTCATTAACTCTGAGGACCTTTAGAACCTTTTGGTTAAAACATCGGTTGATGGTTGCGTAATATTGGGCACCAGGGTTCGCCCTCGCGTGGCTCGATACGAAAACCTCACTTGGAATAGACTTACTCAATGGAGTTGATTGACAGTCAAGAATGTATGAAATTGACACGTGCATCAAACAGTTGAGAAAGTTCCATATCTCCAGGACTTTGTTTTAAACCTCGTGTCGATGATCACGTAGTATGGACTCCCGAGAAAATTTTCTCTCGTGGGTTGTCGATACGAAGATCTCACCCAAAATAGATTCATATGGCGGAGTCAGTCAACCGTCACGCTTATGGCGCGTGTGATGAACAGCCATATGAATTGATAACTTTGGGATCCCTAAACTTTAGAGTCTACCCAGTGAGTTCTTGATCAGAGTATCCTCCATCTGTGCCTTGGACTCGTGAGACTTTAATCTTGTGATCTTGGATTCTGACATTGCATATCATCTCATTTGCATCATTTATTCGTCTTGCATTTCATTCTCAAAGCCGAGAACTTATTTCATGTTCCTCCATCTTCAGTAAATCAAGCTGGTTTCCCGACGCCCGTATCGAGCTAGACGACCGTATTTAACTAGAGCCAACACTAGAAGACTGATGGACGTGATTCAAGAAGAGCAAGCTGCCATGAGGGAAGAGATTGACTCGGTCAAAGGCAAGATTGACCAGATTTATGAGACTTTGCAAGCTTTGGCTAGAATGGAAGAACGTCGTGAAGCTGCTGCCGCAATGAACAATGCTCAAGTGCAAGGATCTACCTCACGAGCAATGCATTCAGTCCCCGTTCCAAATCCTTTGGTCTACGGTTTGCCTCCAGGTTTCACTCCTGCTGTTGAAGAGGCCACTTCCCAACAAATACCTGCTTCTGGTGTCACTGTTGGTGCTATTCCTCAAGCTCAACCTATTCTAACTCAAGTCCAGTTTCCTCAAACTGAAGAGAACCATCAAGTTGAGTATGAGATGCATACTGCTGTTCCAATCACTAATCCCCATGCTGCTCAAGAGTCTGAAGCTATGAAGATGTGCCGCAAATTAGCTGAAAAACTCCGAATCATGGAAGGACACAACTCAACTTCTCTAAGTGCCTCAGGCATGTGCTTAGTTCCAGATGTTGTGGTCCCTGCTAAGTTCAAACTGCCAGAATTCGAGAAATACAAAGGCCTCAGCTGTCCTGAGCTTCATTTGAGGATGTACTGTAGGAAAATGGCCGCTCATGCTAAAGATGACAAGCTCATGATCCATTGCTTCCAAGACAGCCTATCTGGAGCGTCTCTAGAATGGTACATGCAACTCGAACGTAACAATGTTCGTACTTGGCCTGATCTATCTGATGCATTCAAAAAGCAGTACAAGTACAACACTGACCTTGCTCCTAACCGTACTCAACTTCAGAGTATGTCTCAAAAGGAGAGTGAATCCTTTAAGGAGTATGCCCAACGCTGGAGGGAGTTAGCTGCCAGAGTGCATCCGCCATTGGTTGACCGTGAATTGATCGATATCTTCATGGGTACCCTACAGGGGCAATACTACGAGAAGCTGATCAGCAGCGTATCTTCTGGTTTCTCAGACATGGTAATGGTCGGAGAAAGAATCGAAGAAGGTTTGAAAAGCGGAAAGATCCAAGGAGGTTCTAGCAGCCAAAACAATGCCAAGAAATCTTTCAATGGGTATAAAAAGGGTGAAACAAATGCCGTTTCCGCTGCAAGTGGGAATTTCCAACAGAGTGCACCTGCACCAGTTCCCTACTATCAGTATCCCTATGTTGCTGCTGCACAATATGCTCCTATGCCATATCAGCCAGTTCCTCCAATGCCTTATCAGCAGGCCTTTCAAGCTTTATTTCCGCCTCAGATGATTCACCAACCACGTCCTATGGTTGCAGCTGCGCAGTATGCGCCCAATCCATATCAGCAACCGGCTTATCCACCACGGCCTGGTCAACAGCAACAACGCGCTCCTCAACAGCGTCCACCATATCAACCAAGAAGGCCTGAAAGAACCTTTGATCCCTTGCCTATGTCATATGGAGAGATCTTTAACGGACTGATGGCAAAAGGAACTCTTGTGTTGAGGGACATGCCACCTCAAACTGGTAACGCTCGAGATTATGATGTCAATGCTCGCTGTGAGTATCACAAGGGTGCTCCAGGGCACACAATTGACAACTGCAGGTTATTCAAGCACAAAGTCCAAGATTTAATCGACTCTAAGGATCTCACCTTCACTCCGAGAAATCCAAATGTCCAGAACGACCCAATGCCGTCGCACGGTGCCAACAAGTGAAGACATGTGAAGGGGTTGTTGAAGACCAAGCTGAGTAGTCTCCAACTTTGAAGCATTCAATCAAGAGAAGTTCATTCCTCAAATCAAGGCAGCTAGTGCCATTTATTATTTCCGCATTCCTGTTATTTTTTACTGTTTGTTAAGTACCATTTGCTTTGAACATTGTTATTTGTATTTGGTTTTGTTAATGTTATGTTTTGAATCAATCTATTCGCATTCGCTCATCATTTATCATTTATCTCAAAAATCACAAAAATATTTCCTCACTTCACTTTAGCAAATATTTGAGGGAGGATGATGAAAAAGAAATACCCATAACTGTTGCGGTATGCTTTCAGATAAAACCTCGTCAATGATGTACATGCATTTATTCAAATCCCCAAACACTGGAGATATAAGGAGTTAATCCCTAGTCAACCACTTCGAGCCTAGAAGTAGGAGTTTCTTTCGGATACAACCCTTAAATTTAACCCGGGGCAGGGTAGTTGTTCAGTAAACATGACTACACCTTCAAATCGCAAGATGAGACATCCCGTCAGAGGACCATCAACAAATGACTTGGCAGTCACGACATACAAGAAATATAGAAAAATACTAAGTTGAGCACCCGAAGGGAGACTTAGTCCGAAAAAAAAACAAATCAGAAAAAAGAGGAACTCAAATCCTCAGCAAAAACAAAGCAAAGATCAGGTGACCACCAAAACAAAATCAAAGGGGCACCAACATCAAAGCAAAAAAGATGACTGCCATTTCCAAGCGAACTTTAAAGCTTCATCTTCACTCTTGCAAAGTCAAAACAAATACAAATGCAAGGTTAACTGAACATAGGACTGGAGAACATCACGAAGAAGGGGTGGGTACAAATCATTTGAGCCTTATACCCTTTGTTTCTCAAACCATTAACCAGACCACGTTACAACCCTCAAAAGACCTAATTGAGGCAGGGTTTATTCTGAAAGCATGCTACCAACAAGGTTGCGTAAATTGACTCCCATATATTTGCTAATATTCAATCTCGATCGCACATTATTCTTGCTGCATCTTTTACGCACTTTCTAAATCAGCACCTCGTTTGGGCTAACAGTCCATTCGTCACACTATCACAATCATTCAAATAAATTGACTTTTTCAAAACTTACATGAACTTTACATTAACATTACCATTTGTATATGAACAATTTAATTGCAATTCAGTATTCGACATCAGTACAATCCCAACAAGGGGCAATCAAAAGAGGAATTTGAATCAACATTTCTTCAACAGCCCAATCAGGGGCAAATCACCTTCAAAGGCTCAATCAGGGGCAGGTCATGTCGTGGCCATTGTCAAAGCTTCCCCACCAGATTTTTTCAAATACCCTACAGGCAGGGGCAAGCAGACAAGGAGCAAATCTTCCTCTCTCTTCTCCCCAGCTGAACAAGCGGATCTTGCTAGACGTTGGCAACCATTCAAAGCAAAGTCAGACTTCATGTGTCAATTAAGTCGCTTCGCTCATCAGCAGATAACCAAGCTTGGAGCTTTCAGATCCATCTTTTGATCATTCATCGTCGAAGATCGAGTGTCGGGGAATCAGTCCTTCCACCCACCTAAAGTCCAATCATTATTGGCAACTACCAAACCAAAAGTCCACCAAGCTGGCACCTTTCTTTTTCAATCGCTCATATGCATCATTGTACATCATATGCAGTCATAAGCATCATTTACATCGATCATTTGCAACATGTGCATCATGTGCATACCTAAATAAATCAGCTTTTTATACTCCCAACATCTTAACTTACATCGCAGTGCATAAACATTTGCATCGTATCTCCATCTTTATGGAATACCATTTCAAAACAATCAAGCATAATCGCATAATTCAGGATCCAGGATCAACACAAGTTTCCGGTCCTTTCCCCAGCGGAAGTCAGGATCACATCATTCAAAGATTCCAGGCATCCTCTTGGCGGATTCAATAGTCATGTTTATTTTTCTGTCTATTGCCTTATCATCCTCTGTTGATAAGTGAGTTTATTTTTCTGTTTATTGCCTTATCATCCTCTGGTGATAAGTGATTTTAATTTCAGTTATTTGCCTTATCATCCTCTGGTGATAAGTGATTTTAATTTCAGTTGTTTGCCTTATCATCCTCTGTTGATAAGTGAGTTTATTTTTTCTGTCTATGGCCTTATCATCCTCTGTTGATAAGTGAGTTTATTTTTTCTGTCTATGGCCTTATCATCCTCTGTTGATAAGTGAGTTTATTTATCTGTCTATTGCCTTATCATCCTCTGTTGATAAGTGAGTTTATTTTTCTGTCTATTGCCTTATCTTCCTCTGTTGATAAGTGAGTTTATTTTTTCTGTCTATTGCCTTATCTTCCTCTGTTGATAAGTGAGTTTATTTTCAGTTATTTGCCTTATCTTCCTCTGTTGATAAGTGAGTTTATTTTTCTGTCTGTTGCCTTATCTTCCTCAGTTGATAAGTTGAGTTTATTTTTCTGTCTATTGCCTTATCATCCTCTGTTGATAAGTGATTTTATTTTCAGTTATTTGCCTTGTCTTCCTCTGTTGATAAGTGAGTTTATTTTTCTGTCTATTGCCTTATCTTCCTCTGTTGATAAGTGAGTTTATTTTTTCTGTCTATTGCCTTATCTTCCTCTGTTGATAAGTGAGTTTATTTTCAGTTATTTGCCTTATCTTCCTCTGTTGATAAGTGAGTTTATTTTTCTGTCTATTGCCTTATCTTACTCAGTTGATAAGTTGAGTTTATTTTTCTGTCTATTGCCTTATCATCCTCTGTTGATAAGTGATTTTATTTTCAGTTATTTGCCTTATCTTCCTCTGTTGATAAGTGAGTTTATTTTTTTCTGTCTATTGCCTTATCTTCCTCTGTTGATAAGTGAGTTTATTTTTTCTGTCTATTGCCTTATCTTCCTCTGTTGATAAGTGAGTTTATTTTCAGTTATTTGCCTTATCTTCCTCTGTTGATAAGTGAGTTTATTTTTCTGTCTGTTGCCTTATCTTCCTCAGTTGATAAGTGATTTTATTTTCTGTCTGTTGCCTTATCATCCTCTGATGATAAGTGAGTTTATTTTCAGTTATTTGCCTTATCATCCTCTGATGATAAGTGATTTATTTTATCAATTTATTTCTTGCTATGTCACCCATTATTTTCCAGTTTATTTCATTTGTTGTTTCCGCAATTTCTTTTCGGACAAATTTGGAGTCTGTTAATATCTAATTATCTTATACCTTGAAAGATTGAACGCGAGTCAGTTCATCTTATTCGGTCTAAGCCAATTCGATAGGGGCATCTGTCATACCCCAAATTTGTCCTACCCGCACTATTTTATTTTACGGTTTAACTATAATAGCTCAAAAAATCAAAAATATGTACCATTTTATTTTTATGTCAAATATTCGAAAAATGCACTTATTTCTTTGCAAATTAAAATTAAATTTTTTTTTCTATCTTTATGGTTTAATGTTATCAAAAAATATATACAAAAAAGTCCGTCGTTATTGTTATTTCCATTAAAACATTTTATGTAAATTCATATTTTTATTTTTATTTTTAAAAGGGCCCTTTATCAAAAAAAATATTACTTTTCTTCTAATTCTATTATTATAGTTTTTAGATTCTAATTTTATCATCATTATTACTTTTATTATTCCTACTCCATTATTTATTTCTTATTATTATTTTATTATTATTGGTGAACTCTTTTTTTTAGAAACTTAATCATCTTTTTCTTTGTGTTTAATTTTCATTTGTCCATAAAAAGTATTATGAAAATATATAGATTCTTTTAATTCCAATTATTTTTATTATTATTATTATTGTTATTATTAGTATACTTTTTATTATCATTATTATTATTATACTTATATCAAATATTCACATTTTTCTTTCTTCTCTCATCAATACACCAACAAACTCCACTCAAAGATTCTCAATACACGGACAACACCTTTTCCGTAACAAATTTCTCTACCTCCACACTTTCTTTCCACTCAAAACAACAACAAACCACTTTCTGCAATTTCCTTTTCACAGCTCACCATAACAGCTCATTCATTCTTATCCTAATTTGTTCTTCACTTTTTGCACAAGTTTTCCCATTCTACCCTTCAAATTCCCTTCTATAAAACCAGCATTAATCATTCCTGCAAAATAAGCTTGGAAAACCTTTGATAAACTCTGCAAAAACTCATTTCAAACCAAGCTTCAACCTTTAAGAAAATAAAAATTGAACCATTTACATTCTTCATTTTTCTGCATAAACACAAAACCTTTTTCATTCATTCACATCCATTCATACAACCAAGTCAAAAAAAATCTGCAAATCTTCATATTCAGGGAGCCATTCTAAACCTTCAAAAACAAAATAGAACACAACTTATATTTCCATAACTTTCCTCCATCCATTTCACAAAAGCACAGAAAAAATCCTTTAAACAATTCTGCTTCAAACTCATAAACCACCATAATCCCAACACCATTTCTCATAAAATCTCAACCCTCCTTCATTCTTCAAACCAAACCAAATCTGAGTCCGTAGAAACCTCACCCAAAATCATAACCTCCAAACTCTCTGCATTCACAAAACAACTCACGCTCATTCAACATTCATCTTGAATCCAACCCTTCATCACCACCATTGTTAACCCAAACCAGAAACAAACAAAAATGAGATGAAAGAAAACAACACCAAACCTGAATCATGAATCTGAAATCCACCACTTAACCATAAACAGAAAAAACCAGTAAGAAGAACACTCCATCTCTGAACTTGAACCGCACAAAACCAGAAAACACCTTAACAGAAAGCGAACCGGCCGAAAACGTACAAGCCACAAAACCAAAGCCTCACTAAATCGGAAACCCCCTTTCCGTAAACCTTCAATCTGTTCTCCACTGCAAAACAAAAACCTGCGAATCCTTCAACCCATAGCCATCCGTGGACCTTTCTGATCCAGTCAAAAACTTTCAACACATCAACTGCTAATTCGTCCAAACCTCAAACTCGCGGCTACAACCACCAAACTTGAGAGAAACCGCGAGAAGGTCGGGACTCACACCTCATCGCCGGCCACCACCTGTTTTCCAAAAACTCAGAAACGTTATCCGTCATCACCGCACAACTCAAAACCAAGTTCCGCTATCACCGCCCGCAAAACCCTTACCTCCGCCGCAACACCGTCCGAACCATAAACCGAAACCCAGTCGGCCATCATCCATCACCGCACGAACCCTTCAAACCCCATAACCTCCACCGCGAAGCGTCGCCGCGAAGAGGAAACGTGAGCGCGACCGAGAGAGCGACGGAGAGTGAGATTCTGTTCGCAAACTGAGAGAGCGGCGAGAAAGATCCGCGACTGATAGCCGAGAGAGACAGAGAGAGGGCGATTTGAGGCGAGAAAGCCACCGTTCCGCAAGCACCATCACCATCGTCGCCGCCGTTGAAGGGTATTTTTCTTTCTCTTGTTGTGCTTTTTCCGAAAACTCGTTTTGAAGGAGAGAGAGACACAATTTATTGCTTTTGCTGAACGTTGGTTTTGACTTTATAAAATTCATGGACATATATTGGTTTTGGGTTTGGTAATAGCCCATCTAAATTTATGCCTTTCCACACATTGATAACCATACTATGCACCCTTTGTACTACTGTATTTTATTTTAAAGTTTTATGTTTATGATTTAATCAGTTTTTATATGTTTATGATTTAGTAAACCCTTTTATGTTTATGATTTAATCAGTTTTTATATGTTTATGATTTAGTAAACCCTTTTATGTTTATGATTTAATCAGTTTTTATATGTTTATGATTTAGTAAATCCTTTCATGTTTATGATTTAGTAAGTTTTTATATATTATAGTTTTTTTTATATATTATTTTAAGGGCCAATGATATACTAAACGACCAATTTATCGCCCGATTCTAATCGGTGATTTTTGGTCAATATGAGGCCCCCTTTGTATTTAATTTTTCATTTTATTATTCCGACAAACAAACATGTAATTTAATTCAATTTATTTATTCTTGATTTTATTTAATTTATTTATTATTTATATTCATTATTTTATTTTTAATTCAAGCAAATTCAATTTATTTATTCATTTATTTTCGCATTTAAAAAAAATTTTACGATTCGACTCCTCATAGAACGGTTTCTTTAAACCGGCTCTAAGGAAGTAAACGAACAAAATTTCGTCGCGTCCCAAAAAGGTCCAACGCCTTCGAATAGTTGCGCTCGAAAAAGGTCCAACGCCTTCAAATAGTTGTGTCCCGGTTAAACAGGCCGAACGCCTTCGAATAGTTCAAACACACTGCACACACGCTTCCTCTTGGGCAAAATACAACGAGACCATTTATTTCTCGCAATCCCCTGTATTTATTTTGTACCCCTCTCCCATTAATTTGTACGCACTTTTATTTCTCGCATTTTATTTCTGAATCCTTGGTCCAACGCCAAGCGATCTCACTTGCACACTTGCACTTTATTTTCCAGTTATTCGTTTATTAGGATCCATCTCTCCTTGCGAGCCGAGCGCTTCGTGCCTCGCTAACAAACCACAAAAATAAACTCCATTTGCATTTACCCTCTAAACCTCAAAAACCAAAATGTTTCGATTAGATCCAAACCCTTGATCCAACGTCAAGCGGTCTTAGCAAATAAAATATTCTAATAATACGAGAAGATCTGTACGCCATGAGCCTTAAGCGGTAGAAAGGGGTATAACAAGCTCTCGTTACTCGCTCCGATTATTTCGACGCAGGACACTCGTCCTGTTGGGCGAGATAAACTATCCATAGTCTTTAGTGCATTTCAACTCCTAAACCCTTTCATCGACGAAAGGTAATAAAATCAACAACCATTACCCTTAGTAGGCCGAACTACGAGGCTCTGACTTTCCCATTGCACACGGGAGTACGTAGGCACGAGGATCTCAATCCTTGCCGAGCACCTAGGTCCAATCTAACTTATAATTCAACTCATTTCCCTCTAGCAAGCATTCGTTTAAGCATAGACATCCTTTCTCGCGCGTTAACCTAGATGGTTCCCATCGAGTACAATGGATGTAGGGGGTGCTAATACCTTCCCCCTGCATAACCGACTTCCGAACCCAGGCAATGGTTCCGTTGACCTTTGTCCTCATCCTTTTCCTCCCGGGTTGTATCTATATCTCCCCTTTCCCTCTTCGGGAATAAATAGAATTAGGTGGCGACTCTTCAGTCTGTCCAGCGCGCGGCTCCCGTCCATTCGGATCGCGTGAGGTCGTATTTTCCGGGGTACGACATATTAGCACCTAGATTGTCCGTCGTACTCGACGAGATCCACGCTTGAAAGTTTGTGTTTTAAAGGGGTAGTGTCAGTGCTATTCTGTGTGTAAAAGCTGGAAAAGGATACAAGTGTTAGTGCTGGAAAGAAGTGTGAAGTGAAGAAAATGAGTGTCAGTGTAAGAAAAGAGTGCAATACTCAAGACAATGAGGCTTAAAAGAATAAGGCTAGAAGAGGGGGAATATACAGAGACTTTTGTTCGATAACAGTTAAGTTATGCCTACGTATCCTCTCGTGCAATGAGGAAATCAGAACACCGTAGTTCGACTCAAAGAGACTGAAAGATAAATTGACTTGTGAACTGCTTACTTGTCTATGCTCAAGTGTATGACCTGTCTGGCTCAGGTGTTAACTGTCTTGCATTAGACGGAAGAAGCGAGTTCTCGTTTGTGAGTGAATGAGGTGAGAAAAGAATCCCGGAGGAGACGATTATTGTTTGTTTTTGCGTTTTCAATCTTTTATTGCTTTTTGGAGTTTGTCATAAGAAAATGAGCTTAAGCCTAAACCAAGGGTTAGTAAACTCATCACATCTTCCCTCTGATTAGGGGTAATGAGAATACCTTAAGTATGAAGTAAACACTTCATACTTAATCACCATGATGTAGGATTAAGATCATTGACCTACTTTCAATTATTTAGATGTTTTTGGAGTTTTTGTTTAGTGTTAAGTAATGAGTTTAAGCCATAATCAAGGATTTAATGGACCCATTACACCATCCTAATAGAAGGATAATAGATGAGAACATTTAAGCTGAGGAAGGCTCCTCAACTTAATCCATGATTAGGGATTAACCTCATGACAAAACAAAACCTTTATTAAAGTGGATTTTAGTTAATGATAAGATTAAGAAGTGGATTTTATGGTTTGTAAGACAACTTGAGGGAGACTTGTGCATTAACACTAGGGTTAGTCCTTCTTAACCAATTAAGGAAGAATTAGAACCCTAATGCAAGGCCCAAGTTACAAGCTTGATGTCTTAGTGATTATTAGATGAATTGATTAAGAGATTTAAACACATTAAGGGTTTAACACTTAGGGTTAAAGTTATACACTCCATCCTAAGAGAAGGATGCAGTCATAATTTTAATCACAAAGCTTTAAATCCTTGAAGGTTTAGTCCCTGATTATGAGATGAGAGGAGAGACACAAAAGATGACACAAAGGTAAAACTAATGAGGGACTAATCCAACCCTAATTGTTATCATGCTTGGGTGTTCTTAGGGTTTATGAGGCTTGCAAGAGATCTTCAGAGAAACCACCAAGGAGAAAGAAAGATGGAAGGAGGAGAAGCAGAAGAAGCAAGTCAACTTACTTCACTTAAGAAGATAAGTTGCTTGAAGAAAGAAAGTGGATAGAAATCATGAATGAGCAAGCTCACTCTAAGGCACAAGCAAAATGCAGCAATGAATGCATAAGAGAGATGAGAAGAGATTGTGAGAAGTGAAGGCAAATTCACTTCTCAAAGTATTTACCACCTAAAAAGTTAGCATAAGAGAAAGAAATGAATTGAAAATGAAATGAATGCAAAGGTGCAAACCAAAACCAGA
This sequence comes from Lathyrus aphaca, assembly GCA_963966055.1. NCBI lineage: Eukaryota > Viridiplantae > Streptophyta > Magnoliopsida > Fabales > Fabaceae > Lathyrus > Lathyrus aphaca. The sequence goes on along the minus strand of OZ014523.1, from coordinate 342,802,953 downwards.
AGCATATTTATGATGCAAATGATGCTAAGAGATAATATGAAAGCATGTCAAGTGATATGAATGTTCATACAAGTGATGAGAATGCAAAGGAAGCATGAAAGGAACATGAAAGTTCATGAATGTTCATGAAATGTAATGAATGCATAACATGGCAAATGGATGAGGAAATGATCAAGCATGAGTCTAATGTATCCTAAGATGTCTTAGAAGTCATGTGAATGCATAAAATGTCATTGCAAGTTCTTATATGAATGCTTATGCAAGATGTATGCAAAGGAAGATGAGAAATTAGGGTTTTCATGCAACATGAGATGCAAAACTCAAAAACAGAAGCAAATGACAAGATAAAAAATTGAAAATGCAATCAAGAGAGCCCTAACCCCATATGATTTCACACCCCAAAGGAGAAGACCTAACTCTTAACCTAATGAAAGTTATGATATTTCTAAGTTATCTAGGGTTTTAAGGTACCTAAAGGGAAAAAAATGCAAATCAATTCAAAAAGGCAGAAGAAATTTGTAACTAAATTATGCTAGAAACTACATGTCAAATGAAGATCAATTCAAAAAGAACCATTGTCATACCATTCTTGGTTAGGCAGAAAATAATTCTTGAAGTTAGGGTTCTAAAATGTGAATTTTATGAACCCTAAATTCAAGAAAATTGTCAAGAATGGTTCAAAACCAAAAAGAAATTTGTGTGGATGGTATGACAATGTCTCTAAATGTTTAAAGATGCAATGTGATTTTTTTTGGGATTTTTTAGAAACCTAAATGATATTTTAATTAATTAATTTTCATTAATTAATTAAAATAAACATTTAAATGTTTAAAAAATGATTTTTTAATGTGAAAAATAACAATAAAAATATTTTTGGGTTAAGAAAATTATTTGAAATAAAAATGCAAAATACAAATATTTTTGGAAATTTTTAACTATTTTAAATAAATCATACAAAATAAATGAGAAAAAATGAAATTAAAATTAAATAAAACAGAAGTAAACGCAAAGGAAGGCTGAGATTGAATCTGGGGTTTCTAGGGTTGACTGGCGCCACATCCAATGGTCAGCATTCAAAATTCACTAATCCTATTTAATTAATTATTTAAACCTAATTACATGCTAATGAGCTAATCTCCACCACACAAACACGTGCGGGAAGGGAAATCAGACGGCTCACATTCAAATGAAACCCTAACCCTAATTACACACTTAATGACTTTCAGGTCACCGGAGAAGAGCTCCGATCGTCTTCTCCGGTGACACCCTCACCTGAAAAACCCTAACTTCTTCCCTAAGTAATTTTTGGAGCTCTAAAGCTCCAGATTAACTCCTCTCACTTCCCTGAATCCAAATCCATCCTCAAATCTCATTTCTAATTGCTCAAACTCATGATTCGAAGAGAAAACTCAAACATGGTGAAACTTTCAGAAGTTCATAAAATCCTCAAATCGCAACCATTTTCAAAAATAAAAGTATCAGCGTGATCAGCACAACAAGAGGAACAATTCTATAACCTAAAATCACATTTCTGGAAAAATGTTTGAAGAAGTTACCTGAGCTTGAGCTTCCTCAGTTTGGAGCTTTTAGGCTGCTTCTCCTGTGCAAGCTGACTCCAATGACCTTCCTGAAGAAGCTTTGATGATTGGAAGACCTTGAAAGTGGCTGGTTTATGAGATTGCACCTCAACTGGCTGAGAATCGTGTTTGGTGTATGGGGTTTTTTGGCTGTTTCAATGGTTGGTTTGTGATCAGTGAGTGATTTAGAGATGAATGGTGGAATTAGTTTGAAGATTGAGTGAGTGAGCTATGCGTTTCAAAGGAAAATGCAAGAGGGAGAGTTTTTGGCAATGCTGAGTTCTTGGAGCTCTTGGCTTGTGTTTGTTATGAAAAATGATCTTTGAGGCATGCTTGTAGTGTCTGGATTGGGCAGAGAGTGGGTGGTGGACTGTTGTGATTGGTATGGGTGAATTTGCATAAAGTCAACATTTCTTATACTTGAGGTATGGGCAAGAATGCAGCTGGCCTTTGGGCATGTCCATGCGCAGCTGACTTCAAGGAAGTCCACAAATTCAATCTTGAGGCAATTCAGCATGTGGGAATAAAGTTATGGGGGGTTTTGCAATTATGTGAAGTTTTGGCCCCTTTGAGAAATCTTGATGTTCAAGGCATGTAATCTTGCAATTCCTTGGGCAATTCTGATCTAGAAGCAATGTACTATGATGCTATGATGCATTAAGTGTGTTTGAAGTCACAACAAGTCTTGGCAAGTGGTTTTGCAAAGAATCCATTTTGGTGCATTCTTGAAATTTATGGGATGTTTGCCAACTTTGACAAGCCATAACTTGAGTTCCAAAATGAATTAGATCTTGTTCTTGTACTTTTTGAAAAGGGAATGATCCAATCTACAACTTTCATGACCAACAATTTTTCATTTGAAGCATTTTTGGTTGAGAAAGAGGAGGTTGAAAAACTTTCCCAAAATGGAAAGTTTACATTACAAGTCATTTCCATTTTTGGCAACTTTTGGTTTAGCTCACTTTTCTTCAATTTTGTGAACTTCTAAGCACTTAAATGATCAAATAAAGACCATATAACCTCAATTTGATGAAAAATCCACTTTGGTTCCATGTTGAGGGGCCTTAGATGCCCTGATTTTGCTCTGACTTGCTCAAGAAGTTACCCAATGATCAGATGACTTCCACAATGAATTTCTTCATCAAACTTGGTATGCATGATCCTTATAACACATTGAGACCATTAGAAACAATAATGACCAAAAAATTTGGAGTTATGGCCTCTGAAACCAAAACCCTAATTTTAGGTCATCTGTGTAGTTAAACCCTGGGTCTGCTTCCATGCTTTGCCAGTTCTTGTGATTCTTTGGCTTCCTTGATCTTTGGAGGATAAAATATGATGATTGAAAATACATGTACCCTCTTGAGATGATTTAAGATCTTTGGAGTGGCTCAGATGGATCCTTGGATTGCTCAGATCACAAACCCTAGATGCAGATGAACTTGAACTAATGCAGTGAAGCAAAAATGCAATATGAGATGGTATGCTTAAACTAATGCAAAGATGGAAGATCACAAGCCATGGTGTGAACTTAGTGAAGGCAAATTTGGGGTGTTTACAATATGTTGCGTTCGACACAACTTTTCCCCAGAGTTCTTTGGGTAGATGCTTGCCATTCAACATACTTCTTACCATGTTCATGATGGTTCGATTGTTCCTTTCTACAATTCCATTATGCTATGGAGTGTAAGGTGGCATCACCTCATGCATAATCCTTTATTTTACACATAATGCATCGAAATCTTTTGGCACATACTCCACCACCATCAGTCCTCAAAATCTTGAGCTTTTGACCACTTTGTCTTTCAACCATAGATTTAAACTTGGCAAATACATCGATCACTTCACTTTTCTTCTTGATCAGGTAAGTCCATAATTTTCGACTAAAATCATCTATGAAAGTGACAGAGTACCTGTTACCTCCAATTGAATCCACCTGGATAGGACCACATACATCAGAGTATATGACTTCAAGAATTGCCTTCGACATGCTTTCTGCATCCTTGTTGAAGCCATTCTTATGTTGTTTTGACTAAACATATTCTTCACACACTTCATTTGGGATGTTGTTTTCTGGCAATCCTGAAACCATATTTCTTATCTTCAAATCTCTGATGTCTTTGAAATTGAAATGACCAAGTCTATAGTGCCATAACCATTCATCTTTGCTAGTTGCAATTGCTAGGCACTTATGCTCCATCACATTTAGTTCGATCTTGAAGGTTCTATTCTGAGACATTGGAGCCTTCAAGATAAACCTACCACCTACGTCGACAACTCTCATCACCCTGTCTTCGACTGATACCTTGTAGTTCTTTTCGACCAATTGCCATATACTGAGAAAATTTCCCTTCATGCCTGGTATATACAAAACGTTGGAAATTATTGACCTCTTTCTATCTTTCCTCTTAATTAGAACATCACTAATACATTCAACTGCTAGAGTATTGTCATTTGAAAATTTTACCGTGTTCTTCATTGAGGGCTTCATGTTGACAAATCAATATTTCCTACCAGTCATGTGTGATGAGCATCCTGAGTCCAAGTACCATTGTTCTTGGAATCACTCTTCATCTCTTGTTGTGACCATCAACAACATCTCTCCTTCATGTTTTGCCAGCTTAGCATCAGAATCTTGATTCTTTTACTTTTCTGGACAACCACTAAAATAATGACCATACTTCTGACAATTGAAACACTTAATGTGACTCTTGTCTGGCTTTCGACCACCACCTCTTCCTCTACCTGTAGCACCACCTCTTTGGTTGCCTTGGTCCCAGGGTTTTCATTGATTCGACCAGTTTGCTTCTTTCTGATTTTGACTATTCGAATTGTTATAGTCATCTCTTCCATTGTTGTTAAACACCTTTCCGTTGCCTTTCCTATCTCTTGCTGATTGAGCCTGCAGAGCCACATCACTCTTCGACTTCCCTGCTGCTCTTTCAGCCATTCTTTGTTCATGAGATTCAAGCGTCCCTTGAAGCTCTTCTTTAGTCACCTTCGACAAATATTTTGATTTTTCTATGGCTACTAAAACATGGTCGAACTTTGGAGCCAACGATCTCAAAATCTTTGAGACAATTGCTTTCGTCGTCAACACTTCTCCACATGCTTTGATTTGATTCACAAGTTTTGTAACTCTTGTGAAGAAATCTATTATGTTTTCATTGTCTTCTTTAACACCCCGATTTAATTAAATTCTTTAATTAAATTATTTCAAGTAGATTTGTTGTTATTTGAGATGCATGACGTTTTGTTGATTAGGCGATTATTCGATTTAAGTTGTTTTAAGTTGAGTTGTGGGTTAGACTTATTTTGGAGAGGTTTTAGTAGTAACGTTGAGAGGTGTAGTTAGAAGCCCATTAGTAGATTGATTAAATAATTTTTAGTAATAATAATATTAGTATTAATTTTAAGGCATTTTAATTAAAATAAGGAAAATATGATTAGTAAAGGGTTTAGGGAGAAGTTAGGCATAATCAGAATTTGGAGAGAAGGACGAGTCGGGCTAAGGATTTGCAAGAGGATTTTCGTAGGAATTTTCACCCATAGATTCGAGATGCATTCAATCCAAAGGTAAGGGTTTGATTTGTATCTTATAATCGGGAGAAAATAATCTGTATGTATGGGATATGGTTGTTTGATTTTCCTTGTTGTTGTTGTTGTATGATGTTTTGTGTGTGATTTCGTATGATGACGATGAATTGATGTTGGTATGTCTTTTATGAATATACTGTTGTTGTTGTTATGAATAATTGCTATGAAGATTTTCTAAGATGTGTGTTGAATTTGTGACGAATTTGGATGTAGATGGTGATAATATGTTGATAATTGGTGTAGTAGTAATAGATGAGTGATAAGATGAAGAATTATGAGTCTAAAACATGGTAGAAACCCAAATAGGACTGAATCGGAGTGATAAAATGATTAATCACGTAGTAGACGTTGAATTGAGGAGGGTGTAACACGGTGGGAGAACTGACTTTCTATAAATGTTGCGGATAGCAAGAGTCACCACCGACTTTTATTTTATCCATAAGGAAAGGACATAAAAGAACAGGAAAGACCTATTTTAAAAAGACTTGGGTTCGGGGGGTAGGTTATACAAAGGGAAGGTGTTAGCACCCTTTATATCCATGGTTATCCATGGGCTCTTAGTTACTTGGCTCACTTAAATTGTTTTTGAAGAGTGTAGTGTGTGATTAGAAATTTTTCTAAGTACTTTGTAATGATCCTCGTATGGATGTATACAAAGCCTTGTTTTGAAAAATGTTTAAGAAAGTATTGTGAGGTGTGAAAGTATTTGTGAAGAGTGAGCATGCAACTAAGAGATACCTACCCTAGATTAAGTCATTCATATTCTCGTATGTTCTTTTAATGGTAAGACTATCCCTATTATTAAGGAATAGGTAGTCATTACCTTGGATGTGTTTAAGGGACAAGCGTAGGGTCATCGTATGGTCATAGAAGGCAACTTAAGGGATGTCTTTAGCAATTCGTAGGGACTATCATCATTTATTCGAAGGGACAAGATCATTATTCCGTAGGCAACCTCGAAGAGACTTGATCTTTTAAACTGTAGGGACTTGATGATTTTATGAAGGGAATTTGCTTAAGACACCCCTATATTCGAGGGACTTGACCATTTTAGATAAGGCAACCAAGAGGAATACCCTAGGAAGTGCAGTTGGCGATCAAAGATCGACTTACGTGTGTGAGTGTTTTGTTTCAAATATTTATCTTATTTAAATTAATTTTCTAAGTTAATTTTAATTACATTTTGGTTATACACACCCTAAAATTACTAACCATAACAATTATAATAAAGTAAATAAAATACGGAAATATAAAATTTAGGCTATTACATGGCTTAGGGGCAGTTACAAAAATAATCGAGCAAAAAATAAATTACAATATAATAACCTATACATTTTTCTAATAAGATAAATAGAATAAAAATTAAATATAGAATAATAAAGCAACATTAAATAAATAATAAAGCAAAAAAGAATAACAAAATAAAAATATTAACATAAAAATTAGAGTTAGTAAAAAAAATAGGGCTTAGAAATAATTAGTTTAAATATACTTAATAAATTTTTAAAATAAGAATATAACTAATTAAAACAAATAATGACATTTAAACAAAATATGTGAGAAAATATTAAAATTAAGAAAAATTATTTACAAAAAGTTATTATTTTTTTATAAAAAAAAGTATTTAGAGAAAATAGTTTTGAAGGGTTAATTTTGATTTATTAGAATTAATTTATAATTAGTTATAATTAAGTAATATAATATAAAAAAAAGTTTAGAAAATACTAAAAAGGTGGAGATCAGGGTTTGAACCCTTGACCTAAGGATGCACAACTTTCCCCTTTGCCACCAGGCTGCGTGCGCAGCTGGTATATATGTGGGACAATGTTGTTTATATATTAAACCTGCAAAAGTAAAATAAACGTAAGAAAAAATATGGATGGAGCCTGGGATCGAACCTAGCTCCTTCGCTCATCCGCACATGCCCTTTACCACTGGGTTAATCACCTGGGCGTGATAACAAACGAAACGAAATTATTATAAAATAAACTCAATATTTGAATTTGGAAAACGCGCGCAGACACTATCTTCAACCTTCGCCTGTCCTGTTAGGATATATCTACGCTTTGTCCGTAGCAAAAGGCTTTAGTGACGATTTTCTTCCGTCACTACAGAACCTGCAAGTTAGAACGTTCATGATACCTCAAATAAATTCATTCTAATCACATAATTCAACTTATTATGGTCCAATGAGTTCAATTAAACCCTTAATTTCACGTGGAATCACTCCTATGTCGAATCCCTAATTCGTGAGTTCAAGAACCCTAAACATGGTGTAACTCGAATCTTGCAGTGAAACTTCAATCTATTCGCCCAGAATGCCTTAGTACAATGAAACAAGCAAGGTTAGACAATCAAAATCAATTAAAAACAAGTAAATTCACGAAACCGAAAAATTGCAAATATGACATGAACATGAATTCGGTTATGGAGTATGTGAGGGTTTCTGATGCTATGAACGATGCAAACTCATTCAATGATTGTCCATAAGTGATTTGCAACCTTAAAATCGCTTGTAAGAAGCCTCAAAACTAAAATCCGAATTTGACTTTTTTGGAGAATTTTGCAACTGTGAAGATGAGCTTTTTGCCTCTGAATTTCGTCCCCTGTGTTTCTGTTATGTCCCTCTTCATATAGTGAACCAAATTAGGTCAAAAAAACATGTGACTTTGTGGGCTTTTGGATGTCTTGAATGTGAAGAAATCTTCTTGCCAAATTAGTCAAAAAATCAAATATTTTCATGCCATAATGCCTTAGCATGAATTTGGATAGCATCAAATCAATTTAAATGGTCTTTAAGAGTTTCTAGAAGAAGAATCACATTTAAATATTGAGTTTTCACATTTTATTTTTATTTAAATCGAATTTTAATGAATAAAATCAAAATAAATATAAAATAAATTATAAAAACCTGAATAAATGATAATTGGGTCGTGCATGATGTTATGGTAAAGATTGGATCACAAAATTGCAAGCCCGTGTGGAAAGAATTGGTTTTAAGACCCCATTTGCTCAATATACCTCTCAAAAATTTCCCAACTTTGCAAAGGCATAAATCTCTCAATTTTAAGGATATGAAGGTGTTCTTGGACATTTTGGAAAGCTTAGAGAGCCCTATAACCAACCTCTTTGGTCTCATGTCCATATCCTTTACCATTTTCAAATTATGCCCTTTGGAAGATATTGATTTTTTGTTGACTTTTAAAATGACCTATAATGTTTTAGCTCATACCTTCCAAATGAAGCATTTTTGGGCTTGGCTTGTGAGACACAAAGTTGTAGAGAATTCAATTTCCTTCAAAATGAGCTTTGGATGGAAATTTTTTGATGAAGCATATGAAAGTTATGGCTGGTCAAAGTTCAGTTGACTTTTCCTATGAAACCCTAATTTAGAAACTCCTGATTCTTGATGATCTGAAATCTCCTTTATGAATCATGATAAACCCTTGATCAAATGATTAATTTGACTTCATAAACTTGATGTTGGCAAAAAATCATGAAGTTTGACTTTGGTTTGACCACAGTTGACCTCAGTTTGACTTTTTAACCATTTTGACTGATTTTTGCATATCTGATCATCTGAATGAGCAAACCTTTTGGGAAAGCCTTGAAACTTGACATAGGGATTCTTGAAGACATGTAGGATGTTATAAAGCTCACTTGAGGCCTTGAAAGTCCATTTAGCCTGATGAAATTCAAAACCCTAGTTTAGGATGCATTGCTTAGGAGGAGGCTTTGTCTGAGGGAACTTCAAAGCTTTCTGACTAATTGTGAACCTTGTGAACCTTGTGAACCTCTTGGGATACCTTGTGAACCTCTTGGGACACCTTGGTACACAATTCCTGGACTAGGTGAGGGTAAATTTTGGGGTGCAACAGCTGCCCCTGTTCAATTTTCTGAAACCTGAGGAGTTAGATTGACCTGTGTGCCATTCGTGACTTGGAAGGTTGAAGGGGATTGAACACAAAAGCCCAAAAATTTGCACTCGCCGGTGCGTAAAGTAACACTGCTGATTGGTTGTATATACTGGAGTGGGCTTAAAGATGACACTCAGAGGAACTGAAGATGGGCTTATAGATGCCATCCATAATATCAGAAGGTGATAATATCAATAGGTTGTCACTGGATATCAGTATTAGGTCTTCGTATAGGCCGTCTCTGAATCATTCATGTAACATGGTTTGAGTTGAATGTCAGCATTAGATCTTCGTATAGATCGTCTCTGCATTATCTCTGGGGGAAAAGAATATCCTTCATTAGGTGTCAGTACTTAGATCTTCGTATAGATCGACTCTGAACCATCTTTAGGAACATACTTTAATTTAAGCATCAGAATCAAATCTTCATGGTGATTTTTTCTGAATTGCTTTTGGTAATATCTTGGGCTAAGTACAAGATCTTCGTATCAATCATTTATGTACCATCCCACAAATAAACTAATGCATAGACCATTAGAAATAAATCTTCGTAGCGATTATCTCTTCTGGAAATATCCCGGATTAGGTAATAGATCTTCGTATAGACCATTTACATACCTTCCCAAGAACAAAAAGAATATCAGGATTAAATCTTCGTGGCGATTATCCCTGAACTTCTTCTGAAAGAATCTCTTGGATTAAGTGCTAGATCTTCGTATAGATCATTTACACATTATCCCAAAGATAGTTGACCATCAGAAATAAATCTTCGTAACGATTATCTCCTCTGGAAATATCCTGGATCAAGCACTAGATCTTCGTATAGATCATTTACGTGCCCTTCCACAGATAAACTGTTGCATTGACCATTAGAAATAAATCTTCGTAGCGATTATCTTTTCTGGAAATATCCTGGATTAGGTAATAGATCTTCGTATAGACCATTTACATACCTTCCCAAGGACAAAAATAATATTAGGATTAAATCTTCGTGGCGATTATCCCTGAACTTCTTCTGAAAGGATCTCTTGGATTAAGTGCTAGATCTTCGTATAGATAATTTACAGACTATCCCCAAAGATAGTTGACCATCAGAAATAAATCTTCGTAACGATTATCTCCTCTGGAAATATCCTGGATTAAGCACTAGATCTTCGTATAGATCATTTACGTGCCCTTCCACAGATAAACTGTTGCATAGACCATTAGAAATAAATCTTCGTAGCGATTATCTCTTCTGGAAATATCCTGGATTAGGTAATAGATCTTCGTATAGACCATTTACATACCTTCCCAAGGACAAAAAGAATATCAAGATTAAATCTTCGTGGCGATTATCCCTGAACTTCTTCTGAAAGAATCTCTTGGATTAAGTGTTAGATCTTCGTATAGATCATTTATACACTATCCCAAAGATAGTTGACCATCAGAAATAAATCTTCGTAACGATTATCTCCTCTGGAAATATCCTGGATTAAGCACTAGATCTTCGTATAGATCATTTATGTACCCTTCCAAGGACAACTTGAGCATCAGGATTAAATCTTCGTGGAGATTACTCCTGAATTTCTTCTGGTAATATCTTGGGCTAAGTACAAGATCTTCGTATCGATCATTTATGTACCATCCCACAGATAAACTGTATTGATCATCAGAAATGAATCTTTGTAGCGATTATCTCTTAATTGTTTGATATTGTTTATCTTCCTGTAACTATCCTGAAAAGGAAAGGTTAGTTTATGCAAGATTATTTGATGTATGCATGTATAGCATGATGCTCTTAAGTAAAAATGTCATATGTATTATGGATGTGTATGCTGTGATATGGTGTAAATGATGTATGTATGAATCATGTAGCTAGAACCGCTTGGGTATCCCTGTATAACAACTGCTGGCTAGGGAAAATAAATCTCGGTTCGTTGTTGAGGAACATGAAGACTTCGTTCCCGTCTTGTTTAAGAATATCGTACTTAGAACTTCCCATTTTCGTTCATCGTACTTCTTATTGAAGGAATAAATTCCTGAATATCCTGACTGAGGATAAAAGAGATGGACATAGATCCGGGAGACTTAATTCTTCGGAGGATATGAAACTACTTGAAGACTTCGTCGAGTGGGAAGTATAAGATATTACTTGAAGAGTTCTGTATGGATATCCGTAAAGATTACCCTGTGGGGATGAACCGGCGAATCTTTGTTGAATTCCTACCTCCGTTCGTTCTTAGTAAATGCTTTTATTGTATTTTATGCATTTCTGGTAAACATCAATCATATCCAAAAGCATATATACATTCAAACATAACCAACAAACGTTTTTCGTTTTAGTAAAAGGGGAAAAGTAACCCTGAATAAAGAGGGAAAAGTAAAGCTGAACTCGAAAACAAAATCGTTTCAACTTTGAGAGTGTATAACCAATTGGATTTAGAGCTCCTGAGATTCTTAACTTTCCTGAATACCTTCCCAGAAATCCTCATAGCTGGATCTGAAGACATGATACTGACACCATCTGATACTACTGGCGTAGACAATTAATTTCCATAATGGCTTCTGTTGAGAATCCAATATCAAGGTAATACAATGAGAGGAACGTGTCTTCAAATTGTGATGGACCATATATGCTCCGGGTATTAGATTTGAAAAGAGCATTGCCCCTTGGTTGAGGATGAATTGTCCCATAATGGAAGTATATGAATGTAGTTACCTCAAGAGAAATAAGCAAAATGCCCCACAATAATATGCCCCTGACATCATGAACTTTGTAATGTTACCCTTGGTAATTCAAATATATGAGGAGAGCTGCCCCTGGCTATTAAGAATTGTTGAATCTGGACCTGATTGCCCCGAATGAATTGAACAGTAACTTGGTATGCCCCCTTGATTGGGAAACATTGACTATGCCCCTGGCATTATGAACACTGTAATGTTACCCTTGGTAATTCAGATAGATGAGGAGATCTGCCCATGGCTACTTAAACATAGTTAAATCCTGTCCTGATTGCCCCGAATGAATTAAACAGTAACTTGGTATGCCCCCTTGATTGGGAAACAGTGACTATGCCCCTTTTATACATTAGCTTATATTCAGGAAGCAACTTTGTCTATCAGAAGGACTTTGGTTTATTGAACATTCATCTTGTAAGTTTCTCTGTTTGTCAAACACTCAGTTATATGCAAACAATGATATTAAAAAATGAAATGCTTATGTCTATCTTGAAGTTTTGAAAAAGAATTATTTTAGTAAAACAATTTTTATGAAAATTGTGATATTAACTCAAGTTTTATAATAAGCCCTAAAGGAGTCAGGATACCTTTTGTAGTAGTATGCTTTTTGGACTAACCATGCTTCAGTTAGGTCTTTTAAAGGGTTATAACGTGGCCTGATTCACGGTTTAAGAAACAAAGGATAAAGGCTCAAATTTTATTTGTACCCAACCCAATCTCCATGATGTTCTTCAGTCCTATGCTCAGTTAACTTATGCATTGAGGCTCAAAGGAGTTTGGAATTGTAACACTGACATTTGTGATGGTTCAGAAACCAAAAATTTATTTGAACATTCAGTCATCTTTCTTTGTTGAGGATTCATAGTGACCCATTTTTTCTTTTGACTTTGTTATCCCTTCTTTTTGCCTGAACTGTTTGTTTCAAAATTACAGTCAGCGGAATTTCTCAATGTTTTTACTAAGTCTCCTTCATAGGTTTTGACTTAGTGGATTTTTCTTTTGCTGGATATTGACTGTCAGGTTTAATGATTACAGAGAACCATCATTAGTTGTGTACAACACAAATAGTTGGCATATTTGAATTAATCGAGTAACTACCCTGCCCTATGTTATGAATAAGGGTTTTAATTTGTCCGAGAATGAAAACTCCTACTTCATAGGCTCAAAAGGGTTGACTAGGGATTAACTTCCTTATATCTCCACTGTTTAGGAATTGAAACAATGCATGTACATCGTCAGCATAGTCTGTTCAAAAGCATACTGCCTAATATTATGGTATTGTTTTCGTCATCCTCCCTCTACAGGCTTATAGCTTTATCAGGAGTTAAATATCACAAAATAGAAATATGAAGCATAGTTCAAAATATAGTGAAACGAATGGATTAATTCAAGACAAACATATGCAATGCATTAATGAAAACAAAAGTTTAACATAATAGTAAGTGTTTAAACAAAATAAAAGAAATTACAAATCAAAGTTCAAATGTTATCCCATCCAGATGGCTGAATCTCTTCAATTGCAATCTGTGAACTTTCAGGAGCAGTATATTTCACCATGAAATCAAATTTGCCATTTGGATGTCCCAAGGTGCCCCATAGCTCAACAGGAATAGGTAGGCTTTCTTTCTTGCTACCTTGGGCAACTTGTCTTGCAACTTCGATGTTTGATGGACGATAGTAGAATTCAATTTGGCCTTCTGGCGTAACCTCGAGGATTCCTTCGTCAATCAGGTCTTGAATCTTTTTCTTCAATGTCCAACAACTATTAGTATCATGTCCGGGACAGTTGGAGTGATACCCACACATTGCCTTGGGATTATAGCGAGGAGAGGAAGTATTAGGATTTTGAGGAGGATTTTTCAAGGAAATTAGTTTCATCTCCAACAAGCATTGCAGAACTTGTGACATTGGAGTGCTGAATTTGATAAACTGTCTTCTACATTCCTTGTGTTGAGGTGGATTAACCTTACCAGGTCTTTTTTCTTCAACTGAAGAACAATCAGTGGCAACCTGTCTCTTACCTTCTTTTATCCTCATCTTCCTTTCAACCAAGTCAGCTTGTTTTCTCAAAGGTTGACTGATAATTAGATTCCTGACTTTATTACTTTGAAATTTGTGGACAAAGGTTCTTAACTCTTCTTGCCCCTGAGCTAAAATTTGAATAAGAGCCACCTGGTCATTCATATGGATCCTCATTTCTTCCATCTCAGCTTGCAATTGTTCCAACTGACCATTCTTGTTATCTTCAGGATTTTCAGAGAGAAGTGCTTTCAACTCTTCTTGCCCCTTGGACAAATTCATGATCACTTCTTGAAACTGAGCATTTTGAGCTTGAAGATCTTCGACTGATTGTTCGAGAGCCAATTCTTCTAAAATAAACAGCGAGAAGATAAGATACTTGTTCATAAGAAACCTGTGATGCAATGATATGGTATGTATATGCATATGTTTTCAAGGACCGCATGATTTAAATTTGTTTAAACAACCAGAAATGAAACTTTTATTAGTAAGCAATAAACTTGTTTGCCTATTGGGCTTACAATAAAATGAAATAAATACAAATATGGGGTTTTAAGTCTCCCATGGACGTTTCCTCTTTGTATGGAGGTATGTGTTGAGATTCCGCTCTTCGTGAAGTTGTCTTGTCAGCTCCAGGATTCTTTCTTGACTAGCTTTGAAATGAGTCTCAAAAGTATCTCTTTGTTCCTTCAACTGGATCCAGGACCTCTGCAACTCTTCCATGTCAGTGGGCATGTCTGGATGAAGGATGATATAAGGAGTATCTCCTTCAGCAACAGGCTCCATGGTAACTGGCAGGATATCAGGATATGGCATCATAAGAGTCTGGGCATGTGCTCGTACCCATCTGAGATAAGGTTCCATAGATTGGAGTACTTTGGCTCCAGAGTCTTGTTGTCAACCTTGTTCAGTTTACCCCAAGCTCGTATGAACCTTTGATGGTAACCTTGCAGATCGTTGTCGTAGTCAAACACAATACCCTGAATAAGCATGTCATGAGGACCATTACTCCGAGCATAACCAAACTGGCGTAGAGCTAAAGAAGGGTTGTAAGTAATGCCCCCTCTTATTCCAAGGAGTGTCACATTAGGGAACTCCCCACAACGGTCAATGATAGTAACATTCTCTATGGATCTAGAGCACCAATGAATGTTTGAATGAGAAAGTGACATGATCCTCTTGGACCACCTTAACCCTTGTTCATTCTTCATCACTGATCAAGGAAGGTGAGATAAACCACCTAGACAATAGAGGTATGCAGCACATCAGAGTTCCTCGTGCCTTCGTAGTACGAGTATGGAGAGAGTGTAAGATGTCTCCAAGTAATGTAAGCACTGGATTGCGAGTCAGAAATATGCTGATGGCGTGTATGTCTATGAGCTGGTCTGGATTAGGAAACAACACTAGGCCATAGATTAATAAGGCCAAGATCTCCTCAAGGGAATCATAACTCATAGCCTTCAAGAATACATGAGCTTTCTCTATCAATACCTTAGCAAGAATACCCTTAACTCCGCTTCTCGTTTCTAGGACAATGTCTGATTTCTTCAAATGTAAGGCTGCAACAATAACCTCAGGTTTAGGCTCTTTTTCTAAGCATGCGAAAAGTCTTTGATCAAGGATAAGTATACTCAGTAGTTTAGAGAACTCCTCCATTGTAGGAACCAGCTGATAGTAGGGGAATGTGAAGCAATGATTTTTAGGGTCAAAGAACTGAAACAGGACACTCATCATGTCTTCATTGAACCCTGAAGTGACTAGATCCAGTAGGTGACCATGCCTCTTGATGAATTGGGAGTTTTCAGAAACTTGAGAGACCAATTCCTTAAGCTTAGGAGGTATTCCTACAAAGTTGATCCGGATAGTATTCCTACGAGCAGAAGCCATGACATGCAACAAAGAACAAAGATAAATCCTTTGGTCCTTGAAATGGTTAGTGAAAATGCTATGCTTATGATGCATGATGTCATGATGTTATGCTCAATTCACAAACATGTGGCACACACAAACAAGTCACACAATAGCCCTAGGTTTGAAGGCTTGCATGAGGTTTAAAGGTAAATACCTTCCCTTGAAGTTTAGTTGGTTCATCCTGTCCTACAAAAGTAACCAGGTTCTAAGGGATCTCAATATCATTGATCCTTCCCAAGGGTGGTTGTTCAGTAGGCAACTTACTTGCCAACCAAAACCCTCTAAGTTTAGGATCTCAATGAGTGTAGTATCGAGTATCAACCAACTTCAGTCTTCACCAAAGCTGGTTATCTCACTACTTTCTAAAGGCCAAATGGGATGACTAAGGTTCTAAAAGTTAATTAGTGTATTGACAACATATGGCAGCCCCATATTATCCTCAACTTACTTAAGGAACATAAGCAGCAACCAAGAAGTCACACTAACTATGGCCACCAGATCAACCATATCGGTATACACCGTACAGTTTCCTTGGTCTATTGCCATTTACCTAAGGTACACTAGATCCGGGTTAGGATCTTTCACACATAAAGCCCAACAAGTAATATAAAGCAAACAAGGCAAACAATTTAAGTGATCTAATTCCTAAGGGTACCCCTCTTTTATTAAGTCCCCAGCAGAGTCGCCAGTTCTGTAACACGGTGGGAGAACTGACTTTCTATAAATGTTGCGGATAGCAAGAGTCGCCACCGACTTTTATTTTATCCATAAGGAAAGGAAATAAAAGAACAGAAAAGACCTATTTTAAAAAGACTTGGGTTCGGGGGGTAGGTTATACAAAGGGAAGGTGTTAGCACCCTTTATATCCATGGTTATCCATGGGCTCTTAGTTACTTGGCTCACATAAATTGTTTTTGAAGAGTGTAGTGTGTGATTAGAAATTTTTCTAAGTACTTTGTAATGATCCTCGTATGGATGTATACAAAGCCTTGTTTTGAAAAATGTTTAAGAAAGTACTGTGAGGTGTGAAAAGTATTTTTGAAGAGTGAGCAAGCAACTAAGAGATACCTACCCTAGATTAAGTTTTTCATATTCTCGTATGTTCTTTTAATGGTAAGACTATCCCTATTATTAAGGAATAGGTAGTCATTACCTTGGATGTGTTAAAGGGACAAGCGTAAGGTCATCGTATGGTCATAGAAGGCAACTTAAGGGATGTCTTTAGCAATTCGTAGGGACTATCATCATTTATTCGAAGGGACAAGATCATTAATCCGTAGGCAACCTCGAAGGGACTTGATCTTTTAAACTGTAGGGACTTGATTATTTTATGAAGGGACTTTGCTTAAGACACCCCTATATTCGAGAGACTTGACCATTTTAGATAAGGCAACCAAGAGGAATACCCTAGGAAGTGCAGTTGGCGATCAAAGATCGACTTACGTGTGTGAGTGTTTTGTTTCAAATATTTATATTATTTAAATTAATTTTCTAAGTTAATTTTAATTTCATTTTGGTTATACACACCCTAAAATTACTAACCATAGCAATTATAATAAAGTAAATAAAATACGGAAATATAAAATCTAGGCTATTACATGGCTTAGGGGCAGTTACAAAAATAATCGAGCAAAAAATAAATTACAATATAATAACCTATACATTTTTCTAATAAGATAAATAGAATAAAAATTAAATATAGAATAATAAAGCAACATTAAATAAATAATAAAGCAAAAAAGAATAACAAAATAAAAATATTAACATAAAAATTAGAGTTAGTAAAAAAAATAGGGCTTAGAAATAATTAGTTTAAATATACTTAATAGATTTTTAAAATAAGAATATAACTAATTAAAACAATTAATGACATTTAAACAAAATATGTGAGAAAATATTAAAATTAAGAAAAATTATTTACAAAAAGTTATTATTTTTTTATAAAAAAAAGTATTTAGAGAAAATAGTTTTGAAGGGTTAATTTTGATTTATTAGAATTAATTTATAATTAGTTATAATTAAGTAATATAATATAAAAAAAAGGTTTAGAAAATACTAAAAAGGTGGAGATTAGGGTTTGAACCCCTGACCTAAGAATGCACAACTTTCCCCTTTGCCACCAGGCTGCGTGCGCAGCTGGTATATATGTGGGACAATGTTGTTTATATATTAAACCTGCAAAAGTAAAATAAACGTAAGAAAAAATATGGATGGAGCCTGGGATCGAACCCAGCTCCTTCGCTCATCCGCACATGCACTTTACCACTGGGCTAATCACCTGGGCGTGATAACAAACGAAACGAAATTATTATAAAATAAACTCAATATTTGAATTTGGAAAACGCGCGCAGACACCATCTTCAACCTTCGTCTGTCCAGTTAGGATATAGCTACGCTTTGTCCGTAGCAAAAGGCTTTAGTGACGATTTTCTTCCGTCACTACAGAACCTGCAAGTTAGAACATTCATGATACCTCAAATAAATTCATTCTAATCACATAATTCAACTTATTATGGTCCAATGAGTTCAATTAAACCCTTAATTTCACGTGGAATCACTCCTATGCCGAATCCTTAATTTGTGAGTTCAAGAACCCTAAACATGGTGTAACTCGAATCTTGCAGTGAAACTTCAATCTATTCGCCCAGAATGCTTTAGTATAATGAAACAAGCAAGGTTAGACAATCAAAATCAATTAAAAACAAGTAAATTCACGAAACCGAAAAATTGCAAATATGACATGAACATGAATTCGGTTATGGAGTATGTGAGGGTTTTTGATGCTATGAACGATGCAAACTCATTCAATGATTGTCCATAATTGCAACCTTAAAATCGCTTGTAAGAAGCCTCAAAACTAAAATCCGAATTTGACTTTTTTGGAGAATTTTGCAACTGTGAAGATGAGCTTTTTGCCTCTGAATTTCGTCCCCTGTGTTTGTGTTATGTCCCTCTTCATATAGTGAACCAAATTAGGTCAAAAAAACATGTGACTTTGTGGGCTTTTTGATGTCTTGAATGTGAAGAAATCTTCTTGCCAAATTATTCAAAAAATCAAATATTTTCATGCTATGATGCCTTAGCACGAATTTGGATAGCATCAAATCAATTTAAATGGTCTTTAAGAGTTTCTAGAAGAAGAATCACATTTAAATATTGAGTTTTCATATTTTATTTTTAGTTAAATCGAATTTTAATGAATAAAATAAAAATAAAAATAAAATAAATTATAAAAATCTGAATAAATGATAATTGGGTCGTGCATGATGTTATGGTAAAGATTGGATCACAAAATTGCAAGCCCATGTGGAAAGAATTGGTTTTAAGACCCCATTTGCTCAATATACCTCTCAAAAATTTCCCAACTTTGCAAAGGCATAAATCCCTCAATTTTAAGGCTATGAAGGTGTTCTTGGAAATTTTGGAAAGCTTAGAGAGCCCTATAACCAACCTCTTTGGTCTCATGTCCATATCATTTACCATTTTCAAATTATACCCTTTGGAAGATATTGACTTTTTGTCGACTTTTAAAATGACCTATAATGTTTTAGCTCATACCTTCCAAATGAAGCATTTTTGGGCTTGGCTTGTGAGACACAAAGTTGTAGAGAATTCAATTTCCTTAAAAATGAGCTTTTGATGGAAATTTTTTGATGAAGCATATGAAAGTTATGTCTGGTCAAAGTTCAGTTGACTTTTCCTGTGAAAACCCTAATTTAGAAACTCCTGATTCTTGATGATCTGAAATCTCCTTGATGAATCATGATCAACCCTTTATAAAATGATGAATTTGACTTCATAAACTTGATGTTGGCAAAAAATCATGAAGTTTGACTTTGGTTTGACAACAATTTGACTTTTTAACCATTTTGACTAATTTTTGCATATCTGATCATCTGACTGAGCAAACCTTTTGGGAAAGACTTGAAACTTGACATAGGGATTCTTGAAGACATGTAGGATGTTATGAAGCTCACTTGAGGCCTTGAAAGTCCATTTAGCCTGATGAAATTCAAAACCCTAGTTTAGGATGCATTGCTTAGGAGGAGGCTTTGTCTGAGGGAACTTCCAAGCTTTCTGACTAATTGTGAACCTTGTGAACCTTGTGAACCTCTTGGGATACCTTGTGAACCTTGTGAACCTCTTGGGACACCTTGGTACACAATGCCTTGACTAGGTGAGGGCAAATTTTGGGGTGCAATAGAGGGCTATGGTGGATTGCGTATCAGAACTGAGATACGCGTATGGGGGCAGGTGTTACGCGTAACATCTGGTGGTTACGCCGCCTGTTTTGCGTACAGAGAGTGATTTTTGCAGACTCTCTGGTCGTTTGCATATGGTACGCGTATGGGCGTACACTGATACACGTATGGGAAGGGCGATACGCGTTTGGGCAGCAGGGTTGCGGTTTCGTGATTTCGTAGCGTTTCGCCTATCGTTTCGCGTCCGTTCATTTTTTTGATGTTTCGAAAGATAATTTAGGACTAGTAATTGATGATAGATGTAATTAGAGGATAATAATATGATTATTTAATGAATGTTGTAAGAAGAATTTAGATGATGAATTTAGAGATAATAAACTAAGACGATTAAGATGATTTTATACCGTTGCGATGATGTATTTTGATGTAGGTCTTATGACCAACGATGTTGTGATGTTACGATGATGTAAGATGATTTAAGATGATGTGATTGAACGATGTTTATGATGTTTGATTATGTGTATGCCATTTTCATATCGCATACATTTGCATTATTAAGATGGCCTGTAATGCCAAGCACGATGTTTAAGATGGAGACTTATGTCTTGCTGATGCCCACCTAAATGGCATGAATTTTAAGATGGGAGTTCGCTCTGAATGGTACCACATGCATTGTCAAGTCGTATTTGAATTGCATTGTTGAATGAATTATAGATATGTTATGGATGTTGTGACGATACAATGTTTATGATGTATATGATGTGAATGGGTGATTGAATGACTTTATCCTGTATATGCCGATTATTGTATTGTGTTTATAATTGTCGATATCCCACCCCTTCTATTTTAATGTACCCTTATTGGTAACGTGCAGGTAATCCTAAGTAGCGAGGATTTTCCGTTAGATGGTTTGAGTCGTTGGTCGCTCTGATATGTAACACTTCGGTGGGATTATCGAATGCACGATTTTGATTGAACCTTTGTTTAGTTTATGATCGGATAAAGATGTTTCCTTTAAAAGATGATGTTTTATGTTTTTTTATGGATTTTGATGAATTAATTAAGAAGTTGATTTTATTATGAGTTGTTACGATTTAAATGATTTCGCTGCGTAGTAAAGACATGACTTATTACTTGATATGACTGTGATGAATTATTTTAAAGGAGAAAAATCTGACACCCCATTTTTGTTGAACTCTGATTTATTTATAACTAATTGCGGGTAGAAATGGGGTGTTACATTAGTGGTATCAGAGCAGGTCAGTTTGCTCGGTCAAGTGTCAAGTCTTAGTTGTTTAACAATCGAGTATTGTTATTTTTGTGCTGATCTTTGTTCTTGTTATGGTGTTAAGTTGAGATGGTTGGAAGAAACGATGCTGTTATGGCTGCTGCATTGCAAGCAATGGATCAAGCTATGCAGAACCTACTGAATGCTGGAGAGAATGAGGGATCTCCTAGTTTGACGACTTTTCAGAGGGAGAATCTGCCTACTTTCAAGGGTAAGTATGACTCTGATGCAACATTGGAATGGTTGAAGGAGATTGAAAGAATCTTCCGAGTGATGGATTGTACGGTAGCACAAAAGGTTTGCTATGGTACACATATGTTGGCGCTTGGGGCTGATGACTGGTGGTTGGAGACTCGTGCGAGATTGGAAGAGGCAGGTGAAGAGGTCACTTGGGTTGTTTTATGTAGGGAGTTTATGAGAAAGTATTACCCTGAAGATGTATGCGGTAATAAAGAAGTGGAATTCCTTGAGCTGAAGCAGGGAAATATGTCAGTAACTGACTATGCTGCAAAGTTCACCGAATTATCTAAGTTTTATCCGCATTACGATGGGGCTGAAGCCGAATTCTCTAAGTGCATCAAATTTAAGAACGGGTTGCGCTCTGATGTTAAAAAGGTTGTGGGGGTACCAGAAGATTCAAGTGTTTTCTGATCTGGTTGATACTTGCAGAATCTTCGAAGAAGATAATAATGCTCATTATAAGATTGTGAATGACAGAAGATGCAAGCACCAACAAAATCGTGGCAAGCCTTATGATGTTTCTACTGGAAAGGGTAAGCAGAAGATTGCTTCGAGTCAGAGAACTAGTTGGGGAGATGCTCCTGCTAGTATTATTTGTTTCAAGTATGGTCAAGCTGGACACAAGAGCAACGTTTGTACTGCTAAGGTTAAGAGATGTTTTTGATGTGGCAAGATTGGGAATACTGCGAATGATTGTAAGCATAAAGAAGTAGTTTGTTTTAATTGTGATGAAGAGGGACATATTCGTAGCAAGTGTCAGAAGCCGAAGAGAGCTCATACGGGAAAAGTGTCCGCGTTGGTAGGAACTCAGACCGCTAGCGAGGACAGGCTAATTAGAGGTACATGTTTCATTAATAATATTCCTTTAGTTACTATTATTGATACTAGTGCAACACATTTTTTTGTTTATGTTGATTGTGTTAAGAGATTGGGTCTTAAGTTGTCTGATATGAATGAAGAGTTAATCGTCGAGATTCCGGCTACGGGATCAGTGACTACTTTTCTCGTGTGTTTAAAATGTCCTTTGTCGATCTTCGATAAATATTTCTTAGTTGATTTGGTTTGTCTACCATTGAATGGGATGGATGTAATCATAGGTATGAATTGGTTAGAGTATAACTATGTTCATATAAATTGTTATCATAAGTCGGTGAGGTTTTCTACTCCAGAAGAGGAAGGAGTTGGGTTGTTGTCTTTTAGAGAGTTGTAGAAATTGATGAAAGAGGAAGCTTAGATGTTTTCATTGATGGCAACGTTGTCTATTGAAAGCAAGGCTAAAATTGAGGAACTGCAAGTAGTAAGTGATTTTCCTGAGGTTTTTCCTGATGAAATCCCTGATGTGCCGCCAGAAAGAGAAGTGAAGTTTACGATTCATCTTGTACCTGGTACTAGACCTGTTTCTATGGCACCGTATCGGATGTCTGCATCAGAATTATCAGAGTTGAAGAAACAGTTAGAAAAGTTGCTTGAGAAAAGGTTTGTAAGGCCGAATGTATCGTCGTGGGGAGCTCCAATATTGTTGGTAAAGAAGAAAGATAGAAGTATGAGACTGTGTGTGGATTATAGGCAATTGAATAAAGTGACGATCAAGAATAAGTATCCACTTCCGAGGATTGATGATTTGATGGATCAGATGGTAGGTGCTTGTGTGTTCAGCAAGATAGATTTGAGGTCGGGTTACCATCAGATCAAAGTGAAAGATGAGGGTATTCAAAAGACTGCGTTCAGAACACGATATGGACATTACGAGTATTCGGTGATGCCTTTCGGTGTTACCAATGCGCCGAGAGTATTCATGGAGTACATGAATTGTATTTTTCATACGTACTTGGACCGTTTTGTGGTTGTGTTTATTGATGATATTCTGATTTACTCTAAGTCAGAAGAGGAACATAAAGAACATTTGAGGACTGTGTTGGAAGTTTTAAGAGAGAAGAAGTTGTATGTGAAGTTGTCTAAGTGTGAATTTTGGTTGAAGGAAGTCAGTTTTCTTGGTCATGTAATTTCAGGTAGTGGTATTTCAGTGGATCCTTCTAAAGTAGAAGTTGTGTTATAGTGGGAAACTCCAAGATCGGTTACTGAGATTATGAGCTTTTTGGGGTTAGTTGGTTATTACAGAAGATTCATTGAAGGATTCTCTAAGTTGGCACTTCTGTTGACTAGATTAACTTGTAAGAGTAAGGCTTTCTTTTGGGATATCCGTTGTGAAGAAAGTTTTACAGAATTAAAGAGGAGGTTGACGTCGGCTCCGGTTTTGACATTGCCTAATCCAGATGAACTGTTTGTAGTGTATTGTGATGATTCGTTGATGGGTTTAGGAGGCGTGCTTATGCAGAATAATAAAGTTATTGCGTATGCATCGAGGCAGTTGCGAGTGCATGAAAATAATTATCCTACACATGATTTGGATCTTGCTGCAGTTGTTTTTGCACTGAAGATTTGGAGGAATTATCTTTATGGTTCTAGGTTTGAAGTGTTTAGCGATCATAAGAATATGAAGTATTTATATTATCAGAAAGAATTGAATATGAGGCAACGCAGGTGGTTGGAATTGTTGAAGGATTATGATTTTGGTTTGAATTACCATCCGGGTAAAGCTAATGTTGTAGCTGATGCTTTAAGTTGAAAGACTTTGCATATGTCGACAATGATGATTAAAGAGCTAGAGTTGATCGAACAATTCCGTGATATGAGTTTGGTTTACGAAGTGACGTTGCAGAGTGTAAAGTTGGGTATGCTAAAGATTCATAATGATTTTCTGGATAATATCAGAGAGGCTCAGAAGTTAGATGTAAAGCTGGTAGATATTATGGTTAGATGTGGTAAATTAGAGAAGAGTGGTTTCAAGATGGATGCAAATGGTGTTTTGAGATTACATGATCGGATTTGTATTCCTGATGATGCTGATATGAAAAAGAGTATTCTTGAAGAGGGTCATAGAAGTAATTTGAGTATTCATCCAGGAGCTACGAAGATGTATCAGGATTTGAAGAAGCTATTTTGGTGGTCTGGTATGAAGGAAGATATAACACATTTTGTGTGTGCCTGTTTGACTTGTCAGAAGTCGAAGGTTGAGCATCAGAAGCCTGTCGGGTTGATGCAACCGTTGGAAATTCCAGAATGGAAACGGGATAGCATTTTTCTGGATTTTGTTACAGGGATACCTAATACTGCAAGAGGACACGGTTCGATTTGGGGAATTGTTGATAGGTTAACGAAGTTGACTCACTTCATTCCTATCAATATTAGTTTTCCGGTGTCTAAGTTGGCTAAGATCTACGTTAGAGTAATTGTGAAGTTGTATGGTGTTCCGTTGAGTATTGTGTCGGATGGAGATACGAGGCTTACGTCAGAGTTTTGGAAGAGTTTGCAAGAGGCATTGGGTACTAAGTTAAGGTTGAGTTTAACTTATCATCCTCAGACAGATGGACAGACTGAGAGGACTATTCAGTCGTTGGAGGACTTATTGAGAGCGTGTGTTCTTGAACAGGGAGGTTCGTGGGATACTTATCTTCCATTGATAGAATTCACATATAACAACAATTATCATTCTAGTATTGGGATGGCACCTTTTGAAGCGTTGTATGGTCGGAGATGTAGGACTCCGTTATGTTGGCATGAATCGGGTGATGGTGTAGTGCTTGGACCTAAGATAGTTTGAGAGACTACAGAGAAGATCAAGTTGATCAGAGAAAAGATGAAGGTGTCTCAAAGTAGATAGAAGAGTTACCATGATAAGCGAAGAAAGAATTTAGAATTCCAAGCTGGTGAACATGTGTTTCTGAGAGTTACGCCTGTAACCGGTGTTGGGAGAGCGTTGAAGTCTAAAAAGCTTATTTCGAGATTTATTGGTCCATATCAGATTTTGGACAGAGTTGGAAAAGTTGCTTATCGAATGGATTTACCGCCTAATTTGTCGAATTTACATGATGTGTTCCACGTTTTGCAACTCCTAAAGTATGTTCCCAATCCGTCTCACGTTGTTAGTATGGATGATATTCGAGTACAAGATAATCTCAAGTTGGAGACTATGTCGGTACGTATTAAGGATCGAGAGATGAAAACCTTGTGAGGCAAGGAGATAGCGTTAGTGAAGGTTGTTTGGCTAGGAGCTGATGTAGAGAGTATGACGTGGGAATTAGAGAGCAAGATGAAGGAGTCTTATCCTAAGTTGTTTGATCGAGGTAAGATTTTCAAGGACACAAATGTTCTAGTGAGGGAGAGTTGTAACACCCCGATTTAATTAAATTGTTTAATTAAATTATTTCGAGTAGATTTGTTGTTATTTGAGATGTAAGACATTTTGTTGATTACGCGATTATTCGATTTAAGTTGTTTTAAGTTGAGTTGTGGGTTAGACTTATATTGGAGAGGTTTTAGTAGTAAATTTGAGAGGTGTAGTTAGAAGCCCATTAGTAGATTGATTAAATAATTTTTAATAATAATAATATTAGTATTAATTTTAAGGCATTTTAATTAAAATAAGGAAAATAGGATTAGTAAAGGGTTTAGGGAGAAGTTAGGCATAATCAGAATTTGGATAGAAGAACGAGTCTTGGGAGATCAAGAGCTAGGGCTAAGGATTTGCAAGAGGATTTTCATAGAAATTTTCACCCATAGATTCAAGTTGCATTTAATCCAAAGGTAAGGGTGGGTTTCGTATCTTATAACCGGGAGAAAATAATTTGTATGTATGGGATATGGTTGTTTGATTTTCCTTGTTTTTGTATGATGTTTTGTGTGCAATTTCGTATGATGACGATGAATTGATGTTGGTATGTCTATTATGAATATACTATTTTTGTTGTTATGAGTAATTGTTATGAAGATTTTCTAAGATGTGTGTTGAATTTGTGACGAATTTGGATGTAGATGATGATAATAGGTTGATAATTGGTGTATTAATAATATATGAGTGATAATATGAAGAATTATGAGTCTAAAACATGATAGAAACCCAAATACAACTGAATCAGAGTGATAGAATGATGAATCCCGTAGCAGAAGTTGAATTGAGGAGGACTCTGGTGGATTGCGTATCAGATCTGAGATACGCGTATGGGGCGGGTGTTACGCATATGTTGTACCCCAAAATTTGCCCTCCCATAATGTATCTCAAGAGGTCTCTTAATAGTCACAAGATTCACAATTGCTCAAAAGGCAAGGTTTCATCAGACAAAACCTCCTCCTAAGCAATGGATCTAAAACTAGGGTTTTGAGTTTCTCAAGGCAAAGTAGATTTACAAAGCCTCAAGTGGACCTCATGATATCCCATATACCTCAAATTATCCTCATGTCAAGTTTCAAGGCTTTCCCTACAAGTTTGGCCAGTCAGATGCTTAGATACTTAAAAATCAATTAACTTGGTCAGCAAGTCAATTGTGGTCAACATACAGTCAAACTTCTATTTTTTGTTAACTTAAATATTATGAAGTAAGATTCATCATTTTATCAAGGGTTTATCATGATTCATCAAGGGAACCTCAGAATCATCAAGAATTAGGAGTTACTAAATTAGGGTTTTGTGTAGCAAAAGTCAACTATACTTTGACCGACCATAACTTTCACATACTTCATAAAAAATTTCCCATCCAAATCTCATTTTGAAGGAAATTCAATTCCCTACAACTTTGTGTCTCACAAGCCAAGTCCAAAAATGCTTCATTTGAGAGATATGAGCCAAGATATTACAGATCCTTTTAAAAGTCAACAAAAAGTCAACTTTTTCCAAAGCTCATAACTTAAAAATGGAAGATCAAATGGACATGGGACCAAAAGGAGTAGTTATAGGACACTCTGAGATTTCCAAAAAGTCCTAGAACACATACATGAGATAAAAATTGAGGGAGTTATGCATTGTTGAAGTTGGGCAATTTTGAGGTGTATGAAGCAAAAATGACAAAAACTCAAGTTTTCTTCAAATGGGCCCATAATATTTCAATCCAAACTCAAACATGAAACCATCCAAGATCCATTGATCATATTTTCTGATTTTTATTATTTATTTTACATTATATTGTATTTTAATCATTTAAATTCAATTTTAATTGAAATAAATCATAAAAATCAAATATTTGATTCCAAAATATGTTGGGATCAAATATTTGATGATTATGTTGATTGATCACATTCCAATTCGTGTAAACCTAAAAAAGGATGATTTTATATGATTTGTGACAAAATTGAAAACATGGTTTCTTCACATCCAAGCAACCCAAGAAAACTTCATTAAGGCCCAAAATTTTAACCTGAATTACACCCTTATGTATACCTAAGATGATCACAAGACCAGGGGACAAAAAATTCAAAATTAGAACACTCTCACAAAACTCAAAAATTTCCAAGTAAAGTGATATTTCAGTTTCACCATTCCAACGAGTTTCCAATGATTTGAAAGGTCTCATTATGATCCTTGAGGTGTTCTGAATCTATTGCAATCATCACCATCATTAAAAACCTCAAGTAACCATACAAACTGAATTCGCATTCTCATCTTATTTTGATTTTTCGATTCCATTGATTCATGCTTGTTTGATTGATTTTGATTATATAACATTGCTTGTTTGATTGTATAGATAGATTCTAGGCAATTGGATTTAAGCTTTGATGCAGGAATCGCACGACGCCATTGTTAGGGTTTGTGAGCTCGAAATTAGGGGTTCTGTTTAAACGCGATTTCAGATGAAATTGATGGATTATTTGGACCTAGAAGACTAGCCTTGATTGATTTGAACAACTAAAATGCATTTATTTCGTATATTTTGAATGTTTGATTTCGCAGGACATGTAATGACAGACAAAATCCGTCACTACAAGCTTTAGTGACGGACGACTGTAACTAAAGGCCAAACTAGACGGTTCAATGAAGAAGATGGTCTGCGCGCGAATTACAGGATTTGTATTTTCGTTTATTTTATTATTATTTATTTGTGTTTGATTAACACTTGCGCGCAAGTGGTCTGGTGGATGGAGGCATGGCATTATGAAGCAAAGGGCGTGGGCTCAAACCCAGCCTCCAACTTTTTTTTTATAAACGGTTTTTTAGCTTTTCTTAATTATTTTTATGTTTTCTTAATTAATTATTATATTATCTAACTAATTAAATATAATTAACAATTAACCATTAAAATAATCACCTCTAATATTTTTCTAAAAAAAACAAATTTATAAATAATGTTTAATTGTTTCTCACATAATTTGTTTTTATATATTATTTTAGTTAATTAGGTTTTAATTAAAATTATAAATAAAATTAATTAATTAGGTTTAAATGAATTCAATAAAACCCTAATTTTTTACTAACCCTAATCAAACCCTAATTTTTTTTCTAACCCTAATTAATCAACCTTGTTTTTTTTTCTAAACCCTGATTTTTCTCAAAACCCTAATTCTTCATAAACCAATTAATTATTTTTCTTAACCTAATTTTTAAAACTTATTTTATTTTATTACTATTCTTTTTAGAGAATTTGTATAGGACGCACGATCATGTAAATTTACTTTCCTCGCTTCTTTTTCCGTTATGTAACTGCTTCTCTTATGTAATAGTTTAGGTTTAATTTTTCGTATTTCTGCAATCCTCCCTAACAGATAAATGTACTCCCTCCCCTAATGAAATAGCGTATGACTTTAATTTCTGCTTTTAAATTTCTGCAAATAACTGCGTGGTTAGTAATTTAGAGAGTGCAAAGATTGTATGATGAACAAATTGGACTTAGCCCACTAATTACAAGATAAATAACTAAAACTGATATTCACACACGTAAGTGGGTCGTTCTACGATCGCCATCTGCACGTCCTAGGGTTTCCCTTCTTGGTTGCCTTACAAAAACATAGTCAAGTCCCTCGAACGTGGGGGTGTCTTAGTAAATGTCCCTTTAGATAAAAAAAATCATCATAGTCCCTCCAAGATTAAAAGATCATAGTCCCTTCGAGGTTGCCTACGAAAAATGATCTTGTCCCTCGATGACCCTACGAAAATGATGATAGTCCCTTCGAATTACTAAGACACCCCTACAGGTTGCCTTCTATGACCATACGATGACCCTACGCTCGTCCCTTATAACATCCAAGGTAAAGACTACTTACTCACTAATAGTAAGGATAGTCTTACCCTTAAAGGAAAGAAATAACAAGAAAGACCTTACAAACTTAGGGTAGGTAGCTGTAAACACCCCAAATTTGCCCTCAATCATTTCACACCATTGACTTGTGATCTTTCATCTTTGCATAAGTCTAAGCATATCACCTCATATTGCATTTTTGTTTCACTACATTGGTTCAAGTTCATCTGCATCTAGGGTTTGTGATCTGAGCAATCCAAGGGTCCATCTGAGCCACTCCAAAGGTCTTCAATCATTCCAAGAGGGTCCATGTGTGTACTATCATCATTTTATATCCCTCAAAGATCAAGGAAGTCAAGAAATCACAAGAACTTGGAAAGCATGAAGGCAGAGCTAGGGTTTCACTGCACAAATGACCTGAAATTAGGGTTTTGGTTTCAGAGGCCATAACTCCATTTTTTTGGTCATTCTTGTTTCTAATAGTCTCAATATGTTATAAGGATCATATGTACCAAGTTTGATGAAGAAATTCATTGTGGAAGTCATTTGTTCACTTGGTAACTTCTTGAGCAAGTCAGAGCAAAATCAGGGCATCTGAGGCCCCCAACAATGGAACCAAAGTGGATTTTTCATCAAATTGAAGTTACATGATCTTTATTTGATCATTGAAGTGATTGGAAGTTCACAAAATTGAAGAAAATTGAGCTAAACCAAAAGTTGCCAAAAATGGAAATGACTTGTAATGGAAACTTTCCATTTTGGGAAAGTTTTTCAACCTCCTCTTTCTCAACCAAAAATGCTTCAAATGAAAAATTGTTGGTCATGAAAGTTGTAGATTGGATCATTCCCTTTTCAAAAAGTACAAGAACAAGTTCTAATTCATTATGGAACTCAAGTTATGGCCTTGCAAAGTTGGCAAAAATCCTATAATTTTCACTTTCACACCAAAGAGGATTTTTTGCAATTTCACAAACCAAGTCATTTTGTGACCTCTAATCACTCTCTAAGCATCATACAAACATATTACATTGCATTGTGACCAAAATTGCCCAAAGAATCACAAGTTTCCATGGCTTGCATCACAAGAAATCACAAAAGGGGCAAAATGCATAACACTTGCAAAACCTATGAGATCTTTGCTTCTAAGCCATCCAGCTGCATAATCACAATCCCATGGCTCTCCTTGATCAATGTTGAGGCCAGACATGCCCTTGAACAACCCCTGCCACAACCCATGCTTCAAGTACACAAGTTGTTGACTTTTTGCAACTTGCCCATACCAATCACCACAGGCCACCACCCACTTTCTGACCTATCAAACAATGTTATGTGGACTCAAAGCAAGCTATTTCAGATAACATTGGAGCTCAGATCATCCCATAGGCCAAGTTTCTCAAAATCACCCCAAAACTTCAACCTTTCGATTCTCTCTACTCAGCCTCTAAAACCACAAACAAACTTCACCATTCAACTCACCATCATCATTAGAGCATTTCCCAACCATCAAACAAGCCTGAAAGCCATCCAAACACAAACACGATTTCAGACCAGTTGAAGTGCAACCACTCAATCCAGCCATTCTAAACTCTTTCAAAGCATTGCAACATCATCAGAGGGTCAAGTGAAGTGGATTTGCATAAGATAAGAGGTCCAAAAGCTCCAAACTGAGAAAGCTCAAGCTCAGGTAACCTCAAGAACTATTTTTCCAGAAATGTAATTTTAAGTTCTTAAATGAATCTATGTGATGTGCTGATCATGCTGATGTCTTTATTTTTGAAAATGGTTGCATATTAAGGATTTCATGGTTGTCTGAAAGTTTTGACATTCTTAGGTTTTGATTCGAATCTTGTTTTTGAGGAATGAGAAATGATTTTTAGGGCCAGATTCTTGTTTAGAGTGATGTAAGGATCATTTCTGGAGAGTTTGAGAGTCTGGGGTGGTGTTTTGGGGAAGCTCAGGGGAGGAGCTCGCCGGAGAAGACGACCGGAAGTCTTCTCCGGCCACCTGAGTTTAATTAGGGTTTAATCTGATTAATGAGTGAACTTTGAATGTGAAGCGTAGGATTTAGGGTTCGCGCGTGTTTGGAGGGGCAAAATGGTTTCACTTAACCCTAATCATTTTAATTTAATTAATTAATTAGAATTAGGGCAGATTGAATCTGGACCTTTAATTTACGCGCTGGTCAATGCATCCCCCCCAGTTTGAATCTGATCCCTTAGATTGGATTACTTTCACTTATTTTTAATTTTTATTTCATTTAAATCCCATTTTCTTTGTCATTTAATTTAAAATACTTAGAAAAATCATAAAAATATTTCCTCCTGCATTTTGATTTCAATTATTTTTATTCACCCAAAAACATTTTTATTTTTATTTTTTGCATTCGAAAATCGTTTTAAAAATAATTAAATGTTTATTTTAATTAATTAATATAAATTAATTAATTAAAATGCCATTTAGGTTTCTAAAAATTCCAAATAATTTAACATTGCATCTTAGGACATTTAGAAACATTTTCAAACCATTCATACAAATTTCATTTTGGTTTTGATCCAATTTTGGCATTTTTCTTGAATTTAGGGTTCATAAAATTCCCTTTTTAGAACCCCAACTTTAAAAATTCTTTTCTGCCTAACCATGAAGGGTTTGACAATGATTCTTTTTGCATTGTTTTCCATATAACATGTAGTTTCTAGGATATTTTTGTCATGAATCTATCTTGCATTTTCAAATTGATTTGCATTTTTCTTCCTAAAGTACCCAAAAACCCTAGTTAACTTAGAAAAATCATAACTTCTTTTAGGTTAAGAGTTAGACCTTCTCCTTTGGGGTGTGATATCATATGGGGTTAGGGTTCCTTTGAGTTCATTTGCAATTTTTTATCATGTGAATTGTTTCTGTTTTTGGTCATTTGCATCTCATCCTTTCTTGTAACCCTAATTTTGCATCCATACTTGCATCTTACCTTGCATTGCATGAACATGTGAAATTTCCATGACATTCTAAGTACTTGTATGCCATCTTAGACATCTTAAGACATTACTTGAACATTTCTTGGTCATTTCTTCATACATTTGCTATGCTTTGCATCCATTTCATTTCATAAACATCCATGTGTTTTCATAACTCAAAGCATGCTTCATTTGCATCCAATCTCTCATATGAACATTCATAACACTTGGTATGTCTTTGCATCATCTCATAGCATCATTTGCATCATGTGATTGCTTCTGGTTTTGTTTCTTTGTCATTTCACATGCTTCATTTCACTTCATCTCTTTCTTTATGCTAACATTTTCAGGTGATAAGTAATTTGAGAAGTGATTTTGCCTCCACTTCTCACTTCTCTTTATCTTATTCATATGAATCATTGCTGCATTTTTATTTGTCATTGAGTGGGCTTGCTCATTCATGATCATCTCTCACTTTCTTTCTCCAAGTTACTTATCTTCTTCAGTGAAGTAAGTAACTTGTTTCTTCTGCTTCTCCTTCCATCTGCTTCTTCCATTGGTGGCTTCTCTGAAGATCTCTTTTAAGACTCATAAACCATAGGAACATCCAAGCATGATAATAATTAGGGTTATGATTAGTCCCCCTTTAGCTTTTACCTTTGAGTCTTCTTTGTGTCTCTCTTCTCATCTCATCATTAGAGACTAAACCTTTAAGGTTTTAAGACTTTGGAATTAGGATTATGCCTGCATCCTTCTCTTAGGATGGAGTGTATAACTTTAATCCTAAGTGTCAAACCCTGAATTTGTTAAAACCTCTTAATCAATCCATCTTAATAATCACTAAGACATTAGCTTGTAACTTGGGCCTTGCATTAGGGTTCTAATTCTTCCTTTATTGGTTAAGAAGGACTAAAATAGTGTTTAATGGACAAGTCCTCCTCAAGTTGTCTTACAAACCATAAAACTCACTTCTTAATCTCACCCTTAATTAAAATCCGTTTAATAAAGGTTTGTTTTGTCATGAGGTTAATCCTTAATCATGGATTAAGTTGAGGTATCTTCCTCAGCTTAAGTGTGCTCATCTATTATCCTTCTATTAGGAGGGTGTAATGAGTTCACTAATCCTTGATTATAGCTTAAACTCATTACTTAACACTAAAAAAAAACTCAAAAACATCTAAATAATCACAAGTAGGTTAATGATCTTAATCCTACATCATCATGGTAATTAAGTTGAGATGTTTATCTCATACTTAAGGTATTCTCATCATCCCTAATCAAAGGGAGGATATGATGAGTTTACTAACCCTTGGTTTAGGCTTAAGCTCATTAACCTATGAGAAACACCAAAAACAAATAAAAGACTGAAAACATAAAAAATAAACAATAATCGTCTCCTTCGGGATTCTTTTCTCATCACACTCATTCATAGGCGAGAACTTGCTTCTTCCGTCTAATACAAGACAGTTAGCACTCGAGCCAGACGAGTCATACACTTAAGCATAGGCAAGCAAGCAGTTCATTAGTCAATTCATTTCCAGTCTCTTTGAGTCGAACTATGGTGTTCTGACTTCCTCATTGCACGAGAGGATACGTAGGCATAACTTAACTGTTATCGAACAAAAGTCTCTTTGTCATCCCCCTCTTTCAGCGTTCTTTTTTAAAGCCTCAGTCCTGAGAAATTCACCCTTTTGCACTGACACTTGTATATTCTTTTCCAGATTTTGCACACAGATAGCACATACACTACCCCTTTAAACACAAATCTTTTAAGCGTGGATCCCGTCGAGTACGACAGACAATCTGGGTGCTAATACCTTCCCAAGTTGTAACCAACCCCCTTTCTCAGTTTCTCTGGTTCGCGACCGTCTTATCCATCCTTTTCTAGGTTTATGCAACATTACCTTTCCTTCGGGATAAAAATGCCTAGCTAGCGACTCTTTTCAATTCACTTCATTTCTCCTTTCGCCGACCGTTCGCGTTTGTACCCTATCTGACTAGGTGTCTTTTCGGGGGAGCGACAACTTGGCGACTCTACTGGGGACCCTTATACTGCAACCACGACTTCTGGTTCTTTTTGTGGGTTCCTCCCAACGCTTGTTTGATTTGTGTTTACGGGGGTGTTATGTGTTACTTGTGCTTATTTTTTTTGCTTTATTTATTACTTTATGTACAACTTTATTTATTGCTTTCATTTATAGTTTTTATGCATTTCATACTGTCATTATCATGTGCTGGATCTCTTGTCTGTTTTGGCGGGTGGGGATCATTGAGTGATTAAGGTCCTATACCGGGGACCTGAGTGACACTTAGGCTAGAGTGGCTTCATATTCTTTCCCATTCCATTTCGGTCTGGTGCGGGAATATGAAACACGGTTCAGACATGGGTTTCTTCTTGAGAACTCTGTGCTACAGATTTTCTGTAGTACTAGGGCTATCTGGGAAGCCTGCTAAGTCTGGATGACCTTCTTATGACCTTTAACATCTGAGGCGAATTAGAGGAGGATCTTTTATGGTTATTGTAAACACTATACCTCTGGGTTAGAAGTGTTTACACTTCTCATAACTGATCAAAGTCTGAGGATCCTTGTTCTAGAACATTACATGTGAGGGGGTTGGGATGTTTACAAGTTTGCAGGAACCCTTGGCCTCATCATACCTTGTTACTAGATTTGTTAAGGTTGTATTATTTGGAAAGTTCTTGTGATTACCCTGGACTTTTGACTCTTTATTTGAATCCCCCACCTGGTTATGGGATTTCTAAAACTTCATCCGGACTTGTGAACATACATGGACTTTTACCAAGACAGATAAACAGATCCAGCACTTGGTCACAAACCCTTTTGCATATCATTTTGCATACATCATTTTTGCATCATTTAACATTTGCTTATTTGTTTTACAGGGTATCCATCTTATTATCTTTGGTTTGGTTTTGACCCCTTCTGCTGCTTAGACTCCTTCAGTTATCTTCTTCAGCATCTCCATCAGTTTGTCAGTGATTCCTCTCCAGCTATCTTTATCAGAGACTCACCTCCAGCATCTCATTCTGTGAACTTCATCAGCAATTGCTCTCAGCTTCTTCATCAGCATCCATCATCTACATGGACACTTCAAGAAAGAGCAACATCACATACCACTTCTTTGAGCCCACCCTGACTAGCATCAGGCAGATCCAGTCTCTCATTACTCCTGGTCATGTCCCACTTTTCAGAGAACATTATGGAGGCATATTGGACATGATCATGGATCTGGATGCATCCCAGAGGAGCATGATCCATACTTGCTTGCAGTTTTATGATCCTCCACTCAGATGTTTCACATTTCCTGATTTCCAGTTGGGACCTCTGTTAGAAGAATTTTCTATGTTGTTAGGAGTTCCTATCAGGAGAGGGATTCCTTTCAACCCTGAGATGGTTGCTCCCAGAAATGAAGACATAGCCAGGGCATTGCATTTGGAGCCTGCCCTTATTGATCAGAACATGACAACCAAGGCTGGGGTTCCATGCCTTCACCTAGACTTCTTGATCTCCCAGGCCACCCTGCATGCTGCAGTAGGGGAATGGAAGGCTGTCTGTGCACTTCTAGCCCTTGGAATATATGGGGTTATCTTGTTTGCAGATGAGCCAAAGTTTGTGAGCAAGAATGCCATTCACCTGTTCTTACTGAGGAACCCAGTTCCTACCTTTCTTGGAGACTTCTACTACTCAGTACATCAGAGGAATGAGAAGAAAAGAGGAAGACTAGTCAGATGTTGTGCTCCTCTCTATTACTCTTGACTGCTAAGACACTTGCCAAAGACATATACCTTTCTGAACTCTCATCAGCAAAAGAACTGGGCTAAGAGATTTATTGCCTTGACATCAGAAGACATTAGATGGTGCACTTAGAGCACCAAGGGCAAAGACATCATTGCTAGATGTGGGCAATATCCTAATGTGCCTTTGATAGGAGTGAAAGGTTGCATCAACTACAACCCTTTACTCTTCAAGAGACAATTAGAGTATGCTTTGGTTCACCCTCCAAGAGGGAAAGATTTGGCTGATACCCTCTTCTGTGAAATCCAGCCCAACTCTACTGTTGTCAGACAAGCTGCCTGGGCTTGGGACAACATCCAGACTAAAGGGACAACCATCCTTGGCAAGTGCAACAACATTGCTTCAACACAATATTCTGATTGGTCTTGTACCAGAGCTCAGATCACCCGGATGCCGTTTACCTTAGAAGATATACCTGGACCTTCAACAGTGCAACCTGCAGCTACTATCAGTTTGGAAGAGTTTGAAAAGCCGAAGGAAAGGAATACTCAACTTTCTGAAGCCTTAAAGAAGACTCTCTGGGAGAGAAATGACAGTCGTCTAGATAATGAGAGGTTAGAGAGGCTCAGGATTGAGCACTTGACCAAGATTGAAAAGACGGATGACTACATCAGGAAGGCAAGAGCAGGGGAGTTAGTACTGAAGAATGCTTGCAAGGAAGCAAAGACTCAGAAGGCTAGGGCCGAGCATTATCTAGAAGAGAGCCAGGCTAGGTGGATCAGGATCACTGAAGCCCGTGCACAGGAAGATCAAAGGACTCAGGCTAAGATAGAACAGTTGGAGGCTAGTGAGAAGAAGCATCAAGAGGCATTATTGACAGCACAGAAGGAGATATCTAAATTGAAACTCCGGGTAGGGTTGAAAAGGTCAAAGGATCAGGATAAGCATAAGAAGTTGACCAATGCCATTTCTACCAAGAATCTCCTCATCAGGACTATCACAGAGCACCTAGTTGGTCCGGTGACTGAGGCCCTCCTGAAGGAAGTTAGAGAAGATGACTTTGGATTGGATGTTTGACTCTTTTTGCTTGTACTTCATTTTGATTGTATTTCCTTTTTGTTGTTGTATTCTGACCCACCATGGGAATGTATTATAATCAAACTATGTATCTTCACTCTTTGTAATATATATGGTTTGTATTATTTTTGGTGGGCTTTATCTCTCTCTGCAACATCCTCAACATTTCCTCGAGGTCTGGGAAGTTCAAAACCAAAGAACCAAATCGGATACCCTTGGAAGACAAATAGGCATATTGCATTGCATACTAACATTTTCTTTGTTTTGTAGGTTTTTGTTTTATTGTTGTTTCTCACTTTGTTGTGGTTTCAGGAAACATTACTCGCAGAAGAGTGTTCCCTGTCAACAGAATACACCGGTACCCGACAAGAAACAACCTTCCGGGACTCCAGATGGATCAAGTTCAGTAAGACTTGAATGAAGTAAGGGCCCAGATGGCCAATGAGAGGGTTGAGATGAGGAATCAGATTACTCAATTCATGACTGTAATGACTGGTTTAGCTCAAAGCCAGGAAAGGCTGAGGGAGTTAGTTGAGCGACAAACTCCTGAGGAACACCATCCAGGTACAGGAGGTACTAGTAACAACGATCACGTGCAACCTCGCACTGATCCACCAGAGTTTGGCCCTTATATAAACCCAGAAATCAATGCCATAAGGAATACTCAGGGTAACACTGCTGGAGGAAGGGTCTTGCAAGAGGATCCTCAAGAAGAGCAGTTTACAGTTATTGGGGCTGGGGGCGAAGTTTATGACCGTAGGCTGGATGAAATTGCAGAGAAGCTGAGGTCTCTTGAATCCCAAAACTCCCTAGGTTTTGATGTCATGGACATGGGACTGGTGGAAGGGGTAAGAATTCCTCACAAGTTCAAACCCCCGTGCTTTGAAAGATATAATGGCACATCCTGCCCACGCACCCACCTTCAATCATTCTTGGGAAGGTTAAAAGCATACACCATGGACGAAAAGCTATGGATGTTTTACTTCGAGGATAGTCTAACAGGGGCATCCCGAGAATGGTATTCCCATTTGACTAGAGCCACGGTAAGAAACTGGAAAGAATTGGCTGAAGCTTTTATCCGTCAGTATCAGTATAACTTGGACATGGCCCAAAACAGGACCCTTCTAATGGGAATGTCTCAATCTTCCCGTGAGAGCTTCAGAGAATATGCCCAAAGGTGGAGGCAACTTGCTGCTGTAGTTCAACCCCTCATGTCTGAAAGGGAAATGGCCGACATGTTCATGAATACTCTCCAAGGAACCTACATTGACAGATTGGCTGCATTTTCTTCTACCAGCTTCGCAGATGTGGTGATAGTTGGGGAAAGAATAGAGAGC
The DNA here is from genome assembly GCA_963966055.1 of Lathyrus aphaca. Lineage (NCBI taxonomy): Eukaryota > Viridiplantae > Streptophyta > Magnoliopsida > Fabales > Fabaceae > Lathyrus > Lathyrus aphaca. The sequence goes on along the minus strand of OZ014523.1, from coordinate 342,764,295 downwards.
CTATTGAAGATGGGAAAGATCTCTGATAACGGTGCTAGCTCAAGCAGTACAAGAAAACCATTTGCTGGGCCCCGTAGATCTGGTGAGACAAACTCTGTGCACATGGGAAGAGGGAGACCCCAATACTTGCCCAGAACAATTGCTGCTGTTACTATCCCTGCTCCACCTCCTCAGTATACTCAACAACCACAACACTTTCCACAACAACAACAGTTTCCGCAACAGAGATCATACAACAATAATAACAACAATCAACAACAACGCCCGTTTCAACAGCGGCTATCTCAGGTCAACCGGGTAATTGACCCCATTCCAATGCCATATGTTACACTGCTGCCACAACTCCTAAAGCTCAATCTGGTTGATTTGAGGACATTGGCTCCACCTGATCCTCAAAACCTTCCAAGAAACTACGATGTCAATGCTAGGTGTGCTTTTCACTCTAATGCACCTGGTCATTCTACGGAAAAATGCAGAGCTCTGCATATGAAGGTTCAGGATCTGGTAGATTCAAAAGCCCTGAACTTTGCACCTCCTCCCAATGTAATGAAAAATCCTATGCCAAGCCACAGTGGGCCAAGGATTAATGCTATATAGGATGGTTTACCCATGAGTTTAATAGAAGACATTGTAGGTATTCAGACACCTCTGGCAGAGGTTAAAGCCCAGTTTTTAAAGTGCCAAGTGTTCCCAGGTTGTGAGGCCTGTTGTGAATTATGCAAACTCTATGAGAATGGGTGTGCTAGCTTGAGGAATGGAATTAATGGCTTGATCAAAGAAGGCATTCTGCAAATTACAACCACAACTTCTACAACACCAGCAACCCTTTTGTCAACAACAAGTGAATCTTCTACAAATGCAACAACCACCCTTCCTACTGGTTCTTCTACAACTGCGGCAACCATTGTTCCAACTGATTCAGCTACAACTTCAGCAATCATTTCATCTGTCACTTCAACACACAACAATTCATTTGTACCTGCTACTACAACTTCAACAACCAATAATGATGTTTCCACTGTCACAATTTATTATGACCCGACAACGGTCCCGAATTCCAACAACTTTCAACAATCTCAACAGTTTCAACCAAGCTTCAATTCACCTCCACCAACATCCACCAGAGGTCCTATTACTATTTTCTATGATCCACAGAATATTACAGTCCCAACATCTGCTGCAGTAAGCCCAGTCACTATCACGGTGCCCGGGCCAATCCCATATGATAAAGACAATGCTATACCATGACATTATGGCGCTGATCTGTACTGCAACAGAGAGAAAGTCCTTCTTGATTCTCCAGTTCTCACTCCCCAAGTGGATAATGTTGGGGGAGGCGGAGGCTTCACCCGAAGCGGACGTCTCTTCGCATCACAAGTCCCTAGAACCAACATTGAGGTAGAGGCTGTTGCCAAAGCCAAAGGGAAGAGTGTGGCACCAGAAGAATCTGCACCGAAAGAAACTCATAAATCATCCTTCGACCAAGATGTGGATGAGTTTATGTGGATTATTAAAAGAAGTGACTATAAAGTTGTGGACCAGATCCACCAGACTCCTTCAAAGATCTCAATCTTATCTCTGTTATTGTGCTCCGAAGCCCATCGGGATGCACTCCTCAAAGTTCTGCACGCTGCCTACGTGCCAGAAGAGATCACAGTAAATTAGCTGGAAACAGTGGTGTCTAATGTCAATACTAGCCATGGGCTAGGTTTCACTGATGCTGATTTAACAACAGAAGGACGTCACCACAACAAAGCTTTGCACATAACCTTGGAGTGCAAAGGAGCTGTATTATCTCATGTTCTTGTGGACACTGGGTCCTCACTCAATGTCTTACCCAAGAAATCCCTTGTCAAGATCGAGTATGATGGGATAGCTCTTCGGCCAAGTAACCTTATGGTCAGGGATTTTGATGGCTCCAAAAGATCTGTTCTTGGAGAGGTGGAGCTTCCAGTGATAATCGGTCCACAAGTCTTTAAGACCATTTTCTATGTGATGGACATACAGCCTGCTTACAGCTGTTTGCTAGGTCGACCATGGATTCACGCCGCAGGCGTAGTAACGCCGACCCTTCACCAGAAACTGAAGTATGAATGGGAATGACAGATTATCACCATTTGTGGTGAGGAGGACATATTTGTTAGCCATCTGGCTACATACAAGTGTATTGAGATGGATGGAGAAATCCATGAGACGATGAGCCAAGGGTTCGAGGCCCTGAATATCAATGAGGCTACTGAAGTATTTGCTGCATCCCAGGAAGACAGGATGGATACTTCAATTGTCTCCTATCAGCAATCCCGAAAGGTTGTTGAAGACGGTAATGCCCAAGGCTGGGGCAAGTTGCTGCCAGTGGAAAAGAAGGAAGATAGATTCGGTTTGGGTTACAGACCATTCCGAAAAGATCAATCAGAGGCTGCGAAGGAGCCTGAATTCATCAGTGGGGGGTGTTGCACCCCAAAATTTGCCCTCACAAATACAAGACTTTGTGTGCTAAGAAGGTTCACAAGGTTCACAAGATTCACAATGCTTACAAAACCTTTCATGAGGTTCATGAAGTCTACAAGTCACTTTATGAGGTTCACAAGGTTCACAAGATTCACAATGCTTACAAAACCTTTCATGAGGTTCATGAAGTCTACAAGATACTTTATGAGGTTCACAAGGTTCACAAGATTCACAATGTTTACAAGACCTTTCATGAGGTTCATGAAGTCTACAAGATACTTTATGAGGTTCACAAGGTTCACAATACCTCCCATGAGGTTCACAAGACATTTTATGATGGTTCACAAGGTTCACAAAGTTCACAATTGGTCAAAAGAGTTGACAATTCCCTCAGACAATGCACCTCCTAAGCAGTGTATCCAAAACTAGGGTTTTGACTTTAACCAGGCTAAATGAATTTCCAAGACTTCAAGTGAGCTTCATAACATCTTATATGTGTGTAAGAACCCCCATGACAAGTTTCAAGACTTTTCTCAAAAGTTTGCTCAGTCAGATGATCAGATAAGTCAAAATCAGTCAAAGCAGTTAAAAAGTCAAACTAAGGTCAACTGTGGTCAAACCAAAGTCAAACTTCATGATTTTTTGCCAACATCAAGTATATGAAGTAAAATTCATCATTTGATCAAGGGTTGATCATGATTCATCAAGGAGATTTCAGATCATCAAGAATCAGGAGTTTCTAAATTAGGGTTTCCTCAGTAAAAGTCAACTGAACTTTGACCAGCCATAACTTTCACATGCTTCATCACCAAGTCTCCATCCAAAGCTCATTTTGAAGGAAATTGAATTCTCTACAACTTTGTGTCTCACAAGCCAAGCCCAAAAATGCTTCATTTGGAAGGTATGAGCTAAGACATTATAGGTCCTTTTGAAAGTCAACAAAAAGTCAACAACTTCAAAAGGGCATAACTTTAGAATGGTAAGTGATATGGATATGAAACCAGTGGGGTTGGTTAGAGGACTCTTCAAGCTTTCCAAAATGTCCAAGAACACCCTCATAGCATTAAAATTGAAGGATATGTGCCCTTGCAAAGTTGGGAAATATTTGGTTGGTTTATGAAGAAAATGGAGGTCTAAAATCAATTTCTTCCAAATGGGCTTGCCATATGATGACCCAATCCATACTATAACCTCATGCACGACCCAAGTCAACAAAAATCAGATTTTTTTATCATTTTATTTTTATTTATTTTGATTTAATTCATTAAAAATCATTTTAAATTAAAATAAAATATAAAAGTCAAAGATTTAAATATGATTGAGCTTCTAGAAATTCATTAAGATGATTGGAATTAAAGTGGTTAGAAGATCATGTTGATTGGCCTAAAATAGCAAGTGTTTATGCAAACATATTTGATTTTCAAAGGCTATCTTTTTGAATCTTTTTAGATCAAATTCTTCACACAAGCAATGATTTTTTCTGACCTAATTGATCATACTATAAGTACACTACATAACCCTAATCACAAGGGACGAATTTTTCCAGCCAAGTGTAAGTTCCACAATTTTAAAAAACCTCTCACAAACTCAAATTCGGATTTGGATATACAAGGCATTAGAAGGTAATTTGAGGACATAGCAACACTCCTTGAACATCCCAGATGCGATCCCAACTCTCATTTGCATCCAAAACCTTTTATATAGCACAAACCGAATTCAAACATTGAGACATTTATCTTTTTTTCGTTTTCATACATACATGTAATATAAATTGATTTTGATGCTGGATTTATGTTTGTGTTGAGCTTGTGAATGTTTCTGGGCAAGGTAATTTGATTTTCGATGCAAGAATAGAAAACCACCATAGTTAGGGTTTTTTGGCCGTTTTGGGGTTCTTCGATTCATCAACTATAAATGAGTTATAGAACCATGGCTGTGTTGTATAGACTTCATGGAATGTAATGCACCCATCAATTTCATAAAATATTGCTGTTTGCTTGATGTTTGGTTAAACGCAGGAAATCCTAGGAAACGAAATTCGCAGCAAAAACCCTAGCAAAATTCGTAGGAAATTTTGCAGGTCTGGAGGTAGGAGAAGAAGTTTTCGCGCGCAGCCTGGAATTCAAATTTGTTTTTATATTATATAGTTTTATTTATATTTAATTTGTTGAATGATGTTGATGGTGTAGTGGTAAGCTTGCGCGCGTGTGAAGGCCAGGGCAGTGGTTCGAATCCCTGCTTCAGCGTTTTTTTGTTCATTTTCTTTGTATTTTTCAGGTTTGATATATAATGATCAGTACTCATCCATTGTTCACAATGCATGCGCAGCCCAGTGGAGATTATGTTGGTCTAAGGGTGGTGATACCTAGGGCGTGGGTTCAATCCCTGCCCCAGGTAAGTTTCAATTTTTTTTATTATTTCCTTGTTTTGTTAATTATATTGTTATTAATTAAATATAATCATGTTTAGTATGTTTAGATAATTTTATAAAAAAATAATATGTAAATGTTTTCTAATTTGTTTTTTTTTAATTCTAAACTTAGTTTTTATAATTATATATTTAAAATTAAAAATATGTATATATTATAATAATTAGATTTATATTTAATTTTGTTGTATATAAAATTTAATTTATTTTTATAAAACCTAATTAATCATAATGATTTATTTTAAAAAAACCCTAAAATATTTTTCTAAAACCCTAATTGTAATTCTTGTTTATATTTTAATTAATAAATAAAATTTTATTATAATCCTTAAATTTGTAAATATAATTGTATGATCATATTTTTTTTTAATCATGTATATATTTTATTTAATATAGTTAAATTTTGTAAATATAATCATAATTAATCCTATTTTTTAAATATGACCTAAATTGTTTATATTTTAATTTTGCATATATGCTTAGGAATAATTAAAAAAATTGTTAAATTAATTTTGTAATTATATTTATTTCTATAATATGTTTATCATTAACTTATTTTTCTATATAATTTACAAATAACTTAAAACTTTATAATTAATACAATTGTTTATATTTTTCTTATTAATCTTAAATAATTGTTCATATAAAAATTTGATCTTTTAATTATTTTAATATTTTTGCTTGTTATTATTATTAATTATGTTTATATGATTACTACTAACCCCATTTATTTTTAAATTATTATTATTATTATTATTACTAACCCAATTATAATTGCTTATTTATTTTGCTTATTTATTTATTTATTTTGCTATTTATTTGAATTGCTTTTATTATTATTATGTAATTGCTCCTGGATGTAATATTTTTTAAATGTTTAAATTATTTATTTTATGCCATGGTTAGTAAATAGGGAGTGTAAACTTGTATGTTATTTAAAATTAATTTAGATCACTTAATTCAAAAGATAAATATCAAAATTGAACACTCACACACGTAAGTCGATCTTTGATCGTCATCTCACTTTCTAGGGATACCTCTCATTGTTGCCTAATCAAAAGGTCAAGTAGGGTGTATAAAGCAAAAGTCCCTCAAAAATAAAGTCATCTAGTCCCTTAACAATAAAAGATCAAGTCCCTTAATGGTTGCCTTCATAATGATCTTGTCCCTTTCGAATAATGATGACAGTCCCTCCAAAAATGCTTAATACACCCTACAGTTGCCTTCATTAAACAGATGTCCCTTTACTTGTCCCATACATCCAAGGTAATGACTACCTATTCCTTAATAATAGGGATAGTCTTACCATTTAAAGGATTCAAGAACAGAAAGACTTAAAAAATTAGGGTAGGTTTCTCGTAGTTACTTGCTCACTATTCAAAAACGTTTCAAATACTTCACAAATTTCAAACAATTTTCAAACACAAGTTTTTTACGCATCCGTACATGGATCATTATCAAACTCTTATGAAAATTTCTATTCACACACTTCACATTTCAAAAAACATTTTAAAGAGAGCTAAGTAACTAAAAGCCCATGGATAACCATGGATGTAAAGGGTGCTAACACCTTCCCTTTACATAACCTACCCCCCGGACCCAAAAATCTTTTAAAAGGTCTTTCCTGTTCTTTTATGCCTTTCCTTTGGATAAAATAAAAGTCGGTGGCGACTCTTGCTATCCGCAACATAACTAAAAGTCAGTTCTCCCACCGTGTTACAGAACTGGCGACTCTGCTGGGGATTTAATATTAAAGAGGGGTAGCCTTAGGAATTAGACCACTTTAAAATTGTTTGCCTTGTTTGCTTTATATTTACTTGTTGGGGCTCTTATGTGTGAAAGATCCTAACCCGGATCTAGTGTACCTTAGGTAAATGGCAATAGACCAAGGAAACTGTACGGCGTATACCGATATGGTTGATCTGGTGGCCATAGTTAGTGTGACTTCTTGGTTGGTGCTTATGTTCCTTAAGTCAAGTTGAGGATAATATGAGGCTGCCATATGTTGTCAATGCACTAAATAACTTTTAGAACCCTAGTAATCCCATCTTGGCCTTTAGAAAGTAGTGAGATAACCGGCTTTGGTGCAGACTGAAGTTGGTTGATACTCGATACTACGCTCATTGAGATTCTAAACTTGGAGGGTTTTGGTTGGCAAGTAAGTTGCCTACTGAACAACCACCCTTGTGAAGGATCAATGATATTGAGATCCCTTAGAACCTGGTTACTTTTGTAGGACAGGATGAACCATCTAACTTCAGGGGAGGGTACTTACCTTTGAACTTCATGCAAGCCTTTAAACCTAGGGCTATGGTGTGACTTGTTTGTGTGTGCCACATGTTTGTGATTGGACATAACATCATGACATCATCATGCATCATAAGCATAGCATTTTCACTAACCATTTCAAGGACCAAAGGATTTATCTTTGTTCTTTGTTGCAGGTCATGGCTTCTGCTCGTAGAAACACCATCAGGATCAACTTTGTGGGCATACCTGCTAAACTTAAAGAGTTGATTTCTCAAGTGTCTGATCATTCCCAGTTCATCAAGAGACATGGCCACCTATTGGATCTAGTCACTTCAGGATTCAATGAAGACATGATGAGTGTTCTGTTTCAGTTCTTTGATCCTAAGCACCATTGCTTTATGTTCCCTGACTATCAGCTGGTTCCTACAATGGAAGAGTTCTCTAAACTTCTGGGTATACCTGTTCTTGATCAAAGACCCTTCACAGGCTTGGAGAAGGAGCTTAAGCCAGAGGTTATTGCTGCAGCTCTACATCTGAAGAAATCTGACATTGTTCTAGAAACGAGAAGCGGAGTTAAGGGTATTCTTGCTAAGGTATTAATGGATAAAGCTCAAGTGTTCTTAAAAGCTATGAGCTATGTGTAACACGGTGGGAGAACTGACTTTAGTTATGTTGCAGATAGCAAGAGTCGCCACCGACTTTTATTTTATCCAAAAGGAAAGGGTATAAAAGAACAGGAAAGACCTTAAGAGATATTTTCGGGTCCGGGGGGTAGGTTATGTAAAGGGAAGGTGTTAGCACCCTTTACATCCATGGTTATCCATGGGCTCTTAGTTACTTAGCTCACTTTTGAATTGTTTTTGAAAGTGTAGTGTGTGAATAGAAAAATTTTCAGAATAGTTGATAATGATCCATGTACGGATGCGTAAAAACTTGTTTTTTTGAAAATTTGTTTGAAATTTGTTAAGTGTGAAAAGTTTTGGAAGTGAGCAAGTACATAAGAGGAACCTACCCTAAAGTTTTAAGTCTTTCTTGTTCTTTATCCTTTCATTGGTAAGACTATCCCTACTATTAAGGAGTAGGTAGTCATTACATTGGATGTAAGGGACATGAGAGGGACATTCTGTTTTATGAAGGCAACTGTGGGGTGTATTAAGCATACTGGAGGGACTATCATCATTTATTCGAAGGGACTCGATTCGTAAAGGCAACCATGAGGGACTTGATGATTTTTTCTTTTAAGGGACTTGCTTTTTACACCCCACTTGACCTTATGATTTAGGCAACTTGAGGGATAACCTTAGAAAGTGAGACGGCGATTAAAAATCGACTTACGTGTGTGAGTGTTCAATATTAATTATCTTTATTTTAAATGAGCTAAATTTATTTTAAATAGAATACATGTTTTTGCACTCCCTAAGTTACTAACCATAGCATGAATTAAATAATTAAAATATTACAAAATTTACATCCGAGAAACAATTACAACATAATTATAAAAATAATAAATAGCAAAAAAAATATAAATATATAGCAAAATAAATATAATAAGCAAAAATAAATAAGTAACTAAAATAGGGGTTAGTGACAAATATAATTAAAAAATAAGGTTAGTGGAAATAAATAATTAAATTTAATGAAATAATAATAATTAAAAAAAAAACATGGTTAGAGAAATAATAATAATAATATAAGATAATAGTAAACAAAAAATAATAAATAATAGTATAGTTAATAACAATAATAGAAATAAATAGAAAAATATCATAATGACATGATTAGAATAATAAACACAAATCTTAATTTTAATATATAGTAAGAATAAAAAAATTTTGAACATAATATAATTATAAGTTTTAATTATTACAAAATTTTAATTATTTCTAAATATATCAACAATTATTAAAAAATATTTACACATTATATGAGGAAAATAAATTTTAAGTATCACATTTACAAAATTAATCATATTTATAAAATTTTAATTTTTATTAATTATCATATTTACAAATTATTTTAAACATATACAAAAATATAATTATTATAAGTTAAATTGTTTCTAAACATATATTAAAAGAAAAATAATTTGGATTATTTACAAAAATTATGCTAAATACATATATATTACAATTATGTAAAGAATTAGAAAATAAAATTATTTAGGAAAAATAGAATTAAGTTTTTATTTTAGAAAATATTTTTAGGGTTTGTTTAGAAAATTAGGGTTTATTTTATTTACAAAAATATTTGAATTAATATACCTATATTTTAACTACATGAATAATAATAAAATTTAAACAAACAAGAATTTAGAATTTTAGAAAATAATTTTAAGAATTATAACACATAATGTACATATAAGAAAAATTATAATTTTAATTATTTAGAAAAATAGTAATTGAATTAAGAAAAATAAAGCAAAATAAATAGAAATCAAAAACCTGGTGGGGCTGGGGTTTGAACCCAGTCCCCCCTGCTTGCAACACACAAAACACACCACTGGGCTGCCCTCACGTGCGTGTCATCATAGAGAGAGAAAAGAGTTTTGTGCCTTGTCTGGAAAATCAAGAAAATAATAGAAGCAAAAAAAGGCCTGGGGGAGGATTGAACCCAGGACCTTTGAACATTCAAACACGCGCATCACCACCCGGCTGGAAGAGCCAATTCTGTTAGCATACTGGCTATAATTGAATATATATTAAACCTGAAAAACAAACAAAATAAAAGCACAAAATGTCATAAACGGGGAATCGAACCCCAGACTAAGCCAATGTGAGCGCACACCTCCAACCACTGGGCCAAGCAAGCTTTGGTGATTAAGAATGGAAACAAGTTAATAAAATATTATAATCAATTTTTTTGAATTCTCCAGCAACGCGCCAAACTTCATCTTCTTCGTTCAAATTTCCTGCGAATTTCTTTTTGAATTTTCCTGCGAATTTACCTGCACACATTCAAAACCAGAATTCCTATGTTTTTTCGAACACCATTCAAATCGCAACATCCAGTCAAATTGAAAGCCCAGATTAATTACACAAAGGTTATAGGTCACGGCCATGTGTTTAGGTTTTATTTAAGTGTCCTAAAACTCAAGATCCCAAATTTGAACTTCAAACCCTAGCCATGGCATCTCTTCGATTCTGTAATAAAAATTCAATTCAAGTATGCAAAAACATTCCAGAGACATCCACAAACAAGAATTAGTGCACAAAAATCATTTAAATTAGATGAATCAAAGAAATCGAAAATCTCAAAATTTCAAGAAAATAATGATTCGGTTAGCATGATATAGTGTAGTTTTGATGCAATGGATGATTGAGTTTGCTTCAAGAAGACTCAAGGAACATCTCCATGTCTTTACAATACCTTTTTCTGTCCTTAAGAGGGGAATCCGAATTTGAAATTTTTTGTGATTTTTTGAAGTGTGAAAACCTACCTTTGAGCTGCTGGATTCGTGAATGAGTGTTAGGTTTGTGTTTAGTATATATATGTGAGTGAATTAGGTTAAGAAAACTCATTGGTTGTGTGGAGATTTGATCCAAAAAAGATTGAAAAAGATCATAGTTTAAAACTCAAATATTTGATCATGAAGGCTTACTATCTTTGGACAAATCACATGATTTCTTTCTCTTTCAACTTCAATCACCAATTAAGACTTTCTAGAAGCATTATCTTCATCCCAAAATATATTTTCATATTTTATATTTATTTAAAATGATTTTTAATGAATTAAATCAAAATAAATAAAAATAAAATAATAAAAATTATGATCTTTAATCAATTGGGTCGTGCATGATGATATGGTATGGATTGGATCACAACTTGGGCAGCCCATTTGGAAAGAAATGGTTTTAAACCTCCATTTTCAACATAAACCATCACAAAATTTCCCAACTTTGCAAGGGCACATCTCCCTCAATTTTAAAGGTATGAGGGTGTTCTTGGACTTTTTGGAAAGCTTGAAGAGTCCTCTAAACAACCCCATTGGTTTCAGGTCCATACCATTTACCAATCTCAAGTTATGCCCTTTTGAAGTTGTTGACTTTTTGTTGACTTTTGAAATGACCTATAATGTCTTAGCTCATATCTTCCAAATGAAGCATTTTTGGGCTTAACTTGCAACATAAAAGTTGTAGAGAATTCAATTTCCTTCAAAATGAGCTTTGGATGGAGACTTGGTGATGAAGTATGTGAAAATTATAGCTGGTCAAAGTTCAGTTGACTTTTACTGAGGAAACCCTAATTTAGAAACTCCTGATTATTGATGATCTGGAATCTCCTTGATGAATCATGATCAACCCTTGATCAAATGATGAATTTTACTTCATATACTTGATGTTGGCAAAAAATCATGAAGTTTGACTTTGGTTTGACCACAGTTGACCTCAGTTTGACTTTTTAACTGTACTGACTGATTTTGACTTATCTGATCATCTGACTGAGCAAACTTTTGAGAAAAGTCTTGAAACTTGTCATGGGGGTTCTTATACACATATAAGATGTTATGAAGCTCACTTGAAGTCTTGGAAGTCCATTTATCCTGATTAAAGTCAAAACCCTAGTTTTGGATGCACTGCTTAGGAGGTGCATTGTCTGAGGGAATTGTCAACTCCTTTGACCAATTGTGAACTTTGTGAACCTTGTGAACCATCATAAAATGTCTTGTGAACCTCATGGGAGGTATTGTGAAGCTTGTGAAGCTTGTGAACCTCATGAAGTGGCTTTGTAGACCTCATGAACCTCAGGAAAGCTTTGTAATCATTGTGAATCTTGTGAACCTTGTGAACCTTCAAGAAGTGACTTGTAGACTTCATGAACTTCATGAAAGGTCTTGAAGATGTTGAGAAGCTTTTGAACCTTGTGAATTTTCATAAAGTAACTTGTAAACTTTATGAATCTCATGAAAGGTGTTGAAAGCATTATGGAACTTGTGAACCTTGTGAACCTTCTTAGAACACAAATGTCTTGTATTGTGAGGGCAAATTTTGGGGTGCAACAGCTGCCCCTGTTCAATTTTCTGAAACCTGAGGGGTTAGATTGGTATATTTGCCAGTCGTGACCTGGAAGGTTGAAGGGGATTGAACACAAAAGCCCAAAAATTTGCACTCACCAGTGCATTAGAGTGATATGATTGAGTGGGCTTAAAGATGCCACTAGGGGAAAGTTCTTCAGATGTATTTCTTGGAAGATAAAGCAGTCCAAAATATGGAGGTATAATGAAAGCTGTCAGGAGTCTGGAGCAATCCTGAGGTGTTGATGATATGCTTTCAGGAGACTGGAGTAATCCTGATGTAACAGCATGTCTTCAGGGGGAGTGAGAAACTATCAGGAAGCTGGAGCTGTCCTGAGGTAACAATATAATTTCAAGAGGATAGAGCAATCTTTGATAATATGCTTTCAGGAGACTGGAGTAATCCTGATGTAACAGCATGTCTTCAGGAGGATAGAGCAATCAATAATGATAACCCTAAAGCAGTCTTGAAGTAATAATATGACTTCAGGAGGATAGAGCAAATCAATAGCTCTAAAGCAGTCTTGAAGTAATAAGATGATTTCAGGAGGATAGAGCAATCAATAGCTCTAAAGCAGTCTTGAAGTAATAATATGGTTTCAAGAGGATAGAGCAACCTTTGATAATATGCTTTCAGGAGACTGGAGTAATCCTGATGTAACAGCATGTCTTCAGGAGGATAGAGCAATCAATAATGATAACCCTAAAGCAGTCTTGAAGTAATAATATGACTTCAGGAGGATAGAGCAAATCAATAGCTCTAAAGCAGTCTTGAAGTAATAATATGGTTTCAAGAGGATAGAGCAATCAATAATGATAACTCTAAAGCAGTCTTGAAGTAATGAGAAGTTGGCAGGAGGATAAAGCAACCCCGAGGTAATAGTATGATATGCTTTCAGGAGACTGGAGTAATCCTGATGTAACAGCATGTCTTCAGGAGGATAGAGCAATCCTGATGATCTTTTGTTGGATAATTAACCTGAAAACAAGGTAGCATTCTGTATGATAGTGTTAGTTTATGCATTATGTATGCATGTATAATATGATGCACTTAGGTAATGTACTATGCACTCATGGATATGTATGTTATGGTATGATGTAAATGATGTATGATATGATACTGCCGGAAGAATCTGGATATCTTCGTGTAACAACTGCTAGCCAGGGAAAATAAATCCCGATTTGTTGTTGAAGAATATATTATACATAACCTTCCGTCTGCTGGGGATAACAGGGTATAGATAACCTCCCGTATGCTGGGGATAGTAAGGTATATATAACCTCCCGGATGCTGGGGATAGCAAGGTATATATAACCTTCATCTTCGTTTGATAGTAGGGCAGATATAACTTCCCGTCTTCGTTCGTCATACCCCTATTGGAAAGTAATTTTCCGTATATCCGTATGAGGATAAAAGAGATGGATATAAATTCCAGGGGAGATAAGACTTTATGAAGATGGATTCGTCCTACTGAGGGTTTATAACTGTCTTGTAAAGGTGAACCGGCGAAGCTTCGTTGAAATCCTCCCCTCGTTCGTCCTTAGTAAATACTATTACTGCATTTTCATGCATTTCTGGTAAACATCAATCATATTAAAAGCATACATGCATCTCTGGTAAACATCAATCATATTCAAAAGCATACATACATTCAAACACAACCAATGGACGTTTCGCTTATGTAAATAGGGTAAAAGTAAATCTGGATTCAAAAAATGGAATTTATTTATATCAAAAAGTGACCCATACACGGATAAGTTTGTACAAGGAGACATAAACCCTAGTAAGAGGATCTTGTCCTAAAATTTTTACAAAACAAGGAAAATCAGCTATGTGGGAAACAACCCTATTGAGTTTCAATTCTACTATTGCCATTATCTTCAAGTATCTCATCTTTTGTTGTTGAGACGGAAACGATTGGATTGAGCTTTATCTGTTCGAGCTTGAATAAGTAGTACAACTGGTTGCAGTTTCATGGGCGATCCAAACGAGACATAGTCATACGCTTTAATCCCTAACTTTTGCCTGGATTGCCCTTTCAGGTTTTCAATCCACCGGGATACCCTTTTTTGCCCAAGCCGCCTTTTCAGGTTTTCGACTTGCCGGGTGTACATCTTTTTATATATATCCCTAATTTTTGCCCAAACCCTTTTGGTTTGCCGGGATGCCCTTATTTTTGCCTAGGCCTGTCAACCTAGCGGGTCTCTTTTCATGCGTAGTATTTTTTTACTATGTCTGCGTTTACAGGCTGTGGGAAGTCTTCACCATCCATTGTAGTTAGTATCATGGCACCTCCTGAGAATACTGTCTTGACTACAAATGGTCCTTCATATGTTGGAGTCCACTTGCCCCTAGGATCACCCTGTGGTAATATGATACGCTTGATTACCAAGTCACCAGCCTGATATACCTTTGGCTTAACCTTCTTGTTAAAAGCTTTGATCATCCGTTTCTGGTACATCTGGCCGTGACAAACTGCTGCTAGCCTCTTCTCATCAATCAAACTTATCTGGTCAAGTCGAGTTTGAATCCACTCATCTTCATTCAAGCCTGCATCCTTCATAATTCTCAAGGAGGGAATCTGAACTTCAATGGGCAGAACTGCTTCCATACCATAGACTAAGGAGAATGGGGTTGCCCCTGTTGAAGTACGTATTGTGGTACGATAACCATGAAGAGCAAATGGTAACATCTCATGCCAATCCTTGTAAGTGACAGTCATCTTCTATACAATCTTCTTAATGTTCTTATTAGCAGCTTCAACTGCCCCATTCATCTTCGGACGATACGGAGAAGAGTTATGATGTTTAATCTTGAACTGCGTGCAGAGATCAGTAATCATAGTGTTGTTCAGATTAGAGCCATTGTCAGTGATAATCCTTTCAGGGATGCCATACCTACATATGAGATTATTTTTAATGAACCGAGCCACAACATTCTTGGTAACAGATGCAAATGAAGTTGCCTCTACCCACTTCGTGAAGTAATCAATAGCAACCAGGATGAAACGATGCCCATTAGAAGCAGTAGGCTTGATCTCACCAATCATATCAATGCCCCACATGGCAAAGGGCCAAGGAGCAGTCAACACATTCAATGGTGATGGAGGTACATGGACTTTATCAGCATAAATTTGACATTTGTGACAAGTTCTGGAGTGTTGATAGCAATCAGCTTCCATGGTAGACCAATAGTAGCCTGCTCTCAATATCTTCTTTGCCATAGTATGACCACTAGAATGAGTGCCAAAGATCCCTTCATGCATATCTTCCATAATCTCAATTGCTTCCTTCTTATCCACACAACGAAGCAAAGTTGAATCATGATTGCGCTTATACAAAATGCCATTACTCAGAAAGAACTTAGCAGAAAACCTTCTCAGAAACTTCCTATCGTTAACAGATGCCCCTTCAGGGAGCTCCTGAGTTTCAAGATATCTTTTCACTTCATGGAACCAAGGCTTCTCCTCTGCCCCTTCAGTGTCAATCTCATTGCAATATGCAGGCTTTTCAAATCTATCAATGGTAATCTTGGGAGCTTCATCATCCCAGCTGATCTCAAACATGGATGCCATGGTGGCCAATGCATCTGCCAACTGATTCTCTCTTCGTGGAATATGCTCAAAGGTAATCTCTTTGAAATGTGGGATCAAAGACAACACATGCTCTCTGTAAGGGATGAGGTTATCATGCTTGGTATCCCAATCTCCTTTAATCTGACTGACTACCAGGGCTGAATCTCCATACACATCAAGGAACTGAATCTTCATATCAATAGCAGCTTTAATACCCAAGATACATGCCTCATACTCAACCATGTTATTGTTACAATAGAAACAAAGTCTGGCAGTAATCGGGGTATGACAACCTTCAGGGGAACTAATCACAACACCAACACCATTACCAAGTGCATTGGAAGCACCATCAAAAACCATAGTCCATCGGGATCCTTGTTCAGGTCCGTCATATTGTCCAGGTTCTTTGGTAATGATCATAATGTCTTCATCAGGGAACTCAAAATTCATTGACTGGTAATCATCCACTGCTTGATGAGCCAAATGATCAGCAACAACACTTCCTTTAATGGCTTTCTGAGTAGTATACTGTATGTCATATTCTGTCAAGATCATTTGCCATCTTGCAATTCTTCCGGAGAGAGCAGGTTTCTCGAATATGTACTTGATTGGATCCATCTTCGAAATCAACAAGGTAGTATGAGTCAACATATACTGTCTTAGTCGGCGAGCAGCCCATGCCAAAGCGCAGCAAGTTTTCTCGAGCAGTGAGTATCTTGTTTCACAGTCGGTAAACTTTTTGCTAAGGTAGTATATTGCCTGCTCTTTTCGACCAGACTCGTCATGTTGCCCCAACACACACCCCATTGAGTTGTCTAACACTGTTAAGTACATAATCAAGGGTCTTCCATCAACTGGTGGCATCAAAATTGGTGGTTCTAGCAGATATCTCTTGATTTCATCAAAGACAGTCTGGCACTCATCATTCCATTCCATCACCTGATCTTTCTTCAACAATTTGAAAATTGGCTCACAGATGGTAGTTAATTGGGAAATAAATCTTGCAATGTAATTCAAACGTCCCAAGAAACCTCTAACCTCCTTTTCAGTACGGGGAGCTGGCATTTCTCGTATAGCTTTCACTTTTGCTGGATCTACTTCAATACCTTTTCCACTGACAATGAAACCCAGGAGCTTTCCAGATCTAACCCCAAAAGTACACTTGTTTGGGTTCAACCTCAACTTGTATTTCTTCAACCTCTCAAACAACTTGTGCAGATGATCAAGATGTTGCTCTTCATTCTGAGACCTGGCTATCATATCATCTACATATACCTCTATCTCATGGTGAATCATGTCATGAAACAAAGCCACCATAGCACGCTGATATGTTGCCCCTACATTCTTCAAACCAAATGGCATTACCTTATAGCAAAAGGTGCCCCACTGTGTCACAAATGTTGTCTTCTCCATATCTTCAGGTGCCATCTTGATTTGATTGTAACCAGAGAAACCATCCATAAAAGAGAATACCTTATGCTGAGCAGTGTTGTCTACCAGAATATCAATATGAGGAAGTGGAAAGTCATCTTTGGGGCTAGCCTTGTTCAAATCTCTGTAGTCCACACACATACGTACCTTACCATCTTTCTTAGGAACTGGTACCACATTTGCAACCCACTGAGGATAAGAAGTCACTGCTAAGAACCCTGCATTGAACTGTTTCATTACCTCTGCTTTGATCTTTTCTGACATCTCAGGACGCATACGACGAACCTTCTGCTTCTTTGGACGACAATCTTCTTTCACTGGCAAACGGTGAACCACAATGTCTGTATCCAACCCTGGCATATCTTCGTAAGACCAAGCAAAGATCTCCACATAGTCCCGTAACATCTGAATCAATCTGCTCTTGACACTGTCCTCTAAATCAGCCCCTATCTTGACCTCTTTTCTGTTTTCTTCAGTTCCCAAATTCACAACTTCGACTGGCTCTTCATGTGGCTGTATAGCTTTCTCTTCTTGTTGTAACAACCTAGCAAGCTCTACAGGTATTTCACAATCGTCCTCATTTCCGTCTTCAGTTTGATAGATCGGATTCTCGAAATTATAATTGGCAATAGTAGAACTGTTATCAACAGGATCCAGAGTGGATGAGGATCTGCATTTTAGTGATGTGGGTGTGTGTAAGAACACATAGCTGATAAAACAAAAATAAAATAAAAGAAAGACAAGGAACACAATATTTACGAAAACGAAACGTCCACTGATTTTATTGAATGAAGTATGCAAATGAAATGACAGCCCGTAACAAGCATACCATTGTGCCCCGGGTAAGGCACATGGCTTGAAAGTTTTATTGTTCAAGAAATTACAAATTCAAAACATAACACAGTAATAGTATTTACTCCTGACTAAAGGAGATAGGGATAACATCTTCAGCTTTCCAATTATTGAGTCCAGCACCCACAGTAGGAAAAATCCATGCATCCAGGTTGTAGTCTTCATCTTGATCTCCCACAACATTAATCTGGTCCTTCACAACCCCTTGATTAGTGATACGGGCAGCACGAGCACGACGAACAGCCTTCTGGGACTCTTCATCCACCACAGCTCTAGCATCATTGAGGGAGGCCATTGCCATCGTTGGAGGTTTTCTGGTGACCACAGGAACTTTCTTCACAACAGGAGGAGCCACATAGTCATTAACAACCCAAGGAACCACTTCAAACGTCTGACACAGAGTCTCAATGTATTCACCTTCCATTTCCAGATACTTGAAAGTGTTTACATGGCTGACAAAGTATTCTTCTTCTCCATAGACAGTAACAACCTTTCCATTCACCGGATATCTCAGCTTTTGGTGCAATGTAGAGGTCACAGCACCTGCCCCATGGATCCAGGGACGACCAAGCAGACAAGAGTATGAAGGACGAATATCCATCACAAAAAATGTAGCAGTAAACACTTGGGAACCAACTTGGATTGGAAGATCAATTTCCCCATGCACTACTCTTCTAGAACCATCAAAAGCTTTTACCACAATGTTGCTGGGTTTCAGTACAGCATCTTCAGGACTCAGCTTATTCAGGACTTCTTTAGGCAACACATTCAAAGAGGAACCATTGTCTATCAGCACATGAGACAGGGTAGTGCCCCTGCATTCAATTGAAATATGCAAGGCCCTGTTATGATCCCTCTTGGCAGGGTTCAAGTCAGCATCAGAAAATCCTAACCCGTTGTCATAGGTCAGGTGGGCAACACAATTCTCAAATTGGTCAACAGAAATTGCACTGGGTACATGAGCCATCTTCAGAAACTTGATCAATGACTTGGCATGAGCCTCAGAACATAATAATAGGGAGAGCATAGAAATCTTTGAGGGAGTATGCCCCAACTGATCAACAATGTCATAATCACTCTTGCGAATGATTTTCAATACTTCTTCCATCTGCTTAGAGAGATCATCAGCATCTGGCTCATCAGTAGATACAGGCTCAATAACAGGACCCTTGCCCCGAGCATCAGTGGTGGAGGTAGCAGCAGGAGTAACTGCATCCTTAGAAGCAACTGGAGGAGAGAAGACTCTTCCACTACGAGTGATCTTGCTAGATCCAGCAATATTATCAATGTCAACAGGCACATTAGCTACAGGTTCTTGCTTAACACCATGGATGTAAACATAAGATCCATAATGCCAAGGCACAGCTTTGTCAGATGTATACGGGATAGGACCAGGAGTAGTAATGACCACAGGAGCTACTCTGGCTTCAGCAACAACTTTCACGGGACCTTCAGCAGTAATTTTGATGGGACCCTGATGAGTGATTTTAATGGGACCCTTTGAAGTGATTCTTATTGGTACTTTGTCAACCATGTCAACCTCTTCAATCTTCCTACCTTGAGTCAGATGATCCACCATACTTTCTACAGACGACGGAGTCCTCTCAAACACTATAGTATACTTATTCATGAGACGCTGAATTCCATCTCTCAATATGAAGCAACTATCTGGCTTATAGGTACAATACAAACAATCTTCACGACAACCTGGAAAGATCCCAGCTTGTACTAACCTCTTTTTAATAACAGACAGTGGTGTGGTCAACTCCATAACTGAATAGACATGCAGATCTTCATCGATAACATTGACAGTCTTCTCGTGATTTGGCATTGGAGCAGTAATCACATTGGGAGTACCCGGAGGATCAAACTCAATTTCTCCAGCATCAATCATATCTTGAATCTTATTCTTCAAAATCCAGCAGTTATTAGTATCATGTCCCTGACAGTTTGAATGGTATGCACATCGTGCATTGGGATTGTACCTGGGAGAGGTAACATTAGGATTCTGAGGAGCCTCTTTCAAAGTAATAAGTTCAGCCTTCAACAAGTGTTGCAATGCCTGAGCCATTGACATGTTGATCTTCGTGAACTGCCTTCTAGCCCTCTGTTGGTTGCCCTGTGGCTGCTCTGTTGTTGCAGGAGTTGGATTTGAAATATGAACTGCACTAACAGACTGATGCCTTCTGTTACGATCAGGTTGACCATAAACAGCATTGGATTCTTTCTTCCCAGTGGGAGGCTTCTTTGCAGTACCTGATGAGGAAGCACCCACTTGGATCTTACCATTCTTTATACCATTCTCTACTCGCTCTCCTGTCATGATCAACTCAGTGAAGCCAGATGATGAGCTTCCAATGAGATGACTGTAGAACGGACCATTCAGCGTACACATGAACATATCAACCAATTCCCTGTCAGTCAAAGGGGGTTGAACTCTTCCAGCTAAATCTCTCCACTTTTGAGCATACTCTTTAAAACTTTCTTTGGCACCCATAGACATGCTCTGAAGCTGCATGCGAGTGGGGGCTAAGTCAGCATTGTATTGGTACTGCTTATAGAAAGCTTCAGCAAGATCATTCCAGTCCCTGATGTTGGCACTCTCCAATTGATAATACCACTCCAGCTGAGCTCCAGATAAGCTTTCTTGAAAGAAATGGATCCACAACTTTTTATCAGCAGTGTGGGGTTGAATTCTTCTGACATAAGACCTCAGATGCAACTTGGGACAAGAGACCCCATCATAAACAACAAAAGTAGGAACCTTGAAACCAATGGGTATGACTACCCCAGATATCAGACTCAAATCTTCAAAATCCAGCCCAGATGATTTCTGCAACTCCATAGCATCCATTCTATCCACCAGCATCTTGAATTTGTCTTCATTAGGCTCATGGTAGTAATTAGCCTCAGAATCAGAGTCCCCCATTGTATGGTGGAGACTGCCTACCTCTTGCTCAGATTCTTCAGATTCATAGTCTTCAGCTGGTTCCTTGGTCTTGGCAAGACCTTTGAACCTTCTTCCCATGTTAATCAACCCAGCAGACCTTCTAGTCTTCTTAGTCTTCTTGGCCAGCAGTGCCTTCAATTCATCCTGCCCCTTGGATAGGTTCAGGATCAGCTCTTGGAACTGTGCATTTTGTGCCTGGAGATCCTTAACTGATTGTTCAAGAGCCATTGCTGAAATAAACAGCGAGAAGATGAGAAACCTGTGCACAATTATAAACCTGTGATGTAATGAAATGATATGATAATGCAATGCAATGTTTTCAAAGGACCGCAGGATTTAAATTTGCTTAGACAAAAACGAAAGTAAACTTTTATTAGTAATAACTTTGTTTTGCCTTTTAGGCTTACAAAAAATGAAATGAAATAAGTACAAAAGATGGGGTTTTAAGTCTCCCATGGACGTTTCCTCTTTGTGTTGAGGTATGAGTTGAGGTTTCGTTCCTCGTGAAGTTGCTTTGTTAGCTCTAGGATTCTTGCTTGGCTTGCTTTGTAATGAGCCTCGAAAGTATCCCTTTGCTCCTTCAGTTGGATCCATGATCTCTGCAAGTCTTCCTTATCAGTAGGCATGTCTGGGTGAAGGATGGTATAAGCTGTGTCTCCTTCTGCAACAGGTTCCATGGTAACTGGTAGGATGGCAGGATATGGCATCATGAGTGTCTGAGCACGAGATCGTACCCATCTGAGATAAGCCTCCATAGGAATAGTGTACTTAGGCTCCAGTGTCTTGCTGTCAATCCTGTTTACTTTTCCCCAGGCTCGTATGAATCTCTGACGGTAACCCTGAAGATCGTTGTCGTAATCAAACACAATGCCCTGAATCAACATGTCATGTGGACCATCGCTCCGAGCGTAACCAAACTGTCGTAAAGCTAGAGAGGGGTTGTAGGTGATGCCCCCTCTTATGCCTAGAAGTGGCACATTAGGAAACTCCCCACAACGGTCAATGATGGTGACATTCTCCATAGATCTGGAGCACCAATGGATGTCTGAGTGAGAAAGTGACATGATCCTCTTGGACCATCTGAACCCTTGCTCATTCTTCATTACTGAGCGAGGAAGGTGAGAAATAAACCACCTAGAAAGTAAAGGTATGCAGCACATCAAAGTTCCTCTTGCCCTTGTAGTACGGGTATGAAGAGAATGTAAGATGTCTCCAAGCAATGTAGGCACTGGATTGTGACTCAGGAAAATGTTGATGGCATGAACATCTATGAACTGATCTGGATTGGGGAACAATACTAAGCCATATATCAGCAAGGCTAAGATCTCCTCAAAAGCATCATAGCTCATGGCCTTCAAGAACATTTGAGCCTTATCCATTAGTACCTTGGCAAGAATACCCTTGACTCCACTTCTCGTCTCTAGAACAATGTCAGACTTCTTCAGATGTAGAGCTGCAGCAATAACCTCTGGTTTAAGCTCCTTCTCCAAGCCTGTGAAAGGTCTTTGATCAAGAACAGGTATACCCAGAAGTTTAGAGAACTCCTCCATGGTAGGGACCAGCTGGTAGTCAGGGAATGTAAAGCAATGGTGCTTAGGGTCAAAGAACTGAAACAACACACTCATCATGTCTTCATTGAACCCTGAAGTGACTAGATCCAATATGTGACCATGTCTCTTGATGAACTGGGAGTGATCAGACACTTGAGAAACCAACTCTTTAAGCTTAGCAGGTATGCCCACAAAGTTGATCCTGATGGTGTTTCTACGAGCAGAAGCCATGACCTGCAACAAAGAACAAAGATAAATCCCTTGGTCCTTGAAATGGTTAGTGAAAATGCTATGCTTATGATGCATGATGATGTCATGATGTTATGTTCAATCACAAACATGTGGCACACACAAACAAGTCACACCATAGCCCTAGGTTTAAAGGCTTGCATGAGGTTCAAAGGTAAGTACCCTCCCCTGAAGTTAGATGGTTCATCCTGTCCTACAAAAGTAACCAGGTGCTAAGGGATCTCAATATCATTGATCCTTCACAAGGGTGGTTGATCAGAAGGCAACTTACTTGCCAACCAAAACCCTCCAAGTTTAGAATCTCAATGAGCGTAGTATCGAGTGTCAACCAACTTCAGTCTGCACCAAAGCCGGTTACCTCACTACCTTCTAAAGGCCAAGATGAGTTAACTAGGGTTCTAAAAGTTAGTTAGTGCATTGACAACATATGGCAGCCTCATATTATCCTCAACTTGACTTAAGGAACATAAGCACCGACCAAGAAGTCGCACTAACTATGGCCACCAGATCAACCGTATCGATATACGTCGTACAGTTTCCTTGGTCTATTGCCATTTACCTAAGGTACACTAGATCCGGGTTAGGACCTTTCACACATAAGAGCACCCCAACAAGATAATATAAAGCAAACAAGGCAAACAATTTAAAGTGATCTTAATTCCTAAGGGTACCCCTCTTAAAATAGATCCCCAGCAGAGTCGCCAGTTCTGTAACACGGTGGGAGAACTGACTTTAGTTATGTTGCGGATAGCAAGAGTCGCCACCGACTTTTATTTTATCCAAAAGGAAAGGGTATAAAAGAACAGGAAAGACCTTAAGAGATATTTTCGGGTCCGGGGGGTAGGTTATGTAAAGGGAAGGTGTTAGCACCCTTTACATCCATGGTTATCCATGGGCTCTTAGTTACTTAGCTCACTTTTGAATTGTTTTTGAAAGTGTAGTGTGTGAATAGAAAAATTTTCAGAATAGTTGATAATGATCCATGTACGGATGCGTAAAAACTTGTTTTTTTGAAAATTTGTTTGAAATTTGTTAAGTGTGAAAAGTTTTGGAAGTGAGCAAGTACATAAGAGGAACCTACCCTAAAGTTTTAAGTCTTTCTTGTTCTTTATCCTTTCATTGGTAAGACTATCCCTACTATTAAGGAGTAGGTAGTCATTACATTGGATGTAAGGGACATGAGAGGGACATTCTGTTTTATGAAGGCAACTGTGGGGTGTATTAAGCATACTGGAGGGACTATCATCATTTATTCGAAGGGACTCGATTCGTAAAGGCAACCATGAGGGACTTGATGATTTTTTCTTTTAAGGGACTTGCTTTTTACACCCCACTTGACCTTATGATTTAGGCAACTTGAGGGATAACCTTAGAAAGTGAGACGGCGATTAAAAATCGACTTACGTGTGTGAGTGTTCAATATTAATTATCTTTATTTTAAATGAGCTAAATTTATTTTAAATAGAATACATGTTTTTGCACTCCCTAAGTTACTAACCATAGCATGAATTAAATAATTAAAATATTACAAAATTTACATCCGAGAAACAATTACAACATAATTATAAAAATAATAAATAGCAAAAAAAATATAAATATATAGCAAAATAAATATAATAAGCAAAAATAAATAAGTAACTAAAATAGGGGTTAGTGACAAATATAATTAAAAAATAAGGTTAGTGGAAATAAATAATTAAATTTAATGAAATAATAATAATTAAAAAAAACATGGTTAGAGAAATAATAATAATAATATAAGATAATAGTAAACAAAAAATAATAAATAATAGTATAGTTAATAACAATAATAGAAATAAATAGAAAAATATCATAATGACATGATTAGAATAATAAACACAAATCTTAATTTTAATATATAGTAAGAATAAAAAAATTTTGAACATAATATAATTATAAGTTTTAATTATTACAAAATTTTAATTATTTCTAAATATATCAACAATTATTAAAAAATATTTACACATTATATGAGGAAAATAAATTTTAAGTATCACATTTACAAAATTAATCATATTTATAAAATTTTAATTTTTATTAATTATCATATTTACAAATTATTTTAAACATATACAAAAATATAATTATTATAAGTTAAATTGTTTCTAAACATATATTAAAAGAAAAATAATTTGGATTATTTACAAAAATTATGCTAAATACATATATATTACAATTATGTAAAGAATTAGAAAATAAAATTATTTAGGAAAAATAGAATTAAGTTTTTATTTTAGAAAATATTTTTAGGGTTTGTTTAGAAAATTAGGGTTTATTTTATTTACAAAAATATTTGAATTAATATACCTATATTTTAACTACATGAATAATAATAAAATTTAAACAAACAAGAATTTAGAATTTTAGAAAATAATTTTAAGAATTATAACACATAATGTACATATAAGAAAAATTATAATTTTAATTATTTAGAAAAATAGTAATTGAATTAAGAAAAATAAAGCAAAATAAATAGAAATCAAAAACCTGGTGGGGCTGGGGTTTGAACCCAGTCCCCCCTGCTTGCAACACACAAAACACACCACTGGGCTGCCCTCACGTGCGTGTCATCATAGAGAGAGAAAAGAGTTTTGTGCCTTGTCTGGAAAATCAAGAAAATAATAGAAGCAAAAAAAGGCCTGGGGGAGGATTGAACCCAGGACCTTTGAACATTCAAACACGCGCATCACCACCCGGCTGGAAGAGCCAATTCTGTTAGCATACTGGCTATAATTGAATATATATTAAACCTGAAAAACAAACAAAATAAAAGCACAAAATGTCATAAACGGGGAATCGAACCCCAGACTAAGCCAATGTGAGCGCACACCTCCAACCACTGGGCCAAGCAAGCTTTGGTGATTAAGAATGGAAACAAGTTAATAAAATATTATAATCAATTTTTTTGAATTCTCCAGCAACGCGCCAAACTTCATCTTCTTCGTTCAAATTTCCTGCGAATTTCTTTTTGAATTTTCCTGCGAATTTACCTGCACACATTCAAAACCAGAATTCCTATGTTTTTTCGAACACCATTCAAATCGCAACATCCAGTCAAATTGAAAGCCCAGATTAATTACACAAAGGTTATAGGTCACGGCCATGTGTTTAGGTTTTATTTAAGTGTCCTAAAACTCAAGATCCCAAATTTGAACTTCAAACCCTAGCCATGGCATCTCTTCGATTCTGTAATAAAAATTCAATTCAAGTATGCAAAAACATTCCAGAGACATCCACAAACAAGAATTAGTGCACAAAAATCATTTAAATTAGATGAATCAAAGAAATCGAAAATCTCAAAATTTCAAGAAAATAATGATTCGGTTAGCATGATATAGTGTAGTTTTGATGCAATGGATGATTGAGTTTGCTTCAAGAAGACTCAAGGAACATCTCCATGTCTTTACAATACCTTTTTCTGTCCTTAAGAGGGGAATCCGAATTTGAAATTTTTTGTGATTTTTTGAAGTGTGAAAACCTACCTTTGAGCTGCTGGATTCGTGAATGAGTGTTAGGTTTGTGTTTAGTATATATATGTGAGTGAATTAGGTTAAGAAAACTCATTGGTTGTGTGGAGATTTGATCCAAAAAAGATTGAAAAAGATCATAGTTTAAAACTCAAATATTTGATCATGAAGGCTTACTATCTTTGGACAAATCACATGATTTCTTTCTCTTTCAACTTCAATCACCAATTAAGACTTTCTAGAAACATTATCTTCATCCCAAAATATATTTTCATATTTTATATTTATTTAAAATGATTTTTAATGAATTAAATCAAAATAAATAAAAATAAAATAATAAAAATTATGATCTTTAATCAATTGGGTCGTGCATGATGATATGGTATGGATTGGATCACAACTTGGGCAGCCCATTTGGAAAGAAATGGTTTTAAACCTCCATTTTCAACATAAACCATCACAAAATTTCCCAACTTTGCAAGGGCACATCTCCCTCAATTTTAAAGGTATGAGGGTGTTCTTGGACTTTTTGGAAATCTTGAAGAGTCCTCTAAACAACCCCATTGGTTTCAGGTCCATACCATTTACCAATCTCAAGTTATGCCCTTTTGAAGTTGTTGACTTTTTGTTGACTTTTGAAATGACCTATAATGTCTTAGCTCATATCTTCCAAATGAAGCATTTTTGGGCTTAACTTGCAACATAAAAGTTGTAGAGAATTCAATTTCCTTCAAAATGAGCTTTGGATGGAGACTTGGTGATGAAGTATGTGAAAATTATAGCTGGTCAAAGTTCAGTTGACTTTTACTGAGGAAACCCTAATTTAGAAACTCCTGATTATTGATGATCTGGAATCTCCTTGATGAATCATGATCAAACCTTGATCAAATGATGAATTTTACTTCATATACTTGATGTTGGCAAAAAATCATGAAGTTTGACTTTGGTTTGACCACAGTTGACCTCAGTTTGACTTTTTAACTGTACTGACTGATTTTGACTTATCTGATCATCTGACTGAGCAAACTTTTGAGAAAAGTCTTGAAACTTGTCATGGGGGTTCTTATACACATATAAGATGTTATGAAGCTCACTTGAAGTCTTGGAAGTCCATTTAGCCTGATTAAAGTCAAAACCCTAGTTTTGGATGCACTGCTTAGGAGGTGCATTGTCTGAGGGAATTGTCAACTCCTTTGACCAATTGTGAACTTTGTGAACCTTGTGAACCATCATAAAATGTCTTGTGAACCTCATGGGAGGTATTGTGAAGCTTGTGAACCTTGTGAACCTCATGAAGTGGCTTTGTAGACCTCATGAACCTCAGGAAAGCTTTGTAATCATTGTGAATCTTGTGAACCTTGTGAACCTTCAAGAAGTGACTTGTAGACTTCATGAACTTCATGAAAGGTCTTGAAGATGTTGAGAATCTTTTGAACCTTGTGAATTTTCATAAAGTAACTTGTAAACTTTATGAATCTCATGAAAGGTGTTGAAAGCATTATGGAACTTGTGAACCTTGTGAACCTTCTTAGAACACAAATGTCTTGTATTGTGAGGGCAAATTTTGGGGTGCAACACTATGATGTTTTTGAGGAGATCCTAGCCTTGTTGATATATGGCTTAGTATTGTTCCCCAATCCTGATCAGTTCATAGACGTTCATGCCATCAACATATTCCTGAGTCACAATCCAGTGCCTACCTTGCTTGGAGACATACTACATTCTCTTCATACCCGTACTACAAGGGCAAGAGGAACTTTGATGTGCTGCATACCTTTGCTCTCTAGGTGGTTTATTTCTCACCTTCCTCGCTCAGTAATGAAGAATGAGCAAGGGTTCAGGTGGTCCAAAAGGATCATGTCACTCTCGCATTCAGATATCCATTGGTGCTCCAGATCTATGGAGAATGTCACCATCATTGACCGTTGTGGGGAGTTTCCTAATGTGCCACTTCTAGGCATAAGAGGAGGCATCACCTAAAACCCCTCTCTAGCTTTACGACAGTTTGGTTACGCTCGGAGCGATGGTCCACATGACATGTTAATCCAGGGCATTGTGTTCGACTACGACAACGATCTTCAAGGTTACCGTCAGAGATTCATACGAGCCTGGGGAAAAGTAAACAGGGTTGACAGCAAGACACTGGAGCCTAAGTACACTGTTCCTATGGAAGCTTACCTCAGATGGGTGCGATCTCGTGCTCAGACTCTCATGATGCCATATCCTGCTATCCTGCCAGTTACCATGGAACCTGCTGCTGAAGGAGATACTGCTTATACCATCCTTCACCCAGACATGCCTACTGACATGGAAGACTTACAGAGATCCTGGATCCAGTTGAAGGAGCAAAGGGATACTTTCGAGGCTCATTACAAAGCAAGCCAAGAAAGAATCCTGGAACTAACAAAGCAACTTCACGAGGAACGGAATCTCAACTCATACCTCAACACAAAGAGGAAACATCCATGGGAGACTTAAAACCCCATCCTTTGTATTTATTTCATTTCATTTTCTATAAGCCCAAGAGGCAAAACAAATTTATTACTAATAAAAGTTTACCTTCTTGTTTGTTTAAGCAAATTTAAATCCTGCGGTCCTTGAAAACATTGCATTCACATATCATTTCATTACATCACAGGTTTATAATTGTGCACAGGTTTCTCATCTTCTCGCTGTTTATTTCAGCAATGGCTCTTGAACAATCAGTTAAGGATCTCCAGGCACAAAATGCACAGTTCCAAGAGCTGATCCTGAACCTGACCAAGGGGCAGGATGAATTGAAGACACTGCTGGCCAAGAAGACTAAGAAGACTAGAAGGTCAGGTGGCCTGATCAACATGGGAAGAAGGTTCAAAGGTCTTGCCAAGACCAAAGAACCAGTTGAAGACTATGAATCTGAAGAGTCTGAAAAAGAGGGAGGCAGTCTCCACAACACTATGGGGGACTCTGATTCTGAGGATAATTACTACCATGAGCCTAATGAAGACAAATTCAAGATGCTGGTGGATAGAATGGATGCTATGGAGTTGCAGAAGTCATCTGGGCTGGATTTTGAAGATTTGAGTCTGATATCTGGGGTAGTCATACCCATTGGTTTCAAGGTTCCTACTTTTGTTGTTTATGATGGGGTCTCTTGTCCCAAGCTGCATCTGAGATCTTATGTTAGAAGAATCCAACCTCACACTGCTGATAAGAAGTTGTGGATCCATTTTTTCCAAGAGAGCTTATCTGGAGCTCAATTGGAGTGGTATTATCAATTGGAAAGTGTCAACATCAGGGATTGGAATGATCTTGCTGAAGCTTTCTATAAGCAGTATCAATACAATGCTGACTTAGCCCCCACTCGCATGCAGCTGCAAAGCATGTCTATGGGTGCCAAAGAAAGTTTCAAGGAGTATGCTCAGAAGTGGAGAGATTTAGCTGGAAGAGTACAACCCCCTTTAACTGACAGGGAATTAGTTGATATGTTCATGTGTACGCTGAATGGTCCTTTTTATAGTCATCTCATTGGAAGCTCATCATCTGGCTTCACTGAGTTGATAATGACAGGAGAGCGTGTGGAAAATGGTATAAAGAGTGGCAAGATCCAAGTGGGTACTTCTTCATCAGGTGCTGCAAAGAAGCCTCCTGTCGCTCCCACCAAATGAGAATGGCCCAAATAAAGGTACGGACGCGAACGGTCGGCGAGAGGAACAATGAGAACACACAGCAGTGAACTCACTGGAAAGGAAAAGAGTCGCCAGCTATGCATTTTTATCCCGGAGGAAAGGTAATGCTGCATAGACCTAGAAAAGATGGATAAGACGGTTGCGAACCAGAGAGACTGAGAAAGGGGGTTGGTTACAACCTGGGAAGGTATTAGCACCCAGATTGTCCGCCGTACTCGACGGGATCCACGCTTAAAAGATTTGTGTTTTAAAGGGGTAGTGTCAGTGAAATTTGTGTATAAAATAGCTGGAAAAGAATGTACAGGTGTCAGTGTAAAGGAAGTGTGAAGTGTGATATATATACAGTGTCAGTGTGAGATCAGGAATGAAATGCTCAAGATCATGAGGCTTAAAGAATAAAGCTGGAAAGAGGGGGAATATACAGAGACTTTTGTTCGATAACTGTTAAGTTATGCCTACGTATCCTCTCGTGCAATGAGGAAGTCAGAACACCGTAGTTCGACCCAAAGAGACTGAAAGATGAATTGACTTGTGAACTGCTTGCTTGTCAATGCTCAAGTGTATGACCTGTCTGGCTCAGGTGCAAACTGTCTTGCATTAGACGGAAGAAGCAAGTTCCCATTTATGAGTGAATGAGATGAGAAAAGAATCCCGAAGGAGACGATTATTGTTTGTTTTTGTGCTTTCAGTCTTTTATTGCTTTTGAGAGTTTGTCATAAGTTAATGAGCTTAAGCCTAAACCAATGGATTTAGTAAACTCATCACATCTTCCCTCTGATTAGGGGTAATGAGAATTACCTTAAGTGTGAAGTCAGCTTCTCACACTTAATCACCTTTGGTGTAGGATTAAGATCATTAACCTACCTGTGATTATTTAGATGTTTTTGGTGTTTTTGTTTAGTGTTGAGTAATGAGATTAAGCCATAATCAAGGATTAAACAGACTCATTACACCATCCTAATAGAAGGATAATAGATGAGAATGTTTAAGCTGAGGAAAGCTCCTCAACTTAATCCATGATTAGGGATTAAACTCATGACAAAACAAGTCTTTGGTTAAGTGGATTTTATTTAATGATATGATGATGAAGTGATTTTTAGGGTTTGTAAGACAACTTGAGGGGGACTTGTCCATTAACACTAGGGTTAGTCCTTCTTAACCAATTAAGGAAGAATTAGAACCCTAATGCAAGGCCCAAGTTACAAGTGTGATGTCTTGATGATTATTGAGTGAATTGATTAAGAGATTTAAACACATTAAGGGTTTAACACTTAGGATTAAAGTTATACACTCCATCCTAAGAGAAGGATGCAGGCATAAGCTTAATCACAAAGCCTTAAAGCCTTTAGGGTTTAATCCCTGATTATGAGGTGAGGAGAGAAGACTCAAAGAGACACAAAGGTAAAACTAAGTGGGGAGACTAATCAAAACCCTAATCATTGTCATGCTTGGTTGTTCCTATGGTTTGTGAGGTTTACAAGAGAAGTCTTCAAAGGAACCACCAGGAAGCAGATGAAAGGATCAGGAGAAGCAAAGTAACTTGCTTCATTTAAGAAGTCAAGTCACTTGAGGAAAGAAAGTGAGATGAACAAGAATGAGCAAGCTCAATACAAACACATGCAAAGAATGTAGCAAGGATGCAAGAGAGAGATGAGAAGAAAGTATGAGAAGTGAAGGCAAATTCACTTCTCAAAGTTACTTACCACCTGAAAGGTTAGTGAAAGGAATGCAATACAATGTAAAATGGGATGAAATGACATGATGTAAATCAAAACCAGAAGCACATACATGATGCTAATGATGCTATGAGATGCTACAAACATGGAACAACACATGGGGATGATCATACAAGCTTATGGATGCAAATGAAACAAATTAAGGACCATGGACATACATGAAAAGTAATGAAATGCAAATGACATACAACATGGGAAATGCAAGATGCAATGATCAAACATGCTTTCAATATGTCTTATGATGTCAAATGAATCACATGGATGCATAAAATGTCATGGCAAGTCAAGGTATGAATGCAAATGCAAGATGGATGCATATGGAAGCCCAAATTAGGGTTTATGATCAATGCATCAAACACAAACCAAAATCAGAAGCAAACATCAATACAAAAAAATTGAAAATACACTCAAAGGATCCCTAAACCTATACTAACTCACTGCCCAAAGGAGAGGTTCCAACTCTTAACCTAATTCAAGTTATGACTTTCCTAAGTTATCTAGGGTTTTAGGGTTCCTAAACAAGAAAAATGCCAAACAAATGGAAAATGAAAGATCAAATCATGCCCATTTAATCTCACAAACTACATGATATGCTAAGCACAATGCAAAAAGAATCAAAGTCCAACTCTCAATGGTTAGGCAGAAATGATTTTTGGAAGTTTGGATCAAAATAATGCATCAAAAATGATTTTAATTCCATGAAAAATTCTCAAAATGCATCAAGATCAAAAAAGAAATTTGGTTTGAGGGTTGGACAATGTTTCTAAATGTTTTTAAATATCTCATGAATTTTTTGGTGATTTTTAAATACCTAAAAGTATTTTTAATTAATTAATTCTCATTAATTAATTAAAAATAAACTTTTAAATATTTAAAAATATTTTTTAATGCTAAAAATAAAAATAAAAATATTTTTGTGTTCTGAAATTAAATAATAGCTTACATAAAAAGTTTCAGAATTTTTGAAATGATTTTGCTATTTTTAATAAAATATAGAAAACAAATGAATTAATATGAAAATTAAAATGAATTTAAACTGAAAATAGAAAAGTAATCAGATCCAAAGGCCCTCATTTAAACTTGCTGCGCGCGCGTTTGACCTGGCGCCATATCCAAGGGCCAGCATTCAAACCTGGCTAATTAATGATTAAGCCCTAATGACAACCCTAATGACTTTCAGGCGACCGGAACACTGTTCCGGTCGTCTTCTCCGATCACCCAAAACTTCAAACTCTCTCTACACGCATCTAAAACGAAATCTAATTAAACAGAAATGATCCCCACTTAAAAACGAATCAAAACCCCCATTCAAACAACATTTATCATTCCTAAACAATGAGAATCGAATCAAACTAGTTTTAGGGCAAAAAGTTTCAGAACAAGATTAAACTCTCATCTCTTCACCATTTTCAAAACCAACAACATATTCATGATCAGGGAAGCATGAAGAACAACTTAGGAACTCTAAAAATCATTTCTGGGAAAAATGTTCATGAAGCTACCTGAGTTTGAAGCTTTTCAATCTGGCACTTTCTGACCTTCCCTTCTGTGCAAAACCACTCCTGGGACCTCCCTGATGAAGCTTTGATGATTGAAAAGAGTTTGTGTTGGCTGGTTTGGAGGTTTGAACAAGTTCTGTTCAAGCTCAGGTGAGAATCGTGTTTATGATTCAGGCAGTTTAGGGCAAGGATGAGGGGTGCTTTCTGACCAGGATGATGAGTTGAGTTGATCTATGAAGTTTGTTTGTGAGTTTGTGAGTTGTTTTCTGAGTTTCAAAAGTTTTTGCCTTTGAGAGTGAAAAAGAGAATGTAATGCTATGGCTGGTTTCAGGCTTGCTTCTTATGTGCTTTGGCTTGCAATTTGTTTGTATAAACAATGCTGATTGGTCAGAAGATGTGACATGTCCTTTTGTGATAGGTATGGTTACTTTTGCAAATTGTCAACTTTTGTGTAAGAGAAGCATGGGTCATGTTCTAGCCAAGTACAAGGGGTGTGGGCTGCGCAGCATGGTGAGGGAAAAGGCTAGGGTTGATCAGCAAAGTAGCTAGCAAGTGGATGAAAGGTTATGATGGCTTTTGCAACTTGGTTTGCCTTTGGTTCTCATGAAGGAAAATTGGTCCATAAGCCATGAAACATGTGATCTCTTTGCCCCATTCTGATTTTTGAATGTTGTGTGATCATGTTAAGTGAATTAGAAGCCCATTTGCTGACTTATTTTGCCTTGAGAAGTGAATTTGCAACTTTGCCTCTTTGGTACATGACTTGAAATTTAGTGATTTTTGCCAACTTTGACAAGCCATAACTTTGGATCAAAAATGAATTAGGTCATGTTCTTGTACTTTTTGAAAAGGGAAAGATCTATTCTACAACTTTCATGACCAAAGTTTTTTCATTTGAAGCATTTTTGGATCAAAAAGTAAGGGTTGAAAAAGTTGCATAAAATGACATTTTCATGAAAAGTCAAACTTGCCCAAAAAGTCAACTTTGCAAAAACTTGAGATTCTTGAATTTTGTAAACTTCCAACTTCTTCCATGATCAAATAAAGATCATATACAATCAAAATGATGAAGAACACCCTTTGGTTGGGTCATTGGGGGCCTCAGATGCCCTGATTTTGCACTAACTTGTCCAGAAAGTCAACCCTTGATCAGATGACTTCCCCATGGAATTTCTTCATGAAAATTGATATGCATACTCCCTATACCATATAGAGACCAATAGAAACAAGAATGACCAAAAAATTTGGAGTTATGGCCTCTGAAACCAAAACCCTAATTTTAGGTCATCTGTGCAGTCAAGCCTGGCTCTGCTTCCATATCAATCCCAGTTCTTGTGATTCTTTGACATTCTTGACTTTGAGAGGATATAATATGATACTTGAACACACATAGACCCCTTTGAAGTGATTGGTGGCCTTTGGAGTGGCTTAAGAAGCTCCTGGATTGCTCAGATCACAAACCCTAGGTGCAGATGACTTTGAAGCTATGCAGTGAAACAAAAATGTAATATGAGATTGTATGATTGTGTTTATGCATATGAGATGATCACAAGCCATGGTGTGAATGGGTGAGGGCAAATTTGGGGTGTTTATATCTGCCCCTATTCAAACATGAGTTAGTTGCGCAGGATGTAAGCGACGGCTTATCAGGCAAACAAGATAACTTGTGGTTGAATACCAAAGACAGTCCCAAAATTTGCACTCACAGAATGAAGAAGAAAAGGGATATAGATTGAAAAAGAAAATAAAGTATATTGTAAAGTGAAGACGACGGAGGACGACCGTCGAGCAGAGGACGACTGCTGGGTAAAGAGCAATGACGGGTACGGCCGACATGCTGGAAAGGTGCGGGAAATAAAGCAATGACGGGGACGGCCGACATGCTGGGGATAAAAGAATTATGATGGGGACGGCCATCAAGATAAAGCTGTAAAATTCTCTGGGGATTAATGAAACATGACGGGGACGGCCATCAAGTTCACAAAGTAGAGTAACCAACGATGGGTACGGCCATCGGGCTAAACTGAAAAGGAAAAGGTACCACGACGGGGACGGCCATCGGGTTAAAGAATAAATGAAATAAACAGGTGATGAGGTACGGTCATCAAAGGTGAAGTACGATCACCTAGCAGGGGACGGCTGCTCTGTTGGGTTAAGATGAGGGACGGTCATCTAAGGTGGAGGACGACCACCTGGCAGGGTACGGCTGCCGAAAATATTGCGACATAGGACGAATGCCGGATAAAAGGGTCAACGATGGGGATGGCCATCGGACGAGCATGATGAAGGACGATCATCAAGAGGTGGAGGACGACCACCTAGCAGGGGACGGCTGCTCTCAAGGTTTGTCTTGACATAGGACGAATGCCAGATAACCAAAATCAACAATGGGGACGGCCATTGGATAAAATGATGAAGGATGATCATCAAAAGGTGGAGGACGACCACCTAGCAGGGGACGGCTGCTAAATATCACGACATAGGACGAATGTCGGATAGAAAATCAACGATGGGGACGGCCATCGGATGAGCATGATGAAGGACGATCATCAAGAGGTGGAGGACGACCACCTAGCAGGGTACGGCTGCTCTCAGGGCTTATCATGACACAGGACGAATGTCAGATAAAAAGCAAATTTGCTTTGTTGGCGATCTACTGGGGAATAGTAAACACGGACGAGTGTTTATATCCAAGAAATAAAGGTATAAGTGTTTCGACGCTGTTATTAGATTAAAGATGCGGACGATCATCCTTAAGACTACGATACGGACGAGTATCGGGTAGAAACAAATACTGACACGTGTTCAGAGACGATGATACGGACAAGTATCAACTGGTTAACAGAGAACACGGACGAGTGTTGAATCTGGAGGGACTTTTCTGGGGAATAGTAGACACAAACGAGTATCTATATTCAAGAAGACAAAGGTGTTTGACTCGGTGTATGGATTAAAGATACAGACGAGCATCCTTAAGACTATGATACGGACGAGTATCAGGTAGAAACAACGCTTGACGCATGTTCAGAGATGATGATACGGACGAGTATCAACTGGTTAACAAAGAACAAGGACTAGTGTCGAATCTGCGGGGATATATAAATGGTGTATAGATGAGTGTTTAACTGTTGGGGATGGTGACACGGACGAGTGTCAAAAGGAGAAGAGTATAGTATAAACAAGTATCTGATGTGCAAAGTGTTTATGGACGGGTGTCAATGAAATGTATATAAGTATTTGTGAGTGCAAAGAGGATGTCTTTGGCTTTCTGCTGGGGTTATGACACAGACGGGTGTCAAAAAAAAGTATCTGTAATACGAGTGTTATTGTTTGCACAGAGTGTTCAGGCGACTTTACTGGGGAGTATTGACACGGACGAGTGCCAAAGAGAGTATATACCGGTGTTGTGAAAGTGAGGCAACTGATTTTGCTGGATAATCTCAGCTGGGGATTTTGGGGGGAGTTTTCCGTATGTTGATGGATCATCATTATTCACAAGTGTTTGATTCAAAACCTGGATTATGATTATGCTATATGTTTGATTTTTGCCGTAATGCTCCGTACTAGACGGAATGCTACGCTTTGTGGGTGAATATGATGCGAATGCTATGATTATGCAAAGGTATCAAACCGGGATTCGGATCCCGATGCTGCGAAGATCTTCGGCCGATCTGCTTGAAATGGACATCCCAGCTGGGGGTGAGATCATTGGTAGATCTGATGAAATGATATCTGCTTGGGGATATGAGTCAATGATAGACATATCCTTGTAACGAGGGGACCCAGCTGGAGTTTGAAGAAGCTTTCTTCACTCTGTTGTGATCCTTCATGCGTTGCTCTTCTGGATAGAGGCTGAAGCTTTGTGGGGAGATGGTCCCCTGACTCAGCTGAGAAATGGCAGCTCGGCTGGGGAGAAAGAGAGATCACTGAAAGATCTCCCTAGAGACTCTGTTGAGGAGGATTCTTGACTCAGCCGGGGATATGGGCGCCTTCTGGTACTGTTCTGTTTGGAAAAGTGATGCCTGGCAACTTTGATGGGGAGAAGTAATAAGTGGCAAATCAGCTGGGGACCAGGCACTTTGGGTGCTAAGGCTGAGCGTCGATTTGTCAGCTTGCTGGAGTGAAGCTTTCATGCCCCAAGTTGCCTTCTCGATTCCTGCAATCCTGCAAAGATAAGGAAACGCACAAGTGATCCCGAGGTATCCCTTACCGGATTCCGTCATAGGAGTTTAGACACCTCTGAGAGTAAGTATATTTCCTGCAAGCATGTGACTTTTATTACATATCCCTTTTGAAGATAAACATCTGTATTTATGCAATCAATTTTTCTTAAGACATCAGACATTTTGCAAAAATAAAAAATGTTCAAAACGAAACATGACTGAAAATCTGATTTTATTAATTCATGTGCTCTGAATTGGCAAGATACAGTCAAAGAAACAGATCTCCTGAAATGAGGAGATTGTTACAAATTGAGAAACAAAATGCTGGCAATGTTGTCGACGCTTTAAGGAGCTTCCTCTTTTGTCATGACTCGTATGACTTTCGACGTTCTTCTCATCTTGCTTTCTGAAGAAGGCTGATTCCGATTGAAGCTTGATCCTTTTGAAACTTACCAAGTTGTAAGCGATATAGACGAACTCAGAGTGCAGTTGTTCGCTTATTCCCTTATTTTGCATGGATCGCCCTTTCGGGTTTTCAATCCATCGGGATACCCATTTTTGCCTGAGTTGTCCAATGCGGCTTTTCAACTCAGCGGGTGTACATTTTTATTTATTTTCCCTTATTTTTGCCCGAGTCTTTTATTCTGTTTTTGACTCGCCGGGATGCCCTATTTTTGCCTGGACTTACATTCTGTTTTTATGTCCAGCGGGTCTTTTTATGCGAAGTATTTTTTAACTGCATCTGAATTCACAGGGGATGGGAAGTCTTCGCCATCCATAGTGCTGAGCATCAGTGCTCCACCAGAAAAAACTTTCTTTACCACAAATGGTCCTTCATAATTTGGAGTCCACTTGCCCCTGTGGTCTGTATGAGGAGGGAGGATTCTTTTCAGCACAAGATCTCCTACTTGGTACTCCCGGTGCCTGACTTTCTGATCGAAGGCCTTCTTCATTCTCTTCTGATATAACTGCCCATGACAGATTGCAGCCAATCTCTTCTCTTCAATCAGACTCAGTTGCTCATATCGGGACCGAACCCATTCTGCTTCGTTCAGCTTAACATCCATCAATACTCGTAGAGAGGGTAATTCAATTTCGACAGGTAGGACTGCTTCCATACCATATACAAGCTGATACGGTGTTGCTCCAGTGGACGTTCTGATCGACGTGCGGTACCCATGCAAGGCAAACGGTAGCATTTCATGCCAGTCTTTGTAAGTGACTACCATCTTCTGCACAATCTTCTTGATATTTTTATTAGCTGCCTCTACAGCGCCGTTCATCTTTGGCCTGTAAGGAGAAGAATTGTGATGTTGAATCTTGAAGTCCCGGCATAACTCTGCCATCATTTTGTTGTTCAAGTTGGAACCATTATCAGTAATGATTCGCTCGGGAACTCCATATCGGCAGATGATATCTCTTTTCAGAAATCTGGCTACCACTTGTCTTGTAACATTGGCATAGGAAGCCGCTTCGACCCACTTGGTGAAATAGTCAATGGCGACCAGGATGAATCTGTGGCCATTCGAAGCAGTCGGCTC
Source organism: Lathyrus aphaca (assembly GCA_963966055.1). Taxonomy (NCBI): domain Eukaryota; kingdom Viridiplantae; phylum Streptophyta; class Magnoliopsida; order Fabales; family Fabaceae; genus Lathyrus; species Lathyrus aphaca. The sequence continues at coordinate 342,725,456 of OZ014523.1, read as the reverse complement.
AATCTTGCCAATCATGTCAATGCCCCACATAGCGAAGGGCCAGGGTGAAGACATCACATTCAAAGGATTGGGAGGCACATGCACTTTATCCGCATAAATCTGGCATTTATGGCATTTTCTGGCGTATGCACAACAATCAGCATCCATGGTGATCCAGTAATAGCCTGACCTTAACAACTTCTTAGCCATGGCATGTCCTCCCGCATGGGTACCAAAGGATCCTTCGTGCACTTCATGCATTAACAAGTCTGCTTCTGTCTTATCAACGCATCTGAGGAGTACCATATCAAAGTTTCTTTTATACAGGGAACCATCAGTGTTCAGGAAGAAACTACCAGCAAGCCTTCTCAATGTCTTCTTATCATTGGAAGATGCCCCAGGTGGGTATGTCTGATCCTCCAAGAAGCACTTAATGTCATGGAACCAAGGCTTATCATCTTTGACTATATCTGCTGAGAACACATATGCTGGTCTGTCAAGTCTGGATACTGAGATCTGAGGTACAAAGTTGGCAGCTTGAACTTTGATCATTGATGAAATGGTAGCCAGAGCATCTGCAAACTGATTCTCGTCCCGAGGGATATACTCAAGCTTGACTGTTGTAAAGAAAGTCAATAACCTCCTTGTATAATCCCTGTAAGGTATCAGATGATCCTGGTGGGTGTACCATTTGCCGTTGGTTTGATTGATTACCATAGCTGAATCTCCGAACACGGTCAAAGTCTTGATCCTGAGGTCGATGGCTTCCTCAAGACCCATAATGCAAGCTTCGTATTCAGCTTCGTTGTTAGTGCAGTTGAAAGTGAGTTTTGCCGAGAAAGGCATGTGAACTCCTTTGGGTGTAATGAGTACTGCACCAACACCACAACCATTCATATTAACGGCCCCATCAAACATCATAGTCCATTCTTCTTCCGGGTCAGGCCCTTCAGTGTGAACAGGCTCTTCATGATCTTTTGCTTTTATGAACATGATGTCTTCATCAGGGAAGTCAAATCTCATAGGCTGGTAATCATCAATAGGTTGCTCAGCAAGATATTCAGACAATACACTGCCCTTGATGGCCTTCTGCGAAGTGTACTGGATGTCATATTCTGTAAGGATCATTTGCCATCTTGCAACCCGTCCGGTAAGTGCTGGCTTCTCAAATATGTACTTAACTGGGTCCATTTTTGAGATCAACAAGGTAGTGTGGGTCAACATATACTGCCTCAGTCGGCGAGCAGCCCACGCTAAAGCACAGCAAGTTTTCTCGAGCAGTGAATAACGTTGTTCACAGTCGGTAAACTTTTTGCTTAGGTAGTATATTGCATACTCTTTTCGACCAGACTCGTCATGCTGGCCCATCACACACCCCATTTACTCTTCTAATACTGTCAAGTACATTATCAGAGGTCTTCCTTCAACTGGAGGCATAAGGATTGGAGGTTCTTGTAAGTATTCCTTGATCTTGTCAAAAGCCTTCTGGCAGTCTTCATTCCACCTGACCGTCTGTTCTTTTCTCAACAATTTGAACAAGGGCTCACAGGTTGCTGTAAGGTGAGATATGAACCGTGAAATGTAGTTCAATCTACCTAGAAAACCCCGAACTTCTTTCTCCGTCTTCGGTGCAGGCATTTCTTGAATAGCTTTGACCTTATCAGGGTCAACTTCAATCCCTTTCTCGCTCACAATAAAACCCAGCAGCTTACCGGATCGCACCCCGAATGTGCACTTGTTGGGGTTCAACTTCAGTTGGTACTTCCTCAGATGCTTGAACAGCTTCAGCAGATTTACCAGGTGATCTTCTTCAGTGAGGGACTTGGCAATCATGTCATCCACATAACATTCTATCTCCTTGTGGATCATATCGTGGAATAATGTTACCATAGCCCGTTGATATGTTGCACCGACATTCTTGAGCCCAAATGGCATTACCTTGTAGCAGAACGTGCCCCAGGGTGTGATGAAGGTTGTCTTCTCCATGTCTTCAGGTGACATTTTAATCTGATTGTATCCTGAAAATCCGTCCATGAAGGAGAATACCGAGAACTGAGCCGTATTATCCACCAATACATCAATGTGAGGTAAAGGGAAGTCATCTTTCGGGCTGGCTCTGTTCAGATCCCGGTAGTCAACACACATTCTTACTTTGCCGTCTTTCTTAGGCACAGGTACTATATTAGCGACCCATGGTGGATAGCTAGTTACGGCAAGGAACCCGGCGTCCCATTGCTTTTGTACCTCTTCCTTGATTTTCATTGCCATGTCTGGGCGAGTACGGCGCAATTTCTGTTTAACCGGTGGGCATTCTTCTTTTAAAGGCAGCTTATGCACAACAATGTCGGTATCCAACCCTGGCATATCTTGGTAAGACCAAGCAAACACATCCACATACTCTTGAAGCAGGTCAATCAGTTGTCTCTTCACTGAGTCTTGTAGGCAGGCCCCGATTTTAACTTCTTTCACGTCTTCATCTGTACCAAGATTAATCGTTTCGACCTCCTCCTGATGAGGAGTGATAACCTTCTCCTCTTGTCTCAACAACCTGGCTAGCTCTTCAGGAAGCTCATACTCTTCTTCAACCCCTTCATCAGCTTGATTGATTGGATTGTCAAAGTCATACGAAGTCATAGCCGTGCTGTTGTCGGTGCTGTCTGGAAGGCACTCTCTGCAAGGGTTCAGTTTGTTCATTTTAGTGATTTGATTTTAATCTTGTTTAGAAAAGTGAAATAAAGTTGTCATTTTGAAAACATTGCCATTTATTTTTTGTACAAAAAGAAAAATGGAAAAACAGTGAGCGGAAAAGAAAAAGACTCATTTGCAAAAGATGTCTGATATTTCATTGATTAATCTTGTTGCACAAAAATTACAGATGGCCCGATTACAAAATGAGTCTTGTCATCTTGGGCAAGATGCAAGACTTTGATGCATGCTATAAAAATACAGGAAATAATAATTACTCTGCAGGAGTAACTCTTATAATTTCCTGGGAAGACCAGTTTGAGATACTGCTCCCCGGGATCTTTGGACGGATCCAACTCTCCAGGTTGCGGTCGCTTTCATCCTCGTTTTCCAAATTGTTGACAGCATCGGGGGTGAGCATCCCCCCACTAACAAAGTTGGGCTCCTTAGCAGCCTCTGATTGATCTTGTTGAGTTGGTTTGTAACCCAACCCAAATCTATCCTCTTTCTTCTCCACAGGTAACAGTTTGCCCCAGCCTTGGGAAGTTCCTTCTTCAACAACCTTCCGGGCTTGTTGATAAGATGTCATTGAGGTTCCAGGTACAACAGATGTTTTATTTATGTTCAAGGCCTCAAACCCTTGACTCATTGTTTCGTGGATCTCCCCATCCATCTCAATATATTTGTATGTAGCCAGGTGGCTAACAAAAATATCTTCCTCTCCACAGATAGTAACGACTTGGCCCTCCCACTCGAATTTTAACTTCTGGTGAAGGGTTGAGGTCACGGCGCCAGCGGCGTGAATCCATGGCCTACCCAATAGACAGCTGTAGGCAGGCTGTATATCCATCACGTAGAAGGTCGTTTTGAAAGTTTGTGGGCCAATCGTTATAGGCAACTCAATTTCTCCCAGAACCGATCTCTTAGAACCGTCAAAGGCTCTCACTACAAGGTTGCTGGGCCTTAATGCCAATCCGTCATACTCTAGCTTCACAAGGGCTTTTTTAGGTAAGACATTGAGGGAAGATCCTGTGTCTACCAGCACATGGGAAAGAACTGCACCTTTACATTCCATGGTAATGTGCAAAGCCTTGTTATGATTGCGGCCTTCAGTAGTCAAATCAGTGTTGGTAAATCCTAGTCCATGACTAGCATTAACATTTCCAACCACAGCTTCCAACTGATTGACGGTGATCTCTTCTGGCACATAAGCTGCGTGCAAGACTTTTAGTAGTGCGTTCCGATGAGCTTCGGAGCACATGAGCAATGATAGGATTGAGATCTTGGAAGGCGTCTGGTGAAGCTGATCCACTATTTTGTAATCACTTTTCTTGATGATCCTCATGAACTCATCAACTTCTTGGTCAAAAGGTGTTTTCAAAGCTTCTTTAACAATTTGCTCTTCTTGCACCAAGCTCTTACCTTTTGCCTTGGCAGCAGCTTCTGCTTCGGCAGTGGGTCTTTGAATTTGTGGAGCGAAGAGGCGTCCGCTCCGAGTGAAGCCTCCGCCTCCTCCCACATTTTCTATTTGTGGTGCAGGGGTTGATGATTCAAAAGTGATTTTCTGTCCTTCGCAGTATAGATCAGAGCCGTAATGCCAAGGGATGGCATTACTGCTTTCATAAGGTACTGGCCCAGGCACCGTGATAGTGACTGGACTGATGGCAGCTGCAGAAGGGACCATGATAGTCTGTGGATCATAGTATATTGTGACTGGTGCTCTGATGGGAGTGACATTTTGTGAGTTGTAAGCAGAATCATTTTCAGGATCATAATAAATTGTAACTGTTGAGACATTTGCCGCTGAAGTTGTAGGAGACATTGTTGGAAGGATGGGTGTTGTTGTTGTAGGAGTTTCTGAATGAAGTGGTGCTGAAGTCGTAGGAGGGATATTTACTGATATCTGATCCGTTGAAGTAACAGATGAAGCATTTGTTGATGAAATCGAAGAGTTGCTTGGAACGATGGTTGTTGCATTTGTAGAAGACATGGGAATTGCTGTTGATGAGATTGCTGGATTGGTAGGCATTGATGTTGTGATTTGAAGCAGGCCACTCTGGATGAGACCATCTATGCCATCTCTCAAGTTATCACATCCATTCACTGAAATGTTGCAATATGCACACCCTAGCTCACATCCCAGGAACATTTGACATTCGAGGAGTTGAGCCTTAATCTCTACCAACGGCGTCCGAATCTGACCCACACTGGTTATCAAGTAAGACGGCTTGTCTTCTTCAATAGCATTGATTTTGGGACCTCCGTGGTTTGGCATAGGGTTCTTATTAACATTTGGTGGTGGTGCAAAATTCAGAGCCTTAGAGTCTACCAAGTCTTGTACCTTCATGTGCAAAGCTCTGCACTTCTCTGTACTATGGCCAGGTGCATTTGAATGAAAAGCACATCTAGCGTTGGAGTCATAATTTCTGGGTAGACTGGTGGGATCTGGAGGTGCCAACGTCCTTAGCTCAACCAGGTTGAGTTTCAGGAGTTGTGGCAGTAATGTGGCATATGGCATAGGGATCGGATCGATCACCCTATTGGCCTGAGAAGGTCTCTGTTGGAACGGTCTTTGCTGATTGTTGTTGTTGGTGTTGTTGTAGTTTCTCTGAGGAGGATACTGAGTTTGTTGCTGATAATTTTGTTGCGGTGGTTGATAAACTGGTTGGGGATGAATTGGAGCGGGAATGGTGACTGCTGCCACGGACCTATGAACATATTGGGGCCTGCCCCTGTTGGTATGGATAGCGTTGGTCTCACCAGTTCTTCTTGGGCCTGCAAAAGGCTTCCTTGTGTTGCTGAATGAGCTGGCACCGTTGTCAAAAATTTTGCCCATTTTTAACAGGCTCTCAATTCTCTCTCCAGCTATAACGACATCTGCAAAGCTCGTAGAAGAGAAAGCAGCCAGCCTGTCAATGTATGTCCCTTGGAGGGTGTTCATAAACATATCTGCCATCTCCCTCTCTGACATAGGTGGCTGGACAGCAGCAGCCAGCTGCCTCCACCTTTGAGCATACTCCCGGAAGCTTTCTCTAGATGATTGTGACATCCCCATCAGGAGAGTCCTGTTGGGTGCCATATCCAAATTATACTGGTATTGTCTGATGAAGGCCTCTGCCAAGTCCTTCCAACACCTGATGGTTGCTCTAGTCAGATGGGAGTACCATTCCCTTGACGCTCCAGTTAAGCTATCCTCAAAATAAAACATCCATAGCTTCTCGTCCATGGTATATGCTTTCAACCTTCCCAGAAAGGATTGTAAGTGGGTCCGTGGGCAGGAAGTCCCGTTGTACTTTTCAAAACAAGGAGGCTTAAACTTATGGGGAATCCTGACCCCGTCCACTAAGCCCATGTCCGTAACATCAAAACCCAAAGAGTTTTGGGACTCCAAGGATCTTAATTTTTCAGCAATTTCATCCAGCCTTCTGTCATAGGCCTCATCCCCAGCACCCATTACCGTGAACTGATCCTCCTGGGGGTCTTCTTGCAGCACTCTGCCTGTAGTGGCAGTCCCTTGAACATTAACAGGAATGTTGATCTCCGGATGAAGGTGGGGTCCAAATACAGGGGGGTTGACATGAGGTTGGACCCTCTCATTGTTGCTCGTCCCAGCAGTCCCTAGATGGGGATCTTCTTGATTCTGCCCCATTGCTCTCAATCTCTCTTGGCTCTGAGCCATATTGTTCATCACTTCCATAAACTGCGTCATCTAAGTCCTCATTTCCAATCTTTCATTGGCCATTTGGTTCCTGACCTCTGCAAGGTCCTGTTGTACCTGGTCCATCTGTATGCCCGGAAGATTGTTACGGGTTGGATATCTGTGTGGACGGTTGAGTGGAAATACCCGACGTCGAGCAATAGTTCCTGAATATCACAACAGAGTTAGCAACAACAACAAAATAAACCTACAAAACAAACAAAGGGTTAGCATGCAATGCAGTATGCTTATTTGTTTCCAAAGTATCCGGCTTGGCACTTGGTTTTGACCTTTCCAGACCCTTGAAGATGTGGTTGATGTTGCTTTTGAAATAAACTCAGACGAAACAAACTGATACATATATTACAAAAGGCAAATGATACATAGTTTGTTCTTTACAAAACATGCCCACTGAGGGGTCAAAATACATCATAAGAAAATAAAAGTACATGAAATGAAAGCAACAACAAACAAAAGTCAGACACCAAGACCAAACTCATCCTCCTGAACTTCCTTGAGAAGTGCTTCAGTCACAGGATCAGCCGGACGCTCTGTGAGACTCCTGATAAGGAGATTCCTGGTAGTAACAGCTGCAGTTAGCTTCTTGTGTTGACTCTGGTCCTTTGACCTCTTCACTCCAGCTCTGATCTTCAGCTCTGAGATCTCCCTCTGGGCTGCTGCCAGGGCTTCCTGCTGCTCTTTTGCACTAGCTTCCAGCTGCTCAATCTTATCCTGAGTCCTCTTATCTTCCAGAGTACGAGCCTCGGTGATCCTGACCCACCTAGCTTGACTCTCCTTCAGATACAGATCAGTCCTGGCCTTCTGGAACTGGGCTTCCTTGCAGGCATTCTTCAGAATTTTCTCTCCATCCCTAGACTTCCTGATGTAATCCTCAGACTTCTCAATTTTAGCCAGATGCTCCACCTTCAACTTTTCTAATCTTTCAATATCCAACCTACCATCACTCCTCTCCCAGAGGGTCTTCTGTAAAGCCTGAGTCAACTTCTCATTTCTTTCTTTCAAACCCTCAAACTCCTCTAAGCTGACAGTGGCAGGAGGTGGTGCTGAGGATGGTCCAGGTATATCTTCCATGGTAAAGGGCATCCCAGAAAATTGAGCCCTGGCATGGGACCACTCATAGTACTGTGCTGATGCCACATTGTTGCACTTCCCCAGAATGGTTACTCCTTTAGTCTGAACATTGTCCCAGGCCCAGGCTGCTTGCCTAACAACAGCCAGATCAGGCTTGTTCTCACAGTAAAGAGTCTCAGCCAAGTCTTGTGCCTTAGGAGTGTGGACCAGTGCATAGCCCAGTTGTCTTTTGAACAGCAGAGGGTTGTAATTAATGCAACCCTTAACTCCTATCAGGGGTACATTGGGAAACTGCCCACAACTGGTGATGATATCCCTGCCCTTTGTGCTTTGAGTGCACCACCTGATATCAGCTGAAGTCAAAGCAGTGAGTCTTCTAGCCCAGTTTCTCTGCTGATGAGGATTCAAAAATGCATCTGTCTTGGGCAAATGCTTGAGAAGCCAAGTATGGAACAAAGGAGCACAGCACCTCACTAATCTTCCCCTCTGCTTTTCATTCCTCTGGTGCACTGAGTAGTAGAAATCCCCCAATAAAGTGGGCACTGGGTTCCTCAGAATGAAAAGATGGATTGCATTCTTGCTGATGAATCTAGGCTCGTCTGCAAATAATATAATCCCATATATGCTCAGGGCCAATAAAGCACAGACCGCTTTCCACTCTCCCAAAGAAGCCTTCAAAGTAGCTTGAGAGATCAAGAAATCCAGATGCAGGCCAGAGATTCCAGCCTTAGTAGTCATATGCTGCCCAATCAGAACTGGTTCCAGATATAATGCCTTTGCTATCTCCTCATTACTTGGGAAAGCCATCTCAGGGTTGAAGGGGACTCCACCCCTGATAGGTATACCAACCAATGATGAGTACTCTTCCAATAAAGGTCCCAACTGGAAATCCTGAAAAGTAAAACACCTCAGAGGGGGATCATAGAACTGCAGGCAAGTATGAATCAAGCTCCTTTGTGAAGGGTCCAAATCCATAACCACATCAAGTATGCCTCCATAGTGTTCTCTGAAAAATGGTATATGGTCTGGAGTAATCAGGGTCTGAATCCTCCTGATGTCAGCTAGCTCAGGCTGAAAGAAGTGGTAGGAGATATTACTCTTCTTAGGTGCCATGTTGTTGAGGATGAGTTGAGACAGGTGCTGGTGATGACACTGAAAATGGGCCACTGACTGGCTGGTGCAGGTGACTGAAGCAGATAGCTGATAGCTGAAGTAGATGCTGATGAAGATAGGTCTATGCTGATGATGGGGTCAAAACCAAGCCAAAAATAAAGGATGGATACCCTGAAACGCAAATAAGCAAATGTCAAAATGATGCAATGATGATGTATGCAAATGATATGCAAGGGTTTGTGACTGAGCTGGATCTGATCAAGTGCTCTGATACAAGTCTGAGTATGTTCAAGAAATCCAGATGGAGGTCTATAAGTCCAGTAACCAAGGTGGGGGACTCAAATAAAGAGTCACATGTCCTGGGTTTAGAATCACAAGAACTGTTCCAAAATGGAGTACTCTTAATCAAATCAAAGTAACAGGGTATGCTGAGGCCAAGGGTACCTGCAAACCTGTAAACAGCCCAACCCCCTCACATGTGGTGTTCTAAAACAAGGATCCTCAGACTTGGATCAGTTATGAAAAGTGTAAACACTTCTAACCCGGAGGTACAGTGTTTACAATAACCATAAAAGTTCCTCCTCTAATTCACCTCAGTTTCTGAAGGTCAATACTAAAGGTCATCCAGACTTAGCAGGCTTCCAAGATAGCCCTAGTACTGCAGGAAATCTGCAACACAGAGTTCTCAAGAAGAAACCCATATCTGAACCGTGTTTCATATTCCCGCTCCAGACCGAGATGGAATGGGAAAGAATATGAACCACTCTAGCCTAGGTGTCACTCAGGTCCCAGGTGTAGGACCTTAACTCTCAATAGAACCCCACCCACCAAAACAAACAAACAGATCCAGCCAGCACAGTATGACAATATGATATATGCAAAGCTATAAAGAAAGCAGTAAAGCAACTGTACATAAAGCAATAAACAAAAATAAATATACAAGCACAGATAGCACATAACACCCCAGTAAACACAAATCAACCAAGCGCTAGGAGGAACCCACAAAAAGAACTAGAAGCCCTGGTTGCAGTATAAGGGTCCCCAGCAGAGTCGCCAAGCTGTCGCTCCCACCAAATGAGAATGGCCCAAATAAAGGTACGGACGCGAACGGTCGGCGAGAGGAACAATGAGAACACACAGCAGTGAACTCACTGGAAAGGAAAAGAGTCGCCAGCTATGCATTTTTATCCCGGAGGAAAGGTAATGCTGCATAGACCTAGAAAAGATGGATAAGACGGTTGCGAACCAGAGAGACTGAGAAAGGGGGTTGGTTACAACCTGGGAAGGTATTAGCACCCAGATTGTCCGCCGTACTCGACGGGATCCACGCTTAAAAGATTTGTGTTTTAAAGGGGTAGTGTCAGTGCAATTTGTGTATAAAATAGCTGGAAAAGAATGTACAGGTGTCAGTGTAAAGGAAGTGTGAAGTGTGATATATATACAGTGTCAGTGTGAGATCAGGAATGAAATGCTCAAGATCATGAGGCTTAAAGAATAAAGCTGGAAAGAGGGGGAATATACAGAGACTTTTGTTCGATAATTGTTAAGTTATGCCTACGTATCCTCTCGTGCAATGAGGAAGTCAGAACACCGTAGTTCGACCCAAAGAGACTGAAAGATGAATTGACTTGTGAACTGCTTGCTTGTCAATGCTCAAGTGTATGACCTGTCTGGCTCAGGTGCAAACTATCTTGCATTAGACGGAAGAAGCAAGTTCCCGTTTATGAGTGAATGAGATGAGAAAAGAATCCCGAAGGAGACGGTTATTGTTTGTTTTTGTGCTTTCAGTCTTTTATTGCTTTTGAGAGTTTGTCATAAGTTAATGAGCTTAAGCCTAAACCAATGGATTTAGTAAACTCATCACATCTTCCCTCTGATTAGGGGTAATGAGAATTACCTTAAGTGTGAAGTCAGCTTCTCACACTTAATCACCTTTGGTGTAGGATTAAGATCATTAACCTACCTGTGATTATTTAGATGTTTTTGGTGTTTTTGTTTAGTGTTGAGTAATGAGATTAAGCCATAATCAAGGATTAAACAGACTCATTACACCATCCTAATAGAAGGATAATAGATGAGAATGTTTAAGCTGAGGAAAGCTCCTCAACTTAATCCATGATTAGGGATTAAACTCATGACAAAACAAGTCTTTGGTTAAGTGGATTTTATTTAATGATATGATGATGAAGTGATTTTTAGGGTTTGTAAGACAACTTGAGGGGGACTTGTCCATTAACACTAGGGTTAGTCCTTCTTAACCAATTAAGGAAGAATTAGAACCCTAATGCAAGGCCCAAGTTACAAGTGTGATGTCTTGATGATTATTGAGTGAATTGATTAAGAGATTTAAACACATTAAGGGTTTAACACTTAGGATTAAAGTTATACACTCCATCCTAAGAGAAGAATGCAGGCATAAGCTTAATCACAAAGCCTTAAAGCCTTTAGGGTTTAATCCCTGATTATGAGGTAAGGAGAGAAGACTCAAAGAGACACAAAGGTAAAATTAAGTGGGGAGACTAATCAAAACCCTAATCATTGTCATGCTTGGTTGTTCCTATGGTTTGTGAGGTTTACAAGAGAAGTCTTCAAAGGAACCACCAGGAAGCAGATGAAAGGATCAGGAGAAGCAAAGTAACTTGCTTCATTTAAGAAGTCAAGTCACTTGAGGAAAGAAAGTGAGATGAACAAGAATGAGCAAGCTCAATCCAAACACATGCAAAGAATGTAGCAAGGATGCAAGAGAGAGATGAGAAGAAAGTATGAGAAGTGAAGGCAAATTCACTTCTCAAAGTTACTTACCACCTGAAAGGTTAGTGAAAGGAATGCAATACAATGTAAAATGGGATGAAATGACATGATGTAAATCAAAACCAGAAGCACATACATGATGCTAATGATGCTATGAGATGCTAGAAACATGGAACAACACATGGGGATGATCATACAAGCTTATGGATGCAAATGAAACAAATTAAGGACCATGAACATACATGAAAAGTAATGAAATGCAAATGACATACAACATGGGAAATGCAAGATGCAATGATCAAACATGCTTTCAATATGTCTTATGATGTCAAATGAATCACATGGATGCATAAAATGTCATGGCAAGTCAAGGTATGAATGCAAATGCAAGATGGATGCATATGGAAGCCCAAATTAGGGTTTATGATCAATGCATCAAACACAAACCAAAATCAGAAGCAAACATCAATACAAAAAATTGAAAATGCACTCAAAGGATCCCTAAACCTATACTAACTCACTGCCCAAAGGAGAGGTTCCAACTCTTAACCTAATTCAAGTTATGACTTTCCTAAGTTATCTAGGGTTTTAGGGTTCCTAAACAAGAAAAATGCCAAACAAATGGAAAATGAAAGATCAAATCATGGCCATTTAATCTCACAAACTAAATGATATGCTAAACACAATGCAAAAAGAATCAAAGTCCAACTCTCAATGGTTAGGCAGAAATGATTTTTGGAAGTTTGGATCAAAATAATGCATCAAAAATGATTTTAATTCCATGAAAAATTCTCAAAATGCATCAAGATCAAAAAAGAAATTTGGTTTGAGGGTTGGACAATGTTTCTAAATGTTTTTAAATATCTCATGAATTTTTTGGTGATTTTTAAATACCTAAAAGTATTTTTAATTAATTAATTCTCATTAATTAATTAAAAATAAACTTTTAAATATTTAAAAATATTTTTTGAATGCTAAAAATAAAAATAAAAATATTTTTGTGTTCTGAAATTAAATAATAGCTTACATAAAAAGTTTCAGAATTTTTGAAATGATTTTGCTATTTTTAATAAAATATAGAAAACAAATGAATTAATATGAAAATTAAAATGAATTTAAACTGAAAATAGAAAAGTAATCAGATCCAAAGGCCCTCATTTAAACTTGCTGCGCGCGTGTTTGACCTGGCGCCATATCCAAGGGCCAGCATTCAAACCTGGCTAATTAATGATTAAGCCCTAATGACAACCCTAATGACTTTCAGGCGACCGGAACACTGTTCCGGTCGTCTTCTCCGATCACCCAAAACTTCAAACTCTCTCTACACGCATCTAAAACGAAATCTAATTAAACAGAAATGATCCCCACTTAAAAACGAATCAAAACCCCCATTCAAACAACATTTATCATTCCTAAACAATGAGAATCGAATCAAACTAGTTTTAGGGCAAAAAGTTTCAGAACAAGATTAAACTCTCATCTCTTCACCATTTTCAAAACCAACAACATATTCATGATCAGGGAAGCATGAAGAACAACTTAGGAACTCTAAAAATCATTTCTGGGAAAAATGTTCATGAAGCTACCTGAGTTTGAAGCTTTTCAATCTGGCACTTTCTGGCCTTCCCTTCTGTGCAAAACCACTCCTGGGACCTCCCTGATGAAGCTTTGATGATTGAAAAGAGTTTGTGTTGGCTGGTTTGGAGGTTTGAACAAGTTCTGTTCAAGCTCAGGTGAGAATCGTGTTTATGATTCAGGCAGTTTAGGGCAAGGATGAGGGGTGCTTTCTGACCAGGATGATGAGTTGAGTTGATCTATGAAGTTTGTTTGTGAGTTTGTGAGTTGTTTTCTGAGTTTCGAAAGTTTTTGCCTTTGAGAGTGAAAAAGAGAATGTAATGCTATGGCTGGTTTCAGGCTTGCTTCTTATGTGCTTTGGCTTGCAATTTGTTTGTATAAACAATGCTGATTGGTCAGAAGATGTGACATGTCCTTTTGTGATATGTATGGTTACTTTTGCAAATTGTCAACTTTTGTGTAAGAGAAGCATGGGTCATGTTCTAGCCAAGTACAAGGGGTGTGGACTGCGCAGCATGGTGAGGGAAAAGGCTAGGGTTGATCAGCAAAGTAGCTAGCAAGTGGATGAAAGGTTATGATGGCTTTTGCAACTTGGTTTGCCTTTGGTTCTCATGAAGGAAAATTGGTCCATAAGCCATGAAACATGTGATCTCTTTGCCCCATTCTGATTTTTGAATGTTGTGTGATCATGTTAAGTGAATTAGAAGCCCATTTGCTGACTTATTTTGCCTTGAGAAGTGAATTTGCAACTTTGCCTCTTTGGTACATGACTTGAAATTTAGTGATTTTTGCCAACTTTGACAAGCCATAACTTTGGATCAAAAATGAATTAGGTCATGTTCTTGTACTTTTTGAAAAGGGAAAGATCTATTCTACAACTTTCATGACCAAAGTTTTTTCATTTGAAGCATTTTTGGATCAAAAAGTAAGGGTTGAAAAAGTTGCATAAAATGACATTTTCATGAAAAGTCAAACTTGCCCAAAAAGTCAACTTTGCAAAAACTTGAGATTCTTGAATTTTGTAAACTTCCAACTTCTTCCATGATCAAATAAAGATCATATACAATCAAAATGATGAAGAACACCCTTTGGTTGGGTCATTGGGGGCCTCAGATGCCCTGATTTTGCACTAACTTGTCCAGAAAGTCAACCCTTGATCAGATGACTTCCCCATGGAATTTCTTCATGAAAATTGATATGCATACTCCCTATACCATATAGAGACCAATAGAAACAAGAATGACCAAAAAATTTGGAGTTATGGCCTCTGAAACCAAAACCCTAATTTTAGGTCATCTGTGCAGTCAAGCCTGGCTCTGCTTCCATATCAATCCCAGTTCTTGTGATTATTTGACATTCTTGACTTTGAGAGGATATAATATGATACTTGAACACACATAGACCCCTTTGAAGTGATTGGTGGCCTTTGGAGTGGCTTAAGAAGCTCCTGGATTGCTCAGATCACAAACCCTAGGTGCAGATGACTTTGAAGCTATGCAGTGAAACAAAAATGTAATATGAGATTGTATGATTGTGTTTATGCATATGAGATGATCACAAGCCATGGTGTGAATGGGTGAGGGCAAATTTTGGGTGTTTACACCTCCCACTGGGAAGAAAGAATCCAATGCTGTTTATGGTCAACCTGATCGTAATAGAAGGCATCAGTCTGTGAGTGCAGTTCATATTTCAAATCCAACTCCTGCAACAACAGAGCAGCCACAGGGCAACCAACAGAGGGCTAGAAGGCAGTTCACAAAGATCAACATGTAAATGGCTCAGGCATTGCAACACTTGTTGAAGGCTAAACTTATTACTCTGAAAGAGGCTCCTCAGAATCCCAATGTTACCTCTCCCAGGTACAATCCCAATGCACGATGTGCATATCATTCAAACTGTCAGGGACATGATACTAATAGCTGCTGGGTCTTGAAGAACAAAATTCAAGATATGATTGAGGCTGGAGAGATTGAGTTTGACCCTCCGGGTACTCCAAATGTGATTACTGCTCCCATGCCAAATCATGAGAAGACTATCAATGCCATTGATGAAGACTCACATATCTCCTCAGTTGCAGATCTGGTTACACCATTGTCTGTTATCAAGAAGAAGTTAGTGCAAGCTGGGTTCTTTCCAGGTTGTCGTGAAGATTGTGTCTATTGTGAGTATAATCCAGATAGTTGTTGGAGGTTGAAGGACGGAATTCAACGTCTCATGAATAACTATACCATAGTGTTTGAGAGGACTCCATCGTCTGTAGAGAGTATGGTGGATCATATTACTAAAGGTAGGAGGACTGAAGAGGTTGATATGGTTGACAAAGTGCCGGTGAGGATCACTTCCAAAGGTCCTGTTAAAATCACTCATAAGGGTCCAATCAAAATTACTGTTGAAGGCCCTGTGAAGATTGTTGCTGAAGCTAGAGTGGCTCTTATGGTCATTACCACTCCTGGTCCTATTCCGTATACGTCTGATAAAGCTGTGCCTTGGCATTATGGGTCTGATGTTTATATACATGGTGTTAAGCAGGAACCCTTAGCTGATGTGCCTGTTGATGTTGATAATATTGCTGGGTCTAGTAAGATCACACGTAGTGGAAGAGTCTTCTCTCCTCCAGTGACTTCCAAGAATGCAGTTACTCCTGCTGCTACTTCCACCACTGATGCTCGAGGCAAAGGTCCTGTTATTGAGCCTATACCTACTGACGTGCCAGCTGCTGATGATCTTGCTAAGCAGATGGAAGAAGTATTGAAAATCATTCGCAAGAGTGATTATGACATTGTTGATCAGTTGGGGCATACTCCCTCAAAGATTTCTATGTTGTCCTTGTTTTTATGTTCTGAGGCTCATGCCAAAGCTTTGATTAAGTTTCTGAAGACTGCTCATGTACCCAATGCAATTTCTGTTGACCAGTTTGAGAATTGTGTTGCCCACCTGACCTATGATAATGGGTTAGGGTTTTCTGATGCTGATTTGACTCCTGCCAAGAGGGATCATAACAGGGCTCTGCATATCTCAATTGAATGCAGGGGCACTACCCTGTCACATGTATTAATAGACAATGGTTCCTCTCTGAATGTGTTGCCCAAGGAAGTCCTGAATAAGCTGAGTCCCGAAGATGCTGTGCTGAAGCCCAGTAGTATTGTGGTGAAGGCTTTTGATGGTTCTAGAAGAGTAGTGCATGGGGAAATTGATCTCCCAATCAAAGTTGGGTCTCAGGTTTTTAATGCTACATTTTATGTGATGGATATTCGTCCTTCGTACTCTTGTCTGCTTGGTCGTCCCTGGATCCATGGGGCAGGTGCTGTAACCTCTACCTTACATCAGAAGCTGAGGTATCCGGTGGAAGGAAAAGTTGTTACTGTCTATGGAGAGGAAGAATATTTTGTTAGTCATGTGAACACCTTCAAGTATCTGGAAGTGGAAGGTGAATACGTTGAAACTCCGTGTCAGACATTTGAAGTGGTCCCTTGGATTGTTAATGATTATGTAGCTCCTCCGGTTGTCAAGAAAGTTCCTGTGGTCACCAGAATACCTCCAACAATGGCCTCCCTCAAGGATGCTAGAGCTGTAGTGGATGAAGGTGGTTGTACTATTTGGGGTCAGCTTCCTGATATCCCATACAAGTCTGACAAATTTGGTTTGGGTTTCACTGCAGAGTCCCAGAAGGCTGTTCGTCGTGCTCGTGCTGTTCGTATCACCAATCAAGGGGTTATGAAAGATCAGATCAATGCTGTGGGTGACTATGATGAAGACTACAATCTGGATGCTTGGATTTTTCCTACTGTGGGTGCTGGACTCAATAATTGGAAAGCTGAAGATGTTATTCCTATCTCCTTTAGTAAGGAGTAAATACTATTACTGTGTTGTTTTTCTTAAGTTTATAATTTCTTGAACAATTGAACTCTTAAGCCTTGTGCCTTACCCGGGGCACAATGGTGTGCTTGTTACGGGATGTCATTTCATTTGCATACTTCATTCAATAAAAATCAGTGGACGTTTCGTTTTCGTAAATATTGTGTTCTTTGTCTTTCTTTTCTTTTATTTTGTTTTATCAGCTATGTGTTCTTACACACACCCACATCACTAAAATACAGATCCTCATCCACTCTGGATCCTGTTGATAACAGTTCTACTATTGCCAATTATAATTTCGAGAATCCGATCTATCAAACTGAAGACGGAAATGAGGACGATTGTGAAGTACCTGTAGAGCTTGCTAGGTTGTTACAACAAGAAGAGAAAGCTATACAGCCACATGAAGAGCCAGTCGAAGTTGTGAATCTGGGAACTGAAGAAAACAGGAAAGAGATCAAGATAGGGTCTGATTTAGAGGATAGTGTCAAGAGCAGATTGATTCAGATGTTACGTGACTATGTGGAGATCTTTGCTTGGTCTTATGAAGATATGCCAGGGTTGGATACAGACATTGTGGTTCACCGTTTACCAGTAAAAGAAGATTGTCGTCCAAAGAAGCAGAAGGTTCGTCGTATGCGTCCTGAGATGTCAGAGAAGATCAAAGCAGAGGTAATGAAACAGTTTGATGCAGGGTTCTTAGCTGTGACTTCTTATCCTCAGTGGGTTGCAAATGTGGTACCAGTTCCTAAGAAAGATGGTAAGGTACGTATGTGCGTAGACTACAGGGATTTGAACAAGGCCATCCCCAAAGATGACTTTCCACTTCCTCATATTGATGTTCTGGTAGACAACACTGCTCAACACAAGGTATTCTCTTTTATGGATGGTTTCTCTGGTTACAATCAAATCAAGATGGCACCCGAAGATATGGAGAAGACAACATTTGTTACACAGTGGGGCACCTTTTGCTATAAGGTGATGCCATTTGGTTTGAAGAATGCAGGGGCAACATATCAGCGTGCTATGGTGGCTTTGTTTCATGATATGATTCATCATGAGATAGAAGTGTATGTGGATGATATGATAGCCAGGTCTCAGAATGAAGAACAACATCTTGATCATTTGCATAAATTGTTTGAAAGGTTGAAGAAATACAAGTTGAGGTTAAACCCAAACAAGTGTACTTTTGGAGTTAGGTCTGGTAAACTCCTGGGTTTCATAGTTAGTGGAAAAGGTATTGAAGTGGATCCTGCAAAAGTAAAAGCTATACGAGAGATGCCAGCTCCCCGCACTGAGAAAGAGGTTAGAGGTTTCTTGGGACGATTGAACTACATTGCAAGATTTATTTCCCAATTAACTGCCATCTGTGAGCCAATCTTCAAGTTGTTGAAGAAAGATCAGGTGATGGAATGGAATGATGAGTGCCAAACAGCATTTGATGAAATCAAGAGATATCTGCTAGAACCTCCAATTTTGATGCCACCAGTTGATGGAAGACCCTTGATTATGTACTTAACAGTGTTAGACAACTCAATGGGGTGTGTGTTGGGGCAACATGACGAGTCTGGTCGAAAAGAGCAGGCAATATACTACCTTAGCAAAAAGTTTACCGACTGTGAAACAAGATACTCACTGCTCGAGAAAACTTGCTGCGCTTTGGCATGGGCTGCTCGCCGACTAAGACCGTATATGTTGACTCATACTACCTTGTTGATTTCGAAGATGGATCCAATCAAGTACATATTTGAGAAACCTGCTCTCTCCGGAAGAATTGCAAGATGGCAAATGATCTTGACAGAATATGACATACAGTATACTACTCATAAGGCTATTAAAGGAAGTGTTGTGGCTGATCATTTGACTCACCAGGCAGTAGATGATTACCAGTCAATGAGTTTTGAATTCCCTGATGAAGACATTATGATTATTACCAAAGAACCTGGACAATATGACGGACCTGAACAAGGATCCCGATGGACTATGGTTTTTGATGGTGCATCCAATGCACTTGGTAATGGTGTTGGTGTTGTGATTAGTTCCCCTGAAGGTTGTCATACCCCGATTACTGCCAGACTTTGTTTCTATTGTACCAATAACATGGCTGAGTATGAGGCATGTATCCTGGGTATTAAAACTGCTATTGATATGAAGATTCAGTTCCTTGATGTGTATGGAGATTCAACCCTGGTAGTTAGTCAGATCAAAGGAGATTGGGACACCAAGCATGATAATCTCATTCCTTACAGAGAGTATGTGTTATCTTTGATCCCATATTTCAAAGAGATTACCTTTGGACATATTCCACGAAGAGAGAATCAGTTGGCAGATGCATTAGCCACCATGGCATCTATGTTTGAGATCAGCTGGGATGATGAAGCTCCCAAGATTACTATTGATAGATTTGAGAAGCCTGCATACTGCAATGAGATCGACACAGAAGGGGCAGAGGAGAAGCCTTGGTTCTACGAAGTAAAAAGATATCTTGAAGCTCAGGAGTTCCCTGAAGGGGCATCTGTCAAAGATAGGAAGTTTCTGAGAAGGTTCTCTGCTAAGTTCTTTTTGAGTAATGGGATTTTGTACAAGCGCAATCATGATTCAACTATGCTTCGTTGTGTGGATAAGAAGGAAGCAATAGAGATTATGGAAGATATGCATGATGGGATCTTTGGCACTCATTCTAGTGGTCATACCATGGCAAAGAAGATATTGAGAGCAGGTTACTATTGGTCTACCATGGAAGCTGACTGCTATCAACACTCCAGAACATGTCACAAGTGTCAAATTTATGCTGATAAAGTACATATACCTCCATCACCATTGAATGTGTTGACTGCTCCTTGGCCTTTTGCCATGTGGGGCATTGATATGATTGGTGAGATCAAGCCTACTGCTTCTAATGGGCATCGTTTCATCCTGGTTGCTATTGATTACTTCACGAAGTGGGTAGAGGCAGCTTCATTTGCATCTGTTACTAAGAATGTTGTGGCTCGATTCATTAAGAATAATCTCATATGTAGGTATGGCATCCCTGAAAGGATTATAACTGACAATGGCTCTAATCTGAACAATACTATGATTACTGATCTCTGCACACAGTTCAAGATTAAGCATCACAACTCTTCTCCGTATCGTCCAAAGATGAATGGGGCAGTTGAAGCTGCTAATAAGAACATTAAGAAGATTGTACAGAAGATGACTGTTACTTACAAGGATTGGCATGAGATGTTACCATTTGCTCTTCATGGTTATCGTACTACAATACGTACTTCAACAGGGGCAACCCCATTCTCCTTAGTCTATGGTATGGAAGCAGTTCTGCCCATTGAAGTTCAGATTCCCTCCTTAAGAATTATGAAGGATGCAGGCTTGGATGAAGATGAATGGATTCAGACTCGACTCGACCAGATAAATTTGATTGAAGAGAAGAGGCTAGCAGCAGTTTGCCATGGCCAGATGTACCAGAAGCGAATGATCAAAGCTTTTAATAAGAAGGTTAAGCCAAAGGTATATCAGGCTGGTGACTTGGTAATCAAACGTATCTTATTACCACAGGGTGATCCTAGGGGCAAGTGGACTCCAACATATGAAGGACCATTTGTGGTCAAAACAGTATTCTCAGGAGGTGCCATGATACTCACTACTATGGATGGTGAAGATTTCCCACAACCTGTAAACGCAGACATAGTTAAAAAATACTACACATAAAAAGAGACCCTCTAGGTTGACAGGCCTAGGCAAAAATAAGGGCATCCCGGCAAACCAAAAGGGTTTGGGCAAAAATTAGGGATATATATAAAAAATGTACACCCGGCAAGTCGAAAACCTGAAAAGGCGGCTTGGGCAAAAAAGGGTATCCCGGTGGATTGAAAACCTGAAAGGGCAATCCAGGCAAAAGTTAGGGATTAAAGCGTATGACTATGTCTCGTTTGGATCACCCATGAAACTGCAACCAGTTGTGTTACTTACTCAAGCTCGAACAGTTAAAGCTCAATCCAATCGTTTCCGTCTCAACAGCAGAAGATGAGATACTTGAAGATAATGGCAATAGTAGAATTGAAACTCAATAGGATTATTTCCCACATAGCTGATTCTCTTTGTCTTGTAAAATCTTTATGACAAAATCCTCTTACTAGGGTTTATGTCTCCTTGTACAAACCAACCCATGTATGGGTCACTCTTTGATATAAATAAAATTTCATTTCTGAATCCAGATTTACTTTTACCCTATTTACATAAGCGAAACGTCCATTGGTTGTGTTTGAATGTATGTATGCTTTTGAATATGATTGATGTTTACCAGAAATGCATGTATGCTTAATATGATTGATGTTTACCAGAAATGCATGAAAATGCAGTAATAGTATTTACTAAGGACGAACGAGGGAAGGATTTCAACGAAGCTTCGTCAGTTCATCCCTACAAGACAGTTACAAATCCCCAGTAGGACGAATCCATCTTCATAAGTACTTCAAGTCACATCTCCCCTGGAATTTATATCCATCTCTTTTATCCTCATACGGATATTCGGGAATTTACTTTCCAATAAGAGTACGACGAACGAAGACGGGAGGTTATATCTACCCTACTATCAAACGAAGACAAAGGTTATGTATACCTTACTATCCCCAGCAGACGGGAGGTTATATATACCTTACTATGCCCAGTAGACGGGAGGTTATATATACTCTACTATCGAACAAGACGGGAACGAGTTCCTCATATTCTTCAGCAACAAACTGGGATTTATTTTCCCTGGCCAGCAGTTATTATACATAAATATCCAGACGCTTCCGGCAGCATCATATCATACATACATCATTTACATCATACCATAATATACATATCCATAGATACGTAATACATTGCATCATATTATACATGCATACATAATGCATAAACTAATATTATCATATAGAATGCTACCTTGTTTTCAGGTTAATTCTCCAACAAACAAATTTCATCAACAAATTGTGATCATTGGGCCGTTGTTTATCTTCCCAAAGGTTATCATCACCTCAGGACTGCTTTATCCTCCTGAAAGCTTCTTATACCTCAGGACTGCTTTATCCTCCTGAAAGCATATTATCTCCTCAGAACGTTGTTCATCTTTCTGAAAGCATATCATCACTTCCTCAGGACGTTGTTATCCTCCTGAAAGCATATTATTACTTTGGGCCGTTGTTATCTTCCCAAAGGTTACCACTTCCTCAGGACGTTGTTATCCTCCTGAAAGCATATTATCTCCTCGGGACGTTGTCTATCTTCCCGAAAGCTATCACCCCTACCTCAGGACTGCTTTATTCTCCTGAAAGCATATTCATACCCCAGAACGTTGTTCATCTTTTTGAAAGCATATCATCACTTCCTCAGGACGTTGTTATCCTCCTGAAAGCATATTATCTCCTCAGAACGTTGTTCATCTTTCTGAAAGCATATCATCACTTCCTCAGGACGTTGTTATCCTCCTGAAAGCATATTATTACTTTGGGCCGTTGTTATTGCTTTTCACTCTAATGCACCTGGTCATTCTACGGAAAAATGCAGAGCTCTGCATATGAAGGTTCAGGATCTGGTAGATTCAAAAGCCCTAAACTTTGCACCTCCTCCCAATGTAATGAAAAATCCTATGCCAAGCCACAGTGGGCCAAGGATTAATGCTATAGAGGATGGTTTACCCATGAGTTTAATAGAAGACATTGTAGGTATTCAGACACCTCTGGCAGAGGTTAAAGCCCAGTTTTTAAAGTGCCAAGTGTTCCCAGGTTGTGAGGCCTGTTGTGAATTATGCAAACTCTATGAGAATGGGTGTGCTAGCTTGAGGAATGGAATTAATGGCTTGATCAAAGAAGGCATTCTGCAAATTACAACCACAACTTCTACAACACCAGCAACCCTTTTGTCAACAACAAGTGAATCTTCTACAAATGCAACAACCACCCTTCCTACTGGTTCTTCTACAACTGCGGCAACCATTGTTCCAACTGATTCAGCTACAACTTCAGCAATCATTTCATCTGTCACTTCAACACACAACAATTCATTTGTACCTGCTACTACAACTTCAACAACCAATAATGATGTTTCCACTGTCACAATTTATTATGACCCGACAACGGTCCCGAATTCCAACAACTTTCAACAATCTCAACAGTTTCAACCAAGCTTCAATTCACCTCCACCAACATCCACCAGAGGTCCTATTACTATTTTCTATGATCCACAGAATATTACAGTCCCAACATCTGCTGCAGTAAGCCCAGTCACTATCACGGTGCCCGGGCCAATCCCATATGATAAAGACAATGCTATACCATGACATTATGGTGCTGATCTGTACTGCAACAGAGAGAAAGTCCTTCTTGATTCTCCAGTTCTCACTCCCCAAGTGGATAATGTTGGGGGAGGCGGAGGCTTCACCCGAAGCGGACGTCTCTTCGCATCACAAGTCCCTAGAACCAACATTGAGGTAGAGGCTGTTGCCAAAGCCAAAGGGAAGAGTGTGGCACCAGAAGAATCTGCACCGAAAGAAACTCATAAATCATCCTTCGACCAAAATGTGGATGAGTTTATGAGGATTATTAAAAGAAGTGACTATAAAGTTGTGGACCAGATCCACCAGACTCCTTCAAAGATCTCAATCTTATCTCTGTTATTGTGCTCCGAAGCCCATCGGGATGCACTCCTCAAAGTTCTGCACACTGCCTACGTGCCAGAAGAGATCACAGTAAATTAGCTGGAAACAGTGGTGTCTAATGTCAATACTAGCCATGGGCTAGGTTTCACTGATGCTGATTTAACAACAGAAGGACGTCACCACAACAAAGCTTTGCACATAACCTTGGAGTGCAAAGGAGCTGTATTATCTCATGTTCTTGTGGACACTGGGTCCTCACTCAATGTCTTACCCAAGAAATCCCTTGTCAAGATCGAGTATGATGGGGTAGCTCTTCGGCCAAGTAACCTTATGGTCAGGGATTTTGATGGCTCCAAAAGATCTGTTCTTGGAGAGGTGGAGCTTCCAGTGATAATCGGTCCACAAGTCTTTAAGACCATTTTCTATGTGATGGACATACAGCCTGCTTACAGCTGTTTGCTAGGTCGACCATGGATTCACGCCGCAGGCATAGTAACGCCGACCCTTCACCAGAAACTGAAGTATGAATGGGAATGACAGATTATCACCATTTGTGGTGAGGAGGACATATTTGTTAGCCATCTGGCTACATACAAGTATATTGAGATGGATGGAGAAATCCATGAGACGATGAGCCAAGGGTTCGAGGCCCTGAATATCAATGAGGCTACTGAAGTATTTGCTGCATCCCAGGAAGACAGGATGGATACTTCAATTGTCTCCTATCAGCAATCCTGAAAGGTTGTTGAAGACGGTAATGCCCAAGGCTGGGGCAAGTTGCTGCCAGTGGAAAAGAAGGAAGATAGATTCGGTTTGGGTTACAGACCATTCCGAAAAGATCAATCAGAGGCTGCGAAGGAGCCTGAATTCATCAGTGGGGGGTGTTGCACCCCAAAATTTGCCCTCACAAATACAAGACTTTGTGTGCTAAGAAGGTTCACAAGGTTCACAAGATTCACAATGCTTACAAAACCTTTCATGAGGTTCATGAAGTCTACAAGTCACTTTATGAGGTTCACAAGGTTCACAATATTCACAATGCTTACAAAACCTTTCATGAGGTTCATGAAGTCTACAAGATACTTTATGAGGTTCACAAGGTTCACAAGATTCACAATGTTTACAAGACCTTTCATGAGGTTCATGAAGTCTACAAGATACTTTATGAGGTTCACAAGGTTCACAAGGTTCACAATACCTCCCATGAGGTTCACAAGACATTTTATGATGGTTCACAAGGTTCACAAAGTTCACAATTGGTCAAAAGAGTTGACAATTCCCTCAGACAATGCACCTCCTAAGCAGTGTATCCAAAACTAGGGTTTTGACTTTAACCAGGCTAAATGAATTTCCAAGACTTCAAGTGAGCTTCATAACATCTTATATGTGTGTAAGAACCCCCATGACAAGTTTCAAGACTTTTCTCAAAAGTTTGCTCAGTCAGATGATCAGATAAGTCAAAATCAGTCAAAGCAGTTAAAAAGTCAAACTGAGGTCAACTGTGGTCAAACCAAAGTCAAACTTCATGCTTTTTTGCCAACATCAAGTATATGAAGTAAAATTCATCATTTGATCAAGGGTTGATCATGATTCATCAAGGAGATTTCAGATCATCAAGAATCAGGAGTTTCTAAATTAGGGTTTCCTCAGTAAAAGTCAACTGAACTTTGACCAGCCATAACTTTCACATGCTTCATCACCAAGTCTCCATCCAAAGCTAATTTTGAAGGAAATTTAATTCTCTACAACTTTGTGTCTCACAAGCCAAGCCCAAAAATGCTTCATTTGGAAGGTATGAGCTAAGACATTATAGGTCCTTTTGAAAGTCAACAAAAAGTCAACAACTTCAAAAGGGCATAACTTGAGAATGGTAAGTGATATGGATATGAAACCAGTGGGGTTGGTTAGAGGACTCTTAAAGCTTTCCAAAATGTCCAAGAACACCCTCATAGCATTAAAATTGAAGGATA
This sequence comes from Lathyrus aphaca, assembly GCA_963966055.1. Classification (NCBI taxonomy): domain Eukaryota; kingdom Viridiplantae; phylum Streptophyta; class Magnoliopsida; order Fabales; family Fabaceae; genus Lathyrus; species Lathyrus aphaca. The sequence goes on along the minus strand of OZ014523.1, from coordinate 342,700,102 downwards.
TGTTCCCTTGCAAAGTTGGGAAATTTTTTGTTGGTTTATGAAGAAAATGGAGGTCTAAAATCAATTTCTTCCAAATGGGCTTGCCATATGATGACCCAATCCATACTATAACCTCATGCACGACCCAAGTCAACAAAAATCAGATTTTTTATCATTTTATTTTTATTTATTTTGATTTAATTCATTAAAAATCATTTTAAATTAAAATAAAATATAAAAGTCAAAGATTTAAATATGATTGAGCTTCTAGAAATTCATTAAGATGATTGGAATTAAAGTGGTAAGAAGATCATGTTGATTGGCCTAAAATAGCAAGTGTTTATGCAAAAATATTTGATTTTCAAAGGCTATCTTTTTGAATCTTTTTAGATCAAATTCTTCACACAAGCAATGATTTTTTCTGACCTAATTGATCATACTATAAGTACACTACATAACCCTAATCACAAGGGACGAATTTTTCCAGCCAAGTGTAAGTTCCACAATTTTAAAAAACCTCTCACAAACTCAAATTCGGATTTGGATATACAAGGCATTAGAAGGTAATTTAAGGACATAGCAACACTCCTTGAACATCCCAGATGCGATCCCAACTCTCATTTGCATCCAAAACCTTTTATATAGCACAAACCGAATTCAAACATTGAGACATTTATCTTTTTTTCGTTTTCATACATACATGTAATATAAATTGATTTTGATGCTGGATTTATGTTTGTGTTGAGCTTGTGAATGTTTCTGGGCAAGGTAATTTGATTTTCGATGCAGGAATAGAAAACCACCATAGTTAGGGTTTTTTGGCCGTTTTGGGGTTCTTCGATTCATCAACTATAAATGAGTTATAGAACCATGGCTGTGTTGTATAGACTTCATGGAATGTAATGCACCCATCAATTTCATAAAATATTGATGTTTGCTTGATGTTTGGTTAAACGCAGGAAATCCTAGGAAACGAAATTCGCAGCAAAAACCCTAGCAAAATTCGTAGGAAATTTTGCAGGTCTGGAGGTAGGAGAAGAAGTTTTCGCGCGCAGCCTGGAATTCAAATTTGTTTTTATATTATATAGTTTTATTTATATTTAATTTGTTGAATGATGCTGATGGTGTAGTGGTAAGCTTGCGCGCGTGTGAAGGCCAGGGCAATGGTTCGAATCCCTGCTTCAGCGTTTTTTTGTTCATTTTCTTTGTATTTTTCAGGTTTGATATATAATGATCAGTACTCATCCATTGTTCACAATGCATGCGCAGCCCAGTGGAGATTATGTTGGTCTAAGGGTGGTGATACCTAGGGCGTGGGTTCAATCCCTGCCCCAGGTAAGTTTCAATTTTTTTTATTATTTCATTGTTTTGTTAATTATATTGTTATTAATTAAATATAATCATGTTTAGTATGTTTAGATAATTTTATAAAAAAATAATATGTAAATGTTTTCTAATTTGTTTTTTTTAATTCTAAACTTAGTTTTTATAATTATATATTTAAAATTAAAAATATGTATATATTATAATAATTAGATTTATATTTAATTTTGTTGTATATAAAATTTAATTTATTTTTATAAAACCTAATTAATCATAATGATTTATTTTAAAAAAACCCTAAAATATTTTTCTAAAACCCTAATTGTAATTCTTGTTTATATTTTAATTAATAAATAAAATTTTATTATAATCCTTAAATTTGTAAATATAATTGTATGATCATATTTTTTTTTTAATCATGTATATATTTTATTTAATATAGTTAAATTTTGTAAATATAATCATAATTAATCCTATTTTTTAAATATGACCTAAATTGTTTAATTTTGCATATATGCTTAGGAATAATTAAAAAAATTGTTAAATTAATTTTGTAATTATATTTATTTCTATAATATGTTTATCATTAACTTATTTTTCTATATAATTTACAAATAACTTAAAACTTTATAATTAATACAATTGTTTATATTTTTCTTATTAATCTTAAATAATTGTTCATATAAAAATTTGATCTTTTAATTATTTTAATATTTTTGCTTGTTATTATTATTAATTATGTTTATATGATTACTACTAACCCCATTTATTTTTAAATTATTATTATTATTATTATTACTAACCCAATTATAATTGCTTATTTATTTTGCTTATTTATTTATTTATTTTGCTATTTATTTGAATTGCTTTTATTATTATTATGTAATTGCTCCTGGATGTAATATTTTTTAAATGTTTAAATTATTTATTTTATGCCATGGTTAGTAAATAGGGAGTGTAAACTTGTATGTTATTTAAAATTAATTTAGATCACTTAATTCAAAAGATAAATATCAAAATTGAACACTCACACACGTAAGTCGATCTTTGATCGCCATCTCACTTTCTAGGGATACCTCTCATTGTTGCCTAATCAAAAGGTCAAGTAGGGTGTATAAAGCAAAAGTCCCTCAAAAATAAAGTCATCTAGTCCCTTAACAATAAAAGATCAAGTCCCTTAATGGTTGCCTTCATAATGATCTTGTCCCTTTCGAATAATGATGACAGTCCCTCCAAAAATGCTTAATACACCCTACAGTTGCCTTCATTAAACAGATGTCCCTTTACTTGTCCCATACATCCAAGGTAATGACTACCTATTCCTTAATAATAGGGATAGTCTTACCATTTAAAGGATTCAAGAACAGAAAGACTTAAAAAATTAGGGTAGGTTTCTCGTAGTTACTTGCTCACTATTCAAAAACGTTTCAAATACTTCACAAATTTCAAACAATTTTCAAACACAAGTTTTTTACGCATCCGTACATGGATCATTATCAAACTCTTATGAAAATTTCTATTCACACACTTCACATTTCAAAAAACATTTTAAAGAGAGCTAAGTAACTAAGAGCTCATGGATAACCATGGATGTAAAGGGTGCTAACACCTTCCCTTTACATAACCTACCCCCCGGACCCAAAAATCTTTTAAAAGGTCTTTCCTGTTCTTTTATGCCTTTCCTTTGGATAAAATAAAAGTCGGTGGCGACTCTTGCTATCCGCAACATAACTAAAAGTCAGTTCTCCCACCGTGTTACAGGGGGATGCTCACCCCAGATGTTGTTAACAATCTGGAAGACGAGGCGGAAAGCGACCGCAACCTGGAGAGCTGGATACGTCCAAGGATCCCGGGGAACCAAGTCCTTAACTGGTCTTCCCAGGAAATTATAAGGGTTACTCCTGCAGAGTAATTATTATTTCCTGTCTTTTTTAGCATGCATCAAGTCCTGCATATTGCCCAAGGTGTCATGGCTCATTTTGTAATAGGGCCATATTGTAATTTTGTGCAAATGATTAATCAATGAATATCAGACATCTTTTGCAAACGAGTCTCTTTTTCGCTCACTGTCTTTTCATTTTTCACCTTTGTACAAAACAATAAAATGGAAATGTTTTCAAAATAAATAACTTCATTTTCACTTTTCTAAACAAGATTAAAACTGGTCACTAAAACAAACCAATCTCAACCCTTGCAGAGATTATCCTCCAGATTGCACCGACAACAACACTGCTATGACCGTGTATGACTTCGACAATCCGATTAATCAAGCTGATGAAGGGGTTGAAGAAGACTATGAGTTACCTGAAGAGTTAGCCAGATTGTTGAGACAAGAAGAGAAAGTGATTACTCCTCATCAGGAGGAGGTTGAAACAATTAATCTTGGTACCGAAGAAGACTTGAAAGAAGTGAAGATTGGGGCCAGTCTGCAAGATTCAATGAAGGAGTAGCTTATTGACATGCTTCGAGAGTATGTCGACGTCTTTGCTTGGTCCTATCAAGATATGCCAGGGTTAGACACCGACATTGTTATGCACAAGCTACCTCTGAAAGAAGATTGCCCTCCAGTTAAGCATAAGCTACGCCGTACTCGTCCAGATATGGCCATGAAGATTAAAGAAGAAGTACAAAAACAGTGGGACGCCGGTTTCCTTGCTGTAACTAGTTACCCACCGTGGGTTGCTAATATTGTACCAGTGCCTAAAAAGGATGGAAAAGTAAGGATGTGTGTGGATTATCGGGATCTGAATAGAGCTAGCCCAAAGGATGACTTCCCTTTACCTCACATTGATGTATTGGTCGACAACACAGCTCAGTTCTCGGTATTTTCCTTCATGGATGGTTTTTCAGGGTATAATCAGATCAGAATGTCACCCAAAGACATGGAAAAGACCACTTTCATTACACCTTGGGGCACATTTTGTTACAAGGTAATGTCGTTTGGACTGAAGAATGCTGGTGCTACTTATCAACGGGCTATGGTGACATTATTCCACGACATGATCCACAAAGAAATTGAATTCTATGTGGATGACATGATTGCCAAGTCCCTCACTGAAGAAGATCATCTGGTAAATCTGCTGAAGTTGTTCAAGCGTATGAGAAAGTATCAGCTCAAGCTAAACCCCAACAAGTGCACATTCGGGGTACGTTCCGGTAAGCTTCTGGGTTTCATTGTAAGTGAAAAAGGAATTGAAGTTGATCCTGACAAAGTTAAAGCCATTCAGGAGATGCCTGTACCTAGGACTGAAAAGGAAGTTCGGGGGTTCTTAGGTAGATTGAACTACATCTCACGGTTCATATCTCATCTTACCGCAACCTGTGAGCCCCTTTTCAAATTGCTAAGAAAGGAACAAACGGTCAGGTGGAACGAAGATTGTCAGAAGGCTTTTGAAAAAATCAAGGGGTACTTACAAGAGCCTCCAATCCTTATGCCTCCAGTTGAAGGAAGACCTCTAATAATGTACCTGATAGTATTAGAAGGGTCAATAGGGTACGTGTTGGGCCAGCATGACGAGTATGGTCGAAAAGAGTATGCAATATACTACCTGAGCAAAAAGTTTACCGACTGTGAACAACGTTATTCAATGCTCGAGAAAACTTGCTGTGCTTTAGCGTGGGCTGCTCGCCGACTAAGACAGTATATGCTGACTCATACTACCTTGTTGATCTCAAATATGGACCCCGTCAAGTACATATTTGAGAAGCCAACACTTACCGGAAGGGTTGCAAGATGGAAAATGATTCTGACAGAGTATGACATTCAATACACATCTCAAAAGGCCATCAAAGGCAGTGTACTGTCTGACTATCTGGCTAAGCAACCCATTGATGATTATCAGCCAATGAGATTTGACTTCCCTGATGAAGACATCATGTTCCTAAAAGCAAAAGATCACAAAGAACCTGTTCACACTAAAGGGCCTGACCCGGAAGAAGAGTGGACAATGATGTTTGATGGGGCTGTCAATATGAATGGTCGTGGAGTTGGTGCAGTGTTCATTACACCTAAAGGAGTTCATATGCCTTTCTCGGCAAAACTCACCTTTGCATGCACTAATAATGACGCTGAATACGGAGCCTATATCATGGGTCTTGAGGAAGCCATTGACCTCAGGATCAAGACATTAACTGTATTCGGAGATTCGGCTCTGGTAATCAATCAGACCAACGGAAAATGGTACACTCACCAAGAGCATCTGATTCCATACTGTGACTACACGAGGAGATTATTGACCTTTTTCACAACGGTCAAACTGGACTATATCCCTCGAGACGAAAATCAGTTCGCAGACGCTCTAGCTACCATTTCCTCCATGATCAAGGTTCAGACTGCCAATTATGTGCCTCGGATTTCGGTATCCAGACTAGACCGACCAACATACATATTCTCTGTGGACATTGCTAAAGATGACAAGCCTTGGTTCCATGACATCAAATGCTTCTTAGAGGATCAGACATACCCACCTGGGGCATCATCCAATGATAAGAAGACGTTGAGAAGGCTGGCTGGTAGTTTCTTCCTTAATGCTGATGGTTCATTATACAAACGAAACTTTGACATGGTTCTTCTCAGATGTGTTGATAAGAAAGAAGCAGATTTGCTGATGCACGAGGTGCATGAAGGACCTTTCGGTACCCATGCTGGAGGACATGCAATGGCTAAGAAATTATTAAGATCAGGTTACTACTGGATCACAATGGATGCAGACTGTTGTGCCTACGCCAGAAAGTGCCATAAATGCCAGATCTACGCAGACAAAGTACATGTGCCTCCAAATCCGTTGAACGTAATGTCTTCACCTTGGCCCTTTTCCATGCGGGGCATTGACATGATTGGAAATATCGAACCAACTGCTTCAAATGGGCACCGATTCATCCCGGTGGCCATTGATTACTTCACCAAGTGGGTTGAAGCAGCTTCATATGCAAACGTCACCAGACAAGTGGTAGCCAAATTTCTGAAAAGGGACATCATCTGTCGATATGGAGTTCCCGAGCGAATCATTACTGATAATGGTTCCAATTTGAACAACAAAATGATGGCAGAACTGTGCCGAGACTTCAAAATCCAACATCACAACTCCTCTCCTTACAGGCCAAAGATGAACGGCGCTGTTGAAGCAGCTAACAAAAACATTAAGAAGATTGTGCAAAAGATGGTGGTTACATACAAAGACTGACATGAAATGCTACCATTTTCCTTGCATGGGTATCGGACCTCGATCAGAACATCTACTGGGGCAACACCTTATCAACTGGTATATGGTATGGAGGCAGTCCTACCTGTTGAAGTTGAGCTACCATCCTTACAGGTAATGATGGATGTTAAGCTGGACGAAGCAGAATGGGTCCGGTCTCAGTACAATCAACTAAATTTGATCGAAGAGAAGATATTAGCTGCAATCTGCCATGGGCAGTTATATCAGAAAAGGATGAAGAAAGCCTTCGATCAGAAAGTCAGTCTTCGGGAATACCAGGTGGGAGATCTTATGCTGAAAAGACTTCTTCCTCCTCATACAGACCACAGGGGCAAATGGACTCCAAGCTACGATGGCCCATTAATAGTAAATAAGGTTTTCTCTGGTGGAGCACTGATGCTCACTACTATGGATGGTGAAGATTTCCTATCCCCTGTAAATTCAGATGCAGTTAAAAAAATACTTCGCGTAAAATGACCCGCTGGACATAAAAACAGAATGTAAGTCCAGGCAAAAATAGGGCATCCCGGCGAGTCAAAAACAGAATAAAAGACTCGGGCAAAAATAAGGGAAAATTGAAAGAATGTACACCCGCTGAGTTGAAAATCCGCATTGGACAGCTCAGGCAAAGATGGGTATCCCGGTGGATTGAAAACCCGAAAGGGCGATCCGTGCAAAATCAGGGAATAAGCGAACAATGACATTCTGAATTCGTCTGTATCACTTACAACACGGAAAGCTTCGGAAGGATAAGGCATCGGTCAGAATCAACCTTCTTCAGAAAGCGAGATAAAGAAGAGCGTCAAGGTCATATGGGTCATAGCAAAGGAAGCTCGCCGGAGCGTCGTCAACATTGCCAGCACTTTTACTTTTCTCAATTTGTAAACAATCTCCTCATTCTAGGGGATCTGTTTCTTTGACTGTATTTGCCAATTCAGGGCACCCAGATTAATAAAATCAGAATTGTCAGTCACATCTCTTTTTGTACATTTTTGTTTCGTTTACAAAATGTCCAATATCCATGATATAATATTCGCATAAAACAAATGAGCCATTCTTAATAAATGCTTGCAGGAAATAATCTTACTTTCAGGAATATCTAACTCCTATGACGGAATCTGGTAAGGGATACCTCGGGATACTCGTGCGTTTCTTTGTCTTAACAGGAGTACATGTATTCAATACGCAACATGGGGCAGGCCAAGCACCACTTCCCCAACGCACCTCCTCCAAACAGTATCTGGAATGCTTTTCCGAGTGGAGTTGTCAAAGCCTCCTCATCCCCAGCCGGGACCCCCACAGATATCTCTAGGAAGATCGTTCAGTGATCTTTCCTCTCCTAAACAGAGTACCAGGTCTCTCAAAGACAAAAGAATTATCTCCCCGCAGAGTCCCAATCTCTCCCCAGAAGAGCAATGCCTGAAATTCTCATATAACAAAGTGATGGAAGCTTCCTCATCCCCAGCTGGGTTTTCTCCTTACCGGATAGATCTACCAATGATCTAGTTCCCCAGGCAAAGCCATACATCTTATCAGATCTACCAAAGATCTCTTTCTATTTCTTTCCAACCAAATATCATTCTCTCACAAAAATACTAATTCTACTAATTTCTAACTTAACACTAATTAACAAATATCTAAAATACCCTCCAAACCAATTTTACCCAAAAATTCACAAAACAGTAAAATAACATATCACATATTCACATTAACATATCCTATTATCATGTTATTTTCACAAATAAAACAATTATCATTCAAATAAAATAAAAGACTCCACAAAAATTTGGAAAATCGAATCGGGGCGTTACACGTTACCGTCTTGCAATATGACAAGTAGGAGCAAGTTCGTACGTAAAGAGAGAATGAGACGAGAAAAGAAGTCCTGAAGAAGAGACGTTTATTGTTTGTCCAGTGTTTTTTATGAGTTTTTTTTATGAGTGTGGCCATTTCCTGGCGTATCAGGTTTATTTGAAGAGGGCTCATGTGTTCGGTTCCTGGCGTAACAGGTTTGCTTGAAGAAGACCCGCCTATCTAAGTTTTTCTTATCCGGCATAACAATTCAATTTGGAAGGAACTCGTCTGGTTCATATTCACTTCAGTCACCCAAAGCATCATTTGGTTGGGTTTATTTCCCATTGCTTGCATTCTCCAGCAGAGTGCAAATTTCAGGTCTTCTTGGTATTCAACCACAGTTTATCTTGAACGGTCGATAACCGTGCTATCTTCCTTTTCAGATTAACAATTGCTTGAATAGGGGCAACTGTAACACCCCAAATTTGCCCTCTTCTATTTAGCATCATCATATCATAATCGTCATCAGCATGTCATATCCTTAGCACTTTGCATAGAAAAGATGAAGCATAGCACTCACATGTTCCAACATAAGGCATATGATCAATCATCTGAGAACTCGTGATCTTACAAGGCAAAGTCAAGAGAATGGTGACCTGACAAGAAGCTCACATGACCTTTTGTACAAGCTTGGTATCATGGTCAAAACCCTAAAAGGATTGAGTATCAGGATCAGATTGGAATGGTTGGCGCCGGTGTATTCTTGGGGTTTCCCACCAAAAGGAGGGAGAATTCAAAATTTTCCTGCGTTAACCGGTTAACGCTTTGGTTAACCGGTTAACGGCTGCGAAATTTGAATTCCAGCAGCAAGTTCAACATGTGTTTTGGCTCCAATTTTTCATTTTTTCTGATTTTATTCATTTTTGAATTAATTGGGAATTATGGAGAAGGATCTAGATGATTTACCAAGCCTAATTCCAAGGCTAGATACTAATCACTTTCTAAGCTAATTCCAATCCACTTTTTTTGGACTCCAAACCAAAATTTTGGGCCCCAAACCTAGAGGATATTTATTCCATTTCCCTTCAAACCAAGAAGGACTCTCTCATAATTCACTTCTCATTTTCTGAATTTTCACTACTCTCTCACCATTCTCTCATTTTCTCTCCCAATTTTCCAAATCACTCAAAGTTCCACTTTGAAGATCACAAAACTTTGCATTAGAGTTTGTGGATCTTGGAACTAGACCTTCATCCATAGCTTCCTTGCATCAATTTGCTGGTTTCACTACTTGGTTCAGATCTGATTTGGTGGTTAGAAATTGCTTGTGGAGCCAAGTTCTTGCATCAAGACTCTTTGCTTGCATTTATTTTGCATGGTGTGGGAAGAATAGCACCGGATCTTCGAAGTTTTCCGCGAGATTCCTCATTTCCAGCTCAAACAACATTTACCAAAGCATATCTCAGCTTTGTAGGTTGGTTAAGTTCAGATCTAACTATGTTTTTAGCTTATTTGCATGCTTATGCTTAGATCCACCATGTGCTTGTGTATTTGCATGCTTTGCTTGATTTGCTTGGTTGATTTGTGATCGGATCTATGTGTTAATGTTCATGAGCTTAATGGTGTTTGATTAATGTGAATTGATCTTACTATTTCATGCATAATTGATTGCTGGATTGTTTTTGGATTATTTGAAATAAGCTTGGTTTGGACTGATTTTTCTGCAGGTTTTAGTGTTGTTCGCACAGTGTTAACCGGTTAATGCTTTGGTTAACCGGTTAACGTGTCTGTTTTCTGTGTTATTTGCTGCAGGTTTGAGTTGGTTAACCGTTTAACGCTTTGGTTAACTGGTTAATACTGAAGTAGAGTGACATGTTTGGGTTGTTTTGAGCTTGTTTGCTTCCCTTGCTTGATTTAATCATCATGGATCATTGTATGATCATTTTGTATGCTAGTTTAAGGTGATTTGCTTGCTGGTAGATGTATGCCTTCATTTTCTCTACACGTGAATTCATGTATTTTCAAAGCTTGGCATGTTTGTTGATTTTGTCTTATTGAAACTTTGAGCATGTTAATTCCATGAGTTGTGTTGATGTGTTGGTATTGATTGATGTGCTGAATATGTGCTGGAAGTTTTGCTAACATTTGTAGGTGCAATGGTAAGTGAAGTGTGGATGTTTATCCACATTTCAACTTTTCATCTCTTCTTCTTACTTTGCTTTCTACTTTGTGGTTTTTGATGAGCCTTATGCCATCATGTGATTCAACTATTCTCTTTTCCCCCTTAGAAGCAACTTATATCCTTTAGAGGAGTAAGTTTTTCTCTAGCTTTCTTCCTCTCTTTTCTTCTCCTTTGATCTTCTTTTCTCTTAGGATAGTTTCAAACCACACTAACCTTAGGACCACTTTTTGCATGATAACTTTAGGTTTAGTCTTTCCCCATTAGACTTTTACCTTTGCTCCTTTGTGGTTCTCTCTCTCTTCTCATCTCAAAACTAAACCTAAAAAAACATTAATAAAAAAAGAAGGGACCTCTTGTGTATAGCCTTATTCCATGGGGCATATGTATTCATTCCATCTTGGAATAATACATTTGTCTATCATGATGCACAAGTCGGATCATGAGGTCATCTTCATCAAGAAAATCCTAAAAAATAGTTCTTCATTTTTAATCACTAAAACATCTGATAAGTTCAACAAGTTAGTGAGCTTAGGCTTTTGCCCTTGGAAACAAGTCTTGGATAAATTCTCCTTACTTGGTGTGCTTGTTCTATTATTCCATCTTGGAATGTAGTAGCAAGTACGCATTCCATGGAAAAGAGCTTGAGTTCACTTCCTTGTGCCACACTCCTAAAAAACTCATAAAAAACACTGAACAAACAATAAGCGTCTCTCCTTCGAGACTTCTCTTCTCATCACCTTCACTCTTTACGTAAGAACTTGCTCCTAATTGTCATTTTAAAAGGCGGTAACACACTCGTCGTCCTAGTCTGCAACACCTGAGCATTGACAAAGGTAGTTCAAGCCTTAATTCACAAGCAATCTTTCCACCCCTAGTTAGGGGAACTACGGCGTCTCTGATCCTCATATCCAGATGATGTACGTAGGCAGCGGGGTAGGGCTCGTTCGAGCACACTCCTTTTATTTTCCCTACATTTTCCCCCTTCTTTTCTTTTCTTATCCAATTTCAGTCATTCTTTTTGCAGCAACTTTCATTTCTTCACCCTTTGAAACAATTTCCTTGCAAGCGTGGATCCCGTCCGGTATGGAGAACGATCTAGGGTGCTAATACCTTCCCAGGTCGTAACCGACTCCCGAACTCAGTCATTTTGGTTCGCAGGACCTGTGTCCTTCCTTTTCTTTTCTTCGGTTTGTGCGACATTACCATTCCCGTTCCGTCGGGATAAAAATGTCTGGTTGGCGACTCTAACCTTTTCCGCGCCACTTTCGCGTTTGTACCAGGATGGAAACCCAGGGAGCGACAGCTGGCGACTCTGTTGGGATCGAACCCAGAATCTCTGGTTTCCCTTTGAGAGTCTCTCCTAGCGCTTGCGTGTTTCTGTTTCTTTGGGTGTTGATTGTTTGCTGTTGTGTGTGTATTTTACTGTTGTTTATTTGCAGTTTATTTACAACTTTATTTACAGTTTTCAGTATTTATTTTCATGCATCATATATTATTATTGAACTGTCTGGATGTGCTGTTTTCCTTTTTTTCTGTGGGATTGGGAACTGTTACTGTGAGATGAACTCGTAACCGGGGCTCGAGTGCACTCTAGGACTTAGCATGGACAGTCACTTTGGCTTCATGGCATCTAGCTATGTTGGTAGTAGTGAGTTCCACACCCAGACTTGCGACCGTCTTGGAAATGTTTTGATGCAAGAATCTTTATTGGATCATTACATGACCTTGATAGTTATGTGCATCTGGGGACCAATCATTGAGGATCTTTGTGGAAACAACCCTCTCCAGTGGTGACAGTGGCATACCACATTCTGTGGCAAACTCATTCGCACCCGAGGGTCCACTGGGAACTCGCATAGGATGGCCTGGTTCTCTTATAGGAACTCAGTCAAAGCATCTGGTCGTATGACAATAGTATTGTACCCTTCGGGATGAATGTACTATTGTTTCTCGATTTCAGTGCTCGAAGCTGGGGACTTATAAGGGATGCTTGTTTTTCCCGGACTCACGCTGAGACCTCCTTGAGTAGTACATAATGCCAAACCGATTCCCTGATCTGGTCATGAGCCATTTCTCGGAAATGGTGAATGTATTATTGCTATTCGACTTTGAGAGTCCGTGATGCTTGACCCGGAGCACACCTGTGAGATTGTAAGGGGTTTACAGGTTTGCAGGAACCCTTGACCTCATCATACCTCATTGCCAGTACAGTTCTATGATTTGATATGGATACATGGATTTTGGAGTTCTTAAGTCATTTGATATCTGATTTGGGGCTTATTTGAGACTGAATTCTTGTTCATGAGGCTTTATTCAGAGGATCTTGGTTCTTGGTCACTTGGGTTCAGTATTCCATATACAGATAGTCCCAGTTGTTGATCATATGCCTGCATTGCATTTGCATCGCATCATACTTGCATTAACTGTTTGTGTTTCCATTTCAGGTTATCATTTATCCATTATACCCAGTTCTGGTATTCATTGTTTCTCCAGATGACAGAAGTCCAAGAGATACCCAGAAAAAGGAATACCCATTACACTTTCCCGCAACCAGAAATTGAGGGTATTCAGAAACTGGTGGGATTGATGAGTGACAAGGTTTCAGATGATTTTAGAAGCCGGTATGGGAAGATCTTGGGTTATATGAATAAACCTATTGTTGATCAGAGAGATAGCCTTCACTCTTTGTTGCAGTTTTATGATCCTCAGTTGAAAATTTTTGTGTTTGCTGACTATGTCTTGGATCCTACTATGGAAGAGATTTCTGACATCCTGAAGATTCCTATCAGGAATGGTGTTCCTTATTATGTTGCAGAGAAGTGTCCCCCGTACAAGGACATTGCAGGTGCCTGTCATTTGAGTATGCTTAGAGTAAAGATGGAGCTGGAAGCTAGTAAAGGGAAGGGATTTACTCTGGATTTTCTTATCATAGAAGCCCATGTGTTTGCTTTGGGAGGGAAGTGGTTAGAATTCAGTGCGCTGTTAGCATTAATGGTATATGGGATAAGTCTTTTCCCGGGAGAGAAAGGATGGGTAAGCTTGAAGGCTATCACCCTTTTCATTAAAGAAAACCCAGTGCCTACGTTGTTGGGAGACTTTTACTTTGGTGTACATCACAGAAATAAGAAAAGAAAGGGGTATGTAAATTGTTGTGCTCCATTGTTTGCTGAGTGGTTTGCTAAGAAGCTTCCAAAGTCAGGATCGTTCAAAAATATTAGGCAAGATTGGAAGTGGGCTAGAAGATTGATGGGGTTAACATCTGATGACATAGCTTGGGGATGTAGCAGAAACTTAGCAGGGAAGGAGTTTATTACAAGGTGTGGTGAATTTCCCTATGTGCCTTTGTTAGGTAGGAAAGGAGTGTTAAGTCATAACCCTGTGTTGTCTAGAAAAAAATTTGGCTATCCACTGAAGGATCCTCCAGCAGGTGAAGAAATAGCTAATACTCTATATTTTCCGGCTGAAGATAACGAGCAGTTGGTTATCCAAGTATCTCAAGCCTGAGGAACAAAGGTTAGGGAGGGTAAGAAAGAATTTGGAAAGGTGGACCCTAAGACTTATCCCTCTTTTGTTGCTTGGATACAAGGTAGGGTTGATACCTTCTTCCTTCCATTTTTAGTAGAGGCTCCACTATATCCAAAAGAAGTACCGGTACAAACCACTGTTTCTCTTGAAGATTATAAGAAATTGGAAGCTCAATTACACGAGGTTCGGGTAGAGAATTCTGAAATGGCTAGCTTGTATCACCGTGCCAATCACGCTAAGCAAGAAGCAGAAGAAAAGCTACAGAGGATGCAGGTTACCTTTGAAGCTAAAGAAAAGGAGTTTGCTGGAAGAGAAGCTCATTTTCAGAGATTGGGTTTAACAGAGTAAAAACGAGAAGCGGAGCTTAAGAAGATTTTGAAGACTCTTAGAGACGCTCGTAAATCCATTACCTGGTTACAGGGCCAAAGAGAACAGGAGCAGAAGAAGTACAAAGAAAAGGAATAGTTCTTTGAGGGGCAGATGACATTCAAGAAAGAAGAAGTAGAACAAGTTCACAAAATACGAAGGGAAAAGACTCAGCAATTGGTACAGAGCTAGCTAGCCTTGGAGGAAGCAATGAAGGAGATTGCAGATCTTAAGCTGAGAGCAAGCGTCAAGAAGAACCAGACAGGGGCGATGCTTGCAGAAGAAGGGCCTGAATCTTCTTTTAGCATAGAGTTTTAGGTTATTGTTGTTTGTATCCAGACAACCTACAGGCTTGTTGTAGGAGTCTTGCTTTATCTTTTTGTTTTTTGTATTTAATGGTAACCCTTTGGGAATTATGTGTATGTCTATGACTCTGGTTGTTGGTAGTTTGTTCATGTTATACAATGATACTTTCCAGTTACCGTTTCTGAACGAGCAAAGTTGTTTGTGCGAAGCCATCAGGGTCTAAATACTCCTCAAAAGAGTTTGAAAAGCCAGTTTCCAAAAATACATTTGGAGTATTTTCTGTCCAAAATACCAGAACCGGGGCATATTAATGCCTGAACGTGGAAACATGAATAGTTACATTGCATGCATATAACATGTTTGTTGTTTTGCACGTAGTTCGTCAATTTTCTAATGCTTATGTCGCTTTCAGGCACTATAGCTCCCAAGAAGATTCAGAGACAGTCAACTGTACACAGATACCCTACAAAGGTGAACAGAGAGAGAGCGATGGATCAGATGCAAGCAAATCTGGCTGACTTGAGGACAAGAATTGACAACTTCATGACCCCCATGGCTGGGATGGGTCAAACTCAAGAGCGTTTGCGCGAAATGGTGGAGAATAATCAAACCAGGAACAATGGGACAACAGATGGAGGTAACCGCAACGGGGCTGGCGTCTGTCATGTTGAAATCCCTGTGGTGCAACCAGTGGTCACTATTATCAATGATGGAGTGAATAAAATGAGATGGATGGGCAGGACGAACAATTCACTTTGCAGGATGAGACGGAAGGCCAAGGAATTGACATGAATAGGAGGTTTGAAGAAATGGTTGAGCAAATTCGCGCCATTCAATCTCAGAGTTCTCTAGGTTTGACATCACTGATCTGGGCTTAGTGCTAGGGGTGAGAATCTCCTACAAGTTCATGGTCCATACTTTTGATAATTACAACAGCACGACTTGCCCGAAAACTCACCTTCGGTCTTTTGTGGGAAGGATTGTTGCGCATACAGATGATGAAAAGTTGTGGATGTATTACTTCCAGGATAGTCTTGTAGGAGCTTCCTTGGAATGGTACATGAAGCTGAACAGGGTCAATATTCAAAGCTGGAAGGATTTAGCTGAGGCGTTTGTGAAACAGTATCGGTATAATTTGGATATGGCTCCAAATCGTACCCAGTTGCAGACAATGTCTCAGAGTGCTAAGGAAGGATTCAAAGAGTACGCCCAGAGGTGGCGTTAGCTTGCTGCTCGAGTGCAACCTCCCATTTTAGAGAATGAAATGGCAGACATGTTTATGGGAACACTACATGGGGTGTTTATTGAGAGACTGGCGTCTTGTTCAGCCACAAAGTTTAATGACATTGTAATAGTTGGAGAAAGGGTATAGGAGAGTTTGTCCAATTCTTCTTTAATAGCAAGAAGGTGAAGTCAAAGTTGAATAGATTGACTGCAGGAGGCATATGGCTTGCGACGGTTTGGACAATTTGGTTGTCAAGGAATGCGATCATATTTAACCAATAAGTATTTAGTTTCGTGGACATACACGGTTTGAACAATTTGGTTGTCAAGGAATACGATCATATTTAACCAATAAGTATTTAGTTTCGTGGATTGTATGTCGGTCATTATTCTTAGATTGTGGAATTGGTTACGTTGTGTTGTAAAGTGACAGATCAATGTAATTTTTCGGTTTGAAATACTCTACCTCTTCGATGTTTTAAGAGGTAGGGGCTTTACGTTTGTTTTCGGGTGGAGTTTATTGAATCATTGCCTATTAAAGGAAAAAAAAAACCATCCATTTTAAAGGAATATGAATCATGTTCTCAAAAACTTATCAACAACCTAATCAAAACACAATTTTGATCACCTTTAAGCAGTAGCAATACCATCATTCATTTTATATATTCATATACTACATTCTTCCCTAAATATACCACCCATGGGTTGACTAAATACCAAGAATTAAAGAAACTAGCAAGACTTTGTACCACCCACTGCATTATCACATATGGTAAATATTAGTATTTGGGACCGCTAGTAGACTGACTAGTAGATATCTACAGGTTCAAATCCAGTAGGGTAGGTCTTATACTTGAGACGCTTCTTCTTCTCGGGAGTTTCGTGCACTTGTGCATTCCTTCCATATGTCTTGAGCTGATAATTTTCGAAAGCCTTAGAAACAGCTTCCACCTTTGTTAATGTCAAAAAATCAGTACATCAGTACATAAAGTGCATATATTCAAACATTTCCGAATTGTGAAAATAGATTTTTTGCCTCTTGTTTTTTTGCCCCTTACCAGTTCAGGCTTCTTACTGTACACTCGCACTATGATGTCTTCGTAAAATGCTGGCAACAAATGACTGATTCGCTCGTTTTGGATGGGAAATTTTTCATTACTCTCGTAGTCCTGACACAATAATATAATGCAATTGAGCCTTCAGCCATGTAAAACTTTATACAATCAGAACACTAAATAATTTTGGGAAGCAACATTTGAACAATTATAAACAGTAGTAACCATACAAGATATATTTGACTAATATGGATTACGGTGACTTGATGATAGTTATTTCAAGGACACAACCTTTTTCAAAATTGGAGTAAAAAATACACAATTTCAAAGGCATTATCAAATTTGGATTCCACAATGACAGGTGGTCAGCAATTGCGATTTGTAATAATATCCTAACTACCTTTTGGCCAAAACAAAGTACTTATTTCTTTCAAAATTTTACCACTTTTGTTTGCTTTGTGCACAATATGGTACTTTATAGTCATGTTCATAATACACTAACTTGCAATATAACTTCTTGAAGATAATTACAATTAGTTACAAAATATAATTGGTATTTATTAACCAAAGTTATTTAAAAAAACAGAAGAGGAAAGAACTGAAAATATAAGTGAAGTCAGTACCTTGAAAAATTTAATTCTGGATCCAGAAATGCATGCAAAAAAGAGAAAGATAGAGTGTCAGCCTACTGTTGGCGGTTAACAAATGATTAGGAACAGTTAAGTTCTTCAGCATGTACCTTTCAAGAGGGTTTTTTGTTCCACGTGTTAAATCAATTTTAACATTGCTCACAACAACATCATCTTCTTTCAAATTGGAGCCATTTGTCTGTTTAGAAAAAATGACATTGAGATAGAATGAGTATCTCAATCTGTTCCCAAAAAAGAAGGTAGGCAAACATGTACATATACAGAATGAAAATGGACAGTTATTACTATAACTTTTTCAACCTGGGAACAAACAATGTCTTGGGGTGTGATGCTTTTGAAGTTGTCCAGTCTTTCTTTTGGAACAGAGAATTCATTGCAGAACTACAAAATAGAGTAAATGGTTGCGCATCAATTTGAAAGCATATGCTATTTATGTATTATAATTACTATCTACATAAAATATTAAATTCTCTCCACCTATCAGAAAGAGTGTCAAAAAAATAAGATTAGGTAAGCACCTATCCAAAAAAACATATTATCAGGTACTGTACTGTACGGCTGTACCTGGTAAAGATCTCTTCTGTGAATGCGCAGAATCAAGTCTCTGGACTCCTTCAACTCTTGCTGGGAAGAAGACTGAATTGTTTTAAGAATAGAGTCATCTAACTGAAATGTAAGAGTGTCAGATCCAAATTGATAAATAAAAATTCTTAACATCAATAGCTTGCAATATATTCAAGACCTTCCAAAAGTAAGATGGTTGATGAATAGAGGATGCAATAGGAAGATATGAATTTGCTTTCACCAATGCATCGATAACCATCAGCTCTATAGCCTGACAAAGGAAATGGCAAAAAATATATTGTGCTTTCTATATGAACACAAATAGAATTTGTTGACATAACAAAGTTTGGTGAAGCAATTCACCTTTACTTTTGCATGTGTATAGACTGTTCGATGCAAATCAGCACGAGTTGCAAATAACTTGTGAATTGTCAGATCTGACCAACATTTCAAACAAGAATAATGTATATAATTTACAGTTTTCTGCACTAACAACGAGAGCAAAGTTTTTAGTAAGCACTAACAATCTTTAGCCCGATAGCAAATTTCATCATCCATAACTTGCATGGTTTCCATCAATCTGAAAAGACAATAAAATTTGAATCAAGTTATAATTAATTACCAACCTTGTATCGAGAAAATAGGCATGGAACAAAGTATGGGATTTAATTCAATAAGAAGCCCATGTTGCTGCAGTGGTGTACAATTGTACTGCCACCTACTGTCAGAACATCCAACCCAACAAAATAAAGCCGCCTAGATAGTAAAAATAAACACCTTTCAGGCTGAAAGTTGCACCCTAGGCCACACGCACGTGAATCACGAACAATGTAATCAAACCTGCACATTCTTGAGTCCATTAAGGTTCTATGTTTAAGAGATTGGATATCAATGAGAAATGTGCATCGGGAGAAAGAGGGTGAAAAGTATCAACTTACTTGTCAACATCAATTCCATTGCGACCATTTGCAACAATATCATATAAGAACTGATTTTCCTTTTATGTAGGAGAAAATTTTGAAGGAAATCAGTATAATAATATTGTTAAAGAGAGTGGTATGGTATGAATAAAATTATCAGAAGAAAATAAAATTTTGCCGACTAAGATGACAGACTCTTTGTGGAGGAGGATGGTCAGAGCTAGAAGTGATCATTTCCTGCAAAAAGAAATGAAATTTATCAAAGCTCCTTGTATACAAACTGAAATGAGGAACTCGGTCACTAGTTCTTATTCTTAAGAAATATCAACATTTAAAATTTTAGGAATGGAATATAGAACAGAAATGAAAGTTGTGGCCAAACTGAAAGATAATCATCAAGAGATATGTCATTGTGATATATCACAGAATTTCGGTTTCAAAAAACACAAAAATCGAAGAAAATTCAATTGATCATTTAAGTCTAACCTTTGCTTTTTTGAGGAGTTGAGGATCCAAATCAATATTGTGGTGATCAACAATGTAGTCTATCATTTTCTCAGACATTTCCTCATGAGACCTGAAAGAATAAATAAGAAGCATCAAAACGATGGATTCTCCATGATGAAATGATTGCAATTTTAGCAAAACTCTAGTCAATTCAAAAAATCACAACACAGTAATCTTTGTTGTGAAGAGTCATGATATTCATATCATATTTTTGTCAACGGAATGTGAAAGAAGAGTAAGCAATACCAATACCAGAATTAAAAAAGAAACAAGTATGATTAAAAGCACAAAATCAACATGTGTTTTTTCATCCAGAACACCAAAATTACCAAGTAGAGCCATTAAGAACCAGGGGAAGGAACCCACGCTCAAAAGTGTGGCTGAAGGGCCCATGACCAACATCATGCAGTAAACCTAGACACAGATGACAAATGATAAAGTAGTGGAATTAGAACAGTTAAAACAAACTAAATTTGGTAAAAGATGGAAGTTACCAGCAAGTTTTACTGCCAATACATCAATTTTTTCAATACCAAGCTCGGGGCCCTGAAAAGGATGGCAAGAGCACATGACTGCTTAGCACAATAACTCACAACTGATAAGGAGTATTTAGATAAGACGATTTAAAAGTCTATACCTGGTATTTTTTAATGAAATCAATAGCTTTGCCAGCAAGCCAATAAACACCCAATGAATGTTCAAAACGAGAATGTACAGCCCCAGGGTAAACCATATGACATAGGCCTGGATCACATAAGTGAGAAGGTTAAGTTCATCTAAAATGAGTTTGAATATGTTGTAAAACTGACAGAATTGCAAATTAACATTCTAAAAAAACACGATAACAATTTAACATTGGAAAGAAAAAAAAGAAGAGAAACCTCCTTGATTGACAATTTTCAACTAGGTAAAAGTAATATCATATATCTATTCCCAATGGTTAAATACTTTATGATTTTCACAAGCACGTAGCTAAGTCAATCTAACTGCAAAAAGCAGTGGAAGGAGGAAAAGTTGATGCTAGCAGATTTGTAATATTAGAAAGAGGCTAAGGGAAGCTAAGAAATTGAATATGAAGCACTCGTAATAAAACATGCTGATTAGACGATAGACAAAAACCAACTTAGTGTTACAAATTAAGAGGTCCTAGACTCATTACAAATCTATAGTAGGAAGCCTGCATTTGCATTGCACGTGGCTGATTACTCTGACCTAGCCACAAGAGTCAAAAGAACTTGAATCTGTGACCTTTGGATTACATGCAATTTTATATGATAAACCTATTCTAATAAACATGCATTGGAAACAGATCCAGTTATTTTTCCAATCCTACATCCCGTTAGTTAGTTTGATTTGTATTCAGAGAGTCCTAATTGTTCACTCACCAAGTTGCTTCAAATCACGAAGCCTGCATAATAAAGTCATGTAAAAGGGAAAAAAATGTCAGTAATTGAAGTATAATTATTGGCCTCTATTTTTTGCATTGAATCTATTTTTTGTAAGGCACACTTGCCTTTGAAATTGTTCTGTGTCAACAAACTTCAAGAAGATCTGCAACAAACAAGAGATTTCCAAGTTCCATCACAGCCAAAACATAGAAAAATAAAACTATTAATGCACTTTGGATCAAAAAAGAGTACTAACTTATAAGATGGTTATAAAACACCACACAATCCAAAGAAAATATATTACAAGTTTTTAACAATTACATTATGTATTTATGTTAAAGAATTTAACAATTACATTATGTTAATGAAGACTCTTCTAATCGTGTTATATATTATAAGGCATTCCCTAAGGACTCTAACTGATTCACGGAGATCAGAATCAATATTTTAATTCCTGATCTGATTCAAGCTGTTGAATGGTGAACCTGCAGTAACTAAGTTAAGTTTTAGTTTTAAACAGTTCATTACTGCGAAAACGGCCGCGACAAAAACCGTATCGAAAGGTGCTGATACTGTTACTCAGACCGCGATGACCGCAATAAATGTCGCGACTGTTATTTAAAACCTATTTAGACCTTTCCTTTTGGTTCAACCTGTTTATGATACGCGGAGTCTTGCACTTACAATGTCCAATTCGGTTTTAATAACATCTATCATTTTAGAAAGTTTATCTATACTAATTTGTCTTCTAATCTCACTCGCTAACGCTAGTAAAATATTTCGCATGAATTGAAATATACAGGTATATCGTCAATAATTGCCGCTTTAATCGGTTTTCAACTAAATTAACTTATTAAGTCCACCAAAACCGTCTATAACAGTTCCACGTTTTTCTATCACTGTTCGTAACGGTAACAAAAAGCAAAAAAGAAACACGAATACGCAGAGTCAAACTCTCACAGAAACTTCTTCAATCTACTATCGATCAACAATATAAAAATCATGCAACGATTTTCTATTTTAATTGTTAAATTGTTAAATCTATACTATACACATATAAGACATTGTAATCGAGAATGGAGAAGGAATAAAACTAGAAAAGTAATATTCGAAGAAAGCTTTAAACGAAGAACCGAGAATCGGAAAAAACGGTTACAGGCTCGAGAAAGATGTTGCCGTGAACGTTATCACGGATGTGCTTGAGGAATTTCCGTTCGGAAAAGACGGAATCGTTCGAGGAAACAGGAACAGCGACGGTAGAATCGGTTGTCATCGAGTGAAGTAGAAAAGCGATGGAGAAAAAATGCAGAGCGAATTTTGCAGTGTGCGTTAGGGTTTGTAGAAGAGAATGAGAAAGGGAGAGAAACAGAAAAGAAGTTGAAAGAGAGAAATGAAAACGTGAAGGAGGAGGAGAGTTGGTTTTTAAACAGTTTCGGACATGGCAAACTTTTTGAAGTGACGGACGTGAAACCGCCAAAATGAAACTATTTCACACACGAGTATTAGGCGCGTGTGTGCACACGCGATTGATATCTAGTTGAGAAATGAAAATGTGTGGCTTTGTTTGGATTACGGTTAGGATGGAAAATGGGGAAACTTTGCTTCAGGCTCAGGTAAGGAATTAAGGGTGTAAAAGTATCTTGTTTGATCTACAGCGATTTGGTGCTTGAAAGTTATTTGAAATTAATCACGTAGGTGTTGCTTTCTGTACACATTTTTGAGATGGTAACCAAATATTTAATTTATGCCTAAACTACGATTTTGATTTTAGTTTGTTTAAATTCCATGTAAGTTATTAAGCAAATTAGGAAAGTATAAGAAATGTAAAATTACTTCTCTAAATCATATCAATGTTGACAAAGCACTGTGTCACTTAATGTGACATATCCTCACTTCTAACCTATTCAAACTAATTAGTACTAATTAATTAAGAGTTATATGCATGAAAATTTTAATCCATATAAAACTCGTGCTTAAAATTCTTTATGATGTGACATCAATTTAAACAAGTTACTATCATTTACTATTTGATAGAGAGCAATTTAATTGACATTAGAAAATTTGAGGAAACTATATTCCACATTCTGCATTCCATAATGGTTAAGACTAAAGATTATCCGGTAGAGGAGAAAATAAACATGAAGTATATGTAACTTTCTATTCTCTTTGAGGTAGGAAATCCTATTTTTAAGAGCACTATCAACCGTACCGATCAATTAAATAATTGAACGTGATCCATGTTGCACTATCCGCATTCAATTTAAATTATTTTCATTATTTAAGAGAAAACATGTCATTCTTATGTATTAAAATTTATTATCGCTCTCACGTCAATTTTTATTCTCTTATTGATTTAAGTGTTTGAATGTTAATCTTGTAGATCGGTCATCTCTTCATCTTACTGAAAACTCAAGTCCATCGTAGTAAGTATTACTTCACCGTTCACCGAACAATTCAGGTTCCACCACAGAACAATAGTGTCGTATATGGGAATCAAATTTTGATTCCCACATATTTCCACCTTCAAATTTCCTTCAATCTAGAGATCATGATCTCCTATCTTAGAAGTTCAGATTTCATTTTCTCGATCTTCTTCTTCAAAATCTAAACCTCCTTTTCCAACAAATATTTCTTCAAATTCGGCAACCATGTTGGCATCCAAGACCGTTTTATTCACCGTTTAACGGCAAATCACCATCAGAGCTGCTAAATATATGCCTCATCTCCCTCAAAGAGAGGATAATTCGATCTTAGTAGCATTTCCTTTTAATTCTTCACACAAGATCCTTCTCCACTAAGATTCGGTCAAAAAGTGTTCCAAACTCTTCTGTTCTTTGGATCGACGCAACAATTTCATCAAGACGAACCTTCACATCCACCTTCACCACTACATGTGATACTTGGACTGGAAACTCTCTCTGACCTTTAGCTATTACATATTAACCTTGACACACATGGAGCAAACAATCTATTGAGTAGTGTTTATAACATGGCAAAGACAAAATTCATAATTCTTGGTAAAGATGCTTTATAGGATTGAAGAGAAACTAAAACATGTCACTCCAATGAACAATCTCGTTCGAGAGGCGCCCTTCCACGATAATCAGGTTGTCATTCTTGAGTTAGTCTCTATTAGAGCAGTAGCACCGCGAGGAGAGACCCTGAGGTCGTCGTCTTGCAGTCGTCACCGAAGACATAAAACTCCTTTCCTTGAACTTGAGGGGGAGTGATAGTCACACGCTTCTAGAGGTCAACCACCCTCAAAGGAGTGAGAAATATGACAAAGACGCCCTAAATTCGGAAAGAAAACATAACCCTTTGTCTGTTTGAATCCTTGATAGCATGATTTTGAGTTAAGTGGAGAAGTCTTTTAAGCTTCAAAGTTATGATGGGACCAAAAACTCAAACAAACATGTCAAGCACATAAACAACTAATTAGGCCATTATCACGCCCTTGAAGTAGTGAAATGCAAGCTTTTTGCACTAACAATGATAAGATACACAATGACATGGTTCAAGACACTCCTAGATGGGAGTATAAATTCTTGGAGTGACATTTGTGAATCGTTCACCGTCCGAAAGCGGCAACCCACAACAATGGCAGTAGCCATGGGGAGACTGATGGCGGGTTAAAATACTGGATATTCGAGAAAGGGTTGAAATATGATTGTATGTTTTGGGAAAAGTTGAGGCTCGAGGAAGCCCGTAGCTTAAAATATTTATTAAGTATGGAACAAACTTACATAAATTTGAAGGAAAAACTCCTAACTGAGGGATAAGGCTGAGGACATGGGAATTTTGAACCTAACTGGGCACAAGAATGGGACAATGATTGTCATAGAGAAAAAGGAGAACGTGACTTCCTATCCAAATTCAACATTTTCACTCCCCTGAATAAGTCAGGGGAGAAAAGCTGGAAGGAGTGTGAAAATAATGAGTTCAAGGAGGTCGTGATTAGGAATCCTTACTCATATAAGGAATCGTCATGAACAGACAAGTCTAAGTATTGTCATTTCCACAAGAGTTACGATCATAATATGAATGATTGCATCCAACTTAAAGATGTAATAAAATGTATGATAAAGAAGGTGTTTTGGATTGGGCCTCTAGAGACTATATTGGGTCGTGGCCCAATATTTCGAGCAGATGCCCATCCACTCGGGAAAACATACTATGAGGTCGAGCAGACTCCTCATAGGTCGAGCATACGCTTCACATGTCGGGCAAGTGAAAGATCCACTATTCCACTTGCCACATCACCCAACTACCCCCTATTATCTCCTGAAAGATAGGGGCAGTTGGACCAAGGACAAGACTACTTGCTAGGTCTACATGCTCCTTACGCGTATCTTGGTAGTTCTTCCTCGGGCCTCGTTAATCCAGCCCAAGAAAGGACCTTGGCCCAGCGTTGGGGGCTCACTATAAATACCCTTTTTCACTAAAGGGTCAGGTAATCTGAAACACTTCTTGCTTACCACTTTTATGTACCACTTACTTACTTTGGCATCGGAGTTCCTTGCAGGTACACCCCCTTTCCACTCACCAACCACCTTTGTTGTTTGCGTTCAACTATTGGAAGGCCCTCCTGATCAGGTAAGATCAGTGGCGCCGTCTGTGGGAATTTAGCTATCCCCTTCTTCCACAACAGAAGATCAAAACTTAAATCTACATATATCCTTCTAGTATGGTCGGAGAACACGCTGACAACCATCATCGTCCCCTCGTAGACTACACAACGGAGGACAATCTGAACAATGAATTTGATCATAGAGATGGGCAACCAGCCACCCCGTCACCTGAACCCAAAGATAACGGAGCTTCGCAGCCTCAGTCTCAAATTCCACCGGTCACTCCATTCCAGCCCATCCCGGTGCCCTTCGAAGGAGATGTCACTATGATTTCTATGGTGAACACCCTCAACCAGGCCAGATCCATGCTCTACCAGCAGCACAAGAGGATCATTACCCTGGAAGCTGACCGACAGGAAGATCACCCCCAGCCAAAACGAAGGACATCGCACGAGAAGCAACGACCAGAAACTACGAAGAAGCAAGGGCGCTCTCCTCCTCAGCGGGGATGACGCTCTCCCGAGCCTAAGAAGAACAAATCCAAGATACGCCATGAGACCAATCGGTCGAGGACCTCTCCCCGACGCGAGCAGAGTCCTGGAAACGATGAGTTTTCCCCGTTAAGAAGTGACGAGGAGGACCCTCATTGCCCGCTTTCACGAGAAATTATGGAGGCACCACTACCCAAATACATGGAGAAACCCCCGAACTTGGCCATCTACGACGGTACCACTGACCCCGGTGATCACGTCGACAACATCAATGCTATGCTCGATTACCGCAACGACATCACAAGGCATCTCAAATACAAACTGTTTTCAACAACTCTCAGGAAAGGAGCCATAGCCTGGTAAAACAGCCTAGCCCCAGAGTCTATCGCATCCTGGAGGGTCATGAAATCCACGTTCACGAGGCATTTCACAACCTCCCTCCGTTATCCCAAAACTGAGGCAACCCTCGAAGCTATAGTGCAGAGGAAGAATGAGACGTTGCGCTCGTACATCAAGCGGTTCAACCAAGAAGCCGTCGAGGTAGACACGACGAAGCACATGAAGAAATACCTCCTTGAGAGAGGACTCTTGCCCGGAAGCGAACTCAGCAGAGCGGTCGGGATAGAGTCTCCCCGCACCCTGGGCGAGCTCTTGCACAAAGCCCAAGCTTACATTAGATATGAAGAAAAATAGGTTGCCCATAATGCTCAGAATAACCGCAAAAACGGTGAGACCGACCACCCCAAGCACGAGGATCCCAACGCTCCCCGCCGCAATGGAGACAAGCGGGGGGAGGAAAAACCCCGTGAGCCCCGTGAAGGTAGGGGACCCGCAGGTCGTTACAGCAAATACACATTGCTAACAGCTCCCCGCGAACGCATCCTCTCCTAGTGCATCAATTCTGAATTCAAACAGGGTAGGGTAAGGTTCCCCAAACCTTCTGCACCCAAGCCTCATACCGATAAATCTAAGTACTGTCGTTTTCACAGAAGTCACGGACACGTGACCGAAGACTGCGTCTATCTGAAGGACGCAATTGAGATCTTGATTCAGGAGGGCCACCTCAAACAGTATACCAATAGGAACGAAACTCCTCGGAACGAGAAGCAAGAAAAGAAGAGAGCTCGTGAGGACACACCACCCGACGCTCCTCATATCAAGTGGCCATGTGCATATCGCGCCCGGAGGACTTCCACCTCCCCGACTCGAGACCAGGGGGACACCTCGTGGCTCTCAGTCCCTAGGAAGGCTTCCCGACAACTCTCGTTATATCAGGAGGTGGGATGAACAATGAAAACGTTGCCCTCTCGGTGAAACGTAAGTTTGATGAACTCCTACTGATCGCACCCGAATAGCTGGCAACACTGACAAAGTACCGGGGAAAGTCCAACCCAATATCTTTCTTCCTAGAAGAGCTTCCAGGCGGCTCCCCTAATTCCAGAATCCCCTTGCTAATAAGGGCCAAGATGGCACGCTTCGACGTTCGACGCATCCTGGTCGACCAAGGCAGTTCGGTGGACATCATGTACGTCTACCTATTCAAGACCCTCAAGCTGGACAAGACCAATTTATCCCCGTATGTCGGATCCAACCTTCAAGGATTTAATGGGGGCACCACAAAACCATGGGGTTATCTCGAGCTCCTCGTCACCTTCGGAGAGCAAGAAACAACTAGAGAAGTCAAAGTCCAATTCCTGGCGATAGAGTGCCCCTCTATTTACAACTGCATCCTCGGCCGCCCAACTCTGGCCGAATTAACTGCAGTCCCCTCCACCGTCCACCTGAAGATGAAGTACTACACCAAGCTAGGTCACGTAGTCACGGTCCACAGTGACATCGAGGCCGCTCGAAGATGTTATGATGTTGCAGTAAAAGGACAGGCCATAATTAACACCAAGAATAACAAGAAACTCAGGGTCGAAGAACAGCCTCCCCCCAGGGAATCAACGCCATCGACCTCGACAGCCGCATCGCTGATAACGACACTGAAGAATAGGAGCCTATCCACGGGCAAGCCCCGACCCATCCATTCTGCCCGGTCCCCGACAGGGAGTTCGAACTCGTTCCCCTGGGCGACAACCCCGACAGACCTGTAAAGATAGGCACGGGGTTGCCCGCTAAAACAAGGGAGCAACTCACAATCTTCCTCAAGGAGAACGCAGGCCTCTTCGCATGGAACGCCGCAAAAATGCTCGGGCTCGACCCTGAGGTCGTCTGTCATCAATTAGCTTTAGAGCAGGTAGTTAAACTCGTAGCACAGCGTAGGCGCAAACAGTCTCCCGAGAAAGCGGAGGCTGCTGAGCGAGCTGTAAAAGACCTCTTAGAGGCAAATTTTATTTCTGAAGCCCAGTACACAACCTGGCTCTCTAATGTAGTCCTCGTTAAGAAAAATAATGGAAATGGTGTATGTGTGTTGACTATACTGATCTCAATCGGGCTTGTCCCAAAGATGTTTTTCCTATGCCTAACATAGATAAACTGGTTGATAACTCTGCAGGCTTCAAACTCTTGTCTTTTATGGATGCATATAGTGGATACAACCAAATCCCTATGTCGGACACATACAAGAGACACATGGCCTTCATGACCCCGACGGGCAATTACTATTACAACGTAATGCCCTTCGGGCTAAAGAACGTTGGGGCCACATAACAACGCATGATGACAAAGGTCTTCCGAGGAGAGATCGGGGACATGCTCGAAGAATACATGGACGACATGATCGTGAAATCACACGAGGAGGTCGACCATGCGCAACACCTTCACAAGGTTTTCGAGCAGGCGAGACAATGCAAAATGAGGTTTAACCCTGAAAAGTGCACATTCGGTGTCCGGGCATGGAAGTTCCGCGGTTTCTATCTCACCGAGTGCGGGATTGAGGCCAACCTCGACAAATGCCGAGCGTTTTTGGAGTTCCCAATGTAACACCCATTTTTCCCAATTAGATAAAATAACAGTTTTATTAAGAAAATAAGAGTTTTTTATCAAAAGTGGAATGCTACTATTTCACTAAAAAAAACAACAATATCATAGTCTTTACAAAAATAACGAACGTACCTAATTCATCATAATTATTTTCATTAAAACAACGGAAAAATCTCATTTATTCATCATACGTCAATTCACCAAATATCCACAATATTCATAATTCTCATGATTTATAATTTCCACAAAATATGATACGTAATTATTACTTAACAAGAATAAATAAAACAACAAAAATCCCCAACTCTCATGTTACGTATCAGAGTGACTCCTAAGACTCAACTAAGCAACTCGTACTCCGAGCATACTCAAGTACCTGAATCATCTGTACTTCCGAAGAAGCACAGACGCAACCAAACAACAAATGGGTGAGAAACAATTCAATATTTTAATGGTGCAAATAACATATTAAAGGGTAATTTCACCTCTATTCATCAATACACCTCATATATCATACAATAAAATCAAATATCTCACATAATTCATCAACACATATCATACATCATTAATTCAATCAATGCAAAGTGACTCCATGACACAATGCAAATGTGGTACCGACTTCAACAAATGTCCATCGATTCGGACCGAATGTATCGCTTACGCTCCTACTGAGTCACGATCATCCCCCACCTCTCGATTCGCAATGAATCCGAATAATCAAATACGTTCCATCCGAGACATGATTATTCCACTAACATGTATGCGTATGCAAGACTCGGTTACACATACATAAACATGAATGAGATCATTCACCACACGATCCCCCGGATCCTAATAACTTATTACACATCCCATCATGTGGGTCACATAAATAAGCAGACAATATTCACACATATTATCAACACAATCCATATTGTTCATCATTAAAAGTCATACAGTTCAACATAAGTACTTATATTCTTACACATTAATTACCGGTTATCACATATTATAAACTCTACATTAATTCCACTCTCAATCATTTTCCATACATTTTTAAATATAACACGATCCTTCCAATCCTCTCTGCTACCAAACCTTACCTCATGGGGTCTACGCAAAGCATACAATCAACAATATTACCAATCAACATGATCCTCATGATCTTTATCGGTTACCAACCATTCCATCACATGGTTTGTACAAAACTTATAATAAATATTCTCATGATTAATACCTTCTAATCAACCTATTAATAAAGTTATATCATCCAAAATAATCATATAAAACGCACACACTAATTATATGTTGTCAGGTCCTATAATCACACATGGATGTTATCCTAAATGCCTTAGACTAATGGTAAGAAAGTGGACCAAGAGAACGAGACGAAACCGGCTTAAAATATCGCGAATTTCCCAAATACAGAGGCCTGACACGGCCCCCCGTGTCCCCTGACATGGCCCGTGTCACACGGCCTGACGAACCATCCTGAAAACATCATTTTCCAAAGTACAGAAGAGTGACACGGCCACCCGTATCGTGTGACATGGCCCGTGTCACACCCTATGATGCCAATCTTCCCAAAAATCCTCCCAATCTTGTTCCCATAGCCTGACACAGCCACTCGTGTCATGTGACATGGCCTGTATCAGGAACCCTACGCCTAAAATCAGCTTTTTCCCAAAAATCACATTTCATTCCCCATCTCATACCAGTTCAGATTCTATTGATTATATCTCACTTTTATCACTCAAAAACAGTCCCATATCATTCTTATACTGATTTTAAGACCTTTAACACCACATATCTTTCCAACCTAATATTACTAATCAAATTAGGGATTTTAAGTTTCTCTTCCTCTTCTCAATTCACATCATCAACAACAAGGTTCATACAACAGTATTCATATTAATCATATCATACAATTCAAACAACGATTATTCCAAATACAACAATCAATCATGCAATTCCATATTCATACCACAAATTCATCAAATTATATCAAATCACAGAATCCCTAGGAGAGTAAGGACCTCTCAACTACCCTTCCATGTTAGATCACCAATATAGAACCCTTTCTCCCCCCTTACCGTGAATTCGATGAATTCCTTGAAAAGTCTTGATCTTGGGGCTCTACGATCCTTGATCTCCCTTCTCTTCTCCCTTTTCCCCAGAGCCAACTATTTTCTCGTCAAAAGCACGATTTGAGAAAAATGTATCGCTCTTCTCTTTTCATAATCATAACACAATTACCATCTTGCCCCTTAGACCTCCAATTATTATTATTTTATTCATTTAATAATAATATTCTAACAATAATACCACCTCATTATCATATTATTATTTAAATAAAATAATTTCTCTACTTATTATTCCAAATACACCACCATACTCCCAATATTCATTTTATAAAATAATTTATAAAATCGGGGTGTTACAACTTTCCCCCGCTTATTTTATTTTTGTCCTCGAAAATATACTCAATGGAATTACTTAGATATACTCTCGCACCTGACTAATCACTTCCTTTCCAAAACCAGCAACTCTGCAAATAGCCCAAAACAACAACACCGTGCCAGGACAACTACCACAACAACAAACACCACCATCATCAATTTACAACATGCAGGTACACACCTGAAAGAGAACACAATGAAAGTCGTTACCATCACCATAGGTAACACTCTCCTAATTCCCCATCATAGAAATTAGTCACCCGCACTCGTACCATCATCGTAGGTAACGAGACGACAACCAGGACAAAACCAAAATTTCACAATATACATCGTCTAACCATAACAACACTGTTAACGGACTAACCTTACGACTTTCTCCACCGAAACAACATAATCATAATCCATCAATGAAGTACATACATCACATATATTAATGTCCCTACATATCCCGCAATCCTAGATATGTAGGTAACATATTACCATTACTCATCCATTTTGGGACGTCCAATAACCTCAATATCTTATCAAGTCTTATCGCTCAATATCTTGAGCCCTTACTAACCATCTACGTATAAACAATTACACCACTTCACCCTTCTGTTACGCACTCTGATTACTCGTAACTATCTATTCCATTAAATTCACATCTAATTTTAACTCCTTCTAACCTTCACCATAATTATAATAAGCCCCTTAACATACTTCAATATTCAGCCGCAAGTATCTTGATTTCTAACTCAATTCCAACTTCTTAACCATAAATGCAAACATAGGAAAATTATTGACTCCTTACTTTAAACATTTCGACCATCTTAGTCGTCTTATACTCCACTCTTCCCGATCAAATCAGAACTGCATGCTCCTGTGATTACCAAGCACTTTAATCTCCAATCATAGCAATAATATTATCGGATACTCAACCCAATTTCACTCTCATCCACTTCCAATCCATGGTTAAGATAAATACTTCCATAATTTACCTCTCATAGTATAATACCAACTACAACTTTACGATCAGGTACTAACAACCAATCAACTTATCACAATCATTATCCAACATTATATTCACAGTTTGTCAAAATAAAACAAAATTAGTCTGTAACCACAACTAACTCTTACTCCGACTCTCCAGCACTCTACCTCAAAACAACCCTTCTCAACGAATAACTTATCTATCGTAAGTTATCCTAAGCAACAAAATTAACTTGGAAAACTTTTCATAAACCTCAATAGCAACCAACTAAGTCCAAGTACATTCTAATCTCCTATAACTCACTCGTTTCCATCATGGTAGATCCACATCTACTTCTGACGAACTCATATCCATACCTTCCTCTGAACCACACAATCAAACACTTATACACTTGTTCATAAAAATAATTATTGATAGCTTAGTGTATAACTGTATCTTTTCCAACTCTTATATTTCAATTTCCAACATTCTACAAATCCTTATTCTACTTTCATCATAAATCCTAACCTCTTCCAAAAAGTTACCATCTCGAAATTATCCAAACAAATATAGAAGGCACAATTCATACTCCATACTTACATTAATACATACCAGTCATTGTAAACACCCCAAATTTGCCCTCTCACTTTCTCATTCCTTGGCTTATGATCACACATATTGCATAGCATATCATTACATCTCACATTGCATAATTATCCTTTAGCAACTCCCTGCATAGCTGCATAACTAGGGTTTGTGATCAGGTGGACCCAAGACGTGATTTGAGCAATCTCAGAGGCCTTGAAGCATTCTAGGAGGGTCTTTGAGTGTTCTATGGTTGTTTTATACCCCCAAGGTTTCTTTGAAGTCAATAAATCACAAGGGATTGCAGAGCTATCCAGGCAAGCTTGAAGCTCCTACACAGATGACTTGAAAATTAGGGTTTTGGGTTTGAGGCCCTTACACCCAAAAATTTTGGTCATTCTTGATTCTGTTGGTCTTTATATGATATAGGGAGCTTGTGTATGAAGTTTGATGCAAAAATTCACTGAGGAAGTCATCTAATCAAGCTGTAACTTGTTGTGCAAGAAAAGTCAGGATTAGGGCATCTGAGGCCTCAACCAAGGGTTCCAAAGGTTCATTTCCATCATTTTTAAATCATATGACCTTTATTTGGTCTTAGGAGAGGTTGGATGATCACAAGATTGAAGAATTTTGAGCCAAGTCAAAAGTTGCCAAAAATGGACATTACTTGAAATGCAAACTTTCCATTTTGGGAAAGATTTTCAACCTTTCTTTCTTGATCAAAAATGCTTCAATTGAAATTTTGTTAAACATGAAATTTGTAGATTGGATCTTCCCATTTTCAAAAATTACAATAACTCATCTTGATTCATCCTAGAACTCAAGATATGGCAAGTCAAAGTTGGGAAAAATCTTGTAATTTTCAAGTTTAGGTCAAAGAGGGAAATATGCAAAATTGAATTACAGGCCTCTAGGTGACTTCTAATCCACTCAAATGCATCATGGCATGATCAAAAAACATCTCAAGATCAGATTTGGGCTTTGAACCAAGGGATTTCATGACTTGTTTCTCAAGAAATCACAAAGTTGCAAAATTGCAAAACCTATGAAACTCATGATCCGAGCCTCACAACTCATAACAATTAATCCTAGGGCTCTCCTTGAAGCCAGCTGAAGCAGTTCAAGCCCTTAAATCAGCTCTACCATGGCCCATACCTCAAGTACACAAAATTTGACTTTTTTTGCCAAATGAACCATACCAATCACACAGTGCATAGCAACTCTTCTGACCTATCTCAATTTTCTATACAATTCCTAAGGATCATAAAAGACATCACATAAGAGCTCAGAACCACCCATGCTCAGTTTGCACAAAAATCCTTCAAAACTTCCTCTATTCGATTCTCCTAATCCAGCCATCAAAATTCACAAATTCCTTCACCAATCAACCACATGTCACTCATAGAACAAGAATCAACCACTGAAATGACCTGAAACATCACATATCAAAACCTCCATTTCTGCTACATCAGAACTGGACATCCCAAACCAACCATTTTCAAAGCATTCCATTAGCCTCAGGAGGTTCAAAGGAAGCCATTTGCACAAGAGGGAGGCTTTGAAAGCTCATATCTGCAGGTCACCAACTCAGGTATACTCAAGAACTTGTTGTCTCAAAGCTTCAATTTCTTGTCATAAAATGAAAATACATGCTCTAGGGATCACATAGATGTCTTCAGAATTGAAAATGATGAAGAAATGAGTATGTTATGTGTTTCTAAAATTTTGCTCGTGTTTTTAATTTGCTTCGATTCAGCTTGTTCATGTGTTATAAATCATGTTTGATGGTTGATTTGAGTTCCTTGGAGTATGAGGATTGATTATGGGTTGGTTAGAGGGTTTGTAGTGGCCTAGGGAAGAAGATTGGTGTTTGGTCTCGCCGGAGAAGATGACTGGAGCACTATTCCGGTCATCTGAGGGTGATTAGGGTTATGTGAGATTAGGGGTTCCAGATTGATTATGGACCATTGGATAATTTTTAGATTAAGAGATGGACGCTCCAGATGCACCATTATCCCTAATTTGGATTAATTAAAATAAACTATAATTAATTTCCTCAGATTAAATGTGGACCATGATCAGTGCATTTTAATGCACATTCTACCATGTTTGCACTTAAGCATTTCTTTGGTTTTCTTTGTTTATTTTTATATTTTAATTACTTTTTCTATTTTATTTTATTTTTGGATTAATTTTATTTTCGTACTTAATTTTCAGCTTTAACAGCTTTTACGGAAACGATCATAATTGGAGTTCCAGGAATCTAATTGAGGCGTTCTACTAGTCGATGGAAAGCTAAGAGAGAGAGAGAGAGAGAGAGCTACAACTTTCGTGTTGGAGTCGAAGTCAAATTCTGAGTCATATTTTCCAGGATTTCGTTTGAAGTTGTTGCATTAGTTTTATTTAGTTTCGGGTCATTTAGAATTGGGCATGAGTTATGTATTTGACCCAGTTGGGTTGTAAACGGGTCATTTAGGTTTTTCTATTTAACCTAGCAGCCGCATCTGCTCTTTAATACACTTTTTACGATTTTATTTTATTTTTCTTACGCTTGAAAGAACCGGAATGAAGAACTAATTCCAAGGCAAAATCCTGCTGATTACAGGTTCCATCATACTTTGAGGTTATAATAATTTTCAATCCAAATTCTATTCCTTTCAATATTATGATATGTGATCATTGTTTGCTTAATTTGATTATCATATATTAGTGTTGATTTAATTTGATTGTTGTATGATCCTTGACCGTAGTCACGTTAGCGTTTGCTTAATTCGTTATCGTGTTTGATTAAACCGTGTTTGCTTAATTCACAAGAGCTTAAATTCGTTTGCTTAATTCAGATAATAGGAAAATACATCACATAAAACCAGTTGCGCTTGTCAATGAATTTTATAATCAAATAGGAATAGATAATCCACTTAGAAGGTTGAAATTATAATAACCAATGATAAGTTGGAACCCAAATCAGTATGATTAGCCGTTTTAGCTTATTTGGTAATCACTTTTTATTTTAATTGCTTTTTCTTCAAATTAAAATCTAAACCCCCATTAATTGTTACTATCGTTAGTTAATAAGATCAAGAATCCTTGTGAGACGATACTCGAGTTGTCGTTACCGTAACTATATTTTTAAATCACTCGTTTTTGATCCGTACGCGACACGCGGATCAAATTGGCGCCGTTGCTAGGGATTCTTGTTGTTATTAACCGATTTTATAGTCATAGGTATAGTTTTCTATCCAGTTTTTTTCTTTTCTTTTTTGTTGTGTTTGTTGATTTTCAGGGTTGCAATACCGGTTGCAGTATAGTGATAAGTTTTCCAGCCTTTCAGGTAAGTTGGAAGCTACTATTTCGATTTGCTCCGATTTTTTTCCAGAAAATCAGAAATAAATCGAAGAACAATACTCTTTTAGAATAGAATTCTAAAAGATTTTAACCCTCAAAATCGCAAATTTTGCGTTTTTCTATTTTATTTGATTTATTTTCCATTTTCATATATTAAAAAAAATCTATAAAAAAAATTATGCGAGCTTTATTTGATTTAATTTTATTTTTAGCGTTATTTTTATATTTTTTAGATTTTATTTTAATCGCTTTTTGTTTTTTCCATTCTTTTTAAATCTGCAGTGATTTTATTTGATTCTGTGTTGAAATTTATAATCATATCATGGCTTATCAAAGAACTTTGAGAGAACTTGTTGCACTTGTAAATTATAATGTTTTATGTATTGAATATCCTGTTGTTGATGCACCTTTTGAATTGAATTTTGGTTTAACACACTTGTTGCCAAGTTTTAATGGTTTTACAGGTGAGGATCCACATAAGCATATGAATGAATTTCAGGTGGTGTGATCTGCACCTTCTGAACCTTCACTAGAGGACATTATCAACCAAATGGCTACAAATAATATCAAGTTTCAACAACAAATAGATTCTAATTTTCAGACTTTGCAAATACAACTTGATCAAATTACCACTTCGATGAATGCTATGCAGTAAGCTCAAGGATCAAACTAACAGCCTTTGGAAGGACATTCTATTTTTCAAATAGAGTTGCCTTCTGAAATTGTTGATGATGCTTGTATTAATTCGTTTGCAGCTGATTTTCCATCATTGTCTGATTTTGATGATGTTTACTCTTGTGATGTTTGTACTGACACTAAAATTTGCTATGTTTGTGCTGAATTAAAGGTTGTCTTGAAAGATGATATTCTTACTGCAGATGAGGTTGAAAATGAAGTTGTTCATGTCAATGAAGCTCTCGACACCCCGAATTCCCGGAACAAACCATCCATTGAGAAATCACCCTCTTTAGAGCTGAAGCCACTTCCTAATAATTTATTTGAATTTGTGCAGGAAGAGAAATCATTACAGGAACATAAGAAGGGAATTGGATGGAATTTGGTTGACACTTGTAATATTAGCCAATCCATGAGCATGCATAGGATCTCAATTGAAGATGGAACAAAAATAGTGAAGCAGCCCCTTAATCCTTTGATTCTTGAAGTTGTAGAAAAAGAGATCACTATCACCTGCACATTCAACACTTTTACTTATCGAAGATTCTTCTTTGATCTTGGAATAAAAGGCGAAGGCGCTAATAAAAACTCCAAGATTAATGGATACTACCCAAATTTATTCTATGAGATCCCCACTTTGGAAGAAGAAACTGTAGAAGAGCTCTCTTTAGGAAATGCTGCTTATGTGATCACTTATCCACCTTGACTACTCGGGTGTGTTCTTTCCTTTATCTCCCTCTTATTTTATATTTATGTCCTTTCATTGAGGATAATGCTTGTTTTAAGTGCGGGGGAGGGAATAATTTATTTTCTTTGTTTTTGTTTTGTTTTTGTTTGTTTTGTTTTAGAAACACCAGACTTTTTTTTGAAAGTTTTAGGCTATAGATTGTTTTGAGGTTAGTTGTGGAGACTTGGGAAAAGTTCACAAGACCGGTATCGTTTTAACACCTTAAGTCTCCTGAATATGGAAATCATTTTGAATACTTGTTATGCCATAGCCTTGAGTTCTCATCCTTTAATATCTCTTAAGTAGTTTATCTAGCAGTCAGCACCATCTAGAAATCAAACACTAAGTAATTAAGTTGATGCAAATAAGTGAATGACGATTAAAATAACATCATTTTTCTATTAAAAAAATATCATCGTGCTCATTTCATCAACATCATATTTTCTCACCACTCAACCTAAAACACCCATTTCATATTTGTGTGCCATTGCATTTCATATTTGTGTGCTATTGTTAGGAACAAACCCATTAGAGAGAGGAAAACTCCAGTCCTACTAAATTATTATTATTATTATTATTATTATTAAGGGGTACCTTTAGCATTTTATTTTAATTGTTTTCTTTTATTTTGGTTAAGTGGCCCATGGCCCAATTTAGTGTTTGCTAAGCCCTACCTATTTATATTTGGGTGTATATTGTTATTGAAATTAATGAAAATTCTGAAAAGTTATATTTATTGTGTTCCTTTTCTTATGCAACAATAGATCTAAATTGGTAACCTTAGTGTAGAACCCTAACAATTGGTACTTTTATTGATTTTATTCAATGGCTCCCCCCAAACCACCTAATCCTTCCTCACGAGAAATCATAGAGGAGGTTGTCCACACATCACAACTCTTGCTTAACAATGCAATGGCTGCCAACAACCAGCATCTAGATGAGAGGTTTGATAGAGTTGCTGCAGATTTAGAAAGTCAATTTGAGAAGCTTCACACCAGATTTAATGTTGAAAAACAATTGGAGATTCAAGGTTTGAAGCAGTTATGGCTGCCATTAGCAAAATCACAATACAAAAAGACAAACAACCTACATCTACTACCACGGCAGCAAGTTCCATGGCAGCAAGCTCATCAGGTATATCCCTCTCTCCTACCCCTACACATGCTGTCATCACACCCAACAATACACTACTTAGAACCCCCAATATTTTACCCCAAACCCACCCTACCCCAACAGCCACACATATCCCACGAACCACCATGGTTCAGTCACAACCCTACCTTCAACATCACTTTTCCCCACATACAGACTTTGCCACAACCCCAAATTATAACACTCATTTTTACCCACAAAACCCATACCCACAACTTTCCCATATTCCACCTTTACCCCTTATGAGAACCCTTAAACTTGACCTTCCCATGTTTGATGGTACAAACCCTCTTGAATGGTTATTTCAAGTTGAGCAATAATTTGGTTTTTATAATATGTCTCATGAAAATCAATTGTCTTTGATTTCATTTTACATGAAAGATGATGCTTTGAGTTGGTTTAAATGGATGCATCAAAGTTTATTATTATCTGATTGGGTTACTTTTACCAAGGACTTGACATTGCATTTTGGTCCCACTTCTTTTGAAAATCATCAAGCTGAACTATTCAAGCTGAAACAACATGGTTCAGTTGTGGAATATCAAACCAAGTTTGAAAAATTAGGCACTCAAGTTGTTGGTTTACCACAAGATGAAATTTTAAATTGTTTTATTTTAGGGTTGTCAATTGAAGTTCGTAATGAAATACCATTCATAAACCTACCTCATTCTCACAAGCTATTGGCCTTGCCAAATTGATTGAATCCAAAATCAAAGATTCTAAACCTAAATTTTCAAGACCAACCCTTAACTTTTACCAAAAAACAACAATACAATGATCAACAACCAAGTGTCCAAAAGTCCCAATTCCCCAAACTCAATTCCAAACCTCAAAAAACCTCAATCCACCAAATTCCTCCAAAATACCCAATTAGACGTTTATCAAAATCCCAACTTCAAGAAAGAAGAGCTCAAGGTTTATGTTTTAATTGTGATGAGAAATTCATCATGGGCCATAAGTGTTCCACTTCTAGATTTCTTATTCTTTTAGCTGAAGATGAAAATGTGGAAGATCCTAATTTGATCCAAGAAAACATGGAAAATGGCATTGTGGAACAAGATATTAATGATACCTACTTTCAACTTTAGACCCAAACACTAATAGGCCAATTCTCTCCACAAAGACTTAAGTTCAGAGGTTCAATTAGAGGGTTAATCGTTATGGTTCTGGTTGATACGGGCAGCACCCACAATATTCTCCAACCACGAATTTCTCACCATTTTAACCTCAAAACCACCCCTATTCCACAATTCTCAATCATGGTAGGAAATGGATCTCATTTACAATATGAATGCATTTGTAATAATGTTCTAATTGTCTTACAAAAAACAATTGTTTCAACTTCCTTTTTACTTACTACCTATTGAAGGTGATGATGTAGTCTTGGGCATGGCTTGGTTACGCACCTTGGAAAAAATTTAGGCTGATTTCTCAATTCCCTCAATCACTTTTACCCATCTCACCGAATCTATCACTTTAAAAGGTGATCCCTCATCTCATCCAACCCACACCACTTTTCACCAACTCTGTCACCTTATCCACACAAACTTTGTTTCTTCTTTCCATTTACTCACTTTTCAACCCATTTAACCCTACCCAATTTTGAACCAACCTTTATCCCAAACCCTTGAACCCTTACCAACGAATCTGCATCCAAAAATTCATAAATTACTCCAAAACTATCCAACAATCTTTTAACAACACCCAATCCTGCCTCCTAAATGACCTCATGACCACCATATTCCTCTTGAACCAAACATTATTCCTATGAAAGTTAAACCATATTGTTATCCTCATTCACAAAAGGAAGTTATGACCTCGATTATTCAAGATATGTTGAAACTGGGTATTATTGTACCTAGTCACAACGTATTCTCCTCACCAATTTTACTTGTTACAAAGAAAGATGGAACATGGAGATTTTGTATGATTATCTTGCCTGAAATACAACTACTGTAAAAGATAGATTCCCAATTTCTACCATTGATAAACTTCTAGATGAATTAGGTTCTGCCAGATTTTTACCAAGTTAGACATACACTTTGGTTACCATCAGATCCGAGTTGCAACAAAAGATACACATAAGATAGCTTTTTGGACTTTTGATGGGAATTACGAATTTCTCGTTATGCCCTTCGGACTCACTAACGCTCCTTCTACTTTCCAATCTGCTATGAATGATTTGTTGCGACCTCGCTTAAGAAACTTTGCTCTTGTTTTTTTTTATGACATTCTAATTTATAACACAAATTTTACTGATCATTTTGCTCATTTGCAGCTTATTTTTGAGTTGTTAAGTTCCAATTATTTTATGGTGAAATTATCCAAGTGTGATTTTACAGTGAATGAAGTTCATTATCTAGTTCATGTAATTTCAGTAGGTGGTGTTGCATCTGATCTGGATAAAGTCAAAGCCATTTTGGATTAGCCTCAACCATGCTCACTCACGGCACTCCGTGGATTTCTGGGTCTCACTAGTTTTTATCGTCGATTTGTTCATAATTATGACACTCTCGCCGCTCCTCTCACCGATTTGTTATGTTCCACTAAATTCAGATGGAGTATAGAGGCGGTTTACAGAATTACAAAAGAAAATAACCGATATGTCGGTACTGGCTTTGCCAGATTTTGTAAAATAATTCATTTTAGAAACAGATGCTTCAGGTGTTGCTGTTGGTGCAGTGTTGTCCCAAGAAGGTCATCCAATTGCTTTCTTTAGTAAGATGATGTGCCCCAGAATGTAATCTTCTTTTGTTTATGCTCTTGAGATGTTTGTTGTTACAGAAGCGGTAAAAAATGGCGTCAATACCTCATTGGTCAACAATTTCATATATATGCAGACCAATAGAGCCTACGCAATCTATTGCTTCAGAAAATACAAACTCCAAAACAACAGAAATAGGCATCAAAATTACAAGGTTTTAATTTTGAGATATTTTACAAACCTGGCAAATCCAATTTGGTTGCTGATGCTTTGAGTCGAAAGTATCATTCTGAGGATTCTTTACTACTGACCTTATCTTCTGCCATTCCAAATTTCTTAGCCACCCTTCATGTGTTTTATGCTCATGATAAAGAAGGTCAAACATTAGTCTCTAACATCTTGAAGAATCAGAATGACAAGGAACTTTACAAGTTTTCTCAAGGGTTGTTGTATTACAGAGACAGATTATTCATACCTGATGTGGAAGGACTCCGTCAAAACATTTACAAGAGTTCCACTGCACACCCATATATGGCCATTCTGGTATACGGGCTACTTTGGCCTGGATAACAACCTTTTTTTTCTTGGCCATGGTTAACTGTGGCTATTAAACACTTCATCAAATTTTGTCATCCATGCCAGCAAAATAAGTATTAAACACAGAAAAAAGTGTTACTTCAACCTCTTCTTATTCTGAATCAAGTGTGGGAAGAACTCATTATGGAATTCATTACACACTTACCCAGTTCTTTTGGCCACACAGTCATCTGGGTTGTGTGTGACAGAATCTCAAAGTATGCACACTTTATAGCTCTACCCACAAAGTTCACCGCACAAGATCTGGCTTCCAGATTCTATGTCGAAATCTCAAGTCTACATGGGATCCCTATGTCCATCATTTCGGATAGAGATTTGTTGTTCCTTAGCATTTTCTGGAAGAAAATTTTCAAAGTCTAGGGTACAACATTAAAATATAGCACATCATATCATTCAGAACATATGGTGAAACTGAAGTTCTAAATAGATCAGTGGAAAATTGCCTTCGATGTTTTGCTAGTGAGAACCCAAAATAGTGGTATAAGTTCTTACACCTTGTTAAGCTATGGTACAATACATCCTTCCATACAGCAATACAAATGACACCTTTTCATGCTCTGTACGGACGAGATCCTCCCAAAATACAAGATTTTTTCAAGCACCCAACCTCTAGCGACCCAGTAGATTCATCTCTGCAGCAACACCAGGAAATCTTAGCCCAATTAAAGACAAATTTGCAGAAAAGTAGAAAAGAAATGGAGAAACAAGCGAACAAAAAAAGGACTGACTTTACCTTCACACAGGTTGACCTTGTACTTTTGAAACTCCAACCATATCGCCAAACCATTGTCAGCAAATGAATTTCACAAAAGTTAGCCAAACGT
Source organism: Lathyrus aphaca (assembly GCA_963966055.1). Lineage (NCBI taxonomy): Eukaryota > Viridiplantae > Streptophyta > Magnoliopsida > Fabales > Fabaceae > Lathyrus > Lathyrus aphaca. The sequence continues at coordinate 342,657,135 of OZ014523.1, read as the reverse complement.
TTTTTTGGTCTATTTAAAATAATCAAACGAATGGGAGAAGTAGCTTACATGTTGGATCTTCCTTTTTCTTCTTGTATCCGTCTAGTGGTTCATGTGTCTTTGTTGCGCCCTTATTTCGGATCAGATCCACCGCTTGAAGTTCGTCCTCTTCCATCCCAACATCCCTTAGAGATTTTTAAAGACAATGTCCAAGGGACTCCTCTTGTTGTGGTTGGGTCAGATGTTCTACTAGAACTAAGGTTGGTGGACGATAACAATTTGCAGAAAGGTGAGTACTCTACACAAAATATGACCCATCAATCTTTTAAGGGTGATAAAAGTAGGAAACAAATTGTCTAACTTACAAAAGGACAAGTTGAGTTTTGTTATACCTTTGAAGTTGGTCGAACAAGATACTAGAAAAAAAGTACTGCTCAGCAAAAACCATTACAATCTGAAGACTCTGCTTTTATAGAACATTCTACACATTCATAGCCAACTATACAAAAACACCCCATTTCACTTGCCAATGGCTCTCATAAGCTTCATTTGGCCACGTCTTCATTTCCGAAAAATATTCAAAATGTTGCATTTAACCCATGTTCCTTGAAGCGTGTTTCAGATTCTCACATCATTCAAGATGATGTAAGTCAGCGGCACAAGGCTCAAGACTATCACCCATGTGAGTTTGGCCCATATGACACTCCATAAGATTTTGCAGATTTTCCTCTCCATAAGCCAACATGTGTTATTAATGAATTTTCCCATCCTTGTCAGCCTTTACCTACTTCCAAGATTCCACCTTCTTCCTACCCGTGTGACCATGTTTCTCTCCCCACTACTTTTTCCCATAAAACTACCTCACCTTCTATTATAACTTTTCCCAACCTACATAATACCACGTCCCAACTCCCTTAACAACAAACTAGTTTGGGGTGTAATGGACATGCGTCTGGTCCATAATCCACCTCTTCCAACCCGTCACTTTCCCACACCTGGCCCAATTTCACACACCTCCAGCCCATATCCTTCTTTGGTCCAAGACACTTCCACTATGAACCTTGAAGACAAGGTTCTCATTGACCCAATGAGTATTGTTAGGAACAGACCCATTAGAGAGAGGAAAACTTCAGTCCTACTAAAGGATTATTATTAAGGGGTACCTTTAGTATTTTATTTTGATTGTCTTCTTTTATTTTGGTTTAGTGGCCCATGACCCAATTTAGTGTTTGCTAAACCCTAGCTATTTATAGTTGGGTGTATCTTGTTATTGAAATTAATTAAAATTTTGAAAAGTTATCATTATTGTGTTCCTTTTCTTATGCAACGGTAGATCTAAATTGGTAACCTTAGTGTAGAACCCTAACAACCATTGTTGAATGAACTGACATTTGTTATTCTTCCCAATACTACAGACGAACGGGCCTTTGATGTTTTCCCATTCAATCGCTCATCAAACATAACACCACCATAAATCTGCATTCGAGGGCGAGATTGAGAAAAAGAGTTTGCTTGTGTGAAAACACATTTGCTAAGGTAAATACGGATTTTTTTATATGTTTGAAATTAGTTATTAAGATTTATTGATTTCAAATAAAGTACAATTGGAAGTGTTAATTTTGGATTTTTTTAAACCCTAAACCCCAAAGTATAATTTATAACATATGCAGAAAATATAAGGATATAAATAGGGTGTGACATCTCTCTAGCATTCGCAAATCATATCATAAGTGGAAAACAACTTCATTCATGACATAAAGTATTCAAAATAAGGTATTCCCAACTCAGTGTTACACTATCAGAGCGACGCAATGGAAACCTAAGAAACTGATAAGGTACAACAAACAAAATAAGAAATAAAGTAGCGAGTAGGCCAACTATGCCAAACTCCAGAATAAGTAACATCTAATGCTCATTAATCTCTACCTGAGAACCTGTATAACAAACATATAAAACCACATGGAAACAAAAAGCGTGAGAATACATTCCATATATAAACGGTGCACAAAATAATAAGGACAGTATAATCATCATAATTAATTAGTCACAATCACGAAATAAAATGACATCAAACAATTAATTAGCAAATGCAATTAGGTATGCAATGTTAATATACTCTCCTCTCATGCATGTGGTACCAATATCTAGGATATTAAGAGGTATGTTTCTGAGGTATCCAACTCATCACTGGATCGAAGTCCTACTCTTCATTGAACCGAAGTCTTATTCGTCACTGAACCGAAGTCTTACTCAACACTAGACCGAAGTCCTACCAAGCTTCAATATACATGATGCATGAATTCTACAAGAAATATGAAATTCCCATCCAAACCTCCAACTTCTATACTTGTCACCAGTACCATTCGAATATAAAATACAACATCAACAATTATTTCCATTTTATAGCCACATCATTGGTTCCATCGAACCTTATTATCTCAACATCAACAATTATTCACATCAACACATCAACATTGGTTCGCCTTAAACCTAAACATATTAACTAATCAACATATCAACACATAAAAACATAATGAATTTATTTCATTAAGAAATATTTTTGTCTTATCTTTCCAACGCTCCTGACTACGTCTCAATCGAGTTACAGAACTCAAGTTATGCCCTTTTTAGTTTCACTTAAAAAATTCTCCGCGTGAGACTATAATAATCGATTACCAACCCCAAAATAGTCTAAAATAATAATTTTTATGATGGTAATCAATTACCACATCACTCATGATGAAAATACCCAATTTATTCAACTTTACACGAAAATTTCACTCTAAAATCTAATGTCTTCACCTTAAACCTATCACAATCCAATTTTGAACATGAATGATCATACCTAATCATATATATACAATATTCAACTTATAAGTCTACAATTATCAATGTCATTAATCATCAATTAATCATTAAATCATCATCATATTTATCAAAACATCACATACATTCATGAACATTAAAAATCTGAATTAAGCATATTGATTCATAGAATTTGCATCATTAATAGGGTATAACTCACAATTATAAATTAGAAATCCATAAAGGTTTTGTAAAAACCATCTCAAGGTTAAATTTCACATCAATGAAAGAAAAAGGAAATGAAGAAAAGAAAAAGGAAAAAGATAAGGGGTTAAGAAATCCCTGTTATCCCCCATACTTAGACACTAATATATCAAATAATCCCCTACCTCAATTATGCAGAAAAGCTTGAAACTTTTAAGACTTTGGGTATGAAGGATATTCTCTTTCACTCTCTATGCTAGGGTTTTCTCTCTTCTCTTCTACTCCTTATTCCACCCAAATATCTATGTATTCCCATTTTTCCCTTCTGTTTAAATAAAAAGCTAACTTATTTTATTTTAATAATTTCTGATCATTAACTCAATTCTCCCTAACTACACTCAAAGTGAACATAAAGTTGATGGCTCAATTAAGAGATGCAAAGTGAGATTAGTTCCAAAAAGATATAATCAAATTGAAGATTTGGATTTTGATCTTACCTGATCGGAAAGGCCTTTCAGGGGTCGAGCAGGAACAAAGTGAGGTGGGAGAGGAAAAGGGGGTGTACCTGCAATACACTCTGAAGCTTAAGTGAGATTGGGTACAGAATAATGGTAAAGAGAGAATGAAATCAGAATACCTGACCCTTTAGTGAAAAATGGTATTTATAGTGAGCCCTCAGCGTTGGGCCAATGTCCTACCTTGGGTTGGATTAGCTAGGCCCAAATGAGAACTGCCAAGATACGCGTTAGGAACGTGTAAGACCTGGCACGTGGTCTTATCCCTGGTTTAACTGCCTATATCTTTCAGAAGATAAAAAGGGGGACAGTTGGGTGACGTGGCGCGCGAGGGGAAGACGTGGTCTCCCAGGCGCCTATGTAATAGGTCGAGGTGGTTACCCGACCTCTTCGTGGGATGCTCGTGGCATTTACTTATGCCCGACTATTATATGCATTTTCCCGACGTGACTGGGCCTTGATCTTAAGGGGATTTAGGCCTGAGCCCAACTATGTCTTGGAGGCCCAGTCAAGAACAGGAGCCCCCCAAGTCGAGCCTCTGGGACGGAGCGATGAATTGAGAAAAAGTTAAGTCAAGCACTACTGCTATGTCGGGGATAATCGTGTGTCATGTAAGTAGTTGGGATCGAACATTCTCGCAAAAGGATTTGATCTGTCGAGTTGGGGAGTCGTTCGAGGAACAAATTTGGTGAATCTTGGCGAGTGTAAGATCGCGTTGGAGATTGCGTGAGCATCATTCCTTGTCGTGAAATTTTGTTTACGTGATTGTGTGAGCATCATTCCTCGGCGTATGACATTTATAGATGTCAGGGATCCTTACGGGTGCTCGACGTCGTTCCGAATTCTTCGAGGTGACGTGTTTAGGGAATTCAATGCATGTCGCTTCATTTTCCGTGCCATTGCGCATTGAATTCCAGCCGACCTAAGGAACCTAGGTAATGATTGTCTAGATGCGTTCTTTCACGCGCTCTTGTTGTATATAAAGTGGGGGGACCATTTCATTTCACTTTTTCTCCCTTACGATTAACCGGACCTCCAGTGAGTAACCCCCCCTTTCTCAGTGCAACCACCACCATCGTAGCCGTTCACCGCCGCTATCTGCTCTCCGCCATCATGTCAGGTAACCCTCTAACTCCCTTTTTTCTGTAAATTTCTATGTTTATTAGGAAATTGTAGTGGCGGTTTTCTCGCCTAAAGTAGGTTGATGTCCGTTTTAGGCGTGTTTCTAGGGTTTATGAATGTCTTGGGCACGACTTGAATAAGTCGGGCAGAATTATCGTATTTTTATGAATGGGTCGGTCAGAACCAGCATAATTAGATGAATGCTGCGAGAGTCTTTTGAATACGCCGAGCGAGAGTTTCTTGATTTGCTTAGGATTTTTTTAGTGTTCCATGAGTGCTCGAGTGAGATCTCGTTGGTTAGGGAAATTTAATTATGAGTAGGTCGGGCATTCGACCCCTTCACCCTTTCACTTGAACTGCGGTGGAAGGGTGGATTTGATGTGACGTTGAATTCACTTTTTCCTTCTGCTTTTCAGGTAATGTTAATCGGACGCATTATGCAGGAGGAGGTTGACCTCTTCGTCTGGGGATGACGAGATTGCCTGGATTTCCGACGAACCGATGGAAACAAAATCCATTTTCATCGATGAAGACGTCGTTGCTTTTGCACGGGTCGAAGATCTGGGACCCGAGGAGACCGCTAACTGGAAGTGCTACGCTCCTACCGCCGAGCAGCGGATATGCTCGTGCTTCTTGGGAAAGCTCTTCCCAGTGTACGAGTTTACCTTCCACGACGCCGTAATACGTCTCCCTTTCAACGAATTCCAAATGGGGGTATTTCGATGGCTCAGATTGGCGCCCTCACAGCTTCATCCTAACGCTATCTCGTTCATACGGGCGTTCGAACTGGTGTGCCAGTATCTGGAGATTGGTTGAACATTGCCTCTATTCTTCCGCGTATTCCACCTCCAGTGTTCGGGCAGCGAATGACGATATAGATGGGTCTCTTTCAAGCAGCCTTCGAGGGTTTTTCAAGACCTACATTGACTATGTCCGCAATTTTAAAGACAGATGGTACACGGTGAAGCTCGTGACCCAACGTGTCCTCGATAGTTTATACTCTTTGAAATGGGAGGCCAATGGCGAGGAGCGCCTGGTACCGAGAATTCCCCTTAAGTGGCAGCTAGATCATTTTGACCTACCGACTAGCCATTATAGGGTCAAACATGAGAAGCTGGGGGTCGAGGATAGAGAGGCCCACAAAACGTTGGTGGCTTACGTTCGAAGTTTCAGTCCAGCGACCTGGGTAGACCAACAAGACCAATCGATATGGGGTGACGAAGGTTTGCCCATCTTGGAGCCTCGACTGATCAATAATAAGGTCGTGCTTGAGTGTGGCTCTGATGCGGAGGCCATTAGGTTGCTAGGTAGTATCTCCTTGATCTTCTTGCCTTTCATTTTTAATTTGCCTTACTGATTTCTTTTTATTTTGCAGGAGAAATGCCTCGGGTTCGGGAGCAAACACTGAAGCTGGCAGCTCAGGTTGGGGCCCCCCAAAAGACCAAAAAGAAAAGAAAAACCCGCGTTCAGCAGGTGGCTGCCGAGCAAGCGGCTGGTGGGTCGGGTAGCACTAGCTCAGTTCAACAGTCGCCCAGGGTAGATACTCCTCTGGTGACTCTCGTTCATGTTGAGCCGATCATTCTAGATGATTCTCCTCAGGCTCGAGCCAAACGTCCCCGCCCAGAGGGTATTGTGCCCAGTGGTTTTATCGTCGGTCAAGGGACTTACCTCCTACCTCCCTGCCATACGGAGCGAGAAACCTTCGGCTCGGAGAATTCTTTTAATGTGTTGTCTGCCGAGAAAAAGGCAATCCTTGGTCAAGATGTGACAAACATGCATGTTGACCTCACTCAGGACATCTATGATGTGATCCGGGTTATGGATACGGACATGGTCTTATCGGACTGCTCCTGCTCGGTGTCTATATTGAAGGGCATTGAGGAAGCACTTCGGGCGGTCACCGCTGAGAAGAACCTGCCCACCCAAAAATTGTTGCATTACAAGGAAGAGTACAGGCTTCAGGAGGGGTTGAAGACCGATCTAGAGGAGGTGAAGCGTGAGTGAGACACCCTAGCTGAGGAAAACAAGAAACTGAAGGAAGAGAAGGCCAAGCTTGCTGAGGTCGAGGAGGAGAATGGGGACCTTTGGGCGAGGGTCGTTTTATTGCAGCAGATGGCTCTTCCCGAGGATAATGAGACCCAGGAAGATCTGGACTTGGAGAACCGGGGTGACCTGATTGCTCAAATAAGGGGGATTTAAAGAGACATCGTTGAGGTCTTTGAGGATGGTTTCAACAATGTGACCGATCAACTCAAAATCGTCAATCTCGTGCTCGTGACTGAAGGAACAACATTCAGCTACACTACGAATGACGGGGAGATCGTCTTCCCCTATGTTGCTGGAGAAGAAGAGGTGGGTGAAGGGGAGGAGAATGATGGAAATAATGAGGAGGTGTAGGTTTGGGTGGTGTGCCCCAGTTTGTTCTGATTTTCTGGCCTACGTGCTTGTTTCGATTTTGTTGTAATGGCCTATGTGTCGCTTATGTATGTACTTTAACGGCCAGGTTTTTGGCTGGGCTTAAATATAATATTCAATTTGGTTTTTTGATGGTGTTTGTTAAATGTTTGAACTGATGTTTATTTGAACTCGTTTGCTCGACTGTATAGGCTTGTCGGTTTAGGGAACCGACGAGATGGTAGGTTTTACGTCCGTCGCGAATCGAGACCAGGGTCACAGTTGGACACCCTGATCCCGAGGCTTGGGCCTTCCCATCACGAGCTGGGTGCCCTGCCGGCATGGTACTACGATGTTGGAGGTCATTTGAGACGTCCAACGTCGTGGAGTGTTGTACTCGCCTTATGCAGGTGTTGTCCTCCCTTTCGATTAGTGACGAAGGATTGTGGTCGTACCTCCCACGCCTTTATGAGATGTTTTAGCTATAATATTGCTTAAGTTTTTCTGCATTCCATGGTCGAGCAAGTTCTTCACCTTGTAGGTTTTCAAGGTAATAGGCCTCGTTGTCCGTCTTATCTTGGACATGGTACGGGCATTCCCAGTTAGCGGCTAGCTTGCTTTCTCGTGGATTTTTATGGTTTCGTCTGAGGACCAGGTTGCCCACTTGGAATTCTCTTTTTATGACTTTCGCGTTGTGGCGTAAAGTTATTTTCTATTTAAGGGAAACTTCTCGTAGGGATGCCTCAGAGTGAATTTCCTCAACGAGGTCTAGCTTGACTCGTAGAGTCTCGTCATTCAGTTCCTCGTCGAGGGGTGCTTCTATGTGATGCGTCGGTTCTTGAATTTCTACGGGGATGACCATCTCGGTCTCATAGGTCATCCTAAACAAAGTCTACCCAGTTGTGGAGTGTGGGATCGTACGATATGCCCAAAGAACATTGTGTAACTCCTCGACTCAAGCTCTTTTCGCCTCGCCCAGTCTATGTTTCAGCCCTTGTAGGATGACCCTATTGGCTGGTTTCGCTTGGCCGTTAGTTTGAGGGTGCTCGACGGACATGAAGTGTTGCTTCATGCCCAAACTGGCGACGAAGTCCTAGAATCTTCCATCTGTGAACTGCGTTCTGTTGTCGGTGATGAGGACTTAGGGTATGCCAAAGCGGGCAAGGATATTTCTTTTGAAGAATCGTAGAATGATTTGTGTTGTGATTTTGGCTAGGGTCTCGGCTTCGATCCACTTTGTAAAATAGTCCACCCCTACAATGAGGTATTTGTTCTAGAAAGAGCCGGTCACGAAAGGTCTGAGGATATCCATTCCCCACCACGTAAATGGCCTCAAGGAGGAGAGCGTTTTCAGCTTGTTGGGGGGAGCGAGGTGCATATCGGCATGTCTTTGGCACTTGTCATATTTCTTGAGATGTTCTTTGGCATCGTGTTGCATTGTCGGCCAGTAATAGCCTACTCGCAAAGCTTTACGTGTGAGTGACCTCCCGCCAAGATGTTGAGTGTTGATACCCATATGGATTTTGCCCAGGATGTCGGGGACTTTTTCCTCTTCAACGCATTTGAGTAATGGAATGGAGAATCCACGCCGATAGAGTTTGCCTTCGAGGAGGACGTACGAGTATGCCCTTATTTTGGTCGCGGTCGTTTCTTTAGGGTCTCTAGGGAGTTCATCTATCGTGAGGTAGTTGTGGATGGGCATCATCCAACAATGAGCGTCTCTAATGTTGTTTACCTCAGGAGGAGGAGGTGACTTCGTGATGCTAGGTCGAGGAAGGATTTCCTGAATCACGGACTTGTTCCCTCGCTTATTTCTCGTACTTTCCAACTTAGATAGGACGCCTGCTCGCGTGTTGTGTTCGCGGGGGATGTGTTGGACCTCCCAAGCGTCGAATTTTTCGAGTTTATCTTTCACTAGAGCTAAGTATTCAATGAGATTGTCATTCTTAGCCTAGTATTCTCCTTATACCTGCGGTGCCACGAGTTGAGACTCGGTTGATATCTTCACTTCTTTCGCTCCCAAGTCTTCAACTAATCTTAGACGCGCGAGGAATGCTTCATATTCAGCCTGGTTATTAGAGGTCAGGAAGGCCAATGTCAGGGAAACCTCGATCAGAATACCATCTTCGTTCTTGAGGATAATACCTGCGTCGCTGCCTGTCAAGCTGGAAGCGCCGTCAATAAAGATTGTCCATTTGTGGGCGCCACTAGTTGGGACCGAGTTATGCATCATTTCGGCGACAAAGTCAGCCAAGACCTGGGCCTTTAGAGCTTTCCTGCTCTCATACTGGATGGCGAACTCCGATAGTTCAAGCGACCATTTCAGCATTCGGCATGCCATGTCTGGTTGGCCGAGCAATTATTTGACGGGTTGGTCTGTTTGGACTTTGATCGTATGGGAAAGGAAGTAATGTTGCAGTCTCCTTGCGGCGTTTATTAAGGCTAAGGCGACTTTCTCGATCTGTTGATACCTGAGCTCAGGGCCCTAGAGGGCTTTGCTCGTGAAGTAAATAGGTTTTTTCATGTAAGTGGTTTCTCATGTGAGGACGGAACTGACGGCCTCTATTGCTACAGATAGGTATAGATATAGAGTTTCTTTCTCTAATGGTCGGGATAGGACCAGTAGTTCGGAGAGTGCATTCTTTAGGTGGAGCAGTTCCTGTTTGCACTCTTCGGTCCACTCGAAGGTGGCTTTTTTCCGTAATAGTTTGAAGAAAGGGAGAGCATGTTGAGCGTACTTGGAGACGAAGCGGGACAAAGAGGCGAGCATGCCATTGAGGGATTGGATGGATTTCTTCAAGTTTGGGGTTGGGGACTCCAAAAATGCATGGTATTTGTCGAGGTTGGCTTCAATCCCCCGTTCGGTTAGGTAGAAGCCGAGGAATTTCCCTGATCGAACATCGAAGGTGCATTTTTCAGGGTTGAACCTCATTTTGCATTGTCTCACCTGCTCGAAAACCTTTCGGAGGTGATGTGTATGGTGGACCTCTTCGTGCGATTTCACGATCATGTCGTCCATGTGTACTTCGAGCATGTCTTCAATCTTTCCTCGAAAGACCTTGTTCATCATTCGTTGGTATGTGGCTCTGGCATTCTTCAGTCCGAAGGGCATTACGTTGTAGTAGTAATTGCTCGTCGGTGTCATGAAGGTCGTATGCCTTTTATCTGTGTCCGACATAGGGATTTGATTGTATCCACTAGATGCATCCATAAAAGACAAGAGTTTGAAACCTGCAGAATTGTCGACCAGTTTATCTATGTTAGGCAGAGGAAAAGCATCTTTGGGACAAGCCCTATTGAGATCACTATAGTCAACACACATACACTATTTTCCATTATTTTTCTTAACGAGGACTACATTAGAGATCCAGGTTGTGTACTGGGCTTCAAAAATAAAATTTGCCTCTAAGAGGTCTTTTACAACTCGCTCAACAGCCTCTGCTTTCTCGGGAGACTGTTTGCGCATACATTGTGCTACGGGCTTAATGGCCTGGTCTAAAGCTAATTGATGGCAGGCAACCTTGGGGTAGAGCCTGAGCATCTCAGTGGCATTCCATGCAAAGAGGTCTATGTTCTCCTTGAGGCAGATTGTGAGTTGCTCCCTTGTCTCGGATGGTAATCCGATGCCTATCTTCACGGCCTTGTCGGGGTTATCACCCAGGGGAATAAGCTTGAACTCTCCATCAGGGACCGGTCGGAATGGGTGAGTTGGGACTTGTCCATGGATGGGGTCCTGTACTTCAGTATTGTCCTCGTCGATATGACTCTTGAGGTCGATGGCGTTGATCCCTTGGGGGGAGGTTGCTCTTCGACCCTAGGTTTCTTGTTATTCTTGGTTTGATTATGGCTTGTCTTTTGACCGCAACATTATAGCATCTTCGAGCGGCCTCGATGTCACCGTGGATTGTGACTACGTGGCCCAGCTTGGTGTTGTACTTCATTTTCAAATGAACGGTGGAGGGGACCGCTGTCAGTTTGGCCAGAGTTGGGCGGCCAAGGATGCAGTTTTATAGGGATGGGCATTCAATCACCAGGAACTGGACTTTGACCTCCCTAGTTGTCTCTTGCTCTCCAAATGTGACGAGGAGTTCAACATATCCCCATGGTCTTGTAGTGGCTCCATTAAATACTTGAAGGTTGGACCCGAAGTACGGGGATAAATTGGTTTTGTCCAGCTTGAGAGTCTTGAATAGGTGGACATACATGATGTCCGCTGAACTGCCTTGGTCGACTAGGTGTAACACGGTGGGAGAACTGACTTTAGTTATGTTGCGGATAGCAAGAGTCGCCACCGACTTTTATTTTATCCAAAGGAAAGGCATAAAAGAACAGGAAAGACCTTTAAAAGATTTTTGGGTCCGGGAGGTAGGTTATGTAAAGGGAAGGTGTTAGCACCCTTTACATCCATGGTTATCCATGGGCTCTTAGTTACTTAGCTCACTTTAAAATATTTTTGAAATGTGAAGTGTGTGAAAAATTTTTCTTAAGAGTTTGATAATGATCCATGTACGGATGCGTAAAAAACCTTTGTTTTGAAAATTTGTTTGAAAGTGTGAAGTGTTTGAAAAGTTTTGAAGAGTGAGCAAGTAACTATGAGGAACCTACCCTAAGTTTAAGTCTTTTCTGTTCTTGAATCCTTTAAATGGTGAGACTATCCCTATTATTAAGGAATAGGTAGTCATTACCTTGGATGTGTGGGACAAGTAAAGGGACATCTGTTTATGTAGGCAACTGTGGGGTGTATAAGCAATTTTGGAGGGACTATCATCTTTATTTGAAAGGGACAAGATCATTACGAAGGCAACATTCGAAAAGGACTTGATCTTTTATCTGTTAAGGGACTAGATGACTTTATTTTGAGGGACTTTTTCTTTATACACCCTACTTGACCTTTTTGATTAGGCAACATGAGAGGTATCCCTTAGAAAGTGAGATGGCGATCAAAGATCGACTTACGTGTGTGAGTGTACAATTTTAATATTTATCTTTAAATTAAATGATCTAAATTGATTTTTTACATACAAACATGTTGCACTCCCTATTTTTACTAACCATAGCATAAAATATAAATACTTAAACATTATAAATAAATATTACACCAAGGAGCAATTACATAATAATAATTAAGCAAAAATTAAATATAATAAGCAAAATAAATAAATAAGCAAAATAAATAATTATAATAGGGTTAGTGAAAATAATAATAATAATAAAAATTATACTAAATTAAATGGGGTTAGTAATAATCATATAAACATAATTAATAATAATAATGAAATAAACAAATATATTATAATAATTAAAAATTCAATTTTATAAACAATTATCATTTAATTAAAATATAAACAATTATACTAATTATCATAAAATTTTTAAGTTATGTGTAAATTATATAGAAAAATTAATTATGAACATAATATGAAAATAGAATTATAATTATAAAAATTAACAATTTTTAATTAATTATGAACATATATTACATGCAAAATTAACTTATAAACAATTATAAAATATTTACATATTATAAAAATAAATTAAGAACTTTAATTTTTAAACATATTTATGTACAAAAATTTAAATTATAAACAATTTATACATTAAAAAAATAGATTAAGAATTTTAATTAAATTATAAATATAATATATACAAATAATAACATTAAACAAATAGAAGAAGGAAAATTAGGGTTTGAAGAAAAAATATGTTTTTAGGGTTTATAAAGATAAATTAGGTTTTTTATAAAAAATGTTAAATATTAAATATTAATCTAATCATACAAATTATAATATATACATATTAATAACAAAAATTTGTTTTAGAAAATATTATTAGGATTTATATTGATGAAACATATTAGGATTTTATTAAATTAAGATTATAATTTTAATTAATTAATATTAACAATAAGCAAAACAAATAGAAATAAAAAGAAAAAGAAAACTTACCTGGCTGAGAATTGAACCCAGCACCTCTTGTCTTCACACACTCAAGACAGCAACAACAACCACTGGGCCAGCCTGTGCGCAGGTAGTAAAGGAGGAGATCCATTTGGTTTTGTGCCTTATGCATGAAAATCAAAGAAAAAGCAAGAAAAACAAAAGGCCTGGGGGGATCGAACCCAGGACCTTCACAATACACACAAACACCTTAACCAATCCAGCTGGGAGAGCGCACCTGTTAATATAATGGCAACAATACATAATATATGATGTCTAATTAATAAACTGAAAAATATAAAAAAAACTGCCACAGCAAGGATTCGAACACAAGTCATCTGGCTATACACGCGCACCCTTCACCACTGGGACAAGCACTACGCTTGTGATATAAAACAGAAACAAAACATAAAAATATTAAAACCAATTTCAAATTCCAGTTTGCGCGCGCTGAGTCTTCTTCTTCCTTGGGATTTCGCAGGTTTTCCTGCGAAATTTCCTGGGAAATTTCCTTCAATTTTTCCTGCGTGCATAAACCTGCGAATTAACAAACACCAAGCAAACAACAAAATTTCTTTAAATTGATGAGTGTAATGAGTTCCTTGAGGTCCATACAACACAACCACGTCCTTCAAACTCATTTATTCGTGATGAATCACAAAACCCTAATTGAGGTCAATAAACCCTAGCTATGGCGTATCACGATTTAGTCCATGAAACTTTAATTTGACTGTCCAGAAAGCTTCTACACTATCACACAAACAAGATTGATCAATCAAAATTCATTAAAAACCATTCAATAACCAGAATCGAAAAATTAAAATATGATGAATAATATGAATCGGATTATGCAAATGGAGAGGTTTTAGATGTAAATGATCATTGGGGATGATTCAATGATGTCCATGGATCATTGCTATGTCCTCAAAATACCTTCAAATGCCTTGTAGAAGGGAAACCGAATTTGAATTTTGGAGAGGTTTTTGAAAATATGAAACTTACACTTTGGAGGCTGGATTTCGTCTCTAATGAGTAGGGTTAAGTCATATACTTATAGAGTGATGAATTTAGGTTAAAAAATTTGATGTTTGTGTGAAAGATTTAATTGGAAAAGATTCAAAAAGATAAGGCTTTAAAATTCAAATATTCTTGTATGAACACCTTCTATTTTAAGCAAATCACCATGATTCTCTTACCACTTTGATACCAATCACCTTTATGAATTTCTAGAAGCTCAATCCCTTTTAAATCTTTGACTTTTATATTTTATTTTAATTTAAAATGATTTTAAATGAATTAAATCAAAATAAATAAAATAAAATAATGGAAAATCTGATTTTTAAGGTCTTGGGTCGTGCATGAGGTAATGGTATGAATTGGGTCATCATATGGCAAGCCCATTTAGAAAAAATTGGTTTTAAACCTCCATTTTCTTCATAAACCAACCAAAAATTTCCCAACTTTGCAAGGACACACATCCTTCAATTTTAATGCTATGAGGGTGTTCTTGGACATTTTGGAAAGCTTGAAGAGTCCTATAACCAACCCCACTGGTTTCATGTCCATATCATTTACCATTCTCAAGTTATGCCCTTTTGAAGTTGTTGACTTTTTGTTGACTTTTAAAAGGACCTATAATGTCCTAGCTCATACCTTCCAAATGAAGCATTTTTGGGCTTGGCTTGTGAGACACAAAGTTGTAGAGAATTCAATTTCCTTCAAAATGAGCTTTGGATGGAGACTTGGTGATGAAGCATGTGAAAGTTATGGCTGGTCAAAGTTCAGTTGACTTTTACTGAGGAAACCCTAATTTAGAAACCCCTGATTCTTGATGATCTGAAACCTCCTTGATGAATCATGATCAAACCTTGATCAAATGATGAATTTTACTTCATATACTTGAGGTTGACAAAAAATCATGAAGTTTGACTTTGGTTTGACCACAGTTGACCTCAGTTTGACTTTTTAACTGCTTTGACTGGTTTTGACTTATCTGATCATCTGACTGAGCAAACTTTTGAGAAAAGTCTTGAAACTTGTCATGGGGGTTATTATACCCATATAAGATGTTATGAAGCTCACTTGAAGTCTTGGAAGTTAATTTATCCTGATTAAAGTCAAAACCCTAGTTTTGGATGCACTGCTTAGGAGGTGCATTGTCTGAGGGAGTTGTCAAATCTTCTGACCATTTGTGAACTTTGTGAACCTTGTGAACCATCATAAAATGTCTTGTGAACCTCATGAAAGGTCTTGTAAGTATTGTGAATCTTGTGAACCTTGTGAACCTCATAAAGTGCTTTGTAAACTTCATGAACCTCATGAAAGGTCTTGTAAGTATTGTGAATCTTGTGAACCTTGTGAACCTCATAAAGTGCTTTGTAAACTTCATGAACCTCATGAAAGGTCTTGTGAACCTTGTGAACCTTCTTAGCACACAAAGTCTTGTATTGTGAGGGCAAATTTTGGGGTGCAACACTAGGATGTGTCAAACATCAAAGCGCTTCATCTTGGCCATTATCAGCAAGGGGATGCTCGAATTAGGTGACCCACCTGGCAGCTCCTCGAGGAAGAAATATATCGGGTTGGATTTTCCCCGATATTTCGTCAAGGTTGTCAACTGTTCTGGTGCAGTCAGTAGGAGCTCGCCGAATTTGCGTTTTACCGAAATGGCGGCGTTCTCGTTTTTTACTCCTCCTCCTGATATGACCAAGGATGCTGGAAATTTCTCCCAAGGGCTGAGGGCGGAAAATCGTTCTCCCACGTAGGTGTCTGAGAGGTGGAAATCTTTTGGGCGGGATACTCACATGGCCACCTGATATGGGGAATTTCTGGGTGGTGTGTCTTCGCGAGCTCTTTTTTCTGCTTGATCTTCATGCCGAAGGGCATCGTTCCTCTTCGCATACTGTTTGAGATGGCCCTCTTAGATCAGTATCTCAATTGTGTGCTTCAGATGGACGCAGTCATCGGTCACATGTCTATGACTTCAGTGAAAATGGAAGTATTTGGACTTGTCCGTATGGGGCTTGGGTGTAGAAGGTTTGGGAAACCTCACGCTGCCCTGCTTAAACTCGGAATTGATGTATTTGAAGAGGATGCGTTCGCGAGGAGCCATCAACAACGTGTATTCATTAAAACGTCCTGCAAGCCCTCTACCTTCATGGGCTTCGCGGGGTTTCTCCTCCTTTTGCTTATCCCCATTGCAGCGGGGAGTATTGGGTCCTCGCGTTTGGGGTGACTAGTGTCATCGGTATGGCGGTTGCTTCGAGCATTGTGAGTAACATGTTTCTCTTCGTACCTGATGTAAGCTTGGGCTTTGTGAAAGAGCTCGTCTAGGGTACGGGGAGGTTCTATTCAAACTGCCCTGCTGAGTTCGCTTCCAAGGAGGAGTCCCCTCTCAAGGAGGTATTTCTTCATGTAGTCTGTTGTATCTACCTCGACAGCTTCTTGGTTGAACCGCTCGATGTATGAGCGCAGCGTCTCATTTTTCTAATGCACGGTGGCTTCAAGGGTTGCATCAGTCTTGGGATGACGTCGGGAGGCCTTGAAGTGCCTCGTGAATTCGGATTTCATGACTCTCCAGGACGTGATTGACTCAGGGGCCAGGCTTTTGTACCAAGTCATGGCTCCTTTCCTGAGAGTTGTCGAAAACAGCCTGCATTTGAGGTGCCCGGTGATCTCGTTGCGGTAGTCGAGCATAGCATTGATGTTGTCGATGTGATCATCGGGGTCAGTTGTCCCATCGTAAACATCCAAATGCATGGGTTTCTCAATGCCTTTAGGGAGGGGTGCCTCCATAATAGCTCGAGAGAGTAGGCAATGCGGATCTTCCTCGTCACTTCTCAATTTGGAAAAGACGTCGTTTCCAAGGACTTTGCTCACGTCAGGGTGAAGGCCTTGACCAGTCGGTCTCATGGCGTATCTTGGATTTGTTCTTCTTTGGTTCGGGGGAGCGTCGACCTCGCTGAGGAGGAGAACGTCTCTGTTTCTTCGCAGCTTCCGGGCGTTGCGACTCGTGAAGTGCCCCGCATCCCTGTCGGGGATGATCTACCTGTCGGACAGTTTCTAGAGCCATGATCCTCTCATGTTGCTGGTAGAGCATGTGGTTGGCATGGTTGAGGGCGTTCACCATAGCTATCGGGGTGACATCTCCTTCGACGGGCACTGGGATATGCTGAAAGGGGGCAACTGGATGAATTTGAGATTGGGGTTATGGAACCCCATTATCTTCGGGTTCAGGCGATAGGGTAGCAGGTTGTCCGTCCCTGGGATCATCTTCGTTGTAGTTTTGGTTGTCCTCTATCGTGTAATCGACGAGGGGAATGTCGTGGTTGTCACCATGTTCTCCGGCCATAATGGAAGGATGTAATACGGATTGGAGCTTTGATCTTCTATTGTGGAAGACGGGGATAGCTAGATTCCCACAGACGGCGCCACTGATCTTACCTGATCGGAAAGGCCTTCCAGGGATCGAGCATGAACAAAGTAAAGTGGGAGAGGGAAATGGGGTGTACCTGTAATACACTCTGAAGCTTAAGTGAGATTGTGTACAGAATAATGGTAAAGAGAGAATGAAATCAGAATACCTGATCCTTTAGTGAAAAGGGTATTTATAGTGAGCCCACAGCGCTGGGCCAGGGTCTTACCTTAGGCTGGATTAGCTAGGCCCAAGGGAGAACTTCCAAGGTACGCGTTATGAGCGTGTAAGACCTAACACATGGTCTTATCCCTAGTTTAATTTCCCCTATCTTTCAGGAGATAAAAAGGGGGACAGTTGGGTGACGTGGCGCGCGAGGGGAAGACGTGGTCTCCCAGGCGCCTATCTAATAGGTCGAGGTGGTTGCCCGACCTCTTCGTGGGATGCTCGTGGAATTTACTTATGCCCGACTATTATATGCATCGGCCCAACGTGACTGGGCCTTGATCTTAAGGGGATTTTGGCCTGAGCCCAGCTATGTCTTGGAGGCCCAGTCCAGAACAAATTTCTTTGATACCTTCTCGCTAGTAGAAAAATAACAACAATTAGAACTTTAATTGCTCTTTTTAGCATTAGTTATTGGCGCCTACACCAGTTATATGTTAATAATGTTTTTTCTTTGTAGTGAATCACAAGAAAGTCATAGACTTAGTTATCTTTCATGAACGACCACCAAATCCTAGATCGAGTAAAATTGGTGATGAAGTCACCAGATCAAAGAAAAAACTCATTCTTTTATAAATGGGTTTTGAGAAAGTTTTTTATTTAACTGAGTGGAATTACTTGGTAAAGGTCATGATTAGAATGAGTTTCCTTACTAAGTGGAGACAATGAATCATATAATATATAGTTCAACATTTATGTCAGTTGCTGTTAATAATTTTTTTTATGAAGAATTCAAATTTAAAAGAGGTTTAAGACAATGCCTTTTTTGTCTTTCTTATTCATGATAGTAGCAGAAGGCTTATTTGTAATGTTCGATGCAAAGGTTGAAATTAGTTTTTTTTGGGAATTATTTCATGCATTTATGTATTACTAGGGTACCATGTGAAAATACAAAAACAAAATCACAGAATTCGGAGACGCATCTCCGGATGCACCCTAAGTTAATAGAATTTTGACTTAGTGTGAAAAAACTATGTAGATGCATCTTCATATACATTATGGAGATGCATCTCCGAGTACTGGTTGTACATAACGCGCCAGAACCCTTCTTCTTCCTCACTTGTTAAAAAAAACAAAATTTTCTCTAAAACTCTCTCAAAATCACATTGTCTCAAAATCAATCAAGAACATCAAAGCTTCTTCAATCATCACCAGGCGACACCAAAGAGCTCATTCAACTACATTAACTTCAAAGATTCCTTACTTCTTGTAAGTTTTTTACTATAGTAAACTTTGTTTAGTGTTTGTATAAATTTGTAGAAATTGATTAGGTATTGAAATACATAGTTTAGGCATGTTTCCTAGTTGATACATTATAACAAAGGTGTTTCATAGTTAAAATCAATGATCAATAAATTATTTTTGGGGTCATAGTGGTCTGCATTAGTGCCATTGACGAAAATAAAAGTTGCAGGACAATCTGGATATGCATCTTCGTATTTTTGTAACATTTGGATTCCCAAGAACCAGAGATGCATCTCAGTATTTTATCAATCTACATTTTTTTGCTTTTCTTGCTTATAGGATTGCTTGTAGTAATTATGTGACACTTGTCTGGTTTACTTACAGACATTATGGATGATAGAGAGGACATATTGAGGCACGACAGGATTACATAACATGCATCTGTCTAGAAGGAAAAGAGTTAGGTTTCACAGGCCCATGTTCCCTCTAGCCCGGTTGATACGGAGACGTCGACTTCTGGAGCTCATATATCTCCACCTTTTTCTTCCCATTAGAGATGGGCATCATTATCTCCATTTTCTTGTAGGCAGCATGTTTCACCTACTCGGGCAGTAGCGGTACCCGAGTGTTGCACCCCAAAATTTGCCCTCCACAAGACTAGACATTGTGTACTAAGAGGTTCACAAGGTTCACAATACATCTCATGAGGTTCACAAGGTTCACAAAGTTCACAATTAGTCAGAAATTTTGACAATTCCTTCAGACAATGCACCCTCCTAAGCAATGCATCTTAAACTAGGGTTTTGACTTTCATCAGGCTAAATGGACTTACAAGACCTCAAGTGAGCTTCATAGCATCCTATATGTGTTCAAGAATCCCCATGTCAAGTTTCAAGACTTTCCCAAAAGATTTGCTCAGTCAGATGATCAGATAGGTTAAAATCAGTCAAAGCAGTCAAAAAGTCAAATTGAGGTCAACTGTGGTCAAACCAAAGTCAAACTTCATGATTTTTTGCCAACATCAAGTATATGAAATAAAATTCATCATTTGATCAAGGGTTGATCATGATTCATCAAGGAGATTTCAGATTATCAAGAATCAGG
Source organism: Lathyrus aphaca (assembly GCA_963966055.1). Classification (NCBI taxonomy): domain Eukaryota; kingdom Viridiplantae; phylum Streptophyta; class Magnoliopsida; order Fabales; family Fabaceae; genus Lathyrus; species Lathyrus aphaca. Next base: position 342,637,252 of record OZ014523.1, on the reverse strand, counting down.
AGTTTCTAAATTAGGGTTTTCACAAGAAAAGTCAACTAAACTTTGACCAGCCATAACTTTCACATGCTTCATCAAAAATTTTCCATCCAAAGCTAATTTTTAAGGAAATTGAATTCTCTACAACTTTGTGTCTCACAAGCCAAGCCCAAAAATGCTTCATTTGGAAGGTATGAGCTAAGACATTATAGGTCCTTTTAAAAGTCATCAAAAAGTCAACAACTTCCAAAGAGCATAACTTGAGAATGGTAAAAGATATGGACATGAGACAAAAGAGGTTGGTTAGATGACTCTTTAAGCTTTCCAAAATGTCCAAGAACACCTTCATAGCATTAAAATTGAAGGATTTTTGCCCTTGCAAAGTTGGGAAATTTTTGGGAATTTTATGAAGCAAATAAGGCCTTAAAGTCAATTTTTGCTAAATGAGCCCACCTAATTGCCATTCAAACTTTACAAACTCATCAAGCACGACCCACCCCACTCATTTTCTGATTTTTTATTTTTTATTTCATATTTATTTGAATTTTATTCATTAAAATACAAATTAAATTGAAATAAAATATAAAAATCATATATTTGATTTGATTTTTTGGTTCTAGAAAGTTTTAACACTCATTTAAACTTGATTGATACCATTTAAATTCAGATCATCCAAACATAGCAAGGCTAGATCAAGAATATTCAAAATTTAAGAGCACATCTTTTTCAATCTTAAAAAGTCTAAAAGTCCACAAATTGGTTAAAGTTTTTGACCTAAATTCATTAAGTGGTATATATACAACATGAAGATCAACCCTATTGACGAATTCAGAGCCTCAAGGATAAGTTTCACAAATTCAAAGTTCATCAAAAATTTGAAATTCGGATTCTAACTTTTTGTGGTTTTTCAGGTGAATTAAGGACACCAATCTATTCCTTGAACATCACTGATCATGTAGCAATAGCCATATGCATCTCTAACACCATGAATTGCTCTAACCGAATCACTCTTGTTCAAGTTTTTACATTTTTTCGATTTCATACTTTCATGTGTTAATAATTGATTTTTCTTGCTGATTTGTGTTTGTTTTGACGCATGGAAGCTTTCGGGATAAACCAATTGAAGTTTCATGGCCTAAATCATTAGATGCCATTATTAGGGTTTGAGATTCGAATTCGGGATCTTGGTGTTTAGGGTGTTTAAATGGATTCTAAGAACATGGCCATAACATATAAACTTCATGTAATTGATTTGGGCTGTTAATTTACATTAATATTGTGGTTTGCTTGATGATTCAAAAACATAGGTTTTTCTGGTTCAAGAACATGCAGGAAAATTCGCAGGAAACTTTGAAGGAGAATTCGCAGGAAATTGGATGAAGAAGATAAAGTTTTGGCGCTGAAGTCAAATTCAAATATGTGTTTTAAAATATATAATTTGATTGTTGGTTTAATTTCAAACGCGCACAGGTGGCTCATTTGGTTTTGTTGCAATGTGTTGGTGGAGAGAGACCTGGGTTCGATTCCCAGGTCTTGTGTTGTATTTTTTTTACTTTATCATATTTTTCAGGTTTTAAACATAATCAAGCGTGGCCGAATGCTATCACCAGCACGCAGCTGGCCTGGTGGAAGCCTTATGCGTCCAAGAGTGGTGAAGCCTAGGGCGTGGGTTCAATCCCTGCCCCAGGTAAGTTTTGGTTTCTATTTTTTTTTTAATTATGATGTTGTTTTTATAATTAATTTTAATGTCTTATAATAAAATATATTTAAATAACTATAGGTAAATAATATGTAAATACTTTATATTTTCTAAAAAAACCTCTAATTTATTTTCTAAACATTTAATCCTAGTTTTTTTTATTTAAATTAAAATATGTATATATTATTATCAATTTATTTATTTTTGTAAATAGTTAAATTAATATTGCAAATTAAATTATAAACCCTAATTCTATTTTTTTTTCTAAAATTTCTAAAACCCTAATTTTAAAACCCTAATTTTATTTTTTAACTTCCTAACCCTAGTTCTTATTTAATTTAAATATTAAAAATTAATTAAACTTTTTCTAATATCTAATTAAAATAATTAATAATATTTTCTTTGTAAATAATTATTAGATGGTTTATCATTATTATTTTCATCTCAAAAATTCTTTAAAGTTGTTTATTTAAATCTAAAAATACTTAATTGAATTATATATATATTTTGTATATTATTACTAACCTTTTCTTCTTATAATTATTTCATCACTAACCTTTTATTTAATTGCTTATTTTATTATATAGTTATTATTTAATTTGTTTTTATTATAATGTAACTGCAAAAGCTTTGTAATAGTCGTAGTTTATGATTGTTTTATGTTTTATAAATATTATTGCTTTGGTTAGTAAATATAGGGAGTGATAACCTATTTGCTTTAAAATTAATTTAGATCACTAATCATAAGACAAATATGAACTTGTACACGCACACACGTAAGTCGATCTTTTGATCGCCATCTCACTTCCTAAGGTTATCCCTCACGTTGCCTAAATCAAAAGGTCAAGTAAGGTGTCTAAAAGGCAAAGTCCCTTCTCACAAATAAATCATCTAGTCCCTTTCAATATTATAAGATCAAGTCCCTTCGATGTTGCCTTCGTAAATGATCTTGTCCCTTTCGAATAAAAGATGATAAGTCCCTTCGAATTGCTAAGACACCTTACAGTTGCCTAAATACATATGACCCTTCATATGTCCCTTATAACATCCAAGGTAATGACTACCTATTCCTTAATAATAGGGATAGTCTTACCATTGAAAGAACATTTAAGAACAGAAAAGATTCAAATTAGGGTAGGTTCCTCTTAAGTACTTGCTCACTTTTCATCAAATTACTACATTACACTTCACATTTTAAACAATTTTCAAAACAAGGTCTTTATATATATCCGTACAAGGATCATTATAAAGTACTTAAGAAAATTTTCAATCACACACTACACTTTTCAAAACAGTTTAAAGTGAGCTAAGTAACTAAGAGCCCATGGATAACCATGGATGTAAAGGGTGCTAACACCTTCCCTTTACATAACCTACCCCCCGAACCCAAAAATCTTTTAAGGTCTTTCCTGTTCTTTTATGCCCTTTCCTTTGGATAAAATAAAAGTCGGTGGCGACTCTTGCTATCCGCAACATATAACTAAAGTCAGTTCTCCCACCGTGTTACAGAACTGGCGACTCTGCTGGGGATTTAATATTAAAGAGGGGTACCCTTAGGAATTAGATCACTTTAAACTTGTTTGTTTTATTTGCTTTACTTTACTTGTTGGGTGCTCTTATGTGTGAAAGATCCTAACCCGGATCTAGTGTACCTTAGGTAAATGGCAATAGACCAAGGAAACTGTACGGCGTATACCGATATGGTTGATCTGGTGGCCATAGTTAGTGTGACTTCTTGGTTGGTGCTTATGTTCCTTAAGTCAAGTTGAGGATCATATGAGGCTGCCATATATTGTCAATACACTAACTAACTTTTAGAACCCTAGTCATCCCATATTGGCCTTTAGAAAAGTAGTGAGATAACCGGCTTTGGTAAAGACTGAAGTTGGTTGATACTCGATGCTACACTTATTGAGATTCTAAACTTGGAGGGTTTTGGTTGGCAAGTGAGTTGCCTACTGAACAACCACCCTTGTGAAGGATCAGTGATATTGAGATCCCTTAGAACCTGGTTACTTTATAGGACAGGATGAATCATCTAAACTTCAGGGGAGGGTATCTACCTTTAAACCTCATGCAAGCCTTCAAACCTAGGGTTATTGTGTGACTTGTTTGTGTGTGCCACATGTTTGTGATTGAGCATAACATCATAGCATCATCATGCATCATAAGCATAGCATTTTCACTAACCATTTCAAGGACCAAAGGATTTATCTTTGTTCTTTGTTGCAGGTCATGGCTTCTGCTCGGAGGAACACTATTCGGATTAACTTTGTAGGAATACCTCATAAGCTCAAAGAATTGGTCTCTCAAGTTTCTGAAAACTCCCAGTTCATCAAGAGACATGGTCACCTATTGGATCTAGTCACTTCAGGGTTCAATGAAGACATGATGAGTGTTCTGTTTCAGTTCTTTGATCCTAAGCATCATTGCTTCACATTCCCCGATTACCAGCTGGTTCCTACAATGGAAGAGTTCTCCAAGTTTCTGGGTATACCTATCCTCAATCAGAGACCTTTCACAGGCTTAGAGAAAGAGCCTAAACCTGAAGTCATTGCTGCAGCCCTACATCTGAAGAAATCAGACATTGTCCTAGAAACAAGGAGTGAAGTTAAGGGTATTCTTGCTAAGTTATTGATGGAGAAAGCTCAGATATTCCTTAAGGCTATGAGTTATGATGCTTTTGAGGAGATCTTAGCCTTGTTGATCTATGGCTTAGTGTTGTTCCCCAATCCAGACCAGTTCATAGATGTTCATGCCATCAACATATTTCTGACTCATAATCCAGTGCCTACATTACTTGGAGACATCTTACATTCTCTTCATACTCGTACTACGAAGGCACGAGGAACTCTGATGTGCTGCATACCTTTATTGTCTAGGTGGTTTATTTCTCACCTTCCTCGATCAGTGATGAAGAATGAACAAGGGTTCAGGTGGTCCAAGAGGATTATGTCACTCTCTTATTCAGATATTCATTGGTGCTCTCGATCTATGGAGAATGTTACTATCATTGACCGTTGTGGGGAGTTTCCTAATGTGCCACTCCTTGGCATAAGAGGGGGCATTACCTACAACCCTTCCTTAGCCTTACGTCAGTTTGGTTACGCTTGGAGTGATGGTCCTCATGACATGTTGATTCAGGGTATTGTGTTTGACTATGACAACGATCTGCAAGGTTACCGTCAAAGGTTTATACGAGCATGGGGTAAAGTGAACAAGGTTGACAGCAAGACTCTGGAGCCCAAGTACACTATTCCTATGGAAGCTTATCTCAGATGGGTACGATCTCGTGCTCAGACTCTTATGATGCCATATCCTGCCATCCTGCCAGTTACTATGGAGCCTGTTGCTGAGGGAGATACTTCTTATATCATTCTTCATCCAGACATGCCCACTGACATGGAAGAGCTATAGAGGTCCTGGATCCGGTTGAAGGAGCAAAGGGATACTTTTGAGACTCATTACAAAGCAAGTCAAGAAAGAATCCTGGAGCTAACAAAACAACTTCATGAGGAACGGAATCTCAACTCATACCTCAACACAAAGAGGAAACGTCCATGGGAGACTTAAAACCCCATCTTTTGTATTCATTTCATTTTTTTGTAAGCCCAAGGGGCAAACAAATTTATTACTAATAAAAGTTTACTTTTTGGTTGTTTAAACAAATTTAAATCATGCGGTCCTTGAAAATATTGCATACGCATTTACACCATATCATTGCATCACAGGTTTCTTATGTACAGGTTTCTCATCTTCTCGCTGTTTATTTCAGCGGAAATGGCTCTTGAACAGACTGTCAAAGATCTCCAGGCACAAAATGCACAATTCCAAGAGCTGATCCTGAACTTGTCCAAGGGACAGGATGAATTGAAGACACTGTTGGCTAAGAAGACTAAGAAGGCTAGAAGATCAGGAGGCCTTATTAATCTGGGAAGAAGGTTCAGAGGTCCTGTCAAGACCAAGGAACAGGTTGAAGATTATGAGTCTGAAGAGTCTGAGAAAGAGGGAGGCAGTCTCCATAATACTATGGGGGATTCGTATTCTGAAGCAAATTACTATCATGATCCTAATGAAGATAAGTTCAAAATGCTGGTGGATAGAATGAATGCTATGAAATTACAAAAGTCTTCTGGGCTGGATTTTGAAGATTTGAGTTTGATATCTGGAGTGGTTATACCCATTGGTTTCAAGGTCCCTGCTTTTGTAGTATATGATGGTGTTTCATGCCCCAAGCTGCATCTAAGGTCCTATGTCCGGAGGATTCAACCCCACACTGCTGATAAGAAGTTATGGATCCATTTCTTCCAAGAGAGTTTGTCTGGAGCTCAATTGGAATGGTACTATCAACTGGAGAGTGCCAATATTCGTGATTGAAATGATCTTGCTGAGGCCTTCTATAGGCAATACCAATACAATGCTAATTTAGCACCAACTCGCATGCAACTACAAAGCATGTATATGGGTGCTAAGGAGAATTTCAAGGAGTATGCCCAGAAGTGGAGAGACTTGGCTGGTAGAGTTCAACCTCCTTTGACTGACAGGGAGCTAGTGGATATGTTTATGAGTACGCTGAATGGTCCTTTCTATAGTCATCTCATTGGAAGCTCATCATCTGGCTTCACTGAGCTGATAATGACTGGAGAGCGTGTGGAAAGTGGCATAAGAAGTGGAAAGATACAGGTGGGTGCCTCTTCATCAAGTACTGCAAAGAAGCCCCCTAGTGGGAAGAAGGAGGCAAATGTTATTTATGGTTAACCTGGTCGTAATAGGAGTCACCAATCTGTGGGAGCAGTTCACATCTCCAATCCTACTCCTGCAACACCAGAGCCACCACAGGGCAATCAGCAGAAGCCTAGAAGACAGTTCACCAAGATCAACATGTCACTGGCTCAAGCCTTGTAACACTTGTTGAAAGGGGAACTCATTACTTTGAAGGACCCTCCTCAGAATCCTAATGTTACCTCTCCTCGGTACAATCCTAATGCACGATGTGCCTATCATTCTAATTGTCCGGGACATGACACCAACAACTGCTGGATATTGAAAAACAAGATTCAAGATATGATTGATGCTGGAGAGATTGAATTTGACCCTCCTGGGACTCCAAATGTGATTACTGCTCCCATACCAAATCATGAAAAGACTGTTAATGTCATTGATGAAGTTTCATATATTTCCTCAGTTGCAGATGTGACTACTCCATTATCTGTTATTAAGAAGAAGTTGGTACAAGCTGGGTTCTTTCCAGGTTGTAATGAAGATTGTTTTTATTGTGCTTATAAACCTGATAGCTGCTGGAAGTTGAAGGATGGTATTCAACGCCTCATGGACAATTACACCATATTGTTTGAGAGGACACCTTCTGTGGAGAGTATGGTTGAACATCTAACTCAAGGTGCGAAGGTTGAAGATGTGGATATGGTTGATAAAGTGCCAGTGAGGATTACCTCCAAGGTCCCTGTCAAGATCACTCATAAGGGTCCTATCAAGATTACTGCTGAAGGTCCCGTAAAGACTGTTGTTGAAGCTAGAGTGGCTCCTATGATTATTACCACTCCTGGTCCTATTCCGTATACTTCTGATAAAGCTATACCTTGGCATTACGGTTCCGATGTTTATATACATGGTGTTAAACAGGAACCCTTAGCTGATACACCTGTTGCTGATGAAAACCTTGATGTTGATAATATTGTTGGATCTAGTAAGATCACGAGAAGTGGAAGAATTTTCTCTCCTCCGGCTACTTCAAAAAATACAGTTACTCCAACTACTACCTCCACTGCTGAGACAAATGCTGATGCTCGGGGCAAAGGTCCTGTGATTGAACCTGTACAAACTGATGTACCGACTGCTGAAAATCTTTCTAAACAGATGGAAGAAGTACTGAAAATCATTCGCAAGAGTGATTATGATATTATTGATCAATTGGGGCATACTCCCTCCAAGATTTCCATGTTATCTTTGTTGCTGTGTTCTAAGGCTCATGCTAAAGCCTTGATTAAATTCTTGAAGACTACTCATGTACCAAATGAGATTTCTGTGGATCAGTTTGAAAATTGTGTTGCACACCTGACATATGATAATGGGTTAGGCTTTTCCGATGCTGATTTGACTCCTGCCAAGAGAAATCATAACAGAGCTTTACATATCTCTATTGAATGTAGGGGCACTACCCTGTCACATGTGTTGATATACAATGGTTCTTCACTGAATGTACTTCCCAAAGAGGTTTTGAACAAGCTTAGTACTGAAGATGCTGTGTTGAGACCAAGTAATATAGTGGTGAGGGCCTTTGATGGTTCAAGAAGGGTGGTGCATGGAGAAATAGATCTCCCGATTAAAGTAGGCTCTCAAATTATCAATTCAACTTTCTATGTAATGGATATTCGTCCTGCGTATTCGTGTTTGCTTGGGCGCCCCTGGATCCATGGTGCAGGTGCTGTGACCTCCACTCTACATCAGAAGTTGAGATATCCAGTAAAGGGAAAGGTTGTCACTGTTTACGGAGAAGAAGAATATATGATCAGTCATGTGAATATGTTTAAGTATGTTGAAGTGGAAGGTGAATACGTTGAGACTCCGTGCCAGACATCTGAAGTAGTTCCTTGGGTTGTTCCTGCTGCTGAAGCTCCTCCTGTTGTCAAAAGAGTTCCTGTGGTCACCAGAGTACCTCCTATAATGGCCTCCCTCAAAGATGCTAGAGCTGTGGTTGAAGAAGAGTCCCAGAAGGTTGTTCGTCGTGCTCGTGATGTTCGTATAACCAATCAAGGGATCATGAAAGATCAGATCAATGTTGTGGGTGATGGGCTCAACAATTGGAAAGCTGAAGACGTTATTCCAATCTCCTTTAGTCAGGAGTAAATACTATTACTGTGTTATTATTAAGTTTGTAATTTTGAACAATTAAACTTTTAAGCCTTGTGTCTTACCCAGGGCACAGTATGCTTGTTTCGGGATGTCATTTCATTTGCATACTTCATTCAATAAAAATCAGTGGACGTTTCGTTTTCGTAAATATTGTGTTCATTGTCTTTCTTTTATTTTATTCTTCTTTTATCAGCTATGTGTTCTTACACACACCCACGTCACTAAAATGCAAATCCTCATCCACTCTGGATCCTGTTGATAACAATTCTACTATTGCCAATTATAATTTCGAGAATCCGATCTATCAAGCTGAAGATGGAAAGGAGGACGATTGTGAAGTACCTGTAGAGCTTGCTAGGTTGTTACAACAAGAAGAGAAAGCTATACAACCACATGAAGAGCCAATCGAAATTGTGAATCTGGGAACTGAAGAAAACAGGAAAGAGGTCAAGATAGGGTCTGAATTAGAGGATAGTGTTAAGAGCAGATTAATTCAGATGTTACGTGATTATGTGGAGATCTTTGCTTGGTCCTATGAAGATATGCCAGGGCTGGATACAGACATTGTGGTTCACCGTTTACCGGTAAAAGAAGATTGTCGTCCAAAGAAGCAGAAGGTTCGTCGTATGCGTCCTGAAATGTCAGAAAAGATTAAAGCAGAGGTGATGAAACAGTTTGATGCAGGATTCTTAGCTGTGACTTCTTATCCTCAATGGGTTGCAAATGTGGTACCGGTACCTAAGAAATATGGTAAGGTACATATGTGTGTAGATTACAGGGATTTGAACAAGGCTAGCCCCAAAGATGACTTTCCACTTCCTCATATTGATGTTCTGGTAGACAACACTGCTCAGCATAAGGTATTCTCTTTCATGGATGGTTTCTCTGGTTACAATCAAATCAAGATGGCACCTGAAGATATGGAGAAGACTACATTTGTTACACAATGGGGCACTTTTTGTTATAAAGTGATGCCATTTGGTTTGAAGAATGTCGGGGCAACATATCAGCGTGCTATGGTAGCTTTGTTTCATGATATGATTCATCATGAAATAGAGGTATATGTGGATGATATGATAGCCAGGTCCCAGAATGAAGAGCAACACTTTGATCATCTGCATAAGTTGTTTGAAAGGTTGAAGAAATACAAGTTGAGACTGAACCCAAACAAATGTACTTTTGGAGTTAGATCTGGTAAACTCCTAGGTTTCATTGTCAGTAGAAAAGGTATTGAAGTGGATCCTGCAAAAGTGAAAGTTATACAAGAGATGCCAGCTCCCCGTACTGAGAAGGAAGTTAGAGGTTTCTTGGGACGACTGAATTACATTGCAAGATTTATTTCCCAATTAACTGCCACCTGTGAGCCAATCTTCAAGTTGTTGAAGAAAGATCAGGTGATGGAATGGAATGATGAGTGTCAGACAGCCTTTGATGAAATCAAGAAATATCTTCTAGAACCTCCAATTTTGATGCCACTAGTTGATGGAAGACCCTTAATTATGTACTTAACAGTATTAGATAACTCAATGGGGTGTGTATTGGGGCAACATGACGAGTCTGGTCGAAAAGAGCAGGAAATATACTACCTTAGCAAAAAGTTTACCGACTGTGAAACAAGATACTCACTGCTCGAGAAAACTTGTTGCGCTTTGGCATGGGCTGCTCGCCGACTAAGACAGTATATGTTGACTCATACTACCTTATTGATTTCGAAGATGGATCCAATCAAGTACATATTCGAGAAACCTGCTCTCTCCGGACGAATAGCAAGATGGCAAATGATCTTAACAGAATATGATATACAGTACACTACTCAGAAGGCCATTAAAGGAAGTGTTGTAGCTGATCATTTGGCTCATCAAGCAGTGGATGATTACCAGTCAATGAGTTTTGAGTTCCCTGATGAAGACATTATGATTATTACCAAAGAACCTAGACAATATGACGGACCTGAACAATGATCCCGATGGACTATGGTTTTTGATGGAGCTTCTAATACACTTGGTAATAGTGTTGGTGTTGTGATCATTTCCCCGGAAGGTTGTCATACCCCGATTACTGCAAGACTTTGTTTCTATTGTACCAATAACATGGCTGAGTATGAGGCATGTATCCTGGGTATCAAAGCTACCATTTATATGAAGATTCAATTCCTGGATGTATATGGAGATTCATCCCTGATAGTAAGTCAGATTAAAGGAGATTGGGATACCAAGCATGATAATCTCATTCCTTACAGAGAGTATGTTTTGTCTTTGATCTCATATTTTGAAGAGATTACTTTTGAACATATTCCACGAAAAGAGAATCAGTTGGCAGATGCACTAGCCACCATGGCATCTATGTTTGAGATTAGTTGGGATGATGAAGCTCCCAAGATTACTATTTACAGATTTGAGAAGAAGGCATACTGCAATGAGATTGACACTGAAGAAGCAGAAGAGAAGCCTTGGTTCTATGAAGTGAAAAGATATCTTGAAGCCCAGGAGTTCCCGGAAGGGGCATCTGTCAAAGATAGGAAGTTTCTGAGGAGGTTTTCTGCTAAGTTCTTTTTGAGTAATGGAATTTTGTACAAGCGCAATCATGATTCAACTTTGCTTCGTTGTGTGGATAAGAAGGAAGCAACAGAGATTATGGAAGACATGCATGATGGGATCTTTGGCACTCATTCTAGTGGTCATACCATGGCAAAGAAGATATTGAGAGCAGGTTACTATTGGTCTACCATGGAAGCTGACTGCTATCAACATTCCAGAACATGTCACAAGTGTCAAATCTATGCTAATAAAGTACATATACCTCCATCACCATTGAATGTGTTGACTGCTCCTTGGCCTTTTGCCATGTGGGGCATTGATATGATTGTTGAGATCAAACCTACTGCTTTTAATGGGCATCGTTTCATCCTCGTTGCTATTGATTACTTTACTAAGTGGGTGGAGGCAGCTTCATTTGCATCTGTTACTAAGAATGTGGTGGCTCGATTCATTAAGAATAATCTCATATGTAGGTATGGCATCCCTGAAAGGATTATTACTGACAATGGCTCTAATCTAAACAACACTATGATTACTGATCTCTGCACGCAGTTCAAGATTAAGCATCACAACTCTTCTCCATATCGTCCGAAGATGAATGGGGCAGTAGAAGCTGCTAATAAGAACATTAAGAAGATTCTACAGAAGATGACTGTCACTTATAAAGATTGGCACGAGATGTTACCATTTGCTCTTCATGGTTATCGTACTACAATACGCACTTCAACAGTGGCAACCCCATTCTCCTTAGTCTATGGTATGGAAGCAGTTCTGCCCATTGAAGTTCAGATCCCTTCCTTAAGAATCATGAAGGATGCAGGCTTGGATGAAGATGAGTGGATTCAGACTCGACTTGACTAGATAAATTTGATTGATGAGAAAAGGTTGGCAGCTGTTTGTCATGGCCAGATGTACCAGAAACGGATGATCAAAGCTTTTAATAAGAAGGTTAAGCCAAAGGTATATCAGGCTGGTGATTTGGTAATCAAGCGTATCATACTACCACAGGGTGATCCTAGGGGCAAGTGGACTCCTACATATGAAGGACCATTTGTGGTCAAAAGAGTATTCTCAGGAGGTGCCATGATGCTTACTACTATGGATGGTGAAGACTTCCCACAGCCTGTAAACGCAGACATAGTTAAAAAATACTACGCATAAAAAGAGACCCGCTAGGTTGATTGGCCTAGGCAAAAATAAGGGCATCCCGGCAAACCAAAAGGGTTTGGGCAAAAATTAGGGATATATAAAACAAATTGTACACCCGGCAAGTCGAAAACCTGAAAGGGCGGCTTGGGAAAAAAAGGGTATCCTGGTGGATTGAAAACCTGAAAGGGCAATCCAGGCAAAAGTTAGGGATTAAAGCGTATGACTATGTCTCGTTTGGATCACTCATGTAACTTCAACTGATGATACTAACTAAATCAAGATTCGAACAGATAAAGCTCAATCCAATCATTTCCGTCTCAACAGCAGAAGATGAGATACTTGAAGATAATGGCAATAGTAGAATTGAAACTCAATAGGATTATTTCCCACATAGCTGTTTTCTTTGTTTTGTAAAAATTTTGTGACAAATTCCTCTTACTAGGATTTCTGTCTCCTTGTACAAACTTGCCTATGTATAGGTCATTTTGTGATATAAATAAAATTTCATCTTTGAATCCAGATTTACTTTTACCCTATTTACAAAAGCGGAACGTCCATTGGTTGTGTTCGAATGTATGTATGCTTTTGAATATGATTGATGTTTACCAGAAATGCATAAAATGCAGTAATAGTATTTACTAAGGACGGACGAAGGTAGGAATTCAACGAAACTTCGACGATTCATTCTCACAAGAAAACTACAAATCCCCAGTACAACAAATTTATGCTTCAAGTTACATCTCCCCTTGAATTTATGTCCATCTCTTTTATCCTCAGTCAGGATACTCAGGAACTTATTCCTTCAATAGAAGTACGACGAACGAAGGCGGGAGGTTATAAATATTATACTATCAAACAAGACGGGAACGAGTTCCTCATATTCTTCAGCAACGAATCGGGATTTATTTTCCCTAGCCAGCAGTTGTTATACAAAGATATCCATACGCTTCAGGCTGCATGATTCATACATACATCATTTACATCATACCATAGCATGCATGCATAATACATTACTTAGGTATATCATGCCATACATGCATACATATTGCATAAACTAACATTCTCTTTGAAGGATGGTTATATGCAGATAAAACACTCAAGATGTCCTCGGAGAGTAGGCAAACAGTCTGTAAGAAGATCCATTCCCTAATCCAGGATACTTCCAGAAGATTTCATCTATCTGGTCTTGAATAGCAGGAAAACGGTCTGTACAAAGATTCATTCCCTGGTTCAAGATATTTTCAGAAGATTTAATCTATTTCCTCGGAGAGTAGGCAAACGGTCTGTACAAAGATCCATTCCCTAATCCAGGATATTTTCAGGAGACTTGATCCTGACACTTTTTTGTCCTCGGAGAGTAGGCAAACGGTCTGTAAGAAGATCCATTCCCTAATCCAGGATACTTCCAGAAGATTTCATCTATCTAGTCTTGAATAGCAGGCAAACTGTCTGTACAAAGATCCATTCCCTGGTTCAAGATATTTTAAGAAGATTTAATCTATTTCCTCGGAGAGTAGGCAAACGGTCTGTACAAAGATCCATTCCCTAATCCAGGATATTTTCAGGAGACTTGATCCTGACACTTTTTTGTCCTCAGAGAGTAGGCAAACGGTCTGTAAGAAGATCCATTCCCTAATCCAGGATACTTCCAGAAAACTTCATCTATCTGGTCTTGAATAGCAGGCAAACGGTCTGTACAAAGATCCATTCCCTGGTTCAAGATATTTTCAGAAGATTTAATCTATTTCCTCGGAGAGTAGGCAAACGGTCGGTACAAAGATCCATTCCCTAATCCAGGATATTTTCAGGAGACTTGATCCTGACACTTTTTTTTGTCCTCGGAGAGTAGGCAAACGGTCTGTAAGAAGATCCATTCCCTAATCCAGGATACTTCCAGAAGATTTCATCTATCTGGTCTTGAATAGTAGGCAAACGGTCTGTACAAAGATCCATTCCCTAGTTCAAGATATTTTCAGAAGATTTAATCTATTTGCTCTTGAATAGTAGGCAAATGGTCTGTAAAAAGATCCATTCCCTAGTTCAAGATATTTTTCATAAGAATTAATCCTGATATTCTTATGTCCTTGGAGAGTAGGCAAACGGTCTGTACAAAGATCCATTCCCTAATCCAAGATATTTCCAGAAGAGATAGTCGTCACGAAGATTTATTTCTACTGGTATATTCAACAATTCAAACTATGTTGCATAAATGATTCAGAGACGGCCTATACGAAGACCTAGTACTGATATCCAGTATCAACATCAAGATATTATCACCTCCTGATATTATGGATGGCATCTATAAGCCCATCTCCAGTTCTTCCAAGTGGCATCTTCAATCCCACTCCAGCATATACAACTAATCATCAGTGTTACTTTACGCACCGGAGAGTGCAAATTTTTGGGCTTTTGTGTTCAATCCCCTTCAACCTTCCAGGTCACAAATGGCACATATACCAATCTAACCCCTCAGGTTTCAGAAAATTGAATAGGGGCAGATGTTGCACCCCAAAATTTGCCCTCCACAAGACAAGACATTGTGTACTAAGAGGTTCACAAGGTTCACAAGGTTCACAAGACATCTCATGAGGTTCACAAGGTTCACAAAGTTCACAATTAGTCAGAAATTTTGACAATTCCTTCAGACAATGCACCCTCCTAAGCAATGCATCTTAAACTAGGGTTTTGACTTTCATCAGGCTAAATGGACTTCCAAGACCTCAAGTGAGCTTCATAACATCCTATATGTGTTCAAGAATCCCCATGTCAAGTTTCAAGACTTTCCCAAAAGATTTGCTCAGTCAGATGATCAGATAGGTTAAAATCAGTCAAAGCAGTCAAAAAGTCAAACTGAGGTCAACAGTGGTCAAACCAAAGTCAAACTTCATGATTTTTTGCCAACATCAAGTATATGAAATAAAATTCATCATTTTATCAAGGGTTGATCATGATTCATCAAGGAGATTTCAGATTATCAAGAATCAGGAGTTTCTAAATTAGGGTTTTCACAGGAAAAGTCAACTAAAATTTGACCAGCCATAACTTTCACATGCTTCATCAAAATTTTTCCATCCAAAGCTCATTTTGAAGGAAATTGAATTCTCTACAACTTTGTGTCTCACAAGCCAAGCCCAAAAATGCTTCATTTGGAAGGTATGAGCTAAGACATTATAGGTCCTTTTAAAAGTCAACAAAAAGTCAACAACTTCCAAAGAGCATAACTTGAGAATGGTAAACGATATAAACATGAGACCAAAAAGGTTTGTTAGAGGACTCTTTAAGCTTTCCAAAATGTCCAAGAACACCTTCATAGCATTAAAATTGAAGGATTTGTGCCCTTGCAAAGTTGGGAAATTTTTGGGAATTTTATGAAGCAAATAAGGCCTTAAAGTCAATTTTTGCTAAATGAGCCCACCTAATTGCCATTCAAACTTTACAAACTCATCAAGCACGACCCAACCCACTCATTTTCTGATTTTTTATTTTTTATTTCATATTTATTTGTATTTTATTCATTAAAATACAAATTAAATTGAAATAAAATATAAAAATCATATATTTGATTTGATTTTTTGGTTCTAGAAAGTTTTAACACTCATTTAAACTTGATTGATACCATTTAAATCCAGATCATCCAAACATAGCAAGGCTAGATCAAGAATATTCAAAATTTAAGAGCACATCTTTTTCAATCTTAAAAAGTCCAAAAGTCCACAAATTGGTTAAAGTTTTTGACCTAAATTCATTAAGTGGTATATATACAACATGAAGATCAACCATATTGACGAATTCAGAGCCTCAAGGATAAGTTTCACAAATTCAAAGTTCATCAAAAATTTGAAATTCGGATTCTAACTTTGTGTGGTTTTTCAGGTGAATTAAGGACACCAATCTATTCCTTGAACATCACTGATCATGTAGCAATAGCCAAATGCATCTCTAACACCATGAATTGCTCTAACCGAATCACTCTTGTTCAAGTTTTTACATTTTTTCGATTTCATACTTTCATGTGATAATAATTGATTTTGCTTGCTGATTTGTGTTTGTTTTGAAGCATAGAAGCTTTCTGGATAAACCAATTGAAGTTTCATGGCCTAAATCATTAGATGCCATTGTTAGGGTTTGAGATTCGAATTCGGGATCTTGGTGTTTAGGGTGTTTAAATGGATTCTAAGAACATGGCCATGACATATAAACTTCATGTGATTGATCTAGGCTGTTAATTTACATTAATATTGTGGTTTGCTTGATGATTCAAAAACATAGGTTTTTCTGGTTCAAGAACATGCAGGAAAATTCGCAGGAAACTTTGAAGGAGAATTCGCAGGAAATTGGATGAAGAAGATGAAGTTTTGGCGCTGAAGTCAAATTCAAATATGTGTTTTAAAATATATAATTTGATTGTTGGTTTAAATTCAAACGCGCACAGGTGGCTCAGTTGGTTTTGTTGCAATGTGTTGGTGGAGAGAGACCTGGGTTCGATTCCCAGGTCTTGTGTTGTATGTTTTTTACTTTATCGTATTTTTCAGGTTTTAAACATAATCAAGCGTGGCCGAATGCTATCACCAGCACGCAGCTGGCCTGGTGGAAGCCTTATGCGTCCAAGAGTGGTGAAGCCTAGGGCGTGGGTTCAATCCCTGCCCCAGGTAAGTTTTGGTTTCTATTTTTTTTTAATTATGCTGTTGTTTTTTATAATTAATTTTAATGTCTTATAATAAAATATATTTAAATAACTATAGGTAAATAATATGTAAATACTTTATATTTTCTAAAAAAACCTCTAATTTATTTTCTAAACTTTTAATCCTAGTTTTTTTATTTAAATTAAAATATGTATATATTATTATCAATTTATTTATTTTTGTAAATAGTTAAATTAATATTGCAAATTAAATTATAAACCCTAATTCTATTTTTTTTATAAAATTTCTAAAACCCTAATTTTAAAACCCTAATTTTATATTTTAACTTCCTAACCCTAGTTCTTATTTAATTTAAATATTAAAAATTAATTAAACTTTTTCTAATATCTAATTAAAATAATTAATAATATTTTCTTTGTAAATAATTATTAGATGGTTTATCATTATTATTTTCATCTCAAAAATTCTTTAAAGTTGTTTATTTAAATCTAAAAATACTTAATTGAATTATATATATATTTTGTATATTATTACTAACCTTTTCTTTTTATAATTATTTCATCACTAACCTTTTATTTAATTGCTTATTTTATTATATAGTTATTATTTAATTTATTTTTATTATAATGTAACTGCAAAAGCTTTGTAATAGTCGTAGTTTATGATTGTTTTATGTTTTATAAATATTATTGCTTTGGTTAGTAAATATAGGGAGTGATAACCTATTTGCTTTAAAATTAATTTAGATCACTAATCATAAGACAAATATGAACTTGTACACGCACACACGTAAGTCGATCTTTTGATCGCCATCTCACTTCCTAAGGTTATCCCTCACGTTGCCTAAATCAAAAGGTCAAGTAAGGTGTCTAAAAGGCAAAGTCCCTTCTCACAAATAAATCATCTAGTCCCTTTCAATATTATAAGATCAAGTCCCTTCGATGTTGCCTTCGTAAATGATCTTGTCCCTTTCGAATAAAAGATGATAAGTCCCTTCGAATTGCTAAGACACCTTACAGTTGCCTAAACACAGATGACCCTTCATATGTCCCTTATAACATCCAAGGTAATGACTACCTATTCCTTAATAATAGGGATAGTCTTACCATTGAAAGAACATTTAAGAACAGAAAATATTCAAATTAGGGTAGGTTCCTCTTAAGTACTTGCTCACTTTTCATCAAATTACTACATTACACTTCACATTTTAAACAATTTTCAAAACAAAGTCTTTATATATATCCGTACAAGGATCATTATAAAGTACTTAAGAAAATTTTCAATCACACACTACACTTTTCAAAACAGTTTAAAGTGAGCTAAGTAACTAAGTACCCATGGATAACCATGGATGTAAAGGGTGCTAACACCTTCCCTTTACATAACCTACCCCCCGAACCCAAAAATATTTTAAGGTCTTTCCTGTTCTTTTATGCCATTTCCTTTGGATAAAATAAAAGTCGGTGGCGACTCTTGCTATCCGCAACATATTACTAAAGTCAGTTCTCCCACCGTGTTACACCGAGTCACCAAAGTTACCTCGGACACTAAAGGCATTGTTGCCACCCTAGGCACCGGAGGGACCTCGGGCTAATGAGGCAACATAAGTATTTGGAGGAGGTTCATTAGAGTTTTCACAACTCCGTTTTTACCCTGACCATATTGCCAGACATATTTGGGATGGAGAGGTAAAATTAGTTGGATTCATTCTTTTTAAATTACGTTTATTATTATATTACAAGTTTCTGATGATGATTTATTTTTCTGCAGGACCATGATTCGCTGAAATTTATTAACCATGGGAAAAAGATTGTTGGCTTGCATCATCCTACTGAAAAGTGGTTTCAAGCTGCTTTACAACTATCTAGGATGAAGGAATTATGCCAGACCTATTATGTTACGATGAACCATGGGATGCTTAATGAATTTGTAGAGAGATGACATATTGAGATCTCATCATTTAATCTACCACTTGGTGAGATGTTTATCACACTCGGCGATGTGTCTTGTCTGCTTCATATTCCAATTAGGGGGAAGCTTTTAGATCATGGGAGGATTAGCAAAGATAAGACACTTAAGTTGATGGTAAACTATTTGGGAGTTGACCCAAACCATTCCTTGAGGAAGTTTGAAAAAACAAAAGGGGCTCATGCTAGGTTTGAATTCCTAAAAAAGATATATATGAATGAGTTAGTTAGAGCAAAGCAGATTACTGGTGATGAGGAATGGGTGGGGAAGCCTAAAGTGTATGTTATTAAAGCATATCTATTATATTTGGTTGGCACTGTCATTTTTATAGACAAGAATGTCAATTATATGAGTGTCATCTACCTATGATACTTTAAGGACTTTGAGCAAATCCATGATTACAACTGAGGGTCGCATTTTTGCTATACTTGTACTCTAAGTTATCTGATGGTTGTAGGTGGAAGACGAAGCAGACGACAGATAACATCACAATTTTGATGGTAATATTTATTGGTCTTTTAGTGTTTGTGTATCATTTTTATTACATTTTTCCAACGCCCTTACTAATGATTCGTGTTTTCCAACACATTTCAGGCTTAGATCCTCCAGCACTTCCCACGCATCTTCGATTGGTTGTGTGCACCAACTTATACTAAGGATATGTCACGTGTTTCTGCATTTGCACTTCTCAGGGGGAACCAGACGATAGAGTTATTTCGAGTGTATATTGACAACTTGGTAGCAGAGGATATGCACTTTAATACATATGTCGATCATCGTAAGACACATACATTTGAAGACATAGTCTTATACTCTGGATGGTTTTCTTGCAGTTCACGTTTGAAATTTCTTCATCTGCCTGAGCCCGTCATGCTACAGTTCGACTACATCTAGACTATTCATAGACATCTTGTTGTCTATGCTCCTCTCGCTATGACACATAGAGATATGGAAGTCATGTTTGATGATTATTTTAGTCATCTGGTACCAGATGAGACACAGAGTACCATAGTTGAGAGCTACTTAAGCTATGTAGATGGGTACATCATGTGGTTATTCAGGGTGTCACATCCATATATGATGCATGCTGCTCCAGCAGATCCACCGAGGGCAACTCATCAGGAGATATTATAGGAGGAGTAGGCTAGGTAGATCATTCTCATTATGTGTTGGCTAGATGTCGTCGTATTGTGGAGATTGTGCATGTATGTATTGAAATATGTATATTTCCTGATGGTTCTAAGGTTAGGAAGATCCTATAAACCATTATGACGGAGCACGAGCGGTACTGATGTACCAAGTATGTAGTTTGGATTTATATTCATTTGTATTTTATTTTTACTTATTTCGACTTCATTATATATCTCGACTTTATTGTGTACGTCATGATGACTTATTTTGACTTCAGATTTATATGTTATGTTTTGCATATTGGTTGTATTGTTTAATGTTCATCACATGATAGGGGCCTTAACATTTATAAATCGTCATTTTCATTTGAGTAACCATAAAACTAACTTAACTTTCACTGGTTTGACTGGTTACAGTGATGCATCTCCGTAAACTCTAAACAGAGATGCATCTTTGGATCAATAAATGTTTAAAATGGACCTATCATAGTGGGATGCATGGGTGTGTTTTGAAATATTTTGGAAATGTGTCTCCGAATTCGTGTTTACAAAATATGTTAGTGTGGCTCAGTGGGATGCATATGTTGTGTTTAAAAATATTTCGGAGATGCATCTCTGAATCAATTGTAACATTCTGACTCAAGACAGAGATGCATCCGAAGAAACATCTTCGAAATTTGATGAATATTTTGAGTTTTCCATTAAACTTTGTTCCATCCTATAAGGTGGAATAAGAAATCCTTTTTTTTCTATCGGGTTAGTGTCTATTAAAGTCAACCTAATTCTTTTAGATCTTATGTTAAGCTTTAAAGTTAAATTCCACAAAAATTATCAGTATGGATGAACATTTTAAACTCGTGGTTGAAGGATACAATAGTCTTAATTCTGAAATTAGTAAGGTTCTTTTCAAATATCTTGACTCTAGTTAGAAAATCGTAACCTATCTATAGATTATAAAAAAAAATTAGTCTTGTTTTAAATTTTTTATAACTTACAACTACTGATCAGGTCTTAATGATTTATAGGTTGTATGAATTTTTTTTAACGAAATAGAATATTAATGATAAATATGAATGAATATATTTATGCTTAAGATGAATATACATATAACAGATTCTAATAGAAACGGATTTTATGACCTGTGTAAGAATAAATTAACAAAACCATAAAAGAAATACATTATAACCTTCTGTATTGATACTTAGTGCAAATTCAGAGGATGAAATTTGTGCATGCTGCAGTACTTAGAGAGTTAGAACCGATTGAGGAAGGAGAAAGTGACACATTATCAAGCAGAGACTATGTTACACTGCATATCTGCAAACTGACAGCCTAAAACACAGACTGGTTCCTGATAGAAACCATGTGAGGGGGAATGAGACAAACTAGGTGATGGTTTATCATCAGCCCAATAGGCCCAAGATATGGAGAGTTTATTCTAGAAGGGGCAAAAACAGGAAAGAGCAGTAATTCTGTTAGAGTGTGCAAAGAGAGAATGATTATACTACATCCTCAATATAAGGAATGATTGAGAGGTTGAGAGGATTACCTTGGAAAATATTTTGTTTTTTAGTCATGAATAGGAGGCTCTAGCCACCTATAGGAGCTTGCTCTGTGTCAGAATCTATGGTCATTTCCCTTTCTATAATTCCACTTTATTCATCAATTAATAATACAATCATTCTGCTTTGTGTTTGTTGCATTATTTCATACTATTTATGTTTGTGCTTTGTTGGGTTTCCAACAAATTGGTCCAACCTACCGGATCTGCGACGACAGAGCTAGTGAATGCCACCTAAGAAGGTGACGTTTCCGGTATTCACGAAGATGGAAGCCAAAGTCAAAAAGTTAGAGAATGAGATATTGGAGGTATGATCAACTCTAGACGAAGTGCAGAACACGATGACAGCCAATCATGCTAACTTGATAGCGATGTTGGAAACATTTCTAGGTAGGGCATTGACGTTGGATGACGGAGACACGATGTGTTATGTTAAAGGTTCGTCGGTGGGAATGAAAAAAGGAGGACCAGATAACACTGTTACCAACAATCTTCGTGGGGATTCTTTGACTGAGTTTCGTCAGTCCGTGAAGAATGTCGGACTTCCGATGTTTAACAGCGAGGATCCAACAGGATGGATCTCGCGTGTAGAAGTCTATTTCTGGGTGCAAGATACCTCACCAGAAGTAAAGGTGAACCTGGTGCAGCTGTGTATGGAAGGCGCAACGATTCATTTCTTCAACTCTCTCCTAGCTGAAGATGCCATTTTGACATGGGAAGGCTTGAAGGATGTTTTTTTGGAATGTTATGGAGGAAACGGTGACGGTGACATTTATGAACAACTCTCAGAACTACGTCAGAAAGGTACGGTTGAGGAATAAATCACAGATTTCGAATACTTGCTTGCTCAGATCCCAAAATTACCGGACAAACAATTCCAAAGGTATTTTTTACATGGCTTGAAGAATGAAATTTGTGGGAAGGTACTAAGCTTGATGACGATGGGTGGTATGACACGCGCAATACTTTTCCAAGTTTCACGCGCGGTGGAGAAGGAGGTTAAGGGAGATATGGGTTTGAGCTATAATCGGGGATCCAATTCATATGGGTCGGGTTATAAGCCAAATAGTAGTGTATTGGGTCGTCAAAAGGGTCAAATTGGGTTTTTGTCAAAGGGGCCCAAGAACGTGAAACAGGCAGCGGTGAAAGAAATTTGGTTGGACCTAAGAGAGACAGAGTGGAGCCCAATGAAGGATGGAAAACTGGGCCACGAGACAGAGGCTTTTCACACCTCACATATCCACAGCTATTGGAAAGGAAACAAAAGGGGTTATGCTTTAAATGTGGTGGGCCTTTTCACCTGATGCATTAATGCCCAGACAAGCAGCTTAGGGTTTTAATTGTAGAAAAGGATAAAGATCCAAGAGAAGGAAATATTTTAGCGGTGGAAATAAATGAAAAGGAAGATATTGAGACAAATTGGGAGATGAGCGTTATGAGCTTGAGTAACTTCATCACACCCAGCCGCGAGCAACCTCAAACAATTAAGTTCCAAGGCAAGATTCAAGGCATGTCAGTTTTAATTTTAAGGGATAATAGATATTTTGCCCCCTTCCATATGGGCGAGATTTGAAAAATCCCTGTAAAAAAAAATTTAAATTCCCCCTAACATTTGAAGATTCCTTCATTTTAGCCCCTCATTGTATTTGGTCAACAAAAACAGTGACATGGCGCTGCTTTGTTGGCTTTTTTTATTTTTTTAATGTTAAAATGTTAAAATATCAAAGTTTAAAATTTTGCCTCCCACAAGTATTGAACCCATGACATAAAACTTAAAATGGATGCCTTCTACCACTAGACCAACTTGCTTGTTTTTTCTTATATTCCTATTGAAATCTATATATTACATAAATTAATTATAATATTATTACTAAAAATAATTATTAATATTTTAGTACTAAATATTAAGTATTAATATTGTATATTGTTTTTAGTAAATACTTAATATTTACTGTATATATTAACGTAAATTATTCATAAATAAATAATTTAATAAATAATTAACATAATTATTAATATTAATAAATTACTAACATTATTATTAACATTAGTAAATTATTAACATTAACGTTAGTAAATTATTAACATAATTATTTATTTTATTTTATTAGTTGTATGTTAAATTATTAACATTAATAAATATTAACGTAAATTACTAACGTATATGATCTTACCTGACCAGGAGGACCTTCCAGCGATTTGGTGTAACGACCAAAGGATGGGAGAAAATGGGGGTGTACCTGCAAGGCATTCCGATGCTTAAGTGAGTAGAGGTACAATGAAATAGGTAAGTTATAGCGTGAATCAGAATACCTGACCCTTTAGTGAGAAAGGGTATTTATAGTGAGCCCCCAGTGCTGGGCCAAGGTCCTTTTTTGGGCTGGATCAGCTAGGTCCAAGGAAGAACTGCCAAGGAACGCGTGAGAAGCGTGAAGACCTAGCTAAGAGGTATGGTCCTTGGTCCAACTGCCCCTATCTTTCAGGAGATAATAAGGGACAGTTGGGTGACGTGGCAAGTGACCTGGTAGACTTGCTCTTCGCCCGTCCTGAATGAGTGCCCGTAGTATGATAAAGTCGCCCGACCGTAAGATATTTCTACCCGTCTGCTAGGTGTCCCTGCTCGAGTATATGGGCCTCTGCCCGACATGCTGGGCCATAGCCCAATTTAGTCTTGAGGCCCAATCCGGAATAGGACCCCCCAAGTCGAGTCTCCGAGTCGGAGTGACGAATTGTAATATAGTCGGGCGTAAGCGCGTTGGATAAAGCAGCGGACGCATAGCTGAGTCGGGCATGATGTTAACAGAATCAACTGTTGTGCTCTTTTTCGTCGGGCATGTGACGTTTAACAGTTTTCGTCGGACATGTGACGTTTAACAGAGTCGAGGACGTTTCATAGAGTCGGGCAGATAGTTGCCCGACGTCGTTCAGGATTCCTATGGATTGATGTGTCTCAGCATTAATGGTGCGTCGCTTCGTTTCCTGTGCAAACGGCGGCGTGGGCACTAGGCAATGATGACTTGGCGCGTCCATCCACGCGCTTATGACTATATAAAGGGGATAAACCACTTCATTTGGACTTTTTGGCTCTGACGTTCACCGGAAGCTCTGAAGAAAAATCCTTTCTCCGCCCGTCTCCGTCACCTGAAACGCCTTCTCTGCTCGCGCGCCATCGTTCCTTCCTCTGCTTCAAATATGTCAGGTACCACCTCTGATCCTCTTTTTTTTGTGTTTTTGCGTCTGGTAGCTAGGGATTTGCATGATTTATTTGCGTAAAGTAGGTATAATTAGTCTGGGAATAGTTTGTTAGATTATAGGTGTGAAATTTTCCGGTTGGGTTAGGATGTCCCGGGCGAAAAATTCATATGCGTTTGAATGAACCGGGCGTTTTGAGTATGCCATGGGCGAAAAATTCATGCGTGTATGAATGTCCCGGGCGTAAAATTCATACGCATATGAATGTCACGGGCAGGTTTAGCATGCTTCGAGCGTGAAGTTCATGTGTGTATGAATATACCTAAGTGAGGCCTGGTGGGCCGCGGGCATAGAGTCTACGTCAGCGTGACTTCGTGGGTCAGGACTTCACATGCTCATACACTCGCGAAGGTCGCCCCTTCGTCGGTCTTAGACCAGTAGTCAGGTTTTGGGGCGTGCGTTTTTAGTTTTACGCCCTTTCACTTGACTTGCGTTGGAAGGGTGGATTTGATGCAATGTCGAATTCACTTTTCCTGTCTGCGTTTCAGGTATGACCGGGCGTCTTCAAGCCAGGGGAGAAGATGTCGAACCGCGGCCCATAGATGAAGAAGAGGTTGTGCGCTTAAATGTCGAGGAGGGAAACGCCGGGGAGGACACCGAGCATGTCTCCTCGTCTGGACAAAACGACCTATCTTGGGTTGCGGACGAACCCTTGGAAGAAGAATCTTATTTTTGCGATGAGACGACCCACGCCTATGTTGTGGTGGAAGACCTTGGTCCCGAGGAGTCTGGAAATTGGCAGTGTCATGCTCCTAAAGAGGCGGACCGGATATGTCATCGCTTCCCGGGGAAACAGTTTGCCATGTACGAGTTCGCCTTTCGAGAGTCGAGGGTCAGGTTGCCCTTCAACTCGTTTCAAATGTCGGTCTTCAAGTGGCTTCGGTTGGCGCCGTCGCAGTTGCACCCCAACGCCATTGCTTTCATGCGGGAGTTCGAATTGGTTTACTGTTTCCTCGGCGTCGGGTGCACTCTTCCCCTCTTTTTTCATATTTTTCACCTGCAACGGTCCGGTCTTCGAGGGCGTCATAGTTGGGTGTCCTTTAAGCAGCCGGTGAGGTTATTCAAGACGTACGTGGATTCCGCCCGACACTTCAAAGGGCGATGGTATGTGGTGAAGTCGATCACCCGTTTTACCCTGCACTCTCTTTATTATTATAAGCGGAATGCGGCCGGGGAGGAGAAGCTTATGTCGAGGATACCCTTGAGGTGGCAGCCCGACCATTTTAAGCTTTCAACCAGTCATTACCGGGTGAAGTTTTCGAGTCTGGGTGTCGAGGACAGACTGACTTATAAGAAGCTGGTGGAATATGTGCAGAGTTTCAACCTGGCGGTTTGCGTCGACCGAAAAGGTGCTCCTTATGTCAATGAGGTTGGGATGCCGATCTGTGAACCCCGTCTTATCAACACGAGGACTCTGCTCGAGTGTGATACGGACGAGGAGGCTATGGAACTGTTGCGTAGGTGTTCTTTTTATTCTTATTTTCCTTTGTCGTGTTTTTCCCGCTGACGTTTGTGTTTTTGGTTTTGCAGGTGCTATGTCCTCTGTTCGTGATCGAGTTCTCAAGCTGGCCAACCAAGCAGGAGCCCCGGACAGGGTTCCCAAGAAAAAGAAAAAGGCGGCACCCCGCGTTCAGGAGGTGGCTGGTGATTCTGGGGCAGGTATCTCAAACATTTCTAGCCTGGTGCCTACTTCCCCACCGCCCGTTCAACGCTCCTCTCCAATCCACATACAAGACAGCCCGCCTCCTTCTACCTCCCCTCTCCTCAAATGGAAGCGCTTGGATGGGGCTCTTTCCAGGTCTACCTTGGAGGGGGGCAACAGTCCAGGTGGCCCTGGGAGCTATCTACTGCCCCCTTGCTATATAGAGCAGGAATTTTTCAAAGCTGAAGGTGTTATTACGGTGTCGGCGCCCGAGGCGAAGGCCATCCTGAGCCAGGATGCTGACGTCCGGAGAAGGGAGTTGGCGAGGGATCTGGCTGCGGTCATCAGGGTGATGGAGACGGCCATGTTTCTGACCGACACCTCCGTTTCCACGAATTCCTTGGAGGATGCCCTTCTGAAGGCTCGTTCTGAGAAGGACAAATTGTCAAAGGACCTGTCCGATTATAAGGAGGAGCACCAACTGTAGGAGGGGCTGAAGAAGGAGCTGGAGGAAATGAAGCTGGAGCGGGACACACTGAAGGCAGAGAAGGTGATCCTGGAGGAGCAAGCTGTTGAGCATAAAAAGGTGGCCGAGGAAAATGCTCAGCTTCGTGCTCGTTTGGATTTGCTCGAGGGTACCGTTCGTCCCCTGGCGGATTAGAATGAAGAGGAGCTTGCTCTCCGTTCCCAGGGTGAATTGGTGGGACATATCCGTTCGCTCAACAAGGATTTGGTGGCCATGTTCAAAGAAGTGTTCGACAACACTGTCGACCAACTGAGGATATTGAACCCCGGGTTGGTGACGGAGGGGTCGGCTCACAATTATTGCGTCTCTGACGGGGAGATTGTGTGTCCCTTCGAGGCGGACGAGGAGCTGGATGAAGAAGAAGATTAACTTCGGGCGGAGTCTTTAGATTTTTGTTTGTTTTGTTTATTTGTATGGCCTGCGTGCCCATGTATGACGGCCTCCATGCCGTGTTTGAATGAATGTTTCAAATTTTAGCTATTAACTTGCTCGATTCTGTTCATTTTTGTAGTTGCTATATTTTTGAACTGTTTATGCTTGACTATGTTGGTCCCGCCGGTTTAGGGAACCGATGAGGTAGCGGGCGTTGTGCTCACCTAAAATCGAGGTCGAGTTCGCGATTGGAGAACTCCGACCTCGGGGTTTGGGCCTTCCCATCGCGATCTGGGTGCCCTACCAATCGTGGTACTGCGACGCTAGGGCTCGTTTGAGGTGCCCAATGTCGGGGAGGGTTGTGTCCGCTGGAAAGGTCATGTTCGTCCCTGGGTAGCGTGGATCCTCCCTGTTGTTTTGGTGGTGGAGAGTGTGGTCGTACCTCCCATGTCTCCCCGTGACGTATTGAGCTGTAATATTGTCTAAGTTTCTTTGTGTTCCATGGTCGAGCGAGTTCTTCACCCTGTAGGTTTTCTAGATAGTATGCCCCGTTGCTCGTCTTGTCGCGGACGCGGTAGGGACCTTCCCAGTTGGAGGCCAGTTTACCCTCTCTTGGGTTTTTTTGGTTTCTTCTGAGGACCAGGCTGCCCACCTGAAACTCTCTCTTTATGACCTTTGTGTCGTGGCGCAGGGCTATTTTTTGTTTGAGGGATATTTCCCTAAGGGCTGCTTCGGAGCGGATCTCGTCGAAGAGATCCAGCTCGGCTCGAAGTGCCTCGTCGTTCATCTCCTCGTCGAGGGGCTCCTCTATGCGTCTCGTCGGCTCTCGTATTTCTATTGGGATGACTGCTTCGGTGTCGTATGTTAGTCTGAATGGGGTTTCCCCGGTCGTGGAATGTGGTGTCGTGCGGTATGCCCACAGGACGCTGTGTAACTCCTCGACCCATGTCTTTTTTGCCTCGCCGAGTCTGCGCTTCAGTCCGTGCAGGATTACCCTGTTGGCCGCCTCCGCTTGTCTGTTGGTTTGAGGGTGCTCGACGGATCTGAAATGTTGTTTAGTGCCTAAGCTGGCCACGAAGTCCTGAAATCCTCCGTCCGTGAATTGCGTCCTGTTGTCCTTGATGAGGACCCGAGGTATGCCGAACCGAACGAGGATATTTCGCTTGAAAAATCGAAGAATGTTTTGTGCCGTTATTTTGGCCAGTGCCTCTGCTTCGATCCATTTGGTGAAATAGTCTACCCCTACAATGAGGTATATGATCCAGTTACGAAGGGCCCGAGGATGTCCATGCCCCACCATGCGAAGGGCCAAGGATAGGAGAGTGTTTTTAGCTCGTTTGGGGGTGCGAGGTGCATGTCGGCGTGTCGTTGACATTTGTCGCATTTTTTGACGTGTTCCTTGGAGTCGTGTTGCATAGTCGGCCAATAGTAGCTAGCTCGAAGAGCCTTGCGTGCGAGCGTTCGTCCGTCGGGATGTTGGGCGTTGATTCCTCGATGCATTTTCCCCAATATGTTGGGAACTTTCTCTTCTTCGACGCATTTGAGTAATGGGATGGAGAGTCCTCTACGGTAGAGTTTCCCTTCGAGGAGGACATACGAGCACGCCCTACGTTTGGTAGCGGCCGCCTCTTTAGGGTCTGTGGGGAGTTCGCCCTTTGTGAGGTAATCATAGATAGGTGTCATCCATCAATGAGTGTCCCTGATCATGTTAACCTCGAGTTGAGGAGGTGGCCTCTCGGTACTGGGTCGAGGAAGGATTTCTTGGATTATTGATTTGTTTCCGCCTTTCCTTCTCGTGCTAGCCAGTTTTGATAGGATATATGCTCGCGTGTTATGCTCGCGAGGTACGTGTTGGACTTCCCACTTCTCGAATTTTTCGAGTCTTTCTTTGACCAAAGATAAGTACTCGATGAGGTTGTCGTTCTTGGTTTGGTACTCTCCCTGTACTTGTGATGCCACGAGCTGGGAGTCTGTTGATATTTTTACTTCCTTTGCTCCTAGGTCTTCGGCCAATCTCAGACCGGCGATGAAAGCCTCATATTCGGCTTGGTTGTTGGAGGTTGGGAAGGCTAATGCTAGAGAAACCTCAATCAGGATTCTGTCCTCGTTTTCGAGGATGATCCCGGCCCCGCTGCCTGTCGAGCTGGAGGCGCCGTCGACGAAGATCGTCCATTTATGGGCGTCGTCCGCTGGTATTGGGTTGTGAGTCATTTCCGCGACAAAGTCGGCCAGGGCTTGAGCTTTCAAAGCTTTCCTGTTCTCATACTGTATGTTGAATTCGGAAAGTTCCAGCGACCATTTTAACATTCTGCCGACCATGTCCAGTCGACCAAGGAGTTCTTTTATCGGTTGGTCGGTTCTTACCTTGATCGTGTGAGCGAGGAAGTAATGACGTAATTTTCTCGTGGCGTTTATGAGAGCTAATTCAACTTTTTCAATTTGCTGGTATCTGAGCTCGGGGCCTTGGAGTGCTTTGCTCGTGAAGTAGATAGATTTTTGTCCCTCGTCGGTTTCTCTGATAAGGGCGGCATTGACGGCCTCGGTTGCCACGGACAGATACAGATATAAGGTTTCCCTTTCCAATGGTCGTGACAGGACCGGGGGTTCGGAGAGGGCCTTTTTCAGATGGAGTAGTGCCCGTTCGCATTCGTCGGTCCATTCGAAGGTGGCCTCCTTACGGAGGAGTTTAAAGAAAGGTAGCGCGTGCTGGGCGGATTTGGCGATGAAACGGGAGAGTGAGGTGAGCACCCTGTTGAGGGATTGAATGGAATTTTTAGATTTCGGGGTCGGAAACTCCGAGAATGCTTGACATTTGTTGGGATTGGCCTCGATTCCCCTCTCGGTGAGGTAGAAACCTAGGAATTTTCCTGCTCGGACGCCGAATGTGCATTTCTCAGGGTTAAACCTCATTTTGCATTGTCTCGCCTGCTCGAAGACTTTGTAGAGGTGTCGAGCGTGGTCGGTCTCCTCGTGTAATTTAATGATCATGGCGTCCATGTATACCTCGAGCATATCCCCGATTTCCCCTCGGAAGACTTTGTTCATCATGCGCTGGTACGTGGCCCCGGCGTTCTTGAGTCCGAAAGGCATTACGTTGTAATAGTAATTGTCGGTCGGGGTCATGAATTTCGTGTGTCTCTTGTCCATGTCCGACATAGGGATTTGATTATATCTGCTGTATGCGTCCATGAAGGACAAGAGTTTGAAACCTGCAGAATTGTCGACGAGTTTATCTATGTTAGGGAGAGGAAAAACATCTTTGGGACAAGCCCTATTAAGATCAATATAATCAACACACATACGCCATTTTCCATTATTTTTCTTAACAATGACTACATTAGAGAGCCAGGTTGTGTACTGGGCTTCAGAAATAAAATTTGCCTCTTGGAGGTCTTTTACAGCTCGCTCGGCAGCCTCCGCTTTCTCGGGGGACTGCTTGCGCCTACGCTGTGCTACAGGCCTGATTGCCCGGTCTAAAGCTAATTGGTGACATGCGACCTCAGGGTCTAGGTCGGGCATTTCCGTGGAGTTCCATGCGAAGAGATTGGAGTTCTCCCTGAGGCATATCGCGAGTTGCTTCCTTTTTTCTTTGGGCAGCCCCTAGCCTATCATTACTGTCCTGTCGGGGTCATCGCCCAGAGGGACGAGCTCGAACTCTCCGTCCGGGACTGGGCATAACGGGTGAGTAGGAGCCTGTCCCTCGGTGGGTTTCCGCTCTTCAGTTTCGTCCTGTCCTTTTACTGCGGCATCGTAACACCTTCGGGCGGCTTCGATGTCCCCGTGGATGGTGACTACACGGCCCAGTTTGGGGTAATATTTCATCTTCAGGTGGACGGTAGACGGGAACACCATCAGCTCAGCTAGAGTCGGGCGGCCGAGGATGCAGTTGTAAAGAGAGGGGCATTCTATGACCAGGAACTGGATCTTGATTTCTCTGGCCGTCTCTTGCTCTCCGAAGGTGACGAGGAGCTCGACGTAGCCCCACGGCTTTGTCGTGGCCCCGTTGAATCCTTGGAGGTCGGATCCGACGTAGGGAGATAGGTTGGTTTTGTCCAATTTTAGGGTCTTGAAAAGGTGGACGTACATGATGTCCACCGAACTGCCTTGGTCGACCAGAATGCGTCGGACGTCGAAGTGAGCCATCTTGGCTCTAATCAGCAACGGGATGCCCGAGTTGGGGGAACCGCCCCGAAGCTCCTCTAGAAAGAAGGGTATTGGGTTGGACTTGCCTCGGTATTTTGTCAGCGTTGCCTTTTGCTCGGGTGCGGTCAGAAGGAGTTCGTCAAACTTGCGCTTTACCGAAAGGGTGGCGGCTTCGTCGTTCATCCCTCCGCCTGATATGACAAGGGCGGTTGGAAAGTCTTCCCAGGGGCTAAGTGTAACACCCCATTTTTCTACCCACGAATTATAACAACAAAATCAGAGTCGTAAAATTTTCTACAAATGGGATACTACATATTCAACTTTAAACGATTTCCACTTTAAGGAAATCATAACAAATACGTAACACTTTTTCTTAATTCGACAAACAATGTCATTCACTCCAATGGTTAGACTTCATAAAATCTTACGCAGCGGATTCATAAAATAATTCTTAGCATCTTTAAGCAACATAATAACGACTTAACATAAGGAGTAAACAACTATAATCCTTCAAACAATTAAAATCCAGTAGTAATTAAAAGTTCAACAAAGCAGACACACGACAATCCCCCTGAGTGCTACGTATCAGAGCGACTGACCACCGACTCGACCAACGGTAACCGGCTACTTCTCAGGATTACCTGCACGTTGTCACATAAGGACAACATTCAACAGAAGGGGTGAGTTACAATTATTATAATTAGTATATGAAAAACAATACAGCGAATAAGGATAGTAACAAACACCACTTCACAAATTAAATCAAATATCAACACAATAAACCAACAAATATGCAACTTTAATGATACTCGACTAGTTATGCATGTGGTACCATTCGGAGTAAAACTCCCAACTTAAAATCTGCCAATTTATCGAGGCATCAAGGCCTAAGCCTTCAACGTCCAACTTTTTGCCAATCCAGGCCAACGTGGTGTGAGCAACGGCTCCGACAAAATGCATATGAATTTATATGACATATATGATTTCACACGCATACAATATAGCCACATGAATGATACATATCAACTTAATACGACATAAGCAACTCAGAAATCAACTTTGGCATAAAAGCCTCCGATATAACAACTTCAGAACTATCCCATAATTCAGAACAACAATGCAACTCAGCTGTACTTGAAACATTATTTAGCAACATAATTTCCAGCAAAACAATTCATTAAAATCAACTATTAAATTGCTCGACTTAACTCGACGACTTTCGTTAAATTCCGGGTAACTAAATTTTCCGTCTAATTCGGCTAAACCGACTAATTCAATACTATTTTCTACTTTCTGCGATTAATATAACTTTATTTCGAAACTGGAATTTTCTTAAATTTTGTTAAACTCATCCGTATTAGAACTCGATTACTACCACTATTACTGTCAATTTTTATGAACTGCGTTCTTCTGCTAAACCCATAACACAGTGGTATTTCTAGAACAAATTCCTCACTGTTGGTATTATAGTAACTAAATGCTCAGCTTAATAACTATTTAATTACTCTTTAATTTACTAACTCTTAAACTATTAATTATTTAAATTTTTAGACTTTAATTTCCTAAGGCTACTGAAATTATTTAATAGATATTTTATAATCTAATTAGGATTAAACAAAATGAGTTACTACCTAAATTAACAGGGTGGCCTGCGCCACCCTTTGCCTTCATCCCATGTCACGTGGCATGCCCCCATTGCTCCCCCCTCATAAGAGAGATGGCCTGCGCCATCCTCTCAAGCATAAAGTGGCCTGCGCTACTAGCCACTAAGTGCCCCCCCCCCCCTTCACCACTACATGGCGTACGCCATGTTCTAGCCAACAAAGGTGTGGCCTGCGCCACACTATAAGGAGGGTAGGTGGCCTGCGCCACACCTCACCTTTTTTTTTTCTTCTTTGTTCTCTCTCTCCACCCAGATTAACAACTTTGTTTTTCTTTTTCTTTCCGGAACTGCAACAATTCTTAACAGCAACAATCCAGCAACATAACGAAATAAATTTTTTTTTATTCACCAATTCAACAATCGGAATAACTTATTTTATAATCAAACATTCCAAATTATAATATACAGATTTCACAACTTAAATACCCTAATCAACCCAAATCAAAGTATCGAAATTCATACCCGATTATAAGAACCGAACCCACCCTTACCTTATTATTTTGGATCGAAGGTTGCTCTAAGAATTGGATTCCGACGGTTCGTTCTTCATTCTCTTACGCTCGTGTAGCAGTTTCAGTTTTCTTTCCTCTTCCCTTTCCACTGATTCCTCCACTTCTGTTTCTTTTGTTTCTATTAACTTATTTTATTATTATTTTAATAAACTATTATAATTACTAATGGGCCTAACATAACACCCCCTTATTTTACTAATTCAAACATGTTTTCAAGTCCACTAATTAAAATAACACAACAACTATTATAATTAATTCTAATAATATTTTTCTATGACTTTCGACTAAATTTCCGACTTATCGATTAATTTTAACTACAACATTAAATATTCCTACTAACCACAATATTAACATAATAAATAATTATTTGGGCGTTACAACTCTCCCCCACTTAAAATATTTTCGTCCTCGAAAATTTACCTGCTTCAAACAGCTCAGGATAGGAGTCTCGCATCTTGCTCTCCAATTCCCATGTCATGCTTTCGCCCGTAGTTCCCAACCAAACGACTTTGACCAACATGATTTCTTTTCCTCGAAGAGTCTTTGTTTCACGACCTTCAACTCGTACAGGCTTTGTCTCCACTGTGAGATTATCCCGCACTTGTACAT
The DNA here is from genome assembly GCA_963966055.1 of Lathyrus aphaca. Classification (NCBI taxonomy): domain Eukaryota; kingdom Viridiplantae; phylum Streptophyta; class Magnoliopsida; order Fabales; family Fabaceae; genus Lathyrus; species Lathyrus aphaca. The sequence goes on along the minus strand of OZ014523.1, from coordinate 342,602,997 downwards.
CATCCATACTAACCACATGAGACGGATCTGAGACATACTTCCGAAGCTGCGACACATGGAATACATCATGCAAATTCGAAAGATTTGGTGGTAATGCCATCCGATAAGCAACGTTTCCAACTCGTTCCAAGATTTAATACGGACCAATGAAGCAAGGAGTGAGCTTTTTAGACTTCAAAGCCCTCCCAACACCGGTCACAGGTGTGACTCTCAAAAACACATGGTCACCAGCTTGAAATTCTAAATCCTTCTTTCGCTTCTCATGGTAACTCTTCTGCCTACTCTGAGAAGCTTTCATCTTCTCTCGTATAAACTTCACTTTCTCGGTAGTTTCTCGAAATAACTCTGGTCCAAGTACCACACTCTCACCAGATTCATGCCAACACAACAGAGTTCTACACCTACGACCATACAATGCTTCAAAAGGCGCCATTCCGATACTAGAATGGTAACTATTATTATATGTGAACTCAATCAATGGAAGGTAAATGTCCCACGAACCTCCTTGCTCAAGAACACAAGCTCTCAGCAAATCCTCCAATGACTGAATAGTTCTCTCAGTTTGGCCATCAGTTTGAGGATGATATGCTGAACTCAACCTCAACTTAGAACCCAACGAATCTTGCAGACTTTTCCAAAATTCCGACGTAAACCTCGGATCTCTATCCGACACAATGCACAGAGGAACACCATGCAACTTTACAATTACTCGGATGTAAATCTCTGCCAACTTCGCAATTGAGTATGTGATGTTAATAGGTATGAAGTGAGCCGACTTCGTGAGCCTATCAACGATCACCCAAATCGAATCATGCCCTCTTAAAGTAACATGCATCCCCGTTACAAAGTCCATAGAAATGCTATCCCATTTCCATTCTGGAACTTCCAATGGTTGCATCAACCCAGCAGGCTTCTGATGCTCAATCTTCGACTTCTGACAAGTTAAGCATGCATACACAAAACGAGCCACATCTTCTTTCATTCCGGGCCACCAAAATATTTTCTTTAAATCTTGATACATTTTAGTAGCTCCTGGATGAATACTCAAACTGCTTCTATGACTCTCTTCTAGAATGCTTCTTTTCATAACCGCGTCATCAGGAATACAAATTCTTTCACCTAATTTCAACACACCTCTCGCATCAATCTTAAAGTCACTCATCTCTGATTGACCACAACGATTAAGGATATCTACTAATTTCACACCAATTTTTGTGCCTCTCGGATACTATTCATAAAATCATTATTAATCTTTAGCATTCCTAACATTACACTCTGTGGGGTCACTTCGCAAACTAAACTCATATCACGAAATTGCTCAATTAATTCCAACTCCTTAATCATCATTGCTGACACAAGCAGAGTCTTTCTACTTAAAGCATCGGCCACAATATTCGCTTTACCTGGATGATAATTCAAACCGAAATCATAATCCTTAAGCGATTCTAACCATCTACGTTGTCTCATATTCAGCTCTTTCTGGTCAAATAAATACTTTAAACTTTTATGATCACTGAAAACTTCGAATTTGGAACCATAAAGGTAATGCCTCCAGATTTTTAGCACAAACACCACAGCAGCAAGTTCAAGATCATGCGTAGGATAGTTCTTTTCATGAATTCTCAACTGTCGCGACGCATAAGCAATTACTTTATTATTTTGCATAAGCACACCTCCTAAACCCATCAATGAAGCATCACAGTAAATTACAAACGGTTCCTCCGGCTTTGGCAAAGTCAAAACCGGCGCCGACGTCAATCTCTTTTTTAATTCAATAAAACTCTCTTCGCACTGAACATCCCACACGAAAGCTTTACCTTTACAAGTTAATCTAGTTAACGGAAGTGCTAACTTAGAAAATCCTTCAATAAACCTTCTATAATATCTGGATAATCCCAAAAAGCTTCTAATCTCGGTAACCGACTTAGGAGTCTCCCATTACAATACAGCTTCTACCTTTGAAGGATCTACAGCAATACCTTTTCCTGAAATTACATGGCCGAGAAAACTAACTTCTCTTAACCAAAACTCACACTTGGACAGCTTCGCATACAATTTCTTATCTTTCAAAACATCCAACACTAATCTCAAATGTTCCTTATGTTCTTCTTCTGACTTTGAGTAAATCAAAATATCATCAATAAATACTACCACAAAATGGTCCAGATAAGTATGAAAAATACGATTCATGTATTCCATAAATACTCCCGGTGCATTAGTCACACCGAAAGGCATCATAGAATACTCATAATGTCCATACCGTGTTCTGAACGCTGTCTTCTGAATATCTTCGTCTTTCACTTTGATCTGATGATAGCCTGATCTCAAATCAATTTTACTGAACACACAAGCACCCACTAACTGATCCATCAAATCATCTATTCACGGTAGTGGATACTTATTCTTAATCGTCACTTTATTCAACTGTCTATAATCAATACAAAGCCTCATACTACCATCTTTCTTCTTTACTAGTAACACCGGAGCTCCCCACGGTGATACACTTGGTCTTATAAACTTTTTCTCAAGTAAGTCTTCCAGCTGCTTCTTTAATCCATACAATTCAGATGCCGAAATTCTATACGGCGCCATCGAAACAGGCTTAGTACCAGGTACCAGATCAATAGTAAATTCAACTCCCTCTCTGGCGGCACACTAGGAATCTCATCAGGAAAAACTTCAGGGAATTCTTTCACTACTAACAATTCATCAATCTTAGCTTTACTCTCAACCGACAACGTTGCCATCAAAGAAAACATCTGAGCTTCCTCTTTCATCAATTGTCGTAATTCTCTGAAAGATAACAAACCAACTCCTTCCTCTTCAGGAGTAGAAAACCTCACAGACTTATGGTAATAATTTATATGAACATAGTTATACTCTAACCAGTTCATACCAAGAATTACATCCATCCCAGCCAACGGAAAATAATCTAAATCAACATAGAAATCTTTATCGAAGATCGACAAAGGACACTTTAAACATACCAAAGAAGTAGTTATTGATCCCTTAGCTGGGGTCTCAACAATCAATTCACCATCCAAAGTGGACAATTTTAAACCCAGTCTTCAGGCACAGTTAGCAGAAATAAAACAGTGTGTAGCACCGGTATCAATAATAGTAATTAAAGGAGTACCATTTATTAAACATGTACCTCTGATGAGTCTGTCTTCGTTAGAGGTTTGAGTTCCGGTCAATGCGAACACCTTTCCAGTCTGAGATTTCTTTGGCTTCTGACACTGGCTACCAATATGCCCTTCTTCGCCACAATTAAAACAAATCATTTCCTTGTGCTTGCAATCAGCTATTGCATGCCTAGTCTTACCACAGCGAAAACACCTCTTTACTTCAGCAGTGCATACATTACTCTTATGACCAGCCTGACCACATTTGAAGCAAACTATACCAGCAGGAGCACCTCCCCCACTAGCTCTCTGAGCTGGAGCAGCTCTTTGTTTCCCTTTTCCAACTGGAGCATCATACGGCTTGCCACGGTTCTGATGTTGCTTGCCTCTGCGATCACTGACAACCTTGTAATGAGCATTGTTATCCTCTTCAAATATCCTGCAACTATCAACCAATTCAGTAAAAATGCGTATCTTCTGAAACCCAACAGCCTTCTTAATTTCAGAGCGCAACCCGTTTTCAAACTTGATGCACTTTGAAAATTCAGCACCAGCACCAGTGTAATATTTGGACAACTCCGCAAATTTTGCAGCATAATCTGTGACAGACATGTTTCCTTGCTTCAGCTCAAGGAACTCAATTTCTTTCTTACCACGGACATCTTCCGGATAATACTTTCTCATGAATTCCCTACGGAATACATCCCAAGTAATGACTTCACCTGGCGCGGTCAACCACTCATGAGTCTCTAGCCACCAGTCATCAGCTTCGACTGCTAGCATGTGAGTACCATACCGAACCTTCTGAGCTGGAGTGCAATCCATAACACGGAAGATCCTCTCGATCTCTTTCAACCATCCCAAAGTTGCATCTAGATCATGCTTCCCTTTAAACACCGGCGGATTCTCTCTTTGGAAAGTCGCCAAGCTATGTGATCCAGCATCTCCACCAGCATTTGGCAAGTTCTGCACAGCTTGTGCCATCGCTTGCATTGCGGCATCCATTGCAGCGTCATTTCTTCCAGCCATTTCAACTTATCACTACCACACAACTAAAAGTTAGATTAGTAACAATACACAATTGTTAGACAATAAAGACACGACAACTGGCCGGAAAGACCGACCTGCTCTGATACCACTAATGTAACACCCCATTTTTCTACCCACGAATTATAACAACAAAATCAGAGTCGTAAAATTTTCTACAAATGGGATACTACATATTAAACTTTAAACGATTTCCACTTTAAGGAAATCATAACAAATACGTAACACTTTTTCTTAATTCGACAAACAATGTCATTCACTCCAATGGTTCGACTTCATAAAATCTTACGCAGCGAATTCATAAAATAATTCTTAGCATCTTTAAGCAACATAATAACGACTTAACATAAGGAGTAAACAACTATAATCCTTCAAACAATTAAAATCCAGTAGTAATTAAAAGTTCAACAAAGCAGACACACGACAATCCCCCCGAGTGCTACGTATCAGAGCGACTGACCACCGACTCGACCAACGGTAACCGGCTACTTCTCAGGATTACCTGCACGTTATCACATAAGGACAGCATTCAACAGAAGGGGTGAGTTACAATTATTATAATTAGTATATGAAAAACAATACAGCGAATAAGGATGGTAACAAACACCACTTCACAAATTAAATCAAATATCAACACAATAAACCAACAAATATGCAACTTTAATGAGACTCGACTAGTTATGCATGTGGTACCATTTGGAGTAAAACTCCCAACTTAAAATCTGCCAATTTATCGAGGCATCAAGGCATAAGCCTTCAACGTTCAACTTTTTGCCAATCCAGGCCAACGTGGTGTGAGCAACGGCTCCGACAAAATGCATATGAATTTATATGACATATATGATTTCACACGCATACAATATAGCCACATGAACGATACATATCAACTTAATACGACATAAGCAACTCAGAAATCAACTTTGGCATAAAAGCCTCCGATATAACAACTTCAGAACTATCCCATAATTTGGAACAACAATGCAACTCAGCTGTACTTGAAACATTATTTAGCAACATAATTTCCAGCAAAACAATTCATTAAAATCAACTATTAAATTGCTCGACTTAACTCGACGACTTTCGTTAAATTCCGGGTAACTAAATTTTCTGTCTAATTTGGCTAAACCGACTAATTCAATACTATTTTCTACTTTCTGCGATTAATATAACTTTATTTCGAAACTGGAATTTTCCTAAATTTCGTTAAACTCATCCGTATTAGAACTCGATTACTACCACTGTTACTGTCAATTTTTATGAACTGCATTCTTCTGCTATACCCATAACACAGTGGTATTTCTAGAACAAATTCCTTACTGTTGGTATTATAGTAACTAAATGCTCAGCTTAATGACTATTTAATTACTCTTTAATTTACTAACTCTTAAACTATTAATTATTTAAATTTTTAGACTTTAATTTCCTAAGGCTACTGAAATTATTTAATAGATATTTTATAATATAATTAGGATTAAACAAAATGAGTTACTACCTAAATTAACAGGGTGGCCTGCGCCACCCTTTGCCTTCATCCCATGTCACGTGGCATGCCCCCATTGCTCCCCCCTAATAAGAGAGATGGCCTGCGCCATCCTCTCAAGCATAAAGTGGCCTGCGCCACTAGCCACTAAGTGCCCCCCCCCCCCCTTCACCACTACATGGCGTACGCCATGTTCTAGCCAACAAAGGTGTGGCCTGCGCCACACTACAAGGAGGGTAGGTGGCCTGCGCCACACTTCACCCTTTTTTTTTCTTCTTTGTTCTCTCTCTCCACCCAGATTAACAACTTTGTTTTTCTTTTTCTTTCCGGAACTGCAACAATTCTTAACAGCTACAATCCAGCAACATAACGAAATAAATTTTTTTTATTCACCAATTCAACAATCGGAATAACTTATTTTATAATCAAACATTCCAAATTATAATATACAGATTTCACAACTTAAATACCCTAATCAACCCAAATCAAAGTATCGAAATTCATACCCGATTATAAGAACTGAACCCACCCTTACCTTATTATTTTGGATCGAAGGTTGCTCTAAGAATCGGATTTCGACGGTTCGTTCTTCATTCTCTTACGCTCGTGTAGCAGTTTCAGTTTTCTTTCCTCTTCCCCTTCCACTGATTCCTCCACTTCTGTTTCTTTTGTTTCTATTAACTTATTTTATTATTATTTTAATAAACTAATAAACTATTATAATTACTAATGGGCCTAACATAACACCCCCTTATTTTACTAATTCAAACACGTTTTCAAGTCCACTAATTAAAATAACACAACAACTATTATAATTAATTCTAATAATATTTTTCTACGATTTTCGACTAAATTTCCGACTTATCGATTAATTTTAACTACAACATTAAATATTCCTACTAACCACAATATTAACATAATAAATAATTATTTGGGCGTTACACTAAGAGCAGCGGTCCACCCTTGTGGTGGTGTACCAGGGAAGCTGAAGTCTTCTGGTCGTGATATGCAAAGGGCCACCTGATAGGAAGAGTCGTCGGGGGGAGTGTCCTCCCGGGGTCTCTTCTTTTCTTGCTCTTCGTGTTTGGAGGCTTCGTTCCTCCTAGCGTATTGCTTGAGATGTCCTTCTTGGATCAAAATCTCTACTGCGTCTTTCAGGTGAACGCAATCTTCAGTCACATGCCCATGGCTTCTGTGGAACCTGCAGTACTTGGACTTGTCGGTGTGAGGCTTGGGTGCAGAAGGTTTTGGGAACCTCACTCTGCCCTGTTTGAACACGGAGTTGATGCATTCGGCGAGGATGCGCTCGTGGGGAGCTGTTAGCAATGTATACTCGTTGTATCGGCCCGCGGAGCCTCTTCCTTCCCGGGGTTCGCGGGGTTTTTCTTCCCTTCGCCTGTCCCCGTTGCGACGGGGAACGTTCGGATCCGCGTGCTTGGGATGGTCGATTTCCCCGGTGTTACGGCTGCTGCGAGCGTTGTGGGTAACCTGTTTTTCCTCGTATCTGATGTAAGCCTGGGCTTTATGCAGGAGGTCATTCAGAGTGCGGGAGGTTCTATCCCAACTGCTCGGCTAAGTTCGCTTCTGGGCAAGAGTCCCCTCTCGAGGAGATATTTCTTCATGTGTTCCATGGTGTCCACCTCGACAGCCTCTTGGTTTAATCGTTCGATATACGAGTGCAATGTCTCGTTTTTCTTTTGCATTATGGCTTCGAGGGTCGCTTCTATCTTGGGGTGGCGACGGGAGGCTGTAAAATGCCTCGTGAACATGGATCTCATAACTCTCCAGGATGTGATGGACTCTGGGGCCAAACTTTTGTATCAGGTCATGGCTCCTTTCCTGAGGATTGTCGAGAACAGCCTGCATTTGAGGTGCCCGGTGATGTCGTTGCGGTAGTCGAGCATTGCGTTGACATTGTCGACGTGATCATCGGGGTCGGTGGTCCCGTCATAGATGGCCAAGTTTGGGGGCTTCTCCATGCCTTTGGGGAGTGGAGCTTCCATTATTGCCCATGACAGGGGGCAATGTAGGTCTTCTTCGTCGCTCCTTGGTGGGGAGAGCTCGTTATGGTTGGGGCTTCGATCGCGCCTTGGTGAGGTCCCCGATCGGCCGAAATCACGGCGGGCACGCGCCCTACTCTTGTTGGGTTCTGGGGAGCGTCGTCCCCGTTTCTTTATTGCTTTCGGACGTTGTTGCATCCTCCTTTCTTGCTGAGGTCGGCCCTCCTGTCGATCAACTTCTAGGGCCATGATCCTCTCGTGCTGCTGGTAGAGCATGGAGCTGGCCTGGTTGAGGGCGTTCACCATGGCAATCATGGTGGCGTCCCCTTCGACGGGAACAGGGATGGGTTGGAACGTGTCAGCCACCTGGTCTTGAACTTGAGGCGGGTTCCCATTGTTCTCGGGTTCAGGAGACGGGGTGGTTGGGCGCCCATCTCGGGCGTCGGATTCATGGTATTGCAGATTGTCCTCCATCGTGTAGTCGACGAGGGGACGGTTGCGTTCATTGAGCTGTTCTCCGGACATGCTAGAAGGATGGTGTTTGAGCTTTGATCTTCTGTTGTGGAAGAAGGGGAAACTAGTTTCCCACAGACGGCGCCACTGATCTTACCTGACCAGGAGGACCTTCCAGCGATTTGGTGTAACGGCCAAAGGATGGGAGAAAATGGGGTGTACCTGCAAGGCACTCTGATGCTTAAGTGAGTAGAGGTACAATGAAATAGGTAAGTTATAGCGTGAATCAGAATACCTGACCCTTTAGTGAGAAAGGGTATTTATAGTGAGCCCCCAGCGCTGGGCCAAGGTCCTTCTTTGGGCTGGATTAGCTAGGCCCAAGGAAGAACTGCCAAGGAACGCGTGAGAAGCGTGAAGACCTAGCTAAGAGGTCTGGTCCTTGGTCCAACTGCCCCTATCTTTCAGGAGATAATAAGGGACGGTTGGGTGACGTGGCAAGTGACCTGGTAGACTTGCTCTTCGCCCGTCCTGAATGAGTGCCCGTAGTATGATAAAGTCGCCCGACCGTAAGATATTTCTGCCCGTCTGCTAGGTGTCCCTGCTCGAGTATATGGGCCTCTACCCGACATGCTGGGCCATAGCCCAATTTAGTCTTGAGGCTCAATCCGGAACAATATATATATTAACGTAAATAATTATTATGTTATTACTAAATAATTATTAGTAAATTATGTAATTAAAATTAGTGATATTATTAATAATATTTTAAATAATTACCATTAGTGAAATTATTAAAAACATTAGTAATACATTAACTAAAAATAAAACTTAATTATAAATCAATTTAGTGAAATAAGTAAAATATTAATAACACTAGTATCCAGTTGTAAAATATTAACATTTTACTAACATATATATAATAAATATAATAAATACAATAAATACAATATTTTACTTAACATTTTACTTAACATTTTACTTAATATATACAATAAAATATTACTTAACATTTTACTAACATATATACAATAAATACAATATTTTACGTAACATTTTACTTAATATATACAGTAAAATATTAAATACATTTTACGTTAATATATACAATAAATATTAAGTATTTATTTAAAACAATATACAATATTAATATTTAATATTTAGTACTAAAATATTAATATAATTATTTTTAGTAATAATATTATAATTTATTTATGTAATATATAAATTTCAATAGGAGTATATGACAAAGCAAGCAAGTTGGTCTAGTTTTAAAAGGCATCCCTTTCAAGCCTCATGTCATGGGTTTAATACTTGTGGGAGGCAAAATTTTAAATTTTGATATTTTAACATTTTAACATGCAACTAATAAAATAATAATATAAAAGTCATGTGTGTAATAAAAAATAAAAAATAAAAGTCCATCAAAGCATGACATGACACATTAAAAAAAACCAACAAAGCAGCGTCACGTCACTGTTTTTGTTGACCAAATCCAGTGAGGGGCTAAAATGAAAGAATCTTCAAATGTCAGAGGTAATCTAAACTTTTTTTTACAGGGGGATTTCAAACCTCGCTCATATCGCAGGGGGGAAATAGCTATTATCCCTAATTTTAATTGATAGTGGAGTAACACATAACTTTATTGATCAAAGATTGGTGCGACAAATGGGTTGGGAGATTATGGACACACCTGACATGTCAGTCAAATTAGGAGATGGTTTCAAAACCATGACTATAGGGTGTTGTAAACACCCCAAATTTGCCCTCACCCATTCACACCATGGCTTGTGATCATTTCATATGCATAAACTCAATCATAGCATCTCATATCACAGTTTTGATTCACTGCATAGATTCAAAGTCATCTGCATCTAGGGTTTGTGATCTGAACAATCCAAGAGCCTCTTGAGCCACTCCAAGGGTCATCAATCACTTCAAAGGGGTCCATGTGTGTTCAAGTATCATATTATATCCTCTCAAAGTCAAGAATGTCAAAGAATCACAAGAACTGAAAATGGTGTGGAAGCAGAGCCAAGTTTAACTGCACAGATGACCTAGAATTAGGGTTTTGGTTTCAGAGGCCATAACTTCAAATCTTTTGGTCATTATTGTTTCTATTGGTCTCTATATGGTATAGGGAGTATTCATATCAATTTTCATGAAGAAATTCCATGGGGAAGTCATCTGATCAAGAGTTGACTTTTCAAGCAAGTCAGTGCAAAATCAGGGCATCTGAGGCCCTCAATGACCCAACCAAAGGGTGTTCTTCATCATTTTGATTGTATATGATCTTTATTTGATCATAGAAGATGTTGGAAGTTCACAAAATTGAAGAAGTTCAAGTCTTTTGCAAAGTTGACTTTTTGGGCAAGTTTGACTTTTAATGAAATTGTCATTTTAGGCAACTTTTTCAACCCTTACTTTTTGATTCAAAAAAGCTTCAAATGGAAAAACTTTGGTCATGAAAATTGTAGAATGGATCATTCCCTTTTCAAAAAGTACAAGAACATGACCTAATTCATTTTGGATCAAAAGTTATGGCTTGTCAAAGTTGGCAAAAATCACAAAATTTCAAAGTTTCCACCAAAGAGGCAAAGTTGCAAATTCATTTCTCAAGGCAAATTTAGTCATCAAATGCACTTATAGACTTCACCACATGATCATACAAGACTTAAAAACCAGAATGGGCCAAGAAACTTCTCACTTTTGTGGCCTATGGATCAAGATATTTCATAAAGATCACAAGCAAGGCAAGTTGCAAAACTCATCATAGTTTATCATCCACTTGCTGGCTAGCCTGCTGAGCCGCCCTAGGCATCTCCCCTCATCATGCTGCGCAGGACACACCCTTTGTCCTTGGCTAGAAAGTAGCCCATACTTCTCTTACACCAACTTTGACATTTTGGCAAAAAGACCCATACCAATCAATAAAGCACACATCACTTCTTCTGACCAATCATGATAGTTTATACAAGCCAAAAGCAAGCCAAAGCAACAAGAGAGCAAGCCTGAAACACTCCATAACTCAGCATTCTCATTTTGACACCATCTTGCAAGAGCCTTCGAAACTCTCAGCACAAGCCACAAACACACAAACAAACTTCACCAATCAACTCAACACACCTTCCTGATCACAAAGCACCCTTCACCATAGCCTAAAACTCAGAGAATCAAAAACACGATCCCCACCTGCCATTGAACAGAACTCCTGCCATCTCTCAAACCAGCCTTTGCAAACTTCAAACAAACATTGCAAGCTTCCTAGAAGGGTCATTGGAGTGCATTTGAGCCAAAGAAACAGCCAGAAAGCTCCTGAATCGAAAGCTTCAGTTCAGGTAGTCAACTCAAAACTTTTTTCCAGAAACATGTTTTTAAGTTCTTAATAGCTTCTATGCACTCCCCTGATCATGAATATGTGCTTATTTTTGAAAATGGTTGAGAAACCAGGATGTATGAATTGTCTGAAACTTTTGCCCTAAAAAATGTTTTGATTCGATTTGGTTGATTAATGAATGAGAAATGTTGTTTGATTGAGGGGTTTGATTCGTTTTTAAGTGGGGATGAATTCTGGGTAGTTAGATTTTGTTTTGGATGCGTGTAGAGAGAGTTTGAGATTTGAGATGGCCGGAGAAGACGACCGGAACAGTGTTCCGGTCGCCTGAAAGTCATTAGGGCATAATTAATTAGGGCTAATCATAATTATGGAAGTTTGAATCTCAGCCCTTGGATGTGGCGCCAAGTCAAACGCGCGCGTGTTTCATTTGAATGCTGACCATTGATCTGTTTGACTTCTCATTAATTCAATTTTATTTTCTTTTTATTTCATTTATTTTCTCCATTTTATTTAAAATAGGAAAACAATATTAAAAATTCTGATTTTTTTTATACACACTTTTATTAATTTTCAGAAACCAAAAACATTTTTATTTTTATTTTTTGCATTAAAAAATATTTTAAAATCATTTAAAAGTTTATTTTTAATTAATTAATGAGAATTAATTAATTAAAAATACTTTTAGGTATTTAAAAATCACCAAAAAAATTCATGAAACCTTCATAATCATTTAGAAACATTGTCCAACCCTCAAACCAAATTTCTTTTTTGATCTTGATGTCTTTTGAGAATTTTTCATGGAATTAAAATCATTTCAAGGCATTATTTTGATCCAAACTTCAAAAAATCATTTCTGCCTAACCATTGAGAGTTGGACTTTGATTCTTTTTGCATTGCATTTTGTTTAGCATGTAGTTTGTGAGATTAAATTGGCATGATTTGATCTTTCATTTTCATTTTGTTTGACATTTTTCTTGTTAAGGTACCCCAAAACCCTAGAAAACTTAGGAAATTCATAACTTACATTAGGTTAAGAGTTAGAACCCCTCCTTTGGGCAGCAAGTTTGTGTAGGGTTAGGTTTTCTTTGAATGCATTTTCAATTTTTTATCTTGATGTTTGCTTCTGATTTTGGTTTTTTGTTTGATGCATTGATCATAAACCCTAATTTGGGCTCCCTTTTGCATTCATCTTGCATTTGCTTGCATACCATGACTTGCCATTGCATTTTATGCATCCATTTGATTCATTGGACATCATAAGACATGTTAAAGGCATGTTTGATCATTGCATCATGTATTTGCCATGTTGTATGTCATTTGCATCTCATAACTGTTTATGTGTGTTCATGGTTCTAAACTTGCTCCATTTGCATCCATTGGTTCATATGATCATCCTCATGCCTTGATTCATGTTTGCACCATATCATAGCATCATTATCATCTCATATATGCTTCTGGTTTTGATTTGCATCATGCCATTTCATTCCATTTTGCATTGCATTGCATTCCTTTCACTAACTTTTCAGGTGGTAAGCAACTTTGAGAAGTGAATTTGCCTTCACTTCTCACATTTTCTTTTCATCTCTTTCATGCATCCTTGCTGCATTTTGTTATGTGTTTGAGATTGAGCTTGCTCATTCTTCTTTTTCTCACTTTCTTTCTTCAAGTGACTTGTCTTCTTAAATGAAGCAAGTTACTTTGCTTCTCCTGATCCTTTCATCTGCTTCCTGGTGGTTCCTTTGAAGATTCCTCTTGTCAAACCTCACAAACCTTAGGAACAACCAAGCATGACAATGATCAGGGTTTTGATTAATCCCCCACTTAGTTTTTACCTTTGTGTCTCATTGAGTCTTCTCTTCCCATCTCATGATCAAGGACTAAACCCTAAAGGCTTTAAGGCTTTGTGATTAAGCTTATGCCTGCATCCTTCTATTAGGATGGAGTGTATAACTTTAATCCTAAGTGTTAAACCCTTAATGTGTTTAAATACTTTAATCAATTCACATAATAATCACCAAGACTTCACACTTGTAACTTGGGCCTTGCATTAGGGTTCTAATTCTTCCTTAATTGGTTAAGAAGGACTAACCCTAGTGTTAATGGACAAGTCCCCCTCAAGTTGTCTTACAAACCATAAAATTCACTTCTTCATCTTATCATTAAATAAAATCCATCTAATAAAGGCTTTGTTTTGTCATGAGGTTAATCCCTAATCATGGATTAAGTTGAGGAGTCTTCCTCAGCTTAAACATTCTCATCTATTATCCTTCTATTAGGATGGTGTAATGAGTCTGTTTAATCCCTGATTATGGCTTAATCTCATTACTTAACACTAAACAAAAACAACAAAAACATCTAAATAATCACAAGTAGGTTAATGATCTTAATCCTACATCAAAAGGTGATTAAGTGTGAGACCCTGACTTCACACTTAAGGTATTCTCATTACCCCTAATCAGAGGGAAGATGTGATGAGTTTACTAACCCATTGGTTTAGGCTTAAGCTCATTAACTTATGACAAATTCAAAAGCAATAAAAGACTGGAAATACAAAAACAAACAATAATCGTCTCCTCCGGGATTCTTTTCTCATCATCTTCATTCACAAACGAGAACTCGCTTCTTCCGTCTAATGCAAGACAGTTTGCACCTGAGCCAGACAGGTCATACACTTGAGCATAGACTAGTAAGCAGTTCACAAGTCAATTTATCTTTCAGTCTCTTTGGGTCGAACTACGGTGTTCTGACTTCCTCATTGCACGAGAGGATACGTAGGCATAACTTAACAGTTATCGAACAAAAGTCTCTGTATATTCCCCCTCTTTCAGTATCATTCTTTAAGCCTCATAGTCTTGAGCATACTCTTTTCCTTACACTGACACTTCACTTATACACCTCACTCCTTTACACTGACACCTGTACATCCTTTTCCAGCTCTTTTTATACACAAATTGCACTGACACTACCCCTTTAAAATACAAATCTTTTAAGCGTGGATCCCATCGAGTACGACGGACAATTTGGGTGCTAATACCTTCCCAGGTTGTAACCAACCCCCTTTCTCAGTCTCTCTGGTTCGCAACCGTCTTATCCATATCTTTCTAGGTCTATGCAGCATTGCCTTTCCTCCGGGATAAAAATGCCTAGCTGGCGACTCTTTTCATTCCCCGTGAGTTCACTCCTGTGTGTTCTCACATCCCTCCTTTCGCCGACCGTTCGCGTCTGTACCATATCTGAGCCCGGCCTCATCTTTTGGGAGCGACAGCTTGGCGACTCTGCTGGGGACCCTTATACTGTGACCAGGGCTTCTGGTTCTTTTTGTGGGTTCCTCCTAGCGCTTGTTTGATTTGTGTTTGCTGGGGTGTTATGTGCTATTTGTGCTTGTATTTGTATTTATTTTTGCTTTATGTATAGTTGTTTTACTGCTTTCTTTATAGCTTTACATATATCATATTGTCATACTGTGCTGGTTGGATCTGTTTTGTTGCTTTGGTGGGTGGGGTTACATTGAGAGTTGAGGTCCTATACCTGGGACCTGAGTGACACCTAGGCTAGAGTGGTTCATGTTCTTTCCCATTCCATTTCGGTCTGGTGCGGGAATATGAAACACGGTTCAGATATGGGTTTCTTCTTGAGAACTCTGTGCTACAGATTTCCTGTAGTGCTAGGGCTATCTGGGAAGCCTGCTAAGTCTGGATGACCTTTACTATTGACCTTCAGAAACTGAGGTGAATTAGAGGAGGATCTTTTATGGTTATTGTAAACACTGTACCTCCGGGTTGGAAGTGTTTACACTTCTCATAACTGATCCAAGTCTGAGGATCCTTGTGTTAGAACACCACCTGTGAGGGGGTTGGGCTGTTTACAGGTTTGCAGGTACCCTTGACCTCGGCATACCCTGTTACTTTGTTTTGATTAAGAGTACTCCATTTTGGAACAGTTCTTGTGATTTTTAACCCTGGACATGTGCCTCTTTATTTGAGTCCCCTACCTTGGTTACTGGACTTATGGACCTCCATCTGGATTTCTTGAACATACCTGGACTTATATCAGAGCACTTGATCAGATCCAGCTCAGTCACAAACCCTTGCATATCATTTGCATACACCAACATTGCATCATTTTAACATTTGCTTATTTGTTTTTCAGGGTATCCATACTTTATTTTGGCTTGGTTTTGACCCCTTCATCAGCATAGACCTATCCTCATCAGTATCTACTTCAGCTATCAGCTACCTGCTTCAGTCACCTGCACCAGCCTGTCAGTGGCCCATTTTCAGTGTTATTCTCAGCATCTGTCTCAGCTCTTCTTCAGCAACATGGCACCCAAGAAGAGTAATATCTCCTACAATTTCTTTGAGCCTGAGTTGGCTAACATCAGGAGGATTCAGACCCTGATCACTCCAGACCATATACCACTATTCAGAGAACACTATGGAGGCATACTTGATGTGGTTATGGATTTGGACCCTTCACAGAGGAGCCTGATTCATACTTGCCTGCAGTTCTATGATCCCCCTCTGAGGTGTTTCACTTTTCAGGATTTTCAGTTGGGACCTTTGTTAGAGGAGTATTCATCATTGGTTGGTGTACCTATCAGGGGTGGAGTCCCCTTCAACCCAGAGATGGCTTTTCCCAGTAATGAAGAGATAGCAAAGGCATTACATCTGGAACCAGTTCTGATTGGGCAGAATATGACTACCAAGGCTGGAATCTCTGGTCTACATTTGGATTTCTTGACCTCTCAGGCCATCCTGAAGGCCTCTTTGGGGGAATGGAAGGCAGTTTGTGCATTATTGGCCCTTAGCATATATGGGGTCCTGTTATTTGCAGATGAGCCTAAGTTTGTTAGCAAGAATGCAATCCATCTTTTTATCCTGAGGAACCCAGTGCCCACCTTACTGGGAGATTTCTACTACTCTGTCCACAAAAGGAATGAAAAGCAGAGAGGAAGATTGGTGAGGTGTTGTGCCCCCCTTTTCCATACCTGGTTGCTCAGGCACTTGCCCAAGACTGATGCGTTTTTGAATCCTCATCAGCAGAGGAATTAGGCCAGAAGACTCACTGCTTTAACTTCAGCTGATATCAGGTGGTGCACTCAAAGCACAAGAGGCAGGGACATCATTACTAGTTGTGGGCAGTTCCCTAATGTACCCCTGATAGGAGTAAAGGGTTGCATCAACTATAACCCTCTTCTATTCAAAAGACAACTGGGCTATGCATTGGTCCACACTCATAAGGCACAAGACTTGGCTGAGACCCTTTACTGTGAGATTAAGCCTAATCTGGCTATTGTCAGGCAAGCATCCTGGGCTTGGGACAATGTCCAGACTAAAGGAGTAACCATTCTTGGGAGATGCAACAATGTAGCCTCAGCACAGTACTATGAGTGGTCCCATGCCAGGGCTCAATTTTCTGGGATGCCCTTCACCATGGAAGATATACCTGGACCATCCTCAGCACCACCTCCTGTCACTGTCAGCTTAGAGGAGTTTGAGAAATTGAAAGAGAGGAATGAGAAGCTGACTCAGGCTCTGCAGAAGACCCTCTGGGAGAGGAGTGATGGTCGGCTGGACATTGAGAGGTTAGAAAAGCTAAAGTTGGAGCATCTGGCCAGGATTGAAAAGTCAAAGGATTACATCAAGAAGTCTAGGGCTGGAGAGAAGATCTTGAAGAATGCCTGCAAGGAAGCTCAGTTCCAGAAGGCCAGGACTAATTTATATCTGAAGGAGAGTCAAGCTAGGTGGGTCAGGATCACCGAAGCTCGTACTCTGGAAGATAAAAGGACTCAGGACAAGATTGAGCAGCTGGAGGCTAGTGCAAAAGAGCAACAGGAAGCCCTGCTAGCAGCCCAAAGAGAGATCTCAGAGTTGAAGATTAGAGCTGGTGTGAAGAGGTCAAAAGACCAGAGTCAACACAAGAAGCTAGCTGCAGCTGTTACTACCAGGAATCTCCTTATCAGGAACCTCACAGAGCGTCCAGCTGATCCTGTGACTGAGGCACTTCTAAAGGAAGTTCAGGAGGATGAGTTTGGTCTTGGTGTCTGACTTTTGCTTGTTGTTGCTTTCATTTCATGTACTTTTATTTTCTTATGTTGTATTTTGACCCCTCAGAGGGCATGTTTTGTAAGAAACAAACTATGTATCATTTACTTTTTGTAATATATGTATCAGTTTATTCGATCTGAGTTTCTTTCAAGCAACATCACAAGCATCTTCCTCAGGGGTCTGGAAAGGTCAAAACCAAGTGCCAAGCCGGATACCTTGGAGACAAATAAGCATACTGCATTGCATGCTAACCTTTGTTTGTTTTGTAGGTTTGTTTTGTTTTTGTTACTAACTCTGTTGTGACTTCAGGAACTATTGCTCGACGACGGGTGTTCCCACTCAACCGTCCACACAGATATCCTACCCGCAACAACCTTCCGGGTATACAGATGGACCAGGTACAACAGGACCTTACAGAGGTCAGGAACCAAATGGCCAATGAGAGATTGGAAATGAGGAATCATATGACACAATTTATGGAGGTGATGAATGGATTGGCACAGAGCCAAGAGAGATTAAGAGCCTTGGTGGAGAGGCAGACTCAGGAAGACCCCCATCTAGGGACTGGTGGGACAAGCAACAATGAGAGGGTGCAGCCTCATATCAACCCACCTGTATTTGGGCCCCACCTTCATCCAGAGATCAACATCCCTGCTAATGTACAGGGGAATGCTACTACAGGCAGAGTACTGCAAGAAGATCCCCAGGAAGATCAGTTCACAGTGATGGGAGCTGGGGATGAGGCCTATGACAGAAGGCTGGATGAAATTGCTGAAAAATTAAGGTCCTTGGAGTCTCAAAATTCCTTGGGTTTTGATGTTATGGACATGGGCTTAGTGGACGGGGTCAGGATTCCCCACAAATTTAAACCACCGTGCTTTGAGAAGTACAACGGGACTTCC
Organism: Lathyrus aphaca; assembly: GCA_963966055.1. NCBI lineage: Eukaryota > Viridiplantae > Streptophyta > Magnoliopsida > Fabales > Fabaceae > Lathyrus > Lathyrus aphaca. The sequence goes on along the minus strand of OZ014523.1, from coordinate 342,584,609 downwards.
TGCCCACGGACCCACTTGCAATCCTTTCTGGGGAGGTTGAAGGCATACACCATGGATGAAAAGCTATGGATGTTTTATTTCGAAGATAGCTTAACAGGGGCTTCAAGGGAATGGTACTCTCACTTGACTAGGGCAACCGTCAGGTGTTGGAAGGACTTGGCTGAGGCCTTTATCAGACAATACCAGTATAACTTGGATATGGCACCCAACAGGACCCTCCTGATGGGAATGTCACAGTCATCCAGGGAAAGCTTCCGGGAGTACGCCCAGAGGTGGAGACAGCTAGCTGCTGCTGTCCAGCCACCCATGTCAGAAAGGGAGATGGCTGATATGTTTATGAACACCCTCCAAGGGACATACATTGATAGGCTAGCTGCCTTTTCTTCTACCAGCTTTGCAGATGTCGTTATAGCTGGAGAAAGAATTGAGAGCCTATTAAAGATGGGCAAAATTTCTGACAACGGTGTCAGCTCATCCAGCAACACAAGGAAGCCTTTTGTGGGCCCAAGAAGAACTGGTGAGACCAATGCTATCCATGCCAGCAGAGGCAGACCCCAATATGTTCATAGGTCTGTGGCAGCAGTCACCATTCCCGCTCCAATTCATCCACAACCAGCTTATCAACCACAGCAACAAAATTATCAGCAACAAACTCAGTATCCTCCTCGGAGAAACTACAACAACACCAACAACAACAATCAGCAAAGACCATTTCAACAGAGACCATCTCAGGCCAATAGGATGATCGATCTGATCCCTATGCCTTATGCCACATTATTGCCACAACTCCTAAAACTCAACCTGGTTGAGCTAAGGACATTGGCACCTCCAGATCCTGCCAGTTTACCCAGAAATTATGACGCCAGCGCCAGATGTGCTTTTCATTCGAATGCACCTGGCCATAGTACAGAGAAGTGCAGAGCTTTGCACATGAAGGTACATGACTTGGTAGATTCTAAGGCTCTAAACTTTGCACCACCACCAAATGTTAACAAGAACCCTATGCCAAACCATGGTGGCCCCAGAATCAATGCTATTGAAGAAGACAAGCCGTCTTACTTGATAACTAGTGTGGGTCAGATTCGGACACCCTTGGTAGAGATCAAAGCTCAACTCCTTGAATGTCAAATGTTCCCTGGATGCGAGCTAGGGTGTGCTTATTGCAACATTTCAGTGAATGGATGTGATAACTTGAGAGATGGCATAGATGGTCTCATCCAGAGTGGCCTGCTTCAAATCACAACATCAATACCTACCAATCCAGCAATCCCCTTAACAGCAATTCCCGAGTCTTCTACAACTGCAACAACCATTGTTCCAAACAACTTTTCAGTTTCATCAACAAATGCTTCATCTGTTACTTCAACGGACCAAATATCAGCAAACATCCCTTCTACAACTTCAGCACCCCTTCATTCAGAATCTCCTACAACAGCAACACCCATCCATTCAACAGTGTCTCCTACAACATCAACAGCAAACAATGAAAGCGTCTCAACAGTTACAATTTATTATGATCCTGAAAATGATTCTGCCTACAACTCACAAAGTGCCACTCCTATCAGAGCACCAGTCACAATATACTATGATCTACATACTATCATGATCCCTTCCGCGGCTGCCATCAGTCCAGTCACTATCACGGTGCCTGGGCCAGTACCTTATGAAAGCAGTAATGCCATCCCTTGGCATTACGGCTCTGATCTATACTGCGAAGGACAGAAAATCACTCTCGAATCACCAACTTCTTAACCACAAATAGACAATGTGGGAGGAGGCGGAGGCTTCACTCGAAGCGGACGTCTCTTTGCCCCGCAAATTCAAAGACCCACTGCTGAGGCAGAAGCTGCTGCCAAGGCAAAAGGGAAGAGCATGGTGCAAGAAGAGCAAATTGTTAAGGAGGCTTTGAAAACACCTTTTGATCAAGAAGTTGATGAATTCATGAGAATCATCAAGAAAAGTGATTACAAGATAGTGGACCAGCTTCACCAGACGCCTTCTAAGATCTCCATTCTATCATTGTTAATGTGCTCCGAGGCTCATCGGAACGCACTACTAAAAGTCTTGCACGCAGCTTATGTGCCAGAAGAGATTACCGTCAATCAGTTGGAAGCTGTGGTTGGAAACGTTAATGCTAGTAATGGACTAGGGTTCACCAACACTGATTTGACTACGGAAGGCCGCAATCATAACAAGGCTTTGCACATTACCATGGAGTGTAAGGGTGCAGTTCTTTCCCATGTGCTGGTAGACACAGGGTCATCCCTCAATGTCTTACCTAAAAAAGCCCTTGTGAAGCTGGAGTATGAAGGATTGGCATTACGTCCCAGTAACTTGGTAGTAAGAGCCTTTGACGGTTCTAAGAGATCAGTTCTGGGAGAAATTGAGTTGCCTATAACGATTGGCCCACAAACTTTCAAAACGACCTTCTACGTGATGGACATTCAGCCTGCCTACAGCTGTTTGTTGGGTAGACCATGGATTCATGCCGCTGGCGCAGTTACGTCTACCCTTCACCAGAAGTTAAAATTCGAGTGGGAGGGCCAAGTTGTTACTATTTGTGGAGAGGAAGATATTTTTGTTAGCCATCTGGCTACCTACAAATACATTGAGATGGATGGGGAGATCCATGAAACGATGAGTCAAGGGTTTGAGGCCTTGAACATAAATGAAACATCTGCTGTACCTGGAACCTCAATGACATCTTATCAACAAGCCCGGAAGGTTGTTGAAGAAGGGACTGCCCAAGGCTGGGGCAAGTTGCTGCCTGTAGAGAAGAAGGAAGATAGATTTGGGTTGGGTTACAAACCAACTCAACAAGATCAAGCAGAGGCCGCTAAGAAGCCCAACTTTGTTAGTGGGGGGATGTTCACCCCTGATACTGTCAACAATTTGGAAGACGAGGATGAAAGCGACCGCAACCTGGAGAGTTGGATACGTCCAAAGATCCCGGGGAGCAGTATCTCAAACTGGTCTTCCCAGGAAATTATAAGAGTTACTCCTGCAGAGTAATTATTATTTCCTGTATATTTTAAGCATGCATCAAGTCTTGCATCTTGCCCAAGATGACAAGACTCATTTTGTAATCGGGCCATCTGTAATTTTTGTGCAACAAGATTAATCAATGAAATATCAGACATCTTTTGCAAATGAGTCTCTTTTTCTTTTCCGCTCACTGTTTTTCCATTTTTCTTTTTGTACAAAAAATAAATGGCAATGTTTTCAAAATGTTAGCTTTATTTCACTTTTCTAAACAAGATTAAAATCAATCACTAAAATGAACAAACTGAACCCTTGCAGAGAGTGCCTTCCAGACTGCACCGACAACAGCACGGCTATGACTTCGTATGACTTTGACAATCCAATCAATCAAGCTGATGAAGGGGTTGAAGAAGATTACGAGCTTCCTGAAGAGCTAGCCAGATTGTTGAGACAAGAGGAAAAGGTTATCACTCCTCATCAGGAGGAGGTCGAAACGATTAATCTTGGTACAGATGAAGATGTGAAAGAGGTTAAAATCGGGGCCTGCTTACAAGACTCAGTGAAGAGACAACTGATTGACCTGCTTCAAGAATATGTGGATGTGTTTGATTGGTCTTACCAAGATATTCCAGGGTTGGACACCGACATTGTTGTGCACAAGCTGCCTTTAAGAGAAGAATGCCCACCGGTTAAACAGAAACTGCGCCGTACTCGCCCGGACATGGCAATGAAAATCAAATAAGAGGTACAAAAACAGTGGGACGCCGGGTTCCTTGCTGTAACTAGCTATCCACCGTGGGTTGCTAATATTGTGCCTGTGCCTAAGAAAGACGGCAAGGTAAGGATGTGTGTTGACTACCGGGATCTGAACAGAGCCAGCCCGAAGGATGATTTCCCATTACCTCACATTGATGTATTGGTGGATAATACGGCTCAGTTCTCGGTATTCTCCTTCATGGACGGATTTTCAGGATACAATCAGATCAAAATGTCACCTGAAGACATGGAGAAGACAACCTTCATCACACCCTGGGGCACGTTCTGTTACAAAGTGATACCTTTCGGGCTGAAGAATGCCGGTGCAACATATCAACGGGCTATGGTGACGTTATTCCACGATATGATCCATAAAGAAATCGAATGTTATGTGGATGACATGATTTCCAAGTCCCTCACTGAAGAAGACCACCTGGTAAATCTGCTAAAGCTATTCAAACGTCTGAGGAAGTACCAATTGAAGTTGAACCCCAACAAATGCACATTCGGGGTACGATCTGGTAAGCTGCTGGGATTTATTGTAAGCGAAAAAGGGATTGAAGTTGACCCTGATAAAGTCAAAGCTATTCAAGAAATGCCTGCACCGAAGTCAGAAAAAGAAGTTCGAGGGTTCTTAGGTCGGTTGAACTACATTTCACGGTTCATATCTCACCTTACAGCAACCTGTGAACCCTTGTTCAAGCTGCTAAGAAAAGAACAGACGGTCAGGTGGAACGAAGACTGCCAGAAGGCTTTTGACAAAATCAAGGAATACTTGCAAGAACCTCCAATCCTTATGCCTCCAGTTGAAGGAAGACCTCTGATCATGTACTTGACAGTATTAGAAGGGTCGATGGGGTGTGTGTTGGGCCAGCATGACGAGTCTGGTCGAAAAGAGTATGCAATATACTACCTAAGCAAAAAGTTTACCGACTGTGAACAACGTTATTCACTGCTCGAGAAAACTTGTTGTGCTTTAGCGTGGGCTGCTCGCCGACTGAGACAGTATATGTTGACCCACACTACCTTATTAATCTCCAAAATGGATCCAGTTAAGTACATTTTCGAGAAGCCAGCACTTACCGGACGGGTTGCAAGATGGCAAATGATCCTCACAGAATATGACATCCAGTACACTTCTCAGAAAGCCATCAAGGGCAGTGTATTGTCTGAATATCTTGCTGAGCAACCTATTGATGATTACCAGCCTATGAGATTTGACTTCCCTGATGAAGACATCATGTTCATAAAAGCAAAAGATCATGAAGAGCCTGTTCACACTGAAGGGCCTGACCCGGAAGAAGAATGGACTATGATGTTTGATGGGGCTGTTAATATGAATGGTCGTGGTGTTGGTGCAGTACTCATTACACCTAAAGGAGGTCACATGCCTTTCTCGGCAAAACTCACCTTCAGCTGCACTAACAACGAAGCTGAATATGAAGCTTGCATTATGGGTCTTGAGGAAGCCATTGACCTCAGGATCAAGACATTGACTGTATTCGGAGATTCAGCTCTGGTAGTTAATCAGACCAACGGCAAATGGTACACACACCAAGATCATCTGATACCTTACAGGGATTATACAAGGAGGTTATTGACTTTCTTTACAACAGTCAAGCTTGAGTATATCCCTCGGGACGAGAATCAGTTTGCGGATGCTCTGGCTACCATTTCATCCATGATCAAAGTGCAAGCTGCCAACTTTGTACCTCAAATCTCAGTGTCCAGACTTGACAGACCAGCATATGTATTCGCAGCAGACATTGCCAAAAATGATAAGCCTTGGTTCCATGACATTAAGTGCTTCTTGGAGGATCAAATATACCCACCTGGGGCATCTTCCAATGATAAGAAGACATTGAGAAGGCTTGCTGGTAGTTTCTTTCTAAACACTGATGGTTCCCTGTACAAAAGAAACTTTGATATGGTACTCCTCAGATGCGTTAATAAGACAGAAGCAGACTTGTTGATGCATGAAGTGCACGAAGGATCCTTTGGTACCCATGCTGGAGGGCATGCCATGGCTAAAAAGTTGCTAAGATCAGGTTATTACTGGATCACAATGGATGCAAACTGTTGTGCCTATGCCAGAAAATGCCATAAATGCCAGATTTATGCGGATAAGGTGCATGTGCCTCCCAATCCTTTGAATGTGATGTCTTCACCTTGGCCCTTTGCTATGTGGGGCATCGACATGATTGGCAAGATCGAACCGACTGCTTCAAACGGTCACAGATTCATCCTGGTCGCCATTGACTATTTCACCAAGTGGGTCGAAGCAGCTTCCTATGCAAATGTTACCAGGCAAGTGGTAGCCAGATTTCTGAAGAGAGATATCATCTGTCGATACGGAGTTCCCGAGAGAATCATTACTGACAATGGTTCCAATTTGAATAACAAAATGATGGCAGAACTATGTCGGGACTTCAAGATCCAACATCACAATTCTTCTCCTTACAGGCCAAAGATGAATGGCGCTGTCGAGGCAGCTAATAAGAATATCAAGAAGATTGTGTAGAAGATGGTAGTCACCTACAAAGACTGGCATGAAATGCTACCATTTGCCTTGCATGGGTACCGCACGTCAATCAGAACATCCACTGGGGCAACACCGTATCAGCTTGTATATGGTATGGAAGCAGTCCTACCTGTTGAAGTTGAATTACCCTCCTTGCGGGTACTGATGGATGTTACGCTGAACGAAGCAGAATGGGTCCGATCCCGGTACGAACAACTGAGTCTGATTGAAGAGAAGAGATTGGCTGCAATCTGCATGGGCAGCTATATCAGAAGAGAATGAAGAGAGCCTTCGATCAGAAAGTCAGGCACCGAGAGTATCAAGTAGGGGATCTTGTGCTGAAAAGAATCCTCCCTCCGCATACAGACCACAGGGGCAAGTGGACTCCGAACTATGAAGGACCATTCGTGGTAAAGAAAGTTTTCTCTGGTGGAGCACTCATGGTCAGCACTATGGATGGTGAAGATTTCCCGTCCCCTGTGAATTCAGATGCAGTTAAAAAATACTTCGCATAAAAATGACCCGCTGGACGCAAAAACAGAATGTAAGTCCAGGCAAAAATAGGGCATCCCGGCGAGACAAAAACAGAATAAAAGACTCGGGCAAAAATAAGGGAAAATAAAAAAATGTACACCCGCTGAGTTGAAAAGTCGCATCGGACAACTCAGGCAAAAATGGGTATCCCGATGGATTGAAAACCCGAAAGGGCGATCCATGCAAAATAAGGGGATAAGCGAACAACTGCATTCTAAATTTGTCTGTATCACCTACAACTTGGTAAGATTCGAAAGGATCAAGCCTCTTTCAGAATCAGCCTTCTTCAGAAAGCAAGACGAGAAGAACGTCAAATGTCATACGAGTCATAGCAAAAGGGAAGCTTCTTGGAGCGTCGACAACATTGCCAGCCTTTTGTTTCTCATTTTGTAACAATCTTCTCATTTCAGGGGATTTGTTTCTTTGACTGTATCTCGCCAATTCAGGGCACATGAATTAATAAAATCAGATTTTCAGTCATGTTTCGTCTTGTACATTTTTATTTGCAAAAATGTCTGATGTCTTAAGAAAAACTGATTGCCTGAATACAGATGCTTATCTTCAAAAAAAATATAATAATAATAAAAGTCACATGCTTGCAGGAAATATACTTACTCTCAGAAGTGTCTAAACTCCCATGACGGAATCCAGTAAAGGATACCTCGGGATTACTTGTGCGTTTCCCTACCTTTGCAGGATTGCAGGTATCCAAAACGCAACTCGGGGCATGAAAGCTTCACCCCAGCAAGCTGACAAATCAACACTCAGTCTTAGCACCCAAAGTGTTTTCTCCCCAGATGAGTTCCCACTTGCTATTTCTCCCCAGCTGAGGTGCCAACCATTCTTCCTCCTCAGCTAAGTACAAAAGTCAGGAAACCATCTCCCCACAGAGCTCCAGCCTCTATCCAGAAGAGCAGCGCATGAAGGATCACAACAGAGTGAAGAAAGCTTCTACAAACCCCAGTTGGGTCCCTCATTATCAGGATGAGTCTATCAGTGACCTATCCCCCCAAGCAGATATCATCTCATCAAATTTACCAATGATCTCATCCCCAGCTGGGATGTCCATTTCAAGCAGATCAACCGGAGATCTTCGCAGCATCGGAATCCGAATCCTGGATCGGTATCCTTGCATAATCATAGCATTCGCATCATATTCACCCACAAAGCGTAGCATTCCGTCTAATACGTAGCATTACGGCAAAAATCAAACATATTACATAATCATAAGCCATGTTCCGAATCGAACACTTGTGAGTATTGACAATCCGTCAACAATATACAGAAAACTCCCCAGAATCCCCAGCGGAGAACTAAAGCTAAAACAGTTGCCTTGCATTCACAAACATCAGTACATACTCCTTGTGGCACCCGTCCGTGTCATATCCCCAGCAGAAAGCCAAAGACATTCCCTTTGCACTCTCAGATACTTTTATATACAAGTCCTTGACATCCGTCCATGTCATTTTCCCCAGCACAGCAACATAAACACTTTGTATATCAGATACTTGTTTATACCATACTCTTCACCTTTTGACACTCATCCGTGTCACTCATTCCAGCAAGTTAAACACTCATCGATACACCACTTATATCCCCGCAGATTCGGCACTAGTCCATGTTCTTTGTTAACCAGTTGGTACTCGTTCATACCATCATCTCAGAACATGCGTCAAGCGTTTGTTTCTACCTGATACTCGTCCGTATCAAAGTCTTAAGGATGCTCATCCGCATCTTTAATCCATACACTGTGTCAAACCTTCTTGTCTTCTTGAATATAGATACTCGCCTGTGTCTACTATCCCCAGGAGGGTCCCTTCAGATTCAACGCTCGTCCGTGTTCTCTGTTAACCAGTTGATACTCGTCTGTATCATCATCTCCGAGCACGTGTCAGTATTTGTTTCTGCCCGATACTCGTCCGTATCGTAGTCTTAAGGATACTCGTCCGTATCTTTAATCTATACACAAACATCTAAACACTTATACCTTTTGTTTTCTTGGATGTAAACACTCGTCCGTGTTTACTATTCCCCAGTAAATTGCCTGCAAAGCAAAATTTCTTTTTATCTGACATTCGTCCTGTGTCATGACAAACCTTGAGAGCATCCGTCCCCTGCTAGGTGGTCGTCCTCCACCTCTTGATGATCGTCCTTCATCATGCTCGTCCGATGGCCGTCCCCATCGTTGACCTTTTATCCGGCATTCGTCCTATGTCGCGATATTTTTCGGCAGCCGTACCCTGCCAGGTGATCGTCCTTCACCTTAGATGACCGTCCCTCATCTTATACCCAACAGAGCAGCCGTCCCCTGCTAGGTGATCGTCCTTCACCTTTGATGACCGTCCCTCATCATCTATTTATTTCATTTATTCTTTAACCCGATGGCCGTCCCCGTCGTGGTCCCTTTACTTTTTAGCCCGATGGCCGTCCCCATCGTTGGTTACTTTGCTTTATGAACCTGATGGCCGTCCCCATCATAATCCCTTTTATCCCCAGCATGTCGGCCGTCCCCGTCCTTGCTTTATTTTCCGCACTTTCCCAGCAGTCGTCCTCTGCTCGACGGTCGTCCTCCGTCGCCCATACTTTACAATATACTTTATTTTCTTTTACAATCTATATCCCTTTTCTTCTTCATTCTGTGAGTGCAAATTTTGGACTGTCTTTGGTATTCAACCACAAGTTATCTTGTTTGCCTGTTAAGCCGTTGCTTACATCCTGCACAACTAACTCATGTTTGAATAGGGGCAACTGTAAACACCCCAAATTTGCCCTCACCCATTCACACCATGGCTTGTGATCATTTCATATGCATAAACTCAATCATAGCATCTCATATCACAGTTTTGATTCACTGCATAGATTCAAAGTCATCTGCATCTAGGGTTTGTGATCTGAACAATCCAAGAGCCTCTTGAGCCACTCCAAGGGTCATCAATCACTTCAAAGGGGTCCATGTGTGTTCAAGTATCATATTATATCCTCTCAAAGTCAAGAATGTCAAAGAATCACAAGAACTGAAAATGGTGTGGAAGCAGAGCCAAGTTTAACTGCACAGATGACCTAGAATTAGGGTTTTGGTTTCAGAGGCCATAACTTCAAATCTTTTGGTCATTCTTGTTTCTATTGGTCTCTATATGGTATAGGGAGTATGCATATCAATTTTCATGAAGAAATTCCATGGGGAAGTCATCTGATCAAGAGTTGACTTTTCAAGCAAGTCAGTGCAAAATCAGGGCATCTGAGGCCCTCAATGACCCAACCAAAGGGTGTTCTTCATCATTTTGATTATATATGATCTTTATTTGATCATAGAAGATGTTGGAAGTTCACAAAATTGAAGAAGTTCAAGTCTTTTGCAAAGTTGACTTTTTGGGCAAGTTTGACTTTTAATGAAATTGTCATTTTAGGCAACTTTTTCAACCCTTACTTTTTGATTCAAAAAAGCTTCAAATGGAAAAACTTTGGTCATGAAAATTGTAGAATGGATCATTCCCTTTTCAAAAAGTACAAGAACATGACCTAATTCATTTTGGATCAAAAGTTATGGCTTGTCAAAGTTGGCAAAAATCACAAAATTTCAAAGTTTCCACCAAAGAGGCAAAGTTGCAAATTCATTTCTCAAGGCAAATTTAGTCATCAAATGCACTTCTAGACTTCACCACATGATCATACAAGACTTAAAAACCAGAATGGGCCAAGAAACTTCTCACTTTTGTGGCCTATGGATCAAGATATTTCATAAAGATCACAAGCAAGGCAAGTTGCAAAACTCATCATAGTTTATCATCCACTTGCTGGCTAGCCTGCTGAGCCGCCCTAGGCATCTCCCCTCATCATGCTGCGCAGGACACACCCTTTGTCCTTGGCTAGAAAGTAGCCCATACTTCTCTTACACCAACTTTGACATTTTGGCAAAAAGACCCATACCAATCAATAAAGCACACATCACTTCTTCTGACCAATCATGATAGTTTATACAAGCCAAAAGCAAGCCAAAGAAACAAGAGAGCAAGCCTGAAACACTCCATAACTCAGCATTCTCATTTTGACACCATCTTGCAAGAGCCTTCGAAACTCTCAGCACAAGCCACAAACACACAAACAAACTTCACCAATCAACTCAACACACCTTCCTGATCACAAAGCACCCTTCACCATAGCCTAAAACTCAGAGAATCAAAAACACGATCCCCACCTGCCATTGAACAGAACTCCTGCCATCTCTCAAACCAGCCTTTGCAAACTTCAAACAAACATTGCAAGCTTCCTAGAAGGGTCATTGGAGTGCATTTGAGCCAAAGAAACAGCCAGAAAGCTCCTGAATCGAAAGCTTCAGTTCAGGTAGTCAACTCAAAACTTTTTTCCAGAAACATGTTTTTAAGTTCTTAATAGCTTCTATGCACTCCCCTGATCATGAATATGTGCTTATTTTTGAAAATGGTTGAGAAACCAGGATGTATGAACTGTCTGAAACTTTTGCCCTAAAAAATGTTTTGATTCGATTTGGTTGATTAATGAATGAGAAATGTTGTTTGATTGAGGGGTTTGATTCGTTTTTAAGTGGGGATGAATTCTGGGTAGTTAGATTTTGTTTTGGATGCGTGTAGAGAGAGTTTGAGATTTGAGATGGCCGGAGAAGACGACCGGAACAGTGTTCCGGTCGCCTGAAAGTCATTAGGGCATAATTAATTAGGGCTAATCATAATTATGGAAGTTTGAATCTCAGCCCTTGGATGTGGCGCCAAGTCAAACGCGCGCGTGTTTCATTTGAATGCTGACCATTGATCTGTTTGACTTCTCATTAATTCAATTTTATTTTCTTTTTATTTCATTTATATTCTCCATTTTATTTAAAATAGCAAAACAATCTTAAAAATTCTGATTTTTTTTATACACACTTTTATTAATTTTCAGAAACCAAAAACATTTTTATTTTTATTTTTTGCATTAAAAAATATTTTTAAATCATTTAAAAGTTTATTTTTAATTAATTAATGAGAATTAATTAATTAAAAATACTTTTAGGTATTTAAAAATCACCAAAAAAATTCATGAAACCTTCATAATCATTTAGAAACATTGCCCAACCCTCAAACCAAATTTCTTTTTTGATCTTGATGTCTTTTGAGAATTTTTCATGGAATTAAAATCATTTCAAGGCATTATTTTAATCCAAACTTCAAAAAATCATTTCTGCCTAACCATTGAGAGTTGGACTTTGATTCTTTTTGCATTGCATTTTGTTTAGCATGTAGTTTGTGAGATTAAATTGGCATGATTTGATCTTTCATTTTCATTTTGTTTGACATTTTTCTTGTTAAGGTACCCCAAAACCCTAGAAAACTTAGGAAATTCATAACTTACATTAGGTTAAGAGTTAGAACCCCTCCTTTGGGCAGCAAGTTTGTGTAGGGTTAGGTTTACTTTGAATGCATTTTCAATTTTTTATCTTGATGTTTGCTTCTGATTTTGGTTTTTTGTTTGATGCATTGATCATAAACCCTAATTTGGGCTTCCTTTTGCATTCATCTTGCATTTGCTTGCATACCATGACTTGCCATTGCATTTTATGCATCCATTTGATTCATTGGACATCATAAGACATGTTAAAGGCATGTTTGATCATTGCATCATGTATTTGCCATGTTGTATGTCATTTGCATCTCATAACTGTTTATGTGTGTTCATGGTTCTAAACTTGCTCCATTTGCATCCATTGGTTCATATGATCATCCTCATGCCTTGATTCATGTTTGCACCATATCATAGCATCATTATCATCTCATATATGCTTCTGGTTTTGATTTGCATCATGCCATTTCATTCCATTTTGCATTGCATTGCATTCCTTTCACTAACTTTTCAGGTGGTAAGCAACTTTGAGAAGTGAATTTGCCTTCACTTCTCACATTTTCTTTTCATCTCTTTCATGCATCCTTGCTGCATTTTGTTATGTGTTTGAGATTGAGCTTGCTCATTCTTCTTTTTCTCACTTTCTTTCTTCAAGTGACTTGTCTTCTTAAATGAAGCAAGTTACTTTGCTTCTCCTGATCCTTTCATCTGCTTCCTGGTGGTTCCTTTGAAGATTCCTCTTGTCAAACCTCACAAACCTTAGGAACAACCAAGCATGACAATGATCAGGGTTTTGATTAGTCCCCCACTTAGTTTTTACCTTTGTGTCTCATTGAGTCTTCTCTTCTCATCTCATGATCAAGGACTAAACCCTAAAGGCTTTAAGGCTTTGTGATTAAGCTTATGCCTGCATCCTTCTATTAGGATGGAGTGTATAACTTTAATCCTAAGTGTTAAACCCTTAATGTGTTTAAATCCTTTAATCAATTCACATAATAATCACCAAGACTTCACACTTGTAACTTGGGCCTTGCATTAGGGTTCTAATTCTTCCTTAATTGGTTAAGAAGGACTAACCCTAGTGTTAATGGACAAGTCCCCCTCAAGTTGTCTTACAAACCATAAAATTCACTTCTTCATCTTATCATTAAATAAAATCCATCTAATAAAGGCTTTGTTTTGTCATGAGGTTAATCCCTAATCATGGATTAAGTTGAGGAGTCTTCCTCAGCTTAAACATTCTCATCTATTATCCTTCTATTAGGATGGTGTAATGAGTCTGTTTAATCCCTGATTATGGCTTAATCTCATTACTTAACACTAAACAAAAACAACAAAAACATCTAAATAATCACAAGTAGGTTAATGATCTTAATCCTACATCAAAAGGTGATTAAGTGTGAGACCCTGACTTCACACTTAAGGTATTCTCATTACCCCTAATCAGAGGGAAGATGTGATGAGTTTACTAACCCATTGGTTTAGGCTTAAGCTCATTAACTTATGACAAATTCAAAAGCAATAAAAGACTGGAAATACAAAAACAAACAATAATCGTCTCCTCCGGGATTCTTTTCTCATCATCTTCATTCACAAACGAGAACTCGCTTCTTCCGTCTAATGCAAGACAGTTTGCACCTGAGCCAGACAGGTCATACACTTGAGCATAGACTAGTAAGCAGTTCACAAGTCAATTTATCTTTCAGTCTCTTTGGGTCGAACTACGGTGTTCTGACTTCCTCATTGCACGAGAGGATACGTAGGCATAACTTAACAGTTATCGAACAAAAGTCTCTGTATATTCCCCCTCTTTCAGTATCATTCTTTAAGCCTCATAGTCTTGAGCATACTCTTTTCCTTACACTGACACTTCACTTATACACCTCACTCCTTTACACTGACACTTGTACATCCTTTTCCAGCTCTTTTTATACACAAATTGCACTGACACTACCCCTTTAAAATACAAATCTTTTAAGCGTGGATCCCGTCGAGTACGACGGACAATCTGGGTGCTAATACCTTCCCAGGTTGTAACCAACCCCCTTTCTCAGTCTCTCTGGTTCGCAACCATCTTATCCATATCTTTCTAGGTCTATGCAGCATTGCCTTTCCTCCGGGATAAAAATGCCTAGCTGGCGACTCTTTTCATTCCCCGTGAGTTCACTCCTGTGTGTTCTCACATCCCTCCTTTCGCCGACCGTTCGCGTCTGTACCATATCTGAGCCCGGCCTCATCTTTTGGGAGCGACAGGTGTTGCAAGAGTGTGGAAGTGGAGATGGGAGAAGTGAAGATTGAATGCACACCACATTTGTTTGAATTAGGAGGTCCTGACTTAATCTTGGGAGTTGAATGGTTGAATACTTTTGGCAATACTATCGTAAACTGGGACAAACATACTATACATTTTTTGGAGTAAGGGAAAGTGGGTTACATTACAAGAATGAAGGAGTATTGTGGTCCATTGACAAGAGCCAATAAAATGCGACTGAAGTTTCATTATCTTTAGATCAACAAAGAGAGTTACTGAAGGTGTTGAAACACTATGACAATGTGTTTGAATAGGTGGTCGAGTTACCTCTTAAGCGGGGGAGGGAACATGCGATTAATATTCGTGAAGGAGAAGGTCTCGTTAATGTAAGACCTTATCGTTACCCCTACCTTCATAAAAATGAAATAGAAAGACAAATTCAAGAGATGCTGCAAAACGGAATCATTTGACACAGCTCAAGTGCCTATTCCAGCCCCGTCATACTTGTGAAGAAGAAGGATCATACATGGCATATGTGTGTCAACTATCGTGCTCTTAACAAGGTGACCATTCCGGATAAATTCCCAATTCTGGTGATTGAAGAGTTGTTAGATGAATTACATGGCGCACGATATTTCTCCAAATTGGATTTAAAATCCGGGTATCACCAAGTTAGAGTAAGAAGTGAGGATGTGCATAAGACGACGTTCCGAACACACGAAGGGCATTATGAATTTTTAGTTATGTCGTTCAGACTTATGAATGCACCATCAACTTTTCAAGGACTTATGAATGAAGTGTTTCGACCGATGTTGAGAAAAAGGGTGTTGGTATTTTTTGATGACATTTTAATCTATAGTCAAAACTGGCAGCATCATATGAATCAGTTGGGTCAAGTTCTTCACATCCTACAAACACAGGGTCTGAAGGTTAATAGGAAGAAATGTCATTTTGGGCAAAATAAGATAGATGATTAGGTCACATAATATCTGAAGAAAGAGTTGTTGATCCCAACAAGTACAGTAGCATGGTGTAGTGGCCTATACCAAAGAATGTCAAAGGGGTAAGAGGATTTTTGGGATTGACCGAATTTTATAGAAAATTCATTTGCGATTATGAAAAAATAGCCAAGCCTTTAACTGTATTGACCAAGAAGGATGTGTTTGGTTGGGGACGAGAGGCACAACAGGCTTTTGAATTGTTGAAGTAGAAATTGATAGAAGCACCGGTGTTAGTTCTGCCTAATTTTGAGAAAGAATTTGTTATTGAGTGTGATGCATCTAGAACGGGCGTTGGGGCTATTTTAAGGCAAGGTAAAAATCCTATTGCTTACTTTAGCAAGGCTCTAGGTGTGAGGAACTTAGCCAAATCCGCGTATGAGAAAGAATTGATGGCTTGTGTTTTAGTTATCCAACATTGGAGGCCCTACTTATTGGGAAGGAAATTTGTGGTGTCGACTGATCAAAAGAGCCTTGAGGATTTGTTACAACAAAAAAACATAACTGGTGAGCAACAAAACTAGGTAGTTAAGTTGTTGGGTTTCAATTTTGACATTCGTTACAAGCCTGGGAGATTGAATCAAGGAGCAGATGCTTTATCTCGAATTCAAGAGGAAGGTGAATTTAATAATTTTGTGTCTTATCCCTTTTGGGAAGAGTTTCAGTGGGTGCATCAAGAGATACAGGATGATTAAAAGCTCAGAAAATTTTGGCAAGATTTAGCTGTGGATCCTACAACACATCCTGAATTCAGTATACAACAGGGCACTTTGTTATACAAAGGGCGACTAGTTATGTCACCACAGTCAGTTCTGATTCCTAGAATGCTGTAGGAATTTCATAGTTCACCTTAAGGAGGGCACTCAAGTTTCCTGAGAACTTACAGAAGAATAGCTGCTAATGTATATTGGCCGGGAATGAAGAATATCGTCCAGGAATTTGTAAAAGGGTGTGATACTTGTCAGAGACACAAATATGTAGTAACATCTCCATGAGGTCTTCTTCAGCCGCTACCAGTCCCAATGAATGTGGGAAGACTTATCAATGGATTTCATAACCGGTTTGCCAAAATCCAAAGGTTATGAAGCCGTGATGGTAGTAGTAGACAGATTATCGAAGTACTCCCATTTTGTGCCTTTCAAACATCCTTACACGGTCAGAAGTCTTGCTGAGATATTTGTCAAAGAAATTGTAAGGTTGCACGGTATCCCTATGTCAATTGTGAGCGATCAGGATCCTATATTCACGAGTCATTTTTGGAGATTTAGTTCAGCCTATGACCCCGAGACTGACGGGCAAACCAAGGTAGTTAATCGTTGTCACGAAACCTATCTTCGTTGTTTTGCTGGCGATCAACCCAAGGTGTGGATGAATTGGATTTCGTGGGCAAAATATTGGTTCAATACCACTTACCATTCTACAACCTAACAAACCTCTTTTGAGGTTGTATATGGAAGGAAGGCACCGACGTTGGTTCGTTGGGGAATTGGCGAGATACGTGTGGAAGTTGTATCAAGAGAGTTACAGGACAGAGATGAGGCATTACGCCAATTGCGAGATCATTTGCTAAAGGCACAGAGCAGAATGAAAGCACAGGAAGATGCTAACAGAGTAGAGAAATCCTTTGAGATTGGAGAATGGGTGTTTGTTAAACTGAGGGCACATAGACAACAGTATGTGGTTTCTCGTATTCATGCCAAGTTAGCAGCACGACATTTTGGCCCATACACGGTGATCGACCGAGTCGGTGCTGTAGCATACAAGCTAAAACTACCCGAGGGGTCGAAAATTCACCCCGTTTTTCATGTGTCTTTGCTTAAGAAAGTTGTCGGAAATTATCAGGGTGAAGAGAACTTACCTGACCATTTGGAAGGTGAAGAGTCAGTTATGCCAGAGCCCGGCCATTAATTGGTATCTAGGAAGGTTACAAAACAAGGCGAAGAAGTGCAACAGTGGTTAATACAGTGGAAGGATCAGACCGCAGATGAAGCAACTTGTGAAGATGATATGACAATTAGAAGTCAATTTTTGACATTTCACCTTGAGGACAAGGTTGAAGTTTTAGAAGGGAGTATTGATAGAGACCACGTGAGGGGGAATGAGACCAAGATATGGAGAGGTTATTCTAGAAGGGACAAAAACGGGAAATAACAGTAATTTTGTTAGAGTGTGCAGAGAGAGAATGATTTTACTACATCCTCAATATAAGGAATGATTGAGAGGTTGAGAGGATTACATAAGGAATAAGGAATGATTGAGAGGTTGAGAGGATTATCTTGGAAAATATTTTGTTTGTTAGTCATGAATAGGAGGCTCTAGCCACCTATAGGAGCTTGCTCTGTGTCAGAATCTAGGGTCATTTCCCTCACAGTAATTCAACTTTATTCATCAATTAATAATACAATCATTCTGCTTTGAGTTTGCTGCATTATTTCATACTATTTCTGCTTGTGCTTTGTTGGGTTTCCAACAATTCCTAACAAAAATACAACCCACAAAATGATGTGCCCAACCAAGGTTGAAATCAATTCCAAATTCATACATGTATGATAGAAGATGTACTACTCAGAAACATAATCTTATACAGATTAGGAGCAAAATGTAAACCAAGAACAAGGAGAGGAAAAATCTCATCAGCACATTCAAAAATTATAAATTTATAACTGCATTAACAATAAAAATTACAACTTATAGAAATATCCCAGATGCTAAACAACATTTCTGCCACTCATACCAAACAAGAAAGAAAGATCTCTTTTAGCACCAAAAAACTGGATCACTGTTACTTGGGAGGAAGGAAGGGGTAAAAATAAATTGCCATAATATCAAAACTACAAGATCATTCCCAGCCGGTTGCTTGGATAGCTTCAACTCCGGGTACGGATGTTTGTTGTGGTGGTGGAACAGCTTCAACCCAGTCCCCTGCAACTGCAAGATAAACTGTACATCAGCAAAACATGAAACCATTCTGAAAAATATTAAATAAACCACACATGCTACATCAATTTTATTCCCTGAAAAACCTTGAATGGAGAATTAATAAACAAGTGAACGAACTAAATGTTAGCATAGTACAGTAAATATCAATTTAGTAAATTTCAATTTAGCAAATGCCAATAACAGTTCTAAAGAAAATTTGAGATCAAGGGATATCAAAGTTGTTCAGAAATTTATAGTTTATTCTAAATGTTTTCACAACAGCACATAATCTTGTACCAGCTTCTGGGGCTGCCCAGTTGACAGCAGGAACTGCTGGAATAGGTTGTGGAGCAGCATCAGGCCATGACTGATCGATTGCAGCAGGCCACTGGCCATCAATGGGGTTAGCAGCTGCATTGAAGTCAGTAATGACATAGTCTGGAGCAGGAACTTCATCCTCTTCTTCTTGCTTAGCCTCCTCTGGTTCTCTATAGAAGAATAGATCAACCTGCATCAAAGAAAACATCAGAAAATCAAAACCTGCCAACTAAACAGAAGGGACAGAAGAATGTCACACGTATTCATTCATTCTTAATCTAACATAAGACTAGGAAACCCCAACGATTACACAATGCAAAAAACTTCTTACCATGACATCCCATTTAAGACCAGGGCGAATTGTACCACGCATCTGCAACACCATCCTAGCCAAAAGCCAAAAGAGACAACCTATGCTATGCTTCCCTTTGTTGTTGGCAGGAATTCCAATGTCAACATATCGCATAGGAGAATCAGTGTCACAGAAAGCAATTGTGGGTATATTCCCAAGAGCTGCTTCTTTAATTGGCTGCACACAAACTTCTCATTATGAAACATTGATAGACAAAGCTAAAACGAGAAACTCGTAAAGGGCAGTGCACACAAAAAACTAATAACCCCATCAATTTAATCCCTAAACTATCACTCTCTTTTCAAATTAGTCCCTAAATTATATAATAAACATATCAAGTATCCGTAAATTTAGATCTAACAACAAACCTGGTGATCAGTTCTTGGATCAGTGAGGATGAGAAGACGAGGCTCACTGAACGAAGTTTGAAGCTGATTGGTGAAAGTTCCGGGAGTGTGTCTCCCAGCAATAGCATGAGCACCAGTATACTGAGCAAATTTGAGAACAGCTCGTTGTCCATAAGGTCTAGCAGATTGAACAATAATATCCTGAGGGTTTTCAATTGCAACAATAACCCTAGCAGCAAGTTGAAGCTTTTCCCATGTTTTTCCAAGGTTTATAATATAAATACCTAAATTAACACATACAAACTAAAAATTTGCAACAAAAACAATAGGGAAAATTTTCAAACATGGTGGTTTGATTTGTTTACCGTCGTTGCGGCGCTTGAAGATGTAGCGCTCCATTTGAAAATCGCAATTTTTGGTGCCGAGATGGACGTCCGCTGCCAGCATCAACTGGATGTCGGATTCTTTCTGGGAGAGTTGACGTGGTGGGTCGGTGCCGGAGTTTGTCGCCATGATTGCTGTTGACGGAGATAGGTCGAGTTACGGTGCGGCGGCGCTTGAAACGATTGTGAAAACTGAGGGAGATAAGTTGAGTAGGGTTTTGAAACTAGGGAATGAACGATAGTTTGAGAAGAAATTACTTTCAACGCCTCAAGATTTACTTCTGCCCCCCATAAACTGAGAAGGGTGGTGAGTATTATTCATGAATTGGCGGGTAAATAAAGGTCCAATCTTTCGATAATGGGCCTTAATAAACACATTACCAAAACATTCAAATTTGGTCTCTTTCCACCCTTAGTGTTATCCCACATCATACACCATTATCAAGCTTTCGATAATCGGCCTTAATAAACACGTTACCAAAACATTCAAATTTGGTCTCTTTCCACCCTTAGTGTTATCCCACACCATACACCATCATTAAGAGTCTAAATTGTCCCTAGAATTTGAGATGTATCGTTGGACGCGTCTATTTTAACCATTTCTCATATTAAATGGAAGACACACACTTATTATACCAAAAATTAATCTGGAAATGCATCTTTGTATGCATAAAAAGTGTGTGAAGATGCATCTTTGTAAACGTCTTTTATTCAAAAGTTAGTGAGTAATCTGAAGATGCATCTTCAGACGCTTTTATTTCATATCTTGCACTATAGTACCTATCCCACCTCCTTCTTTTTCATTTTTTTAAGAAAAAATGTCTCTTCAGCCTCTCAAGTTTTTTAACTCTCTGTCCAATTCAAATTTCGACCGTTGAGCTTTAACTCCTCCTTTCCCGCATCTCATAACTCATACATTCAATTCGATTTGGTAAGTTTTTAAAAATTCTATCTTTTTTTATATCTTCAAAACAAAATTTTGGTTGATTTCCTGGAATTTCTGAATTTCTGAATTTGTCTGAACATGCTGTTTATATTTGACTTTGTTTCTAACATAGATGCAATGGATGAAAACATCATTAGTCAAATTAGGCTCGGGTGTGTGTCCCAAACCGCACCATGCGACGTGAGAGGGCCACAACATGGACCACGAGACCACGAGGTGTTGATGCAATTGTTGGGATTTAAGAGGATTTTTCAAAAATTTGCCTCTTAACGGAATAATCTCGATGAACAGATCTTGATTAAATTGTTAATCACAAATCAAATATCAAATAAGATTCAAGAATTACCTCTTGAAACGTGTTTTAACTTTGATCACAAACAAGGAAAATACCATTGTCTCTACGAAGTCCACACGAGCACAAAATGGAACGCGGTGCTGGCTGTTTCTTGTTCTAAGAAAATTGACAATTAGGATTGGTAGGGAAAATAGCTCATTTATTTATAGAGAGCTTCTAAAACCCTAATGCTCTTATTTTGGACTTTTCCAAAATAAGCTCAACCTTATTTAATTAAACTATTTTAATTAAATAAATTATTATTATTATATTTAACTAAACAATTTTAATTAAATAAAATAAATATCAATTAAATTAAATCATATTTAACTTAATTAACTGTCAATTTTTATTTATTTAATTAAATCGAATTTAATCAAATAAATTATATATGTGTTAATGTATTATACAATTTAAATACCACCTACACATAATTAAATTAAATCATATTTAATTTAATCGTCCATTCCACTATCAGTATTCTATGTGTGTGACCCTATAGGTTCTCGTAACGTTGACAATAATATTAAATTATCAATTTAATATTATAAACAGTGAGCAATATCTAGCAACACGTCACTGTTACCCAAGTGACGAGAATGTCGTGTGATCTGACATAACCTGTTTGCGATAATGATCATGTGTACAATTACCCTTTTGCCCTTATATATATATATATATATATATATATATATATATATATATATATATATATATATATATATATATATATATATATATATATATATATATATATATATATATATATATATATATATATATATATATATATATATATATATATTGAACACAAGACATATAATGTGTCACCCTTGTATAGTCCAATATTTTATTCCTTGATCCCCAAGTATACTTGATGATAACAAATAAGCCCAATATCTCATATTGACTTATTGGAGCACGACCATGCATTTTACAGTCATACTCTATCAAGGGGCCCATAGATATTACTCACGTATATGTAGGAAGGACAAATCCCATATAGGTCACCCATGTCCCTCAGCATGATTTGTGAAGTACCCATCAACCATCTTTATGGTCGTCCTGTTACGGATAACGTTTGATTGACAATAAAGTACTCGACTCCACATCTAGGGTCCATAGTGGTTTCAGGTCGAAGGGTGGTATACACCATTATCACTATGAGAATAACTTATGACACTTACATAACAAACTATGTAGTATTCTCATGGTGGGTCAATCCAGTATAAATATTACTCCTAATATTTATGTCTACGTAAAGACTTGATATCTCATATCCATGACTTGTGAGATACAGTCATCAGTTTACTCACATAATAGTCTATATGCATTACTGTTGTCCTATTTGACAGTAAGACTTAACAACGAATACTTTAAGAATAACATACTTATGTTTAGTGAAACTCACGATTAAGTCACACTTAATGTGATCTTACCTGATCAGAAGGACCCTCCAGAGGTCGAGCACGAATAGGGTGTGTCATACCCCAAATTGTCCTACTTGCGTTTTTTTGGTTTTTTTTGTCTAAACATTATTAAAATTTCCAAAAATAGAAAAGTGTGTTTCTTGGCTGTTGTACAAGTGGGTTACCAAGGTTTTGACAAAGTTATCAAGTCGGGAGTGTGGGAAATGATGGGTAAGGATCTAATGAGTTTGACCTAGTCATGGTCAAATGAGGAGAGTACTCCATTGTTAGGTTTTTAAGTTATACAAGTCATTATTGTTTTATGGTTAGAAAATCATCGGAATCTAGGGTTTTGGGTGATGCATTGAGATTTTTATTGCAAATCATTATCTTAAGGCTTTACTTAAAATCCTTGTATTTTTATTTTCTTCAAGTAGTCCCATAACTTCATTATGGTCCAAACTTGCAAAAGAATTGAAAATTTGATCAATTGAAAGTTTGTTTTATTTTGAGGCATGTTTATTTTGGTATGGGGCAAATATTTGAATCCAATTTAAAGTCTAAGAGAGTGTGGATCCATCCGGTGATTTCTCTTTCAAAATATTGTCATCATGTTATAATTCAAGGTGCAATTAAGATGCTTTCTAGGAGTATGTTTGAGTCTGCAAAGGAAAGTGAAACATGGTAAGGTTTCAATGGATTAGTAGTGTTCAAAAAGCTACTCCTCGGGAAATTTGAGAATTGAACCCAAGGTATTGTTAATATAGATGGATGTGCGTTGGATGTTAATGAAAAAAATATATCCTATAACTTAATTACTATAATACATGTTTTTTGAGCTTTAAAATTACATATACATGGTACATAAGTTTCAAAGGACATGAGTTTTGAGGATTCAATTAAAAAGTTTCACAGCCATTCGTGTGGATCAGGGCTTACATTCAATGCCACTTCAAGTTAGCATACAACAATGTCTCAACGTTCAGTCATGCCTTCACCAAATATAGAATTACATTTTCTTAAATTACAAGGAACTAACACTAAACAAGCACCAGTACTACCAGCTGCAATGATAATCAATTACTTGTTATTGACAATTTGAATCACCATGCTGCCAGATTGATATTCAGCCAACCTTCACGCGTTTCTTCGCGCGAAATTCCGCCAGAGACGAAGTATGCACCTGCAAAGAAAAGGAGACCATGACAAGGGCACAATTCCAAGTTCTGAACCAACCTATTGAGGCCATACCATTAACCCAATTCAGAATCCAAAAATCCACCTTCGTGCTTCACCAAGTTGTTGTTCCTCTTTAGTGCACGAGATTTCCAACTCTGCATTCCCATCATGCTTCATGTCATAGCAAACCTGCAATCGTTACCTCAATACATCACCAATACAAACCAATACAAAAGCATGAGAATATTGTGGATTGCAAGCTAATGGCAAGTTGAATTCAAGAGAAAACTCAAGGCATTGTATAAGGCTCAAACTTTCTTTACAATTCAAGAGTCACATTAATAAAAAGATTCAAGAAGTGAAGTCCTAATTCTACCATGACTACTTGAACTTAAGCCAAAGAAGATTGCAGCAACATGGAGTCAGTCTTCATGCTCTACCAAGATCCTTGAATTAGAAACTTTTTTTCATCTGTACAACAAACTCCTTGCATCAAACCCATCCATCTAAGCTATCATCAGTGTACCTTCAGCAAACATATGAAGGAAACCCGACGAAAGTTAGTGTAAAGGAAGAATGTGATACCAAGATGAACATCACACATGTTGAGTTAAAATTAAATGAAGACCATAACCAATTGAGGGTTTAGCACACTACCTCTAAAAGTACCATTCAATAAGGCTTCCAAGCAATATTCAGAGCCTCCATTAGCCGGTTATCACACTGCAACATTCAGAAACCAGAAGATTCTATAGAATCAGTAGAAGAATATTATGTCGAAAAATTGATTGACAGCAAAATCTCACAATTCCAAAACAACTCTGCAACAAACAAAGCCATGCTCCATAAGCAACCCTTTTGTTATTTATAACACAGCCAATACAAGCCATACACACCTGAAACATACAGTACATCCGCATTAAAATAACATCAATACCAGTTTTTTTGTAACCGCAAGAATGAAAACAAATAGTGCAAATAAACCAAGACCCTAAGGAACTAAGGGCACAGTTCTTTACGCTTCAGCTGATTGTTTGCCTTTATACATTACCATCCAGGTTGTTTTCAAACTTCCAAATCCTATCTACAGGTCATGCTTCATAGATAACAAGAATGCTCATTAAGTTATGCGATGTATACCATCTGCAACAAGTACCATCATGTCGAAATTAGCGTATGTTTTCATAGTCTGCAGCAAGCATAAACTTCATGGCCACTATCACAAGAATTTGAATGTCACCTGAAGGGTAAGAAAGAAAGTCAGGTGAGGTAAGGTAGCAGTTATGGTGAGTGTGGATGAAAACTCAAAGTAATAATACGAAAATCCTACTGCTAGCTACCTGCATTCACCACTATTTTGATCAATCACTAAAAACACTAAGTGGCAGAACAAATAGTTCTAAGGCTAAATACTGCAATACAAAGAGAATAGAAGTCGTTACGGTTATTATCAGCTCAGTATGAGTTGTGTCCGAGCATAGCTTCATTTTTCTCTAAGTCCCTTCTCCATGAATTTCATCAAGCCTGACAAAGAAGGTTAAAATAGGGTTCAACAGAAATTTCACAAGTGCAAAATGTCAAATGTGATTGAATTACAATGTGAGAAATTTTAAAATAGAGGTACAAATCTTAAAGATCCTGAGCCTGTAAAATCTTATCCATGAGCTAATCCATCTCAGTCCTATGCGCAAGCTGCTAACATATCCAAAGGTATGCACATGAGAAGAAATCAAAACAGAGTATGTTACAATCAGTCAGCAGAGCAAAAATCAAGTGGGCAAAGTATAGCAAACAATGTATGGCTCAAATTAAATAATAAATCAGGGAGCATCAAGGTGCAATTAAGATGCTTTCTAGGAGTATGTTTGAGTCTGCAAAGGAAAGTGAAGCATGGTAAGGTTTCAATGGATTAGTAGTGTTCAAAAAGCTACTCCTCGGGAAATTTGAGAATTGAACCCAAGGTATTGTTAATATAGATGGATGTGCGTTGGATGTTAATGAGAAAATACATCCTATAACTTAATTACTATAATACATGTTTTTTGAG
Organism: Lathyrus aphaca; assembly: GCA_963966055.1. NCBI lineage: Eukaryota > Viridiplantae > Streptophyta > Magnoliopsida > Fabales > Fabaceae > Lathyrus > Lathyrus aphaca. Next base: position 342,558,981 of record OZ014523.1, on the reverse strand, counting down.
CTTTAAAATTACATATACATGGTACATAAGTTTCAAAGGACATGAGTTTTGAGGATTCAATTAAAAAGTTTCACAGCCATCCGTGTGGATCAGGGCTTTCATTCAATGCCACTTCAAGTTAGCATACAACAATGTCTCAACATTCAGTCATGCCTTCACCAAATATAGAATTACATTTTCTTAAATTACAAGGAACTAACACTAAACAAGCACCAGTACTACCAGCTGCAATGATAATCAATTACTTGTTATTGACAATTTGAATCACCATGCTGCCAGATTGATATTCAGCCAACCTTCACGAGTTTCTTCACGCGAAATTCCGCCAGAGAAGTCTGCACCTGCAAAGCAAAGGAGACCATGACAAGGGCACAATTCCAAGTTCTGAACCAACCTATTGAGGCCATACCATTAACCCAATTCAGAATCCAAAAATCCACCTTCGTGCTTCACCAAGTTGCTGTTCCACTTTAGTGCACGAGATTTCCAACTCTGCATTCCCATCATGCTTCATGTCATAGCAAACCTGCAATCGTTACCTCAATACATCACCAATACAAACCAATACAAAAGCATGAGAATATTGTGGATTGCAAGCTAATGGCAAGTTGAATTCAAGAGAAAACTCAAGGCATTGTATAAGGCTCAAACTTTCTTTACAATTCAAGAGTCACATTAATAAAAAGATTCAAGAAGTGAAGTCCTAATTCTACCATGACTACTTGAACTTAAGCCAAAGAAGATTGCAGCAACATGGAGTCAGTCTTCATGCTCTACCAAGATCCTTGAATTAGAAACTTTTTTTCATCTGTACAACAAACTCCTTGCATCAAACCCATCCATCTAAGCTATCATCAGTGTACCTTCAGCAAACATATGAAGGAAACCCGACGAAAGTTAGTGTAAAGGAAGAATGTGATACCAAGATGAACATCACACATGTTGAGTTAAAAGTAAATGAAGACCATAACCAATTGAGGGTTTAGCACACTACCTCTAAAAGTACCATTCAGTAAGGCTTCCAAGCTATATTCAAAGCCTTCATTAGCCGGTTATCACACTGCAACATTCAGAAATCAGAAGATTCTATAGAATCAGTAGAAGAATATTATGTCGAAAAATTGATTGACAGCAAAATCTCACAATTCCAAAACAGCTCTGCAACAAACAAAGCCATGCTCCATAATCAACCCTTTTGTTATTTATAACACAGCCAATACAAGCCATACACACCTGAAACATACAGTACATCCGCATTAAAATAACATCAATACCAGTTTTTTTGTAACCGCAAGAATGAAAACAAATAATGCAAATAAACCAAGACCCTAAGGAACTAAGGGCACAGTTCTTTACGCTTCAGCTGATTGTTTGCCTTTATACATTACCAGCCAGGTTGTTTTCAAACTTCCAAATCCTATCTATAGGTCATGCTTCATAGATAACAAGAATGCTCATTAAGTTAGGCGATGTATACCATCTGCAACAAGTACCATCATGTCGAAATTAGCGTATGTTTTCATAGTCTGCTGCAAGCATGAACTTCATGGCCACTATCACAAGAATTTGAATGTCACCTGAAGTGCAAGAAAGAAAGTCAGGTGAGGTAAGGTAGCAGTTATGGTGAGTGTGGATGAAAACTCAAAGTAATAATACGAAAATCCTACTGCTAGCTACCTGCATTCACCACTATTTTGATCAATCACTAAAAACACTAAGTGGCAGAACAAATAGTCCTAAGGCTAAATACTGCAATACAAAGAGAATAGAAGTCGTTACGGTTATTATCAGCTCAGTATGAGTTGTGTCTGAGCATAGCTTCATTTTTCTCTAAGTCCCTTCTCCATGAATTTCATCAAGCCTGACAAAGAAGGTTAAAACAGGGTTCAACAGAAATTTCACAAGTGCAAAATGTCAAATGTGATTGAATTACAATGTGAGAACTTTTACAATAGAGGTACAAATCTTAAAGATCCTGAGCCTGTAAAATCTTATCCATGAGCTAATCCATCTCAGTCCTATACGCAAGCTGCTAACATATCCAAAGGTATGCACATGAGAAGAAATCAAAACAGAGTATGTTACAATCAGTTAGCAGAGCAAAAATAAAGTGGGCAAATATAGCAAACAATGTATGGCTCAAATTAAATAATAAATCAGGGAGCATCAAGTTGCAATTAAGATGCTTTCTAGGAGTATGTTTGAGTCTACAAAGGAAAGTGAAGCATGGTAAGGTTTCAATGGATTAGTAGTGTTCAAAAAGCTACTCCTCGGGAAATTTGAGAATTGAACCCAAGGTATTGTTAATATAGATGGATGTGCGTTGGATGTTAATGAGAAAATACATCCTAAAACTTAATTACTATAATACATGTTTTTTGAGCTTTAAAATTACATATACATGGTACATAAGTTTCAAAGGACATGAGTTTTGAGGATTCAATTAAAAAGTTTCACAGCCATCCGTGTGGACCAGGGCTTACATTCAATGCCACTTCAAGTTAGCATACAACAATGTCTCAACATTCAGTCATGCCTTCACCAAATATAGAATTACATTTTCTTAAATTACAAGGACCTAACACTAAACAAGCACCAGTACTACCAGCTGCAATGATAATGAATTAATTGTTTTTGACAATTTGAATCACCATGCTGCCGGATTGTTATTCAGCCAACCTTCAAGCGTTTCTTCACGCAAAATTCCGCCAGAGACGAAGTATGCACCTGCAAAGAAAAGGAGACCATGACAAGGGCACAATTCCAAGTTCTGAACCAACCTATTGAGGACATACCATTAACCCAATTCAGAATCCAAAAATCCACCTTCGTGCTTCACCAAGTTGTTGTTCCTCTTTAGTGCACGAGATTTCCAACTCTGCATTCCCATCATGCTTCATATCATAGAAAACCTGCAATCGTTACCTCAATACATCACCAATACAAACCAATACAAAAGCATGAGAATATTGTGGATTGCAAGCTAATGGCAAGTTGAATTCAAGAGAAAACTCAAGGCATTGTATAAGGCTCAAACTTTCTTTACAATTCAAGAGTCACATTTATAAAAATATTCAAGAAGTGAAGTCCTAATTCTACCATGACTACTTGAACTTAAGCCAAAGAAGATTGCAGCAACATGGAGTCAGTCTTCATGCTCTACCAAGATCCTTGAATTAGAAACTTTTTTTCATCTGTACAACAAACTCCTTGCATCAAACCCATCCATCTAAGCTATCATCAGTGTACCTTCAGCAAACATATGAAGGAAACCCGACGAAAGTTAGTGTAAAGTAAGAATGTGATACCAAGATGAACATCACACATGTTGAGTTAAAAGTAAATGAAGACCATAACCAATTGAGGGTTTAGCACACTATCTCTAAAAGTACCATTCAGTAAGGCTTCCAAGCAATATTCAGAGCCTCCATTAGCCGGTTATCACACTGCAACATTCATAAATCAGAAGATTCTATAGAATCAGTAGAAGAATAATATGTCGAAAAATTGATTGACAGCAAAATCTCACAATTCCAAAACAGCTCTGCAACAAACAAAGCCATGCTCCATAATCAACCCTTTTGTTATTTATAACACAGCAAATACAAGCCATACACACCTGAAACATACAGTACATCCACATTAAAATAACATCAATACCAGTTTTTTTGTAACCGCAAGAATGAAAACAAATAGTGCAAATAAACCAAGACCCTAAGGAACTAAGGGCACAGTTCTTTACGCTTCAGCTGATTGTTTGCCTTTATACATTACCAGCCAGGTTGTTTTCAAACTTCCAAATCCTATCTATAGGTCATGCTTCATAGATAACAAGAATGCTCATTAAGTTAGGCGATGTATACCATCTGCAACAAGTACCATCATGTCGAAATTAGCGTATGTTTTCATAGTCTGCTGCAAGCATGAACTTCATGGCCACTATCACAAGAATTTGAATGTCACCTGAAGTGCAAGAAAGAAAGTCAGGTGAGGTAAGGTAGCAGTTATGGTGAGTGTGGATGAAAACTCAAAGTAATAATACGAAAATCCTACTGCTAGCTACCTGCATTCACCACTATTTTGATCAATCACTAAAAACACTAAGTGGCAGAACAAATAGTCCTAAGGCTAAATACTGCAATACAAAGAGAATAGAAGTCGTTACGGTTATTATCAGCTCAGTATGAGTTGTGTCCGAGCATAGCTTCATTTTTCTCTAAGTCCCTTCTCCATGAATTTCATCAAGCCTGACAAAGAAGGTTAAAACAGGGTTCAACAGAAATTTCACAAGTGAAAAATGTCAAATGTGATTGAATTACAATGTGAGAACTTTTACAATAGAGGTACAAATCTTAAAGATCCTGAGCCTGTAAAATCTTATCCATGAGCTAATCCATTTCAGTCCTATGCGCAAGCTGCTAACATATCCAAAGGTATGCACATGAGAAGAAATCAAAACAGAGTATGTTACAATCAGTCAGCAGGGCAAAAATCAAGTGGGCAAAGTATAGAAAACAATGTATGGCTCAAATTAAATAATAAATCAGGGAGCATCAAGTTGCAATTAAGATGCTTTCTAGGAGTATGTTTGAGTCTACAAAGGAAAGTGAAGCATGGTAAGGTTTCAATGGATTAGTAGTGTTCAAAAAGCTACTCCTCGGGAAATTTGAGAATTGAACCCAAGGTATTGTTAATATAGATGGATGTGCGTTGGATGTTAATGAGAAAATACATCCTAAAACTTAATTACTATAAAACATGTTTTTTGAGCTTTAAAATTACATATAAATGGTACATAAGTTTCAAAGGACATGAGTTTTGAGGATTCAATTAAAAAGTTTCACAGCCATCCGTGTGGACCAGGGCTTACATTCAATGCCACTTCAAGTTAGCATACAACAATGTCTCAACATTCAGTCATGCCTTCACCAAATATAGAATTACATTTTCTTAAATTACAAGGACCTAACACTAAACAAGCACCAGTACTACCAGCTGCAATGATAATGAATTACATGTTTTTGACAATTTGAATCACCATGCTGCCAGATTGTTATTCAGCCAACCTTCAAGCGTTTCTTCACGCAAAATTCCGCCAGAGACGAAGTATGCACCTGCAAAGAAAAGGAGACCATGACAAGGGCACAATTCCAAGTTCTGAACCAACCTATTGAGGCCATACCATTAACCCAATTCAGAATCCAAAAATCCACCTTCGTGCTTCACCAAGTTGTTGTTCCTCTTTAGTGCACGAGATTTCCAACTCTGCATTCCCATCATGCTTCATATCATAGCAAACCTGCAATCGTTACCTCAATACATCACCAATACAAACCAATACAAAAGCATGAGAATATTGTGGATTGCAAGCTAATGGCAAGTTGAATTCAAGAGAAAACTCAAGGCATTGTATAAGGCTCAAACTTTCTTTACAATTCAAGAGTCACATTTATAAAAATATTCAAGAAGTGAAGTCCTAATTCTACCATGACTACTTGAACTTAAGCCAAAGAAGATTGCAGCAACATGGAGTCAGTCTTCATGCTCTACCAAGATCCTTGAATTAGAAACTTTTTTTCATCTGTACAACAAACTCCTTGCATCAAACCCATCCATATAAGCTATCATCAGTGTACCTTCAGCAAACATATGAAGGAAACCCGACGAAAGTTAGTGTAAAGTAAGAATGTGATACCAAGATGAACATCACACATGTTGAGTTAAAAGTAAATGAAGACCATAACCAATTAAGGGTTTAGCATACTATCTCTAAAAGTACCATTCAGTAAGGCTTCCAAGCAATATTCAGAGCCTCCATTAGCCGGTTATCACACTGCAACATTCATAAATCAGAAGATTCTATAGAATCAGTAGAAGAATATTATGTCGAAAAATTGATTGACAGCAAAATCTCACAATTCCAAAACAGCTCTGCAACAAACAAAGCCATGCTCCATAATCAACCCTTTTGTTATTTATAACACAGCAAATACAAGCCATACACACCTGAAACATACAGTACATCCACATTAAAATAACATCAATACCAGTTTTTTTGTAACCGCAAGAATGAAAACAAATAGTGCAAATAAACCAAGACCCTAAGGAACTAAGGGCACAGTTCTTTACGCTTCAGCTGATTGTTTGCCTTTATACATTACCAGCCAGGTTGTTTTCAAACTTCCAAATCCTATCTATAGGTCATGCTTCATAGATAACAAGAATGCTCATTAAGTTAGGCGATGTATACCATCTGCAACAAGTACCATCATGTCGAAATTAGCGTATGTTTTCATAGTCTGCTGCAAGCATGAACTTCATGGCCACTATCACAAGAATTTGAATGTCACCTGAAGTGCAAGAAAGAAAGTCAGGTGAGGTAAGGTAGCAGTTATGGTGAGTGTGGATGAAAACTCAAAGTAATAATACGAAAATCCTACTGCTAGCTACCTGCATTCACCACTATTTTGATCAATCACTAAAAACACTAAGTGGCAGAACAAATAGTCCTAAGGCTAAATACTGCAATACAAAGAGAATAGAAGTCGTTACGGTTATTATCATCTCAGTATGAGTTGTGTCCGAGCATAGCTTCATTTTTCTCTAAGTCCCTTCTCCATGAATTTCATCAAGCCTGACAAAGAAGGTTAAAACAGGGTTCAACAGAAATTTCACAAGTGCAAAATGTCAAATGTGATTGAATTACAATGTGAGAACTTTTACAATAGAGGTACAAATCTTAAAGATCCTGAGCCTGTAAAATCTTATCCATGAGCTAATCCATTTCAGTCCTATGCGCAAGCTGCTAACATATCCAAAGGTATGCACATGAGAAGAAATCAAAACAGAGTATGTTACAATCAGTCAGCAGGGCAAAAATCAAGTGGGCAAAGTATAGAAAACAATGTACGGCTCAAATTAAATAATAAATCAGGGAGCATCAAGTTGCAATTAAGATGCTTTCTAGGAGTATGTTTGAGTCTACAAAGGAAAGTGAAGCATGGTAAGGTTTCAATGGATTAGTAGTGTTCAAAAAGCTACTCCTCGGGAAATTTGAGAATTGAACCCAAGGTATTGTTAATATAGATGGATGTGCGTTAGATGTTAATGAGAAAATACATCCTAAAACTTAATTACTATAATACATGTTTTTTGAGCTTTAAAATTACATATACATGGTACATAAGTTTCAAAGGACATGAGTTTTGAGGATTCAATTAAAAAGTTTCACAGCCATCCGTGTGGATCAGGGCTTACATTCAATGCCACTTCAAGTTAGCATACAACAATGTCTCAACATTCAGTCATGCCTTCACCAAATATAGAATTACATTTTCTTAAATTACAAGGAACTAACACTAAACAAGCACCAGTACTACCAGCTGCAATGATAATCAATTACTTGTTATTGACAATTTGAATCACCATGCTGCCAGATTGATATTCAGCCAACCTTCACGAGTTTCTTCACGCGAAATTCCGCCAGAGAAGTCTGCACCTGCAAAGCAAAGGAGACCATGACAAGGGCACAATTCCAAGTTCTGAACCAACCTATTGAGGCCATACCATTAACCCAATTCAGAATCCAAAAATCCACCTTCGTGCTTCACCAAGTTGCTGTTCCACTTTAGTGCACGAGATTTCCAACTCTGCATTCCCATCATGCTTCATGTCATAGCAAACCTGCAATCGTTACCTCAATACATCACCAATACAAACCAATACAAAAGCATGAGAATATTGTGGATTGCAAGCTAATGGCAAGTTGAATTCAAGAGAAAACTCAAGGCATTGTATAAGGCTCAAACTTTCTTTACAATTCAAGAGTCACATTAATAAAAAGATTCAAGAAGTGAAGTCCTAATTCTACCATGACTACTTGAACTTAAGCCAAAGAAGATTGCAGCAACATGGAGTCAGTCTTCATGCTCTACCAAGATCCTTGAATTAGAAACTTTTTTTCATCTGTACAACAAACTCCTTGCATCAAACCCATCCATCTAAGATATCATCAGTGTACCTTCAGCAAACATATGAAGGAAACCCGACGAAAGTTAGTGTAAAGGAAGAATGTGATACCAAGATGAACATCACACATGTTGAGTTAAAAGTAAATGAAGACCATAACCAATTGAGGGTTTAGCACACTACCTCTAAAAGTACCATTCAGTAAGGCTTCCAAGCTATATTCAAAGCCTTCATTAGCCGGTTATCACACTGCAACATTCAGAAATCAGAAGATTCTATAGAATCAGTAGAAGAATATTATGTCGAAAAATTGATTGACAGCAAAATCTCACAATTCCAAAACAGCTCTGCAACAAACAAAGCCATGCTCCATAATCAACCCTTTTGTTATTTATAACACAGCCAATACAAGCCATACACACCTGAAACATACAGTACATCCGCATTAAAATAACATCAATACCAGTTTTTTTGTAACCGCAAGAATGAAAACAAATAGTGCAAATAAACCAAGACCCTAAGGAACTAAGGGCACAGTTCTTTACGCTTCAGCTGATTGTTTGCCTTTATACATTACCAGCCAGGTTATTTTCAAACTTCCAAATCCTATCTACAGGTCATGCTTCATAGATAACAAGAATGCTCATTAAGTTAGGCGATGTATACCATCTGCAACAAGTACCATCATGTCGAAATTAGCGTATGTTTTCATAGTCTGCAGCAAGCATGAACTTCATGGCCACTATCACAAGAATTTGAATGTCACCTGAAGTGCAAGAAAGAAAGTCATGTGAGGTAAGGTAGCAGTTATGGTGAGTGTGGATGAAAACTCAAAGTAATAATACGAAAATCCTACTGCTAGCTACCTGCATTCACCACTATTTTGATCAATCACTAAAAACACTAAGTGGCAGAACAAATAGTCCTAAGGCTAAATACTGCAATACAAAGAGAATAGAAGTCGTTACGGTTATTATCAGCTCAGTATAAGTTGTGTCCGAGCATAGCTTCATTTTTCTCTAAGTCCCTTCTCTATGAATTTCATCAAGTCTGACAAAGAAGGTTAAAACAGGGTTCAACAGAAATTTCACAAGTGCAAAATGTCAAATGTGATTGAATTACAATGTGAGAACTTTTACAATAGAGGTACAAATCTTAAAGATCCTGAGCCTGTAAAATCTTATCCATGAGCTAATCCATCTCAGTCCTATGCGCAAGCTGCTAACATATCCAAAGGTATGCACATGAGAAGAAATCAAAACAGAGTATGTTACAATCAGTCAGCAGAGCAAAAATCAAGTGGGCAAAGTATAACAAACAATGTATGGCTCAAATTAAATAATAAATCAGGGAGCATCAAAACTTGATACTTAACCACAGTAAATCACAAACTCAACAGGGACCACATATTCTAGAAGCTCACTACAAACAAAAACAATGAATCCCAAACTCTTGACCCCACACAATCACACGAAAGATTCTCCCTAACAAATTGAAAATCCAGCTCATGATTTCCTCACAATTTCACACGAATTTCTTCTCTCCCTCACATGTATCAATTCACCAAAGTTCCCCTATAAATAGGGCCTCGATCATCTGCAAAGAGAAGGCTAGCCACAAATACAGAGAGACACGAAAAAAACCCTAAAAGAAAACGGCGGAGTAATCACATACGACATACAATAAGAAGTAGAAAGGAGTAAAAGAAAAGGGTAGAGTGTGAAGAATAGAAGAAGCGGGAGCTACCTGAGGTAAATTTGGTTGTCGAAATTGCGTCGGATTTGTAACTTCGACGATACCTTCTTTTGTCTCTGTTTTGAGTTGTATTGTTGATTCGTTTTGGATGGTGGTTCTTCTTTAGACCTTGATTCTCCTTTGCTTGGTTGATGTTGAATGTTGCAGATATTTGATTAAGGGGTTAGAAGTTATAAAGGTTTATTGTTTCTATCTGTTTTCATGTTTTCTTCGTATGGTTTGTGATATCGTTCAATCTTCTCTTTCCGTTTTTCACACGATGAAGGAATTTTTGTTATCTCTTGTGAGAGTGTGAAAACTGAGTGTGAGTAGTCATTTTCCCTTGTCCGTTTTTATTTGTTTATGAGCTATAAAGTCTTTTTAATGTAGATTATCATTCTCAAGATTGACTTTTTCACTGCCCAATGACACAGCAGCTTTCAATTAATGTCATTTCTTCACCTTTCCATTCCATTTGACATCTTGACCGATGATGCCATGCGGCTAGGGTTTCTTTTTCTTTCTGTTTGTGTTAATGCATTGAGTTGGATAATGATAGTGGACCGGGTCAGTATGACCCGCATCTCACTAATATAGGGCCATGATTCTACTTGGGTTTACTACCCAAGATGAGCTCATTTTTTTTATATAAATTTATTTCACCATCAATTATTTCTTAAATGATAAAAATGGTTATGTGTTTTATGATAAGTTTTTTTTCCGAATATTATGTCATCATATTATTTTTAATAGTGTCTTTTTTTGAAAATAAGATTTTAGGGCTTTCTATACAAATGTCTTAAAACTTGTATTAGAATATGGTTTGATATGTCTCAATTTATTTTATTATTTATGGGCCGATGATATGTTAAACGATCGATTTTAGCTCGATTTTGTTAAATCGGCAAAAATCGATCAATATGAGGCCAAAGTAGTTAGATTTATTTTATTTGTCATTAATTTTCTATTTTGTCTATTTAATTTAATTTCGTTTTTATTTATTATATTCATTCCGATTATTTGCTACATTATACAATTTACTTATTATTTGTATCTAATTTTATTCCAATTTAATTTTCACATTTTCAATTCAATTTAATTCAGTTATTTATCTTATCGCATTTTAAATAAACGATTCGACTCCTCATAGAACGTTTCCGAATTTTAACCGGCTTTAAGGAAGTAAACGAACCATATTTCGATGCGTCCGAACAAAAGGTCCAACGCCTCTGAATAGTTGCCGTTAATTTATTTTCGCATTTTATCGCTTTAATCGAATCGCGAACCATGTAAGCCGAGTGCACCGTGCCTCGCCATCAAATCCTTCCAACTCAAACGCTTCAAATATTTTCTTAATTAAATAACGGAAAAACTGAATTCTGGAGTCTCGCATTCCTCGAATTCTTGAATGAACGCACCCGAGGCTCGCCCCGCGGGACGCTGTTCATTCGACTTTCCATAATTAAAACGTTTAATCCACATATCAAATAATGAAAGAATTGAGTTCTGGAGTCCAGCATTCCTCGAATTCTTGAATGAACGCTCATGAGGCTCGCCCGACGGGACGTGGTTCATTCGCCCTTTCGTTTCTAAAACACCAATCGAATCAAACATTTTTTAAGCGAACGTTATTTCAATTCTTTCTATCTCGCAAACAAGCTAGCGCTTCCGCCTCCTATCGCGAGCAGACAAGCCAACGCTTAGCAGTTAGAATGAGGTCTAAATAATCGTTCACTAAAACAAATTAACCGACCAACCTTAGTACCACGAACTACGAAGCTCTGACTTTCTCATTGCACAAGGGAATACGTAGGCACACAGATCTTACTCCTTGCCGAGCACCCTAGGAACAAAATAACCCATTTCCCCTATTAACCTTAGATTAGAATCGTCCGCATTTACTTTATTATTTGAAGAAAACAGAAAGCATAAGTCAACATTAGATCGCAAGTTAAACTAAGAGGTTCCCGTTGAGTACAACAGACGTAAGGGGTGCTAATACCTTCCCCTTACAGAATCGACTCCCGAATCTAGAATCTGGTTTCAAAGACCTTGTTCTATCCATTTTTCTAAAAAGGGTTTCTCGATATTTTCGTTTTCCTTAATTGGAATAAAATAAGTTCGGTGGCGACTCTGTTGTTTAAATTTTTATCTGCGGTATCTTTTATCGCGAGGTCGTATTTTTCGAGGTGCGACAGATGGCGACTCTGCTGGGGACTGTCTGAGAGTCAAGCCTAACTTAGTTTACTTTACGATCAATGTTTACTTTGCTTATCTATTTTCTTCATGCTTTTTATTTATGCTTGTTTATTCGCTCTTCTTATTATGATCATTATCATACTTTCTTGTTGGATCCTGGGTTGGCATCTGAGCTCTGAAAAAGAAGAGGAACACCTAGTTTAGAATTGGAATTTATTAGTGTTAGTCTCCAAGGACTCGCTCCTTGCAAGCCTAGCATGAAAGCTCCCCCAGAGAGTAGACCTATTCGTAGATCTTGTCATAACACAGCTAGCCTGTCGCATGACTTGATTCATGAAAGGGCTGTGAATCTGGGACCCACTTTTAGAACCAGTTTCAATGTTGGTAGTTGTGTAGTGTTAGTCTCTGAGGACCCGCTCCTCATACGGCTAACATGAGAACTCCACTCAAGGTAGACCCTATCATTATTATTGTCATAATACAGCTAGCCTGTGGCAGGACGTTTGTACGATCAGCGTCTGTGACCTTGAGTATCTTATCCATAACCGTAGAAACTATCCTGCGAGTGGTTTTATGGGTAAAGAACTTAGAATAATCCTATAAGAGTCTACCTGCTAAGGTTACTTTTATCAGAGATACCAGTTTATTTACTCGTTACTATGGTTCACCTCAAAGCTGATTATACTCGTGATCCTGGATCTTGCATTGCATCCATACGCATATTAATTTCATTTGCATAATTGTTCATCTTGCATTTCATTCCAAAGCCGTAAACTCATGCATGTTCCTTCATCTTCAGTAAATCAAGTTGGTTTCCCGACGCCCGTATCTAACTAGAGCCAACACTAGAAGACTGATGGACGTGATTCAAGAAGAACAAGTTGCTATGAGGGAAGAGATTGACTCGGTCAAGAACAAGATTGACCAGATTTATGAGACCATACAAGCTTTGGCTAGGATGGAAGAACGTCGCGAAGCTGCTGCCGCAATGAACAATGCTCTATTGCAAGGATCTACCTCACGCACAATGCCTTCAGTTCCAGTTCCAAATCCTTTGGTCTATGGTTTACCCAACCAATACCTACATCTGGTGTTACTGTTGGTGCTATTCCACAAACTCAACTTGCCGTTACCCAAGTCCAGTTTCCTCATGCTGAAGAGGATCAACAAGTTGAGTATGAGATGCATACTGCTGTTCCAATCACAAACCTTCATGTTGTTCAAGATTCTGAAGCTATGAAGATGTGTCGCGAGTTAGCTGAAAAACTCTGAATCATGGAAGGACACAACTCAACTTCTTTAAGTGCTTTAGACATGTGCTTAGTCCCGGATGTTGTGATCCATGCTAAGTTCAAACTGCCAGAATTCGAAAAATACAAAGGCCTTAGCTGTCCTGGGCTCCATTTGAGGATGTACTGCAGAAAAATGGCCGCTCATGCCAAAGACGACAGACTCATGATCCATTGCTTCCAAGACAGCCTGTCTGGAGCATCTCTAGAATGGTACATGCAGCTCGAACGCAACAATGTTCGTACTTGGCTTGATCTATCTGATGCATTCAAAAAGCAATACAAGTACAACACTGACTTAGCTCCAAATCGTACTCAACTTCAGAGTATGGCTCAAAAGGAAAACGAATCCTTCAAAGAGTACGCCCAACGCTGGAGGGAGTTAGCTGCCAGAGTACATCCGCCGTTGGTTGACCGTGAATTGATTGATATCTTCATGGGTACCTTACAGGGGCAATACTACGAGAAGCTGATCAGCAGCGTATTTTCTGGATTTTTAGACATGGTAATCGTCGGAGAAAGAATCGAAGAAGGTCTGAAAAGTGGAAAGATCCAATGAGGTTCTAACAGCCAAGCCAATGTCAAGAAGCCTTTCAACGGGTACAAAAAGGGCGAAACAAACGCCATTTCTACTGCAAGTGGGAAACCTTAACAGAGTGCGCCTACTTCAATCCCCTACTATCAGTACCCGTATGTTGCTGCTGCACAATATGCTCCTATGCCTTATCAGCCAATTCCTCCAATGCCTTATCAGCCAGCCATTCAAGCTCCATTTCCGCCTCAGATGGCTTATCAACCACGTCCTTATCCTCTAGTTGCAGCTGCGCAATATGCACCTGGACCATACCAGCAACCGACTTATCCACAACAGCCTGGTCAACAATGCCAATGCGCTCCTTAACAGTGCCCACCATATCAGCAAAGAAGGCCTGAATGAAATTTTGATCCACTGCCTATGTCATATTGTAACACGGTGGGAGAACTGACTTTTAGTTAAATGTTGCGGATAGCAAGAGTCGCCACCGACTTTTATTTTATCCAAAAGGAAAGGGCATAAAAGAACAGGAAAGACCTTGAAAGATTTTTGGGTTCGGGGGGTAGGTTATGTAAAGGGAAGGTGTTAGCACCCTTTACATCCATGGTTATCCATGGGCTCTTAGTTACTTAGCTCACTTTAAAATGTTTTTGAGAAGTGTAGTGTGTGATTAGAAATTTTCTTAAGTGTTTTATAATGATCCATGTACGGATATATATAAAACCTTTGTTTTGAAAATTGCTTAAAAAATGTGAAGTGTTTGAAATGTTTTTGAAAGGTGAGCAAGTACATAAGAGGAACCTACCCTAAGTTAAGTCTTTTCTATTCTTAAATATCCTTTAAATGGTAAGACTATCCCTATTATTAAGGAATAGGTAGTCATTACCTTGGATGTGATAAGGGACATGTGAAGGGACAATCTGTTATTTAGGCAACTGTAAGGTGTATAAGCAATTCGAATGGACTTATCATCTTTATTCGAAAGGGACAAGATCATTACGAAGGCAACCATGAAGGGACTTGATCTTTTTATCTGTTAAGGGACTAGATGATGTGAGATGATGGACTTTGCTTTATACACCTTACTTGACCTTTTGTTTAGGCAACTTGAGAGGTAACCCTTAAGAAGTGAGATGGCGATCCAGGATCGACTTACGTGTGTGAGTGTACCAATTCAGATATTTATCTTTAAGTTTTAATGATCTAAATTCAAGTTTACATACAAACATGTTTTACACTCCCTATTTTACTAACCATGGCATTTAAAAATAAATAATAAAAAATACTACAACTATTACATAATGGATACAATTACATTATAATAATTAAAATAATAAATAAGTAAATAAATAAATAATTAAATGGGTTAGTAATAATAAAAATAAATAATCACATAATAGATAAATAAATAAAGAAGTTAGTAATAATAAACAAAAATAAATATAAGAGGAAAAAAAATTAACATAATAATATAAAAAGTTCAATTTTAAATAAATAATTATTTTTTTAGATTTTTAATAAGAGAAATAAAGAATAAATATTATATATTAATAAAATATGATTAATAGTCTAATTATTTAATTTTATATTTATATTAAAAATATCTAATTATTATTTAAACAAGCATATAAAAAATAATAAATTATATTCATAAGATAAAATTAGGATTTTTTAATTATTTAGAAAAAATAAGCATGGGTTTACCACTTAATTAAAATATGAACAAAATTATGAAATTAAAATAAACAAATATTTACAATATGATTAGGGTTTATAAAAATATCAGGGTTAATCAAAATAATTTAGGGTTTTAGGAATTTATAAAATAGAATTAGGGTTTTATCTATTAATTTACAAATAAACAGTTTATTAAAAAAAATTATACATATATACATAAATATAAACAATTTAATTTTTTTTAATAAAATCAATTATGATATTTTAAGAATATAAAGAAAAACATTATAATGATATTTTAGAAATTATTTTCATATTTTTAGATTTACTAATTTAAACAAAATAGCATTAATATAATAAAATAAATTGAAAATAAAAAAAAATAAAGAAATTGACCAAAAAGAAAGGACCTGGGATTTGAACCCAGGTCCCTTACCTCAATCCTCAAGGTGCAAAACCAGCCAGGCTACCTGCGCGCGTTTGATATAGAGGGAGAAGCTGATCAATATATTGTAAATTCATTGCATAAATGAACTTAAGGCAAAAATAAATTGCTGGAGACTGGTTTCGATCCCCTGACCATTGCTCCATACGCGCGTGCTCTTACCAGCTGTGCCAAGCATGGTACCTGAAATATATATGACAACATAACATAATAAAACAAGTCCAATTTCAAAAACCAGAGTTCGCGCCATGGCCTTCGTCTTCTTCCTCTGAACCTACAAATTTTCCTGCGTTTTCTCTTACGCATTTACCTGCGAATTTTCCAATGTTTACAACCTGCGAATCTCAAACAGCAAGCAAATTGTACAGTTTCATCAAATTGATTATGTCAATGAATTCCTCATGACTCATACAACAAGACCATGTCATTAGAATCTATTTAAATTAGGTAAATCACAGAATCCCAATTTGGAGCTTAAAACCCTAGCTATGGCCGATTGTGATATAGGGCATCAAACTTCATGAAAATTATCCAGAAATCATCTACAAGTCATGACTAACACAAATCAAACAACAAAATCAGTTGACATTAGCTAAATAAATGGAATCGAAAAATTCAAATTCAAGAGCAAAACTGATTCGGTTTAGGCAATATGCAATGATTTAGATGCTGCAAATGGTTCAAATAGGTTCAATGATCATCTAGGAACATATTGCAACCTTCAAAATCTCTTGATGTGGCCTCTATGTAAGAATCCGAATTGAGGTTTTTTTGGTGAGTTTTGAAAATTTGAAACTTACTCTTGAGGCTGCCAATTCGTCCCTATGCATTTGTGTAGTTTGTATACTTATAGAGGAATGGAATTAGGTCAGAAAAGTGGTGGATTTGTGGGCTTAATGGATACCTTGAGTGTGAAGAAATCTCCTTGCCAAATTAGTCAAAAAATCAAATATTTTCATGCTATAATGCCTTAGCACGAATTTGTATAGCATCAAATCAACTTAAATGGTCATTAAGAGTTTCTAGAAGAAGAATCACTTTTAAATATTCAATTTTCATATTTTATTTTGATTTAAAATGGTTTTAAATGAATAAAATCAAAATAAATCAAAATAAAAAATAATAAAAATCTGAATAAATGAGGATTGGGTCGTGCATGATGTCATGTTGAAGATTGGATCACAAAATTGCTAGCCCATTTGGAAGAAATTGGTTTTAAAGTCCTATTTGCTTCATAAACCTCCCAAAATTTTCCCAACTTTGCAAGGGCACAAATCCTTCAATTTTAATGCTATGACGGTGTTCTTGGACTTTTTGGAAATCTTAAAGAGTCCTCTAACCAACCCCATTGGTTTCATGTCCATACCTTTTACCATTCTCAAGTTATGCTCTTTTGAAGTTGTTGACTTTTTGTTGACTTTCAAAAGGACCTATAATGTCTTAGATCATACCTTCCAAATGAAGCATTTTTGGGCTTGGCTTGTGAGACACAAATTTGTAGAAAATTCAATTTCATTCAAAATGAGCTTTGGATGGGAAAAATTTGATGAAGCATGTGAAAGTTATGGCTGGTCAAAGTTCAGTTGACTTTTCCTGAGGAAACCCTAATTTAGAAACTCCTGATTCTTGATGATCTGAAATCTCCTTGATGAATCATGATCAACCCTTGATCAAATGATGAATTTTACTTCATATACTTGATGTTGGCAAAAAATCATGAAGTTTGACCTTGGTTTGACCACAGTTTGACTTTTTAACTACTTTGTCTGATTTTGACCTATTTGATCATCTGACTGAGCAAACCTTTGAGAAAAGTCTTGAAACTTGTCATGGGGATTCTTAAACACATATAAGATGTTATGAATCTCACTTGAAGTCTTGGAAGTCCATTTAGCCTGATTAAAGTCAAAACCCTAGTTTAGGATGCATTGCTTAGGAGGATGCATTGTCTGAGGGAATTGTCAAACTTTCTGACTATTTGTGAACTTTGTGAACCTTGTGAACCTCATAAGATGTCTTGTGAACCTTGTGAACCTCATAAGATGTCTTGTGAACCTTATGAACCTCATGAGAGGTCTTGTGAACCTTATGAACCTCATGAGAGGTCTTGTGAACCTTGTGAACCTTGTGAACCTCTTAGCACACAAAGTCTTGTTTTGTGAGGGCAAATTTTGAGGTGCAACAGCTGCCCTTGTTCAATTTTTTGAAACCTGAGGGGTTAGATTGGTATATGTGCCAGTCGTAACCTGGAAGGTTGAAGGGGATTGAACACAAAAGCCCAAAAATTTGCACTCACCGGTGCGTAAAGTAATACTGATGATTAACTGTATATGCTCGAGTGGGCTTGAAGATGCCACTTGGAGAAAAGGAAATGGGCTTAAAGATGCCATCAGAATGAACTGGAGATGGGCTTAAGTAATGTATTATGTGATTATGGATATGTATGTTATGGTATGATGTAAATGATGTATGTATGAATCATGCAGCCTGAAGCGCCTGGATATCTTCGTATAACAACTGCTGGCCAGGGAAAATAAATCTCGATTCGTTTATGAGGAACTCGTTCCCGTCTCGTTTGATAATATAGTATTCATAACCTCCCGTCCTCGTTTGATAATATAGTATTCATAACCTCCCGTCTTCGTTCGATAGTAAGGTATCCATAACCTCCCGTCTTCGTTCGATAGTAAGGTATCCATAACCTCCCGTCTTCGTTCGTCGTACTCCTATTGGAGGAATAAATTCCCGATTATCCTTCTGAGGATAAAAGAGATGGATATAAATTCCCGGGGAGATGTGACTCGAAGTTTTTGTGAAGATGGATTTGCCCTACTGGGGGATTTGTAGCTGTCTGGTAGGGATGAACCGGCGAAGCTTCGTTGAATTCCTTCCCTCGTTCATCCTTAGTAAATACTATTACTGCATTTTCATGCATTTCTGGTAAACATCAATCATATCAAGCATTTTATGCATTTCTGGTAAACATCAATCATATTCAAAAGTATACATACATTCAAACAAGACCAATGGACGTTTCACTTATGTAAATAGGGTAAAAGTAAATCTGGATTCAAATATGAAATTTTATTTATATCACAAAATGACCTATTCATAGGCAAGTTTGTACAAGGGGACATAAATCCTAGTAAGAGGAATTTGTCGTAAAATTTTTACAAAACAGAGAAAATAAACTAGGTGGGAAATAATCCTATTGAGTTTCAATTCTACTATTGCCATTATCTTCAAGTATCTCATCTTCTGCTGTCGGGACGGAAATGATTGGATTGAGCTTTATCTGTTCGAGCTTGAGTAAGTAACACAACTGGTTGTAGTTTCATGGGTGATTCAAACGAGACATAGTCATACGCTTTAATCCCTAACTTTTGCCTGGATTGCCTTTTCAGGTTTTCAATCCACCGGGATACCCTTTTTTGCCCAAGCCGCCTTTTCAGGTTTTCAACTTGCCGGGTGTACATTTTATATATATATATATCCCTAATTTTTGCCCGAACCCTCTTGGTTCGTCGGGATGCCCTTATTTTTGCCTAGGCCAGTCAACCTAGCGGGTCTCTTTTTATGCGTAGTATTTTTTAACTATGTCTGCGTTTACAGGCTGTGGGAAGTCTTCACCATCCATAGTAGTAAGTATCATGGCACCTCCTGAGAATACTGTCTTGACTACAAATGGTCCTTCATATGTAGGAGTCCACTTGCCCCTAGGATCACCCTGTGGCAATATGATACGCTTGATTACCAAATCACCAGCCTGATATACCTTTGGCTTAACCTTCTTATTAAAAGCTTTGATCATCCGTTTCTGGTACATCTGGCCATGACAAACTGCTGCTAATCTCTTCTCATCAATCAAGTTTATCTGGTCAATTCGAGTCTGAATCCACTCATCTTCATCCAAGCCTGCATCCTTCATAATTCTTAAGGAGGGAATCTGAACTTCAATGGGCAGAACTGCTTCCATACCATAAACCAAGGAGAATGGGGTTGCCCCTGTTGAAGTACGTATTATAGTACGATAACCATGAAGAGCAAATGGTAACATCTCGTGCCAATCCTTATAAGTAACAGTCATCTTCTGTAAAATCTTCTTAATGTTCTTGTTAGCAGCTCCAACTGCCCCATTCATCTTCGGACGATACGGAGAAGAGTTGTGATGCTTAATTTTGAACTGCATGCAGAGATCAGTAATCATAGTGTTGTTCAGATTAGAGCCATTGTCAGTAATAATCCTTTCAGGGATGCCATATCTACATATAAGATTATTCTTAATGAATCGATCCACAACATTCTTGGTAACAGATGCAAATGAAGCTGCCTCTACCCACTTCGTGAAGTAATCAATAGCAACCAGAATGAAACGATGCCCATTAGAAGCAGTAGGCTTGATCTCACCAATCATATCAATGCCCCACATGGCAAAAGGCCAAGGAGCAGTCAACACATTCAAGGGTGATGGAGGTATATGTACTTTATCAGCATAGATTTGACATTTATGACACGTTCTGGAATGTTGATAGCAGTCAGCTTCCATGGTAGACCAATAGTAACCTGCTCTCAATATCTTCTTTGCCATAGTATGACCACTAGAATGAGTGCCAAAGATCCCATCATGCATATCTTCCATAATCTATGTTGCTTCTTTCTTATCCACACAACGAAGCAAAGTTGAATCATGATTGCGCTTGTACAAAATCCCATTACTCAAAAAGAACTTAGAAGAAAACCTTCTCAAAAACTTTCTATCTTTGACAGATGCCCCTTCAGGGAACTCCTGGGTTTCAAGATATCTTTTCACTTCATAGAACCAAGGTTTCTCCTCTGCCTCTTCAATGTCAATCTCATTGCAGTATGCAGGCTTTTCAAATCTATCAATAGTAATCTTGGGAGCTTCATCATCCTAGATAATCTCAAACATGGATTCCATGGTGGCTAAAGCATCTGCCAACTGATTTTCTCTTCGTGGAATATGTCCGAAGGTAATCTCTTTAAAATGTGGGATCAAAGACAAAACATGTTCTCTATAAGAAATGAGATTATCGTGCTTGGTATCCCAATCTCCTTTGATCTGACTTACTACCAGGGCTGAATCTCCATACACGTCTAGGAACTAAATTTTCATATCAATGGCAGCTTTGATACCCAGGATACATGCCTCATACTCAGCCATGTTATTAGTACAATAGAAACAAAGTCTAGCAGTAATCGGGGTATGACAACCTTCAGGGGAACTGGTCACAACACCAACACCATTACCAAGTGCATTAGAAGCTCCATCAAAAACCATAGTCCATCGGGATCCTTGTTCAGGTCCGTCATATTGTCCAGGTTCTTTGGTAATAATCATAATATCTTCATCCGAGAACTCAAAACTCATTGACTAGTAATCATCCACTGCTTGATGAGCCAAATGATCAGCTACAACACTTCCCTTAATGGCCTTCTGAGTAGTATATTGTATATCATATTCTGTCAAGATCATTTGCCATCTTGCAATTCTTCCAGAGAGAGCAGGTTTCTCGAATATGTACTTGATTGGATCCATCTTCGAAATCAACAAGGTAGTATGGGTCAACATATACTGTCTTAGTCGGCGAGCAGTGTAAACACCCCAAATTTGCCCTCACCCATTCACACCATGGCTTGTGATCTTTTCATATGCATAATTTCAATCATAGCATCCCATATTGTATATTTGCTTCATTGCACTTGGTTCAAAGTCATCTGCATCTAGGGTTTGTAACCTGAGCTATCCCTGAGCCATTTGAGTCACTCCAAAGGTCATTAATCACTTCAAAGGGGTCCATGTATGTTCAAGCATCATATCATATCTTCTCAAAGTCAAGAATGTCAAAAAATCACAAGAACTGAGATTGACATGGAAGCAGAGCCAGGTTTAACTGCACAGATGACCTAGAATTAGGGTTTTGGTTTCAAAGGCCATAACTCCAAATTTTTTGGTCATTCTTGTTTCTATTGGTCTCTATATGGTATAGGGATCATGCATATCAATTTTCATTAAGAAATTCCATGGGGAAGTCATCTGATCAAGAGTTGACTTTTTGAGCAAGTCAGTGCAAAATCAGGGCATCTGAGGCCCCCAATGACCCAACCAAAGGGTTTTCATCATCATTTTGATTGTGTATGATCTTTATTTGATCATAGAAGATGTTAGAAGTTCACAAAATTGAAGAATTTCAAGCCATTAGCAAAGTTGACTTTTTGGGAAAATTGACTTATAATGAAAATTGCCATTTTGGGAAACTTTTTCAACCCTTGCTTTTTGATTCAAAAATGCTTCAAATGGGAAAACTTTGGTCATGAAAGTTGTAGAATGGATCATTCCCTTTTCAAAAAGTACAAGAACTTGTTCTAATTCATTTTGGATCAAAAGTTATGGCTTGTCAAAGTTGGCCAAAATCACATAATTTGAAGTTTTCTACCAAAGAGGCATTTTGCAAAATGGTATGATCAAGTGTTCTAAAGGCTTCAAAAGTGTACAAACTCTTCACAACATGATCACATGGCCTCTAAAGATCAGAATGGGCCAAAGAATATTGCATTTTGGTGCCTTGAATCTCAAGAATTTCCAAAGGAACCAAACTTTGTGAAAATTGCAAAACACCTCATAAGCCTTGATCCACTTGCTGATTTATCTCATAAACAATTCCATGGTTCTCCCTAAACTCAGCTGAGCCAAGACAAGCCAAAAGGCTAGCTATACCATTGCCCATACCTCAAGTACAAGTCAAGTTGACATTTTGGCAACTTGCCCATACCAATCACACTATGCCACAACCACTTTCTGAACCAATCCCATTTGTTTATACAAATCAAAAGGAAGCCAAAACACATAACACACAAACCTGAAAGCTCCAAGAACACAGCCTTCTCATTTTCCACTTCATATGCAAAACCATTCGAAACTCATCACACAAGCTTCAAACACATAAACAAACTTCACCATTGATCTTAACATGACTCACTGATCACAAACCAACCATTGAAACACCCTGAAAGTCACTGAAATCAAAACACGATCATCACCCCTCCTTGAACAGAACTTCTGCAATCTTCCAAATCAGCCATCCACAAAGGCTTTGAAGCATTCCATTGAGCTCAGGGGGACCAGAGGAGTCAGTTTGCATAAGAGAAAGGCTCAGAAAGCTCCAGTTCGAAGAACTTCAGTTCAGGTATCCATCAAGAACAAATTTTCCAGAACTTCATTTACTTGTTCTAAATTGGTTCTACATGTTATCCTGATCATCATGATGTGTTTAAAAATGAAAATGGTGGAGTATTGAGTATGTATAAGTTGTCTGAAACTTTCTGCCCTAAGTATGTTTTGCTTCGATTTGCATGATTAATGAATGAAAAATAGTTTTTGTTTTGGGGGTTTTGATTCCGTGATGAGTGGGGTTTGATTCTGTGCAGAGAAATTTCATTTTTATGGAGTTTTGAGAGAGTTAGGTCAGAGGTCTCGCCGGAGAAGACGACCGGAAGTCTTCTCCGGCCACCTGAAGTTGATTAGGGTTAATCAGTGTCATTAATGTGAGTTTGAATATGAAGCATAGGATGAGCTGACTTGCTTTGACCCGCGCGCGAATGGACGTCCCAGATTTCCCATTAAAACCCTAATCCAGTCATTTACTTAATTAATTAGGATTAATTAAATTCAAATCTCAGAATGAATCCCAGCCACTCAAACGCGCGCCAGTCAATTCCCGCGTGTCAAATTTGAATCTTGGCCTTAGGATCAGCATACTTTCCATTAAATTTCATTTTAATTTCATTTTTATTCCATTTTCTTTGTTATTTATTTTAAAATACTTAGAAAAATCACAAAAATATTTCCTTTTGCATTTTTGTTGCAAATATTTTTCTCATTCCAAAAATATTTTTATTTTTATTTTTTGCATTGAAAAATATTTTTAAATCATTTAAAAGTTTATTTTTAATTGATTAATGAGAATTAATTAATTAAAAATACTTTTAAGTATTTAAAAATCACAAAAAAATTCATGAAACATTTAAAATCATTTAGAAACATTGTCCAACTTTCAAACCAAATTTCTTTTTTGATCTTGATGCCTTTTGACAATTTTCAATGGATTTAATTTCATTTCAAGGCATTATTTTGATTCAAACTTCAAAAATTCATTTCTGCCTAACCATTGAGAGTTGGACAATGATTCTTTTTGCATTGCATCTTGCATAACATGTAGTTTATAGGATTAAATTGACATGAGTTGATCTTGCATTTTCAATTTGTTTGACATTTTTCTTGACAAGGTACCTTAAAACCCTAGCAAACTTAGGAAATTCATAACCCTCATTAGGTTAAGAGTTATAACCCCTCCTTTGGGCAATGAGTTTGTATAGGTCTAAGGTTCTTTTGGTTGCATTTTCAATTTTTTATCATGATGTTTGCTTCTGGTTTTGGATTTTTGCTTTGTGTGTTGATCATAAACCCTAATTCATGTCTTCCTTTGCATCCATCCCCCATTTGCTTGCATACCATGACTTGCCATGACATTTTGTGCATCCATTTGTTTCATAAGACATCTTAGGACATATTAGAATCATGTGTGATCATTGCATCTTTCATTTTCCATGTTGAATGTCCATTGCATTTCATAACTTTTCATGAACATTCATGGTTCAAAGCATGCTTCTCTTGCATCCATATGTTTGAATGATCATTCTATTGCCTTGCCTCATGTTTGCATCATCTCTTAGCATCATTAACATCATACTCATGCTTCTGGTTTTGGTTTGCATCATCACATTTCATTTCATCTCATTTGCATTACATTTCATTTCTTTTGCTAACTTTTCAGGTGGTAAGTTGTTTTGAGAAGTGAATTTGCCTTCACTTCTCACAATCTCTTTTCATCTCTCTTATGCATCATTGCTGCATTTTGTCTTGTCTTTGAGTGAGCTTGCTCATTCATGCTCTCTCCCACTTTCTTTCTTCAAGCAACTTGTCTTCTTAAGTGAAGCAAGTTGTTTTGCTTCCTCTTGATCCTTTCATCTGCTTCTCTCCTTGGTGGCTCTTTGAAGATTCTTTCTCTCTTCAGCCTCACTAACCCTAGTAATGACCAAGCATGAGAATAATTAGGGTTTGATTAGTCCCCCATTTAGCATTTACCTTTGTGTCATCTTTGAGTCTTCTCTTCTCATCTCATAATCAAGGACTAAACCCTAAAGGCTTTAAGGCTTTGTGATTAAGCTTATGCCTGCATCCTTCTATTAGGATGGAGTGTATAACTTTAATCCTAAGTGTTAAACCCTTAATGTGTTTAAACCCTTTAATCAATTCACTTAATAATCATCAAGACATCAAGCTTGTAACTTGGGCCTTGCATCAGGGTTCTAATTCTTCCTTAACTGGTTAAGAAGGACTAACCCTAGTGTTAATGGACAAGTACCCCTCAAGTTGTCTTACAAACCATAAAAATCACTTCTTCATTCTTATCATTAACTAAATCCATATAATAAAGGCTTTGTTTTGTCATGAGGTTAATCCCTAATCATGGATTAAGTTGAGGAGTCTTCCTCAGCTTAAACATTCTCATCTATTATCCTTCTATTAGGATGGTGTAATGAGTCTGTTTAATCCCTGATTATGGCTTAAACTCATTACTTAACACTAAACAAAAACAACAAAAACATCTAAATAATCACAAGTAGGTTAATGATCTTAATCCAACATCAAAGGTGATTAAGTATGAGATGCTGACTTCACACTTAAGGTATTCTCATTACCCCTAATCAGAGGGAGGATGTGATGAGTTTACTAACCCATTGGTTTAGGCTTAAGCTCATTAATTTATGACAAACTTTCAAAAGCAATAAAAGGCTAAAAATACAAAAACAAGCAATAATCGTCTCCTTCGGGATTCTCTTCTCATCTCACTCACTCACAAACGAGAACTTGCCTCTTCCGTCTAATGCAAGACAGTTTGCACCTGAGCCAGACAGGCCATACACTTGAGCATAGACAAGTAAGCAGTTCACAAGTCAATTTATCTTTCAGTCTCTTTGGGTCGAACTACGGTGTTCTGACTTCCTCATTGCACGAGAGGATACGTAGGCATAACTTAACAGTTATCGAACAAAAGTCTATGTATATCCCCCCTCCTTCTAGCCTTATTCTTTAAGCCTCATGGTCATGAGCATTTCATCCTTATTCTCACACTGACACTTCACTTATACAATATACCTCTTTTACACTGACACTTGCATTCTTTCCAGCTTTGATACACAGATAGCACTGACATCACCCCTTTAAAACACAAATCTTTTAAGCGTGGATCCCGTCGAGTACGGCGGAAAATCTGGGTGCTAATACCTTCCCAGGTTGTAACCAACCCCCTTTCTCAGTTTCTCTGGTTCGCAACCGTCTTATCCATATCCTTCTCTAGGTTTATGCAGCATTACCTTTCCTTCGGGATAAAAATGCCTAGCTGGCGACTCTATTCATTTCCTTTCCCCTTTCGCCTACCGTTCGCGTCTGTACCCCTTCTGACCTGGGTGTCATTTGGTGGGAGCGACAGCTTGGCGACTCTACTGGGGACCCTTATACTGTAACCAGGGCTTCTGGTTCTTTTTGTGGGTTCCTCCTAGCGCTTGTTTGATTTGTGTTTACTGGGGTGTTATGTGCTAATTGTGTTTATATAGTTGCTTTATTTATTGCTTTATGTACAATTATTTATTGCTTTCTTTACATCTTTATACATCATACTGTCATACTATCATCTGGCTGGATCTAGTTTATTGTTTTGATGGGTGGGGTTCATTGAGAGTTTAAGGTCCTATACCTGGGACCTGAGTGACACCTAGGCTAGAGTGGTTCATGTTCTTTCCCATTCCATTTCGGTCTGGTGCGGGAATATGAAACACGGTTCAGATATGGGTTTCTTCTTGAGAACTCTGTGCTACAGATCTCCTGTAGTGCTAGGGCTATCTGGGAAGCCTGCTAAGTCTGGATGACCTTTACTATGACCTTCAGAAACTGAGGTGAATTAGAGGAGGATCTTTTATGGTTATTGTAAACACTGTACCTCCGGGTTAGAAGTGTTTACACTTCTCATAACTGATCCAAGT
Organism: Lathyrus aphaca; assembly: GCA_963966055.1. Classification (NCBI taxonomy): domain Eukaryota; kingdom Viridiplantae; phylum Streptophyta; class Magnoliopsida; order Fabales; family Fabaceae; genus Lathyrus; species Lathyrus aphaca. The sequence goes on along the minus strand of OZ014523.1, from coordinate 342,532,013 downwards.
CTGAGGATCCTTGTTTTAGAACATCACCTGTGAGGGGGTTGGGCTGTTTACAGGTTTGCAGGAACCCTTGGCCACATCATACCTTGTTTCTTATTGAGTTTAAGAATGCTTCACTTTGGACAGTTCTTGTGATTTAACCCAGGACATGTGACTCTTTATTTGAGTCCCCCACCTTGGTTACTGGACTTTTGAACCTCCATCTGGACTTCTTAGACATACATGGACTTATATCAAGGCAGTAACCAGATCCAGCTTGATCACAAACCCTTGTATATCATTTGCATACATCATCATTGCATCATTTAACATTTGTTTATTTGTTTTTCAGGGTATCCACATCATATTTGGCTTGGTTTTGACTCCTTTATCTGCATAGACCCTTGTTTCACCAGTTATCTGCTTCAACTATCTTCATCAGTGGTTTGCTTCTGCTACCTCCATCATCATCCTAAGCCTATCAGTGGCCCATCTCCAGTATCAGTCTTCATCATCAGCATCTGTTCTCAGCCCTTCATCAGCAGTTATGGCACCCAAGAAGAGCAACATCTCATATCGTTTCTTTGAGCCTGTGCTGGCTGGCATCAGGCAGGTCCAGACACTGATCACTCCAGACCATATCCCATTATTCAGAGAACATTATGGAAGCATCCTTGATATGGTTCTGGACTTAGACCCTTCTCAGAGGAGTTTGATTCACACTTGCCTACAGTTCTATGATCCTCCTTTGAGATGCTTCACTTTTCAGAATTTTCAGTTGGGACCCCTGTTGGAGGAGTTTTCATCACTGATTGGAGTACCTGTCAGGGGTGGTGTCCCCTTCAACCCAGAAATGGCTTTTCCCAGCAATGAAGAAGTGGCAAAAGCACTGTGCCTGGATCCTATTCTGATTGAGTAGAACATGACAACAAAGGCTGGAATCTCTGGTCTACACTTGGATTTCTTGACTTCTCAGGCCATCCTGAAGGCCTCCTTGGGAGAATGGAAGGCAGTCTGTGCATTGTTAGCCCTCAGTATATATGGGGTTATACTTTTTGCAGATGAGCCCAAGTTTATCAGCAAGAATGCTATTCATCTCTTCCTTTTGAGGAACCCAGAACCCACCTTGCTGGGAGATTTCTATTATTCTGTTCACCAAAGGAATGAGAAGCAGAGAGGGAGATTAGTGAGATGCTGTGCTCCTCTGTTTCATACCTGGCTGCTCAAACACTTACCCAAGACTGATGCTTTCCTGAATCCTCACCAACAGAAGAACTGGGCTAGAAGGCTTACTGCTTTAACTTCAGATGACATCAGATGATGCACCCAGAGCACCAAAGGCAGAGACATAATAACTAGTTGTGGGCAGTTCCCCAATGTACCTCTGATGGGAGTAAAGGGTTGCATTAACTACAATCCTTTGCTATTCAAAAGACAGTTGGGCTATGCTCTGGTTCACCCTCCTAAAGTGCAAGACTTGGCTGAAACCCTGTATTGTGAGATAAAGCCTAATCTAGCTGTTGTCAGACAAGCATCCTGGGCTTGGGACAACATCCAGACCAAAGGGATGGCCATTCTTGGGAAATGCAACAATGTGGCTTCAGCATAGTATTATGAGTGGTCTCATGATAGGGCTCAGATTTCTGGAATGCCTTTCACCATTGAGGATGCACCTGGACCATCCACAGTACCACCTCCAGCCACTGTCAACCTAGAGGAATTTGAGAAACTGAAGGAGAGGAATGAGAATCTGTCTCAAGCTCTGCAGAAGACCCTCTGGGAGAGGAGTGATGGTCGTCTAGACATTGAGAGGTTGGAAAAGCTAAAGGTGAAGCACCTAGCCAGGATTGAGAAATCAGAGGACTACATCAAGAAATAAAGAGCAGGAGAGCAAATTTTGAAGAATGCCTGTAAAGAGGCCCAGTTTCAGAAGGCTAGAACTGATCTTTATCTGAAAGAAAGTCAAGATAGGTGGGTCAGAATCACTGAAGCTCGCGCTCAAGAAGATAAGAGAACTCAGGCCAGGATTGAGCAGTTAGAGGCCAATGAAAAGAAACAACAGGAGGCTCTGCTAGCAGCCCAAAAGGAAATTTCAGAACTGAAGCTTAGGGTTGGTGTGAAGAGGTCAAAGGACCAGGACAGGCACAAAAAACTGGCTGCTGCTATTGCCACCAGGAACCTTCTTATCAGAAGCATTACAGAGCATCCGGCTGATCCTGTAACTGAAGCACTTTTGAAGGAAGTTAAGGAGGATGAGTTTGGTTTAGATGTTTGACTTATTTGCTTGTTGTTATTTCCATTTGATGTACTTTTCATTTTATGTTGTATTTTTGACCCCTTAGGGGCATGTGTTGTAAAAAACAAACTATGTATGATTCACCCTTTGCAATATATTTGTTAGTTTGTTTCATTGAGTTCTCTTTCTCTCAAGCAACATCAAAGCATCTTCCACAGGGTCTGGAAAGGTCAAAACCAAGTGCCAAGCCGGATACCTTGGAAACAAATAAGCATACTGCATTGCATACTAACTTTTGTTTTGTTTTGTAGGTCTTTGTTTTGTTTGTTACTAACTCTGTTGTGATTCAGGAATTATTGCTCGCTGTCGGGTGTTCCCTCTCAACCGTCCACACAGATATCCTACTCGCAACAACCTTCCTGGTATCCAGATGGACCAAGTACAGCAAGAGCTGACAGAGGTCAGAACCCAGATAGTTAACGAAAGGCTGGAGATGAGAAACCAAATGACCCAGTTCATGGAGGTAATGAACGGCTTGGCTCAAATCCAAGAGAGATTGAGGGCATTGGTAGAGAGACAAACCCCAGAAGAACCTCCTCTGGGAACTGGAGGAACAAGTAACAATGAGAGGGGTCAGCCTCATATTAACCCACCAGTATATGGGCCTCATCTGCATCCGGAAGTCAACATCCCGGTTAATGTGCAAGGAAATACAACTGCGGGCAGAATCTTACAAGAGGACCCCCAAGAGGATCAATTCACTGTAATGGGGGCTGGGGATGAAGCCTATGACAGAAGGCTTGATGAAATTGCTGAGAAATTGAGATCTCTGGAGTCTCAAAACTCTTTGGGTTTTGATGTCATGGACATGGGATTAGTGGATGGGGTAAGGATTCCTCACAAGTTTAAGCCCCCGTGCTTCGAAAAGTACAACGGAACTTCCTGTCCACGAACTCACTTGCAGTCTTTTCTGGGAAGACTTAAGGCATACACCATGGATGAAAAACTATGGATGTTTTACTTTGAAGATAGTTTGACTGGAGCTTCAAGGGAATGGTACTCTCACTTGACCAGAGCTACTATCAGATGCTGGAAAGACCTAGCTGAGGCTTTCATCAGACAGTACTAATACAACTTGGACATGGCTCCTAACAGAACCCTCCTGATGGGAATAACTCAGTCCTCCAGAGAAAGCTTCAGGGAATACGCCCAGAGGTGGAGACAACTTGCTGCTGCTGTCCAGCCACCCATGTCAGAAAGAGAAATGGCCGACATGTTTATGAATACCCTGCAAGGAACATATATTGACAGGCTAGCTGCCTTTTCTTCCACCAGCTTCGCTGACGTAGTCATAGCTGGAGAAAGAATTGAGAGCCTTCTGAAGATGGGCAAAATTACTGATAATGGTGCAAGTTCGTCAAGCAATCCCAGGAAGCCTTTTGTGGGACCTAGAAGAACCAATGAGACAAATGCCATTCATGCCAGCAGGGGCAGGCCTCAGTATGTCCATAGATCAGTAGCAACTGTCACTATTCCAGCTCCGATTCCTCAGCAACCAGCATATCAACCACAACAACAACCACACTATCAGCAGCAAGTTCAGTATCCGCCACAAAGAAACTACAACAACAACAACAGCAATCAACAGCAAAGACCCTTTCAGCAAAGAGCATCACAGGCAAATAGGGTGATTGACCCTATCCCTATGACTTATGCCGCTTTATTGCCACAACTCCTAAAACTCAACCTGGTTGAGCTAAGGACATTGGCACCTCCAGATCCTGCCAGTCTTCCAAGAAATTATGATGTCAACGCCCGATGTGCTTTTCACTCCAATGCACCTGGCCACAGTACAGAGAAATGCAGGGCTTTACAAATGAAGGTACAAGATCTGGTGGATTCCAAGGCCCTCAATTTTGCACCCCTGCCAAATGTCAACAAGAATCCCATGCCCAATCATGGAGGACCAAGAATTAATGCTATTGAGGAAGACAAACCATCTTTCTTAATCACCAGTGTTGGGCAGATTCGGACACCTCTGGTAGAAATTAAAGCTCAGCTCCTAGAGTGCCAGATGTTCCCCGGGTGTGAGCTCGGTTGTGGTTATTGCAACATTTCGGTCAACGGGTGTGATAACTTGAGAAGCGGCATAGATGGTCTTATCAAAAGTGGTATCCTTCAGATCACAACATCAGCTCCTACAAATCCAGCAATCCCTTTGACAACAATTCCTGACTCTTCTACAAATACAACAACAATCATTCCAACCAATTCGTCAATATCATCAACAATGGCTCCATCCATCACTTCAGCAAATCAGATGTCAACAACCATTTCTTCTACAACATCAGCACCCCTTCATTCAACAGAATCTTCTACAACGCCAACAGATATCTCAACAGTCACCATTTATTATGATCCAGCATATGTTCCTCCAAACAACAACTTTCAACAACAAACAGTGGCATCTCCTGCCAGGTCACCAGTCACCATCTACTACGATCCGCACACCATTTCAGTACCCTCCTCTGCAGCAGTCAGTCCAGTTACCATCATGGTACCTGGACCAGTTCCATATGAAAGCAGTAATGCCATCCCTTGGCATTATGGCTCTGACCTCTACTGCAAAGGGGAGAAAATCACTTTGGATTCTTCAACCTCTTCTCCACAAATTGATAATGTTGGGGGAGGCGGAGGCTTCACCAGAAGCGGACGCCTTTTTGCCTCACAAACTCAAAGACCTAATGCTGAAGCAGAAGCTGCTGCCAAAGCAAAAGGGAAGAGTGTGGTATTTGAAGAGCCGGCTATCAAAGAAACTCAGAAGACATCTTTTGAGCAAGATGTAGACGAGTTTATGAGAATCATAAAGAGAAGTGATTACAAGGTGGTGGATCAGCTTCACCAAACTCCCTCAAAGATCTCCATATTATCCTTGTTGATGTGTTCTGAAGCTCACAGGAATGCATTACTGAAAGTCTTGCACGCAGCATACGTGCCAGAGGAGATCACTGTTAATCAGCTAGAAACTGTGGTAGCTAATGTCAACACCAGTCATGGGCTGGGCTTTACCAATGCTGATTTAACAACTGAGGGACGTAACCACAACAAGGCTTTACACATCACTCTAGAATGCAAGGGTGCTGTCCTATCTCATGTACTGGTGGACACTGGGTCTTCACTCAATGTTCTACCAAAGAAAGCCTTGGTGAAGCTGGAGTATGATGGCTTGGCACTGCGTCCAAGTAATTTGGTGGTGAGAGCATTTGATGGCTCTAAAAGATCAGTGCTAGGGGAGATTGATCTGCCTGTGATGATTGGCCCGCAGACCTTCAAAATTACCTTCTATGTGATGGACATTCAGCCGGCCTACAGCTGTTTGTTGGGTAGACCTTGGATCCATGCCGCTGGCGCAGTTACGTCTACCCTTCACCAGAAGCTGAAATTCGAGTGGGAAGGCCAGATCATCACCATCTGTGGTGAAGAGGACATCTTTGTTAGCCATCTGGCTACGTACAAGTACATTGAGATGGATGAAGAAATCCATGAAACTATGAGCCAGGGGTTTGAGGCCCTGAACATAAATGAAGCATCTGCTGTACTAGGAACCTCCATGACGTCTTATCAGCAGGCCAGGAAGGTTGTTGAAGAGGGGACCGCCCAAGGCTGGGGCAAGCTGTTACCTGTGGAGAAGAAGGAGGACAGATTTGGGTTGGGTTACAAACTAACTCAACAAGATCAAGCAGAGGCTGCTAAGAAGCCCAATTTTGTCAGTGGGGGAATGCTTACCCCAGATGCAGTGAACAACTTGGAAGATGAGTCGGAAGATGAACGCAACCTGGAGAGCTGGATACGTCCAAGGATCCCGGCGAGCCGTATCTCAAACTGGTCTTCCCAGGAAATTATAAGGGTTACTCCTGCAGAGTAATTATTATTTCCTGTATATTTTAAGCATGCATCAAGTCTTGCATCTTGCCCAAGATGACAAGACTCATTTTGTAATCGGGCCATCTGTAATTTTGTGCAAACAGATCAATCAATGAATATCGGACATCTTTTGCAAATGAGTCTTTTTCTTTTCCGCTCACTGTTTTTCCATTTTTATTTTTGTACAAAAATAAAATGGCAATGTTTTCAAAATGACAACTTTATTTCACTTTTCTAAACAAGATTAAAATCAATCACTAAAATGAACAATCTAAACCCTTGCAGAGAGTGCCTTTCAGACTGCACCGACAACAACACAACTATGGCTTCGTATGACTTTGACAATCCAATCAATCAAGCTGATGAAGGGGTTGAAGAAGATTATGAGCTTCCTGAAGAGCTAGCCAGGTTGTTAAGGCAAGAGGAGAAGGTTATCACTCCTCATCAGGAGGAGGTCGAAACGATTAATCTTGGTACGGATGAAGATGTGAAAGAGGTTAAAATCGGGGCCTGCTTACAAGACTCAGTGAAGAAACAACTGATTGACCTGCTTCGGGAGTATGTGGATGTGTTTGCTTGGTCTTATCAGGATATGCCAGGGTTGGACACCGATATTGTCATGCACAAGCTGCCTTTAAGAGAAGATTGCCCACCGGTTAAACAGAAACTGCGCCGTACTCGCCCAGATATGGCAATGAAGATTAAAGAAGAGGTACAAAAGCAGTGGGACGCCGGGTTCCTTGCTGTAACTAGCTATCCGCCGTGGGTTGCTAATATTGTACCTGTGCCTAAGAAGGATGGCAAGGTGAGGATGTGTGTGGAATACCGGGATCTGAACAGAGCCAGCCCAAAAGATGACTTCCCTTTACCTCACATTGATGTATTGGTGGATAATACGACTCAGTTCTCGATATTCTCCTTCATGGACGGATTTTCAGGATACAATCAGATCAAAATGTCACCTGAAGACATGGAGAAGACAACTTTCATCACACCCTGGGGCACGTTCTGTTACAAGGTGATGCCATTCGGACTGAAGAATGCTGGCGCAACGTATCAACGGGCTATGGTAACATTATTCCATGACATGATCCATAAAGAAATTGAATGTTATGTGGATGACATGATTGCCAAGTCCCTCACAGAAGAAGACCACCTGGTAAATCTGCTAAAGTTATTCAAGCGTCTGAGGAAGTACCAACTGAAATTGAACCCCAACAAGTGCACATTCAGGGTGCGATCCGGTAAGTTGCTGGGATTTATTGTAAGTGAGAAAGGGATTGAAGTAGACCCTGATAAAGTTAAAGCCATTCAAGAAATGCCTGCACCGAAAACTGAGAAAGAAGTTCGGGGGTTCTTAGGTAGATTGAACTACATTTCACGGTTCATATCTCACCTTACAGCAACCTGTGAACCTCTATTCAAGCTATTGAGAAAAGAACAAATGGTCAGGTGGAATGAAGACTGCCAGAGGGCTTTTGACAAGATCAAGGAGTACTTACAAGAGCCTCCAATCCTTATGCCTCCAGTTGAAGGAAGACCTCTAATCATGTACTTGACAGTATTAGAAGAGTCAATGGGGTGTGTGCTGGGCCAGCATGACGAGTCTGGTCGAAAAGAGTATGCAATATACTACCTGAGCAAAAAGTTTACCGACTGTGAACAACGTTATTCACTGCTCGAGAAAACTTGCTGTGCTTTAGCGTGGGCTGCTCGCCGACTGAGACAGTATATGTTGACCCACACTACTTTATTGATATCAAAGATGGACCCAGTTAAGTACATTTTTGAGAAGCCAGCGCTTACCGGACGGGTTGCAAGATGGCAAATGATCCTCACAGAATATGACATCCAGTACACATCTCAAAAGGCCATCAAGGGCAGTGTATTGTCTGATTATCTTGCTGAGGAACCCATTGATGATTACCAGCCTATGAGATTTGACTTCCCTGATGAAGACATCATGTTCATAAAAGCAAAAGATCATGAAGAGCCTGTTCACACTGAAGGGCCTGACCCAGAAGAAGAATGGACTATGATGTTTGACGGGGCTGTTAATATGAATGGTCGTGGTGTTGGTGCAGTACTCATTACACCTAAAGGAGTCCACATGCCTTTCTCGGCAAAACTCACCTTTAACTGCACTAACAACGAAGCTGAATACGAAGCTTGCATTATGGGTCTTGAGGAAGCCATTGACCCCAGGATCAAAACTTTGACTGTGTTCGGAGATTCAGCTTTGGTAATCAATCAAACCAACGGCAAATGGTACACCCACCAGGATCATCTGATACCTTATCGGGATTATACGAGGAGGTTATTGACTTTCTTTACAACGGTCAAGCTTGAGTATATCCCTCGGGACGAGAATCAATTTGCAGATGCTCTGGCTACCATTTCATCCATGATCAAAGTTCAGGCTGCCAATTTTGTGCCTCGGATTTCAGTATCCAGACTTGACAGACCAGCATATGTATTCTCAACAGATGTTGTTAAGGATGATAATCCGTGGTTCCATGACATTAAGTGCTTCTTGGAGGATCAAACATACCCACCTGGGGCATCTTCCAATGATAAGAAGACTTTAAGAAGGCTTGCTGGTAGTTTCTTCTTGAATACTGATGGTTCCCTGTACAAGAGAAACTTTGATATGGTACTTCTCAGATGCGTTGATAGAACAGAAGCAGACTTGTTGATGCACGAGGTGCACGAAGGATCCTTTGGTACCCATGCAGGAGGGCATGCCATGGCCAAGAAGTTGCTAAGATCAGGATATTACTGGATCACAATGGACGCCGACTGTTGTGCTTATGCCAGAAAATGCCATAAATGCCAGATCTATGCGGATAAGGTGCATGTGCCTCCAAATCCTTTGAATGTGATGTCTTCACCCTGGCCCTTCGCCATGTGGGGCATTGATATGATTGGCAAGATTGAACCAAATGCTTCAAACGGCCACAGATTCATCTTGGTAGCCATTGACTATTTTACCAAGTGGGTTGAAGCAGCCTCATATGCAAATGTTACAAGGCAAGTGGTAGCCCGATTTCTGAAAAGAGATATCATCTGTCGATACGGAGTTCCCGAGCGAATCATTACTGATAATGGTTCCAACTTGAACAACAAAATGATGACAGAATTGTGCCGGGACTTCAAGATCCAACACCACAATTCTTCTCCTTACAGGCCAAAGATGAATGGCGCTATGGAGGCAGCTAATAAGAATATCAAGAAGATTGTGCAGAAGATGGTAGTCACATACAAAGACTGGCATGAAATGCTACCATTTGCCTTGCATGGGTACCGTACGTCAATCAGGACATCCACAGGGGCAACACCGTATCAGCTTGTGTATGGTATGGAGGCAGTCCTACCTGTTGAGGTTGAATTATCCTCCCTACGGGTATTAATGGATGTTAAGCTGAACGAAGCAGAGTGGGTCCGATCCCGATACGAGCAACTGAGTCTGATTGAAGAAAAGAGATTAGCTGCAATCTGTCATGGGCAGCTGTATCAAAAAAGAATGAAGAAAGCCTTCGATCAGAAAGTTATGCTCCGAGAATACCAAGTAGGAGATCTTGTGCTGAAAAGACTCCTCCCTCCTCATACAGACCACAGAGGCAAGTGGACTCCGAACTATGAAGGACCATTCGTAGTAAAGAAAGTTTTCTCCGGTGGAGCACTGATGCTCAGTACTATGGATGGTGAAGACTTCCCGTCCCCTGTGAATTCAGATGCAGTTAAAAAATACTTCGCATAAAATGACCCGCTGGACATAAAAACAGAATGTAAGTCCAGGCAAAAATAGGGCATCCCGGCGAGTCAAAAACAGAATAAAAGACTCGGGCAAAAATAAGGGAAAATAAACAAAAAAAATGTACACCCGCTGAGTTGAAAATCCACATTGGACAACTCAGGCAAAAATGGGTATCCCGATGGATTGAAAACCCGAAAGGGCGATCCATGCAAAATAAGGGAATAAGCGAACAACTGCATTCTGAATTCGATTGTATCACTCACAACTTGGTAAGCTTCAAAAGGATCAAGTTTCTTTCAGAATCAACCTTCTTCAGAAAACAAGACGAGAAGAATGTCAAAAGTCATACGAGTAATAGCAAAGGGAAAGCTCCTTGAAGCGTCATCAACATTGCCAACATCTTTTGTTTCTCAATTTGTAACAATCTCCTCATTTTAGGGGATCTGTTTCTCTGACTGTATCTCGCCAATTCAGGGCATATAAATCAATAAAATCATATTTTCAGTCATGTTTTGTCTCGTACACTTCATTTTCATTTGCAAAATGTCCGATGTCTTTAAAACACTGATTGCATAAATACAGATGCTTATCTTCCAAAATACGTGCTTGCAGGAAATATACTTACTCCCGGGGGTGTCTAAACTCCTATGACGGAATCCGGTAAGGGATACCTCGGGATTACTTGTGCATTTCTCTGTCTTTTCAGGATTGTATGTATTCAAAGCACAACATGGGGTATGAAAGCTTCATCCCAGCAAGCTGACAAATCATTATCTACTCAGTCCTAACACCGGGTGTGGTTTCTCCCCAACTGAGTTGTCCAGTATCGTCCTCAGCGAGACCCCTACAGAAATCTCCAAGAAGACCTTCCCATGGTCTTTCTTCTTCCCCAGCCGAGTTGCCATTTACTATTCCTCCGTAGCCAAGTGCAAAAGCCGGGAAACCATCTCCCCACAGAGTTTCAGCCTCTATCCAGAAGAGCGATGCCCGAAGAAATCACAACAGAGTGAAGAAAGCTTCTACAAACTCCCAGCTGGGTCCCTCATTACTAAGATAGGTCTATCAGTGACCTATATCCCCAAGAAGAGTCCCATATGTCAATGATCTCATCCCCAACTGGGATATTCACTTCAAGCAGATCGACCAGAGATCTTCGTAGCAACGGGATCCAAATCCCGGATCGGTATCTGTGCATAATCATGGCATTAGCATCATATTCTCCCCCACAAAGCGTAGCATTCCGTCTAATACGGAGCATTACGGAAAAAATCAAACATATTGCATAATCATAAGCCATGTTCTGAATCAAACACTTGTGAATACTGGCAATTCATCAGAGATATACAGAAAACTCTCTAAATTCCCCAGCAGAGAGCTAAAGCTAAAGCATCGACCTTACACTCACAAATACCAAATACACACTCCTTGTGGCACCCGTTCGTGTCATCATTCCCCAGTAAAGTCGCCCGAGCTGTCTGTACAAACAAACCACTTATACATATCACAGATACTTCCTGGCACCCGTCCGTGTCATATCCCCAGTAGAAAGCCAAAGCGTCCCCTTTGCACTCACAGATATATCCATACAAATTCCCTGACACCCGTCCATGTCACTTTCCCCAGCACAGTTGCCTAAACATTTTCGCAAACCATATACTTGTTTATATTACACCTTTCTCTTTTGACACTCGTCCGTGTCACCCTCCTCAGCAGGTTAAACACTCATCTGTACACCACTCATTACTCCTGTTTCACTCGTACGGATACCCATCCATACCTTGTATATACCACTCATATCCCCTCAGATTCGACACTCGTCCATGTTCTTTGTTAACCAGTTGGTACTCGTCCGTATCATCATCTCAGAACATGCGTCAAGCGTTTGTTTCTACCTGATACTCGTCCGTATCATAGTCTTAGGGATGCTCGTCCGCATCTTTAATCCATACACGTACCAAACACTCATGTCTTCTTGAATTTAGACACTCGTCTGTGTATACTATTCCCCAGAAGAGTCCCCTCAGAATCAACACTCGTCCGTGTTCCTTGTTAACCAGTTGATACTCGTCTGTATCATCATCTCTGAACACGTGTCAGTATTTGTTTCTACCTGATACTCGTCCGTATCGTAGTCTTAGGGATGCTCGTCCGCATCTTTAATCTATACACCATGTCAAAACACTTATACCTTTTATTTCTTGGATATAAACACTCGTCCGTGTTTACTATTCCCCAGTAGATCGCCAGCAAAGCAAAACTTCTTTCCTATCTGACATTCGTCCTATGTCATGATAAACCCTAAGAGCAGCCGTACCCTGCTAGGTGATCGTCCTTCACCTCTTGATGATCGTCCTTCATCATGCTCATCCGATGGCCGTCCCCATCGTCGACCCTTTTATCCGGCATTCGTCCTATGTCGCGATATTTTAAGCAGCCGTACCCTGCTAGGTGATCGTCCTTCACCTCTTGATGATCGTCCTTCATCATTTTATCCGATGGCCGTCCCCATCGTTGATCTTGTTATCTGACATTCGTCCTATGTCATGATAAACCTCGAGAGCAGCTGTCCCCTTGTAACACGGTGGGAGAACTGACTTTAAGTAATGTTGCGGATAGCAAGAGTCGCCACCGACTTTTATTTTATCCATAAGGAAAGGTTATAAAAGAACAGGAAAGACCTTAGAGATATTTTTGGGTCCGGGGGGTAGGTTATGAAAAGGGAAGGTGTTAGCACCCTTTTCATCCATGGTTATCCATGGGCTCTTAGGTACTTAAGCTCACTTTAAATTGTTTTTGAAAATGTAGTGTGTGAATAGAAAAATTTTCAGAATAGTTTGATAATAATCCATGTACGGATGTGTAAAAAACTTGTTTGAAAATTTGTTTGAAATTGTTAAGTTTGAAAATTTTTTGAAGTGAGCAAGTACATAAGAGGAACCTACCCTAATGTTTAAAGTCTTTCTTATTCTTTATCCTTTCCTTGGTAAGACTATCCCTACTATTAAAGAGTAGGTAGTCTTTACCTTGGATGTTAAGGGACATGTGAGGGACAATTTGTTTATAAAAGGCAACTGTGGGGTGTAATAAGCACATATGAGGGACTATCATCATTTTTTCGAAAGGGACTCGATTCGTAAAGGCAACCATAAGGGACTTTGATGATTTTCTATTTTAAGGGACTTGCTTTATACACCCCACTTGACCATTATTTGTAGGCAACTTGAGGGATAACCTTAGAAACGTGAGACGGCGATTAAAATCGACTTACGTGTGTGTGAGTGTTTATTTTAATTATCTTATATTTACAAGTGATCTAATTTATTTTTAAATATCATACATGTTTTACACTCCCTAATTACTAACCATAACGATAATAATAATTAAATAATTACAATTACATCCGGGAAACAATTACAAGAAATAATAATAAGCAAAATATTAAGCAAAATAAATAGTAAATAAATAAACAATAAATAATAAAAAATAAAAGGTTAGTAAATAATAAGATTAGCAAAATAATGATAATAAACATAATTGAATGATAAATGGGTTAGTGATAATAAAATAATAATAACAATTAGAAATAATAAACAAGGTTAGAAACATAGAATAATAAATAATAATATGGTTAGTAATAAAAAATTAATTAAAAGGTTAATAAAATTGTAATAAGCAAAAATTAGTAACAATATAGTTAATAGTAATAATAGAAACCAAAAATATTATAAGAACAAAATAATAAACAAAAAATTAACATACACAACTAAATAATTTTTAATTCATGTACTAATTATTAAATTATTTTTAAATGTATTATAATTACAAAATTTAATTATTATAAACATATATTAACATTTATTTATTAAACAATATATACATATTATAAGAAGAAAATAGGTTTTAAATATCATATTTAAAATTTAATTCCATTAGTTATTATATTTACAAATTATTTTTAACCATATACAAAAATATAATTATCATAAATTAAATTATTTCTAAACATTAAAAGAAAATTAATTTGAATTATAAATATATTTACAAAATTTATAAGAATTATAATAGATATATATACATAATAATTATATTAGGAATTAGAAAAAATAAGATTATTAAGAAAAATAGAATTAGGTTTAAAATGAATTAGGGTTTATTAAAAAATATTTTTTAGGGTTTGATTATTAGGGCTTATTTACATACAAAATTTATTTTTAACTAATTATATAAAATTGTCTTAACTAATATATATTATAAAATTTACATTGAAAAATCATGAGTTTTATATTTTTTAGAAAAATAATTTTAAGAGTTTGAATACATAATATATACATATTTTATAATATAGAAAATAAAATTTTAATTATTTAAATCAATTAAATTAAAACAAGAAAATAAAAGGAAAGAAAGGAAAAGAAAAGGAACCTGGTGGGATTTGATCCCAAGACCTCATATTTGCCAGCAACAACCACAACCACTGAACCAACCAGGCGCAGGTGATAGTAAATGAGAATCACTTTGTTTTGTGCTTTGCCTCAAAAACCCAGGAAAATAAAGAAATAAAAAAGGCCTGGGGTTGGATTCGTACCCAGGACCTTATGATTACAAGATGCATGCGCTACCGCCTGGCTGGGAGAGCCTTCCTGCTTACCAAACGAACACTAATAATAATATATTAAACAAGCATATTGAATGGAAAATATCAAAAAAACTTGCTGGAGACAAGGTTCGAACTCATGCCCTCAGATCATACGCGCATCACTTTCACCACTGGACCAAACACGTTTTGGTGAATAATATTAAACATAATACAATAAAATATTTCAACCAATATTCAAATTTCCAGCTGCGCGCCATCAGCTTCTTCTTCAACCTCGTGACATACGAATTTTGCTGCGAAATTAGATGCAAGTTTTCCTGCGAATTTGAATTTCCAGCAAAACCTACAAACATCAACAAGCAACAAAACTGTACGATTTTGCAAAATTAAAACCAGTATCATGATCCAGACATTCACACGATTAGTTCCATGTTTTTAGAATTGATTTATGTTTCTTAAATCCAAAAGCCCTAAACCTAGGTCCAAACCCTAACTATGGTGTCTTGTGAATTAGGTACGGGTTCTTGAGTTTTCCTGCCCAGAAACATTCTACAACACACAACAAACAATATTAGCCAAACAAAATCCATTTAAATGCAATGAATTGGTGTAACCGAAAAAGAAATTTCAAGCATGAACATTGCTTCGGGTTCATCATATGTGCATGAATGGGATGCATTTGAGGGTTGCTTTCGACTCAATGATGACCAAGGAAGCTAGCCATGTCCTTGTTTTACCTTGTAGAGCCTTGGAATAGAGAATCCGAATTGCACTTTTTTGCTTGAATTTTGAGTTTTGAACTTACCTTGAAGCTGCTGGATTTCGTGAATTTGTGTTAGGTTTGTGTTAAGCATATATATGTGAGTGAATTAGGTCAGAAAAACTCATTGGTTATGTGGATATTTGATCCAAAAAAGATTGAAAAAGATGGTGTTGTAAAAGTCAAATATTTGCTCTTGAATGCTTGCTATTTTGGGATAAATTATATGATTCTTTTCTCTTTTAACTTCAATCACCCTTTAAGACTTTCTAGAATCAATCACAAAAATATATCTTCATTTTTAATATTTTTTTAAATTTAAAATGATTTTAAATATAATAAATCATAATAAATTAATTAAATAAAATAAAAAATATGAAAATATTATGGAAATTTCGTGCATGATGTTATTGTATGGGTTGGGTCACAATTTGGCCAGCCCATTTGGAGAAAATTGCTTTTAGGCCCCCATTTTCAATATAAACCATCACAAAATTGCCCAACTTTGCAAGAGCACATCTCCCTCAATTTTAAAAGTATGAGGGTGTTCTTGGACTTTTTGGAAAGCTTGAAGAGTCCTCTAAACAACCCCATTGGTTTCAGGTCCATATCATTTACCAATCTCAAGTTATGCCCTTTTGAAGTTGTTGACTTTTTGTTGACTTTTGAAATGACCTATAATGTCTTAGATCATATCTTTCAAATGAAGCATTTTTGGGCTTAACTTTCAACATCAAAGTTGTAGAGAATTCAATTTCCTTCAAAATGAGCTTTGGATGGAGACTTGGTGATGAAGTATGTGAAAGTTATGCCTGGTCAAAGTTCAGTTGACTTTTACTGGGGAAACCCTAATTTAGAAACTCCTGATTATTGATGATCTGGAATCTCCTTGATGAATCATGATCAACCCTTGATCAAATGATGAATTTTACTTCATATACTTGATGTTGGCAAAAAATCATGAAGTTTGACTTTGGTTTGACCACAGTTGACCTCAGTTTGACTTTTTAACTATATTGACTGATTTTAACCTATCTGATCATCTGACTGAGCAAATCTTTTGGGAAAGTCTTGAAACTTGTCATGGAGGTTCTTATACCCATATAAGATGTTATGAAGCTCACTTGAGGTATTGGAAATCCATTTAGCCTGATTAAAGTCAAAACCCTAGTTTTGGATACACTGCTTAGGAGGTGCATTGTCTGAGGGAATTGTCAACTTCTTTGACTAATTGTAAACTTTGTGAACTTTGTGAATATTCATAAGATGTCTTGTGATACTCATGGGAGGTATTGTGAAGCTTGTGAACCTTGTGAACCTCATGAAGTGGCTTTGTAGACCTCATGAACCTCAGGAGAGCTTTGTAATCATTGTGAATCTTGTGAACCTTGTGAACCTTCATAAAGTAACTTGTAGACTTCATGAACCTCATGAAAGGTCTTGAAGTTGTTGAGAAGCTTGTGAACCTTGTGAACCTTCAAGAAGTGCCTTGTAGACTTCATGAACCTCATGAAAGGTTATATAAGCATTGAGAACTTGTGAACCTTGTGAATCTTCATAAAGTAACTTGTGGACTTCATGAACCTCATGAAAGGTTATGGAAATGTTTGAGAAACTTGTGAACCTTGTGAACCTTCTTAGAACACAAAGTCTTGTATTGTGAGGGCAAATTTTGGGGTGCAACAGCTGCCCCTGTTCAATTTTCTGAAACCTGAGGGGTTAGATTGGTATATTTGCCAGTCGTAACCTGGAAGGTTGAAGGGGATTGAACACAAAAGCCCAAAAATTTGCACTCACCAGTGCTTGGAGTGATATTGATGGTTGGTTGAATACGATTGAGTGGGCTTAAGGATGCCACTAGGGGAAAGTTCTTCATCAATATAATGAGAGTTGTCAGGAGTCTGGAGCAGTCCTGAAGTATGCTTTCAGGATACTGGAGTAATACTGATGTAACAGCATGTCTTCATGAGGATAGAGCAATCAATAATGATAACCCTAAAGCAGTCTTGAAGTAGTAAATCTGACCTCAGGAGGATAGAGCAATCAATAGCTCTAAAGCAGTCTTGAAGTGATAATATGACCTCAGGAGGATAGAGCAATCAATAGCTCTAAAGCAGTCTTGAAGTAATAATTTCAGGAGGATAGAGCCATTAATAATGATAACTCTAAAGCAGTCTTGAAATAATAATGTGATATGTCTTCAGGAGGATAGAGCAATCAATAGCTCTAAAGCAGTCTTGAAGTAATGATTTCAGGAGGATAGAGCAATGAATAGCTCTAAAGCAGTCTTGAAATAATAATGTGATATGTCTTCAGGAGGATAGAGCAATCAATAGCTCTAAAGCAGTCTTGAAGTAATGATTTCAGGAAGATAGAGCAATGAATAGCTCTAAAGCAGTCTTGAGATAATAATGTGATATGTCTTCAGGAGGATAGAGCAATCAATAGCTCTAAAGCAGTCTTGAAGTAATGATTTCAGGAGGATAGAGCAATGAATAGCTCTAAAGCAGTCTTGAAATAATAAGATGGCTTCAGGAGGATAGAGCAATCAGTAGCTCTAAAGCAGTCTTGAAGTCATGATATGTTACCAGGAGGATAAAGTAACCCTGAGGTTACAATAAAGCAGTCCCAAAGTAATAAGAAGCTCATCAGGAGGATAAAGTAACCCTGAGGTTACAATAAAGCAGTCCCAAAGATCATAAGCTTGTTTGTTGGGTAATTAACCTGAAAACAAGGTAGCATTCTGTATAATAACATTAGTTTATGCTTTATGTATGTATGACATGATGCACTTAGGTAATGTACTATATGTCTATGGATATATATGCTATGGTATGATATAAATGATGTATGTATGATATGATACTGCCGGAAGCGTCTGGATATCTTTGTATAACAACTGCTGGCCAGGGAAAATAAATCCCGATTCGTTGCTGAAGAATATATAACCCTCCGTCTGCTGGAGATAACGAGGTATAGATATAACCTCCCATTGCTGGGGATGGTAAGGTATATATAACCTTCCGTATGCTGGGGATAGTAGGGTATATATAACCTTCGTCCTCGTTTGATAGTAAGATAAGTATAACATCCCGTCTTCGTTCGTCGTGCCCTTATTGGAAAGTAATTTCCCGTATACCCGTATGAGGATAAAAAAGATGGATATAAATTCCAGGGGAGATTAGACTTTGTGAAGATGGATTAGTCCTACTGAGGGTTTGTAACTGTCTTGTAAAGGTGAACCGGCGAAGCTTCGTTGAAATCCTTCCCTCGTTCGTCCTTAGTAAATACTATTACTGCATTTTCATGCATTTCTGGTAAACATCAATCATATTAAAAGCATACATGCATTTCTGGTAAACATCAATCATATTCAAAAGCATACATACATTCAAACACAACCAATGGACGTTTCGCTTATGTAAATAGGGTAAAAGTAAATCTGGATTCAAAAGATGGAATTTATTTATATCAAAAAGTGACCCATACACGGGTAAATTTGTACAAGGAGACATAAACCCTAGTAAGAGGATTTTGCCATAAAGTTTTACAAAAAGAATCAGCTATGTGGGAAACAATCCTATTGAGTTTCAATTCTACTATTGCCACTCAAGTATCTCATCTTCTTGCTGTTGAGACGGAAACGATTGAATTGAGCTTTATCTGTTCGAGCTTGAATAAGTAGTACAACTGGTTGCAGTTTCATGAGTGATCCAAACGAGACATAGTCATACGCTTTAATCCCTAATTTTTGCCTGGATTGCCCTTTCAGGTTTTCAATCCACCGGGATACCCTTTTTTGCCCAAGCCGCCTTTTCAGGTTTTCGACTTGCCGGGTGTACATCTTTTCATATATATCCCTAATTTTTGCCCAAACCCTTTTGGTTTGCCGGGATGCCCTTATTTTTGCCTAGGCCTGTCAACCTAGCGGGTCTCTTTTTATGCGTAGTATTTTTTAACTATGTCTGCGTTTACAGGCTGTGGGAAGTCTTCACCATCCATTGTAGTCAGTATCATGGCACCTCCTGAGAACACTGTCTTGACTACAAATGGTCCTTCATATGTTGGAGTCCACTTGCCCCTAGGATCACCCTGTGGTAATATGATACGCTTGATTACCAAGTCACCAGCCTGATATACCTTTGGCTTAACCTTCTTGTTAAAAGCTTTGATCATTCGCTTTTGGTACATCTGGCCATGACAAACTGCTGCTAACCTCTTCTCATCAATCAAATTTATCTGGTCAAGTCGAGTCTGAATCCACTCATCTTCATCCAAACCTGCATCCTTCATAATTCTCAAGGAGGGAATCTGAACTTCAATGGGCAGAACTGCTTCCATACCATAGACTAAGGAGAATGGGGTTGCCCCTGTTGAAGTACGTATTGTAGTACGATAACCATGAAGAGCAAATGGTAACATCTCATGCCAATCCTTGTAAGTAACAGTCATCTTCTGTACAATCTTCTTAATGTTCTTATTAGCAGCTTCAACTGCCCCATTCATCTTTGGACGATACGGAGAAGAGTTGTGATGCTTAATCTTGAACTGCGTGCAGAGATCAGTAATCATAGTGTTGTTCAGATTAGAGCCATTGTCAGTGATAATCCTTTCAGGGATGCCATACCTACATATGAGATTGTTCTTAATGAACCGAGCCACAACATTCTTAGTCACAGATGCAAATGAAGCTGCCTCTACCCACTTCGTGAAGTAATCAATAGCAACCAGGATGAAACGATGCCCATTAGAAGCAGTAGGCTTGATCTCACCAATCATATCAATGCCCCACATGGCAAAGGGCCAAGGAGCAGTCAACACATTCAATGGTGATGGAGGTACATGAACTTTATCAGCATAAATTTGACATTTGTGACATGTTCTGGAGTGTTGATAGCAGTCAGCTTCCATAGTGGACCAATAGTAACCTGCTCTCAATATCTTCTTTGCCATAGTATGACCACTAGAATGAGTGCCAAAGGTCCCATCATGCATCTCTTCCATAATATCAGTTGCTTCCTTATTATCCACACAACGAAGCATAGTTGAATCATGATTACGCTTGTACAGAATCCCATTACTCAAAAAGAATTTAGCAGCAAACCTTCTCAGAAACTTCCTATCTTTGACAGATGCCCCTTCAGGGAACTCCTGAGCTTCAAGATATCTTTTCACTTCATGGAACCAAGGCTTCTCCTCTGCCCCTTCTGTGTCAATCTCATTGCAGTATGCAGGCTTTTCAAATCTATCAATAGTAATCTTGGGAGCTTCATCATCCCAACTGATCTCAAACATGGATGCCATGGTGGCTAAAGCATCTGCCAACTGATTCTCTCTTCGTGGAATATGTCCAAAGGTAATCTCTTTGAAATGTGGGATTAAAGACAACACATGCTCTCTGTAAGGAATGAGGTTATCATGCTTGGTATCCCAATCTCCTTTAATCTGACTTACTACCAGGGCTGAATCTCCATACACATCAAGGAACTGAATCTTCATATCAATAGCAGCTTTAATACCCAGGATACATGCCTCATACTTAGCCATGTTATTGGTACAATGGAAACAAAGTCTGGCAGTAATCGGGGTATGACAACCTTCAGGGGAACTAATCACAACACCAACACCATTACCAAGTGCATTGGAGGCACCATCAAAAACCATAGTCCATCGGGATCCTTGTTCAGGTCCGTCATATTGTCCAGGTTCTTTGGTAATAATCATAATGTCTTCATCAGGGAACTCAAAATTCATTGACTGGTAATCATCTACTGCCTGATGAGCCAAGTGATCAGCAACAACACTTCCCTTAATGGCCTTCTGAGTAGTATATTGTATATCATATTCTGTCAAGATCATTTGCCATCTTGCAATTCTTCCGGAGAGAGCAGGTTTCTCAAATATGTACTTGATTGGATCCATCTTCGAAATTAACAAGGTAGTATGGGTCAACATATGCTGTCTTAGTCGGCGAGCAGCCCATGCCAAAGCGCAGCAATTTTTCTCGAGCAGTGAGTATCTTGTTTCACAGTCGGTAAACTTTTTGCTAAGGTAGTATATTGCCTGCTCTTTTCGACCAGACTCGTCATGTTGCCCCAAGACACACCCCATTGAGTTGTCTAACACTGTTAAGTACATAATCAAGGGTCTTCCATCAACTGGTGGCATCAAAATTGGTGGTTCCAGCAGATATCTCTTAATTTCATCAAAGGCAGTCTGGCACTCATCATTCCATTCCATCACCTGATCTTTCTTTAATAACTTGAAGATTGGCTCACAGATGGTAGTTAATTGGGAGATAAATCTTGCAATGTAGTTCAATCGTCCCAAGAAACCTCTAACCTCCTTCTCAGTACGGGGATCTGGCATTTCTCGTATAGCTTTCACTTTTGCAGGATCCACTTCAATACCTTTTCCACTGACAATGAAACCCAGGAGCTTTCCAGATCTAACTCCAAAAGTACACTTGTTTGGATTCAACCTCAACTTGTATTTCTTCAACCTCTCAAACAACTTGTGCAGATGATCAAGATGTTGCTCTTCATTCTGAGATCTGGCTATCATATCATCCACATATACCTCTATCTCATGATGAATCATATCATGAAACAAAGCCACCATAGCACGCTGATATGTTGCCCCTGCATTCTTCAAACCAAATGGCATCACCTTATAGCAAAAAGTGCCCCACTGTGTCACAAATGTTGTCTTCTCCATATCTTCAGGTGCCATCTTGATTTGATTGTAACCAGAGAAACCATCCATAAAAGAGAATACCTTATGCTGAGCAGTGTTGTCTACCAGAATATCAATATGAGGAAGTGGAAAGTCATCTTTAGGGCTAGCCTTGTTCAAATCTCTGTAGTCCACACACATACGTACCTTACCATCTTTCTTAGGAACTGGCACCACATTTGCAACCCACTGAGGATAAGAAGTCACTGCTAAGAACCCTGCATTGAACTGTTTCATCACTTCTGCTTTGATCTTCTCTGACATTTCAGGACGCATACGACGAACCTTCTGCTTCTTTGGACGACAATCTTCTTTCACTGGTAAACGGTGAACCACAATGTCTGTATCCAACCCTGGCATATCTTCATAAGACCAGGCAAAGATCTCCACATAGTCACGTAGCATCTGAATCAACCTGCTCTTGACATTGTCCTCTAAATCAGCCCCTATCTTGACCTCTTTTCTGTTTTCTTCAGTTCCCAGATTCACAACTTCGACTGGCTCTTCATGTGGCTGTATAGCTTTCTCTTCCTGTTGTAACAACCTAGCAAGCTCTACAGGTATTTCACAATCGTCCTCATTTCCGTCTTCAGTTTGATAGATCGGATTCTCGAAATCGTAATTGGCAATAGTAAAACTGTTATCAACAGGATCCAGAGTGGATGAGGATCTGCATTTAGTGATGTGGGTGTGCGTAAGAACACATAGCTGATAAAGCGAAAAGAAAAGAAAGACAAGGAACACAATATTTACGAAAACGAAACGTCCACTGATTTTATTGAATGAAGTATGCAAATGAAATGACAACCCGTAACAAGCACACCATTGTGCCCCGGGTAAGGCACATGGCTTGAAAGTTTTATTGTTCAAGAAATTACAAACTTAAAACATAACACAGTAATAGTATTTACTCCTGACTAAAGGAGATAGGGATAACATCTTCAGCTTTCCAATTATTGAGTCCAGCACCCGCAGTAGGAAAAATCCATGCATCCAAGTTGTAGTCCTCATCTTGATCTCCCACAGCATTAATAACCCCTTGATTGGTGATACGAGCAGCACGAGCACGACGAACAGCCTTCTGAGACTCTGCAGTGAAACCCAAACCAAACTTGTCAGACTTGTATGGAATATCAGGAAGCTGACCCCAAATAGTACAACCACCTTCATCCACCACAGCTCTAGCATCATTGAGGGAGGCCATTGCCATTGTTGGAGGTTTTCTGATGACCACAGGAACTTTCTTCACAGCAGGAGGAGCTACACAATCACTACCAACCCAGGGAACCACTTCAAATGACTGACACGGAGTTTCAATGTATTCACCTTCCACTTCCAGATACTTGAAAGTGTTTACATGGCTGACAAAGTATTCTTCCTCTCCAAAGACAGTAACAACCTTTCCATTCACCGGATATCTCAACTTTTGGTGCAATGTAGAGGTCACAGCACCTGCCCCATGGATCCAGGGACGACCAAGCAGACAAGAGTATGAAGGACGAATATCCATCACATAAAATGTAGCAGTAAACACCTGAGAGCCAACCTTGATTGGAAGATCAATTTCCCCATGCACTACTCTTCTAGACCCATCAAAAGCCTTTACCACAATATTACTGGGCTTCAACACAGTATCTTCAGGACTCAGCTTGTTCAGGACTTCCTTAGGCAACACATTCAAAGAGGAACCATTGTCTATCAGCACATGAGACAGGGTAGTGCCCCTGCATTCAATTGAAATATGCAAGGCCCTGTTATGATCCCTCTTGGCAGGGGTCAAGTCAGCATCAGAAAATCCTAACCCATTGTCATAGGTCAGGTGAGCAACACAGTTCTCAAATTGGTCAACAGAAATTGCACTGGGTACATGAGCCATCTTCAGAAACTTGATCAATGACTTGGCATGAGCCTCAGAACATAATAATAGGGAGAGCATAGAAATCTTTGAGGGAGTATGCCCCAACTGATCAACAATGTCATAATCACTCTTGCGAATGATTTTCAATACTTCTTCCATCTGCTTAGAGAGATCATCAGCAGCTGGCACATCAGTAGATACAGGCTCAATAACAGGACCCTTGCCCCGAGCATTAGTGGTGGAAGTAGCAGCAGGAGTAACTGCATTCTTGGAAGTATCTGGAGGAGAGAAGACTCTTCCACTACGAGTGATCTTGCTAGATCCAGCAATATTATCAACGTCAACAGGCACATCAGGTAAAGGCTCCTGCTTAACACCATGGATGTAAACATCAGACCCATAGTGCCAAGGCACAGCTTTGTCAGTTGTATAAGGAATAGGACCAGGAGTGGTAATGATCAGAGGAGCCACTCTGGCTTCAGCAACAACTTTCACAGGACCTTCAGCAGTAATCTTGATTGGACCCTGATGAGTGATTTTAATGGGACCCTTTGAAGTGATTCTCACCGGTACTTTGCCAACCATATCAATCTCTTCAATCTTCTTACCCTGAGTCAGATGATCCACCATACTTTCTACAGATGCTGGTCTTCTTTCAAACACTATAGTATACTTATCCATGAGACGTTGAATTCCATCTCTCAAAATGAAGCAACTATCCGGCTTATAGGTACAATACATACAATCTTCACGACAACCTGGAAAGATCCCAGCTTGTACTAACCTCTTTTTGATAACAGACAATGGTGTACTCAACTCCATTACTGAATAGACATGCAGATCTTCATCAATGTCTTCATCAATGGCATTGACAGTCTTCTCGTGATTTGGCATTGGAGCTGTAATCACATTTGGAGTACCTGGCGGATCAAACTCAATTTCTCCAGCATCAATCATATCTTGAATTTTGTTCTTCAAGACCCAGCAGTTATTAGTATCATGTCCTGGACAGTTTGAATGATATGCACATCGTGCATTGGGATTGTACTTGGGTGAGGTAACATTGGGATTCTGAGGAGCCTCCCTCAGGGTAATAAGTTCAGCTTTCAACAAATGTTGTAATGCCTGAGCCATTGACATGTTGATCTTCGTGAACTGTCTTCTAGCCCTCTGTTGGTTACCTTGAGGCTGCTCTGTTGTTGCAGGAGTTGGATTTGAAATATGAACTGCACTAACAGACTGATGCCTTCTGTTACGATCAGGTTGACCATAAACAGCATTAGATTCTTTCTTCCCAGTGGGAGGCTTCTTTGCAGCACCTGATGAAGAAGTGCCCACTTGGATCTTACCACTCTTGATACCATTCTCTACCCGTTCTCCTGTCATGATCAACTCAGTGAAGCCAGATGATGAGCTTCCAATGAGATGACTGTAAAACGGACCATTCAGCGTACACATGAACATATCAACCAGCTCCCTGTCAGTCAAAGGGGGTTGAACTCTTCCAGCTAAATCTCTCCACTTCTGAGCATACTCTTTAAAACTTTCTTTGGCACCCATAGACATGCTCTGAAGCTGCATGCGAGTGGGGGCTAAATCAGCATTGTATTGATACTGCTTGTAGAAAGCTTCAGCAAGATCATTCCAGTCTCTGATGTTGACACTCTCCAACTGATAATACCACTCCAACTGAGCTCCAGATAAGCTCTCTTGAAAGAAATGGATCCACAACTTTTTATCAGCAGTGTGGGGTTGAATTCTTCTAACATAAGACCTCAGATGCAGCTTGGGACAAGAGACCCCATCATAAACAACAAAGGTAGGGACCTTGAAACCAATGGGTATCACAACCCCAGATATCAAACTCAAATCCTCAAAATCCAGCCCAGATGATTTCTGTAATTCCATCGCATCCATTCTATCCACCAGCATCTTGAACTTGTCTTCATTAGGCTCATGGTAGTAATTAGCCTCAGAATCAGAGTCCCCCATAGTGTTGTGGAGACTGCCTCTCTCTTGCTCAGATTCTTCAGATTCATAGTCTTCAACCTGTTCCTTGGTCTTGACAGGACCTTTGAACCTTCTTCCCATGTTGAGCAACCCAGCAGACCTTCTAGTCTTCTTAGTCTTCTTGGCCAGCAGTGCCTTCAAATCATCTTGCCCCTTGGATAGGTTCAAGATCAGCTCTTGGAACTGTGCATTCTGTGCCTGAAGATCCTTAACTGATTGTTCAAGAGCCATTGCTGAAATAAACAGCGAGAAGATGAGAAACCTGTACACAAATAAACCTGTGATGCAGTGAAATGATATGGGAATGCATATGCAATGTTTTCAAAGACCGCAGGATTTAAATTTGCTTAAACAAACAAGAAAGTAACTTTTTATTAGTAATAACTTGTTTTGCCTTTAAGGCTTACAAAAATGAAAATGAAATAAGTACAAAAGATGGGGTTTTAAGTCTCCCATGGACGTTTCCTCTTTGTATTGAGGTATGAGTTGAGGTTTCGTTCCTCATGAAGTTGCTTTGTTAGCTCTAGAATCCTTGCTTGGCTTGCTTTGTAATGAGCCTCGAAAGTATCCCTTTGCTCCTTCAGTTGGATCCATGATCTCTGCAAGTCTTCCTTATCAGTAGGCATGTCTGGGTGAAGGATGGTATAAGCAGTGTCTCCTTCAGCAACAGGTTCCATGATAACTGGTAAGACGGCAGGATATGGCATCATGAGTGTCTGAGCACGAGATCGTACCCATCTGAGATAAGCCTCCATAGGAATAGTATACTTAGGCTCCAGTGTCTTGCTGTCAATCCTGTTTACCTTTCCCCAAGCTCGTATGAATCTCTGACGGCAACCCTGAAGATCGTTGTCATAATCAAACACAGTGCCTTGAATCAACATGTCATGTGGACCATCACTTCGGGCGTAACCAAACTGTCGTAAAGCTAGAGAGGGGTTGTAGGTGATGCCTCCTCTTATGCCTAGAAGTGGCACATTAGGAAACTCCCCACAACGGTCAATGATGGTGACATTCTCCATAGATCTGGAGCACCAATGGATATCTGAGTGAGAAAGTGACATGATCCTCTTGGACCATCTGAACCCTTGCTCATTCTTTATTACTGAGCGAGGAAGGTGAGAAATAAACCACCTAGAAAGTAAAGGTATGCAGCACATCAAAGTTCCTCTTGCCCTTGTAGTACGGGTGTGAAGAGAATGTAAGATATCTCCAAGCAATGTAGGCACTGGATTGTGACTCAAGAAAATGTTGATGGCATGAACATCTATGAACTGATCTGGATTGGGGAACAATACTAAGCCATATATCAGCAAGGCTAAGACCTCCTCAAAAGCATCATAGCTCATGGCCTTCAAGAACATTTGAGCCTTATCCATTAGCACCTTGGCAAGAATACCCTTGACTCCACTTCTCGTTTCTAGAACAATATCAGACTTCTTCAGATGTAGGGCTGCAACAATAACTTCTGGTTTAAGCTCCTTCTCCAAGCCTGTGAATGGCTTCTGATCAAGAACAGGGATACCCAGAAGTTTAGAGAACTCCTCCATGGTTGGAACTAGCTGATAGTCGGGAAATGTAAAGCAATGGTGCTTAGGGTCAAAGAACTGAAACAGCACACTCATCATGTCTTCACTGAACCCTGAAGTGACTAGATCCAATAGGTGACCATGTCTCTTGTTGAACTGGGAATGATCAGGCACTTGGGAAACCAACTCTTTGAGCTTGGGAGGTATCCCTACAAAGTTGATCCTGATGGTGTTTCTACGAGCAGAAGCCATGACCTGCAACAAAGAACAAAGATAAATCCCTTGGTCCTTGAAATGGTTAGGGAAAATGATATGCTCATGATGCATGATGATGTCATGATGTTATGCTCAATCACAAACATGTGGCACACACAAACAAGTCACACCATAGCCCTAGGTTTAAAGGCTTGCATGAGGTTTAAAGGTAAGTACCCTCCCCTGAAGTTAGATGGTTCATCCTGTCCTACAAAAGTAACCAGGTTCTAAGGGATCTCAATATAATTGATCCTTCACAAGGGTGGTTGATCAGAAGGCAACTTACTTGCCAACCAAAACCCTCCAAGTTTAAGATCTCAATGAGCGTAGTATCGAGTGTCAACCAACTTCAGTCTGCACCAAAGCCGGTTACCTCACTACTTTCTAAAGGCCAAGATGAGTTAACTAGGGTTCTAAAAGTTAGTTAGTGCATTGACAACACATGGCAGCCTCATATTATCCTCAACTTGACTTAAGGAACATAAGCACCAACCAAGAAGTCGCACTAACTATGGCCACCAGATCAACCGTATCGATATACGTCGTACAGTTTCCTTGGTCTATTGCCATTTACCTAAGGTACACTAGATCCGGGTTAGGACCTTCCACACATAAGAGCACCCCAACAAGTAATATAAAGCGAACAAAGCAAACAATTTAAAGTGATCTTAATTCCTAAGGGTACCCCTCTTAAATTTAAATCCCCAGCAGAGTCGCCAGTTCTGTAACACGGTGGGAGAACTGACTTTAAGTAATGTTGCGGATAGCAAGAGTCGCCACCGACTTTTATTTTATCCATAAGGAAAGGTTATAAAAGAACAGGAAAGACCTTAGAGATATTTTTGGGTCCGGGGGGTAGGTTATGAAAAGGGAAGGTGTTAGCACCCTTTTCATCCATGGTTATCCATGGGCTCTTAGGTACTTAAGCTCACTTTAAATTGTTTTTGAAAATGTAGTGTGTGAATAGAAAAATTTTCAGAATAGTTTGATAATAATCCATGTACGGATGTGTAAAAAACTTGTTTGAAAATTTGTTTGAAATTGTTAAGTTTGAAAATTTTTTGAAGTGAGCAAGTACATAAGAGGAACCTACCCTAATGTTTAAAGTCTTTCTTATTCTTTATCCTTTCCTTGGTAAGACTATCCCTACTATTAAAGAGTAGGTAGTCTTTACCTTGGATGTTAAGGGACATGTGAGGGACAATTTGTTTATAAAAGGCAACTGTGGGGTGTAATAAGCACATATGAGGGACTATCATCATTTTTTCGAAAGGGACTCGATTCGTAAAGGCAACCATAAGGGACTTTGATGATTTTCTATTTTAAGGGACTTGCTTTATACACCCCACTTGACCATTATTTGTAGGCAACTTGAGGGATAACCTTAGAAACGTGAGACGGCGATTAAAATCGACTTACGTGTGTGTGAGTGTTTATTTTAATTATCTTATATTTACAAGTGATCTAATTTATTTTTAAATATCATACATGTTTTACACTCCCTAATTACTAACCATAACGATAATAATAATTAAATAATTACAATTACATCCGGGAAACAATTACAAGAAATAATAATAAGCAAAATATTAAGCAAAATAAATAGTAAATAAATAAACAATAAATAATAAAAAATAAAAGGTTAGTAAATAATAAGATTAGCAAAATAATGATAATAAACATAATTGAATGATAAATGGGTTAGTGATAATAAAATAATAATAACAATTAGAAATAATAAACAAGGTTAGAAACATAGAATAATAAATAATAATATGGTTAGTAATAAAAAATTAATTAAAAGGTTAATAAAATTGTAATAAGCAAAAATTAGTAACAATATAGTTAATAGTAATAATAGAAACCAAAAATATTATAAGAACAAAATAATAAACAAAAAATTAACATACACAACTAAATAATTTTTAATTCATGTACTAATTATTAAATTATTTTTAAATGTATTATAATTACAAAATTTAATTATTATAAACATATATTAACATTTATTTATTAAACAATATATACATATTATAAGAAGAAAATAGGTTTTAAATATCATATTTAAAATTTAATTCCATTAGTTATTATATTTACAAATTATTTTTAACCATATACAAAAATATAATTATCATAAATTAAATTATTTCTAAACATTAAAAGAAAATTAATTTGAATTATAAATATATTTACAAAATTTATAAGAATTATAATAGATATATATACATAATAATTATATTAGGAATTAGAAAAAATAAGATTATTAAGAAAAATAGAATTAGGTTTAAAATGAATTAGGGTTTATTAAAAAATATTTTTTAGGGTTTGATTATTAGGGCTTATTTACATACAAAATTTATTTTTAACTAATTATATAAAATTGTCTTAACTAATATATATTATAAAATTTACATTGAAAAATCATGAGTTTTATATTTTTTAGAAAAATAATTTTAAGAGTTTGAATACATAATATATACATATTTTATAATATAGAAAATAAAATTTTAATTATTTAAATCAATTAAATTAAAACAAGAAAATAAAAGGAAAGAAAGGAAAAGAAAAGGAACCTGGTGGGATTTGATCCCAAGACCTCATATTTGCCAGCAACAACCACAACCACTGAACCAACCAGGCGCAGGTGATAGTAAATGAGAATCACTTTGTTTTGTGCTTTGCCTCAAAAACCCAGGAAAATAAAGAAATAAAAAAGGCCTGGGGTTGGATTCGTACCCAGGACCTTATGATTACAAGATGCATGCGCTACCGCCTGGCTGGGAGAGCCTTCCTGCTTACCAAACGAACACTAATAATAATATATTAAACAAGCATATTGAATGGAAAATATCAAAAAAACTTGCTGGAGACAAGGTTCGAACTCATGCCCTCAGATCATACGCGCATCACTTTCACCACTGGACCAAACACGTTTTGGTGAATAATATTAAACATAATACAATAAAATATTTCAACCAATATTCAAATTTCCAGCTGCGCGCCATCAGCTTCTTCTTCAACCTCGTGACATACGAATTTTGCTGCGAAATTAGATGCAAGTTTTCCTGCGAATTTGAATTTCCAGCAAAACCTACAAACATCAACAAGCAACAAAACTGTACGATTTTGCAAAATTAAAACCAGTATCATGATCCAGACATTCACACGATTAGTTCCATGTTTTTAGAATTGATTTATGTTTCTTAAATCCAAAAGCCCTAAACCTAGGTCCAAACCCTAACTATGGTGTCTTGTGAATTAGGTACGGGTTCTTGAGTTTTCCTGCCCAGAAACATTCTACAACACACAACAAACAATATTAGCCAAACAAAATCCATTTAAATGCAATGAATTGGTGTAACCGAAAAAGAAATTTCAAGCATGAACATTGCTTCGGGTTCATCATATGTGCATGAATGGGATGCATTTGAGGGTTGCTTTCGACTCAATGATGACCAAGGAAGCTAGCCATGTCCTTGTTTTACCTTGTAGAGCCTTGGAATAGAGAATCCGAATTGCACTTTTTTGCTTGAATTTTGAGTTTTGAACTTACCTTGAAGCTGCTGGATTTCGTGAATTTGTGTTAGGTTTGTGTTAAGCATATATATGTGAGTGAATTAGGTCAGAAAAACTCATTGGTTATGTGGATATTTGATCCAAAAAAGATTGAAAAAGATGGTGTTGTAAAAGTCAAATATTTGCTCTTGAATGCTTGCTATTTTGGGATAAATTATATGATTCTTTTCTCTTTTAACTTCAATCACCCTTTAAGACTTTCTAGAATCAATCACAAAAATATATCTTCATTTTTAATATTTTATTTAAATTTAAAATGATTTTAAATATAATAAATCATAATAAATTAATTAAATAAAATAAAAAATATGAAAATATTATGGAAATTTCGTGCATGATGTTATTGTATGGGTTGGGTCACAATTTGGCCAGCCCATTTGGAGAAAATTGCTTTTAGGCCCCCATTTTCAATATAAACCATCACAAAATTGCCCAACTTTGCAAGAGCACATCTCCCTCAATTTTAAAAGTATGAGGGTGTTCTTGGACTTTTTGGAAAGCTTGAAGAGTCCTCTAAACAACCCCATTGGTTTCAGGTCCATATCATTTACCAATCTCAAGTTATGCCCTTTTGAAGTTGTTGACTTTTTGTTGACTTTTGAAATGACCTATAATGTCTTAGATCATATCTTTCAAATGAAGCATTTTTGGGCTTAACTTTCAACATCAAAGTTGTAGAGAATTCAATTTCCTTCAAAATTAGCTTTGTATGGAGACTTGGTGATGAAGTATGTGAAAGTTATGCCTGGTCAAAGTTCAGTTGACTTTTACTAAGGAAACCCTAATTTAGAAACTCCTGATTATTGATGATCTGGAATCTCCTTGATGAATCATGATCAACCCTTGATCAAATGATGAATTTTACTTCATATACTTGATGTTGGCAAAAAATCATGAAGTTTGACTTTGGTTTGACCACAGTTGACCTCAGTTTGACTTTTTAACTGTATTGACTGATTTTAACCTATCTGATCATCTGACTGAGCAAATCTTTTGGGAAAGTCTTGAAACTTGTCATGGAGGTTCTTATACCCATATAAGATGTTATGAAGCTCACTTGAGGTATTGTAAATCCATTTAGCCTGATTAAAGTCAAAACCCTAGTTTTGGATACACTGCTTAGGAGGTGCATTGTCTGAGGGAATTGTCAACTTCTTTGACTAATTGTAAACTTTGTGAACTTTGTGAATCTTCATAAGATGTCTTGTGATACTCATGGGAGGTATTGTGAAGCTTGTGAACCTTGTGAACCTCATGAAGTGGCTTTGTAGACCTCATGAACCTCAGGAGAGCTTTGTAATCATTGTGAATCTTGTGAACCTTGTGAACCTTCATAAAGTAACTTGTAGACTTCATGAACCTCATGAAAGGTCTTGAAGATGTTGAGAAGCTTGTGAACCTTGTGAACCTTCAAGAAGTGCCTTGTAGACTTCATGAACCTCATGAAAGGTTATTGTCGCTCCCGGGATTTTCATCCTAGTACAAACGCGAAAGTGGCGCGGAAAGGTTAGAGTCGCCAGCCAGACATTTTTATCCCAAAAGAATGGGAAAGGTAATGTTGCACAAACCTAAGGAAGAAGGAAAGGACAAGGTCCTACGAACCAAAGATCTGAGTTCGGGAGTCGGTTATGACCTGGGAAGGTATTAGCACCCCAGATCATCCGCCGTACCCGACGGGATCCACGCTTGCAAAAGAAACTGTTTCAAAGGGTGAGGGTATGAAAGATGCAGCAAAGAAATGAAAAGAAACTGGAACTGGAAAAGAACTGAAATAAGAAACAAAGAGAAAAATGTAGGGAAAATAAAGATTGTGCTCGAACGGGCCCTACCCCGCTGCCTACGTACCTCATCGGGATAATGAGGATCAGAGACGCCGTAGTTCCCCTAACTAGGGGTACTAAAAGGAAATTGCTTGTGAATTAAGGCTTGAACTGCCTATGCCATTGCTCAGGTGTTGCAGACTCGGACGACGAGTGCGTAACCGTCTTGCAAAGTGACAAGTAGGAGCAAGTTCGCGTACGGAGCGAAGGAGATGAGAAAAGAATTCCCGAAGGAAAGACGCTTATTGTTTGTTTGAGATTTTTATGAAGCTTTTATTTGTGAAGGTTTGTATAGGTAAGTGTACCTAAGTCTTACTCAATGGGATGTGTACGTCTCACATCATCCCGAAATGGAATGCGCAAGAGGCACACCTATCTATGGAGGAAATCCCCAAAGCTAGTCCCACAAGTGAAGGCTCAAGCACACTGGCCTATTGCCATTATTAAGTGTTTTTGTGGTTTTTTGGTTAAGAAGTGTTTTTTAGCTTTTCTTTGTGAGGTACTCATGCTAAGACCTATCCACCACGAGTGATGACTCACACCTCGCCCCGAAATGGAACGCATGTGAGCATCTCATAGCAAAGTCTCATGTCACATGAAAGTACTCAACCTTTATTAAATGAATTAGAATTAAGTTTGAAGATGAGAAGAGAGAGCACCAAAGGATCTCAAAGGAAAAATTCTAAAGGGGACTAAAATAATCCTAAGTATTCACATGCATGGATATCCTAAAGGTTAGTGAGGCTCACTATCCTAATGAAGAAGAGAAGAAGATAGAAGAAGAGAAGAGAAAACTAGAAAGGGGAAAGAGAACCACAAGATGGCACAAAGCACGCCAAACGCCACAAAGAAAAAGCAAAGCAAAAAAAGAAAGACGAAGAGTTGAAATGTGGATAAACATCCACACTTCTCTTACCATGAGCCCCTGAAATGTTAGCAAAAATCCAGCAAATTGACCAACACAATCATGGAATTAATCATGCTCAAAGGTTCTTGTAAACAAGAATCAAACAACATGCCAAGCATTGCAAATACACGACTTACGCGTCGAAAACATGAAAGCATACATCAACCAGCAAGCAAATCACCCTAAAATATCATGTTTAATGATCATGCCATGATCCATGGCAATTAAAACAAGCAAAGGGATCAAACAAGCTCAAAACAACACTAAAAAGTCATTCTGCTTCAGTGTTAACCGGTTAACCAAATGCGTTAACCGGTTAACCAGTTCAAACCTGCACAAAATACGCATAAAACAGGTGCGTTAACCGGTTAACCATATACGTTAACCGGTTAACACTGTTAAAACAGCCACAAATCCTGCAGAAAACAGCAACTCAAAACAGCTTATTCAAATAATCTCGCACCAGACCAGCAATCAATTATACATGGAAAAATTAGATCAAATCACATTAATCCATGTCATTAAGCTCATGAACAATAACATTCGGATCCGGATACAAATCAATCAATCAATTCATGCAACCCAATCAAATACACAAGCACATGGTAGATCTAAAGCACAAGCATGCAAATAAGCTAAAAACAGAGCTAGATCTGAAATTAACCAACCTACAAAGCTGAGGTATGCTTTGGTAATTGTTGATTAAGCTGAAAACGGTAGATCTCGCGCAAAACTTTGAAGATCCGATGCTAAGCTCCACACTCCATGCAAAATAAATGCAAGAACAAGCTCTTGATGCAGAATTTTGGATCCAAAAGCACTTCTAGATCTCAAACCAGATCTGAATCTCCAATAAAACCAGCAAAAAGATGCAAAGAAGCTATGAATGGAGGTTTAGTTCCAAGATCTACACACCTCAAGGCAAGGTTGTGTGATCTTCAAAGAGGAACTTTGAGTGATTTGGAAAATTGGGAGAGAAAAGTGAGAGAATTGTGAGTGAGAGGAATGAAAATTCAGAGAAAATGAGAGTGAAAAATCAGAGAGATCCCTTTGGTTTGGAGGGAAAAGGAATAAATATGGTTTAGGTTTGGGGCCCAAAATTTTGGTTTGGGATCCAAAAATATGGCTTGGCATTAGCTTAGAAAGTGATTTGGATTTAGGATTGGAATGAGGCTTGGATAAATGCTCTAGATCCTTCTCTCAAATTCAAATTTAATTCAAATGAATAAAAATCAGAAAATTGGAAAATGGAGCCAAAACACACATGCTGAACTTGCTGCTGGAAATTCAAATTTCGCAGCCGTTAACCGGTTAACCATATGCGTTAACCGGTTAACGCAGGGAAAATTTGAATTTCCCTACCTTTGGTGGGAGCCCTCCAGAATAGACCTGCACCAACCGTTTCAAGCAAATTTTGATCCCCCTTCTCTTTCTAGGGCTCTGAACATGATACCAGGCTTGTGCAAAATGATCCTGTGAGATTCTTGCCAGATCACCATGCTCTTGATTTTGACCTGCAGGTTCAGATTTTCCCAGATGACCGACCATATGCCTTATGCTAGAACATGTGAGTGTTATGCTTTATGTTTCTATGCAAAATGCTAAGGATATGACATACTTATGATGATTATGATATGATAACGATGCTAAACAAGAAGAGGGCAAATTTGGGGTGTTACAGCTGCCCCTATTCAATCAACTGTTAATCTGAAAAGGATGAGAGCAACGGTTATCAGACATTCGAGATAAACTGTGATTGAATACCAAGAAGACCTGAAATTTGCACTCTGACGAAGAATGCAACACTGGGAAATAAACCCAACCAGATGACGCTCTGGGGATAAGAAGGAGAGAAAAAGCAGACGAGCTTCTTCCAAGTTGAGGTTGATATCTGGGATACTATCATGTTGACAGACGAGTTTTTGAATGACCTGTGACGCCAGGTGCAGAGAGCGGACGAGCCCTTAAGGATCTTCAAAAATAGCCTGAGATAGACGAATCTCCTTCACTAATCCTTACGCAGATAAGTGGACTAAGACGGACGAGTCTTCTTCGGATAACCCTTACGCAGGCTCCGGGAATGCATATAAGTTTGTGGGATAGACATGCAATCAAGGTAGACGAACCTTCTTCATATATTATCCGCGGATATATGGTATAAGACAGACGAGTCTTCTGAGCAAACCTGTTACGCCAGGTGCAGCAACCATAATTGGTGCTTGAGACAGACGAGCCTCCTTCGGATTTACCTGTTACGCCAGGACCGGTAACCATTTCGACATCCAATTCCCACTGTCAGGATTCTAAACCTCTTCAATACGGACGAGTATTGGATGATCATCAAGATAACACAGACGAGTGCCCTAAGTCAATGATACAGACGAGTATCAGACGATGATCTGAGAAACACAGACGAGTGTCTCAGGCAATGATACAGACGAGTATCATCCACTGGTATAGACGAATACCAGAAATTCAAACACAGACGAGCATTTGAAGTAGTCACAGAAATATCAGGGTAAACAGCAAATCTTCACATTCAGGTGCAAGCTAGCACAGACGAGTGCTGAGGATGATACAGACGAGTATCCAGGCAAAGCAGACGAGCTTCAAAACACAAATGACTTCTGAGGAATAAAAGCAGACGAGCTTCAAACAAACACAGACGAGTGCTGGACAGTTGCAGACGAGCAACAACGGAGAATTCATATCAAGGCACAGACGAATGCAGCGAAGGATCCAATACCAAACACAGACGAGTGCTGGAAGGTTGCAGACGAGCAACAACAAATAACATATCAGAACACAGACGAGTGTTGGACAGTTGCAAACGAGCAACAACAGAGGTATCATAACACAGACGAGTGTTGAGAATCAACAGCAAAATAATACATCTCCAAGCACAGACGAGTGCTGTAATTTGCAAACGAGCAACCAACCAACTGAGATAATCAAACACTGACGAGTATTTGAAATTGCAGACAAGCTAAATCAAAGTAATCATAAACCACTGCTGAGGAAAGCAAAATAGTAATACCAACAGGCTAACACGGATGAGTGTTGAAAGATGCAGACGAGCAGCGATAAAGCAGTAATATGTCCCTGCTGGGGAAAACTTTGCTTAGGAATAACTCATACGAGTGTTGAAGATTGCAGACGAGCAACAGACGAATGCCTGATCGGCAGCAAGAGATACAACTCTGCAGGGGAAGACAAGTCAAGAGGTCTGGACACTCAACTCTGACTGAGGTGATGAATACCTGGCTGTATCATCAAATACCCAAAGTATGGCAACTTGGCTGAGAAATATTTCACGGACGGAGGTGAAAATTCAAATATGAACTCTGTGGGGGACATATCATCTTCAGACTTGGCTGGGGAAGCCTCTTGGGCAAATACTCTGGCTGGGGAGAGCATCTGATGATTCAAGACTCTGAGAGGATACCAGGCTTTCAAGTACCTGATAGGCAAGAATTCTTGCTGGGGATAGAATACTGTCAATTCCATCTCTGATGATGTCAGGCTTTCCGGCACCTGCTGGATATACTCCACTGGGGAAGAACACACTGCTAATTCACTGGGGCAGCAGAACCTGCTTGGGCTACTACCAGGGCTCGATTGGAGGAAAATCTCTATTTAGACCAGTCAGGCTTTCAGATACCTGCTGGGAGAAGAAATCTCTGCTTGGGGAGATATTCTACTGGGGAATATTAAATTGCTTGATATGACGCCATCCTGCAACCTGCAACAACAGAAAACACACGTGTGTCCCGGGGATTTGCATGGAATGATCGGTTCATCCATCGTCACCCGACGCTCAAAGAGGGTTACAGTTTCCCTGCATGTCAGTTTTCTTTTCAAGATTACCACCATGTTTAGATGCAATGCTATTTTTGCCAAAAATTCAGGACATTTTGCAAACAAAAATAAACACACACAACTTTTTGACTGAATATTATTTTTATTGGATGGCCTCTGAATAGGCAAAGATTTACATCAAGAAGCAACTACCTGGAAAGAGGTAGCCACTATAAAAATTGAGAAAAGAAATTATCCTAATGGCAATGTACACGGCATTCCAAGGAGTTCCATTTCCGCTATGACCTGCATGTCTTCAAGACTCTCCATTCTGTTTCGGCCTTCTGAGAGGACAAGGGAACTATTTCCTATCCTTCTGATATTGTCAAACTGTACGAAACGATGACGTGGTTCAGATAACTTGGATCACAGTTGTTCGCTTACTCCCTTATTTTGCGTGGATCGCCCTCTCGGGTTTTCAATCCACCGGGATACCCCTTTTTGCCTGAGCTGTCCAATGTGGCTTTTCAACTCAGCGGGTGTACACATTTTTTATATTTATTTCCCTAATTTTTGCCCGAGCTTTTTATTCTGTTTTTAGCTCGCCGGGATGCCCTTTTCTTGCCTGGACTTACATTCTGTTTTTGTGTCCAGCGGGTCTCTTTATGCGAAGTATTTTTTAACTGCGTCTGAGTTAACAGGGGATGGGAAGTCTTCTCCATCCATAGTGGTGAGCATCAGCGCTCCTCCTGAGAAGACTTTCTTCACTATGAATGGTCCTTCGTAGTTTGGGGTCCACTTGCCCCTGTTATCTGAACCTGGAGGAACGATCCTCTTTAATACAAGCTCTCCCACTCGATACTCTCGAGTACGTACTCGTTGATCAAATGCCCGCTTCATTCTCCTCTGATAAAGCTGACCATGACAGATAGCCGCTAATCTCTTTTCCTCAATTAGACCTAGTTGATTGTAACGAGCACGCACCCATTCAGCCTCATCCAGTTTGACGTCCATCATCACACGCAGTGAAGGAATCTCTACTTCAACAGGCAGGACTGCTTCCATGCCATACACCAGAGAGAAGGGAGTTGCCCCTGTTGAGGTCCTGACCGACGTTCGATACCCATGCAAAGCAAACGGTAGCATCTCATGCCAATCTTTGTAGGTGACAACCATTTTCTGCACAATCTTCTTGATATTCTTGTTAGCTGCCTCTACCGCACCATTCATCTTTGGTCGGTATGGAGAAGAATTGTGATGCTGTATTTTGAAGTCCCGACATAAGTCTGCCATCATCTTATTGTTGAGATTAGAACCATTATCAGTAATGATCCTTTCGGGCACTCCATATCTGCATATGATATCTCTTTTCAGAAATCTTGCCACCACTTGACGAGTGACATTGGCATAAGACGCCGCTTCTACTCACTTGGTAAAGTAATCAATCGCGACCAGGATGAAGCGATGACCGTTCGAAGCAGTTGGCTCAATCTTCCCGATCATGTCGATGCCCCACATAGAGAAAGGCCAAGGAGATGACATGACATTGAGCGGGTTAGGAGGAACATGCACTTTATCTGCATATATTTGGCACTTGTGGCATTTACGAGCGAATGAACAACAGTCTGCATCCATTGTCATCCAGTAATACCCTGATCTCAGCAGTTTCTTTGCCATGGCGTGCCCTCCTGCATGGGTACCAAAAGATCCTTCATGGACTTCCTGCATCAACAGGCTTGCTTCGTGTCTATCCACGCATCTGAGCAAGACCATGTCGAAGTTCCTCTTGTACAAAACCCCGTCTGTGTTCAAGAAGAAACTAGCAGCAAGTCGTCTCAAGGTCTTTTTGTCTTTGGAAGATGCCCCTGTTGGGTACTCTTGCTTCTCCAGGAATAACTTGATATCAAAATACCAAGGTTTCTCGTCAGACACGGCGTCTACAGAGAAAGCATAAGCTGGAGAGTCAAGCCTGGAGATGTCAATTCTGGGCACAAAGTTCCAACACATGACTTTAATCGACGAAGAGAGAGTAGCCAAAGCATCGGCAAATTGATTTTCGTCGCGTGGTATGTATTTGAGCTCAACTGTCGTGAAGAATGTCAACAGTTTTCTAGCATAATCCCTGTACGGAACTAGATGCTCTTGATGTGTATACCACTTGCCGGTAATTTGGTTAATGACGAGGGCTGAATCTCCGAATATATCGAGGTTCTTAATCCGAAGATCAATTGCCTCCTCTATTCCCATTATACACGCCTCGTATTCTGCTTCATTGTTGGTGCAGCCAAAAGTAATTCTGGCAGCGAAGGGTAAGTGGACACCTTCAGGATTAATGAGTACGACACCAACTCCACGACCATTGATATTGACAGCCCCATCAAACATCAACTTCCATTTGGATTCAGGGTCAGGCCCCTCCTCCGGAAGTGGTTCCTCATAATCGTTTGTTTTGAGGTACATGATATCCTCATCAGGGAAATCAAATCTCATCGGCTGATAGTCATCCTCAAGAGGTTGTTGAGCAAGGTATTCCGACAATACACTTCCTTTGATGGCCTTCTGAGAAGTGTACTGGATGTCGTATTCAGTTAAAATCATCTGCCATCTAGCAACCCTTCCGGTCAGTGCTGGTTTCTCAAAGATGTACTTGACAGGATCCATCTTGGAAATGAGAAGTGTAGTATGGGTCAACATGTACTGCCTCAGTCGGCGAGCAGCCCATACCAAAGCGCAGCAAGTTTTCTCGAGCAGTGAGTATCGGGATTCACAGTCGGTAAACTTTTTGCTAAGGTAATAAATGGCGTACTCTTTTCGACCAGACTCGTCATGTTGGCCGAGCACACACCCCATCGACCCTTCAAGCACGGTCAAGTACATGATTAATGGTCTCCCCTCCACCGGAGGCATCAGAATTGGAGGCTCCTGTAAGTATTCCTTTATTTTGTCGAAAGCTCTTTGGCAATCATCATTCCACCTGACCGTTTGCTCTTTTCTTAGCAACTTGAATATCGGTTCGCACGTGGCAGTTAGGTGAGATATGAACCGGGAAATGTAGTTCAATCTACCTAAGAACCCGCGCACTTCTTTTTCTGTCCTCGGTGCAGGCATCTCTTGAATAGCTTTCACTTTAGCAGGATCTACCTCAATTCCCCTTTGACTTACAATGAAACCCAGCAACTTTCCAGAACGCACTCCGAAAGTGCACTTGTTCGGATTCAGCCTCAGCTTGTACTTGATCAATCTATCAAACAACTTCTTCAAATTAACCAAATGCTCCTCTTCGTCTTTGGACTTTGCAATCATATCATCCACATAACATTCGATCTCCTTGTGGATCATGTCATGGAATAACGTGACCATTGCCCGTTGATAAGTTGCCCCAGCGTTCTTCAGACCGAAGGGCATGACCTTATAGCAGAACGTTCCCCACGGGGTAATGAACGTTGTCTTCTCCATGTCTTCCGGCGCCATTTTTATCTGATTGTAACCGGAGAATCCATCCATGAAGGAGAACACTGAGAATTGAGCAGTATTGTCGACCAACACATCAATGTGTGGCAGCGGAAAATCATCCTTCGGGCTTGCTCTGTTCAAATCTCTATAGTCAACGCACATTCGGACCTTGCCGTCCTTCTTAGGTACTGGTACGATATTAGCTACCCAAGGCGGGTAACTAGTCACGGCAAGGAATCCGGCATCCCACTGCTTTTGTACCTCCTCTTTAATCTTCATCGCCATATCCGGGCGAGTTCTTCTCAATTTTTGCTTTACAGGAGGACAGTCTTCTCTCAGGGGTAACTTATGCACCACGATGTCGGTATCCAACCCTGGCATATCTTGATACGACCAGGCAAAGATATCCACATACTCTCTCAGCATACTGATCAGCTCTTGTTTGACGTCGGCCTGCAGATTGGCCCCTATCTTGATTTCTTTCCTTGCATCTTCACTACCAAGGTTGACGATCTCAATCTCTTCTTGATGAGGCTGAATAACTCGTTCCTCTTGTTTCAACAATCTGACCAACTCTTCAGGGAGGTCACAGTCTTCCTCAACCCCTTCATCAGCTTGGTAGACTGGATTATCAAAGTCATGCATAGCCATAGCAGGAACGTTATCCGTGGAATCCGGATGATCAACACTGCACAAACGATGTGCTTATTCAGAATCTGCTTATTTTGAAAAGAGACGCTAACACAAATCAAAAAATGAAAAAACACATTGCCATTTTTATATTGTTTTTTTTTTTGTGAAAAAGTTTAAAAACAAAGACAGGGAACACAGTTTGTCTGAAAATGTCCTTTTATTTCATAGCAAAATAACGATGCGATACAAAACATGGTGGCCCAATACAATGGATCCAAGCATCTTGGGCAGAATGCTGGACTTGACAATGCAGTATGCTAATAAATGGAAACAAACAATTACTTTGAGAGCCAGGTGACTTGAACAATGTCTTCAGCAGACCAATTTCCTAGCTCCTCGCCGGGTGCACACGAGCGGATCCAATTGTTGTCCCAATCTCTGTCACTATCCCCGTCTTGGCTTGCCATACAGATTTGATCGCGGCCGAGCAAACCAGCACTTGTGAATGAGATAGCTTTACCACTCTGAGTAGACCCTCCAGGCTGATACCCTAAACCGAATTTGTCATCCTTCTTTTCCAGCTCCAATAGCTTGCCCCAGCCCTGGGCATTGCCTGATTGGACGACCTGCTTTGCCTCCTGGTATGAATGAATTGACGTGCCTTCGGTGTTTTTCTTCACCGGAGTCAAGATACTGACATCCGCTTCAAAAGCTTGGCACAAAGTCTCGTGAATTTCTCCGTCCATTTCTACATATTTAAATGTCGACAAGTGGCTGACGAATATATCTTCTTCCCCGCAAACTGTGATGACCTGGCCGTCCACCACATATTTAAGCTTCTGGTGCAGAGTTGAGGTGACAGCTCCGGCTGCATGTATCCATGGTCTGCCCAACAAGCAACTATACGCAGGCTGGATATCCATGACATAGAAGACACTCTTGAAGACTTGAGAGCCTATCTTAACAGGCAACTCAACCTCTCCGAAAACTGATCTTCTTGAACCATCGAAAGCTTTAACCACCAGATCACTCGGCGTCAGGACAATCCCATCAATGTTAAGCTTCATCAACGCCTTCTTCGGGAGCACATTCAAAGAAGAGCCTGTGTCCACAAGAACATGGGACAACACAGCGCCCTTGCATTCCATCGTGATATGCAGTGCTTTATTGTGATTTCTTCCCTCCGAAGTGAGGTCTCTGTCTGTGAAGCCCAAGCCATGGCTAGCATTGACACTCCCAACAACAGCTTCGAGTTGATTGACAGTGATCTCTTGAGGAACATAAGCCATTTGAAGTACTTTCAGCAAGGCTTCTCGGTGCGCGGGTGAGCACATCAACAGTGACAAGATAGAAATCTTTGAAGGCGTCTGATTCAGTTGGTCAACCACCTTATAGTCACTCCTTTTGATGATCTTCATGAACTCCTCTACCTCTTTTTCAAACGTCCCCTGCCCAGCCACAGGAGTATTCGACTCATCATTCACAGTCTGTTTTCCTTTGTCTTTGGACGAAGTTTCGACCTCAGGATCCTTTCTCAGTGCAGGGGGAGCAAATAAACGGCCACTTCGAGTAAAACCTCCAACACCTCCCACATTTTCAATAGTCAAGTCAGCAACAGGTCTACTCTCCATCTTCTGTCCCGCCACATAGACATCGGAACCATAATGCCATGGAATAGCCCTATCATCGGTATATGGTACCGGCCCCGGTACAGTTATAGTCACAGGACTGATCTGAGGAGCGTAAATGGTAACCGACCTTTGTCTGACGGGCATATCAGCTTCATCATAGAAGATAGTAATGGTCGACACATCATCAACCTTTTCATTACTAATCTTGCTAAATTGCAGAGATCCATCATCAATCAACTCTTGCAAACCCGTCTTCAATTTCTCGCAGCCATTCACAACACTTATACAGTCTTCACAATCGAGAGAACAACCAGGAAATACTTGACCTTTCAACAGTCTCTCTTTCACCACCTTCAATGGCGTCTTGACCTCATCAATACTCAGTACCAAACTCAACTTGTCATCACGCTCAACAGCATTAACTCTTGCCCC
Source organism: Lathyrus aphaca (assembly GCA_963966055.1). Classification (NCBI taxonomy): domain Eukaryota; kingdom Viridiplantae; phylum Streptophyta; class Magnoliopsida; order Fabales; family Fabaceae; genus Lathyrus; species Lathyrus aphaca. The sequence continues at coordinate 342,488,126 of OZ014523.1, read as the reverse complement.
TCCATGATTAGGTATAGGGTTCGAGTTGATATTCGGTGGTGGCGCAAAGTTGATTGCCTTTGAATCCACGAGATCTTGAACTTTGTGATGTAGCGCCCTGCACTTCTCGGTTGAGTGCCCGGGTGCTCCTGAATGAAAAGCGCATCGCGCGTTGACGTCATAACCAGCTGGAAGCTCTCCAGGAGGTGGTGGTGCCAGAGTCCTCAATTGAATAAGGTTCAAATCCAGTAGTCTCGGCAACAAGGCAGCATATGTCATCGGAATAGCTTCAATCACCCTGTTAGCTGGGCGAGTCTGCCTCGGCTGATATGGTCTTTGCTGGTAGTTGGTTCGAGGTTGCTGTTGTTGTTGATGTGGTTGTGGAGGTAGCATTTGTTGTACAGGAGCTGCAGGAATGGTGACAGCAGCCATATGCTCATATGGTCTTCTATAACCACGGCCCTGGCTTCGGCCGAATACATCATTGGTCTCGCCTTCTCGTCTTCTTGGAGGTCCGCTAAAAGCTTTCCTCGCCCCATTTGAACTACTAGCACCGGGGTCTTGTATCTTCCCCATTTTCAACAGCGTTTCAACCCTTTCTCCCGCAATGACAATGTCGTTGAACTTTGTAGCAGAACTCGACGCCAATCTTTCAAGAAATACTCCCTGGAGGGTACCCATAAACATATCGGCCATTTCATTCTCTAACAAGGGTGGCTGCACCCTGGCAGCTAGCTGACGCCACCTCTGGGCGTATTCTTTAAAGCCTTCTTTTGCTGTCTGAGCCATATGTTGCAACTGGGTGCGATTTGGAGCCATGTCCATGTTATATTGGTATTGCTTCACGAAGGCCTCAGCGAGATCTTTCCAGCTCTTAACATTGACCCTGCTGAGCTTCATGTACCACTCAAGGGAAGCTCCCACTAAGCTGTCCTGAAAGTAATACATCCACAGTTTTTCATCGTCTGTATGAGCGGCAATCCTCCCAACATATGATTGCAGATGTGTTTTTGGGCAAGCAGTGCCGTTATACTTCTCGAAAGTTGGAACCTTGAACTTATACGGAATCCTGACTCCCGGAACCAAACCCAAGTCTGTTATATCGAATCCCAAAGAACTCTGGGACTGAATAGCCTTGATTTGCTCGGCCATCTCTTCAAATCTCTTGTTCATTTCTACCCCTTGACCCTCGGCTTCATCAAGTAAAGTAAACTGATCCTCTTGGTGGTCCACATGAATGTTGTGCATCCCGTCATTGACTGTTGCCGCCCCTGGTTGTGCAGCAGGAATTCCCCCCTGACGTGCGCCCGCACCGGTGTGATTATCAACATTAGCAGCAGCAGCAGCATTCCGGTTCTGATTTTCAACCATCTCTCGCAAACGTTCTTGATTCTGCCCCATGCCGGCCATTAACGTCATGAAGTTGTCCATTCTCTGCCTTAGATCTGCCAAATCTGCCTGCATTTGATCCATGGCTCGCTCTCGGTTAGTCTTGGTTGGGTATCTGTGCACTGCTGGTTGTTCTCGGACTTTGCGAGGAGCTATAGTGCCTGTTACCACAAAACACATTAGTAACTGATGCAACACCTGCAAAACAACAAACAAGTTATATGGATGCAATGCAGTTGTTTATGTTTCCAGTCACAGTTCATTTATGCCCCGGTTCCGGTATTTAGCAAAGAAAACCAGATGGGCACTGATCCTCGACTTTCAGAAACCTTTGCGGGAAACCACATTCAAACCATAATAGCAAGCAAACCAAGAAATAGTGAGAAACATCATAACATAGATCAACTCATTAGGCACAATAAAACAGAATTCCCCATAGAGTACGAGTTCTTACAAAGGATAAACAAACAGCTAGGACTCCCACAACATGCCTGTAGGTAATCCCAATACAAAGAAAACAAACTAAGAAGCATAACCGCCGCCTGAGGATCCTGAAACTCCATCATCAGACCTGACCTTCTTGACTCCTGCCATCAACTTGAGGTCTTCAATCTCTTTGAGTGCTGCTTCGAGGGCTTGTTGACTGTCTGCGAGCTGTTGGGTCTTCTCTCTGCGAACCCTGTGGGCCTGCTCCACCTCTTCTTTCTTGTAAGCCATCTGAGTCTCAAAGAATTCTTCTTTTTCTTTATATTGCTTCAACTCTTGCTATCTTTGTCCCTTCAACCAGACAATAGACTGACGAGCATCTCTAAGGGTCTTTGACTTCTTCTTGCGCTCAACTTCTCTTTGGGCTTCCATCATCCCCAACCTGCGGAAATGTGCTTCTTTTCCTGCAAAGTCCTTCTCCTTAGCCTCCAAAGTCATCTGTACCTTCAGCAACTTCTCCTCAGCTTCCTTCTTGGCCCTGTTAGCTTGGTGATACAAGCTTACCATCTCGGTATTTTCAACTCTAACTGCATGTAACTGAGCTTCTAACTTTTGGAATTCCTCTAAAGGCACAGCATCAATGGACTCAGCAACTGGAGGAACTGGTGCTGAAAATGGTAACAAAACTCTTCTGGCTCTGTCTTTCAACCAAGCTTCGTACTCTGGGAATGCCTGATTGTTACACTTCCCGAAACTAGCTATTCCTTCTCCTTTGATGTTCTTCCAAGCTCCCGCAACCTTCCTCACTAAGGGCATATTATCTTTCACGGAGAAGTAGAAAATGGGGGTCAGCTTCAAATCTTCAGGCACATCCCTCAAAGCGTATCCTAACTGTCTTCTTAACAAGATTGGATTATAATTAATCCCTCCAGCTATTCCCAACAAAGGCACACTATGATAACTTCCGCAGCTAGTAATGAAACGTGCACCTTGCAGCCTCTGAGTGAACCACTTAACATCCTTGGCAAGCAACTTTTCAAGCTTCTGGGCCCATATCAAACTATGGTCACTAAACACTCCTGTACTAGGCAAATGTCTCATGAACCACATGTGAAACAATGGAGCACAGCAACGAACCAAACCTCCCCTCTTCTTTTCAGTTTTGTAATGAACTGAGTAATACAAATCCCCGAGTAAGGTAGGCACAGGATTCTTCAGCAAAAAGAGATGTATGGCGTTTATATCTATGAACTTCTCCATATCAGCAAACAAAATGGTGCCATAGATAGAAAGATCCAAGATAGCACAGACAGCATCCCATTCCTCTTCAACAGCCAATTCTTCCGCCTTCTTTACCAGAACCTCCAAAGAAAACCCAGACACACCTCCTTTAATAATGGTCAAAGACTTCACAGTAGCAGGGCTCAAATAAAGAGCCTCAGCAATAGCTTCAGGTGCAGGCCTACTCATCTCAGAATTGAAAGGAACCTGATCTCGAACCGGCACACCTAGGATCAAAGCATACTCCTCCAGCATAGGGCCCAACTGGAAATCAGGAAAGGTGAAGCAACGGAGCTGAGGATCATAATACTGAAGCAAGGTATGAATAGCGCTCCTCTCTGAAGAATCTAACTCTATCACCACATCAAGAATACTCCCGTAAGCTTTTCTGAATCTCTCTACCTGGTTGGGTGTAATCAGCTTTACCATCTTTTTCAACAAATCAACTTTGATATCAAAGAACTTGAAATGAATATTCTGCTTGCGAGTATCTTCCATCTTTGAAGAGAATACCGGAACCGGAAGCAGAGATATGAACCTGTGAATGAAAACAAAAACAATGATTAATGATGCAATGATGCAATGCAGATGCAAATGCAAAGACATATGGCCATCTGAGACTGTCTGGAGTCTGGCCACTGACAAGGTCCCTCTGAATAACTGACAAACCAAAAGTCCACTGAGTCACACTCTCTGATAATCACAACCCTCTGAAGAAAATCTCAGGACCACAGTATCAAGAATACCAGAACCAGAAAACCAGAACTCCGGAACCAAAGTAACTGTATCATAACATGAACTGCACTGATAACAAGGGTATGATGAGGTCAAGGGTTCCTGCAAACCTGTAAACCCATCCCTAATCTCACGAGTGTGCTCCGGGTCAAACATCACGGACTCTCAAAGCCGAATAGCAATAATACTTTCACCATTTCCGAGAAATGGCTCATGACCAAATCAGGGAATCGGTTAGGCATTATGTACTACGCAGGGAGGCCTCAGCTGAGTCCGGAAAAAACAAGCATCCCTTATAGGTTCCCAGCTTCAAGCGCTGAAATCGAGAAACAATAGTACATTCAGCCCGTAGGATACAGTACTAATGTCATACGACCAGATGCTTTGACTGAGTTCCTATAAGAGAACCAGGCCATCCTATGCGAGTTCCCAGTGGACCCTCGGGTGCGAATGGGTTTGCCACAAAATGTGGTCTGCCACTGTCACCACTGGAGAGGGTTGTTTCCACAAAGGTTCTCAATGATCGGTCCCCAGATGCACATAACTATCAAGGTCCTATCCCGAAGTGGAGGAAATCCCCACACAAGATATTTCCAAGACAATCGCAATCTGGGCGTGAAACACATCGCCACTCATCATGCCACATGCGAGTACAATATGTCCACTCTAATCCTAGGGTGCACTCAAGCCGGGTACTTGGCTTATCTCTCAGAAACAGTATCACCCAAGCCCACCAAACAGAAAACCAGTCCAGACAGTCCAGTATGATATATATGATGCGGAAAATAAATACTGAAAACTGTAAATAAATCTGTAAATAAAGCTGTAAACAAACAACAATACAATACAACAAGCCACAACCAACAAGCATCACCCAAAGAAACAGAAACAAACAAGCGCTAGGATAGACTCACAGGGGAACCAGAGATTATCTGATGTGCAGTCCCCAGCAGAGTCGCCAGCTGTCGCTCCCGGGATTTTCATCCTAGTACAAACGCGAAAGTGGCGCGGAAAGGTTAGAGTCGCCAGCCAGACATTTTTATCCCAAAAGAATGGGAAAGGTAATGTTGCACAAACCTAAGGAAGAAGGAAAGGACAAGGTCCTACGAACCAAAGATCTGAGTTCGGGAGTCGGTTATGACCTGGGAAGGTATTAGCACCCCAGATCATCCGCCGTACCCGACGGGATCCACGCTTGCAAAAGAAACTGTTTCAAAGGGTGAGGGTATGAAAGATGCAGCAAAGAAATGAAAAGAAACTGGAACTGGAAAAGAACTGAAATAAGAAACAAAGAGAAAAATGTAGGGAAAATAAAGATTGTGCTCGAACGGGCCCTACCCCGCTGCCTACGTACCTCATCGGGATAATGAGGATCAGAGACGCCGTAGTTCCCCTAACTAGGGGTACTAAAAGGAAATTGCTTGTGAATTAAGGCTTGAACTGCCTATGCCATTGCTCAGGTGTTGCAGACTCGGACGACGAGTGCGTAACCGTCTTGCAAAGTGACAAGTAGGAGCAAGTTCGCGTACGGAGCGAAGGAGATGAGAAAAGAATTCCCGAAGGAAAGACGCTTATTGTTTGTTTGAGATTTTTATGAAGCTTTTATTTGTGAAGGTTTGTATAGGTAAGTGTACCTAAGTCTTACTCAATGGGATGTGTACGTCTCACATCATCCCGAAATGGAATGCGCAAGAGGCACACCTATCTATGGAGGAAATCCCCAAAGCTAGTCCCACAAGTGAAGGCTCAAGCACACTGGCCTATTGCCATTATTAAGTGTTTTTGTGGTTTTTTGGTTAAGAAGTGTTTTTTAGCTTTTCTTTGTGAGGTACTCATGCTAAGACCTATCCACCACGAGTGATGACTCACACCTCGCCCCGAAATGGAACGCATGTGAGCATCTCATAGCAAAGTCTCATGTCACATGAAAGTACTCAACCTTTATTAAATGAATTAGAATTAAGTTTGAAGATGAGAAGAGAGAGCACCAAAGGATCTCAAAGGAAAAATTCTAAAGGGGACTAAAATAATCCTAAGTATTCACATGCATGGATATCCTAAAGGTTAGTGAGGCTCACTATCCTAATGAAGAAGAGAAGAAGATAGAAGAAGAGAAGAGAAAACTAGAAAGGGGAAAGAGAACCACAAGATGGCACAAAGCACGCCAAACGCCACAAAGAAAAAGCAAAGCAAAAAAAGAAAGACGAAGAGTTGAAATGTGGATAAACATCCACACTTCTCTTACCATGAGCCCCTGAAATGTTAGCAAAAATCCAGCAAATTGACCAACACAATCATGGAATTAATCATGCTCAAAGGTTCTTGTAAACAAGAATCAAACAACATGCCAAGCATTGCAAATACACGACTTACGCGTCGAAAACATGAAAGCATACATCAACCAGCAAGCAAATCACCCTAAAATATCATGTTTAATGATCATGCCATGATCCATGGCAATTAAAACAAGCAAAGGGATCAAACAAGCTCAAAACAACACTAAAAAGTCATTCTGCTTCAGTGTTAACCGGTTAACCAAATGCGTTAACCGGTTAACCAGTTCAAACCTGCACAAAATACGCATAAAACAGGTGCGTTAACCGGTTAACCATATACGTTAACCGGTTAACACTGTTAAAACAGCCACAAATCCTGCAGAAAACAGCAACTCAAAACAGCTTATTCAAATAATCTCGCACCAGACCAGCAATCAATTATACATGGAAAAATTAGATCAAATCACATTAATCCATGTCATTAAGCTCATGAACAATAACATTCGGATCCGGATACAAATCAATCAATCAATTCATGCAACCCAATCAAATACACAAGCACATGGTAGATCTAAAGCACAAGCATGCAAATAAGCTAAAAACAGAGCTAGATCTGAAATTAACCAACCTACAAAGCTGAGGTATGCTTTGGTAATTGTTGATTAAGCTGAAAACGGTAGATCTCGCGCAAAACTTTGAAGATCCGATGCTAAGCTCCACACTCCATGCAAAATAAATGCAAGAACAAGCTCTTGATGCAGAATTTTGGATCCAAAAGCACTTCTAGATCTCAAACCAGATCTGAATCTCCAATAAAACCAGCAAAAAGATGCAAAGAAGCTATGAATGGAGGTTTAGTTCCAAGATCTACACACCTCAAGGCAAGGTTGTGTGATCTTCAAAGAGGAACTTTGAGTGATTTGGAAAATTGGGAGAGAAAAGTGAGAGAATTGTGAGTGAGAGGAATGAAAATTCAGAGAAAATGAGAGTGAAAAATCAGAGAGACCCCTTTGGTTTGGAGGGAAAAGGAATAAATATGGTTTAGGTTTGGGGCCCAAAATTTTGGTTTGGGATCCAAAAATATGGCTTGGCATTAGCTTAGAAAGTGATTTGGATTTAGGATTGGAATGAGGCTTGGATAAATGCTCTAGATCCTTCTCTCAAATTCAAATTTAATTCAAATGAATAAAAATCAGAAAATTGGAAAATGGAGCCAAAACACACATGCTGAACTTGCTGCTGGAAATTCAAATTTCGCAGCCGTTAACCGGTTAACCATATGCGTTAACCGGTTAACGCAGGGAAAATTTGAATTTCCCTCCCTTTGGTGGGAGCCCTCCAGAATAGACCTGCACCAACCGTTTCAAGCAAATTTTGATCCCCCTTCTCTTTCTAGGGCTCTGAACATGATACCAGGCTTGTGCAAAATGATCCTGTGAGATTCTTGCCAGATCACCATGCTCTTGATTTTGACCTGCAGGTTCAGATTTTCCCAGATGACCGACCATATGCCTTATGCTAGAACATGTGAGTGTTATGCTTTATGTTTCTATGCAAAATGCTAAGGATATGACATACTTATGATGATTATGATATGATAACGATGCTAAACAAGAAGAGGGCAAATTTGGGGTGTTACAGTTATATAAGCATTGAGAACTTGTGAACCTTGTGAATCTTCATAAAGTAACTTGTGGACTTCATGAACCTCATGAAAGGTTATGGAAATGTTTGAGAAACTTGTGAACCTTGTGAACCTTCTTAGAACACAAAGTCTTGTATTGTGAGGGCAAATTTTGGGGTGCAACACCCCTGCTAGGTGATCGTCCTTCACCTCTTGATGATCGTCCTTCATCATGCTCATCCGATGGCCGTCCCCATCGTCGACCTTTTATCCGGCATTCGTCCTATGTCGTGATACTTTCGGCAGCCGTACCCTGCCAGGTGATCGTCCTCCACCTTAGATGACCGTCCCTCATCTTATCCCAATCAGAGCAGCCGTCCCCTGCTAGGTGATCGTCCTTCACCTTTGATGACCGTCCCTCATCATTATTTCATTTATTCTTTAACCCGATGACCGTCCCTGTCGTGGTCCCTTTTCCTTTTCCTGGTGATCGTCCTTCATCAGTTTAGCCCGATGGCCGTCCCCATCGTTGTTTACATTACTTTATGAACCTGATGGCCGTCCCCATCATCTTTACTAATCCCCAGAGAATCTTATAGCTTTACCCGATGGCCATCCCCATCCTAATCCCTTTTATCCCCAGCTTGTCGGCCGTCCCCGTCATTGCTTTACTTCCCGCATTTTCCCAGCATGTCGGCCGTCCCCGCCATTGCTCTTTCCCCAGTAGTCGTCCTCTGCTCGACGGTCGTCCTCCGTCGCCCGCACTTTACAATATACTTTATTTTCTTTTACAATCTATATCCCTTTTCTTCTCCGTTCTGTGAGTACAAATTTTGGACTGTCTTTGGTATTCAACCACAAATTATCTTGTTCGCCTGTTAGGCCGTTGCTTACATCCTGCATAACTAACTCATGTTTGAATAGGGGCAGCTGTAAACACCCCAAATTTGCCCTCACCCATTCACACCATGGCTTGTGATCTTTTCATATGCATAATTTCAATCATAGCATCCCATATTGTATATTTGCTTCATTGCACTTGGTTCAAAGTCATCTGCATCTAGGGTTTGTGACCTGAGCTATCCCTGAGCCATTTGAGTCACTCCAAAGGTCATTAATCACTTCAAAGGGGTCCATGTATGTTCAAGCATCATATCATATCTTCTCAAAGTCAAGAATGTCAAAAAATCACAAGAACTGAGATTGGCATGGAAGCAGAGCCAAGTTTAACTGCACAGATGACCTAGAATTAGGGTTTTGGTTTCAAAGGCCATAACTCCAAATTTTTTGGTCATTCTTGTTTCTATTGGTCTCTATATGGTATAGGGATCATGCATATCAATTTTCATGAAGAAATTCCATGGGGAAGTCATCTGATCAAGAGTTGACTTTTTGAGCAAGTCAGTGCAAAATCAGGGCATCTGAGGCCCCCAATGACCCAACCAAAGGGTGTTCATCATCATTTTGATTGTGTATGATCTTTATTTGATCATATAAGATGTTAGAAGTTCACAAAATTGAAGAATTTCAAGCCATTAGCAAAGTTGACTTTTTGGGAAAGTTGACTTATAATGAAAATTGCCATTTTGGGAAACTTTTTCAACCCTTGCTTTTTGATTCAAAAATGTTTCAAATGGGAAAACTTTGGTCATGAAAGTTGTAGAATGGATCATTCCCTTTTCAAAAAGTACAAGAACTTGTTCTAATTCATTTTGGATCAAAAGTTATGGCTTGTCAAAGTTGGCCAAAATCACATAATTTGAAGTTTTCTACCAAAGAGGCATTTTGCAAAATGGTATGATCAAGTGTTCTAAAGGCTTAAAAAGTGTACAAACTCTTCACAACATGATCACATGGCCTCTAAAGATCAGAATGGGCCAAAGAATATTGCATTTTGGTGCCTTGAATCTCAAGAATTTCCAAAGGAACCAAACTTTGTGAAAATTGCAAAACACCTCATAAGCCTTGATCCACTTGCTGATTTATCTCATAAACAATTCCATGGTTCTCCCTAAACTCAGCTGAGCCAAGACAAGCCAAAAGGCTAGCTATACCATTGCCCATACCTCAAGTACAAGTCAAGTTGACATTTTGGCAACTTGCCCATACCAATCACACTATGCCACAACCACTTTCTGAACCAATCCCATTTGTTTATACAAATCAAAAGGAAGCCAAAGCACATAACACACAAACCTGAAAGCTCCAAGAACACAGCCTTCTCATTTTCCACTTCATATGCAAAACCATTCGAAACTCATCACACAAGCTTCAAACACATAAACAAACTTCACCATTGATCTTAACATGACTCACTGATCACAAACCAACCATTGAAACAGCCTGAAAGTCACTGAAATCAAAACACGATCATCACCCCTCCTTGAACAGAACTTCTGCAATCTTCCAAATCAGCCATCCACAAAGGCTTTGAAGCATTCCATTGAGCTCAGGGGGACCAGAGGAGTCAGTTTGCATAAGAGAAAAGCTCAGAAAGCTCCAGTTCGAAGAACTTCAGTTCAGGTATCCATCAAGAACAAATTTTCCAGAACTTCATTTACTTGTTCTAAATTGGTTCTACATGTTATCCTGATCACCATGATGTGTTTAAAAATGAAAATGGTGGAGTATTGAGTATGTATGAGTTGTCTGAAACTTTCTGCCCTAATTATGTTTTGCTTCGATTTGCATGATTAATGAATGAAAAATAGTTTTTGTTTGGGGGTTTTGATTCAGTGATGAGTGGGGTTTGATTCTGTGCAGAGAGATTTCATTTTTATGGAGTTTTGAGAGAGTTAGGTCAGAGGTCTCGCCGGAGAAGACGACCGAAAGTCTTCTCCGGCCACCTGAAGTTGATTAGGGTTAATCAGTGTCATTAATGTGAGTTTGAATATGAAGCGTAGGATGAGCTGACTTGCTTTGACCCGCGCGCGAATGGACGTCCCAGATTTCCCATTAAAACCCTAATCCAGTCATTTACTTAATTAATTAGGATTAATTAAATTCAAATCTCAGAATGAATCCCAGCCACTCAAACGCGCGCCAGTCAATTCCCGCGTGTCAAATTTGAATCTTGGCCTTAGGATCAGCATACTTTCCATTAAATTTCATTTTAATTTCATTTTTATTCCATTTTCTTTGTTATTTATTTTAAAATACTTAGAAAAATCACAAAAATATTTCCTTTTGCATTTTTGTTTCAAATATTTTTCTCATTCCAAAAATATTTTTATTTTTATTTTTTGCATTGAAAAATATTTTTAAATCATTTAAAAGTTTATTTTTAATTGATTAATGAGAATTAATTAATTAAAAATACTTTTAAGTATTTAAAAATCACAAAAAAATTCATGAAACATTTAAAATCATTTAGAAACATTGTCCAACTTTCAAACCAAATTTCTTTTTTGATCTTGATGCCTTTTGACAATTTTCAATGGATTTAATTTCATTTCAAGGCATTATTTTGATTCAAACTTCAAAAAATCATTTCTGCCTAACCATTGAGAGTTGGACAATGATTCTTTTTGCATTGCATCTTGCATAACATGTAGTTTATAGGATTAAATTGACATGAGTTGATCTTGCATTTTCAATTTGTTTGACATTTTTCTTGACAAGGTACCTTAAAACCCTAGCAAACTTAGGAAATTCATAACCCTCATTAGGTTAAGAGTTAGAACCCCTCCTTTGGGCAATGAGTTTGTATAGGTCTAAGGTTCTTTTGGTTGCATTTTCAATTTTTTATCATGATGTTTGCTTCTGGTTTTGGATTTTTGCTTTGTGTGTTGATCATAAACCCTAATTCATGCCTTCCTTTGCATCCATCCCCCATTTGCTTGCATACCATGACTTGCCATGACATTTTGTGCATCCATTTGTTTCATAAGACATCTTAGGACATATTAGAATCATGTATGATCATTGCATCTTTCATTTGCCATGTTGAATGTCCATTGCATTTCATAACTTTTCATGAACATTCATGGTTCAAAGCATGCTTCTCTTGCATCCATATGTTTGAATGATCATTCTATTGCCTTGCCTCATGTTTGCATCATCTCTTAGCATCATTAACATCATACTCATGCTTCTGGTTTTGGTTTGCATCATCACATTTCATCTCATTTGCATTACATTTCATTTCTTTTGCTAACTTTTCAGGTGGTAAGTTGTTTTGAGAAGTGAATTTGCCTTCACTTCTCACAATCTCTTTTCATCTCTCTTATGCATCATTGCTGCATTTTGTCTTGTCTTTGAGTGAGCTTGATCATTCATGCTCTCTCCCACTTTCTTTCTTCAAGCAACTTGTCTTCTTAAGTGAAGCAAGTTGTTTTGCTTCCTCTTGATCCTTTCATCTGCTTCTCTCCTTGGTGGCTCTTTGAAGATTCTTTCTCTCTTAAGCCTCACTAACCCTAGGAATGACCAAGCATGATAATAATTAGGGTTTGATTAGTCCCCCATTTAGCTTTTACCTTTGTGTCATCTTTGAGTCTTCTCTTCTCATCTCATAATCAAGGACTAAACCCTAAAGGCTTTAAGGCTTTGTGATTAAGCTTATGCCTGCATCCTTCTATTAGGATGGAGTGTATAACTTTAATCCTAAGTGTTAAACCCTTAATGTGTTTAAACCCTTTAATCAATTCACTTAATAATCATCAAGACATCAAGCTTGTAACTTGGGCCTTGCATCAGGGTTCTAATTCTTCCTTAACTGGTTAAGAAGGACTAACCCTAGTGTTAATGGACAAGTCCCCCTCAAGTTGTCTTAAAAACCATAAAAATCACTTCTTCATTCTTATCATTAACTAAATCCATCTAATAAAGGCTTTGTTTTGTCATGAGGTTAATCCCTAATCATGGATTAAGTTGAGGAGTCTTCCTCAGCTTAAACATTCTCATCTATTATCCTTCTATTAGGATGGTGTAATGAGTCTGTTTAATCCCTGATTATGGCTTAAACTCATTACTTAACACTAAACAAAAACAACAAAAACATCTAAATAATCACAAGTAGGTTAATGATCTTAATCCAACATCAAAGGTGATTAAGTGTGAGATGCTGACTTCACACTTAAGGTATTCTCATTACCCCTAATCAGAGGGAGGATGTGATGAGTTTACTAACCCATTGGTTTAGGCTTAAGCTCATTAATTTATGACAAACTTTCAAAAGAAATAAAAGGCTAAAAATACAAAAACAAGCAATAATCGTCTCCTTCGGGATTCTCTTCTCATCTCACTCACTCACAAACGAGAACTTGCCTCTTCCGTCTAATGCAAGACAGTTTGCACCTGAGCCAGACAGGTCATACACTTGAGCATAGACAAGTAAGCAGTTCACAAGTCAATTTATCTTTCAGTCTCTTTGGGTCGAACTACGGTGTTCTGACTTCCTCATTGCACGAGAGGATACGTAGGCATAACTTAACAGTTATCGAACAGAAGTCTCTGTATATCCCCCCCCTCCTTCTAGCCTTATTCTTTAAGCCTCATGGTCATGAGCATTTCATCCTTATTCTCACACTGACACTTCACTTATACACTATACCTCTTTTACACTGACACTTGCATTCTTTCCAGCTTTGATACACAGATAGCACTGACACCACCCCTTTAAAACACAAATCTTTTAAGCGTGGATCCCGTCGAGTACGGCGGACAATCTGGGTGCTAATACCTTCCCAGGTTGTAACCAACCCCCTTTCTCAGTTTCTCTGGTTCGCAACCGTCTTATCCATATCCTTCTCTAGGTTTATGCAGCATTACCTTTCCTTCGGGATAAAAATGCCTAGCTGGCGACTCTATTCATTTCCTTTCCCCTTTCGCCGACCGTTCGCGTCCGTACCTCTTCTGACCTGGGTGTCATTTGGTGGGAGCGACAAGCAGCCCATGCCAAAGCGCAGCAAGTTTTCTCGAGCAGTGAGTATCTTGTTTCACAGTCGGTAAACTTTTTGCTAAGGTAGTATATTGCCTGCTCTTTTCGACCAGACTCGTCATGTTGCCCCAACACACACCCCATTGAGTTGCCTAACACTGTTAAGTACATGATCAAGGGTCTTCCATCAACTGGTGGCATCAAAATTGGAGGTTCTAGAAGATATTTCTTGATTTCATCAAATGCAACCTGGCATTCGTCATTCCATTCCATCACCTGATCTTTCTTCAACAACTTGAAGATTGGCTCACAGGTGGCAGTTAATTGGGAAATTTACCTTGCAATGTAATTCAATCGTCCCAAGAAACCTCTAACTTCCTTCTCAGTACAGGGAGCTGGCATCTCTCGTATAGCTTTCACTTTTACAGGATCTACTTCAATACCTTTTCCACTGACAATGAACCCCAAGAGTTTACCAGACCTAACTCCAAAAGTACACTTGTTTGGATTCAATCTCAACTTGTATTTTTAACCTCTTAAACAACTTATGCAGATGATCAAGATGTTGCTCTTCATTTTGGGACCTGGCTATCATATCATCCACATACACCTCTATCTCATGATGAATCATGTCATGAAACAAAGCCACCATAGCATGCTGATACGTTGCCCCTGCATTCTTCAAACCAAATGGCATCACCTTATAGCAAAAGGTGCCCCACTGTGTAACAAATGTTGTCTTCTCCATATCTTCAGGTGCCATCTTGATCTGATTGTAACCAGAGAAACCATCCATGAAAGAGAATACCTTATGCTGAGCAGTGTTGTCTACCAGAACATCAATATGAGGAAGTGGAAAGTCATCTTTGGGGCTAGCCTTGTTCAAATCCCTGTAATCTACACACATACGTACCTTACCATCTTTCTTAGGTACCGGCACCACATTTGCAACCCATTGAGGATAAGAAGTCACAGCTAAGAACCCTGCATCAAACTGTTTCATTACCTCTGCTTTAATCTTCTCTGACATTTCAGGACGCATGCGACGAACCTTCTGCTTCTTTGGACGACAATCTTCTTTTACTGGTAAACGATGAACCACGATGTCTGTATCCAAACCTGGCATATCTTCATAGGACCAAGCAAAGATCTCCACATAATCATGTAACATCTGAATCAACTTGCTCTTGACACCATCTTTTAATTCAGCTCCTATCTTGACCTCTTTCCTGTTTTCTTCAGTTCCCAGATTCACAACTTCGACTGGCTCTTCATGTGGCTGTATAGCTTTCTCTTCTTGTTGTAACAACCTAACAAGCTCTACAGGTACTTCACAATCGTCCTCATTTCCATCTTCAGCTTGATAGATCGGATTCTCGAAATTATAATTGGCAATAGTAGAACTGTTATCAACAGGATCCAGAGTGGATGAGAATCTGCATTTTAGTGATGTGGGTGTGTGTAAGAACACATAGCTGATAAACAAAACTAAAAGAAAAGAAAGACAAGGAACACAATATTTACGAAAACGAAACGTCCACTAATTTTTATTGAATGAAGTATGCAAATGAAATGACATCCCGTAACAAGCACACCATTGTGCCCCGGGTAAGGCACAAGGCTTAAGAGTTTAAATTGTTCAAAAATTACAAACTTTAAAAGTAACAACACAGTAATAGTATTTACTCCCGACTAAAGGAGATAGGAATAACATCTTCAGCTTTCCAATTATTGAGCCCAGCACCCACAGTAGGAAAAATCCAAGCATCCAAGTTGTAGTCTTCATCATAGTCATCCACAACATTGATCTGATCTTTCATAATCCCCTGATTGGTGATACGAACAGCACGAGCACGACGAACAACCTTCTGGGACTCTGCAGTGAAACCCAAACCAAACTTGTCAGACTTGTAAGGAATGTTAGGAAGCTGACCCCAAATAGTACAACCACCTTCATCCACCACAGCTCTAGCATCTTTGAGGGAGGCCATTGTAGGAGGTACTCTGGTGACCACAGGAACTTTCTTAACAACAGGAGGAGCTTCATAATTATTAACAATCCAAGGAACCACTTCAAATGTCTGACACGGAGTTTCAACATATTCACCTTCCACTTCGAGATATTTAAAGGAGTTCACATGGCTAACTATATATCCTTCCTCTCCGTAAACAGTGACAACTTTTCCTTCTACTGGATATCTCAGCTTCTGATGTAAGGTGGAAGTTACAACACCTGCCCCATGGATCCAGGGACGCCCAAGCAAACAAGAATATGAAGGACGGATATCCATTACATAAAAAGTAGCATTGAAGACTTGAGAACCTACTTTTATTAGAAGATCAATTTCTCCATGCACCACTCTTCTTGAACCATCAAAAGCCTTCACCACTATATTACTGGGCTTCAACACAGCATCTTCAGGACTAAGCTTATTCAGAACTTCTTTAGGCAACACATTCAGTGAGGAACCATTGTCTATTAATACATGTGACAGGGTAGTGCCCCTACACTCAATAGAGATATGTAGAGCCCTATTATGATCCCTCTTGGCTGGAGTCAAATCAGCATCGGAGAAACCTAACCCATTATCATAGGTCAAGTGTGCAACACAATTTTCAAACTGGTCTACAGAAATCTCATTTGGTACATGAGCAGTCTTCAAAAATTTAATCAAGGCTTTGGCATGAGCCTCAGAACACAACAATAAAGACAACATAGAAATCTTGGAGGGAGTATGCCCCAATTGATCAACAATGTCATAATCACTCTTGCGAATAATCTTCAACACTTCTTCCATCTGCTTAGCAAGATCATCAGCAGTTGGCACATTAGTTTGTATAGGTTCAATAACAGGACCTTTGCCCCGAGTATCAGCAGTAGAGGTAGTAGCTGGAGTAACTGCATTCTTGGAGGTAACTGGAGGAGAGAAAACTCTTCCACTTCGTGTGATCTTACTAGATCCAGCAATATTAACAACATCAAGGTTTTCATCAGCAACAGGCGTATCAGCTAAGGGTTCCTGCTTAACACCATGGATATAAACATCGGACCCATAATGCCAAGGCACAGCTTTATCAGAAGTATATGGAATAGGACCCGGAGTGGTGATGATCATAGGAGCCACTCTAGCTTCAGCAACAATCTTCACAGGGCCTTCAACAGTAATCTTAATTGGACCCTTATGAGTGATTTTGACATGACCCTTGGAAGTAATCCTCATCGGCACTTTATCAACCATATCCACCTCTTCAACCTTCGCACCTTTAGTTATATGATCAACCATGCTCTCCACAGAAGGTGGGGTCCTCTCAAACACTATGGTGTAATTATTCATTAGGCGTTGAATTCCGTCCTTCAACCTCCAGCAACTATCTGGCTTATAGGCACAATAGACACAATCTTCACGACAACCTGGAAAGAACCCAGCTTGTACTAACTTCTTCTTAATAACAAACAATGGTGTAGTCAAATCTGCAACTGAGGAAATATGTGAAACTTCATCAATGGCATTGACAGTCTTCTCATGATTTGGCATGGGGAGCAGTAATCACATTTGGAGTACCCGGAGGGTCAAACTCAATCTCTCCAGCATCAATCATATCTTGAATTTTATTCTTCAATACCCAGCAACTATTGGTATCATGTCCCTGACAATTTGAATGATATGCACATCGTGCATTAGGATTGTACCTGGGAGAAGTAACATTGGGATTCTGAGGAGGGTCCCTCAAAGTGATAAGTTCACCCTTCAACAAGTGTTGCAAGGCTTGGGCCAGTGACATGTTGATCTTAGTGAACTGCCTTCTAGTCCTCTGTTGATTGCCCTGGGGTGGCTCTGTTGTTGCAGGAGTTGGATTGGAGATATGAACCGCACTCACAGACTGATGCCTCCTATTACGATCGGGTTGACCATAAACATCATTTTCCTCTTTCTTCCCACTGGGAGGCTTCTTTGCAGTATTGGATGAAGAAGCACCCACTTGGATCTTGCCACTCTTTATACCACTTTCTATGCGCTTTCCTGTCATTATCAACTCAGTGAAGCCAGATGATGAGCTCCCAATGAGATGACTATAAAAGGGACCATTCAACGTACACATGAACATATCAACTAACTCCCTGTCAGTTAGAGGGGGTTGCACTCTTCCAGCCAAGTCTCTCCACTTCTGGGCATACTCCTTGAAATTTTCTTTAGCACCCATGGACATGCTCTGCAGTTGCATGCGAGTAGGGGCTAGGTCAGCATTGTATTGATATTGCTTATAAAAGGCTTCAGCAAGATCATTTCAATCACGGATGTTGACACTCTCCAGCTGATAGTACCATTCCAATTGAGCTCCAGATAAGCTCTCTTGGAAGAAATGGATCCACAACTTCTTATCAGCAGTATGGGGTTGAATTCTCCGGACATAAGACCTCAGATGCAGCTTGGGACAAGAGACACCATCATAAACTACGAAAGTAGGAACCTTGAAACCAATGGGTATGACCACCCCAGATATCAAACTCAGGTCTTCAAAATCCAGCCCAGAAGACTTTTGCAACTCCATAGCATCCATTCTATCCACCAGCATCTTGAACTTATCTTCATTAGGCTCATGATAATAGTTAGCTTCAGAATCAGAGTCCCCCATTGTGTTGTGGAGACTGCCTCCCTCTTTCTCAGACTCTTCGGACTCATAATCTTCAACATGTTCCTTGGTCTTGACAGGACCTCTGAACCTTCTTCCCATGTTAATCAGGCCACCTGACCTTCTAGTCTTCTTAGTCTTCTTGGCCAATAGTGTCTTCAATTCATCCTGCCCCTTGGACAAGTTCAGGATCATCTCTTGGAACTGTGCATTTTGTGCCTGGAGATCTTTAACTGTTTGTTCAAGAGCCATTGCTGAAATAAACAGCGAGAAGATAAGAAACCTGTGTACAATAAACCTGTGATGCAATGATATGATATGTAAATGCATATGCAATGTTTTCAAGGACCGCATGATTTAAATTTGTTTAAACAACCAAAAAGTAAACTTTTATTAGTAATAAATTTGTTTGCCCTTTGGGCTTACAAAATGAAATGAAATAAATACAAAAGATGGGGTTTTAAGTCTCCCATGGACGTTTCCTCTTTGTGTTGAGGTATGAGTTGAGATTCCGCTCCTCGTGAAGTTGCTTTGTTAGCTCCAGGATTCTTCCTTGACTTGCTTTGTAATGAGCCTCGAAAGTATCCCTTTGCTCCTTCAACTGGATCCAGGACCTCTGTAAGTCTTCCATGTCAGTGGGCATGTCTGGGTGAAGGATGGTATAAGAGGTATCTCCTTCAGCAACAGGCTCCATAGTAACTGGCAGGATGGCAGGATATGGCATCATGAGAGTCTGAGCACGAGATCGCACCCATCTGAGGTAAGCTTCCATAGGAATAGTGTACTTGGGCTCCAGAGTCTTGCTGTCAACCTTGTTCACTTTTCCCCATGCTCGTATGAACCTTTGACGGTAACCTTGCAGATCGTTGTCGTAGTCAAACACAATACCCTGAATCAACATGTCATGAGGACCGTCACTCCGAGCGTAACCAAACTGTCGTAAAGCTAAGGCAGGGTTGTAAGTAATGCCTCCTCTTATGCCTAGAAGTGGCACATTAGGAAACTCCCCACAAGGGTCAATGATAGTAACATTCTCCATAGACCTGGAGCACCAATGGATATCTGAATGAGAGAGTGACATGATCCTTTTGGACCACCTGAACCCTTGCTCATTCCTCATCACTGAGCGAGGAAGGTGAGAAATAAACCACCTGGATAGCAAAGGTATGCAGCACATCAAAGTTCCTCGTGCCTTTGTAGTACGGGTATGGAGAGAATGTAAGATGTCTCCAAGTAATGTAGGCACTGGATTGTGACTCAGAAATATGTTGATGGCATGAATGTCTATGAACTGATCTGGATTGGGGAACAATACTAAGCCATAAATCAACAAGGCTAAGATCTCCTCAAAAGCATCATAACTCATAGCCTTCAAGAATACTTGAGCCTTTTCTATCAACACTTTAGCAAGAATACCCTTAACCCCGCTTCTCGTTTCTAGAACAATGTCTGACTTCTTCAGATGTAGGGCTGCAGCAATAACCTCAGGTATACCCAGAAGTTTAGAGAACTCTTCCATTGTAGGAACCAGCTGATAGTCGGGGAATGTGAAGCAATGGTGCTTAGGGTCAAAGAACTGAAACAGAACACTCATCATGTCTTCATTGAACCCTGAAGTGACTAGATCCAGTAGGTGACCATGTCTCTTGATGAACTGGGAGTTTTCAGACACTTGAGAAACCAACTCCTTAAGCTTAGGAGGTATGCCTACAAAGTTGATCCTGATAGTGTTCCTACGAGCAGAAGCCATGACCTGCAACAAAGAACAAAGATAAATCCTTTGGTCCTTGAAATGGTTAGTGAAAATGCTATGCTTATGAGGCATGATGATGTTATGATGTTATGATGTTATGCTCAATCACAAACATGTGGCACACACAAACAAGTCACACCATAGCCCTATGTTTAAAGGCTTGCATGAGGTTCAAAGGTAAGTACCCTCCCCTGAAGTTTAGATGGTTCATCCTGTCTTATAAAGTAACCAGGTTCTAAGGGATCTCAATATCATTGATCCTTCACAAGGGTGGTTGTTCAGTAGGCAACTTACTTGCCAACCAAAACCCTCCAAGTTTAGAATCTCAATGAGCGTAGTATCGAGTATCAACCAACTTCAGTCTTCACCAAAGCCGGTTATCTCACTACTTTCTAAAGGCCAAGATGGGATGACTAAGGTTCTAAAAGTCAGTTAGTGTATTGACAACATATGGCAACCTCATATTATCCTCAACTTTACTTAAGGAACATAAGCACCAACCAAGAAGTCACACTAACTATGGCCACCAGATCAACCATATCGGTATACGCCGTACAGTTTCCTTGGTCTATTGCCATTTACCTAAGGTACACTAGATCCGGGTTAGGATCTTTCACACATAAGAGCACCCAACAAGTAAAGTAAAGCAAACAAAGCAAACAAATTTAAAGTGATCTAATTCCTAAGGGTACCCCTCTTTTATTAAATCCCCAGCAGAGTCGCCAGTTCTGTAACACGATGGGAGAACTGACTTTTAGTTAAATGTTGCGGATAGCAAGAGTCGCCACCGACTTTTATTTTATCCAAAAGGAAAGGGCATAAAAGAACAGGAAAGACCTTGAAAGATTTTTGGGTTCGGGGGGTAGGTTATGTAAAGGGAAGGTGTTAGCACCCTTTACATCCATGGTTATCCATGGGCTCTTAGTTACTTAGCACCCTTAGCTCCATGTACGAATATATATAAAACCTTTGTTTTGAAAATTGCTTAAAAAATGTGAAGTGTTTGAAATGTTTTTGAAAGGTGAGCAAGTACATAAGAGGAACCTACCCTAAGTTAAGTCTTTTCTGTTCTTAAATATCCTTTAAATGGTAAGACTATCCCTATTATTAAGGAATAGGTAGTCATTACCTTGGATGTGATAAGGGACATGTGAAGGGACAATCTGTTATTTAGGCAACTGTAAGGTGTATAAGCAATTCGAAGGGACTTATCATCTTTATTCGAAAGGGACAAGATCATTACGAAGGCAACCATGAAGGGACTTGATCTTTTTATCTGTTAAGGGACTAGATGATGTGAGATGAGGGACTTTGCTTTATACACCTTACTTGACCTTTTGTTTAGGCAACTTGAGAGGTAACCCTTAAGAAGTGAGATGGCGATCCAGGATCGACTTACGTGTGTGAGTGTACCAATTCAGATATTTATCTTTAAGTTTTAATGATCTAAATTCAAGTTTACATACAAACATGTTTTACACTCCCTATTTTACTAACCATGGCATTTAAAAATAAATAATAAAAATTACTACAACTATTACATAATGGATACAATTACATTATAATAATTAAAATAATAAATAAGTAAATAAATAAATAATTAAATGGGTTAGTAATAATAAAAATAAATAATCACATAATAGATAAATAAATAAAGAAGTTAGTAATAATAAACAAAAATTAATATAAGAGGAAAAAAAAATTAACATAATAATATAAAAAGTTCAATTTTAAATAAATAATTATTTTTTTAGATTTTTAATAAGAGAAATAAAGAATAAATATTATATATTAATAAAATATGATTAATAGTCTAATTATTTAATTATATATATATATATATATATATATATATATATATATATATATATATATATATATATATATATATATATATATATATATATATATATATATATATATATATATTAAAAATATCTAATTATTATTTAAATAAGCATATAAAAAATAATAAATTATATTCATAAGATAAAATTAGGATTTTTTAATTATTTAGAAAAAATAAGCATGGGTTTACCACTTAATTAAAATATGAACAAAATTATGAAATTAAAATAAACAAATATTTACAATATGATTAGGGTTTATAAAAATATCAGGGTTAATCAAAATAATTTAGGGTTTTAGGAATTTATAAAATAGAATTAGGGTTTTATCTATTAATTTACAAAATAAACAGTTTATTAAAAAAAATTATACATATATACATAAATATAAACAATTTAAATTTTTTTAATAAAATCAATTATGATATTTTAAGAATATAAAGAAAAACATTATAATGGTATTTTAGAAATTATTTTTATATTTTTATATTTACTAATTTAAACAAAATAACATTAATATAATAAAATAAATTGAAAATAAAAAAAAAAAAAAGAAATTGACCAAAAAGAAAGGACCTGGGATTTGAACCCAGGTCCCTTACCTCAATCCTCAAGGTGCAAAACCAGCCAGGCTACCTGCGCGCGTTTGATATAGAGGGAGAAACTGATCATTATATTGTAAATTCATTGCATAAATGAACTTAAGGCAAAAAAAAATTGTTAGAGACTGGTTTCGATCCCCTGACCATTGCTCCATACGCGCGTGCTCTTACCAGCTGTGCCAAGCATGGTACCTGAAATATATATGACAACATAACATAATAAAACAAGTCCAATTTCAAAAACCAGAGTTCGCGCCATGGCCTTCGTCTTCTTCCTCTGAACCTACAAATTTTCCTGCGTTTTCTCTTACGCATTTACTTGCGAATTTTCCAATGTTTACAACCTGCGAATCTCAAACAGCAAGCAAATGGTACAGTTTCATCAAATTGATTATGTCAATGAATTCCTCATGACTCATACAACAAGACCATGTCATTATAATCTATTTAAATTAGGTAAATCACAGAATCCCAATTTGGAGCTTAAAACCCTAGCTATGGCCGATTGTGATATATGGCATCAAGCTTCATGAAAATTATCCAGAAATCATCTACAAGTCATGACTAACACAAATCAAACAACAAAATCAGTTGACATTAGCTAAATAAATGGAATCTAAAAATTCAAATTCAAGAGCAAAACTGATTCGGTTTAGGCAATATGCAATGATTTAGATGCTGCAAATGGTTCAAATAGGTTCAATGATCATCTAGGAACATATTGCAACCTTCAAAATCTCTTGATGTGGCCTCTATGTAAGAATCCGAATTGAGGTTTTTTTGGTGAGTTTTGAAAATTTGAAACTTACTCTTGAGGCTGCCAATTCGTCCCTATGCATTTGTGTAGTTTGTATACTTATAGAGGAATGGAATTAGGTCAGAAAAGTGGTGGATTTGTGGGCTTAATGGATACCTTGAGTGTGAAGAAATCTCCTTGCCAAATTAGTCAAAAAATCAAATATTTTCATGCTATAATGCCTTAGCACGAATTTGTATAGCATCAAATCAACTTAAATGGTCATTAAGAGTTTCTAGAAGAAGAATCACTTTTAAATATTCAATTTTCATATTTTATTTTGATTTAAAATGGTTTTAAATGAATAAAATCAAAATAAATAAAAATAAAAAATAATAAAAATCTGAATAAATGAGGATTGGGTCGTGCATGATGTCATGTTGAAGATTGGATCACAAAATTGCAAGCCCATTTGGAAGAAATTGGTTTTAAAGTCCTATTTGCTTCATAAACCTCCCAAAAATTTCCCAACTTTGCATGGGCACAAATCCTTCAATTTTAATGCTATGAGGGTGTTCTTGGACTTTTTGGAAAGCTTAAAGATTCCTATAACCAACCCCATTGGTTTCATGTCCATACCTTTTACCATTCTCAAGCTATGCTCTTTTGAAGTTGTTGACTTTTTGTTAACTTTCATAAGGACCTATAATGTCTTAGCTCATACCTTCCAAATGAAGCATTTTTGGGCTTGGCTTGTGAGACACAAAGTTGTAGAGAATTCAATTTCCTTCAAAATGAGCTTTGGATGGGAAAAATTTGATGAAGCATGTGAAAGTTATGTCTGGTCAAAGTTCAGTTGACTTTTCCTGAGGAAACCCTAATTTAGAAACTCCTGATTCTTGATGATCTGAAATCTCCTTGATGAATCATGATCAACCCTTGATCAAATGATGAATTTTACTTCATATACTTGATGTTGGCAAAAAATAATGATGTTTGACATTGGTTTGACCACAGTTGACCTCAGTTTGACTTTTTAACTGCTTTGTCTGATTTTGACCTATTTGATCATCTGACTGAGCAAACCTTTGAGAAAAGTCTTGAAACTTTTCATGGGGATTCTTAAACACATATAAGATGTTATGAATCTCACTTGAAGTCTTGGAAGTCCATTTAGCCTGATTAAAGTCAAAACCCTAGTTTAGGATGCATTGCTTAAGAGGATGCATTGTTTGAGGGAATTGTCAAACTTTCTGACTATTTGTGAAATTTGTGAACCTTGTGAACCTCATAAGATGTCTTGTGAACCTTTTGAACCTCATAATATGTCTTGTGAACCTTATGAACCTCATGAGAGGTCTTGTGAACCTTATGAACCTCATGAGAGGTCTTGTGAACCTTGTGAACCTTGTGAACCTCTTAGCACACAAAGTCTTGTTTTGTGAGGGCAAATTTTGAGGTGCAACACATATGGAGAAATCTTTAATGGGCTGATGGAAAAAGGAACTCTTGTTTTGAAGGACATGCCACCTCAAACTGGTACCACCCGAGATTATGATGCCAATGCTCGCTGTGAGTATCACAAGGGTGTTCCAGGTCACGCAATCGAGAACTGTAGAGTATTCAAGCACAAAGTTCAAGACATGATCGACTCTAAGGATCTCACCTTCACTCCGAGAAATCCAAATGTCCAGAACAATCCAATGCCTCCGCACGGTGCCAGCAAGTGAAAGTTTTGAGGGGTCATTGAAGATCGAGCTGAATAGTCTCCAACTTTGAAGCAAGTCAAATCAAGAGAAGTTCATTCCTCAAATCAAGGCAGTCATCGCCATTTATCATTTTCGCATTCTTGTTATTTTTGTAATGTTTGTTTAAGTATTATTTGCTCTGAACATTGTTATTTGTACTTGGTTTTGTTAATATTATGTTTATGCATGTTTTGAATCAATCTATTTGCATTCACTCATTATTTCTCATTTAACGCAAAAATCACAAAAATATTCTCTCGTTTCACTTTAGCAAATATTTGAGGGAGGATGATGAAAACGAAATACCCATAACTGTTGCGGTATGCTTTCGGATAAAACCTCGTCAATGATGTATATGCATTCTTTCAAATTCCCAAACACTGGAGATATAAGGAGTTAATCCCTAGTCAACCACTTCGAGTCTAGAAGTAGGATTTTCTTTCGGATATAACCCTTACGCTTAACCCGAGGCAGGGTAGTTGTTCAGTTGACCTGGCTACACCTTAAATCGCAAGATGAGAATCCCGTCGGAAGACCATCAACAAATGACTTGGCAGTCACGACATTCAACAAGATAAAAAAAAACAGAAAAAAAAACCACTAAGTTGAGTACCCGAAACGAGACTTATCGAAAAAGAACAAATCAAAAGAGGAACTCAAATCCTCAACAATAGCAAAAAAAATATTAGTGACCACCCAAATCAAAAATTAAAGGGTCACCAACAAATTAAATTGACTGCCATTTCAAGCAAACTTTAAAGCTTCATATTCACTCTTGCAAAGTCAATACAAATGCATGTGTAGAGTTAACTGAACGTAGGACTGGAGAACATTACGAAGAAGGGGTGGGTATAAATCAAACTTTGAGCCTTATATCCTTTGTTTCTCAAACCATTAACCAGACCACGTTACAACCCTCAAAAGTCCTAATTGAGGCAGAGTTTATTCTGAAAGCATGCTACCAACAAGGTTGCGTAAACTGACTCCTATATATTTGCTAATCTTCAATCTCGATTACACATTATTCCTTCTGCATCTTTTACGCACTTTCTAAATCAGCACCACGTTTGGACCAACGGCCCATTCGTCACACTATCACGACATTCAAATAAATTGACTTTTTTTTCTTTCAAAACTCGCATGAACTTTACATTAACACTACCATTTGTGTATGAATAATTTAATTGCAATTCAGTGCTTGACATCAGTGCAATCCCAACAAAAGGCAATCAAAAGAGAAATTTGAACTTCATTGGTGCCAACATGAATCAAGACTACCTCAACAGTCCAATCATAGGCAAATTATCTTCAACAGCCCAATCAAGGGCAATTTATTTCAAAGTCCATTAATCAGGGGAAATTTATTTCAAAGTCCATTAATCAGGGGCAAAATCATTCTTGACAGCTCAATCAGGGGCAAAATCACCTTCAAAGGCCCAATCAGGGGCAGGCGTCTACCAAATCCAGATACAAGGGCAGATCATGCCATGACCATTGTCAAAGCTTCCCCACCAGAATTACTTAAATACCCTACAGGCGGGGGCAAGCAAACAAGGAGAAAATCTTCTTATCTCTATTCCCCAACTAAACAAGCAGTTCTTGTCAGATGTTGGCAACCATTCAAAGCAAAGCAATCTTCATGTGTCAACCAGGTTGCTTCGTTCATCAGCAAGTGACCGAACTTGGGGCATCTAGATTCATCTTCTGACCACGCATCGTCGAAGATCAAGTGTCGGGGAATCAAACCCTCCACCCACCCAAAGTCCAATCGTTATTGGCAATTACCAGACCAAAAGTCCACCAAGATGGCACCTTTCATTTTTCGATCACCTCATATGCATCATTCACATCCATCATTTACAGCATGTGCATCATATGCATACCTAAATAAATCAACTTTTTGTACTCCCAACATTTTAACTTTCAGCAATGCATAAACACTTGCATTGTATCTCCATCATTATGGAATACCATTTCAAAAACAAACAAGCATACATGCATGAGTCAGGATCCAGGATCAACCGAAGAATCCATGCCTCTCCTCAACACTATTCAGTGGTTGTCCCCCTTTGGATATTTCTCTTCAACTTTTTTGTTCCCCAAGCATTTGACTCATTTTACCTGTATTTCTCAACCAAATCGTTGTTTATCTTTCAGTCGTCCGATTTTCCCTTTGGCGGCGGGGATTATTTAATTTTCTGTCTTTCGGCATCCATATCGACCTAGTTCGAGTGCCGAGTTCGCCTATCATCCTCTGGTGGTAGTGATTATTTAATTTTCTGTCTTTCGGCATCCATATCAACTTAGTTCGAGTGCCGAGTTCGCCTATCATCCTCTGGTGGTAGTGATTATTTAATTTTTATTTCTGCCTCTCGGCATCCATTTTGACCTAGCATCGAGTGTTAAGATCGTATTATCATCCTTGCGGTGGTAAGCGATTATTTATTTTTTTCTATTACTCATCATCGACCTAGCATCGAGTGTTGGGGTCGCATTATCATCCTTGCGGTGGTAAGCGATTTGTTTAATTCTCTGTTACTCAGCATCGACCTAGCATCGAGTGTTGGGGTCCCATTATCATCCTTGCGGTGGTAAGCGATTCGTTTAATTTTCTGTTACTCAGCATCGACCTAGCATCGAGTGTTGGGGTCGCATTATCATCCTTGCGATGGTAAGCGATTCGTTTAATTTTCTGTTACTCAGCATCAACCTAGCATCGAGTGTTGGGGTCGCATTATCATCCTTGCGATGGTAAGCGATTATTTAATTTTCTGTTACTCAGCATCGACCTAACATCAAGTGTTGGGGTCGCATTATTATCCTTGCAATGATAAACAATTTGTTTAAATTTATGTCACTCGGCATCCTTTTTGTGTCGGGGTCACATTATTATCCTTGTGATGATAAGCGATTTGTTTAAATTTCTGTCACTCGGCATCCTTTTTGTGTCGGGGTCGCATTATCATCCTTGCGGTGATAAGCGATTATTTAATTTTATGTCAACCTGTTTCTGTTTCGTATCACCTTTATTTTCCAATTTTAATTATCGATTTACTGCATAATCATTTTCTTTTATCGGAAAAATTTGAAGTCTGTTAGTATCTAATTATCTTATACCTTGAAAGTTTGAACGCGAGCCAGTTCATCTTACTCGGTCTAAGCCAATTCGATAGGGGCAACTGTCATACCCCAAATTTGTCCTACTTGCGTTTTTTTGGTTTTTTTTGTCTAAACATTATTAAAATTTCCAAAAACAGAGAAGTGTGTTTCTTGGCTGTTGTACAAGTGGGTTACCAAGGTTTTGGAAAAGTTATCAAGTCGGGAGTGTGGGAAATGATGGGTAAGGATCTAATGAGTTTGACCTAGTCATGGTCAAATGAAGAGAGTACTCCATAGTTAGGTTTTTAAGTTATACAAGTCATTATTGTTTTATGGTTAGAAAATCATCAGAATCTAGGGTTTTGGGTGATGCGTTGAGATTTTTATTGCAAATCATTATCTTAAGGCTTTACTTAAAATCCTAGTATTTTTATTTTCTTCAATTAGTCCCATGACTTCATTATGGTCCAAACTTGCAAAAGAATTGAAAATTTGATCCATTGAAAGTTGTTTTATTTTGAGGCATGTTTATTTTGGTACAAGGCAAATATTTGAATCCAATTTAAAGTCTAAGAGAGTGTGGATCCATCCGGTGATTTCTCTTTCAAAATATTGTCATCATGTTATAATTCAAGGTGCAATTAAGATGCTTTCTAGGAGTATGTTTGAGTCTGCAAAGGAAAGTGAAGCATGGTAAGGTTTCAATGGATTAGTAGTGTTCAAAAAGCTACTCCTCGGGAAATTTGAGAATTGAACCCAAGGTATTGTTAATATAGATGGATGTGCGTTGGATGTTAATGAGAAAATACATCCTATAACTTAATTACTATAATACATGTTTTTTGAGCTTTAAAATTACATAGACAGGGTACATAAGTTTCAAAGGACATGAGTTTTGAGGTTTCAATTAAAAAGTTTCACAGCCATCCGTGTGGACCAGGGCTTACATTCAATGCCACTTCAAGTTAGCATACAACAATGTCTCAACATTCAGTCATGCCTTCACCAAATATAGAATTACATTTTCTTAAATTACAAGGACCTAACACTAAACAAGCACCAGTACTACCAGCTGCAATGATAATCAATTACTTGTTATTGACAATTTGAATCACCATGTGTAACACCCTAATTTTTGCCCTAAGATTTCTTCGCATTTCATCTGCATATTCGCATACAAACAAGATCGCACTGGCTTTCGAGTTTCTTCTCAGATAAGGGTCTATGCTTCGCAGGGGATCACCATATTTTTACTTCTTTATATTTGTTTATATTTACTGATCTCTAACCAAAATACCAAAAATATGTTGCAGTGTTCTTCTTCTTCTCTGTGTTGCAGGTTTGCGAAGATAAGACAGTGAATTTCATTCAGATGCGTTTGTTCAGTCACAATTCGATTTCAAATGGATGTTTGACCTAATATTGGTCAAACTATCAAAAGATTGTTTCGACTGAAAATTGTGTGTGCTAGTGGTTTATTTCTCAGGCGATGCATGTTCAATTATAAGTTGTGGTGATTGCGGAAATTCTCTGGTTTATTGAGCTGTGGTTTGTGAGAAGTGCGATCCAGATTGTCTTGATTGAGTGATCACCAGTTCATCTGAGGATTTATTTTCCTCAGCATGAATTCAAATTATCGAGGCAGATTTCAGATGATGGTTGTGGCATATGAGTTGTGGTTTGTTCTGTGGTTTCGTGATGAATGTGTTCATTGTGTGAGAGGCTTGTGAAGATCAGGTTTTGGGCTAAAAAAAATATTATCGCATCCATTATCCTTTTTCCATCAGATCACCCTATTTTCAATAACCATTATTTCCATTCTTCCCTGATTATCTGATTCATTTTTTAGTTCAATCATCCAGATCACCATTTTAATCGATTTCTGATTATCCATTTTTCATTCAATATCCATTTATTTTTAACCATTTTTTTTGATTACCCAATTATTTTAGATCTCCATTTCTTACATATATACCCATTAATCCATATTTTCATATCCATAAATCATTTCCAATTATTGTCCTATATAATCCATTTCGGTTTTGTTCTATCCATCCAATTTTCAAAACCACTAGTTTCCATTTTTTTCCATTATTCAATCAAATCCAATTAAATTTTTTTTTCTTTTCCATTTTTCAATTTTTCTATATTCCATGTTAATTCTCCCAAATTATATCACCAAGTTTCATCTTAATTCCTAAATACCTTTTTTAGTTTCTAATCCTTTTATAAAGCCCATATCCATTTGTTCTCATTAAAGCCCATTCAAAAAAAAAGAGAGTTCCTAAGAGAGTAAATAATTATCCTTTTATTCACCAAACCATTTACATTGCAAATTTACAAAAAAAAAAAACAAGTTAAGCAGAAATAAAAAATAAAGAGGTTTCATAAGTTGTTTTAAGCCTTTTCAGCCTCATCATGTGCAACTCCAAGCAACTTTTCACGCCTGGCCCACAGATTCACATCTAGCCAAAGTCTCACGCCCAAATATCCAAACAACTTTCCATCATGCCTGCCAAACCCACTTTTCCAGCCACATTACACTAGCCCCAAGCCAATGCGCCGTACGCGAACAAAAGCAAATACAGTCACTTCCAACCGTACAGCCTAATACATCATCAGCTAACACCCATCAACCCAACGCCCAATCCCGCAACAAACCTCACTCAAGCCGCGTGAAACTAACAACACGCCCAAGCCTCACAAGTAAATTTCAATCCGTACGCGCTTGCCTCACAACAATCCACAACTAACTTCATCAAGCCAATGTCCCATCAAGTTCACGCCACAGCTGTACCAAGCCTTGCCCGCGCCCAACAAGCTATCTTCCATCACACTTTCCAGCCTCAAGTTGCAAACAGCCGAAGACAATCACAAGCCGTAGCTAGACTCTGCATCCCGTACCGCATCAACACAGTCAGCTTACACCAAACACTTGCCAAGCCAACCTGCACAAACAACCCAGCCTCACAATTCAAGCCACACGCGTGAAAAATCACAGCAAAACGTGCGAGCTTCACGAATCCCTCACCTGAAAAACCAAAATTAAAACGCAACATTCCATATCAAAACGCAAACGCCGGAAATGAAAACGCAAACTCAACATCAAACTCGTGCTTTCAAAACGCAAAAACAAAATCAAAAACGGCACTACAATCTTCACCAATTTCTTCTATAAATAAAGCCCTCACCTCATTCCAAAATCAAGCTTACAAAGCCCCTCAAAGCCCTGCTAAAATCAAAAACAACCTTCAAATTCCCAATCTCTTCAACCTTCAACCTAATCCTCAAAATCACCTTCAACCTTTTTTCTTCGATCCACCATTACCAAACCTTCAAATCAACTCTAAACCAAATTCAATTTCAAAAAAAGAGGAAGATCTGAGAAGAAGAAGAGGTTGATCGAGAGAGAAGCCGAGAGAAGAGAGAAGCCGCAAGTGAGAGAACGAAATTCGCAGAAGAGGAAAGATGATTTGCGATTGTTTGTACGATTTTGATTTTGAGAAGGTGAGCCTTGAGAGAGTGCCGCCGTGATTGGAGCATTTTGTGCCCTGTTTCTTGTTCATGCGAAGAAGAAGAAGAACATTTCAATTATTCTTTCTGATTCTTTTTTTTTGGTTTTTTATATATTTAATTTATTTTATGTAAAATAAGATTGGTGTTGGGCCTGTGAATTTGGATCCTTTGCTGATCCATACCCCTTACCTGCGTGTCCCCCTCTCTCCCTTTCCATCTTTCTTTTATTTTTTTTGTTACTTTATGCTATTTTAAAATGTTTTGTAAGTATGTTAGAAAAATATTTTAGAATATATTTTAGTAAAGATATAGAAATTATATTTTTAGTAAAAAGATTTTAGAAAAGTTATTTAAAAAAAAGATGTTAGGAAAAGAATTTTTTAGAAAAGATTTTAAAAAATATTTCAATTTCTTTTTTTGGATCTATTTTTTTAGATCCATTTTTCTTCATCTCTTCTTTTTGGTCGATGACAATCTCCGATTCGTGATTGTTGATTTCCAATAAGTTTAATCTTCATTATTTCAAATCTATGGATGAATGATCATTTGGATCATTCTTCATACTTTGAGATCGTGATAGGTTGCTTTTCGATAAATTCAACGAAAATCTCGATTAAGATTAGACCGTTCTTTTTTTTTTTAGTGTGGCATGTTTTCGGAGAATGATCCATAATATCGTTTCTCTAACATGTATTAACACGAATATTTTCCACTTTAATTAGTGGTGGCCGACCTCATTTGTAGGGTAATTACTTCGTAAATTACTTGGCGATTGCTTAACATAGACCTAAAGTTGTCCCGATTCGGATTAAGATCCACTTGGATCCGGTTGCCTCGATTTTTTTTTCTTTTCGTGGTTGTGCTTGATTAAGTTCATCATACCACTTATATTGTAAATATTATAATAATGTGAATATAATCCGTTTAAATTTAATCTCTCGCACCTTATCCTTTTATTTTAATTTCTTGCTCCTTTCTCTTTTTATTATGCTTTATCATATTATATCATATATCATTTGTTTATGTTTATATTGTTGCTTGTGATTTTTATTTTGTCCATTTGGACACCAAAACATTAATAAAGGATTAAACACTTAAAAGACTTGTGACTTTAATTTCGGACTATGGTTACTATCCTTAGCTTTGGAGTATGGACTTAGATTTTAGGATCTTCACCCTTGCTCAAGTTGTGATGGATTAGAAACCTCGGCCTCAAGTTATTTCATTAGCCTTTGAAGATGGAATTCCGAACTTTGAAGAAATGTGCAAATTTGGTTTGATCACTTCTTCTCTTAACTTTTAATTCAAGTATTAGGATTAGTCCCTTCATCTCCTCCCCATTCTTAAATTTTCAAAACTTCTCCCTATTTCAAAAACCTTCTTTGTTTTTAAACTTCAAACACTTTCATAATCAAACCTTGACTTAGGTCAAACGATTTTTAATATTTTCATTTTATTTTCTTAATAAATGTTAATTCATGTAAATATATTGAAATCTTTTCTCACATACTTTAAAAAAAACTCAAAACTCACTCAATTGTTTTTGTGCCTTTGTGCACCTTTTCTTTTCACATGTTTAGATATGATTCATCCTTTCTAGCAGAATTATTCGCTAAAGGATGACGACTTATCTCTACATTTTAAAATCAATTCAACTCATTTGTTTCTTTTCAAATTTTGTACCACGAACTACGAGGTTTTGATCTCGCATTGCACTTTGTGGGTACGTAGGCATGAGGCATTAAAAACCTCATCAAACACAAAATCTTAAAAAAAACATTCTTCTCCTCATCTCTTCAATCATTTTCAAGCAAACCAATTTCAAACCAAAAAGCAATAAATATTTCAAAGGGCTCCCGTGGAGTACCACAGACGAGTCGGGTGCCTAAAACCTTCCCGGTTCGTAACCAATCCCCTTACCCGTTCTCTGTTTTGTTTCTTTTAGCTTTTGCTTTTAGATTCCTAGGTTTTTATTCGTTCTTTTACCTTTTTCCTTTCGGAAATAAATAAAAGCGCGGTGGCGACTATGTGTACCTTGAGTTAAGTTAATCAATAGCTTACACTCACGATTTTACCGCTACAGAAAAGTGGCGACTCTGCTGGGGAGTAATCTCTAAGTGGATTCAGCCTACTTTGATTTATTTACTGCTTTGGTTTGATTTGTTTGTTATTTGGTTGTTATGTTTTGGTTTTGGTGATCCTCTGTGTGAGATAGATTCTAACCCGGATCTGAGTGACACTTATGATAGGACGGCGATATTCGAAGCGATAAGCGATGGAGTAGTCCAAAGCTATATCAATTTGATAATCTCCACTCGGTTAGGCTCTCTTGGACTATCAATGTCATGACGAGTAATCGTACGTGGCATTATTTTCCGACCTTGAGCTGATCATACTGAGGACCTTAGAACCCTTAACCCATCTAAGCCAATTTAGGAACGTAGTGCGGAAATTGTCTGGGTGTAAACCTAAGGCGGTTGTCACACGATACTACACTCGGACGAGGTCTATTTTAAGAACGTTATCAGTTGGGGAGTAATCCAATGTACCGATGATATTCTAAAGATGGTTGTTAACTCCGGGCACCTCTGTTAGCACCCTTTTGGTTTTCTGCAGGTACAATGAAGACAAAACCTTAGTACTTACCTATGTGGGTTGGTGTTCTGTTACCTTGACTTCATGCTCGTGACTCGGAACCTAAGCCCGTGTGCCTTGTGTTATCTTGTTTGTGTTTGTTGCATACATGCCATCATACATTCATGAGCATTGTTCGTAAGATTTCAAAGGACTTATAAGGAACTTTTGCAAAATTTCAGATGTCCATGGCTATGACTTTTGAAAGGAGGAACACAAAGAAGTACACTTTCAAGAATCCAAATGTAGTAGAGTTGAGAAAGCTAGGAGCTTTGGTTGTTGATACCCAAGAGTTCCGAAGATGTCATGGGAAGCTTTTGTATATGTTGGATACCGATGTACCTGAGGGGATTCTCCCTACTTTAGCTCAGTTCTATGATCCGTTGCATCATTGTTTCACTTTTCCGGATTATTAGCTTGTGCCGACTTTGGAGGAGTATTCTCATTGGTTAGGTTTTCCTATTCTGGACAAGGAGTTTCTTTTCACTGGTTTAGAGAAGGAGCTTACTATCAAGGTCATCGCCAAAGCACTTTTTCTTAAGGAATCCGACCTTAATGGGAAGTTTCTTCCAAAGGGGAGTGTTCGTGGTATTAATGCTAAGTTCTTGATGGGAAAGGCTTCTACTTCACTTACTTTGGGTCATAAGGATGCATTTGAGGCTATTCTTGCTTTGCTTATTTACGGGATTGTCTTGTTTCCGAACTTGGATGGTATTATGGATGAGAATGCTATTCAGATCTTCTTGAAGAAGAACCTGGTGCCTACTTTACTTGGAGATATGTATCATGCTTTTCACTATAGGACTTCCAAAGGTGATAGAGAGATTGTATGTTGTGCGCCTCTTTTTTATAGGTGGTTTATTTTGCACCTACCGAAGTCGGATGTCTTCAAGGACAATAGAGAGAATCGAAGATGGTCTCAAAGATTGATGTCGCTTTCTCATAAGGACATGACATGGTATAGTTCTCATTATGATACTGGAGTACTTATTGATAGTTGTGGAGAATTTCCTAATGTACCTCTTCTTGGTACACGTGGGGGAATTAGCTACAAACCCATTTTGGCTAGACGACAGTTCGGATATTGTTTGAAGGACATTCCAAACAATCTTTCCTTATCCCGTTTCTTCTTTCTTAATGGTGCTGATCATATAGAGATGAAGAAAAGGATTGCTCATTCTTGGCATGCTGTTCACCGGAAAGAGAAAGGTCAATTGGGTAGACAACACCTTCCTCCTTCCGAATGTTATATTCAGTGGGTTCGATCTAGAGCTTCCAAGCTCAAGATGCCTTATCCACCCGAGGAGCCTATGTTTCCCATATTGCCATTGTCTGCTTTTCTACCTCCTGTTGATGAGAAGGTGGTTCTTCAAGAAGAGTTAGACAAGATGAAGAAAGAGAAAGAAGAATGGCTACTTGAAAAGACTACTATGCAGGAGCAGTTGAAGGAGAAAGATGATCTTATTGAGCTACTTGAGCGGCGTGTCACGAAGAGGCCGAGAGAGGATTTATTTTCCTCTAGTACTTCATCTACTATTCCTCCTACTTCCGGTGCTTGGAAGGCCATTGTCGACAAATTAGTGAAGGATAAGGAAGATATGGAAGATCGGTACAAGAAAGAGATCAAGAGGATTCGCATGAAGTATCAACCAGGATTCGGGACTTCTTCGGATTTGATTCCCTAGGCCTAGTTTACTTTTCCTCTTATGTATTAGGATTATTGATGTTTGTACTTCATTTGTAATCCTCACTTTGATCTTAATGAGAATGAGTTTTTTTTAAGTATTTCAAAAATGTCTCTTTATTGAATATTGCAAGTTAACTTATAATCCTTTGAAATCTTTGCATTTGCATACGCATACCATGCATCATACTCGCATTTGTCTTGCTTTTTGAGTGTTCTCCAGGGATCTTATGTTGTTTCTTGGTCTTCATTCAGGTCTCCTGTCAAGCTGATTCACTGATTTGATACTCGAGCTAATCGGAGAAGAGTGATGGAAACTTTACAACAAGAAAATCGCGAGCTACGCGAAGAGGTTACTTATCTGAGGGAAAGCTTGGAAAGAGTGTCTGCTATGATGGAAAGTTTGGTGGCTGCTCAGAATCAGCCACCTCCTAATTCTCCTGTTCAGAATACTGTCATCTCCGAGGTTGTTACCGCATCAATTCTTGTTGAGACTGTTATTTCTCCTCGCTATTGTATGCCTGCTAGCACACCTTGGGGCATGCCAATTGACTTTATTCTTGCTGGTTATCGTCCTCCTCATCATCCTGAGACTGCTGCATTTAATACTCTCCCACCACCAGTGTGGACTACTCTTCCTCCAATTGTGACTACCGCACCTCCTGTGGTGCACACTATTTCGCACCATGATGAAATGATTTACCATGCTGAGCCCAGTGAAGGTGCTGGAGTTGCTGAAAGACTTGATGACTTCCAATGACGCTTTGTTGAGATACAGAGGGAGATGAGAGCCTTGAAGCATAAGGATTTGTTCGGGAAAGATGCTTATGATCTTTGTTTGGTCCCAAATGTCAAAGTTCCTTACAATTCAAGCTGCCTGAGTTTGAGAGGTACAAAGGCAACACTTGTCCGTTGAGCCATCTGACTATGTATGCAAGGAAGATGTCTGCTCAGACTGATAATGATAAGCTGCTGATTCACTATTTCCAGGACAGTTTGACCGGTGCACCCATGAGGTGGTATATGAGCTTGGATAATAGCCAAATCAAGACCTTTAATGATTTGGGAGAAGCTTTTGTGAGGCAGTACAAGTATAACATCGATATGGCTCCAGATAGAGATCAACTTCGTGCTATGTCCCAGAAGGACAAAGAGACTTTTAAAGAATATGCACAGAGATGGCGCGAGCTGGCAGCCCAGAATTTTCCTCCGCTGGAAGAAAAAGAAATGACGAAGATCTTCTTGAAGACTTTGGGTTCTTTTTATTATGAGAGGATGATAGCAAGCTCTCCTTCTGATTTCACTGAAATGGTGAGTATGGGGATGCGTTTAGAAGAAGGTGTCCGCGAGGGACGGTTGAGCCAAGAGAATAGTAATGGCTCAAGCTCTAGAAGGTTCAACTTTGGAAAAAAGAAAGAAAATGAGACTAATGCAGTATCCCGTGAAAGTTATAGAAGACCTCACAGTCGTGGGAATCACCATTCGCAGCATGTAGCTTCTGTAACACCGATGATTAACGTGGCTCCAACTGTGCCAGCAGTTCCAAAGTACCAACCTCGTTATCAACAACCTTCTGTGCAACAAGGTGGTAATCAACAGGTTCGGGCTAAGCCAAGTTTTGATCCTATTCCGATGTCGTATACGGACTTGCTTCCATCTTTGATTGCAAAGAATCTTGTGCAAACCCGTCCTCCACCTCCAGTTCCAGAGACTATTCCATGGTGGTATAAGCCAGAGGCTCGTTGTGCTTTTCATCAAGGTGCCCCGGGGCACGATGTTGAGAATTGTTATCCATTGAAGTTTGAAGTACAAAAATTGATGAGGAACAATGTTCTGTATTTCAATGATGTTAATCCAAATGTGCAGAAGAATCCGTTGCCGAAGCATGGTAATGCGTCAGTGAATATGGTTGATGGTTGTCCTGGTTTGTTCAAAATCTATGAGGTCCGTCATATCCGAAGGTCTTTGGTTGAGATGCATGCTTTCTTGAGTGAATATCACGATATTGATCACGACTATGCTGGATGTTGTATCTGCTCGGTGAATCCTCGTGGTTGCGTGATTGTTAAGAGGGATATTCAAAAGATGATGGACGATAAATTGATTGAAGTGACAGAAAAAAGAGATGAATATGAGAATGAAGTGAATGTTATTATGCCTCAGTTCAATCTTCCTGAGAGGGTTGCTCCTGAGAGAGTGGTTATTTCTTTCGATAGTCGCAAAAATGCTGTTACTCCATTGGTGATTAATGTGCCTGGTCCATTGCCATATGAGTCTGATAAAGCTGTTCCGTATCGGTATAATGCTACAATGATAGAAAATGGTAGAGAAGTTCCTATCCCTACTCCAAAGTCTGTGGTTAGCATTGCTGATGTGACGAAGGTTACCCAAAGTGGTTGAGTGTATGCTTCAGATCCTCCGAAGAGAGTTGAAGATACAAGTGCAAGTAAACAGATTATGGATGATGTTGCCCAATCGGGCCAAGCTGGTAATAGTGAAGATGAGGTTCTAAAATTGATAAAGAAGAGTGAGTACAACATTACTGAGCAGTTGTTGCAGACTCCATCGAAGATATCAGTATTGTCTCTCTTGATGAGTTCTGAGGCTCATAGGCAGTCTTTGCAGAAGATTCTTGATCAAGCTTATGTTGACCATGATGTGACTGTTGATCAATTTGATAGCATTGTGGCTAATATCACGTCATGCAACAATTTAAGCTTCTGTGATGACGATTTGCCTGAAGAAGGAAGAAATCATAACTTGGCTTTGTATATTTCAGTCAATTGTCAGGAAGATGCTATGTCCAAGGTGCTAGTTGATACCGGATCGTCTCTGAATGTTATGCCAAAGTCGACATTGTCAAAGCTTGCGTTTCAAGGTGCTCCCATGAGGCACAGTGGGATTATTGTAAAAGCGTTTAACGGGTCGAAGAAGACAGTAATTGGTGAAATGGATCTTCCTATTCTTATTGGACCGTTTATATTCAAAATTACTTTTCAAGTAATGGATATACGTCCCGCATACAGTTGTCTCCTCGGAAGACCCTGGATCCATGAGGCAGGAGCTGTGACATCCACTCTTCATCAGAAATTGAAATTTGTGAAAGAGGGTAAATTGGTGACCATTGAAGGTGAAAGGGCAATGCTTGTGAGCAATTTGTTTTCTTTTTCTTATATTGATGCTGAGGAAGAGGTGGGAACGTTGTTTCAAGCTCTTTCTGTAGTGGATAATGTTGCTAAGAAGAATGCTATGCCCATGTCTTCTTTCAAAGATGCTCTGCGAGTGCTTGAGGCTGGTCAGTCTGATGGTTGGGGACAAATTATTGATGCTGTCGACAACAAGGAAGGTTTTGGTATCGGCTTTGCACCTGGTGCAGTTATCAAGGATCCAAAGACTATTCAAGAAGGCTTCCGAAGTGCTGGATTTATCAACGATCATTAGACTGCTGCCATCATTGAAGATGATGAAGACGAAGAAATGCTTGACTTTGTTACGCATGGAAAGATTTGCCAGAACTGGATCGTTGTTGATGTTCCATTTATCGTTCATTCTTCAAAGTAATTTGTTTTTTTATTTTCTTTCAAAAATCCTTTCACTCTGCCCAAGGTGAAAGTGATGTTTGTCGGGCTTTGTTTCAAATTTTATCATCATCAATAAAATGTTATTTTGTTATTTCCATATGTGTTTTTCCTTTTTGCTTTATTCTGAAAAATGGTAACACAAAAAACCCAAAATATAATAATTGTTTATCTGCATAATGTTTGCACTGTTGTTCATACTCTAAAATAAAAATAAAATCATTGTGCAGATTGATTGATAAACCCATTGAAAACAATGATCCTATGCCCTCTCCCAACTTTGAATTCCATGTGTTTGAAGCTGAGGAAGAGGATGTTGAAGAGATTCCTGATGAGATTTCTCGGTTGCTTGAGCACGAGGAGAAGATTATTCAGCCTCATGGAGAGTCTATAGAGATGGTCAACTTGGGTTCTGAAGATGAAAAGAAAGAAGTCAAAGTTGGAGCATTGCTTGGTCCTGATGTTAAGAAGAGGATTGTAGAGCTTCTCAGAGAGTATGTTGATGTATTCGCTTGGTCTTATCAAGACATGCCAGGTCTTGATACTGATATTGTGGAGCATAGATTGCCGTTGAAGCCTGAATGTCCACCTGTAAAGCAGAAGCTGAGAAGAACTCATCCCGACATGGCAGTAAAAATCAAAGAGGAGGTTCAAAAGCAGATTGATGCAGGTTTTCTTTTGACGTCAACTTATCCTGAATGGGTGGCCAATATTGTTCCAGTTCCGAAGAAAGACGGAAAAGTCCGAATGTGCGTTGATTACAGAGATTTGAACAAAGCCAGTCCGAAAGATGATTTTCCATTACCACACATCGATATGTTGGTAGATAATACGGCTAAGTTTGATGTGTTCTCTTTTATGGACGGATTTTCCGGTTATAATCAAATAAAGATGGCACCCGAGGACATGGAAAAGACCACATTTATTACACCATGGGGAACATTCTGCTACAGAGTGATGCCCTTTGGATTGAAGAATGCTGGTGCGACATACCAAAGAGCTATGACTACACTTTTCCATGATATGATGCACAAAGAAATCGAAGTATATGTTGATGATATGATCGCTAAGTCGAAGACTGAAGAGGATCATGTTGAACATTTGCTGAAGTTGTTTCAAAGATTAAGGAAGTATAAGCTTCGTTTGAATCCGAACAAGTGCACATTTGGTGTACGTTCTGGAAAGCTGTTAGGTTTCATTGTCAGCCAAAGAGGTATTGAAGTTGATCCTGATAAAGTGAAAGCTATTCAGGAAATGCCTGCTCCAAGAACCGAAAAGCAAGTAAGAGGATTCTTGGGCCGCTTGAATTATATTTCGAGGTTTATCTCTCACATGACTGCCACATGTGCTCCTATATTCAAGTTGCTTCGAAAAGATAAAGGATGTGTCTGGACAAATGATTGTCAGAAGGCATTTGAAAGTATCAAAGAATATCTGTTTGAACCTCCTATCTTGTCTCCTCCAGTGGAAGGTAGACCGATGATCATGTACTTGACTGTGTTGGAAGATTCCATGGGTTGTGTGCTTGGTCAGCAAGATGAATCTGGAAGAAAAGAATATGCAATTTACTACTTGAGTAAGAAATTCACTGATTGTGAGTCTCGGTACTCCATGCTTGAAAAAACTTGTTGTGCCTTAGCTTGGGCTGCAAAGCGTCTTCGCCAGTATATGCTGAATCATACAACTTGGTTGATCTCTAAAATGGATCCAATCAAGTATATCTTTGAAAAGCCTGCTTTGAATGGGAGGATTGCTCGTTGGCAAATGTTATTATCAGAATATGATATCGAGTACCGAGCTCAAAAAGCTATAAAAGGTAATATCTTGGCTGACCATTTGGCACATCAACCGATTGATGATTACCAACCTATCAAGTTTGATTTTCCAGATGAGGATGTGATGTTTTTGAAAGTGAAAGACTGTGATGAACCTTTGATTGAGGAAGGGCCGGAGCCTGGATCTCGATGGGGTTTAGTTTTTGATGGTGTCGTGAATGCACGCGGAAGAGGAATTAAGGCAATGATCATTACTCCCCATGGTTCACATATTCCTTTTGCCGCAAGGTTGACTTTTCCTTGTACCAATAATGAAGCTAAGTATGAAGCCTGTATTATGGGTCTTGAGGAAGCTGTTGATCTGAGGATTAAGCATCTTGATGTGTATAGAGATTCCGCCTTGGTAATTAATCAGATTCAGGGTACGTGGGTAACCCATCAACCCCACTTGATCCCTTATAGAGATTATGCCAGGAAGATATCAACTTTCTTCACTAAAGTTGAGTTTCATTATGTTCCTCGTGATGAGAATCAGATGGCAGATGCTTTAGCATCTATAGCTTCTATGATAAAAGTGCACCAGTGGAATGATGTTCCCATGATCAGTGTGATGCGACTGGAAAGACCAGCTCATGTGTTTGCAGTTGGAGAGGTCCATGATGACAAGCCTTGGTATCATGATATTAAATGTTTTCTCCAAAGTCAAGAATACCCGCTTGGGGCATCCGATAAAGATAAGAGGACTTTGAGGAGATTGACAGGCAATTTTTTCTTGAATGGAAATGTGCTTTATAAGAGAAATTTTGACATGGTCTTGCTCAGATGCGTGGATAGACACGAAGCAGACATGTTAATGAAAGAAATTCATGAAGGATCTTTTAGCACTCATGCTAATGGGCATGCAATGACTAAAAAGATGTTGAGAGCAGGTTACTATTGGCTGACAATGGAATCTGATTGTTGCAAATATGTGAAAAAGTGCCATAAGTGTCAAGTGTACGCTGATAAGATTCACGTGCCACCAGCTTATCTCAATGTGATTTCTTCCCCATGGCCTTTATCTATATGGGGAATTGATATGATTGGCATGATTGAACCCAAGGCTTCGAATGGACATCGTTTTATTCTTGTGGTAATTGACTACTTCACCAAGTGGGTTGAAGCGGCATCGTATGTTAATGTGACCAAGCAAGTTATGGTTCGGTTTATCAAGAATAATATTATCTGCAGATATGGTGTTCCGAATAGAATCATTACTGATAATGGTTCGAACTTGAACAATAAGATGATGAAAGAGCTTTGTGAAGAGTTCAAGATTCAACACCATAATTCTTCTCCTTATAGACCGAAGATGAATGGGGCTGTTGAAGCTGCGAATAAGAACATTAAGAAGATTATTCAGAAGATGGTTGTGACGTACAAGGACTGGCATGAGATGCTCCCTTTTGCTTTGCATGGGTATCGTACATCTGTCCGCACTTCAACAGGGGCAACCCCTTTCTCACTTGTTTATGGTACAGAAGCAGTGCTCCCCGTCGAAGTTGAGATCCCATCAATGAGAGTTCTGATGGAAGCCAAGTTGACTGAGGCTGAATGGTGTCAAAGTAGATTTGATCAGTTGAATTTGATTGAAGAAAAGAGAATAACAACCTTGTGTCATGGTCGGTTGTACCAGCAAAGAATGAAGAAAGCTTTTGACAAGAAGGTCAAACCTCGTGTATTCAGAGAAGGCGACCTCGTGCTTAAAAAGATTCAGTCTTTCCTTAAAGATTCTCGGGGCAAGTGGACTCCGAACTATGATGGCCCATATGTTGTTAAGAAATCCTTCTCTAGCGGTTCATTAATTCTTGCAACTATGGATGGTGAGGAGATCACTCGCCCTGTGAATGCGGATGCAGTCAAGAAATACTTCGCCTAAAAAAAATAAAAGAACAACTCGCTAAGTTGAAAACCCGAAAGGGCGGCTTAGGCAAAAATGAGCGTCTCGGTGGATTGAAAACCCGAAAGGGCGGTCCAGGCAAAAATTAGAGACATAAACAGAAATAATTATCCCGGTAGATTGAAAACCCGAAAGGGCAATCTAGGCAAAAGTTAGGGATCATGGCAAGTAACTGCGTCGACAGATTGGATCACTTGTAGCAACCGAGGATTTCAGATTCTATCCCTCAGAAGAATTTCCCATCAAAGATTCTTATTCACTCATCCTTGACTGAAGTTTCGGACACAGTGGAGTTCAAAGTTGATAGGGAGAATAGTGATCATTGTATCTCAATGTAGCCTTTTTCCATATATTTACCATTTTTCAAACTTGTAATGATCCATGGAGTCATGCCATTTGCTGACTACCATTCTATCAATGAATTTGAGCTTTTATCCAATTGTTTGCAATTCTTTATATTGTTTCTGTTTACAAAATTTCAATTTATTGTTGATGATGATTTTTGAAACAAATTTAATAAATTTAATTTTTGAAGATTTTAAAAACATTTTTCTTTTGATATATGAACAAAGAAAGGATATCAATAGTGCCTCCAAGAATGGTAAAGTCTGGATGTGTGTAACTCATCTCTCCCAAAGCAGGGTTTGATTCGGTTGTGTCCACGCGAAGTTCCTGAATAGTCTTGACAGGTTGATGCTAATGTTATTTTGT
The DNA here is from genome assembly GCA_963966055.1 of Lathyrus aphaca. Classification (NCBI taxonomy): domain Eukaryota; kingdom Viridiplantae; phylum Streptophyta; class Magnoliopsida; order Fabales; family Fabaceae; genus Lathyrus; species Lathyrus aphaca. The sequence goes on along the minus strand of OZ014523.1, from coordinate 342,444,284 downwards.
TCCCCAACAGTAAGCATGAACGGAGATTGTATGTATTCCCCAGAAGAGTTGTTGGAAGGGATGTTCTTAAGAATCCCTAGCTGAGTTTTGATCTTTTCCTCAGCAAGTTATCTTTGAATTGAGAAGTATTGGGAATCCCCAGCTGAGCTCTTGTTCCTCAGTTTGATTTGTTCGCATCCTTGAATATAGAAGTATTGATATAGCAATCAGTTTAGAGGTTTTCTTTTACCCGATGGTGGGTACTGATTTAAAATCCCTCGTAACTGTGTTTTGGCTATGATGTTAACTTCTGATATCCCCATATGGATTCCCAGTAGGTCTGCATGTGTTGATTTCCAGCAGGTTCCTATGTGATTTTTAGCAAGTCTGGCACTCTATCCCCAGGTGGAGCAGGAGTGGTATGACAGTTATTCCTCGTGAAGTTTGATTTTTATCAAGAATATTTCCATCCTCAGCAGATTATTACCTATCCTCAGCAGGATGATGTTTCTAGCAGATGCTGTCTCATAATGATTTAAGCCTTGTAGTAGGATTTTATTCCTTTGATGGCTTATGATTTTCCCCTGCAGATTTCAAGTTGAATCTCCAGCATGTTTCCCTGCATTGTTGCCTTGGGATTAGCCGAGTATCCGGTTGTTGCGGTGTTCATGTCACCCGTTTCTTATCTTTTTGTCTGTTTTGTCAGCATATTCATAAGCATATTCATACGCATAAGCATAGCATCGTTTGCTTGCATTCTTGCGTTTATCATTGTTATCTTCTCTTTGGTGTGGACTTTCCCCACAGAGTGTGTGTGTCGTCTTCCTCTCAAGTTTAGAGTGTCGACCATTAAGCAGAAAGTGTTAATCCTTTCTAATTCCCCACTGAGTTTGTTTCTCGTGGATGATTTTGATTCAGTTTCCTCCCCAGTTTATTATCTGGATGGAATTTTCCCCAGTTGAGATATTTCCTCCTCGGGATGAGTCTTGTTTGACCGTTTCTTTCCAATTTGTTCTTGGATTGAACTTTGGTCCCCTTTTGTGGATATTATTGCTTTGGAATTAAGTTATCATTGTTTGATAGTGGGCAACATTCTCTCCAGCTTGAGTATATTACTTTGGAGTTAAGCTATCAGTAATCGATATTGGGTAATATTACCAAATTTGATCAAATTCTTTTACTTGTGCTTCTACCCAGTAAATCCGGTAGTTGAGATTGTTTCTTCTTACCCAGTAAAAAGGTAATAGAAGTTGTTTTCCTTTGCTTGAGCTCCTACCCAGTAAATCAGGTAGTCGAGAATTTTTTCTACCCAGTAAATCCGGTAGTCGAGATATTTTCCTCTTACCCAGTAAAAAGGTAATAGAATCAGATATTTTCCTCTTACCCAGTAAAAAGGTAATTTGATTGAGTTCCTACCCAGTAAATCAGGTAGTTGATCATACTCCTACCCAGTAAATCCGGTAGTCGATATTTCTTCTTCTTACCCAGTAAAAAGGTAATAAAAGTTGTTTACCTTTAATTGAGTTCCTACCCAGTAAATCAGGTAGTTGATCATACTCATATCCAGTAAATCGATAGTCGAGTCCTTTATATTTTCTACCCAGTAAATCAGGTAGTTGAGAATTTTTCTGCCCAGTAAAAAGGTAATTGAGGTTATCCCTCTGTATTTTTCTCCTATCCAGTAAATTGATAGTCGAGTCTGTTGTATTTTCCTACCCAGTTAACAGGTAGTTGATGATTCTTATCCAACTCAGTATTTCTCCATTCTTGGACTCGAATACTTTGTTTGGTTGATACTTCCTGGCAGGATGTTTATTTTCCTGGTTGAATTTTGTTATATCATATCTCTTCCCAAGTGGAGTCTGTTATCCAGTGATTTATTTTCCTGGTAATCTCTTTGTTGTCTGTTGTTGTTCCCCAGCGGGATTTTCTTCTGTGTCCCCAAGTTTTTGCTGTTCTCTGGTGGTCATTATTTTCCCCACAGAGACCTTGGGTTTGCATATCATATTCATATCATATCATTTGTTCTCTTAGGACAAAAATTGGGTATTCTGTATTTAAGTCTCTCCCATCTTGTAGAGACGAAGATGTCAATCTTCATATCTCCGGATTGAAGAAACTTAAATAGGGGCAGCTGTAACACCCTAATTTTTGCCCTAAGATTTCTTCGCATTTCATCTGCATATTCGCATACAAACAAGATCGCACTGGCTTTCGAGTTTCTTCTCAGATAAGGGTCTATGCTTCGCAGGGGATCACCATATTTTTACTTCTTTATATTTGTTTATATTTACTGATCTCTAACCAAAATACCAAAAATATGTTGCAGTGTTCTTCTTCTTCTCTGTGTTGCAGGTTTGCGAAGATAAGACAGTGAATTTCATTCAGATGCGTTTGTTCAGTCACAATTCGATTTCAAATGGATGTTTGACCTAATATTGGTCAAACTATCAAAAGATTGTTTCGACTGCAAATTGTGTGTGCCAGTGGTTTATTTCTCAGGCGATGCGTGTTCAATGATAAGTTGTGGTGATTGCGGAAATTCTCTGGTTTATTGAGCTGTGGTTTGTGAGAAGTGCGATCCAGATTGTCTTGATTGAGTGATCACCAGTTCATCTGAGGATTTATTTTCCTCAGCATGGATTCAAATTATCGAGGCAGATTTCAGATGATGGTTGTGGCATATGAGTTGTGGTTTGTTCCGTGGTTTCGTGATGAATGTGTTCATTGTGTGAGAGGCTTGTGAAGATCAGGTTTTGGGCTAAAAAAAAATATTATTGCATCCATTATCCTTTTTACATCAGATCACTCTATTTTCAATAACCATTATTTCCATTCTTCCCTGATTATCTGATTCATTTTTTAGTTCAATCATCCAGATCACCATTTTAATCGATTTCTGATTATCCATTTTTCATTCAATATCCATTTATTTTTAACCATTTTTTTTATTACCCAATTATTTTAGATCTCCATTTCTTACATATATACCCATTAATCCATATTTCATATCCATAAATCATTTCCAATTATTGTCCTATATAATCCATTTTGATTTTGTTCTATCCATCCAATTTTCAAAACCATTAGTTTCCATTTTTTTCCATTATTCAATCAAATCCAATTAAATTTTTTTTTCTTTTCCATTTTTCAATTTTTCTATATTCCATGTTAATTCTCCCAAATTATATCACCAAGTTTCATCTTAATTCCTAAATACCTTTTTTAGTTTCTAATCCTTTTATAAAGCCCATATCCATTTGTTCTCATTAAAGCCCATTCAAAAAAAAAGAGAGTTCCTAAGAGAGTAAATAATTATCCTTTTATTCACCAAACCTTTTACATTGCAAATTTACAAAAAAAAAAACAAGTTAAGCAGAAATAAAAAATAAAGAGGTTTCATAAGTTGTTTTAAGCCTTTTCAGCCTCATCATGTGCAACTCCAAGCAACTTTTCACGCCTGGCCCACACATTCACATCTAGCCAAAGTCTCACGCCCAAATATCCAAACAACTTTCCATCATGCCTGCCAAGCCCACTTTTCCAGCCACATTACACTAGCCCCAAGCCAATGCGCCGTACGCGAACAAAAGCAAATACAGTCACTTCCAGCCGTACAACCTAATACATCATCAGCTAACACCCATCAACCTAACGCCCAGTCCCGCAACAAACCTCACTCAAGCCGCGTGAAACTAACAACACGCCCAATCCTCACAAGTAAATTTCAATCCGTACACGCTTGCCTCACAACAATCCACAGCTAACTTCATCAAGCCAATGTCCCATCAAGTTCACGCCACAGCTGTACCAAGCCTTGCCCGCGCCCAACAAGCTAGCTTCCATCACACTTTCCAGCCTCAAGCTGCAAACAGCCGAAGACAATCACAAGCCGTAGCCAGACTCTGCATCCCGTACCGCATCAACACAGTCAGCTTACACCAAACACTTGCCAAGCCAACCTGCACAAACAACCCAGCCTCACAATTCAAGCCACACGCGTGAAAAATCACAGCAAAACGTGCGAGCTTCACGAATCCCTCACCTGAAAAACCAAAATTAAAACGCAACATTCCATATCAAAACGCAAACGCAGGAAATGAAAACGCAAACTCAGCATCAAACTCGTGCTTTCAAAACGCAAAAACAAAATCAAAAACGGCACTACAATCTTCACCAATTTCTTCTATAAATAAAGCCCTCACCTCATTCCAAAATCAAGCTTACAAAGCCCCTCAAAGCCCTGCTAAAATCAAAAACAACCTTCAAATTCCCATTCTCTTCAACCTTCAACCTAATCCTCAAAATCACCTTCAACCTTTTTTCTTCGATCCACCATTACCAAACCTTCAAATCAACTCTAAACCAAATTCAATTTCAAAAAAAGAGGAAGATCTGAGAAGAAGAAGAGGTTGATCGAGAGAGAAGCCGAGAGAAGAGAGAAGCCGCAAGTGAGAGAACGAAATTCGCAGAAGAGGAAAGAGGATTTGTGATTGTTTGTACGGTTTTGATTTTGAGAAGGTGAGCCTTGAGAGAGTGCCGCCGTGATTGGAGCATTTTGTGCCCTGTTTCTTGTTCATGCGAAGAAGAAGAAGAACATTTCAATTGTTCTTTCTGATTCTTTTTTTTTTGTTTTTTTATATATTTAATTTATTTTATGTAAAATAAGATTGGTGTTGGGCCTGTGAATTTGGATCCTTTGCTGATCCATACCCCTTACCTGCGTGTCCCCCTCTCTCCCTTTCCATATTTCTCTTATTTTTTTTGTTACTTTATGCTATTTTAAAATATTTTGTAAGTATGTTAGAAAAATATTTTAGAATATATTTTAGTAAAGATATAGAAATTATATTTTTAGTAAAAAGATTTTAGAAAAGTTATTTAAAAAAAAGATGTTAGGAAAAGAATTTTTTAGAAAAGATTTTAAAAAATATTTCAATTTCTTTTTATGGATCTATTTTTTTAGATCCATTTTTCTTCATCTCTTCTTTTTGGTCGATGACAATCTCCGATTCGTGATTGTTGATTTCCGATAAGTTTAATCTTCATTATTTCAAATCTATGGATGAATGATCATTTGGATCATTCTTCATACTTTGAGATCGTGATAGGTTGCTTTTCGATAAATTCAACGAAAATCTCGATTAAGATTAGACCGTTCTTTTTTTTTTAGTGTGGCATGTTTTCGGAGAATGATCCATAATATCGTTTCTCTAACATGTATTAACACGAATATTTTCCACTTTAATTAGTGGTGGCCGGCCTCATTTGTAGGGTAATTACTTCATAAATTAATCGGCGATTGCTTAACATAGACCTAAAGTTGTCCCGATTCGGATTAAGATCCACTTGGATCCGGTTGCCTCGATTTTTTTTTCTTTTCGTGGTTGTGCTTGATTAAGTTCATCATACCACTTATATTGTAAATATTATAATAATGTGAATATAATCCGTTTAAATTTAATCTCTCGCACCTTATCCTTTTATTTTAATTTCTTGCTCCTTTCTCTTTTTATTATGCTTTATCATATTATATCATATATCATTTGTTTATGTTTATATTGTTGCTTGTGATTTTTATTTTTTCCATTTGGACACCAAAACATTAATAAAGGATTAAACACTTAAAAGACTTGTGACTTTAATTTCGGACTATGGTTACTATCCTTAGCTTTGGAGTATGGACTTAGATTTTAGGATCTTCACCCTTGCTCAAGTTGTGATGGATTAGAAACCTCGGCCTCAAGTTATTTCATTAGCCTTTGAAGATGGAATTCCGAACTTTGAAGAAATGTGCAAATTTGGTTTGATCACTTCTTCTCTTAACTTTTAATTCAAGTATTAGGATTAGTCCCTTCATCTCCTCCCCATTCTTAAATTTTCAAAACTTCTCCCTATTTCAAAAACCTTCTTTGTTTTTAAACTTCAAACACTTTCATAATCAAACCTTGACTTAGGTCAAGCGATTTTTAATCTTTTTATTTTATTTTCTTAATAAATGTTAATTCATGTAAATATATTGAAATCTTTTCTCACATACTTTAAAAAAAACTCAAAACTCACTCAATTGTTTTTGTGCCTTTGTGCACCTTTTCTTTTCACATGTTTAGATATGATTCATCCTTTCTAGCGGAATTATTCGCTAAAGGATGAAGACTTATCTCTACATTTTAAAATCAATTCAACTCATTTGTTTCTTTTCAAATTTTGTACCACGAACTACGAGGTTTTGATCTCGCATTGCACTTTGTGGGTACGTAGGCATGAGGCATTAAAAACCTCATCAAACACAAAATCTTAAAAAAAAAACATTCTTCTCCTCATCTCTTCAATCATTTTCAAGCAAACCAATTTCAAACCAAAAAGCAATAAATATTTCAAAGGGCTCCCGTGGAGTACCACGGACGAGTCGGGTGCCTAAAACCTTCCCGGTTCGTAACCAATCCCCTTACCCGTTCTCTGTTTTGTTTCTTTTAGCTTTTGCTTTTAGATTCCTAGGTTTTTATTCGTTCTTTTACCTTTTTCCTTTCGGAAATAAATAAAAGCGCGGTGGTGACTCTGTGTACCTTGAGTTAAGTTAATCAATAGCTTACACTCACGTTTTTACCGCTACACCATGCTGCCAGATTGATATTCAGCCAACCTTCACGCGTTTCTTCACGCGAAATTCCGCCAGAGACGAAGTCTGCACCTGCAAAGCAAAGAAGACCATGACAGGGGCACAATTCCAAGTTCTGAACCAACCTATTGAGGCCATACCATTAACCTAATTCAGAATCCAAAAATCCACCTTCGTGCTTCACCAAGTTGCTGTTCCACTTTAGTGCACGAGATTTCCAACTCTGCATTCCCATCATGCTTCATGTCATAGCAAACCTGCAATCGTTACCTCAATACATCACCAATACAAACCAATACAAAAGCATGAGAATATTGTGGATTTCAAGCTAATGGCAAGTTGAATTCAAGAGAAAACTCAAGGCATTGTATAAGGCTCAAACTTTCTTTACAATTCAAGAGTCACATTAATAAAAAGATTCAAGAAGTGAAGTCCTAATTCTACCATGACTACTTGAACTTATGCCAAAGAAGATTGCAGCAACATGGAGTCAGTCTTCATGCTCTACCAAGATCCTTGAATTAGAAACTTTTTTTCATCTGTACAACAAACTCCTTGCATCAAACCCATCCATCTAAGCTATCATCAGTGTACCTTCAACAAACATATGAAGGAAACCCGACGAAAGTTAGTGTAAAGGAAGAATGTGATACCAAGATGAACATCACACATGTTGAGTTAAAAGTAAATGAAGACCATAACCAATTGAGGGTTTAGCACACTACCTCTAAAAGTACCATTCGGTAAGGCTTCCAAGCAATATTCAGAGCCTCCATTATCCGGTTATCACACTGCAACATCCAGAAATCAAAAGATGCTATAGAATCAGTAGAAGAATATTATGTCGAAAAATTGATTGACAGCAAAATCTCACAATTCCAAAACAGCTCTGCAACAAACAAAGCCATGCTCCATAATCAACCCTTTTTGTTATTTATAACACAGCCAATACAAGCCATACACACCTGAAACATACAGTACATCCGCATTAAAATAACATCAATACCAGTTTTTTTGTAACCGCAAGAATGAAAACAAATAGTGCAAATAAACCAAGACCCTAAGGAACTAAGAGCACATTTCTTTACGCTTCAGCTGATTGTTTGCCTTTATACATTACCAACCAGGTTGTTTTCAAACTTCCAAATCCTATCTATAGGTCATGCTTCATAGATAACAAGAATGCTCATTAAGTTAGGCGATGTATACCATCTGCAACAAGTACCATCATGTCGAAATTAGCGTATGTTTTCATAGTTTGCAGCAAGCATGAACTTCATGGTCACTATCACAAGAATTTGAATGTCACCTGAAGTGCAAGAAAGAAAGTCAGGTGAGGTAAGGTAGCAGTTATGGTGAGTGTGAATGAAAACTCAAAGTAATAATACAAAAATCCTACTGCTAGCTACCTGCATTCACCACTATTTTGATCAATCACTAAAAACACTAAGTGGCAGAACAAATAGTCCTAAGGCTAAATAATGCAATACAAAGAGAATAGAAGTCGTTACGGTTATTATCAGCTCAGTATGAGTTGTGTCCGAGCATAGCTTCATTTTTCTCTAAGTCCCTTCTCCATGAATTTCATCAAGCCTGACAAAGAAGGTTAAAACAGGGTTCAACAGAAATTTCACAAGTGCAAAATGTCAAATGTGATTGAATTACAATGTGAGAACTTTTACAATAGAGGTACAAATCTTAAAGATCCTGAGCCTGTAAAATCTTATCCATGAGCTAATCCATCTCAGTCCTATGCGCAAGCTGCTAACATATCCAAAGGTATGCACATGAGAAGAAATCAAAACAGAGTATGTTACAATCAGTTAGCAGAGCAAAAATCAAGTGGGCAAAGTATAACAAACAATCTATGGCTCAAATTAAATAATAAATCAGGGAGCATCAAACTTGATACTTAACCACAGTAAATCACAAACTCAGCAGGGACCACATATTCTAGAAGCTCACTACAAAAAAAAAAAAAACAATGAGTCACAAACTCTTGACCCCACATAATCACACGAAAGATTCTCCCTAACAAATTGAAAATCCAGCTCATGATTTCCTCACAATTTCACACGAATTTCTTCTCTCCCTCACATGTATCAATTCACCAAAGTTCCCCTATAAATAGGGCCTCGATCATCTGCAAAGAGAAGGCTAGCCGCAAATACAGAGAGACACGAAAAAACCCTAAAAGAAAAACGGCTGAGTAATCACATACGACATACAAGAAGAAGTAGAAAGGATTAAAAGAAAAGGGTAGAGTGTGAAGAATAGAAGAAGCGGGAGCTACCTGAGGTAAATTTGGTTGTCGGAATCGCGTCGGATTTGTAACTTCGGCGAGACCTTCTTTTATCTCTGTTTTGAGTTGTATTGTTGATTCGTTTTGGATATTGGTTCTTCTTTAGACCTTGATTCTCCTTTGCTTGGTTGATGTTGATCGTTGCAGATTTTTGATTAAGGGGTTAGAAGTTATAAAGGTTTATTGTTGCTATCTGTTTTCATGTTTTCTTCGTATGGTTTGTGATATCGTTCGATCTTCTCTTTCCGTTTTTCACACGATGAAGGAATTTTTGTTATCTCTTGTGAGAGTGTGAAAACTGAGTGTGAGTAGTCATTTTCCCTTGTCCGTTTTTATTTCTTTATGAGCTATAAAGTCTTTTTAATGTAGATTATCATTCTCAAGATTGACTTTTTCACTGCCCAATGACACGGCAGCTTTCAATTAATGTCATTTCTTCACCTTTCCATTCCATTTGACATCTTGACCGATGATGCCATGCGGCTAGGGTTTCTTTTTCTTTCTGTTTGTGTTAATGCATTGAGTTGGATAATAAGAGTGGACCGGGTCAGTATGACCCGCATCTCACTAATATAGGGACATGATTCTACTTGGGTTTACTACCCAAGATGAGCTCATTTTTTTTATATAAATATATTTCATCATCAATTTTTTTCTTAAATGATAAAAATGGTTATGTGTTTTATGATAAGTTTTTTTTCCGAATATTATGTCATCATATTATTTTTAATAGTGTCTTTTTTTGAAAATAAGATTTTAGGACTTTCTATACAAATGTCTTAAAACTTGTATTAGAATATGATTTGATATGTCTCAATTTATTTTATTATTTATGGGCCGATGATATGTTAAACAATCGATTTTAGTCCGATTTCGTTAAATCGGCAAAAATCGATCAATATGAGGCCAAAGTAGTTAAATTTATTTTATTTGTCATTAATTTTCTATTTTGTCTATTTAATTTAATTTCGCTTTTATTTATTATATTCATTCCGATTATTTGCTACATTATACAATTTACTTATTATTTGTATCTAATTTTATTCCAATTTAATTTCCGCATTTTCAATTCAATTTAATTCAGTTATTTATTTTATCGCATTTTAAATAAACGATTCGACTCCTCATAGAACGGTTCCAAATTTTAACCGGCTCTAAGGAAGTAAACGAACCATATTTTGACGCGTCCGAACAAAAGGTCCAACGCCTCCGAATAGTTGTCGTTAATTTATTTTCGCATTTTATCGCTTTAATCGAATCGCGAACCATGTAAGCCGAGTTCACCGTGCCTCGCCATCAAATCCTTCCAACTCGAACGCTTCAAATATTTTCTTAATTAAATAACGGAAAAACTGAATTCTGGAGTCTTGCATTCCTCGAATTCTTGAATGAACGCACCCTAGGATCGCCCCGCGGGACGTTGTTCATTCGACTTTCCATAATTAAAACGTTTAATCCACATATCAAATAACGAAAGAATTGAGTTTTGGAGTCCAACATTTTTTAAGACACCAATCGAATCAAACATTTTTTAAGCGAACGTTATCAAATAACGTGGTTCATTCACCCTTTCGTTTCTAAAACACCAATCGAATCAAACATTTTTTAAGCGAACGTTATTTCAATCCTTTCTATCTCGCAAACAAGCTAGCGCTTCCGCCTCCTATCGCGAGCAGACAAGCCAACGCTTAGCAGTTAGAATGCGGTCTAAATAATCGTTCACTAAAACAAATCAACCGACCAACCTTAGTACCACGAACTACGAAGCTCTGACTTTCCCATTGCACAAGGGAATACGTAGGCACACGGATCTTACTCCTTGCCGAGCACCCTAGGAACAAAATAACCTATTTCCCCTATTAACCTTAGATTAGAATCGTCCGCATTTACTTTATTATTCGAAGAAAACAGAAAGCATAAGTCAACATTAGATTGCAAGTTAAACTAAGAAGTTCCCGTTGAGTACAACAGACGTAAGGGGTGCTAATACCTTCCCCTAACGGAATCGACTCCCGAATCTAGAATCTGGTTTCAAAGACCTTGTTCTATCCATTTTTCTAAAAAGGGTTTCTCGATATTTTCCTTTTCCTTAATTGGAATAAAATAAGTTCGGTGGCGACTATGTTGTTTTAATTTTTATTCGCGGTATCTTTTATTGTGAGGTCGCATTTTTCGAGGTGCGATAGGGTGATGGTTGACAAGTGAGGAGGGGGTGTACCTGCAAGGCACTCCGATGCTAAAGTGAGTATACGGTACAAAAAGGGTAAGAAAAAGAGTGTTTCAGAATACCTGACCCTTTAGGTCCAAGGAAGAACTTCCAAAGTACACGTGGGAGCATGTAAGACCTAGCACGCGGTCTTGCCCTTGGTCCAACTGCCTCTATCTTTCAGGATATAAGGTGGACAGTTGGGTGACGTGGCAGGTGAGGGGGAGACGAGGTCTCCCCATCATAGTTCAATGGATAGGGTGTTTGTCCGACGCACCAAGCACCTGATCGAGCAGTTGTAAGTCTGTCTAACGATGCAGAAGGCTTGGCTGACTGGATGGGCCTCTGCCCGACATGTTGGGCTATGGGCCAACGGTGTCCTCGAGGCCCAGTCCGGAGCAGGAGCTCCCCAAGTTGAGTCTCCAAGCTGGAGTGATGAGTTTAAGAGAAATAAAGTCGGGAAAAGCCAACATGTCGAGGTGGGATATAGACCGTGGAATGGGCAGTTGGGATCGATCGCCCGTACAAAAGAGATTGACATGTCGTTATTTGGTAACCCGAGGAGGATATATGTTGAGTTGTCTGGGGTGCGGCGTCTTTAGTAACCGAGGAAGTTTTAGTGGAGTCGGGAATACCTAGAGATGCTCGACGTCGTTTAAAATTCTCCAAAGTGTCGTGTCTAGGGAATTTAAAGCGTGTCACTTTGTTTTCTGTGCTGGGGCCGACCTAGGGAGCCTAGGTAGTGATTACTTAGGTGCGTCCTCCCACACACTTCTCCTTTATATAAAGTGGAGAAACCATTTAATTTCACTTTTCGCTCATACGATTAACCGGACTAGCAGCTAAGAACTTCTCACAACCGTTGCCGCCGCTCACCACTGCTAGCTCCCCGTGTGCCACCGCTCTCTCCCCGCCATCATCATGTCATGTAACCCTTCGAATCTTCTTTTGATCATTTTTACGCTCGGTAGGTAGTAATAGTGGTAATTTTTCTGCTTAGAGTAAGCAGATTACTGTTTTAGGCTAGTTTCTAGGTTTTAGTTATGATCGTCCCGGGCACAATTTGCATGAGTCAGGCGAATTATGCATATTTACGTGAATAGGCTGGCCAGAATCATCATACTTTTGATAAAGGTCGCGAGCGTCCTATTAAATTGCCGGGCAAGAATTTCTTAGCTTTCTTAAGAATTTTAGGTGTTCCGTGAGCGCTCGAGTGGGATCTTCACCTATCCCTTTGTTGATTAGGGCAACGTTAGCGAAAATTCAGAGTGTTCAGCTCTTCGCCCTTTCACTTGAACTGCAGTGGAAGGGTGGATTTGATGCGATGTCGAATTCACTTTTCCCTTCTACTTTTCAGGTATGGATGACCAAAGACAACCCGAGGAAGGAAATGTGGTCGCCTCTTCATCCGGCTAGAATGACCTGTCGTGGGTCGCCGACGAGCCATTGGATGAAGAGTCTTATTTTGTGGATGAAAGTGTCACCGCGTACGCAGTAGTCGAGGAGCTGGGTCCCGAGAATAAACCAAACTGGAAGTGCTACGCTCCTCGAGAAGAAGACCAGATATGCTCGCGCTTCCCGAGGAAATAATTCACGATGTATGAGTTCGCCTTCCGGGAGGCGGGGATGAAGATCCCTTTTAACGAATTTCAGATGGGGGTCTTTAGGTGGCTCAGGCTAGCGCCTTCACAACTACATCCCAACGCCATCTCCTTTATCCGGGCGTTCGAGCTGGTTTATCGGCACCTTGGGATTGGCTGCACGTTGCCCATATTCTTCCACATTTTCCACCTGCAACAGTCGGGCGCAGGAGGGCGTCATAGCTAGGTGTCTTTCAAGAAACCCTCGAGGTTATTCAAGACGTACGTTGATTCAGTCCGCCACTTCAAAGGTAGATGGTATTCGGTGAAACCGATCACCCATTATGCTCTTGACAACCTATAATTTTGTAAACAGGATGCAAACAGCGTGGAGCAGTTGATGTCGAAGATCCCCCTAAGATGGAAGCCAGGTCATTTTGGTCATCCGACCAGTCATTATCGAGTCCAACACGCGAGTCTGGGGACCGAGGACAGGTTGACTTACCAAAAATTAGTGGACTATGGCTAAAGTTTCAACTTGGCGGTCTGCGTAGACCAAATGGACAACCCTTACATAGGTGATGACGGGTTGCCCATCCTAGAAACTCTCCTGATTAACACCAAATCCTTGCTCAAGTGTGATACGAACGAGGAGGCTATTCGGTTATTAGGTAGATTCTTTCGGCCTTTCCCGCTCCTCTACTATTGTATCTGTTTGCTGATTCTCTTAATTTTTTGTTTTGCAGGAAGCATGCCCTCAGCCAAGGAGCGGGTATTGAAGTTGGCCAACCAGGCCGGGGCCCTGGGTAGGGTTCAAACAAAGAAGAAAAATAAAGTTACAAGCCACGTCCAGGAGGTGGCAACGGAGCATGGGATCGGTGGCTCCGGTACTCCCAGCTCGACCTCTGACTCCCCCCAAGCAGTCGCACAACCAGGTTCCCCGATATCAATACCGGATAGCCCTCCACCATTTGTCAACTCCCATTGCTCGAAGCGTCAACGGACAGATGGGTCTCTTGCCCGGTTAGGTACCGTGGGCGGCATGCAGTCGGGAAAACAGGGGAGTTATATGCTGCCCCATTGCTATCTGGAGAAGGATTTCTTCAAGTCCGAGGGTTCCGTCGTGGTGGCGGCGCCTGAAGCGAAAGCCTTGATCGACCAAGATGCTACTTCCAGGCGGGAGGATTTGGCCCGGGATATTGATGTTGTTATCCGGGTCATGGAGACGGTTTGGTGTTGTCTGACACCACTGTCTCCACTACTGTTTTGGAGGAAGCACTTCAGACAACAAGGGATGAGAAGGACAAGCTCTCCAAGGATCTGTCTGACTACAAGGAGGAGCATAAAATTCAAGAATGATTGAGCTCGGAGCTGTATAAGTCCAAGCGTGAGCGAGACACCTTAAAAGAGGAGAACAAGGGCCTGAAGGAGGAGGCAGTCGAGCTCAACAAGGCGGCCGAAGAGAATGTGCATCTCCAGGCACGACTTGCATTGCTAGAAGGTGTGATTCGTCCTCTTGAGGATGAGAATGAAAGAGTTGGCACTTCGTACTTGTGGTGAGTTGGTCGACAAGATCCACAAGCTCTGCAAAGATCTGGTGGTCGTCTTCAAAGAAGGATTTGATAACACTACCGAGCAACTCAAGGTCGTGAATCTGGCGCTCGTAATCGAGGGTACAACTCATAACTACTGCATGACTGATGGGGAGTATGCCTCTTTGTCCCCGAGGAAGAGCTGGAAGAGGAGGAGGACGACAACAATGAAGAGGCATAGGTTTGGGCAGCGACCCTTAGTTTACTTTGAATTTCTGGCCTGCGTGTCTGTTTGGATTTTGTTGTAATGGCCTGCGCACCCCTTTTGTATGTACTTGAATGGCCGGGTTTTGGCCGGGTTTAAAGATAATATTTTGTTCGAAATTTTATTGTGTGTTTCCTTTGTTTGAGTTAATGTTTGTTTGAACTGCTATTTGTTTTGAACTTTTTTGTGATCGACTATTTAGACTCGTCGGTTTAGGGAACCAACGAGGTGGCGGGTTTTACGTCCGCCGCGGATCGGGATTAGGGTCACAAATGGAAACCCTGATCTCGGGGCTTGGGTCTTCCCATCGCGAGTTGGGTGCCCTACCGACATGGTACTACGATGTTGGAGCTCGTTTGAGATGTCCAACATCGGGGAGGGTTGTGCTCGCCTTATATGGGCGGTATCCTCCCTTTCGATTGGTGACAAAGGTTGTGGTTGCACCTCTCACGCCTTCCTAAGTTGTTTTAGTTGTAGTACTGCTTAAGTTTTTATGCATTCCATGGTCGAGCAAGATCTTCACCTTGTAGGTTTTCAAGGTAGTAGGCTTTATTGCCCGTCTTATCTCGGACACGGTACGAGCCTTCCCAGTTAGCGGCTAGCTTGCCTTTCCGTGGGTTTTCTGGTTCCGTATGAGGACCAGGCTGCCCACTTGGAATTCTCTTCTTATGACTTTCGCGTCGTGGCGTAAAGTTATTTTCTGTTTAAGGGAAGATTCTCGTAGGGCTGCCTCAGAGCGGATTTCCTCGACGAGGTCTAGCTCGACTCACAACACTTTTTTGTTTAACTTCTCGTCAAGGGGTGCTTTTGTGCACCTCGTCGGCTCTCGAATTTCTATCGGGATGACCGCCTCGGTACCGTATGTTAACCTGAACGGGGTCTCCCCGGTTGTGGAATATGGTGTTGTGTGATATGCCCAAAGGACGTTGTGTAGTTCCTCAACCCATGCCATTTTCGCTTCGCCGAGTCTACGTTTCAATCCTCGTAGGATTACCATGTTGGCTTTCTCAGCTTGGCCATTAGTTTGAGGGTGTTCGATGGACGTTAAGTGTTACTTTGTGCCTAAGCCGTCAATGAAGTCTTGGAATCTTCCGTCTGTGAATTGTGTCCCGTTGTTGGTGATAAGGACTTGGGGTATGCCAAAGCATGCGAGGATATTTCTTTTGAAGAATCTGAGAATGTTATGTGCCATTATTTTAGCCAAGGCTTCTGCTTCGATCCACTTCGTAAAGTAGTCCACCCCCACGATTGGGTATTTGTTTTGGTATGAACCGGTCACAAAAGGACCGAGGATGTCCACCCCCACCATGTGAAGGGCCACGGATAAGAGAGTGTCTTTAGCTCGTTGGGGGGCGCGAGGTGCATGTCGGCGTGTCTTTGGAACTTGTCACATTTTTTACATGTTCCTTAGATTCGTGTTGCTTTGCGCGCCAAAGATTTCCCACCGAGATTCTGAGCATTGATCCCCCTGTGGATTTCTCCCAGTATATCGGGGACTCTTTCCTCTTCGACGCACTTGAGTAACGTAATGGAGAATCCCCTTCGATAGAGTTTGCCCTCGAGGAGAACGTATGAGCACACCCTTCTCTTGGTCGCGGCTGCCTCTTTGGGGTTTATGGGAAGTTCGTCTTTTGTGAGGTAGTTGCGAATGGGCGTCATCCAGCAATGGGTATCGCCAATTGCGTTTACTTCGAGCTGGAGAGGTGACCGTTCGATGCTCGGTCGGGGAAGGATTTCCTGAATCACGGACTTATTTCCTCCCTTCTTTTTCGTACTCTCCAGTTTAGACAGGACATCCCCTCGCGTGTTGTGCTCGCGGAGGACGTGTTGGACCTCCCATGCATCAAATTTTCGAGTTTGTCTTTTACTAAGGCTAAGTATTTAATGAGATTGTTATTCTTAGCCTGATACTCTCCTCGTACATGTGATTCCACGAGTTGAGAGTCAATTGATATCTTCACTTCCTTTGCCCCTAAGTCCTCGGATAATCTCAAACCTGCGAGGAATGCTTCATACTCGGCCTGGTTATTAGAGGTCGGGAAGGCCAGTGCCAAGGAGACCTTGATCAGAATACCATCTTCGTTTTCGAAGATGATACCTGCATCACTTCCTGTCAAGCTGGAAGCACCGTCGACAAAGATCGTCCACTTGTGGGTGCCGCTACTTGGGACAAGGTTATGTGTCATCTCTGCAACGAAATCAGCTAGGACCTGAGCTTTCAGAGCTTTCCTGCTTTCGTATTTGATGTCGAACTCCGATAGCTCCAACGACCATTTCAGCATTCGACCGACCATGTCTGGTCGGCCGAGGAGTTGCTTGATGGGTTGGTCGGTTTCAGAATTTAATCGTGTGGGAAAGGAAGTAATGTCGTAGTCTCCTTGCGGCATTTATCAAGGCTAAGGCAACTTTCTCGATTTGTTGATACCTGAGCTCGGGACCTTGGAGAACTTTGCTCGTGAAATAAATAGGTTTTTGCGCATCAACGGTTTCTCGGATGAGAACGACGCTGACAACCTCAGTCGCTACGGACAAATACATATACAAAGTCTCTTTTTCTAGTGGCCGGGATAGGACTAGTGGTTAAGAGAGTGCCCTTTTCAGATGGAGCAGTGCCTACTCTCATTCTTTGGTCCACTCGAAGGTGACCTCTTTTCGTAATAGTTTTAAGAAAGGCAAGGCGTGTTGGGCGGACTTGGCAACGAAGCAGGATAAGGAATCGAGCATACCATTGATGGATTGAATGAATTTCTTTGAGTTTAGGGTAGGGAACTCCGAAAATGCCTGGTATTTGTCAGGGTTGGCCTCAATCCCGCGCTCGGTGAGATAGAAGCTGAGGAATTTCCCTGCCCGGACATCGAAGGTGCATTTTTCAGGATTAAACCTCATTTTGCATTGTCTCGCCTGCTCGAAAACCTTTTGGAGGTGTCGTGCATGGTCGACTTCTTCGTGCGACTTCACGATCTTGTCATCCATGGATACTTCGAGCATGTCCCCAATCTCTCCTCGGAAGACCTTGTTCATCATCCTTTGGTATATGGCCCTGACGTTCTTTAGCCCGAAGGGCATTACGTTGTAGTAGTAATTGCTCGTCGGGGTCATAAAGGTCGTGTGCCTCTTGTCTGTGTCCGACATAGGGATTTGGTTGTATATGTAACACGGTGGGAGAACTGACTTTAGTTAAATGTTGCGGATGGCAAGAGTCGCCACCGACTTTTATTTTATCCAAAGGAAAGGGCATAAAAGAACAGGAAAGACCTTAAAAGATTTTTGGGTTCGGGGGGTAGGTTATGTAAAGGGAAGGTGTTAGCACCCTTTACATCCATGGTTATCCATGGGCTCTTAGTTACTTAGCTCACTTTAAAATGTTTTAAGAAGTGTAGTGTGATTAGAAATTTTCTTAAGTACTTTATAATGATCCATGTACGGATATATATAAAGCCTTTGTTCTGAAAATTGTTTGAAAATGTGAAGTGTAATGAAGTATTTTTGAATAAGTGAGCAAGTACTTAAGAGGAACCTACCCTATGTTTAAATCTTTCCTGTTCTTAAATGTTCTTTCAATGGTAAGACTATCCCTATTATTAAGGAACAGGTAGTCATTACCTTGGATGTTGTAAGGGACATGTGAAAGGTCAACTGTTATTTAGGCAACTGTAAGGTGTATAAGCAATTCGAAGGGACTTATCATCTTTATTCGAAAGGGACAAGATCATTACGAAGGCAACCATGAAGGGACTTGATCTTTTTATCTGTTAAGGGACTAGATGATATTAGAGAAGGGACTTTGCTTTACACCTTACTTGACCTTTTATTTAGGCAACTTGAGAGGTAACCCTTAAGAAGTGAGATGGCGATCCAGGATCGACTTACGTGTGTGAGTGTACCAATTCAGATATTTATCTTTAAGTTTTAATGATCTAAATCCAAATTTACATACAAACATGTTTCACACTCCCTATTTTACTAACCATAACATTTAAAAATAAATAATAAAAATTACTACAACTATTACATAAGGGATACAATTACATTATAATAATTAAAATAATTAAAATAAATAAGCAAATAAATAAATAAATAATTGGGTTAGTAATAATAATAATAAAATAAATAATCACATAATAGATAAATAAATAAAGAAGTTAGTAATAATAAACAAAATAAATATAAGAGGAAGAAATTAGCATAATAATATAAGAAGGTTCAATTTTTAAATAAATAATTATTTTTTTAAGATTTTTAATAAGAAAAATAATAAATATTATATACTAATAAATATGATTAATTATTCTAATGATTTAAATTTATATACGTATTATAAAAATATCTAATCAAAATTAAATAAGCATATAAAATAATAAATTATATACATAAAATAAAATTAGGGTTTAATTAATTGTTTTTAGGGAAATAAATTAGGGTTGGTTAATTATCTACATATAAAACTATTTACAAATTATAAATATACATAATTAAATAAATAAATTAACATTTATAAGATAAAAAAATATTAGAGTTAACCAAAATAAATTAGGGTTTATGAGAATATTAGGTTTTATATAAAATACTTTTAGGGTTTTAGAAAATATTAGGGTTAAGTAATTAATTTACAAAATAAATTCAAATTATATATATATTTAAATAATATGAACATATAATATATAAACAATTAAATTTTTGAAATAAAGTTTTGATTATAAAAAATGAATTTTAGATATAACAAATAATACATATATTTATTTTAACATTTTTAAGGAAATTATTTAAGTTTAATTATAAAATATAGAACAAAATAAAAGAAAAGAAAACATACCTGGGGCTGGGATTCGAACCCAGGCCCTAGGCTTCACTCCCCCAAGACCAGCAAGCCAACCACTGGGACAAGCCTGCGCTTGTGTTGGTAATCCAGGTTGCATTCGTTTTGTGCTTTATCTTGCAAATATATTGAAAATTACCAAAAAAACAAAAGGGGCTGGGAATGATTCGAACCCAGGACTCCTCATCCATCACACATGCGCCTCAACCAACTGAGCTACCAACCCATCTGTGAAATAAATTGCAAACAATTTCATAAAATATTAAAACGAAAATTCAAATCTCAGCCGCGCGCCAAGACTCCATCTTCTTCCTTGAGACTTACGAATTTAGCTGCGAAATTATCCACAGAATTTCCTGTGAATTTACCTGCACACGAATTTTACAGAAAACCTATGTAATACCTCAAAATTTGCCCTCGTTCCTTTTACCTTGACTGGCTTACATTCGCATTCATCTGCATTTCCCATTAGGTCGTGTCATTCTCAATCATGCATTTCATTGACGCCTCAGGCATGGGATCAATACCCTATGAAGAACCAGGTCATTCCATTAGTTTGTGGATTCTTCTTCACTGGAGTTTGTTTCATGGACTATGGAATTAGGGCTTCACACCCTGTGATGGTTATCCGATGAATTCAAATTTTGGGTTATGTGGCCATCAATAATTTCATCTTATTATGATCTTGCCGTTTAATTAGGGTTTATTTCCCTGATTCAGTGATTCTCGCGGACTTCATTCATGACGACTATTCATCATCAAGGTTGTTGATCTAGGTTTACTTTGTGAAGGTATTCATTCAAGTGTGACATTTCCAAATGATTAAAAGCAGACATGGTTCAGGGATTATCGATTTTTGGATTCATTATGGCATCATAGTTCTAGAGAAGTGGTTTTTTGCTCAAAGGTTTAATTTGAGCTAAGGAAAAGAGCATTGTTTTGGTTTATTTGGAAAGAAGTTGTTCGAATTTATTCTTAACGCTCAGTTCCATGGTTCACCCTGTTTTTGTAGCCCGTGTCTTTTCTAAGCCATAAATTTTGTTGTCCATTTTATCCATACCTATTTCTAAATTTAAATCATCATTCATTTTTGAGTTCTCTTCGTAATAACCATTTTAAAAACCGCTTTTCCTCCATCTATTCGAACAAGACTCGCATCCATTTATTTGAAACAAATCACTCAATCCGATTATCCCATTTGAATCCAAAGCCCATTTTTTTGGCCCATGTTTACCAATTATCAAAAGGGATTATTTTTTTCTTACATTCCATTAAAGTCACAATTTTAGGTCCATAAATCTTTATTTTAGGCCCATTTCTTTTTCAAACCATAAATTTTATTCATTAATCCATTTTGACTTCATTATTAATTTTGAAATTTCAAGCCATGTCATGCTTAATATCATTATACCTGAACCACTTTTCCAGATTCCAATTTTCTTAAGATTTCACTTTTGTTTCAATCATACCAATGTTAGCTTTTTTTTTAAGACCATTTCTCAATATAATTACACCACATATTTTCAAAGTTCAAAACTCATTATATAACAAAATCCAGAATTCAGTTAGGAAATCAGTTGGGATTAACTAACTGATAACAGATTCACAAAAGAAACTAATAGAGAAATAATAGAAATAAATTCAGTTCCAAAAGAAAAACTCAAAAACAGTGAGGATAACTTAACAAAAATCCCCTGCATCTTCAGAGTTCGTTTTTTCTCACCATCAATTCTTCAATCATGAAATTATCATCATCTCACCAATCTTCATCTTCTCGATTCTCTAATATCCTTCCCCTTTAGTCATCTTTGTCAAACTTCAACAAGGTTTCACCATTCATTTTCAACAATCGTCAGCATTAACACTTCAATAACTTCAGAATTGCATCAATCTCCAATCTCTCTTGAATCATCTCTTTGCATCAACACTCCAACAACTTCATCAAACCAACATATTAAATCAACCACAAGGGTTCAACTTGGCCCAGAATCACCCAAGAATAATCGGTTTTTGCTCTGACATCGACGCCACAATCGTGACCGATCCAAACCTGCAATTCAAGAAAGCTGTAGAATTATATACCGATAACGATTTTCGTCAATTTATATCAACAACAACGATTCTGCAGAATTCACAAACTCACCCTATCAACAACAATTCAGAACAACAAGCACAGTTTCATCAATCTCTCGATTTCAATATGCATCATCATCAACCTGCTTCAACCACCAACACATAAACACATCATCAACAAGAATAATTCAGATAGAAGAAAAAGAAAATTGCAACGTGCAAAGGAAGAACAATCAGAATCCCATACCTCAAAGCTTTTGATCCTCAGAGTTTGGCATGACGCATACGCGGAACGCCTTTCTTCCTCGTTTTTGTTGCTGCGGTGCGAGATTAGACGGAAACTAGACTGGGTCATGGAAAGATTAGGGAAGCTTTGAGCTTCGAGTGTTAGCGAGGTGGTTAGTGATGGCACAAAGACTTCGTCGACATCGAATCAAGGTTACGGTGGAGCTGAAGTTGCATCTCCGGCGGCATCTTCCTTGAACGGCGAAGAAGAGACATATGACGGTACGTTGAAGAAGATATCAATCGTGGCAGATAATTTGAATGGAGGAGGTCGTGAGATGACGAGCAAGAGACGGAGGACAACAAGAGTGCGACGGAAGGTGATGAGATGTCGGAGAAGAAAGGAGATCACAGTGGCGGCTCACGGTGTGATTGGGAAGAAGAGGGTTTAGGCCTCATGAAGAAGAAGGAGGCGAACTAGAGAGATTTACGGAGACGAGTTCAAGCAAGAAAACAATGAGGTTTTTGAGTTTGTTCGTCGGCGATGCGAAGATGAAGAAGAATAACAAGCTGCGGCTGGAAGAAGAGGATCGTTTTTAATGAAGGTGAATTAGGGTTCCTTCCAAGATCCGGTTTGGGCCTCAAATTTCACCATGGGTCCACTATACACACACCCGCGAATTGCTATGGAAAACCCTCCCTGCGGATCTTTTTAGGTTAATGGGCCTCAACTCCATGGAACCTCTATCCGCACCCTCGAATTGCTGCAATACCCCCTCCCGCGGGTTTCTTCAGGATTTGGGCTTAGCCTTTGGGTCTTATTATTGAGCACTCTGATTTTCTTTTACACCTCTTGTCTCTATTATTATTTTTTATTCTTTTAAATGTCATTAGAAAATTAGTGATAATGAGGTGTTAATTGTGATTAATTATTGTGTTAATTATGTTTTGATAATTAGCATATTATTTAATGGCTTGACAATTTTAATTAGAATCTTAACGACAATTTTTAATTATGGTTTAGTCCTAATTATGGATTGAAATGGTTCATGAGCCGTTTTTGATCGATATTGGATCGATTTCAACTTTGGTAAAGCTTCACAAAGCCAATATGGAAGATGGGCATTTATTTTGCTCATAGGATACTACAAGACCTTGCTTGGGGATTTTTTCGGATTTCTTTTATGTGAAGAATCGGCACTTCGATCAAGTAAGCGATTTCGAGCTTTTTTCGGTTTTTTACGCATCATTTTTAGTTGTATGCGGCTTAGGACCATGTAACTTAAGGTGCATATTGAGCCCTCCCACCTGAGGCATTGGATATATTTGTGATTTATGTTGATATGTTTCGATTTCGGAGCTTAGGGATTAGGTTACGAACCATTAGGATCGATTCCTTTCACTTCCCCTTAAAATCCACTTTTTTGCCCGTTTCGTCGCAATTATTAAAAATAGTTTTAGGTGGGATAAAATTCTTTAAAAATTCATGAGTGATCCTCATCCTCTTAATTAATTTTTCATATTTTTTGTTTCCAGATTTGGGTGGTTTTAATATTTTATTTGGATTTTAGATCACAAGCTGTCCCAAAAAGAAAGGTTTTGGCATAAGGGACCGAAATCGATTTTTTCCCCATAGGTGTGAAACCTATTTTTTTGTGTGTGATTAATCACTGTAATTTGTGACATTTTTATGCTCCTTAGGCATTTTATTCCATAATTTTTAGTGCCCTTTTTGATCCACTTTGTGGAGTTGTTTTTGGGTGATCATTCATTGCTACCTTGCTAATCAAGGAATTGTTTTGGCACTTTGGTGCATAATTTTGTGGAATCCTTTTGGACAATGTTAGATAATGACTTTATTATTCCAGGGATTTAATTTCATAATTTTTAAAGGCTTTTTGCTATTTTTCCATGTCACCTAGATCTTAGGTTGATTCATGTGTTTATATGTCGCATAACTTAAATGATAGGAAGGCATTCATGCCATTTGATTGAGGAACTTTTTGGTAACTTTTAGGAGTTGATTATAGGTCATATGTATGTCTTTAATTCCATTTATAGGCCACTTTTTGAACCATACTCATTTGGTTTGTTTTAGTGTTTCAAAGTGCATACTTATGTGAACTAGTTTAACTTAAACGGGTTGCTAATCTCTTCTCATGTTTAACTTGAATTATGTGGAAATCATCAAGGCCTATTCATGCATTCTAATTGCATCTCATACCTTGTATGCTACTGACCCATAATCATTTCATGCATATTCACATGCCATTCTTCCTTAGTTTGCATCATTTGCGATCTTATGCGATGTTTGTTCCATTTCATCTCACATCTTCTTCTCATTGCTCCATATGCCTAATCCATTGCATCCATGATTGTATATTCATTCATCCATCTTCATAAGCATTCACTACTGACTTTGATGTTCATTTCATGTATTAATTCATGCTTGTAAGCCATATGCATTCATACTTCATCCATAAACCCTAATTTGCATTCATGTGAACTTAGGTAAACTTTTTGTACATAGTTTGACATAGTTTGATCTTGTGAGGTATCCTAGCATACTTAGGGACCTATAACATGTAGCTACTGACTTTAGAAGTCATGTAACCTTTAGGTACCTTCACCTTTAGACTTAGGTCTTATTTTGAACCCTAGTTCCATTCTAGGACGTTTATGGTACTTAATCGCTTTCATGCTTTGATTTTACTTCCAATATGCATTGTCATGCTAACTTTTGTTTTGTAGAGGGGAAGATTGAGGTAAGCATTACTTCATTCCTATCTCTTATGCATCTTAATTGTGTTTGCCTTAGCACCTTGTGCTTTGCTTTTAGGCTTTCCCTTTCTTTAGAGACAAATTAACTTCCTTAGGAAGTAAGTTAGTTTCTAACTCTTTTCTTCTTTTCCTTTTCTTCATTAGGACTAGAAAACCTCACTAACCATAGGACCTCTCTTGTAAATAACAAATAAAATTAGGGTTGTGTCTTAGTCCCCTTAGTTTGTCCTTTTTGCAACTTGAGTCATTCTTTCTCATCTCATAAAGAAAAGCAATAAAACACATAATGAAAACCGAACAATCTTGTACGACACGAGACTTTGTTGCGGAGTGTTTATACGCGTCCTGTTTCGGGGCGAGGTGTAAATACTCCCCGCGATGGATAGGTCTTAGTACAAGACCGTTCACAAACAAAATTCAAAACACTTCTTTTAAAAGACAAAACAAACATAATAAGCGACTATCCTGCGGGAACTTCTCTTCTCATCTCATTCACTCACAACGCGAACTCGCGACGACTTGTCACACATGCAAGATGGTAAACGCACTCGTACCAGACGAGCCTGCAACACCTGAGCATAGACATACGCGGTTCCAGCATAAAAAACACAAGCAAATAGTTCCCGCCTAGGTTAGGCGAACTACGTCGACTCTGATCCTCATTATCCCAATGAGGTACGTAGGCAGCGGGGTAGGGCCCGTTCGAGCACATTCTTTATTTTCCCTACATTTCCCCCTTTCTTTCCATTTTCTTATTTCAGTTCCTTTTCTCATTTCATTCTAATTTCCAGTTAGCGGTTCATTTGTTCAGCAGCATATTATTTCTCACCCTTTGAAACAAGCAGGCAAGCGTGGATCCCGTCGGGTACGGCGGACGATCTGGGGTGCTAATACCTTCCCAGGTCGTAACCGACTCCCGAACTCAGATCTTTGGTTCGCAAGGCCTTGTACTTTCCTTCTTCCTCAGGTTTGTGCAACATTACCTTTCCCATTCCTTTGGGATAAAAATGTCTGGCTGGCGACTCTAACCTTTCCGCGCCACTTTCGCGTTTGTACTAGGATGAAAATCCCGAGAGCGACAGCTGGCGACTCTGCTGGGGACCTAACCTGATTCTTCCGGTTTCCCTTGTAGAGTCAATCCTAGCGCCTGTTTGGTTTTGTTTCTTTGGGTGTTTATATGTTTGTTGCTGTGTGCTTTAGTTTAGCTTTATTGTTTTTATTTACAGTTCTTTACAGCTTTACTTTATCGCATTTATTTACCGCTTTCAGTATTTTATTTTCCATGCATCATATTATACTGGACTGTCTGGCTGTGCTGGTTTTCATTTTTTCTGTGGGATGGGAGTTACTGTGAGATAAGCCAACTACCCGGCTTGAGTGCACCATAGTATTAGCGTGGACACGTTGTGCTCGCATGGTTACATGATGAGTGGTGATGTGTTCCACACCCAGGTTGCGACTGTCTTGGAACTATCTTGTGTGGGGGTTCTTCCCCACTTCAGGATACAACCTTGATGGTTATGTGCAGCTGGGGACCGATCATTGAGAACCTTAGTGGAAACAACCCTCTCCAGTGATGACAGTGGCAGACCACATTTGTTGGCAAACCCACTCGCATCCGAGGGTCCATTGGGAACTCGCATAGGATGGTCTGGTTCTCTCATAGGAATTCAGTTAAAGCAAACTGTTCGTATGACGGTAGTATTGTACCCTTCGGGATGAATGTACTATTGTTTCTCGATTCAGTGCTTGAAGCTGGAAACTTGTGAGGGATGCTTGTTTTTCCGGACTCAACTGAGACCTCCCTGAGTAGTACATAATGCCAAACCGATTCCCTGATTTGGTCATGAGCCATTTCTCGGAAATGGTGAACGTATTATTGCTATTCAGCTTTGAGAGTCTGTGATGTTGACCCGAGTAGCACACCTGTGATATTGGGAGGGGTTTACAGGTTTGCAGGAACCCTAAACTTCAACATACCCACTTTGTCAGTATTGTTCAGTGTTCTATGGTTCTCTGATTCTGAGATTTGGGATTTCTATTCAGAGAAATTGTTACTGTGATTACCATTGCGACCTTGATATTGTGACTATTATTATGACTCTCCACAGACACTTGGCTTATTGTTCAACTTCAACACCATCAGTGACTGTTCAATTATGTGATCCAGTTCTACAGTTATGGGGTTCTGTACAGAGATGGTGCTTCTATTATGGTTCTATTCAGACAGTTGGTTCACTGCTCAACACCAACATCAGACCCTTGATCACATGCCTGCTGCATACATGACATCATAGCATTTCTTCACACATGTTCAGTTATTTTCGAGGATCACATATCTGAATCATGTTGTTGGACTTTTTCTGTGTCAAAACTTGAATCGAAGCAGATAGACTCCTCAGAAATAACTAAACATGGCATTTGCATACATCCTTGCATTCTTGACAGGTGTTCAGAGACAAATTCTTTTCCTGACTTGATTTCCCTTCACAATGGACAACTTGAATCACAGTCATCGAGGTATATATTTGAAGCAACTCTGGGCGGAGATAACCGAATGAAGACCCAGCTGGGGCAATCCAGGGCATAGGTACAAGCTTTATTTCAGAACCAGAAACTGCTGAAACAGGAAGTCAACCAGATAAAGACTCAGATGAGCTTGGTTATGGAAATTGTGAACGAAGTTATTTTCATCCCTAGTGAGGGGAACTACGCTGCTCTGATTCTCCATTGGTCAATGGAGATACGTAGGCAGGAGATCGTGCAAGATCTTTCCGAGCAACCTTATATATCAACTTTATTTATCAACTTCATTTACAACCTCTTCCCTCCAGACGTCATTTGTCGGCATCCAATTTCAGCTTCCCAAGAGAGTCCAGCGGGCAGAGCATAAGGGTAAAGGCCAAAACCACTTGAGAAGAAGTTTGATCATATTCTGATGACGTACGTGCAATAAGTTTCCTCATTTACGCAAATTTGGAGTGGTTGAGCTGACTGCATCAGGATCGTCTCCGACAAAGCTTCCTTTGGGGTTTCAATGCCAAGTATGATTACCATTCTGGGGCACCTGGCCTTTTAATTGAAGATTGCAAGTCTTTCAGAGGCAAAGGTAAAAACAAGGTCGCGAATTTGATTGAGTAAACATCCAGACTACTGATTGCTGAAAGTCTCCGAGAGCAATAAGTCCAGACGGAATCAAACCTCCTCAATAATGACCACCATGATGTGAAGGCTAGATGCAAGTATCACTCAGGGGCATTTAGGCATACAATTGACAACTGTGATGTGTTCAAGTACAAGATGCAAAATTTGGCCGACTCAAAGGTCATCATGCCAGAAGGTCTGCTCACATATTGAAATCTCCTTATCAAATTGGCATCCTAGTTTGCAAGGGCATCTTCAGAAGAAATAAGTCCAGACGGAGTCAAGTCTCCTCAATGATGGCAATGTTCAGCTTCTTTACTGCATTTTCATTTATAGTTTATATTGTTTGTTTAAACATTTGTATGCATGCATGAAACTTATTTGTTTTTGAATGATAACCATAATAAAATGCACATGTTTTTCTTGAAGTAATCCATTCGTATTCACTCATGATTTTGTGTATGTGCATTGCAATACCAACTGTTGAGCTTAAACTCTATCAGGGAGGATGACGAAATGAAAATGCATGAATCTCTAATTGTTCGCTTTTGAGAAAGACCCTGTTGACGATGTATAGGCATTGTTTCAAATCCTAAACACCGGAGATATAAGGGAGATAGACCTTCGCCAACCCATTTGAGCCTTGAAGTAGAAGTTTATTTTTGCATGAAAAAACCTTTGCACTTAACCCAGGGGCAGGGTAGGCGTCAGTTAGTTTGACCGAGCGTTCAAATTTTAAAAAAAGGGAGTGTACATCTGAGGATCCGTTACCTTTCGTTTTACCAAATCAAGAGGTCCAATGACCAGAAACCACAATGGTTATCCCAAGCAAGAGGTCCAGAGATCGGAAACCACAATGGTTATCCCTCATCAACTGAAAAGTGAGACAGTCACGACCCTTTCAAAGCAATCAAGACAAACAGTGTCACACGGTTTGTTCAAAAAAGAAGAAGGAAAAAAGAATGAAAAAGCCCGCTAAGTCGAAACTTGAAAACAAGTGACTTAGGCAAAAATTAGGGCATCCCGCTGGACTTTACAATCAAAGATTCACAAGAATTAGTCCAGGCAAAATTTAGGGATAAGAAAAATGCAAAAGTGAAAAACGAAAAGGATTACACAAGAAAGATCCTCAAACAAGAACAAAGTCGTGTGGCACAGACACGAAAGACTAAGGTGTGACTGACTCCCAACAACAACCTGTTTGGTGCTTACACCGTTAGTGTAATTGGTTCCTCAACCATCACAAAACCCTTTTTGAGAGGTGAACGCTTGTGAAAGCTAGCTGAAAATAGGAATGGAGAACATCACGAAGATGGGTGGGCACAAATAAATTTCGAGCCTATATCTTTTGTTTCTATAACCGTGAACCAGGCCACGATACAACCCTCAAAAGTCCTAACTGAAACAGGGTTATTTTTGAGAGCGTACTACCACAAGATCGCGTTCCTGACTCCTATGAGTGGTGTTGAAAGATCTTTGTTGGTGTTGCATGTGCATGCTTTCTATTATTCAAAAAAAAAATTAATGTCGTATCTTAACCAGTGATCCACTCACAAAGGTTGGCGACATCTTTTTACAGTAAAACTTCAAGATTAACATGTGTGTTGCATTAGAATTTTCATTCTTAGAATAAACATTTTCTGCTTGCATATGTTTGTTGGGCATCATAAAAGTCCACATATGGAATCTCAGTTCAAAAGCTTAATCTTGCCAAGTTGAGAAGTCTGAAACGTCCGAAGGACAATCTGTCGAGGTGCACTTTTTAAGAAAACTCCATCGAGTAGGGACTTTCCCAACATTCCTGGTAAGAGCCAACTAATCTGGGGCAATCACGTCGAGCAATCTCTTCAAAATTCAGCCAAGCTGGGGCAATCACTTCGAGATTCAAATCTCTCAAAGAGCCATCAAGCGGAAGCATTATTCAAAGTTCAGCCAAACGGGGGCAATTACTTCGAGATCCAATCTCTCAAAGAACAATTGGTATGGGTGTTTTCCTCAAAACACAGTCACTCATAGGTGATCACCTCAAGGCTCGTACTGGGGAAGGCCACCCCAAGAGCATGAGAAGTCACTCTCTTCCGAAGACGGTCAATCCAGAGTTCAAAATACTGAGATCTTTCATGAATCCTCGCGAGGCAAATTCTTTCATAGACCATGCAGTCTGGGGCAGTTATTTCGAGATCCGATGAATCTCTCCAAGAGTTTGAAGACACTGAGGCATCTCGTATGTCAGTTTTCTGTAAAATCCTCTTGAGACATTATCTTTGACAAATCCTAGTAGAAGGCGAGTTGAAGATTGCAAAGAACCATTGTTCACTCATGATTAGTCGGCAACCTATCAACCCAGGGCTAGGGGCAAAGACATTGTCAGCACAGTGATGCAAGAGTTGTTTCATCTGCGAGCTTCATTGATCAAAATTCCTTAGCAAGTCTCATTAGACAACCCCTTCTCCAGTAGTGCGGCGAATGGAAGATTACTTCTTGAGCAGAAGGATATCATCGTCTCTCATCCCCGGCATGAGACGCCTTACATCTCTCATTCCCAACATGAGAGGATTTATCTTTTATCCCCAGCAAGTGGCAACTTGAACTCTTATCTTCAGCTGGAAGCTTCATCATTGACATTCTCCATCATCCCCAGTAGAGTTGGAAGTTGAAATTTCTCCCAGCGAGGTAACAGAAGGTGGGTGTCATCCCCAAGCAGGAGTTTCCCTTCAGACAGGGGCAATTCTCAGCAGTACAAGGAGTTCTTTCCTCCCCAGCAGTTGTTTCCTCAGCAGTGTCATGCCTTTGGTTCCCAGCCAAGCCAGGGAGTCCTCACTTCCCCACCAGAGTTCAAGAAGGGTCCATCTCCAATAGGGTCTTGGCGATCCAATCTCAAAGTCCAATTTATTTTTGGCAATGGCGGTTGTTCAGAGCCGGTGAATTATTAACAGCTTTCCCCGCAGAGTTGTTTCCTCCTCATCAGGATGAACCAGATCAATGCAGTGATCATCGTTTCTCCCCAGCCAAGTTATCTGGGATACCTGCAGTCTCCTTATCAGGAGATCTCCTTGCATTTGCATATGTATAATCATCATCACATTTGCATCCTCCAAAGCGTAGCATTTCCATCGTCATGGAGCATTACGCCATAAATTCAAACATATGCATACCAGCATGGGTCAGTTTTGAGGTATATTACATAATACCCGTTACATCTCCAATCAGACTGGAGTATTCCCCACAGAATGCAACTTCGTTTCCCAGGGTGGTTACTCCTACCAGGTCTTGTTCTTATCCCCAGTTGAGTCTTGTTTCAGTACAACAGTCTCATCTTTTCGCGTCTCCGTTTCAGTACAACGGTCGCGTCTTGGGCTCTCGTTTAAGTACAACGATCCCATTCCTTTCGAGTCTCCATTTAAGTACAATGGTCTCGTCTCTGAGTCCTGTTTCAGTACAACAGTCTCATCTTTTCGCGTCTCCGTTTCAGTACAAAGGTCGCGTCTTGGGCTCTCGTTTAAGTACAACGATCCCGTTCCTTTCGAGACTCCATTTAAGTACAATGGTCTCGTCTCTGAGTCTTGTTTCAGTACAACAATCTCATTTTTTTCGCGTCTTCGTTTCAGTACAACGGTCACGTCTCGGGTTATCATTTAAGTACAATGATCCCATTCCTTTCGAGTCTCCATTTAAGTACAATGTTCTCGTCTCTGAGTCTTGTTTCAGTACAACAGTCTCATTTTTTTCGCGTCTCCGTTTCAGTACAACGGTCACGTCTCGGGTTATCATTTAAGTACAATGATCCCATTTCTTTCGAGTTTCCATTTAAGCACAATGGTCTCGTCTTTGAGTCTTGTTTCAGTACAACAGTCTCATTTTTTCGCGTCTCCGTTTAAGTACAGAAATCGCGTCTCAAGTTATCATTTAAGTACAATGATCCTGTTCCTTTTGATCTCGTCTCAGTGTGATGATAATGGATCGGTTGATACCATTTCCATATTAGATCGGTTGATCTTATTTGAGTCGCAAATCGGTTGATGTTGCGTTAAGTCCTGTTTCGCCAACAGGCACCCTCGGTGTGGCTTCGGTTCGTTCAGCAGTCGCAGTGATTGCATTGATTCTATTCCACCTGGTTCTATCCCCGTTACCCATTCAGAGGTCAAAATCAAAAAATATATAAATAAATAAATGGGAAGATGGCATTTCTGTTGCCCTCAGTGTGCAAATTTTCAGGTTTTATTCGAGTATTCAATCACTCCATACCTTGAACGTCTAATAGCTTTCACTATTATTCATTCAAGTCTGCAGATGATTAAATAGGGGCAGCTGTAATACCTCAAAATTTGCCCTCGTTCCTTTTACCTTGACTGGCTTACATTCGCATTCATCTGCATTTCCCATTAGGTCGTGTCATTCTCAATCATGCATTTCATTGACGCCTCAGGCATGGGATCAATACCCTATGAAGAACCAGGTCATTCCATTAGTTTGTGGATTCTTCTTCACTGGATTTTGTTTCATGGACTATGGAATTAGGGCTTCACACCCTGTGATGGTTATCCGATGAATTCAAATTTTGGGTTATGTGGCCATCAATAATTTCATCTTATTATGATCTTGCCGTTTAATTAGGGTTTATTTCCCTGATTCAGTGATTCTCGCGGACTTCATTCATGACGACTATTCATCATCAAGGTTTTTGATCTAGGTTTACTTTGTGAAGGTATTCATTCAAGTGTGACATTTCCAAATGATTAAAAGCAGACATGGTTCAGGGATTATCGATTTTTGGATTCATTATGGCATCATAGTTCTAGAGAAGTGGTTTTTTGCTCAAAGGTTTAATTTGAGCTAAGGAAAAGAGCATTGTTTTGGTTTATTTGGAAAGAAGTTGTTCGAATTTATTCTTAACGCTCAGTTCCATGGTTCACCCTGTTTTTGTAGCCCGTGTCTTTTCTAAGCCATAAATTTTGTTGTCCATTTTATCCATACCTATTTCTAAATTTAAATCATCATTCATTTTTGAGTTCTCTTCGTAATAACCATTTTAAAAACCTCTTTTCCTCCATCTATTTGAACAAGACTCGCATCCATTTATTTGAAACAAATCACTCAATCCGATTATCCCATTTGAATCCAAAGCCCATTTTTTTGGCCCATGTTTACCAATTATCAAAAGGGATTATTTTTTTCTTACATTCCATTAAAGTCACAATTTTAGGTCCATAAATCTTTATTTTAGGCCCATTTCTTTTTCAAACCATAAATTTTATTCATTAATCCATTTTGACTTCATTATTAATTTTGAAATTTCAAGCCATGTCATGCTTAATATCATTATACCTGAACCACTTTTCCAGATTCCAATTTTCTTAAGATTTCACTTTTGTTTCAATCATACCAATGTTAGCTTTTTTTTAAGACCATTTCTCAATATAATTACACCACATATTTTCAAAGTTCAAAACTCATTATATAACAAAATCCAGAATTCAGTTAGGAAATCAGTTGGGATTAACTAACTGATAACAGATTCACAAAAGAAACTAATAGAGAAATAATAGAAATAAATTCAGTTCCAAAAGAAAAACTCAAAAACAGTGAGGATAACTTAACAAAAATCCCCTGCATCTTCAGAGTTCGTTTTTTCTCACCATCAATTCTTCAATCATCAAATTATCATCATCTCACCAATCTTCATCTTCTCGATTCTCTAATATCCTTCCCCTTTAGTCATCTTTGTCAAACTTCAACAAGGTTTCACCATTCATTTTCAACAATCGTCAGCATTAACACTTCAATAACTTCAGAATTGCATCAATCTCCAATCTCTCTTGAATCATCTCTTTGCATCAACACTCCAACAACTTCATCAAACCAACATATTAAATCAACCACAAGGGTTCAACTTGGCCCAGAATCACCCAAGAATAATCGGTTTTTGCTCTGACATCGACGTCACAATCGTGACCGATCCAAACCTGCAATTCAAGAAAGCTGTAGAATTATATACCGATAACGATTTTCGTCAATTTATATCAACAACAACGATTCTGCAGAATTCACAAACTCACCCTATCAACAACAATTCAGAACAACAAGCACAGTTTCATCAATCTCTCGATTTCAATATGCATCATCATCAACCTGCTTCAACCACCAACACATAAACACATCATCAACAAGAATAATTCAGATAGAAGAAAAAGAAAATTGCAACGTGCAAAGGAAGAACAATCAGAATCCCATACCTCAAAGCTTTTGATCCTCAGAGTTTGGCATGACGCATACGCGGAACGCCTTTCTTCCTTGTTTTTGTTGTTGCGGTGCGAGATTAGACGAACACTAGACTGGGTCATGGAAAGATTAGGGAAGCTTTGAGCTTCGAGTGTTAGCGAGGTGGTTAGTGATGGCACAAAGACTTCGTCGACATCGAATCAAGGTTACGGTGGTGCTGAAGTTGCATCTCCGGCGGCATCTTCCTTGAACGGCGAAGAAGAGACATATGACGGTACGTTGAAGAAGATATCAATCGTGGCAGATAATTTGAATGGAGGAGGTCGTGAGATGACGAGCAAGAGACGGAGGACAACAAGAGTGCGACGGAAGGTGATGAGATGTCGGAGAAGAAAGGAGATCACAGTGGCGGCTCACGGTGTGATTGGGAAGAAGAGGGTTTCAGCCTCATGAAGAAGAAGGAGGCGAACTAGAGAGATTGACGGAGACGAGTTCAAGCAAGAAAACAATGAGGTTTTTGAGTTTGTTCGTCGGCGATGCGAAGATGAAGAAGAATAACAAGCTGCGGCTGGAAGAAGAGGATCGTTTTTAATGAAGGTGAATTAGGGTTCCTTCCAAGATCCGGTTTGGGCCTCAAATTTCACCATGGGTTCACTATACACACACCCGCGAATTGCTATGGAAAACCCTCCCTGCGGATCTTTTTAGGTTAATGGGCCTCAACTCCATGGAACCTCTATCCGCACCCTCGAATTGCTGCAATACCCCCTCCCGCGGGTTTCTTCAGGATTTGGGCTTAGCCTTTGGGTCTTATTATTGAGCACTCTGATTTTCTTTTACACCTCTTGTCTCTATTATTATTTGTTATTCTTTTAAATGTCATTAGAAAATTAGTGATAATGAGGTGTTAATTGTGATTAATTATTGTGTTAATTATGTTTTGATAATTAGCATATTATTTAATGGCTTGACAATTTTAATTAGAATCTTAACGATAATTTTTAATTATGGTTTAGTCCTAATTATGGATTGAAATGGTTCATGAGCCGTTTTTGATCGATATTGGATCGATTTCAACTTTGGTAAAGCTTCACAAAGCCAATATGGAAGATGGGCATTTATTTTGCTCATAGGAGACTACAAGACCTTGCTTGGGGATTTTTTCGGATTTCTTTTATGTGAAGAATCGGTACTTCGATCAAGTAAGTGATTTCGAGCTTTTTTCGGTTTTTTACGCATCATTTTTAGTTGTATGCGGCTTAGGACCATGTAACTTAAGGTGCATATTGAGCCCTCCCACCTGAGGCATTGGATATATTTGTGATTTATGTTGATATGTTTCGATTTCGGAGCTTAGGGATTAGGTTACGAACCATTAGGATCGATTCCTTTCACTTCCCCTTAAAATCCACTTTTTTGCCCGTTTCGTCGCAATTATTAAAAATAGTTTTAGGTGGGATAAAATTCTGGAAAAATTCATGAGTGATCCTCATCCTCTTAATTAATTTTTCATATTTTTTGTTTCCAGATTTGGGTGGTTTTAATATTTTATTTGGATTTTAGATCACAAGCTGTCCCAAAAAGAAAGGTTTTGGCATAAGGGACCGAAATCGATTTTTTCCCCATAGGTGTGAAACCTATTTTTTTGTGTGTGATTAATCACTGTAATTTGTGACATTTTTATGCTCCTTAGGCATTTTATTCCATAATTTTTAGTGCCCTTTTTGATCCACTTTGTGGAGTTGTTTTTGGGTGATCATTCATTGCTACCTTGCTAATCAAGGAATTGTTTTGGCACTTTGGTGCATAATTTTGTGGAATCCTTTTGGACAATGTTAGATAATGACTTTATTATTCCAGGGATTTAATTTCATAATTTTTAAAGGCTTTTTGCTATTTTTCCATGTCACCTAGATCTTAGGTTGATTCATGTGTTTATATGTCGCATAACTTAAATGATAGGAAGGCATTCATGCCATTTGATTGAGGAACTTTTTGGTAACTTTTAGGAGTTGATTATAGGTCATATGTATGTCTTTAATTCCATTTATAGGCCACTTTTTGAACCATACTCATTTGGTTTGTTTTAGTGTTTCAAAGTGCATACTTATGTGAACTAGTTTAACTTAAACGGGTTGCTAATCTCTTCTCATGTTTAACTTGAATTATGTGGAAATCATCAAGGCCTATTCATGCATTCTAATTGCATCTCATACCTTGTATGCTACTGACCCATAATCATTTCATGCATATTCACATGCCATTCTTCCTTAGTTTGCATCATTTGCGATCTTATGCGATGTTTGTTCCATTTCATCTCACATCTTCTTCTCATTGCTCCATATGCCTAATCCATTGCATCCATGATTGTATATTCATTCATCCATCTTCATAAGCATTCACTACTGACTTTGATGTTCATTTCATGTATTAATTCATGCTTGTAAGCCATATGCATTCATACTTCATCCATAAACCCTAATTTGCATTCATGTGAACTTAGGTAAACTTTTTGTACATAGTTTGACATAGTTTGATCTTGTGAGGTATCCTAGCATACTTAGGGACCTATAACATGTAGCTACTGACTTTAGAAGTCATGTAACCTTTAGGTACCTTCACCTTTAGACTTAGGTCTTATTTTGAACCCTAGTTCCATTCTAGGACGTTTATGGTACTTAATCGCTTTCATGCTTTGATTTTACTTCCAATATGCATTGTCATGCTAACTTTTGTTTTGTAGAGGGGAAGATTGAGGTAAGCATTACTTCATTCCTATCTCTTATGCATCTTAATTGTGTTTGCCTTAGCACCTTGTGCTTTGCTTTTAGGCTTTCCCTTTCTTTAGAGACAAATTAACTTCCTTAGGAAGTAAGTTAGTTTCTAACTCTTTTCTTCTTTTCCTTTTCTTCATTAGGAATAGAAAACCTCACTAACCATAGGACCTCTCTTGTAAATAACAAATAAAATTAGGGTTGTGTCTTAGTCCCCTTAGTTTGTCCTTTTTGCAACTTGAGTCATTCTTTCTCATCTCATAAAGAAAAGCAATAAAACACATAATGAAAACCGAACAATCTTGTACGACACGAGACTTTGTTGCGGAGTGTTTATACGCGTCCTGTTTCGGGGCGAGGTGTAAATACTCCCCGCGATGGATAGGTCTTAGTACAAGACCATTCACAAACAAAATTCAAAACACTTCTTTTAAAAGACAAAACAAACATAATAAGCGACTATCCTGCGGGAACTTCTCTTCTCATCTCATTCACTCACAACGCGAACTCGCGACGACTTGTCACACATGCAAGACGGTAAACGCACTCGTACCAGACGAGCCTGCAACACCTGAGCATAGACATACGCAGTTCCAGCATAAAAAACACAAGCAAATAGTTCCCGCCTAGGTTAGGCGAACTACGTCGACTCTGATCCTCATTATCCCGATGAGGTACGTAGGCAGCGGGGTAGGGCCCGTTCGAGCACATTCTTTATTTTCCCTACATTTCCCCCTTTCTTTCCATTTTCTTATTTCAGTTCCTTTTCTCATTTCATTCTAATTTCCAGTTAGCGGTTCATTTGTTCAGCAGCATATTATTTCTCACCCTTTGAAACAAGCAGGCAAGCGTGGATCCCGTCGGGTACGGCGGACGATCTGGGGTGCTAATACCTTCCCAGGTCGTAACCGACTCCCGAACTCAGATCTTTGGTTCGCAAGGCCTTGTCCTTTCCTTCTTCCTCAGGTTTGTGCAACATTACCTTTCCCATTCCTTTGGGATAAAAATGTCTGGCTGGCGACTCTAACCTTTCCGCGCCACTTTCGCGTTTGTACTAGGATGAAAATCCCGGGAGCGACAACCTAGATTTTTAAAACACCATGAAAATCGTACCAATCTTAACAATTAACAACCCAGATCGATCATTTATAGTTCATACATTCTTGTCATGGTCTTATAATTCATTTAAATTAAGTAGATGGTGAAACCCTAATTCAAAGGTTCAAACCCTAACAATGGCTTCTCATGAGTTTGTCCACAAACCTGCAAGTTTTTTATCCAGAAACGATCTACATACTATCACAAACAATATTTCAAAGTCAAAACACAATAATACTGCATGAATTTAATGAATCGAAAATTTGAAAAATCAAGAGAAAGTTGATTCGGTTATGGCATATGAGCATGATTCAGAGGCATGTGAGGATTGGTTTCGATTCAGGGAAGCTTAAGGAAGCTTGTGATGTTCTTAGAATACCTTGAAAAGCT
Organism: Lathyrus aphaca; assembly: GCA_963966055.1. NCBI lineage: Eukaryota > Viridiplantae > Streptophyta > Magnoliopsida > Fabales > Fabaceae > Lathyrus > Lathyrus aphaca. The sequence goes on along the minus strand of OZ014523.1, from coordinate 342,406,281 downwards.
TTGTGATGAAGAATCCGAATTTGGAATTTTGATGAAATTTTGAAAACTTGAAACTTACTCTTGAGGCATCCAATTCGTCCTCTTTGTGTTTGGATGAGTTATGTATATATAGTAGAACATAATTAGGTCAAAACATTGTAAGATTATTTGGACTTTTTGATCATTGAAGATTGAAAAAGATCATGTCTTAAATTTCAAATATTCTTGGATACAACCTTGCTATTTTAAGACAATCACCATAATTCTCATATCAATCTGATCCAATTAACTTTCATGACCTTCTAGAATCAAAATATTTTTTAAATCTTCATATTTTATATTTTATTTGAATTTAAAATGATTTTTAATATAAAAAATCATAATAAATAAAATAAAATGAATAAAATTATGAAAATATTAAATAAATTTCGTGCATGATGTCATGGAACATATTGGGTCACAAAAAGTTCAGCCCATTTGAAGAATTATGGTTTTAAGACCCCATTTACTTCATAAACCACCCAAAAATTTCCCAACTTTGCTAGGGCACAAATCCTTCAATTTTAATGCTATGAGGGTGTTCTTGGACATTTTGGAAAGCTTAAAGAGTCCTCTAACCAACCCCATTGGTTTCATGTCCATATCTTTTACCATTCTCAAGTTATGCTCTTTGGAAGATGTTGACTTTTTGTTGACTTTTAAAAGGACCTATAATGTCTTAGCTCATACCTTCCAAATGAAGCATTTTTGGGATTGGCTTGTGAGACACAAAGTTGTAGAGAATTCAATTTCCTTCAAAATGAGCTTTGGATGGGAAAAATTTGATGAAGCATGTGAAAGTTATGGCTGGTCAAAGTTCAGTTGATTTTTCCTGTGAAAACCCTAATTTAGAAACTCCTGATTCTTGATGATCTGAAATCTCCTTGATGAATCATGATCCACCCTTGATCAAATGATGACTTTTAATTCATATACTTGATGTTGGCAAAAAATCATGAAGTTTGACTTTGGTTTGACCACAGTTGACCTCAGTTTGACTTTTTAACTGCTTTGACTGATTTTGGACCTATCTGATCATCTGACTGAGCAAACCTTTGAGAAAAGTCTTGAAACTTGATATGGGGATTCTTAAACACATATAAGATGTTATGAATCTCACTTGAAGTCTTGGAAGTTCATTTAGCCTGATTAAAGTCAAAACCCTAGTTTTGGATGCCCTGCTTAGGAGGAGGCATTGTCTGAGAGAATTGTCAAACTTTCTGACTATGTGTGAACTTTGTGAACCTTGTGAACCTCATGAGAGGTCTTGTGAACCTTGTGAACCTCATAAGATGTCTTGTGAACCTCATAAGATGTCTTGTGAACTTTGTGAACCTCTTAGTACCCAAAGTCTTGTCTTGTGAGGGCAAATTTTGGGGTGCAACAGCTGCCCCTGTTCAATTTTCTGAAACCTGAGGGGTTAGATTGGTATATGTGCCATTCGTGACCTGGAAGGTTGAAGGGGATTGAACACAAAAGCCCAAAAATTTGCACTCACCGGTGCGTAAAGTAATACTGATGATTAACTGTATATGCTCGAGTGGGCTTGAAGATGCCACTTGGAGAAAAGGAAATGGGCTTAAAGATGCCATCAGAATGAACTGTAGATGGGCTTAGAGATGCCATCTGGAGAAAAGTTCTTCAAATATACTTCTTGGAGAATAAGGTAGTGCAAATTATGAAGATATAGCTTTTGGGAAGATAAACAACGTCCCAACATTACCTTTGGGAAGATAAACAACGGCCCAAGGTAACAATACGGCCTTTTGAGAAGATAAACAACGTCTCAAGATAGCCTTCGGGAAGATAAACGACGTCCCAAGATAATGAGATAACCTTTGGGAAGATAAACAACGACCCAAGGTAAGGGTATAACTTTTGGGAAGATAAACAACGACCCAAAGTCACGATAGCTTTCAGGAGGATAAACAACGTCCCGAGGTATAAGTATAACTTTTGGGAAGATAAACAACGGCCCAAAGTCATGATAGCTTTCAGGAGGATAAACAACGTCCTGAGGTATAAGTATAACTTTTGGGAAGATAAACAACGGCCCAAAGTCATGATAGCTTTCAGGAGGATAAACAACGTCCTGAGGTATAAGTATAACTTTTGGGAAGATAAACAACGGCCCAAAGTCATGATAGCTTTCAGGAGGATAAACAACGTCCTGAGGTATAAGTCGTTGATATTGTTTTACCTGCATATAACTATCCTGCAAGGAAAATATTAATTTATGCATTATGTATGCATGCATAGCATGATGCATCTAAGTAAATGTATTATGTACTTATGGATATGTATGTTATGGTATGATGTATGTATGAACCATGCAGCCTGAAGCGTCTGGATATCTTCGTATAACAACTGCTGGCCAGGAAAATAAATCCCGATTTGGCACTGAAGAATATGAGGAACTCGTTCCCGTCTCGTTTGATAATATAGTATTCATAACTTCCCGTCTTCGTTCGATAGTAAGGTATCCATAACCTCCCGTCTTCTTTCGATAGTAAGGTATCCATAACCTCCCGTCTTCGTTCGATAGTAAGGTATCCATAACCTCCCGTCTTCGTTCGTCGTACTCCTATTGGAGGAATAAATTCCCGATTATCCTTCTGAGGATAAAACAGATGGATATAAATTCCAGGGGAGATGTGACTCGAAGTATTTATGAAGATGGATTTGCCCTACTGGGGGGCTTGTAGCTGTCTCGTGGGGATGAACCGGCGAAACTTCGTTGAATTCCTTCCCTCGTTCGTCCTTAGTAAATACTATTACTGCATTTTCATGCATTTCTGGTAAACATCAATCATATTCAAAAGCATACATACATTCAAACACAACCAATGGACGTTTCGCTTATGTAAATAGGGTAAAAGTAAATTTGGATTCAAAGATGGAATTTTATTTATATCATAAAGTGACTTATACATAGGCAAGTTTGTACAAGGAGACAGAAATCCTAGTAAGAGGAATTCGTCGTAAAATTTTTACAAAACAAAGAAAATCAGATATGTGGGAAATAATCCTATTGAGTTTCAATTCTACTATTGCCATTATCTTCAAGTATCTCATCTTCTGTTGTCGAGACGGAAACGATTGGATTGATTTTTATCTGTTCGAGCTTGAGTAAGTAGCACAACTGGTTGTAGTTTCATGGGTGACCCAAACGAGACATAGTCATACGCTTTAATCCCTAACTTTTGCCTGGATTGCCCTTTCAGGTTTTCAATCCACCGGGATACCCTTTTTTGCCCAAGCCGCCTTTTCAGGTTTTCGATTTGCCGGGTGTACATTTTTTTATATATTTTCCCTAATTTTTTCCCGAACCTTTTTGGTTCGTCGGGATGCCCTTATTTTTGCCTAGGCCAGTCAACCTAGCGGGTCTCTTTTTATGCGTAGTATTTTTTAACTATGTCTGCGTTTACAGGCTGTGGGAAGTCTTCACCATCCATAGTAGTAAGTATCATGGCACCTCCTGAGAATATTGTCTTGACTACAAATGGTCCTTCATATGTAGGAGTCCACTTGCCCCTAGGATCACCCTGTGGTAATATGATACGCTTGATTACCAAGTCACCGGCCTGATATACCTTTGGCTTAACCTTCTTATTAAAAGCTTTGATCATTCGTTTCTGGTACATCTGGCCATGACAAACTGTTGTTAGCCTCTTCTCATCAATCCAATTTATCTGGTCAAGTCGAGTCTGAATCCACTCATCTTCATCCAAATCTGCATCCTTCATAATTCTTAAGGAGGGAATCTGAACTTCGATGGGCAGAACTGCTTCCATACCATAAACCAAGGAGAATGGGGTTGCCCCTGTTGAAGTACGTATTGTAGTACGGTAACCATGAAGAGCAAATGGTAACATCTCGTGCCAATCCTTATAAGTAACAGTCATCTTGTGTAGAATCTTCTTAATGTTCTTATTAGCAACTTCTACTGCCCCATTCATCTTCGGACGATACGGAGAAGAGTTGTGATGCTTAATCTTGAACTGCGTGCAAAGATCATTAATCATAGTGTTGTTCAGATTAGAGCCATTGTCAGTAATAATCCTTTCAGGGATGCCATACCTACATATGATATTATTCTTAATGAATCGAGCCACCACATTCTTAGTAACAGATGCAAATGAAGCTGTCTCCACCCACTTCGTGAAGTAATCAATAGCAACCAGGATGAAACGATGCCCATTAGAAGCAGTATGCTTGATCTCACCAATCATATCAATGCCCCACATGGCAAAAGGCCAAGGAGCAATCAACTCATTCAATGGTGATGGAGGTATATGTATTTTATCAGCATAGATTTGACACTTATGACACGTTCTGGAATGTTGATAGCAGTCAGCTTCCATGGTAGACCAATAGTAACCTGCTCTCAATATCTTCTTTGCCATGGTATGACCACTGGAATGAGTTCCAAAGATCCCATCATGCATATCTTCCATAATTTCAGTTGCTTCCTTCTTATCCACACAACGAAGCAAAGTTGAATCATGATTCCGTTTGTACAAAATGCCATTACTCAAAAAGAACTTAGCAGAAAACCTTCTCAGAAACTTTCTATCTTTGACAGATGCCCCTTCAGGGAACTCCTGGGCTTCAAGATATCTTTTCACTTCATAGAACCAAGGCTTCTCCTCTGCTTCTTCAGTGTCAATCTCATTGCAGTATGCAGGCTTCTCAAATCTATCAATGGTAATCTTGGGAGCTTCATCATCCCAGCTGATCTCAAACATGGATGCCATGGTGGCTAAAGCATCTGGCAACTGATTCTCTCTTCGTGGAATATGTCCAAAGGTAATCTCTTTGAAATGTGGGATCAAAGACAACACATACTCTTTGTAAGGAATGAGATTATCATGTTTAGTATCCCAATCTCCTTTGATCTGACTTACTACCAGGGCTGAATCTCCATACACGTCAAGGAACTGAATCTTCATATCAATGGCAGCTTTGATACCCAGGATACATGCCTCATACTCAGCCATGTTATTAGTACAATAGAAACAAAGTCTGGCAGTAATCGGGGTATGACAACCTTCAGGGGAACTGATCATAACACCAACACCATTACCAAGTGCATTAGAAGCTCCATCAAAAACCATAGTCCATCGGGATCCTTGTTCAGGTCCGTCATACTGTCCAGGTTCTTTGGTAATAATCATAATGTCTTCATCAGGGAACTCAAAACTCATTGACTGGTAATCATCCACTGCTTGATGAGCCAAATGATCAGCCACAACACTTCCTTTAATTGCCTTCTGAGTAGTATACTGTATGTCATATTCTGTCAAGATCATTTGCCATCTTGTTATTCTTCCGGAGAGAGCAGGTTTCTCGAATATGTACTTGATTGGATCCATCTTTGAAATCAACAAGGTAGTATGGGTCAACATATATTGTCTTAGTCGGCGAGCAGCCCATGCCAAAGCGCAATAAGTTTTCTCGAGCAGTGAGTATCTTGTTTCACAGTCGGTAAACTTTTTGCTAAGGTAGTATATTGCCTGCTCTTTTCGACCAGACTCGTCATGTTGTCCCAATACACACCCCATTGAGTTGTCTAATACTGTTAAGTACATGATCAAGGGTCTTCCATCAACTGGTGGCATCAAAATGGGAGGTTCTAGAAGATATTTCTTGATTTCATCAAATGCTGTCTGGCACTCATCATTCCATTCCATTCCATTACCTGATCTTTCTTCAACAACTTGAAGATTGGCTCACAGGTAGTAGTTAATTGGGAAATAAATCTTGCAATGTAATTCAATCGTCCCAAGAAACCTCTAACTTCCTTCTCAGTACGAGGAGCTGGCATCTCTTGTATAGCTTTCACTTTTGCAGGATCCACTTCAATACCTTTTCCACTGACAATGAAACCCAGGAGTTTACCAGATCTAACTCCAAAAGTACACTTGTTTGGGTTCAATCTCAACTTGTATTTCTTCAACCTTTTAAACAACTTATGCAGATGATCAAGGTGTTGCTCTTCATTCTGGGACTTGGCTATCATATCATCCACATACACCTCTATCTCGTGATGAATCATATCATGAAACAAAGCCATTATAGCACGCTGATACGTTGCCCCTGCATTCTTCAAACCAAATGGCATCACTTTATAGCAAAAGGTGCCCCACTGTGTAACAAATGTTGTCTTCTCCATATCTTCAGGTGCCATCTTGATTTGATTGTAACCAGAGAAACCATCCATGAAAGAGAATACTTTATGCTGAGCCGTGTTGTCTACCAGAACATCAATATGAGGAAGCGGAAAGTCATCTTTGGGGCTGGCCTTGTTCAAATCCCTGTAGTCTACACACATACGTACCTTACCATCTTTTTTAGGTACTGGTACCACATTTGAAACCCATTGAGGATAAGAAGTCACTGCTAAGAACCATGCATCAAACTGTTTCATTACCTCTGCTTTAATCTTCTCTGACATTTCAGGACGCATGCGACGAACCTTCTGCTTCTTTGGACGACAATCTTCTTTTACCGGTAAACGGTGAACCACAATGTCTGTATCCAACCCTGGCATATCTTCATAGAACCAAGCAAAGATCTCTACATAATCATGCAACATCTGAATCAATCTGCTCTTGACACTATCCTATAATTCAGCTCCTATCTTGACTTCTTTCCTGTTTTCTTCAGTTCCCAGATTCACAACTTCGATTGGCTCTTCATGTGGCTGTATAGCTTTCTCTTCTTGTTGTAACAACCTAGCAAGCTCTACGGGTACTTCACAATCGTCCTCATTTCCATCTTCAGCTTGATAGATCGGATTCTCGAAATTATAATTGGCAATAGTAGAACTGTTATCAACAGGATCCAGAGTGGATGAGGATCTGCATTTTAGTGATGTGGGTGTGTGTAAGAACACATAGCTGATAAAACAAAAATAAAAGAAAAGAAAGACAAGGAACACAATATTTACGAAAACGAAACGTCCACTGATTTTTATTGAATGAAGTATGCAAATGAAATGACATCCCGTAACAAGCACACCATTGTGCCCCAGGTAAGGCACAAGGCTTAAGAGTTTAATTGTTCAAAGATTACAAATTTAAAAGTAATAACACAGTAATAGTATTTACTCCTGACTAAAGGAGATAGGAATAACATCTTCAGCCTTCCAATTATTGAGCCCATCACCCACAGTAGGAAAAATCCAAGCATCCAAGTTGTAGTCTTCGTCATGGTCACCCATAGCATTAATCTGATCTTTCATAATTCCCTGATTGGTGATACGAATAGCACGAGCATGACGAACAACCTTCTGGGACTCTTCATCCACCACAGCTCTAGCATCCTTGAGGGAAGCCATTGTAGGAGGTACTCTGGTGACCACAGGAACTTTCTTGACAACAGGAGGAGCTTCATAATTATTAACAACCCAAGGAACCACCTCAAACATCTGGCACGGAGTTTTAACATATTCACCTTCTACTTCAAGATATTTAAAGGTGTTCACATGGCTAACTATATATCCTTCCTCTCCGTAAACAGTGACAACTTTTCCTTCTACTGGATATCTCAGCTTCTGATGTAAAGTAGAAGTTACAGCACCTGCCCCATGGATCCAGGGACGTCCAAGCAAACAAGAATACGATGGACGAATATCCATTACATAAAAAGTAGCATTGAAGACCTGAGAACCTACTTTGATTGGGAGATCAATTTCTCCATGCACCACTCTTCTTGAACCATCAAAAGCCTTCACCACTATATTACCGGGCCTCAACACAGCATCTTCAGGACTAAGCTTATTCAGAACTTCTTTGGGCAACACATTCAACGAGGAACCATTGTCTATTAACACATGAGACAGGGTAGTGCCCCTACATTCAATAGAGATATGTAGAGCCCTATTATGATCCCTCTTGGCAGGAGTCAAATCAGCATCGGAGAAACCTAACCCATTATCATAGGTCAAGTGTGCAACACAATTTTCAAACTGGTCTACAGAAATCTCATTTGGTACGTGAGCAGTCTTCAGAAATTTAATCAAGGCCTTGGCATGAGCCTCAGAACACAACAATAAAGACAACATAGAAATCTTGGAGGGAGTATGCCCCAATTGGTCAATAATGTCATAATCACTCTTACGAATGATCTTCAGTACTTCTTCCATCTGCTTAGAAGGGTCATCAGCAGCTGGCACATCAGTTTGTATAGGTTCAATAACAGGACCTTTGCCCCGAGCATCAGTAGTGGAGGTAGTAGCTGGAGTAACTGTATTCTTGGAGGTAATTGGAGGAGAGAAAACTCTTCCACTTCTCGTGATCTTACTAGATCTAGCAATATTATCAACATCCAGATTTTCACCAACAATAGGTGCATCAGCTAAGGGTTCCTGCTTAACACCATGAATATAAACATCGGAGCCATAATGCCAAGGCACAGCTTTATCAGAAGTATACGGAATAGGACCAGGAGTGGTAATGATCATAGGAGCCACTCTAGCTTCAGCAACAATCTTCACAGGGCCTTCAGCAGTAATTTTAATTGGACCTTTACGAGTGATTTTTACAGGTCCCTTAGAAGTAATCCTTACCGGCATTTTATCAACCATATCCACCTCTTCAACCTTCACACCTTTAGTTATATGATCAACCATACTCTCCACAGAAGGTGGGGTCCTCTCAAACACTATGGTGTAATTATTCATGAGGCGTTGAATTCCGTCCTTCAACTTCCAGCAACTATCCGGTTTATAAGCACAATAGAAACAATCTTCATGACAACCTGGAAAGAACCCAGATTGTACCAACTTCTTTTTAATAACAGACAATGGTGTGGTCACATCTGCAACTGAGGAAATATGTGAAACTTCATCAATGGCATTGACAGTCTTTTCATGATTTGGCATGGGAGCAGTAATCACATTTGGAGTACCCGGAGGGTCAAACTCAATCTCTCCCGCATCAATCATATCCTGAATTTTTATTCTTCAATATCCAGAAACTATTGGTATCATGTTCCTGACAATTTGAATGATATGCACATCGTGCATTAGGATTGTACCTGGGAGAGGTAACATTGGGGTTCTGAGGAGGGTCCCTCAAAGTAATAAGTTCACCCTTCAACAAGTGTTGCAAGGCTTGGGCCAGTGACATGTTGAGCTTAGTGAACTGCCTTCTAGGCCTCTGTTGATTGCCCTGTGGTGGCTCTGGTGTTGCAGGAGTAGGGTTGGAGATATGAACTGCACTCACAGACTGATGCCTCCTATTACGATCAGGTTGACCATAAACAGCATTTGACTCTTTCTTCCCACTGGGAGGCTTCTTTGCAGTATTTGAAGAAGAAGCACCCACTTGGATCTTGCCACTCCTTATACCACTTTCTACGCGCTCTCCTGTCATTATCAACTCAGTGAAGCCAGATGATGAGCTTCCAATGAGATGACTGTAAAAAGGACCATTCAACGTACACATGAACATATCCACTAACTCCCGGTCAGTTAGAGGGGGTTGCACTCTACCAGCCAAATCTCTCCACTTCTGGGCATACTCCTTGAAATTTTCTTTAGCACCCATGGACATGCTCTGTAGTTGCATGCGGGTAGGGGCTAGATCAGCATTGTATTGATATTGCTTATAAAAGGCTTCAACAAGATCATTCCAATCACGGATGTTGACACTCTCCAACTGATAATACCATTCCAATTGAGCTCCAGATAAGCTCTCTTGGAAGAAATGGATCCACAACTTCTTATCAGCAGTATGGGGTTGGATTCTCCAGACATATGATCTCAGATGCAGCTTGGGACAAGAGACACCATCATAAACTACGAAAGTAGGAACCTTGAAACCAATGGGTATGACCACCCCAGATATCAAACTCAGGTCTTCAAAATCCAGCCCAGAAGACTTTTGCAATTCCATAGCATCCATTCTATCCACCAGCATCTTGAACTTATCTTCATTAGGCTCATGATAGTAGTTAGCTTCAGAATTAGAGTCCCCCATTGTATTATGGAGACTGCCTCCCTCTTTCTCAGACTCTTCAGATTCATAATCTTCAACCTGTTCTTTGGTCTTGACAGGACCTCTGAACCTTCTTCCCATGTTGATCAGGCCTCCTGACCTTCTAGTCTTCTTAGTCTTCTTGGCCAGCAGTGTCTTCAATTCATCCTGCCCCTTGGACAAGTTCAGGATCAGCTCTTGGAACTGTGCATTTTGTGCCTGGAGATCTTTGACTGTTTGTTCAAGAGCCATTGCTGAAATAAACAGCAAGAAGATAAGAAACCCGTGCACAAGAAACCTGTGATGCAGTGATATGATATGTAAATGCATATGCAATGTTTTCAAGGACCGCATGATTTAAATTTGTTTAAACAAACAAGGAAGTAAACTTTTATTAGTAATAAATTTGTTTGCCCTTTGGGCTTACAAAATGAAATGAAATAAATACAAAAGATGGGGTTTTAAGTCTCCCATGGACGTTTCCTCTTTGTGTTGAGGTATGAGTTGAGATTCCGCTCCTCGTGAAGTTGCTTTATTAGCTCCAGGATTCTTTCTTGACTTGCTTTGTAATGAGCCTCGAAAGTATCCCTTTGCTCCTTCAACTGGATCCAGGACCTCTGTAAGTCTTCCATGTCAGTGGGCATGTCTGGGTGAAGGATGGTATAAGAAGTATCTCCTTCAGCAACAGGCTCCATAGTAACTGGCAGGATGGCAGGATATGGCATCATGAGAGTCTGAGCACGAGATCGTACCCATCTGAGGTAAGCTTCCATAGGAATGGTGTACTTGGGCTCCAGAGTCTTGCTGTCAACCTTGTTCACTTTTCCCCATGCTCGTATGAACCTCTTACGGTAACCTTGCAGATCATTGTCGTAGTTAAACACAATACACTGAATCAACATGTCATATGGACCATCACTCCGAGCGTAACCAAACTGTCGTAAAGCTAAAGAAGGGTTGTAAGTAATGCCTCCTCTTATGCCTAGAAGTGGCACATTAGGAAACTCCCCACAACGGTCAATGATAGTAACATTCTCCATAGATCTGGAGCACCAATGGATATCTGAATGAGAGAGTGACATAATCCTCTTGGACCATCTGAACCCTTGTTCATTCTTCATCACTGAGCGAGGAAGGTGAGAAATAAACCACCTAGATAGCAAAGGTATGCAACACATCAGAGTTCCTCGTGTCTTCGTAGTATGAGTATGAAGAGAATGCAGAATGTCTCCAAGCAATGTAGGCACTGGATTGTGACTCAGAAATATGTTGATGGAGTGAACGTCTACGAACTGATCTGGATTGGGGAACAACACTAAGCCATAAATCAGCAAGGCTAAGATCTCCTCAAAAGCATCATAGCTCATAGCCTTCAAGAACACTTGAGCCTTCTCTATCAACACCTTAGCAAGAATACCCTTAACTCCGCTTCTCGTTTCTAGAACAATGTCAGACTTTTTCAGATGTAGAGCTGTAGCAATAACCACAGGTTTAGGCTCCTTTTCCAAACCTGTGAATGGTTTCTGATCAAGTACAGGTATACCCAGAAGTTTAGAGAACTCTTCCATTGTAGGAACTAGCTGGTAGTCGGGGAATGTGAAGCAATGGTGCTTAGGATCAAAGAACTGAAACAGAACACTCATCATGTCTTCATTGAACCCTGTTGTGACAAGATCCAGTAGGTGACCATGTCTCTTGATGAACTGAGAGTTTTCAGAAACCTGAGAAACCAATTCCTTAAGCTTAGGAGGTATTCCTACAAAGTTGATCCTGATAGTGTTTTTACGAGCAGAAGCCATGACCTGCAACAAAGAACAAAGATAAATCCTTTGGTCCTTGAAATGGTTAGTTAAAATGCTATGCTTATGATGCATGATGATGCTATGATGTTATGTTCAATCACAAACATGTGGCACACACAAACAATTCACACAATAACCCTAGGTTTAAAGGCTTGCATGAGGTTTAAAGGTAAGTACCCTCCCCTGAAGTTTAGTTGGTTCATCCTGTCCTATAAAGTAACCAGGTTCTAAGGGATCTCAATATCATTGATCCTTCACAAGGGTGGTTGTTCAGTAGGCAACTTACTTGCCAACCAAAACCCTCCGAGTTTAGAATCTCAATGAGCGTAGTATCAAGTATCAACCAACTTCAGTCTTCACCAAAGCCGGTTATCTCACTACTTTCTAAAGGCCGAGATGGGATGACTAAGGTTCTAAAAGTCAGTTAGTGTATTGACAACATATGGCAACCTCATATTATCCTCAACTTTACTTAAGGAACATAAGCACCAACCAAGAAGTCACACTAACTATGGCCACCAGATCAACCATATCGGTATACGCCGTACAATTTCCTTGGTCTATTGCCATTTATCTAAGGTACACTAGATCCGGTTTAGGATCTTTCACACATAAGAGCACCCAACAGATAAGTATAAAGCAAACAAGGCAAACAATTTTAAAGTGATCTAATTCCTAAGGGTACCCCTCTTTTATTAAATCCCCAGCAGAGTCGCCAGTTCTGTAACACGGTGGGAGAACTGACTTTAGTTAAATGTTGCGGATAGCAAGAGTCGCCACTGACTTTTATTTTATCCAAAGGAAAGGGCATAAAAGAACAGGAAAGACCTTAAAATATATTTGGGTTCGGGGGGTAGGTTATGTAAAGGGAAGGTGTTAGCACCCTTTACATCCATGGTTATCCATGGGCTCTTAATTACTTAGCTCACTTTAAAATGTTTTAAGAAGTGTAGTGTGATTAGAAATTTTCTTAAGTACTTTATAATGATCCATGTACGGATATATATAAAGCCTTTGTTTTGAAAATTGTTTGAAAATGTGAAGTGTAATGAAGTATTTTTGAATAAGTGAGCAAGTACTTAAGAGGAACCTACCCTATGTTTAAATCTTTCCTGTTCTTAAATGTTCTTTCAATGGTAAGACTATCCCTATTATTAAGGAACAGGTAGTCATTACCTTGGATGTTGTAAGGGACATGTGAAGGGTCAACTGTTATTTAGGCAACTGTAAGGTGTATAAGCAATTCGAAGGGACTTATCATCTTTATTCGAAAGGGACAAAATCATTACGAAGGCAACCATGAAGGGACTTGATCTTTTTATCTGTTAAGGGACTAGATGATATTAAAGAAGGGACTTTGCTTTACACCTTACTTGACCTTTTATTTAGGCAACTTGAGAGGTAACCCTTAAGAAGTGAGATGGCGATCCAGGATCGACTTACGTGTGTGAGTGTACCAATTCAGATATTTATCTTTAAGTTTTAATGATCTAAATCCAAATTTACATACAAACATGTTTCACACTCCCTATTTTACTAACCATAGCATTTAAAAATAAATAATAAAAATTACTACAACTATTACATAAGGGATACAATTACATTATAATAATTAAAATAATTAAAATAAATAAGCAAATAAATAAATAAATAATTGGGTTAGTAATAATAATAATAATAAAATAAATAATCACATAATAGATAAATAAATAAAGAAGTTAGTAATAATAAACAAAATAAATATAAGAGGAAGAAATTAGCATAATAATATAAGAAGGTTCAATTTTTAAATAAATAATTATTTTTTTAAGATTTTTAATAAGAAAAATAATAAATATTATATACTAATAAATATGATTAATTATTCTAATGATTTAAATTTATATACGTATTATAAAAATATCTAATCAAAATTAAATAAGCATATAAAATAATAAATTATATACATAAAATAAAATTAGGGTTTAATTAATTGTTTTTAGGAAAATAAATTAGGGTTGGTTAATTATCTACATATAAAACTATTTACAAATTATAAATATACATAATTAAATAAATAAATTAACATTTATAAGATAAAAAAAATATTAGAGTTAACCAAAATAAATTAGGGTTTATGAGAATATTAGGTTTTATATAAAATACTTTTAGGGTTTTAGAAAATATTAGGGTTAAGTAATTAATTTACAAAATAAATTCAAATTATATATATATTTAAATAATATGAACATATAATATATAAACAATTAAATTTTTGAAATAAAGTTTTGATTATAAAAAATAAATTTTAAATATAACAAATAATACATATATTTATTTTAACATTTTTAAGGAAATTATTTAAGTTTAATTATAAAATATAGAACAAAATAAAAGAAAAGAAAACATACCTGGGGCTGGGATTCGAACCCAGGCCCTAGGCTTCACTCACCCAAGACCAGCAAGCCAACCACTGGGACAAGCCTGCGCTTGTGTTGGTAATCCAGGTTGCATTCGTTTTGTGCTTTATCTTGCAAATATATTGAAAATTACCAAAAAAACAAAAGGGGCTGGGGATGATTCGAACCCAGGACTCCTCATCAATCACACATGCGCCTCAACCAACTGAGCTACAGACCCATCTGTGAAATAAATTGCAAACAATTTCATAATATATTAAAACGAAAATTCAAATCTCAGCTGCGCGCCAAGACTCCATCTTCTTCCTTGAGACTTACGAATTTAGCTGCGAAATTATCCACAGAATTTCCTGCGAATTTACCTGCACACGAATTTTACAGAAAACCTAGATTTTTGAAACACCATGAAAATCGTACCAATCTTGACAATTAACAACCCAGATCGATCATTTATAGTTCATACATTCTTGTCATGGTCTTATAATTCATTTAAATTAAGTAGATGGCGAAACCCTAATTCAAAGGTTCAAACCCTAACAATGGCTTCTCATGAGTTTGTCCACAAACCTGCAAGTTTTTTATCCAGAAACGATCTACATACTATCACAAACAATATTTCAAAGTCAAAACACAATAATACTGCATGAATTTAATGAATCGGAAATTTGAAAAATCAAGAGAAAGTTGATTCGGTTATGGCATATGAGCATGATTCAGAGGCATGTGAGGATTGGTTTCGATTCAGGGAAGCTTAAGGAAGCTTGTGATGTTCTTAGAATACCTTGAAAAGCTTTGTGATGAAGAATCCGAATTTGGAGTTTTGATGAAATTTTGAAAACTTGAAACTTACTCTTGAGGCAGCCAATTCGTCCCCTTTGTGTTTGGATGAGTTATGTATATATATAGTAGAACATAATTAGGTCAAAACATTGTAAGATTATTTGGACTTTTTGATCATTGAAGATTGAAAAAGATCATGTCTTAAATTTCAAATATTCTTGGATACAACCTTGCTATTTTAAGACAATCACCATAATTCTCATATCAATCTGATCCAATTAACTTTCATGACCTTCTAGAATCAAAATATTTTTTAAATCTTCATATTTTATATTTTATTTGAATTTAAAATGATTTTTAATATAAAAAATCATAATAAATAAAATAAAATGAATAAAATTATGAAAATATTAAATAAATTTCGTGCATGATGTCATGGAACATATTGGGTCACAAAAAGTTCAGCCCATTTGAAGAATTATGGTTTTAAGACCCCATTTACTTCATAAACCACCCAAAAATTTCCCAACTTTGCTAGGGCACAAATCCTTCAATATTAATGCTATGAGGGTGTTATTGGACATTTTGGAAAGCTTAAAGAGTCCTCTAACCAACCCCATTAGTTTCATGTCCGTATCTTTTACCATTCTCAAGTTATGCTCTTTGGAAGATGTTAACTTTTTGTTGACTTTTAAAAGGACCTATAATGTCTTAGCTCATACCTTCCAAATGAAGCATTTTTGGGCTTGGCTTGTGAGACACAAAGTTGTAGAGAATTAAATTTCCTTCAAAATGAGCTTTGGATGGGAAAAATTTTATGAAGCATGTGAATGTTATGGCTGGTCAAAGTTCAGTTGACTTTTCCTGTGAAAACCCTAATTTAGAAACTCCTGATTCTTGATGATCTGAAATCTCCTTGATGAATCATGATCCACCCTTGATCAAATGATGACTTTTACTTCATATACTTGATTTTTGCAAAAAATCATGAAGTTTGACTTTGGTTTGACCACAGTTGACCTCAGTTTGACTTTTTAACTGCTTTGACTGATTTTGGACCTATCTGATCATCTGACTGAGCAAACCTTTGAAAAAAGTCTTGAAACTTGATATGGGGATTCTTAAACACATATAAGATGTTATGAATCTCACTTGAAGTCTTGGAAGTTCATTTAGCCTGATTAAAGTCAAAACCCTAGTTTTGGATGCCCTGCTTAGGAGGAGGCATTGTCTGAGAGAATTGTCAAACTTTCTGACTATGTGTGAACTTTGTGAACCTTGTGAACCTCATGAGAGGTCTTGTGAACCTTGTGAACCTCATAAGATGTCTTGTGAACCTTGTGAACCTCATAAGATGTCTTGTGAACTTTGTGAACCTCTTAGTACCCAAAGTCTTGTCTTGTGAGGGAAAATTTTGGGGTGCAACAGTATCCACTATATACGTCCATAACATAGGGAACCCCGACTCACCCATCTTCCGATGCGGCTATCGAGATCGATGGCGTTGATTCCCTGGGGGGAGGATGCTCTTCGACTCTAGGCTTCTTGCTATTCTTAGTGTTGATTATGGCTTGTCCTTTTACCGCAGTGTCATAGCATCTTCGAGTGGCTCGATGTCACCGTGGATTGTGACTACGCGACCTAGTTAGGTGTAGTACTTCATTTTCAGATGTACGGTGGAGGGGACCGATGTCAATTCGGCCAGAGTTGGGCAGCCGAGGATGCAGTTGTAGAGGGAGGGGCACTCGATCACCAGGAATTGGACTTTGACTTCCCTTGTTGTCTCTTGCTCTCCGAATGTGACGAGGAATTCGACATACCCCCATGGTTTTATGGCGGCTCCATTAAATCCTTGAAGGTCGGATCCGACATACGGGAATATGTTAGTTCTATCCAGCTTGAGAGTCTTGAATAGGTGGACATACATGATGTCCACTGAACTGCCTTGGTTGGCATGGATGTGTCGAACATCAAAATGCGCCATTTTGGACCTTATCAATAAGGGGGTACTTAAATTAGGAGAGTCTCCCGACAACTCTTTGAGGAAGAAAGATATCGGGTTGGATTTCCCCCGATATTTTGTCAGTGTCGCCAACTGTTGGGGTGCGGTCAGTAGGAGTTTGTCGAATTTTTGTTTCACCGAAATAGTAGCGTTCTCGTTGTTCATCCTTCCTCCTAATATAACAAGAGTTGTTGGGAAGTCTTCCTAGTGGCTGAAGGGCAGAAAGTCGTTCCCCTGGAACTGAGTCAGGGAGATGGAAGTCCTTCGGGAGGGATACGCACAAGGCCACCTGATATAAGGAATCGTCGGGTGGTGTCTCTTCGCGAGCTCTCTTTGTCGCTTGCTCCTCGTGTCGGGGAGTATCGTTCCTCTTGATGTACTGTTTGAGATGACCTTCCTAAATCAGGATCTCAATTCCGTCCTTTAGATGGACACAGTATTCCGTCACATGTTTGTGATTTGTTTGAAAACGAAAGTACTTAGACTTTTCGGTATGGGGCTTGGGTGCAGAAGGTTTGGGGAACCTCACCCTACCCTGCTTAAACTCGGAATTGATGCATTCGGCGAGGATGCGTTCATGGGGAGCCGTCAACAACGTGTACTCGTTGTAACGTCCTGCGGATCCTCTTCCTTCACGGGTCTCGTGGAGTTTCTCCTTCTTTCGCTTATCCCCATTGCGACAGGGAGCATTGGGGTCCTCGTGTTTGGGGTGGCAGGTGTCATCGGAACTGCGATTATTTCGAGCATTATGGGCAACCTGTTTCTCTTTGTACCTGATGTAAGCTTGGGCTTTGTGTAAGAGCTCGTCCAGAGTATGGGGAGGCTTTATCCTGGCCGCTCTGCTGAGTTCGCTTTCGGGTAGGAGCCCCCTCTCGATGAGGTATTTCTTCATGTGCTCCGCTGTATCTACCTCGACAGCTTCTTGGTTGAACTGCTCGATGTACAACCACAATGTCTCATTTTTCCTTTGCACAATAGCTTCAAGGGTTGCCTCAGTCTTGGGGTGACGTCAGGAGGCCGTGAAGTGCCTCGTGGACGCAGATTTCATGACTCTCCAGGACGTGATAGACTCCGGGACCAGGATTTTGTACCAGGCCATAGCTCTTTTTCTAAGAGTTGTTGAAAACAGTCTGCATTTGAGATGCTCGGTGATGTCGTTGCGGTAGTCGAGTATAGCATTGATGTTGTCGACATGATCATCTGGGTCAGTCGTCCCTTTGTAAATGGCCAAGTGTGGGGGTTTCTCCATGCCTTTGGGGAGCAGTGCTTCCGAAATGGCTCGCGAGAGCAGGCAATGGGGATCTTCCTCATCACTTCTTAACAGGGAAAAGTCATTGTTTCCATGACTCTGCTCGTGTCAGGGCGAGGTCCTCGATCTATCGGTCTCATGGCGTATCTTGGATCCGTTCTTCTTGGGTTTGGGGGAGCGTCTTCCTCGCCGTGGAGGAGAACGTCCTTGTTTCTTGGCAGCTTCTGGACGTTGCTTCTCATGCAGCGCCCTTCATCCTTGTTGGGGGAGATCTCCCCGTCGGTCAGTCTCCAGGGCCATGATCCTCTCATACTGCTGGTAGAGCATGGAGTTGGCCTGGTTGAGGGTGTTCACCATAACTATCATGGTGACGTCTCCTTCGACGGGCACTGGATTAGTTAGGCCCAAGGAAGAACTGCCAAGGTACGCGTGGGAACGTGTGAGACCTAGCACATGGTCTTGCCCTTGGTCCAACTGCCCATATCTTTCAGGAGATAAGGTGGACAGTTGGGTGATGTGGCAGGTGAGGGGGAGACGAGGTCTCCCCATCATAGTTCAATGGATATGGTGTTTGCCCAACACGCCAAGCACTTGGTCGAGCAGTTGTAAGTCTGTCCGACGATGCAGAAGGCTTGGCTGACTGGATGGGCCTCTGCCCGACATGTTGGGCTATGAGCCAACGGTGTCCTCGAGGCCCTGTCCGAAACATAATGTATCATTAAACAGACTAATTATTCCAAGGACTTCATTATGTCATTTAAAAAATAACACAATAAATACAATGTCTAATAAGTATTTGTGTTCGAATGTGCGGTGTGTCAGCAAGTAAAGATTGAACACCAACGACCAGGCGGATTGTTACAACCCTTGCACATCCCTATTTGGAAATGGGATAGTATCTCTATGGACTTTGCATTAGGTTAACCGAGTACTCAGGGTGGTGTAAACACCCCAAATTTTCCCTCACCCATTTCACCATGGCTTGTGATCTTTACATGTGCATAAAATCAATCATAGCATCTCATACCACATTTTTTATTCACTGCAGTGATTCAAAGTCATCTGCATCTAGGGTTTGTGATCTGAGCCATCCCTGAGCCATTTGAGCCATTCCAAAGGTCATCAATCACTTCAAAGGGGTCTATGTATTTTCAAGCATCATATTATATCCTCTCAAGACCAAGGAAGTCAAAGAATCACAAGAACTGAGAATGGCATGGAAGCAGAGCCAGGCTTAACTGCACAGATGACCTAAAATTAGGGTTTTGGTTTCAGAGGCCATAACTCCAAAATCTTTGGTCATTCTTGTTTCTATTGGTCTCTATAGGGTATAAGGATCATGCATATAAATTTTCATGAATAAATTCCATGGGGAAGGCATCTGATCAAGAGTTGACTTCTTGAGCAAGTCAGTGCAAAATCAGGGCATCTGAGGCCCCCAATGACCCAACCAAAGGGTGTTCTCCATCTTTTTGAATGTGTATGATCTTTATTTGATCATAGAAGATGTTAGAAGTTCACAAAATTGAAGAATTTCAAGCCATTTGCAAAATTGCCTTTTGGGGAAAGTGACTTGTAATGTAAACTTGCCATTTTGGGAAAGTTTTTCAACCTCCTCAAATTGATTCAAAAATGCTTCAACTGAGAAAACTTTGGTCATGAAAGTTGTAGAATGGATCCTCCCATTTTCAAAAAGTACAAGAACCCATTCTAATTCATTTTGGATCAAAAGTTATGGCCTTGCAAAGTTGGATAAAATCATTGAAATTTCACTTTTGCACAAAATGGAAAACTTGCAAATTCTCATGACAAGCCTTTACGTGACTTCAATGTGACCTCTAATTATCATACAAACACAATGCATGACCTAAAATTCAGTTTGGCCCAAGGAATTTCCCATTTTTATGTCTTAAATTTCAAGTAGCCATAAGCCATTTTCCATGAAAGTGCAAAAAGGGGAATTCTTGCAAAATGATTCCCAAAGGTTTATGTGATCTCTAGCTGGCCTCAAGACATTGCCATAACCTCTTGGGATATCTCACAACAAAATTCATCAAGAGATATCACATGTTCATGACCTAAAAACCACAAAATGTGACAAGTTGCCAAGATGCGAAACTCATGCTATCTTGTGATCCAAGTGTTGCAGTCCTTCATGAATCATCCAAGGGTCATCCTCAAACTCAGCTGAGGCAAGACACCCCTTTAGATCTCTTCTGTCCCAGCCCATACTTGTAGTACACAAACTTTTTGACTTTTGCATTTTTGCCCATGCCAATCACACTGTGCCACCAACAACTCTCTGCCCAATCAGAGTCTAAAATGTGGACTTCCAGCATCCTAAAGAAGGCCATACACAAGCCACAACCCTCCCACATTCCAGCATCCACAAAATCTGCCAAAAGCTTCCTCTCTTCGAATTTCTTCACACAGCCATCAAACCTTCATTTTTCTTCCACCAACAAGTCACAAATCACTCATAGAACCAGAACCACCCCCTGAAATAGCTTGAAACATCACACACAAAGTTCACCATTTTTGCTACACCAGAGCTGAATCATTCAAACCAGCCACTCCCCAAGTTTTCTAAGCTTCATTCTATCACCAGGAGGTTCAAAGAAGCAGGCTTGCACAAAGGGAAAGTCCAGAAAGCTCAAAAACAGAGAAGCTCCATCTCAGGTAACATGAAGAACATTTTTTCCAGAAACTAATTTTTGAGTTCTTTTATGATACTATGTGTTCTCCTGATCATGAATATGCATTTATTTTTGGAAATGGTGAAGAAACTAGCATGTATGATATCTCTAAACATTTGCCTGTGTTTTATAATTTGCTTCGATTCAGGCTTGTGAGTGAAAATAAATGAATTTGAGGTGAGGGTTTAGGATTAGATTGATGAGAGGATCATTTTGGTGAAGGAAATTTGATGTTTGGTAACCTATAGAGAGAACTAGGGTTTGTGCCTGCCGGAGAAGATGACCAGAACCACTGTTCCAGTCATCTGAATGTCATTAGCCCTAATTAGGGTTTAAGCCAGTTTTGAATTGAGACCCTTGGATCTGCCTTCCCGCGCGTGCATGTATGGACAGGATCTTCCCATTAGCCATTAATCAGTCATTAATTAATTAAATCCAAGATTAATTAAATATTAAGTAAGTTTAGCCAGGTTTGAACCTGGGCCCTTGGATGTGGCGCCAAGTCAACCCTCACAAGCCCAGAACCAATCTGATCCATTCATTCAGCTTACTTTTCATTTTATTAAATTTTAATTCATTTTGTTTATATTTTATTTGCACGAATTATTTAAAATAGTAAAAAACATTTAAAAATTCTGAAAATTTTTGTCAAGCATTTCATTAATTTTCAGAACCCAAAAATATTTTAATTTTTATTTTTTGCATAAAAAGTTATTTTTAAATCATTTAAATGATTATTTTTAATTAGTTAATGAAAATTAATTAATTAAAAATGCATTTAGGTATTTAAAAATCACAAAAAAATTCACATTGCATTTTAAAACATTTAGAAACATTATCAAACCCTCAAAACAATTTTTTTTTGGTTCTTGATGCATTTTAACAATTTTCATTGGAATTAAATTCTTTTAAAGGCAATATTTTTGTTCAAACTTGAAAAAATCCATTCTGCCTAACCCTTGAGAGTTTGATGATGGTTCTTCTTGCATTGCATCCTTCATAGCATGTAGTTTATATGATTAAATTGGTTTGAACTTATCTTGCATTTTCAATTTGTTTTGTATTTTTCATTATGAGGTACCTTAAAACCCTAGCCAACTTGAGAAATTCATAACTTGCACTAGGTTAAGAGTTAGACCCCCTCCTTTGGGCTGTGAACTTGTGTAGGGTTAGGGTTCCTTTGATCCCATTTTCAATTTTTTATCATGTCATTTGCTTCTGATTTTGAATTTTGCTTTGTATGTTGTTCATAAACCCTAATTTGTGCCTTCCTTTGCATCCATATCTTATTTGCTTGCATACATGAACTTGCCATGACATTTTGTGCATCCATATGATTCATAATACATCTTAGGACATATTAGAACCATGATCGATTATTGTATCATCCATTTTCCATGTTTTGTATCCTTTGCATTACATAAACTTTCATGAACTTTCATGGTTCAAAGCATGCTCCATATACCTCCATTCTCTTGTATGTTCATATATATGCATCTTGTATGACTTTTCACTATCTCTTGACATCATTTACATCATGTGTATGTTTCTGACTTTGGCCTTTGCCCATCCATATGCATTGTTTCATCTCATTTCTTCCCTTATGCATCTTGTACTAACTTTTCAGGTTAATGGTAAGTTTGTTTGGGAGGTGGATTTTCCTTCACCTCCTACCTTTTCTCACCTTATCATTTTACATCCTTGCTGCATTTTTACTTGTCTTTGAGTGAGCTTGCTCACTTGTGCCTCTCTTCCCTCTTTTCTCATCTCATCTCATCCCTTTTCTATCTTGTTCCTCCTTGTTGGCCTTTGAAGATTTCTTTCTCTCTTAAGCCTCACAAACCCTAGGATTTCCAAGTATGATAACAATTAGGGTTTGATTAGTCCCCCATTTAGCTTTTACCTTTGTGTCATCTTTGAGTCTCCTCTTCTCATCTCATAATCAAGGACTAAACCCTAAAGGTTTTAAGGCTTTGTGATTAAGCTTATGCCTGCATCCTTCTATTAGGATGGAGTGTATAACTTTAATCCTAAGTGTTAAACCCTTAATGTGTTTAATTCCTTTAATCAATCCACCTAATAATTACTAAGACATCAAGCTTGTAACTTGGGCCTTGCATCAGGGTTCTAATTCTTCCTTAATTGGTTAAGAAGGACTAACCCTAGTGTTAATGGACAAGTCCCCCTCAAGTTGTCTTACAAACCATAAAAATCACTTCTTCACCTTATCATTAATTAAAATCCATTTAATAAAGGCTTTGTTTTGTCATGAGGTTAATCCCTAATCATGGATTAAGTTGAGGAGCCTTCCTCAGCTTAAATGTTCTCATCTATTATCCTTCTATTAGGATGGTGTAATGGGTCCATTAAATCCTTGATTATGGCTTAAACTCATTACTCAACACTAAACAAAAACAACAAAAACATCTAAATAATCACAAGTAGGTTAATGATCTTAATCCTACATCATGGTGATTAAGTGTGAGGTGCTTACTTCATACTTAAGGTATTCTCATTACCCCTAATCAAAGGGAAGATGTGATGAGTTTACTAACCCTTGGTTTAGGCTTAAGCTCATTTTCTTATGACAAACTTCAAAAAGCAATAAAAGACTGAAAACACAAAAAACAAACAATAATCGTCTCCTCCGGGATTCTTTTCTCATCATCTTCACTCACAAACGAGAACTCGCTTCTTCCGTCTAATGCAAGACAGTTTGCACCTGAGCCAGACAGGTCATACACTTGAGCATAGACAAGTAAGCAGTTCACAAGTCAATTTACCTTTCAGTCTCCTTGAGTCGAACTACGGTGTTCTGACTTCCTCATTGCACGAGAGGATACATAGGCATAACTAAGCAGTTATCGAACAAAAGTCTCTGTATATCCCCCCTCTTCCAGCATTATTCTTAAAGCCTCATAGTCTTGAGCTTCATACTCCTGTTCTTACACTGACATTTCTTCATTTCACTTCACATTTCTTTCCAGCACTGACACTTGCATTTCTTTTCTAGCTTTTATACACAGATAGCACTGACACTACCCCTTTAAAACACAAATCCTTTAAGCGTGGATCCCGTCGAGTACGACGGACAATCTGGGTGCTAATACCTTCCCAGGTTGTAACCAACCCCCTTTCTCAGTCTCTCTGGTTCGCAACCGTCTTATCCATCTTTTCTCAGGTTTATGCAGCATTACCTTTCCTTCGGGATAAAAATGCCTAGCTGGCGACTCTTTTCATTCCCTTCTCCTTTCGCCGACCGTTCGCGTCTGTACCCCTCCTGGCCCTGTGTCATCAGGTGGGAGCGACAGGTGGCTATGACTCTGTTTGGGTGATTGTAGACCGACTAACGAAATCTGCGCATTTCTTAGCCGTGAAGGCTACGTATAAGGCAAGTCAGCTTGCAAGGTTGTTTATTGCTGAAATTGTGAGATTGCATGGTGTCCCATCTAGTATTGTGTCGGATAGAGATCCGAAATTAACTTCGAGGTTTTGGAAGGTGTTCCAACAAGCCATGGGTACGAATTTGCGTTTGATTACTTCTAATCATCCTCAAACGGATGGTCAGACAGAACGTACGATTCAATCGATGGAAGATATGTTGAGAGCATGTGTCTTGGAAAGTAAGATAAATTGGAAAGAGCTTTTGCCGTTGATCGAATTTTCATAAAATAATAGTTACCATGCGAGCATCAGAATGGCTCTGTATGAGGCTTTGTACGGAAGAAAGTGTAGAACACCGTTGTGTTAGTCGAAAGTGGGTGAAGATAGGATTTTAGGACCGGAAGTTATTCAAGAGACTACGGAAAAGATTCGTATGATCCGAGAAAAGATTAAGCAAGCCCAAGATTGTCAGAAGAGCTATGCTGACAATCGAAGGAGGCCTTTGGAATTTGATGAAGGTGATCATGTATACTTGAAAGTCACTCCGAGATTGAGGTTGAAAGGACCGTTTAAGTCGCGTAAGTTAAGTCCGAGGTACGTGGGACTGTATCAGATTCTAGAAAGGATTGGTGAAGTTGCTTACCGTTTAGCTTTACCGCCCTCCTTATCTAAAATGCATGATGTTTTTCATGTATCCCAACTTCGTAGGTTCGTTCCCGATCCTCTTCAGCCTATTCTACCAGATTATATAGAGATAGAAACAGGTTTGACTTTTGAACCCCAACCGAGTCGTATTATTGGGAGAGAAACCAAGGTGTTAAGGAATAAAGAGATACCACTTGTTAAAGTGCAATGGGATGAGGTGCATCCGGGTGATGCTACGTGGGAGTTGGAATCAGAGATGCGGGAATCGTATCCTCACCTGTTCAGGTAATCCTTTAAATTCGTGGACGAATTTTATTTAAGGGGGGAGGATGTAATACCCCATATTTTATTTAATGCTCTGAACAATATTAATTGGTAAAAATATTATTTCGGATTACTCTAAGAAATTTTAACGGAACCAAATAGAGTAATCAACGGGATATTATTTTAGTAATTGATATTAGCTGACTCAGAAGTTTTATAAAATATCGGATTAAGAGACATTTTTTTTGGATACTCTCTAATTTTGGACACAAAGGTAAAAATATATGTTTTTATATTTATTAATAGAAAGGAAATAAGAAGAGAAATTTATTAAGGAGGAGAATAGAAAGAAGAAGGAAGAAAAGAGAGAGAAGAGAAGAAGAGGAGGAAAAAACCCCAAGACTTCAAATTCATCTTGCTTCGCCATCCGTCCGTCGAATCAACTCAATCTTTCCGCCAATCTTCATTTCCCGAGGTGGGTTCTTAGTTAGAAGCTTTTATCTTTGATTTTGGTTGAGTTTTAGAGATTTTGTGAGTTAGGGTTCTATTGAAAATCTAAGAAATCGAAAGTTTAACGAGTAAAACTTAATTATAATACTCACTTTATGTCTATGAATGTGTTTGGCTATGTTTTTCTGTATTGGTTGATGTTTGGAGTTGAGTTTGGGTTGGAGAAGTGATTTCCCGTAAGCCTGGAATTTCCTGAACTGGTATAGCTCGCTCAGTGAGCAGTTCCTCGCTCAGCAAGGATTCCATAAGTTTTTTTCGCTCAGACCTATAGGTTTCGGTTGTGGTATTTAATTCGTAACTTTTGATCCGGGCATCCATTTTTAACGTTCCACATATCGTTTTGAAACTAAAATTTTGTAATTTCTTATGATGCCGGAAAATATTATTTTTCACCCGACTTTCACCCGACTTTTTCGAAACACCATAAAGATGTCAAGTTATGGGATTGCGAGTTTAAAGAAAAGGAATGATAAAAATTGCGAGATAGCTAGGTTATCCTAGGTTATTGCGGAATTGTTTTATAAGACTTAGTGATATCTAGGCATTGATACTCGTTTAGTATCTTCGGGTTAGAAAATTGTGAAGTTAGAAGTTTGCTTCTTGCGTTACGATCTAATCATGGAATTGAATCCTTTAATGGAAGACCGTGACCCGTACTCGTCCCGGTGTGGCTGAGCGGGGAAAGTTTCCATTAGGATAAGTAATGAGTGACCCGTACCTGTCCGTGTGTGACTGGGCGGGGAAAGTTACTTTGTGGTAAGATACCGTGACCCGTACTCGTCCGTGTGTGGCTGGGCGGGGAAAGTATCTTAGTTAGGTAGTAAGTGACCCGTACTCGTCCTTGTGTGGCTGGACGGGGAAAGCTACCTATGTGTTGAGGATCGAGTGACCTGTGCTCGTCAGCTAAGGTTATGGCTGGGCGGGGAAAGATGCCTTTAAGTGCCTTGTGGGTGCTTCGTTGTTTTATCACGGATGTTCCTAGTTATGTGAACTCGAAGTCTAGGTTTCCCCGACTTGAGTAATGTTGTAATTAGAACCTTTTAGAGCCGAGAGAACTGTAAGATAGAGAACTCACTGAGATGTTTTATCTCACCCCATGTTGATGTTGTTATTTCAGGTACTTCAGGTTCCTTTAAGGGTAAGGATAAGGCGACTTGATTATCCTTACTAGTTGATGGCTTTGTCTTCCGCTGTGGACTTTTGAGATCTTCGGATCTAGTTCTTAGACTTTTGTAGTTTGAACATCTTGTATTATTTTATAGCCTTGTTTTATTACCTTTGTTGTAGTGGCTATATTTGTACAATGTGTTGCTAAGAACTTATTTGTATTTCAGTACCAAATTTTAAATATTTATATATGAAGAATATGCTTTATGTATGTCTTTTGTATATGGGTATTACACTCCTCACTTCCCTCATCATAATTATAAAAAAAATTCCTCCTCTGCTTCTTTGTCTTCTTCTTCTACTTCTTCTTCCTTTTGTCATTCCTCACCCTTAAGGTCGTATCCCTGAAAACCAAGGATCCAGATGGTGGGCCTTCCTCATCTTGCATAAGACGTTGTTCATTTGCGACCTCATTTGTGTTTGTAAACACCCCAAATTTTCCCTCACTCATTTCACCATGGCTTGTGATTCTTTTCATATTGCATAAGTTCAATCATATAATCTCATATTGCATTTTTGCTTCACTGCATTGGTTCAAAGTCATCTGCATCTAGGGTTTGTGATCTGAGCCATCCCTGAGATATCTGAGCCACCCCAAGGGTCTCCAATCATCTCAATAGGGTCCATGTATGTTCAAGCATCATGTTATATCCTCCCAAGATCAAGGAAGTCAAAAAATCACAAGAACTAAGAAAGGCATGGAAGCAGAGCTAGGTTTAACTGCACAGATGACCTAAAATTAGGGTTTTGGTTTTAGAGGCCATAACTCCAATTTTTTTGGTCATTCTTGTTTCTATTGGTCTCTATATGATATGAGGATCATGCATACCAATTTTCATGAAGAAATTCAATGGGGAAGGCATCTGATCAATAGATGACTTCTTGAACAAGTCAGTGCAAAATCAGGGCATCTGAGGCCCCCAATCACCCAACCAAAGGGTCTTATCCATCATTTTGGTTGTCTATGATCTTTATTTGGTCTTATAAGAAGTTAGAAGTTCACAAAATTGAAGAATTTCAAGCCATTTGCAAAGTTGCCATTTTGGGAAAGTGACTTGTAATGCAAACTTGCCATTTTGGGAAAGTTTTTCAACCTCCTCTTTTTGATTCAAAAATGCTTCAAAGGAAAAATTCTTGGTCATGAAAGTTGTAGATTGGATCATTCCCTTTCCAAAAAGTACAAGAACTTGATCTAATTCATCGTAGAACTCAAGTTATGGCTTTGCAAAGTTGGGAAAAATCACAAAATTTCACTTATGTACCAAAGAGGGAAACTTGCAAAACCACTTGCCAAAGCATTTTGTGACTTCAAACACACTTCTAACCATTACACAAACATAATACATGACCTATAATTCAGATTTTCCCAAAGAAATCTCAAGTTTCATGCCTTGAACATCAAGAAATTACAAAAGGGCCAAACCTTCACAATTTGCAAAACCACCCACAAACTTCATCCCACTTGCTGTCTTGCCCCAATCTGAATTCCATGGACCTCCCTAAAGCCAGCTGCGCAGGACACCCCATTGTCCTTGGCCTGCCATGAGCCCATACCTCCAAAGACAACTTTGTGGACTTTATGCAAAATGAGCCATACCAATCACACTGCTCCACAACAACTCTCTGACCTATCAAGGATTGATATGTGGACCTCAAGCAACTCAACACACAACACAACACAAGCTGAAACCTGAGAATCCTCAGCATACACAAAATTACTCCAACTTGCAAAAGCTTTCGAATTTCATAACTCAGCCAACAAACCTCCAAACTTTTTCCACCATTCAACTCCACATTCATCAGTGATCATTTCCCACCCTTCATTTTGCCTTGAAACACTTCAAATCAAAAATACGATTTTCACATTTCTTGAACTGAGCTTCAGCCAACTGCATATAGAGGCCACATAAACTCCAACCAAGCATTGCAAACTCTTGAGGGAGATCATTGGAGGGGTTTTGAAGTAGAGAAGCAGCCAGACAGTGCCATTTTCGAAAGCTTCAATTCAGGTAACCTCAAGAACAAATTTTCCAGAAACGATTTCTTAAGTTCTTAGATTGTTCTCCATGCTTCACTGATCACACTGCACCTTTTGGTTTTGTAAATGATTAAGTTTTAAGCATGTATGAAGCTTCTGAAATTTCTGAAAGATTTTCCGTTTTGCTTCGAATCTCATTGTTCATGTGAAATAAATGTTGTTTGATGGCTGAATCTTGTTTAGAATGGGGTGGGGATCATTTCTGGAGAGTTTGGTGGTTTGATTTTACGGATTGAGTGAGATAGCAAGAGTGGATGGCCGGAGAAGATGACCGGAACACTGTTCCGGTCACCTGAGAGTCATTAGGGTTCAGATTAGGGTTTAATTGCATAATTAGTGAAGTTTGAATATCAGCCATTCAGATGCGCGCGCTAGTCAATTCCCGCGTCCCAACTTCAAACCCTGGCCTTAGGATCTGTTGACTTCCCATTTAATTTAATTTTATTTTTATTTTATTTGCATTTTCTTTATCATTTTATTAAAAATAGCAAAACTCATCTAAAAAATCTTATTTTTTGCATCATGGTTCTAAATATTTCTCTCATTCTGAAAATAATTTTTATTTTATTTTTTACATAAAATTTGTATTTTTATAAAATTTAAATGTTTATTTTAATTAATTAATGGGAATTAATTAATTAAAATACCATTTAAGTTTCTAAAAATCACCAAAAAAATCACATTGCATCTTGACACATTTAGAGACATTACCAAACCCTTCATACAAATTTCCTTTTGGTTCTTGATCCATTTTGACATTTTTCTTTGGATTTAGGGTCCTTAAAAATCAATATTTTTACCCTAACTTAGAAAAATCTTTTCTGCCTAACCATGAAAAGTTTGATAATGGTTCTTTTTGCATTGCATTCCACATATCATGTAGTTTCTAGCATAAAATTGGCATGAATTTATCTTTCATTTTTTATTTGTTTTGCATTTTTCCTTGTGAAGTACCTTAAAACCCTAGCAAACTTGGAAAAGTCATAAGTCCTTTAGGGTTTAGCTTCTGACCTTCCCCTTTGGGCAATGAACTTGTATAGGTTTAGGGTATCTTTGATCCCATTTTCAATTTTTTATCTCATATTTTGCTTCTGATTTTGAATATTGCATTGCATATTGTACATAAACCCTAATTTTTGCCTTCATTTGCATCCATTCTTCATATGCTTGCATACATGAACTTGTCATGACATTTTGTGCATCCACATGAAATATAAGACATCTTAGGACATATTAGAATCATGTTTGATCATTGCATCATCCATTTGCCATGTTATGCATCCATTGCATTTCATAGGTTTTCTTGAACTTTCATGCTTCCTTTCATGTCTCATTTGCATCTTCATCACTTGTATGATCATCCTCATCTCTTGAAATGCTTTCATACCATCTCATAGCATCATTTGAATCATGATAATGTTTCTGACTTTGGCTTTCATCTTTGCATTTCATCTCATTTTCATTTCATTTCATTTCTTGTTGCTGACTTTTCAGGTGGTAAGTGTTTGGGAAGTGAATTTGCCTTCACTTCTCATAATCTCTTCTCATCCCTCTTATGCATTCTTGCTGCATTTTGTATTTTTCTTAGAGTGAGCTTGCTCATTCATGTTCCTTCTCCTCTTTCTTCCTTCAAGCAACTTGTCTTCTTAAGTGAAGCAAGTTGTCTTGCTTCTTCTTGCTTCTTTTCCTTTCATCTGCTTCTTCCTTGGTGGCTCTTCTTGAAGATCTTCTTGCAAGCTTCATAAACCCTAGGAACACCTAAGCATGATCACAATTAGGGTTTGATTAGTCCCCCCATTAGTTTTGCCTTTGTGTCATCTTTGAGTCTTCTCTTCTCATCTCTTAATCAAGGACTAAACCTTAAAGGTTTTAAGGCTTTGTGATTAAGGTTATGCATGTATCCTTCTATTAGGATGGAGTGTATAACTTTAATCCTAAGTGTTAAACCCTTAATGTGTTTAAATCCTTTAATCAATTCACCTAATAATCATTAAGACATCAAGCTTGTAACTTAGGCCTTACATTATGGTTCTAATTCTTCCTTAATTGGTTAAGAAGGACTAACCCTAGTGTTAATGGACAAGTCCCCCTCAAGTTGTCTTACAAACCATAAAATCCATTTCTTAACCTTATCATTAACTAAAATCCACTTTAATAAAGGCTTTGTTTTGTCATGAGGTTAATCCCTAATCATGGATTAAGTTGAGGTATCTTCCTCAGCTTAAATGTTCTCATCTATTATTCTTCTATTAGGATGGTGTAATGGATCCATTAAATCCTTGATTATGGCTTAAGCTCATTACTTAACACTAAACAAAAACTCCAAAAATCATCTAAATAAATGCAAGTAGGTTAATGATCTTAATCCTACATCATGGTGACTAAGTGAGAGGTGTTTACCTCATACTTAAAATATTCTCATTACCCCTGATTAGAGGGAGGATGTGATGAGTTTACTAACCCTTGGTTTAGGCTTAAGCTCATTTTCTTATGACAAACTTTCAAAAGCAATAAAAGATTGAAAATACAAAAACAAACAATAATAGTCTCCTCCGGGATTCTTTTCTCATCATCTTCACTCACAAACGAGAACTTGCTTCTTCCGTCTAATGCAAGACAGTTTGCACCTGGGCCAGACAGGTCATACACTTGAGCATAGACAAGTAAGCAGTTCATCAGTCAATTTATCTTTCAGTCTCTTTGAGTCGAACTACGGTGTTCTCACTTCCTCATTGCACGGGAGGATACGTAGGCATGACTTAACAGTTATCGAGCAAAAGTCTCTGTGTATTCCCCCTCCTTCCAGCATTATTCTTTGAGCCTCATAGTCTTGAGCTTTGCACTCTTTCCTCACACTGACACTCTTTCATTTCACTTCACATTTCTTCAGCACTGACACTCACATTCTTTTTTCCAGCTTTTGCACACAAAATAACACTGACACTACCCCTTTGAACACAAATCTTTTAAGCGTGGATCCCGTCGAGTACGACGGACAATCTGGGTGCTAATACCTTCCCAGGTTTTAACCAACCCCCTTTCTCTGTTTCTCTGGTTCGCGACCGTCTTATCCATCTTTTCTTAGGTTTATGCGGCATTACCTTTCCTTCGGGATAAAAATTCCTAGCCGGCGACTCTTTTCATTTCTCCTTTCGCCGACCGTTCGCGCTTGTACCGGGATGCAAATCTTTGGGAGCGACAGCTTGGCGACTCTGCTGGGGATGCTTATATTGTAACCAGGGCTTCTGGTTCTTTTTGTGGGTTCCTCCCAGCGCTTGTTTGATTTGTGTTTACTGGTGTGTTATGTGCTATGTGTGTTTATTTATTTTTCTTTATTTATTGCTTTATGTACAGCTTTATTTATCGCTTTCTTTACAGTTTTTATATGCATCATACTGTCATTGCTGGATCTGGTTTTTCTTTGGTGGGTGGGGTTCCATTGAGAGTTTAAGGTCCTATACCTGGGACCTGAGTGAAACCTAGGCTAGAATGGTTCATGTTCTTTCCCATTCCATTTCGGTCTGGTGCGGGAATATGAAACACGGTTCAGTTGTGGGTTTCTTCTTGAGAACTCTGTGCTACAGATTTCCTGTAGTGCTAGGGCTATCTGGGAAGCCTGCTAAGTCTGGATGACCTTTATTATGACCTTCAGAAACTGAGGTGAATTAGAGGAGGATCTTTTATGGTTATTGTAAACACTGTACCTCCGGGTTAGAAGTGTTTACACTTCTCATAACTGATCCAAGTCTGAGGATCCTTGTTCTAGAACATTACCTGTGAGGGGGTTGGGCTGTTTGCAGGTTTGCAGGAACCTTTAGCCACATCATACCCTGTTACTGTTTTGTTTAAGAGTACTCCACTTTGGACATTTCTTGTGATTAACCCTGGACATGTGACTCTTTATTTGAGTCCCCCACCCTGGTTACTGGATTTTTGAGCCTTCATCTAGACTTTTGAACATACATGGGCCTTATATAAAGACTATCAGATCCAGCTTGATCACAAACCCTTGCATACCATTTGCATATATCATCTTTGCATCATTTGACATTTGTTTATTTGCTTTTCAGGGTATCCATTCCATTGTATCTTGGTTTTGGTTTTGACCCCTTCTTCTGCATAGACCTCTGCTTCAGCTATCTTCATCAGTTGCCTGCTTTAGTTATCTCCTCACCAGCACCAGTCTGTCAGTGGTCCCTCTTCAGCATCAGTCTTTGATCTTCATCATCATTTGTCTTCTTCAGCAGCACTCATGACTACTTCCAGGAAGAGCAACATATCCTACCACTTTTTTGAGCCTGTGTTGACTGGTATCAGGCAGGTCCAGTCACTTATCACACCTGACTACATTCCACTGTTTAGAGAGCACTATGGAGGTATCCTGGACATGGTTATGGACCTTGACCCTTCTCAGAAGAGCATGATCCACACATGCTTGCAGTTTTATGACCCTCCATTAAGATGTTTCACCTTTCCAGACTTTCAGCTAGGGCCTCTTTTGGAAGAGTTTTCTTTGTTGATTGGAGTACCTATCAGAGGTGGAATCCCTTTCAATCCAGAGATGACTGCTCCCAGAAATGAAGAGATAGCAAGGGCACTGTACTTGGAGCCTGCCCTTATTGAGCAAAGTATGACAACAAAAGCTAGGATTCCTGGTTTGCATTTGGACTTCTTGATTTCTCAGGCCATCCTGAAGGCTTCATTGGGAGAGTGGAGGGCAGTCTGTGCACTGTTATCCCTCAGCATATATGGGGCTATACTGTTTGCAGATGAACCTAAATTTGTCAGCAAGAATGCCATCCATCTGTTCCTTCTGAAGAACCCAGTACCCACATTGCTAGGGGATTTCTACTACTCCATTCATCAGAGGAATGAGAAACAAAGGGGGAAGTTGGTAAGATGTTGTGCTCCTTTGTTTTACACCTGGCTGCTCAGACACCTGCCTAAATCAGATGCTTTCTTGAATCCCCACCAGCAGAAGAGTTGGGCCAAGAGGCTCATTGCCTTGACTTCAGATGATATCAGATGGTGCACCCAGAGCACCAAGGGCAAGGAAATTATCACCAGCTGTGGACAATACCCAAATGTGCATCTGATAGGAGTAAAGGGTTGCATCAACTACAATCCTTTACTGTTTAAGAGACAACTGGGTTATGCCTTGGTCCACCCCCCCAGAGGACAGGATTTAGCTGAGACCCTATATTGTGAAGTTCAACCTAATTCAGCTGTTGTCAGACAAGCATCCTGGGCTTGGGACAACATCCAGACAAAAGGACTAGCTATTCTTGGAAGATGTAACAATGTTGCTTCAGCCCAGTACTATGACTGGTCCTGTACTAGAGCTCAGATTACCAGAATGCCTTTCACCTTGGAAGACATACCTGGACCATCCACAGTACATCCTGCAGCAACAGTTAGCCTGGAGGAATTTGAAAAATTGAAGGAAAGGAATGAGAAGTTATCCCAGGCCTTGAAGAAGACCCTTTGGGAAAGAAGTGATGGTCGTCTGGACATTGAGAGATTGGAAAAACTCAGGGTTGAGCATCTTGCCAAAATTGAGAAGACAGAAGACTATATAAAGAAAGCAAGGGTTGGGGAACAAATATTAAAGAATGCCTGTAAGGAGGCCAAGATTCAGAAAGCTAGGGCTGAGCATTATCTGCAAGAGAGTCAGGCTAGGTGGGTCAGGATCACCGAAGCCCGTACACAAGAAGACCAGAAAGCTCAAGCCAAGATTGAACAGCTAGAGGCCAATGAGAAGAAGCAACAGGATGCTTTGTTGGCAGCTCAGAAGGAAATTTCAGAATTGAAGCTCAGAGCAGGATTGAAGAGATCAAAGGACCAGGACAGGCATAAGAAGCTGACCACTGCCATTGCTACCAGGAACCTCCTCATTAGGACCATTACAGAGCACCCAGCTGGTCCAGTGACTGAGGCACTCCTGAAGGAGGTCAGAGAAGATGAGTTTGGACTGGATGTCTGATTCTTAGCTTGTTGTTTGTTTCCATATGATGTACTTTTCCTTTTGTTGTATTTTGACCCTCCATGGGCATGTGTTGTAAAAGAAACTATGTATTGTTCACCATTTGTAATATATTTTAGTTTGTTTCTATTTGGGCTTTTCTCTCAACAACATCAAGCATCTTCCTCGAGGTCTGGAAAGGTCAAAACCAAGAACCAAACCGGATACCTTGGAAAACAAATAAGCATACTGCATTGCATACTAAATTTGTTTTTGTTTTGTAGGTTTTGTTATTATGTTTGTTTCTAACTTTGTTGTGATCTCAGGAAACATTGCTCGTCGCCGAGTGTTCCCTGTCAACCGCATGCACCGGTACCCGACTCGTAACAACCTTCCCGGCATTCAAATGGAACAAGTACAGCAGGATCTGACTGAGGTCAGAAATCAGATGGCCAATGAGAGAGTAGAGATGAGAAATCAGATGTCTTAGTTCATGGCAGTGATGATTGGCTTAGCCCAGAGTCAAGAAAGGTTAAGAGAGCTGGTGGAAAGACAAACTCCTGAAGAGCCTCATCTTTGAACAGGAGGAACTAGCAACAATGAAGGAGGCCAGCCTCGTATTAACCCACCAGTATATGGACCTCATCTGGATCCAGAAGTTAACATCCCAAGAAATGGTCAAGGTAATGCTACTGGGGGCCAAGTCCTGCAGGAGGATCCCCAGGGAGAACAGTTTACTGTTATAGGGGCTGGAGATGAGATATATGACAGAAGATTGGACGAGATTGCTGAGAAGCTAAGATCTTTGGAATCTCAGAATTCTCTGGGCTTCGATGTGATAGATATGGGACTAGTGGATGGGGTAAGAATTCCCCACAAATTCAAACCCCCATGCTTTGAAAAGTACAATGGTACCTCTTGTCCTCGCACTCATCTGCAGTCTTTCTTGGGAAGGCTCAAAGCTTATATTATGGATGAAAAGTTGTGGATGTTCTACTTTGAGGACAGTCTGACTGGAGCTTCGAGAGAATGGTATTCACATTTGTCTAGGGCCACCATAAGATGCTGGAAGGATTTGGCCGAAGCTTTCATCCATCAATATCAATACAACCTGGACATGGCTCCCAATAGAACTCTTCTAATGGGCATGTCTCAGTCTTCCAGAGAGAGTTTCCAGGATTATGCCCAAAGGTGGAGACAGCTTGCTGCTGTTGTCCAACCACCCATGTCAGAAAGGGAAATGGCTGACATGTTCATGAACACATTGCAAGGGACTTATATTGATAGACTGGCTGTTTTCTACTCTACCAGTTTTGCTGATGTGGTCATAGTTGGTGAGAGGATTGAAAGTCTCTTGAAGATGGGCAAAATCTCCGACAGTGGTGCAAGTTCCTCCAGCAATCCCAAAAAGCCTTTTGCGGGACCCCGAAGGGCAGGTGAAACAAATTCCATTCACACAAGCAGGGGCAGGCCTCAATATGCTCACCGGTCAGTAGCAGTTGTTACCATCCCAGCTCCAATTCCACAACAATCATCATATCCTCAACAACAACAACCACAGTACCAACAACAAGTTCTTTATCCGCAACAAAGGCCGTACAACAGCAATAGCAACCAACAGCAGCGTCCCTTCCAACAAAGGCCATCACAAGCAAACAAGGTAATTGACCCAATCCCAATGCAGTATGCTGCACTCTTGCCACAACTCCTGATGCTCAACCTAGTTGAGTTAAGGACGTTGGCACCTCCAGATCCTCTCAATATGCCAAAGAACTATGATGCAAATGCTAGGTGTGCATTCCACTCAAACGCACCGGGGCATAATACTGAAAAATGCAGGGCCCTACAGATGAAAGTCCAGGATTTGGTGGACTCGAAAGCTCTCAATTTTGCACCCCCTCCGAACGTTACAAGAAATCCAATGCCTAGTCACAACGGGCCTAAGATTAATGCTATTGAGGAGGGAAAACCATCCACTTTAATTAACAATGTTGCACAAATCCGAACACCCTTGGTTGAAATCAAAGCTCAACTGTTAGAATGCCAAGTGTTCCCCGGGTGTGAGGTCGGTTGTGGATATTGCAACATTGCCGTTAATGGATGTGAGAGACTGAGAAACGGCATAGATGGCCTCATTAGAGATGGCATTCTTCAGATTACAACAACAGCAACTACAACTCCAACAATTCCTTCATCAACAATCGCAGATACTCCTACAACGTCAGCTACCATTGTTCCAACAGATTCTGCTACAACTCCAATAAATACTCAATCAATCACTTTAACAGATACAAGTTCAGTCACAATTCCTTCTACAACAACAACACCCATTACTCCATCAGTTCCTGCTACAACTTCAACACACATCCAGTCAACTCCGTCTACAACATCAGCAACGGTTAATGAAAGCGTCTCAGTGGTTACGATATACTACGATCTCGCAAATGTTCCTTCCAACAACTCACAACAAAATGCTACTCCTGTCAGAGCTCCGGTTACCATATATTATGATCCACACTCCATTGTGGTCCCCTCTGCAGCTGCTATCAGTCTGGTTACTATCACAGTGCCTGGGCCAATTCCTTACGAAAGCAATAATGCCATCCCTTGGCATTATGGCTCAGATCTATACTGCGAGGGGCAGAAAATCACCTTAGAGTCATCAACTTCTTCGCCTCAGATAGATAATGTGGGGGGAGGCGGAGGCTTCACTAGAAGCGGACGTCTCTTTGCCTCGCAAATACCAAGACCCATTGCTGAAGCAGAAGCTGCTGCTAAGGCAAAAGGGAAGAGCGTGGTGCAAGAAGAACCAGTTATTAAAGAAACTCTGAAGACTCTTTTTGATCAAGAGGTCGATGAATTCATGCGGATAATCAAAAAGAGCGATTATAAGGTGGTGGACCAGCTTCACCAAACACCTTCCAAAATCTCCATACTATCATTGCTAATGTGCTCCGAGGCTAATCGGAACGCACTATTAAAAGTCCTGCACGCAGCTTATGTGCCGGAGGAGATTACTATCAATCAGTTAGAGGCTGCGGTTGGAAATGTCAACGCTAGTCATGGACTAGGATTTACCAATGTTGATCTGACAACGGAGGGTCACAATCACAAAAAGGCTTTGCACATTACCTTGGAGTGTAAGGATGCAGTTCTTTCTCATGTATTGGTGGACACAGGGTCATCACTCAATGTCCTACCCAAGAAAGCCCTTGTGAAGCTGGAACATAATGGATTGGCACTACGCCCAAGCAACTTGGTAGTGAGAGCCTTTGAAGGTTCTAAAAGATCAGTTCTGGGAGAGATAGAGTTGCCAATAATGATTGGCCCACAGGTTTTCAAAGCGACCTTCTTTGTGATGGATATACAGCCTGCCTACTACTGTCTATTGGGTAGACCATGGATACACGCCGCTGGCGCCGTGACGTCAACCCTTCACCAGAAGTTAAAATTTCAGTGGGAGGGCCAAGTCATTACCATTTGTGGGGAAGAGGATATCTTCGTTAGCCAGCTGGCTACTTTCAAATACATTGAAATGGATGGGGAGATCCATGAGACCATGAGTAGAGGGTTTAAGGACCTTAATATCAATGAAACATCTGTTGTGTCTGGGACTTCCATTACATCATATCAACAAGCCCAAAAGGTTGTTAAGGAAGGTACCGCTCAAGGCTGGGGCAAGCTGCTGCCAGTTGAGAAGAAAGAAGACCGATTCGGGTTGGGTTACAGACCAACTCGACAAGATCAACCAGAGGCTGCAACGGAGCCCAAGTTTGTCAGCGGGGGAATGCTCACCCCGGGTGATGTGAATAGTTTGGAAGATGAGTCAGAAGACGAGCGCAACCTGGAAAGCTGGATACGTCTAAGGATCCCGGGGAACCATGTCTCAAACTGGTCTTCCTAGGAAATTATAAGAGTTACTCCTGCAGAGTAATTATTATTTCCTGTCTTTAAAGCATGCATCAAGTCCTGCATCTTGCCCAAGATGTCAGGGCTCATTTTGTAATCGGGCCATCTTGTATTTTGTGCAAACGATCAATTAATGAATATCAGGACATCTTTTGCAAATGATTCTTTTCTTTTCTGCTCACTGTTTTTCATTTTTCAATTTTTGTACAAAAATAAAATGGCAATGTTTTTCAAAATAATAACTTCATTTTCACTTT
This sequence comes from Lathyrus aphaca, assembly GCA_963966055.1. Taxonomy (NCBI): domain Eukaryota; kingdom Viridiplantae; phylum Streptophyta; class Magnoliopsida; order Fabales; family Fabaceae; genus Lathyrus; species Lathyrus aphaca. The sequence continues at coordinate 342,367,216 of OZ014523.1, read as the reverse complement.
TTCTAAACAAGATAAAACTGATCACTAAAATGAACAAATCTAAACCCTTGCAGAGAGTGCCTTCCAGACTGCACCGACAACCACACCACTATGACTTCGTATGACTGTGACAATCCGATTAATCAAACTGATGAAGGGGTTGAAGAAGATTATGAGCTACCTGAAGAGCTAGCCAGGTTGCTGAGACAAGAGGAGAAGGTTATCACTCCTCATCAGGAGGAAGTTGAGACGGTTAATCTTGGTACAGAAGAAGACCTAAAAGAAGTGAAAATCGGGGCCTGTCTGCAAGATTCAGTAAAAGAGCAACTTATTGACATGCTTCGGGAGTATGTGGATGTTTTTGCTTGGTCTTATCAGGATATGCCAGGGTTGGACACCGACATTGTTATGCACAAGCTGCCTCTGAAAGAAGATTGTCCGCCAGTAAAACAGAAGTTGTGCCGTACTCGCCCAGATATGGCAATGAAGATAAAAGAAGAGGTACAAAAACAGTGGGACGCCGGTTTCCTTGCTGTGACTAGCTATCCGCCGTGGGTTGCTAACATTGTACCTGTGCCTAAGAAAGATGGAAAGGTGAGAATGTGTGTGGATTACCGGGATCTGAACAGAGCCAGCCCGAAAGATGACTTCCCTTTACCTCACATTGATGTATTGGTCGACAACACGGCTCAGTTCTCAGATTCTCCTTCATGGACGGATTTTCAGGATATAATCAGATTAAAATGTCACCTGAAGACATGGAGAAGACAACTTTCATTACACCCTAGGGCACATTTTGTTATAAGGTAATGCCATTCGGACTGAAGAATGTTGGTGCCACTTATCAACGGGCTATGGTAACATTATTCCATGACATGATCCACAAAGAAATTGAATGTTATGTGGATGACATGATTGCCAAGTCCCTCACAGAAGAAGACCACCTGGTGAATCTGTTGAAATTATTCAAGCGTCTGATGAAGTACCAATTGAAGTTAAACCCCAACAAATGCACATTCAGGGTGCGATCCGGTAAGCTGCTGGGATTTATCGTAAGTGAGAAAGGGATTGAAGTTGACCCTGATAAAGTCAAAGCCATTCAAGAAATGCCTGCACCAAGGACTGAAAAAGAAGTTAGGGGGTTTCTAGGTAGATTGAACTACATTTCAAGGTTCATATCTCACCTTACAGCAACCTGTGAGCCTTTGTTCAAATTGTTAAGAAAAGAACAAACGGTCAGGTGGAATGAAGACTGCCAAAGGGCTTTTGACAAAATCAAGGAATACTTGCAAGAGCCTCCAATCCTTATGCCTCCAGTTGAAGGAAAACCACTAATCATGTACTTGACAGTATTAGAAGAGTCAATGGGGTGTGTGTTGGGCCAGCATGACGAGTCTGGTCGAAAAGAGTATGCAATATACTACCTAAGCAAAAAGTTTACCGACTGTGAACAACGTTATTCACTGCTCGAGAAAACTTGTTGTGCTTTAGCGTGGGCTGCTCGCTGACTAAGGCAGTATATATTGACCCACACTACTTTATTGATCTCAAAAATGGACCCGGTGAAGTACATTTTTGAGAAGCCAGCACTTACCGGACGGGTTACAAGATGGCAAATGATTCTCACTGAATATGAAATTCAGTACACATCTCAGAAAGCCATCAAAGGCAGTGTATTGTCTGACTATCTAGCTGAGCAACCCATTGATGATTACCAGCCTATGAGATTTGACTTCCCTGATGAAGACATCATGTTCATAGAAGCAAAAGATCATGAAGAGCCTATTCACACTGAAGGGCCTGACCCAGAAGAAGAATGTACTATGATGTTTGATGGGGCTGTTAATATGAATGGTCGTGGTGTTGGTGCAGTACTCATTACACCTAAGGGAGTTCACATGCCTTTCTCGGAGAAACTCACCTTTAACTGCACTAACAACGAAGCTGAATACGAAGCTTGTATTATGGGTCTTGAGGAAGCCATTGACCTCAGGATCAAGACTTTGACTGTATTCGGGGATTCAGCTCTGGTAATCAATCAAACCAATGGCAAATGGTACACCCACCAGGAGCATCTGATTCCATACCGGGATTATACAAGGAGGTTGCTTACATTCTTCACAACAGTCAAGCTTGAGTATATCCCTCGAGATGAAAATCAGTTTGCAGATGCTCTGGCTACCATTTCATCCATGATCAAGGTTCAAGCTGCCAATTTTGTGCCTCGGATTTCAGTGTCCAGGCTTGACAGACCAACATATGTATTCTCAGCAGACCTTGCTAAAGATGATAAGCCTTGGTTCTATGACATCAAATGCTTCTTGGAGGATCAAACATACCCACCTGGGGCATCATCCAATGATAAGAAGACATTAAGAAGGCTAGCTAGTAGTTTCTTCCTGAATGTTGATGGTTCCTTGTACAAGAGAAACTTTGATATGGTACTCCTCAGATGTGTTGATAAGACAGAGGCAGACTTGTTGATGCACGAGGTGCACGAAGGATCTTTTGGTACCCATGCTGGAGGGCACGCAATGGCTAAGAAATTGCTAAGATCAGGTTACTACTGGATCACAGTGGATGCAGATTGTTGTGCTTATGCCCGGAAATGTCATAAATGCCAGATTTATGCAGACAAAGTGCATGTGCCTCCGAATCCTCTGAATGTGATGTCTTCACCTTGGCCCTTTGCCATGTGGGGCATTGATATGATTGGCAAGATTGAACCGACTGCTTCAAATGGCCACAGATTCATCCTGGTAGCCATTGACTATTTTACCAAGTGGGTTGAAGCAGCTTCCTATGCAAATGTCACCAGGCAAGTGGTAGCCCGATTCCTGAAGAGAGATATCATCTGTCGGTATGGAGTGCCTGAGAGAATCATTACTGATAATGGTTCCAACTTGAACAACAAAATGATGGCAGAACTATGCCGGGACTTCAAAATTCAACACCACAATTCTTCTCCTTACAGGCCAAAGATGAATGGCGCTGTTGAGGCAGCTAACAAGAATATCAAGAAGATTGTGCAGAAGATGGTGGTCACCTACAAAGACTGGCATGAAATGCTACCATTTGCCTTGCATGGGTACCGTACGTCAATCTGAACATCCACTGGGGCAACACCGTATCAGCTTGTGTATGGTATGGAGGCAGTCCTACCTGTTGAAGTTGAATTACCCTCCTTGCGGGTACTGATGGATGTCAAACTGAATGAAGCAGAATGGGTCCGATCCCGACACGAACAATTGAATCTGATTGAAGAGAAGAGATTAGCTGCAATCTGTCATGGGCAGTTATATCAGAAGAGAATGAAGAAAGCCTTCGATCAGAAAGTCAGGCTTCGAGAATACCAAGTAGGAGACCTTGTGCTGAAAAGACTCCTTCCTCCTCATACAGACCACAGGGGCAAGTGGACTCCGAATTACGATGGTCCGTTCATAGTGAAGAAAGTCTTCTCTGGTGGAGCACTGATGCTCAGTACTATGGATGGTGAAGACTTTCTGTCCCCTGTGAATTCATATGCAGTTAAAAAATACTTCGCATAAAATGACCCGCTGGACATAAAAACAGAATGTAAGTCCAGGCAAAAATAGGGCATCCCGGCGAGTCAAAAACAAAATAAAAGACTCGGGCAAAAATAAGGGAAAAAAATGTACACCCGCTGAGTTGAAAAGCCGCATTGGACAACTCAGGCAAAAATGGGTATCCCGGTGGATCGAAAACCCGAAAGGGCGATCCACGCAAAATAAGGGAATAAGCGAACAACTGCATTCTGAATTCGTTTGTATCACTTACAACATGGCAAGCCTCGAAAGGTTAAAGCATCGGTCAGAATCAGCCTTCTTTAGAAAGCAAGATGAGAAGAACGTCAACGTCATATGAGTCATAGCAAAGGGAAGCTCACTGAAGAGTCATCAACATTGCCAGCACCTTTTTGTTTCTCAATTTGTAACAATCTCCTCATTTAAGGGGATCTGTTTCTTTGACTGTACTTGCCAACTCAGGGCACACAAATTAATAAAATCAGATTTTCAGTCACACTTTGTCTCGTACATTTTATTTTCGTTTGTAAAAATGTATGATGTCCTTAATATAATGGTTGCATAAATACAAATGCGTCTTTTCTAAATTACATGCTTACAGGAAATAGATTTGCTCCCGGGAGTGTCTAAACTCCTAAAGTGGAATCCAGTGAGGGATACCTCGGGGTACTTGTGCGTTTTTGTCATAACAGGATTGCAGGTGTTCAAAGCGCAACATGGGGCATGAAAGCTCCTCCCCATCAAAGCAGCATCATAAGGGGCCCAACTAACTTCATCATCCTCAGCAGGATCCCCACAGAAATCTCTAGGAAGATCGTTCAGTGATCATTCCTCCCCAGCCAAGTGTCAGGCAGGGAATCATCTCCCCACAGAGTTTCAACCTCTATCCAGAAGAGCAATGTCTAAAGATCTCACAACAAAGTGACGAAAGCTTCCACAGACCTCAGTTGGGCCCCTCATCATCAAAGATAGGTCTATCAGTGACCTGTTTCCCCAAGCTGAATCATATATGTAACAGATCTACCAATGATCTTCCCCAGCTGGGACATATCCTTTCAAGCAGATCAGCCAGAGATCTTCACCGCAACGGGATCCGAACCCCGGATCGGTATCTTTTGCATAATCATAGCATTCGCATCATATTTCCCCTCAGAGCGTAGCATTCCATCTAATACGGAGCATTACGACAAAAATCAAACATATTGCATAATCATAAGCCATGTTTTGAATCAAGCACCTATATATACCACATCAGCAATATACAAAATACCTCTCAATTTCCCCGACAGAAAGCCAAAGCGTCCCCTTTGCACTCTCAAAATACAGATACATGCTCCTTTTTTGGCACTCGTCCGTGTCATCATTCCCCAGTAAAGTCGCCAAAACGTTCTCCACAAACAAATATCTATACACTCTTTGGACGCTCGTCCGTGTCACCTTCCCCCAGCAGGGTTGCCTAAACACTTATTATGAATCAAACACTTGTTTATAACACACTTCCTCCGACACCCGTCCGTGTCATCTTATCCCCACTGATCTGCAGAATTTCTCTTACATTTATAAGTTCATAACTTATGCATTTCCTTTTATGATACTCATCTGTATCATGCTCTCCCCAGTAAGTTGAACACCCGTCTGTGTCTCACTCATACTTTTTAGATACTCGTCCGTATCTTGCATACACACTTATTTCCCCTCAGAGTCGGCACTCGTTCGTGTTCTTTGTTAACCAGTTGATACTCGTCCGTATCATCATCTCTGAACAGGCGTCCGCGTTGGTTTCTACCGATTCTCGTCCGTATCGTGGTCTTAAGGATGCTCGTCCGCATCTTTAATCTATACACAGCGTCAAACACTTATACCTTTCCTTTCTTGAATATAGACACTCGTCTGTGTCTACCACTCCCCAGAAAAGTCCCCAACAAATCCCCAGTAAAAAGAAAATTTTCTTTTATCTGACATTCGTCCTATGTCATGATACTTCCGGCAGCCGTACCCTGTCAGGTGATCGTCCTTCACCTTTTGATGATCGTCCTTCATCATCCCCAGCGGAGTCTCCATTATTGGAACCCTTCCCCATCCGACATTCGTCCTATGTCGTGATATTTTTAGCAGCCGTCCCCTGCTAGGTGATCGTCCTTCACCTTTTGATGATCGTCCTTCATCATTTTATCCGATGGTCGTCCCCATCGTTGATCTTGTTATCTGACATTCGTCCTATGTCATGATAAACCCTGAGAGCAGCCGTACCCTGCTAGGTGATCGTCCTTCATCATGCTTATCTGATGGTCGTCCCCATCGTCGACTCTTCCTATCCGACATTCGTCCTATGTCGTGATACTTTAGGCAACCGTACCTTGCCAGGTGATCGTCCTTCACCTTAGATGACCGTCCCTCATCTTATCCCCAACAGGGCAGCCGTCCCCTGCTAGGTGATCGTCCTTCACCTTTGATGACCGTACCTCATCATTTATCTCATTTATGCTTTGAACCTGATGGTCGCCCCCATCATTTACCTTATCTTTAATCCCCATAGAATCTTGTTTCTTTACCTGATGGTCGTCCCCATCATGATACCTCCATTTCCCCAGCATGTCGGTCGTCCCCGTCATTGCATTACCCCCAGCAGTTGTCCTCTGCCCGATGGTCGTCCTCCATCGCCCGCACTTTATAATCATACTTTAATTTCTTTTACAATCTATATCCCTTTTTTTCTTCATTCAGTGAGTGCAAATTTTGGACTGTCTTTGGTATTCAACCACAAGTTATCTTATTCGTCTGTTAAGCCCGTCGCTTACATCCTGCACAGCTAACTCATGTTTGAATAGGGGCAGCTGTAAACACCCCAAATTTGCCCTCACTCATTTCACCATGGCTTGTGATTATTTTCATATTGCATAAGTTCAATCATATCATCTCATATTGCATTTTTGCTTCACTGCATTGGTTCAAAGTCATCTGCATCTAGGGTTTGTGATCTGAGCCATCCCTGAGCTATCTGAGCCACCCCAAGGGTCTCCAATCATCTCAAGAGGGTCCATGTATGTTCAAGCATCATTTTATATCCTCCCAAGATCAAGGAAGTCAAAAAATCACAAGAACTAAGAAAGGCATGGAAGCAGAGTTAGGTTTAACTGCACAGATGACCTAAAATTAGGGTTTTGGTTTCAGAGGCCATAACTCCAAATTTTTTGGTCATTCTTGTTTCTATTGGTCTCTATATGATATGAGGATCATGCATACCAATTTTCATGAAGAAATTCAATGGGGAAGGCATCTGATCAATATATGACTTCTTGAACAAGTCAGTGCAAAATCAGGGCATCTGAGGCCCCCAATCACCCAACCAAAGGGTCTTCTCCATCATTTTGGTTGTCTATGATCTTTATTTGGTCTTAGAAGAAGTTAGAAGTTCACAAAATTGAAGAATTTCAAGCCATTTGTAAAGTTGCCATTTTGGGAAAGTGACTTGTAATGCAAACTTGCCATTTTGGGAAAGTTTTTCAACCTCCTCTTTTTGATTCAAAAATGCTTCAAATGAAAAATTCTTGGTCATGAAAGTTGTAGATTGGATCATTCCCTTTCCAAAAAGTACAAGAACTTGATCTAATTCATCATAGAACTCAAGTTATGGCTTTGCAAAGTTGGGAAAATCACAAAATTTCACTTATGTACCAAAGAGGGAAACTTGCAAAACCACTTGCCAAAGCATTTTGTGACTTCAAACACACTTCTAACCATTACACAAACATAATACATGACCTATAATTCAGAATTGCCCAAAGAAATCTCAAGTTTCATGCCTTGAACATCAAGAAATTACAAAAGGGCCAAACCTTCACAATTTGCAAAACCACCCACAAACTTCATCCCACTTGCTGTCTTGCCCCAATCTGAATTCCATGGACCCCCCCTAAAGCCAGCTGCGCAGGACACCTCATTGTCCTTGGCCTGCCATGAGCCCATACCTCCAAAGACAACTTTGTGGACTTTATGCAAAATGAACCATACCAATCACACTGCTCCACAACAACTTTCTGACCTATCAAGGATTGATATGTGGACCTCAAGCAACTCAACACACAACACAACACAAGCTAAAAACTGAGAATCCTCAGCATACACAAAATTACTCCAACTTGCAAAAGCTTTCGAATTTCATAACTCAGCCAACAAACCTCCAAACTTTTTCCACCATTCAACTCCACATTCATCAGTGATCATTTCTCACCCTTCATTTTGCCTTGAAACACTTCAAATCAAAAATAAGATTTTCACATTTCTTGAACTGAGCTTCAGCCAACTGCACATAGAGGCCACATAAACTCCAACCAAGCATTGCAAACTCTTGAGGGAGATCATTGGAGGGGTTTTGAAGCAGAGAAGCAGCCAGACAGTGCCATTTTCGAAAGCTTCAGTTCAGGTAACCTCAAGAACAAATTTTCCATAAATGATTTCTTAAGTTCTTAGATTGTTCTCCATGCTTCACTGATCACACTGCACCTTTTGGTTTTGTAAATGATTAAGTTTTAAGCATGTATGAAGCTTCTGAAATTTCTGAAAGATTTTCCGTTTTGCTTCGATTCTCATTGTTCATGTGAAATAAATGTTGTTTGATGGCTGAATCTTGTTTAGAATGGGGTGGGGATCATTTCTGGAGAGTTTGGTGGTTTGATTTTACGGATTGAGTGAGATAGCAAGAGTGGATGGCCGAAGAAGATGATCGGAACACTGTTTCGGTCACCTGAGAGTCATTAGGGTTCAGATTAGGGTTTAATTGCGTAATTAGTGAAGTTTGAATATCAGCCATTCAGATGCGCGCTAGTCAATTCTCGCGTCCCAACTTCAAACCCTGGCCTTAGGATCTGTTGACTTCCCATTTAATTTAATTTTATTTTCATTTTATTTGCATTTTCTTTATCATTTTATTAAAAATAACAAAACTCATCTAAAAAATCTTATTTTTTGCATCATGGTTCTAAATATTTTTCTCATTCTGAAAATAATTTTTATTTTATTTTTTACATAAAATTTGTATTTTTAAAATATTTTAATGTTTATTTTAATTAATTAATGGGAATTAATTAATTAAAATACCATTTAAGTTTCCAAAAATCACCAAAAAAATCACATTGCATCTTGACACATTTAGAGACATTACCAAACCCTTAATACAAATTTCTTTTTGGTTCTTGATCCATTTTGACATTTTTCTTTGGATTTAGGGTCCTTAAAAATCAATATTTTTACCCTAACTTAGAAAAATCTTTTATGCCTAACCATGAAGAGTTTGATAATGGTTCTTTTTGCATTGCATCCCATATATCATGTAGTTTCTAGGATAAAATTGGCATGAATTTATATTTCATTTTTTATTTGTTTTTCATTTTTCCTTGTGAAGTACCTTAAAACCCTAGCAAACTTGGAAAAATCATAAGTCCTTTAGGGTTTAGCTTCTGACCTTCCCCTTTGGGAAATGAACTTGTATTGGTTTAGGGTATCTTTGATCCCATTTTCAATTTTTTATCTCATGTTTTTATTCTGATTTTGAATATTGCATTGCATATTGTACATAAACCCTAATTTTTGCCTTCATTTGCATTCATTCTTCATATGCTTGCATACATGAACTTGTCATGACATTTTGTGAATCCACATGACATATAAGACATCTTAGGACACATTAGAATCATGTTTTATCATTGCATCATCCATTTGCCATGTTATGCATCCATTGCATTTCATAGGTTTTCTTCAACTTTCATGCTTCCTTTCATGTCTCATTTGCATCTTCATCACTTGTATGATCATCCTCATCTCTTGACATGCTTTCATACCATCGCATAGCATCATTTGCATCATGATAATGTTTCTGACTTTGGCTTTCATCTTTGCATTTCATCTCATTTTCATTTCATTTCATTTCTTGTTGCTGACTTTTCAGTGTTTGGGAAGTGAATTTGCCTTCACTTCTCATAATCTCTTCTCATCCCTCTTATGCATTCTTGCTGAATTTTGTATTTGTCTTAGAGTGAGATTGCTCATTCATGCTCTTTCTCCTCTTTCTTCCTTCAAGCAACTTGTCTTCTTAAGTGAAGCAAGTTGTCTTGCTTCTTCTTGCTTCTTTTCCTTTCATCTGCTTCTTCCTTGGTGGCTCTTCTTGAAGATCTTCTTGCAAGCTTCATAAACCCTAGGAACACCTAAGCATGATCACAATTAGGGTTTGATTAGTCCCCCCATTAGTTTTGCCTTTGTGTCATCTTTGAGTCTTCTCTTCTCATCTCTTAATCAAGGACTAAACCTTAAAGGTTTTAAGGCTTTGTGATTAAGGTTATGCCTGTATCCTTCTATTAGGATGGAGTGTATAACTTTAATCCTAAGTGTTAAACCCTTAATGTGTTTAAATCCTTTAATCAATTCACCTAATAATCATTAAGACATCAAGCTTGTAACTTGGGCCTTGCATTAGGGTTCTAATTCTTCCTTAATTGGTTAAGAAGGACTAACCATAGTGTTAATGGACAAGTCCCCCTCAAGTTGTCTTACAAACCATAAAATCCATTTCTTAACCTTATCATTAACTAAAATCCACTTTAATAAAGGCTTTGTTTTGTCATGAGGTTAATCCTTAATCATGGATTAAGTTGAGGTATCTTCCTCAGCTTAAATGTTCTCATCTATTATCCTTCTATTAGGATGGTGTAATGGGTCCATTAAATCCTTGATTATGGCTTAAGCTCATTACTTAACACTAAACAAAAACTCCTAAAAACATCTAAATAAATGCAAGTAGGTTAATGATCTTAATCCTACATCATGGTGACTAAGTGAGAGGTGTTTACCTCATACTTAAAGTATTCTCATTACCCCTGATTAGAGGGAGGATGTGATGAGTTTACTAACCCTTGGTTTAGGCTTAAGCTCATTTTCTTATGACAAACTTTCAAAAGCAATAAAAGATTGAAAATACAAAAACAAACAATAATCGTCTCCTCCGGGATTCTTTTCTCATCATCTTCACTCACAAACGAGAACTTGCTTCTTCCGTCTAATGCAAGACAGTTTGCACCTGGGCCAGACAGGTCATACACTTGAGCATAGACAAGTATGCAGTTCATCAATCAATTTATCTTTCAGTCTCTTTGAGTCGAACTACGGTGTTCTGACTTCCTCATTGCACGAGAGGATACGTAGGTATGACTTAACAGTTATCGAACAAAAGTCTTTGTGTATTCCCCCTCCTTCCAGCATTATTCTTTGAGCCTCATAGTCTTGAGCTTTGCACTTTTTCTTCACACTGACACTCTTTCATTTCACTTCACATTTCTTCAGCACTGACACTCACATTCTTTTTTCCAGCTTTTGCACACAAAATAACACTGACACTACCCCTTTGAACACAAATCTTTTAAGCGTGGATCCCGTCGAGTACGACGGACAATCTGGGTGCTAATACCTTCCCAGGTTGTAACCAACCCCCTTTCTCAGTTTCTCTGGTTCACGACCGTCTTATCCATCTTTTCTTAGGTTTATGCGGCATTACCTTTCCTTCGGGATAAAAATGCTTAGCTGGCGACTCTTTTCATTTCTCCTTTCGCCGACCGTTCACGCTTGTACCGGGATGCAAATCTTTGGGAGCGACAGTGTTGTTTGTGTTAGCATTGTCATTTGTTGAACTCATTTTTACGAAGAATGTATAATTAAGAAATGTAAAACCGTCTATTTATAAATGAGGTTGAAAATGAAAAGTCTGATATTTAGGTGCTTGCAATGATGATAAATTGTAATGGTTGATATTCTCAAACGATATTTTTTCAAAAATGGAGAAAATCATAAATCATTATTGTCATACCCGAATTTTGACCCTGAATCATCGAATAAAACATTAGCATCATCTGCATAGCATATCATGTTTTTCATCATGCATAACGTCCTAAATATTAGTAGGAATAATTTCTCGAATTTACAGACAGACTGGTCGAACTAATTTTCAACTGTGCCTAAAATCAGTGCACGGAAAGCGTCAAATTTAAATTTGCAAATGTCAGTAATATTAATCTGCGATTCACGTGGTTTAATATGGCGTGCTAAATTTATTTTACGAATATTTTTTGGTCACGTGTTGATCAGTCTGAGCAATTTAATTGTTAATAATTTTATTTTAAAATCCGACCAGATACTGTATTTTTCTGAGTCGTTTATTTCGCGTTGATCATTTTGGTTCGTTCATTTTATTTTATTTTATTTTTTCAAGAACTTCTTTATTTCGTTTTAATCATTTTATTTTAAGTTGAATAATCATTTAATTTATTTAGATTAATTATATATTTATTTAATTAATTTTATTTTTAATTTATTTATTAATATTTATTTTTATTAAAAAAACATTGGTTTAATTCTTTGATTATTCTTGTCTAAGAAATAAAACATAAAAACATCTTTTTTTAATCTATTTTAATTTTCTTGTCCAAGTGTTTTTTTTACTTTTTATTTTAAGACAAAGGGAATAGCCAATAGCTCTCAATTCATTAAAGAAGAAAGATAAGGTTACCAACAAAATAGAAATTCAGTGGTTTGTGAAACGAAAGCTTGACATTCCAAGTCTTTCTCTAGCAATATCAGGTCTAGTGAAATCAGGTAGAGTGTTCCAAAAAGTGATTCCATTGAGATTTAAACCATAGTTTGCAAGCTGATCTGCACATGTGTTCCTTTCCCGAAATATGTAAGTGATGAAGAAGTTCATGTGTCTGAGCATGTTTTAACAAACTTCCCTCTATTTCTGAGAAACCAAGGGACAAGGGAATGATTCTTAAAGGCAAAGATTGCAAGTGTTGAAACAAATTCAACCCAAATGTTAGACCAGTTGTTAGAGCTTGTCATCTCTACTGCTCTAAGCACTCCATAAACCTCTACTGCTAAAGATGAAACCAAATCCAATCTCTCTGCAAAATCTGCAACAAAAACTCCATGGTTGTTCCTCACCACACCTCCGCAAGCCGCCGCAGCAGATGTTTTGGCTCTGTCCGTGTTACATTTCATCCAACCAATTAATGGAGGACACCAAAAGACCTCTATAACCGTGGGGGTATCATTGGATTGATGGTAATACCAAGCTTCTTAATGATAGTGAAGTCAGCCATGGATGATCTATAAGTAAGTTTTGTTGAGTTTCCCATAAGATTCGCTTTACCAATGATTTTGTTGATGGTTCCTTTCCAGTTAACTGTTGCATTATTGAATCTTATTGAGTTCCTTGTAATCCAAATACAGTATATTATGTTTACTATGTAGGATTGAATGATGATTTTGACCTGGGGGGTCCTGCCTTTTTCACAAATTTACCATAGGTTGTTCAGAGATGAGAGGTCAATGGGTTTGTCCACCAACTTTGCCAACGAATCCCAATACCTTGAGGAGAAGGAGCAATGCAGAAAAAAGGTGAGGGGAGGTTTCTTACTGTTGCCCACACATATTGCAGACTGAAGGGAGATGGAAGCCTCTGATCCACAAGTTGTCATCAGTTGGCAGCTTGTTGTGCATCAATCTCCAAGCAACAAAAGAAGTGGCTGAAGGTATGTCTCTGCTCCAAACAAACTTTGTCCAATCTAGGGAAAGATGATTGTTAGCCTTGAAATTATAAGCCTGTTTTAGGTTGATTTCTCCATGTTCTGTATGCTTCCGATAGATTTTGTCTTTACAAGTATTGTTAGGAATATCCACTTATTGTACTAGGTTTTTTACCATAGGGAGTTGTTTGTCCATATCATTAGGTATACTCCACTGATTGTTTACCAGGAGGTCACTAACTTTGAAATCCTTCCAATCCTGAGGAATTTGCATCAGGTCTTCTAATGGTTGCTTTGTACACCAACAATCAGCCCATAGATTAATATCCACCCCATTTCCCACTAGGAACTTAGAATGATATCTAATAACTGTAAGCTCATCCTTAATACTACTCCAGAGAGATGATGAGATGTGCTACTGAATAACTGCAATCCCTCTCAAACCTTACTTCTCATAATTTGTGCCTAAGGTTCCTGGGAGCAAACCATCTCCCAACATAATTTCAACTTGGAGGTTGTATTGAGAGTGCTAGTTGACCTTAGACCAAGTCCTCATTGTGCCATAGGTGTACAAACTTTCTTCCAAGCAACTGTTACAATCTTCCTTTGAGACGTGTCACTAGACCAAATGAAATTTATAGTCCATTGATCTAACTGTTTAATCAATCCATTAGGCCAGGAGTATAAAGACATTGAATGAGTAAGCATGTCTTGTACAACAGATCTGACTAATTGTACCCTTCCGGCCATTGAAAGAAGAGAAGCTTTCCAATTGGCCAGTTTAGTTTTGATCTTGTCAGCTATAGGTTGCAGATGAATGACCTTAGGTTTACCTTTGAAAATAGGCACACCTAAGTAAATGAAGGGAAATGTACCAACCTTGAAACCCAGCCAATCAACAATACTACTCAGTCTAGAATGCGAGATAGCCCCTGAAAAAATAGTAGACTTACAGGGATTGACCACTTGACCTGAGGCATATGCATATTCTGTAAACAAAATTTTTAGGGCTTCCAAATTCTTTTATGAAAATGGTTATGGTTTGGTTTCTAAAAATAACCAACCATGCACACCCCTAGTTGAAATGATCTATATAATCCTAATTTTATTTTATGAATCTTAATTTTATTTTGGAAAGTTACATGTTTTTGATTCAGCTACTGATGTGTCTGTGTTACAGAAATGTAACTACGAAAACATTTTAGAGACATATCTCCGGAATAAAATAAACCAAATAATAGGGCATCACTCATAATTGTCTATGTTAAGTGTGTATCGGAATATGTATGAAGATACATCTCCAAAAATTGAAATTTTCTAAAATTTTCACGTGGTGCTAAAATATTTGGGCCCAACACAAAGGTAAATTTTTGTATTTCTTAACCATCTCCTATCAATGTTACAAATAATCAATGTGTTTCAATGTTATCAATATCAAAGACGAAATCCACCATCTCCTATCTTACGGAGACAATCGAAAGATTGTGAAGCTCAAGAACCGTTCACCATCGATTGACAACGGAGGGAAGATTGAGTTTAGCAAATTTGAGCTCAAGATGCAAGCAGATGTAAGGGCTATGTGAAATATGTATTTCTGTTTCGAAACAAAAGTTCGACTCGAATTGGAAGTGATGTTGTTGCGAAGATGTTGAAGCATCCACCTAGATATTGAAGTAATGTTGCATTTTATGTTGAAATTAGGGGTGTGCAAAATATCCGGTTGTAAGACTCAAATCCATAACCAAATCCAAATCCGTTTTAAATATCCGGATATAATTGAATGGTTATTAACCGGTTTAGTTTTTAATGGTTTTGGTTATCCATTCATATAATCCGGATATAATTAAATGATTATTAACTGGTTAAATTTTTTTGGATTCGGTTATAATCCGGTTATTATCCAAAATCCAAAATTTTAAATTTTCAAAATAAAAAAATATGTATTTTTTCTGATTTTTTTTTTAAATTGGATTTTTTTTTAAAACCGACTATATAACCATAACCAAATTTATAACTGGTTTTATAACCAGTTTTGATTAAATTGTGGTTTTGGTTATAAATTCAAATCATTTAAATGGTTTGAAAATGGTTATGGTTTGGTTTCTAAAAATAACCAACCATGCACACCCCTAGTTGAAATGATCTATATAATCCTAATTTTATTTTATGAATCTTAATTTCATTTTGGAAAATTACATATTTTTGATTCAGCTACTGATGTGTGTGTTATAGAAATGTAACTACGAAAACATTTTAGAGATATATCTCTTAAATAAAATAAACCAAATAATAGGGTATCACTCAGAATTATCTATGTTAAGTGTGTATCTATGAAAAGTGGAATTTTTTAAAATTTTCACGTGGTGCTAAAATATTTGGGCACAGTACACAGGTAAATTTTTGTATTTCTTAATAATTAATGTAAAGAACACGATATGATTCATGTGGTGGTGCACCTATGTGACATTCTAAGGGGACTATACTCATTTCTTTTGTTATTAAATACATTTTATGGAAAATAATGAGAAACTTATATTTCTTTTTCATTAAAAACTAAAAGTGAAATAGGTATGAAATTAAAAACAGCAAATCAACATGTAATTCAGCAGCAAGTAATAACTGTTCATTCACCAAGCTTCTTCAAATCTGCATAATAAACAAAGTCATGTATAAAGAATGAGAAAGAAAAAAATGTCAGAGTGCATTAAGTACTAATGAGTGTTCCCCTTTTAAACTTTCAATTTTCATTGATGAATACAATCAATGAAAAAGTACTAATTCCAGTGGTATTCAATTCAAGATGAAAAAGATCTGTGACGATTGCTTGTATCAGATGCTCAACATTGTACATAAACAAATAATATATATGAATGAATATAGCTTCTAATTGTTCAATTAACCAAAGAATACATACATGAATTGGATATTATATAAAATCAACAACCAAACACTCATCACATTTCAGGATAATGACTTTTATTAGGATTGATTTTTCACAACTATTCCAAATAATACACACATAACTTGAAAAGAGTTCATCACCATTCAAGGATTCTTAATCTTTATTCTTAACTTCCGAGCAATCTGTGCTGCTTTAGGGTGGCTAGGCCTCTTGTTACTATGGTATTGTTCTACCTCAACCCAGTTCATAACTTTAATTATGAGAGACTGAGAAACTTTACGAACATCCCCGTTTGACGCTTCCTTTGTTTTCTTCAAACCTGCTTCCAATGCCTTCTCAATGAAATCCATAAACCAATTTCCAGCTTCTGTTTCAATCTGTTTTCCCAACTTGATCGTGTTGCTTAAGCTGCAAGATATTGGTTTCTTATTCTCATCGTTTTCAACAATAGGTTCCAGGGTAGAACCTTTCTTCTCCAAAATCTCCTTTGGGTTTGAACTCGATGATCTCAAAAGTTTCCCCACTTTTGCTCTATAAGCGCATCTTCTCTTTGACGTGTTTGATTCGATAGAGTTTCGTGATTGGTCGACAGAATTTAGCATAACTTCATGTAAGACCTGCGGTTCTTCTTCAACTTGTTTATCTGATTTTGAAGCCAATTCTGAAGCTGAAGTAGCTGCTTGCATTGACATCATTGCACTAACTCCTAGTACAATATCATTATGAAATTCCAAAAAACGTTCGAAACATGTAGCAGGTGCATCAGCTCGGGCCGATTTGCATAAATTTGAAAACATCCTGAAAGAAAACACCAAAACTAAAGTTAATTAGTTACTAGTTTACTCTCTAGTAGCTAAAACAAATATAAAAAGTGCAAAGCTAGACCAAAAATAGAATCGTAAAAAGAACACATACTTAAGGGATCGAACTACTGTCTCAGTGGCTGAAGCATCTCTTAATGCTTGAAGGGCAATCTTTTGAGCCACTTCTCTTTGCTGCACAGCTTCCTGTCATGTAACATAAAATATGATTATAGCATACAATCGTAGGCCGCGATTGTAGTTTTACAAATTTAGGACTTACAAGTAAGTTCAATCTTTAGCACTAAGAAAATGTACCTTTCCTAAGGAGCTGAGTCTTGCTGGTAAATTCATGGGCAGACTAAGATTGTTGCAATCATCGAAAGCTGAATTAGTTGTAGACTGAGATTTCTGTTGAGAGGTGACACTTGAGTCCTCTTTGTGAGCATCTCCTCCAGTCACACCAACAGAATTCGCCACTCTTGCTTGTCTTAGCCGAGGTGGCGGAGTACCGCCTTTCTTTTCCTGCTATTTTGCACAATTTGTCAAACAACCAAACTCAGAAATTGATAAACAATAAAAAGTCAATATATAACTAATAGATGTTTATATTACAATATTAGATTATGTAGAATTTCACACTGAAATACAAATACAGCTGATACAACCTCAATTATAATAGATTAGTCTCATAAACATAACAAATCACAATTGCAGTCAAAATCAAATACATTTCATACAACAATTACACTTATTTTGATACCATGAAAACATCAACAATCATAAATCTGCCACTCAAATTGCAATAGGGACATTTTTGTTTAAAAAACCTTGAACATCAGTAAAATTACTTAAACACCAACAAATGAGTCGTTAAACTAACGAACAAGATACTCGCACACTATAATGTATCAAGTATCAAACACAACACATGTCACACACCATACTCACACACTACAAAGCTGATGAGCAGCTCGAATGAAACTACTTTGTCATGTATCAGACACTAACACGAGTCGGACACCATACACACCTACTATCTATCAGAAATGTCTATGCTAGAAAGCTAATTAGGTAATTATCATCCACAAAGAATCAAAGAAGAAGGAACAATGTACCTACATTTGACTTGAAGGGGCTAGCAGAAGGCATCCTATTCTCTCTTTCAGAAACACTTCTACTTCGTGTAATCTTTGAATTCGAAGAACCAACAACACAGCTTTTTCTAAGAAGCGCAGGACTTTCAGCTTTTGCATCACTCATTTTCCCAAAAAGCCCACCACCAACAGAACATCGAACCGGGGTTCCATCTTTTCCAACAAAATTCCTCCCTCTAACAGGTGTACACTGATCAAAATCCAAATTCACCGGTTTAAAAACCATAGGAGAAGAAGAAAAAGAACCACCATCATCACCATCACCATCTTCATCATTCTTCTTCTTCTTCCTCCCTGTTCCTGTTCCCCAAGAACCTCTAATAGGCTTACAGGTTTGGGCTTGGGCTTGAGCTTGGGTTTGGGTTTTTTCCCTTAGGCCCAATAGAGGCTCCGGCGTCCCAATGAAAGGATGTCTACCAGGTAACGGTTTAGCTCCTTTGAGAACCGGAACAGGTGAACCGGGTTCTAATCTATCAACATAGATAAACTGACCTAACTGCATTTTATTACTCAGAACAAAATCATGTTCCTCAGAAGGAAGAGTAACGTAAATCGAATGAGAAGAATCGGAAACTTTGATGTAGAAGCCTTGTTTGGGAAAGAGGCTTTTCTCGTCGAGATCCGCGGGGACGATGTCGGTGACTTGTAAGAGAGAATTTCGATGCTCTCCTGTCGGTTTTACACCGGTGTTTATTCCATTTAGAAGCTTTAACAGAATTCCAGGTGCTAGTGTTGCCATTGTTGAAGCTGAGAATTTTGATGAATTTAGGAAATTCTGTTGCTATTTTTAGGGTTCAAGAATGGAGTTGAAGAAGGAAGAGTGGTTGGTGAAGAAGAAGAGTGTGATTTGTTCGTTGTAACGGTAACTAGGAATGATAATGTAATATCTTTTCTTTTTCTTTTAAAATTTGGTTATTTAAGTTCCAACGGTCATATTTGGGGTCGTAATAATGTAAGTAATGTCACTGTACTCAGAAAAGTAAAATTATATATATTGAGATGTTTATGAGAGTTGAGTATTATTGGTCTATAATATACTTGTTGGATTAATTAATTATTATTATTATTATTAAAAATTGTTATTGATAATCGTTTGGTTGTGTTTTTTGTATGAGTGGATCGTGAAATTATTATTGTATCAAACGATTGATCAATTCTACAAAAATTTAAATAGTGATGAAAATATTTCGCCTCTTGTTCATTCGTGACTTTCAAATTCAAAAAATACATGTTTTTATTATCCAACCAATTAGAATTAATATATGTTATGGTTTGACTTCTATATGACTTTCAGTGTATAGTGAGTCTTGCATCCCAAAAATTGTTGACATGGTTTTTTCAATGCAACAAATTAAGTTATAGTTTGATTCAAAATAAATTTAATGGATCCGCAATTCAATATCGTGTCAAATAGAAAATCACATCCTAATATATGTTTGATTTAATAATCATGAAGCTAAACTTCTCCTTTAATGAGAGAACGTAATAACTTGACACCAATTTGGATTACGACTTTACACTTGGATACGATTTTGAATCACGATTTTGCTGTGAATGTAAAATCAGACCCCTCAACTCAACTAAACAGACGTATAATAGTGTACTATTGTCATTCTCTTACTCCTTCCCCTTTGCACATGCCATGTTTGTGGGCATTTTATTCAATATGACTATTTGACTTGGGAAGTGAAAACTATCCCGTTTTGGTATTTACTGTACATTTTCTTAAAAAGACAAAGAAAAAGGGGCTGAAACTCAATTGGATGGTGATGGCAATGACCTATGGGACGGTTACTAATATCCGTCAAAGGAATATCCGTGGATTTTGAAATACATTTATGTGTAAATATTTTGAATGCATTTATCAAATTAAATTCAAAAGCATCTTATATAAAAAGTGTTTTAGAATGTGAGAAAATGTTAATAGAATGCATTTTTAGTTATCAATTTAAGTATGCTAATTTTTAAAAGATATTTAAGTAATTTTATTAATTATTAATAAATACAAATATTTGTGTCCATAAAAAATAGATAACTTAATATCGATTTATATTATTCGTGAATACCCGTTAAGATATCAGACTCATGCTCATAACAAATTTATGAAATGGATGCAACAAAAAAAAACATTTTCACATCCTAACTTCTCATTATTTTATTCAAAATACAACCTTTTTTTTTTCTCTTTTCTATAATTGTCTTCTCTACTAAATAATTTATGATGATCATATATTGGGAATGGAATAAGAAGAAAAACATTCTCAGAATAATTTATGATGATCAGAAACATGGAGATATAGAAATGTTAGGAGACTGGGCTCAAATTTCAATAGTAAGACAGTTTGTTTGTTTGTTTATTTTTGAAAGACTAAATATATAGAAATGTACAAAAGGAAAATAAATACTGCACCTTCCAAATTTTCAAATTGAATTCGATTATCATATTAATTATGTCTATTTGATTTCAACTACAATCCACTCAACTAATAAATTGAAGCTTTAAATTCAACTGGACCACCAAAATACATGAAAACATCAAGACGTTCAACAAGTAGTCAACACAAATAATCACAGAAATTCAAATTAAATTAAACATCAAGAGGTTCAACAAGTAGTCAAGACAACTAATCAACGAACCTCAAAAAAAAACTAAACATCCAAGAAAAAATCATCTCTTCATTTCCTCAATTGATATAGTTTTAAAAATATAAACAAAATAGTATAACATTAAATGGAGTGAAGAAATTGAGAGAATTCAGTGCATGTTGTGAAATACAGTAATAAGAATATCAATGGTTTGATTGATCATGCAAGCCGCGCGTCAATCCTATATGGTTACCCGATTAGTGGAAAGTTAGGTAATTTTGGACCATAGGAAAAATAACTAATAGGAGATTATATAAGACATGATAAAAAATTAACAGAAGATTCATACAAAATAAAATCACCTGATAAACTGGTATACATTTTGCATGAAATATTTCCCAGATTGAAGGGTTAAACCATCGGAATAAAACAGAATGTTCAAACAGAAAAAAAAACACCTCGTAAATGACCTGAGAGTCCAGTATATAAAGAAAAATGAATCAAATTACATTATTAATGCAGCACCAACTAGAAACAAGTGTTGAAGAAAACCTGCATCTAACACAATCTTGATGGCCTAAAAGCAAAATATCACCCCTGTGTTATAAAGTTGTCGCAAAACCTGTCATAACATCAAGTAAATGTTAGGTTCTTGTGTATTAAAGAAAGTTTCTTAGGTATTTGTATTTCAACAAGTGATTTGGTATCACTGATTTTGATCAGGTTCTAATCATCCTTAGAAAAAGCTATCTACATCCTAATCATCCTCAGTTGGGTACTAACAATCACAACAGGCAATTAACAGAAAACCACAAGATAGATCTGAGACCCTGATTTTATTGTTGATAAAAGGGAAAGAAGTAGAGGAAAACAATGCCTACTACTCCCAGAGCAAGCTTCCGCAGAGAGAAGTTACACTCTCTACTCAACTAAATCATCGACACCTCATATACCCTTCTCTCCTCACTCCATTCTCCCGTAAACTCCTTTCTTTGCCAGATCAGTATTCTTTCTCTTTTGCTTATATTTCCTAAAGTACACCCTCCACAACTAAGGCCTATCATGCATCTACTCACTTATGTCACTATCAGAAAATAAGAGATATGTGCAATCTACACTGCAGTGTTGTTCCCAACTTGGCAAGCCTTTTCACTCATAGAAGCCAATCTATCTCGTCTTCATTTTGGCCTAGATGTACAATAAGGAACCTACATAGTGGTTCATAGGCCTCTCCTCTGCCAACTCCTAATTTAGTTATTTCAAAGACAGTATTATAAAACATATTATAAGACTTTTTTCTCGATCCATCTGCCCTAACTTAGGACACTGCAAAACACATGGTAGGGCAGTGATATGTGCCTTAACATTAAGTGCACTCTCTCTTATCATTGGGTTCTCTGTAAACTGTATTGTTCCCTTTTGCTGCATTATTTTATTAAGCAGCATTAAAAATTATATAATAGATATTACTCAAATTTGAATTTTACTCATTATTTCATTTTATAACTGATTACATTATCATACTTCTATTTGAGAATATTTTTTTATACAGAACAGGATCTTAATCTCATGTTATAATCCCACAATTCATGATCTTTCAGCTCCCTTTTGATTGTAAATAGGATCTCAATTTTGGAACATTGGTTAGCATATTTTTCAAAAGTGCTTACAGTAGCAATTATAAGAAACAAAACAATCTCTTCCTGTTTTCACAAATGCATAAAAAGATCCCAGACCCTTAGTCAAACATCGCCATTATACCAAAGTGTTGATATGGATCTTTCCCCTGCATTAGCCCAGGCAATGTAGTACTACTACCCATAGCATTGCCTTTTTCATTTTGCAAGTTAGATTCTCTCGGTTCTCATCTGTTTTTCCTCTCGTCATTAAAACCTATGCATTACTAACTTTGATTGGGCGAGTATTTTGTTCATGTTAGTGACACAGCAAGAAGATGGTATTTCAAATGTTCCTTAAACTTACCCAGTTAAGGAAATAAAAGGTGAAAGTAAAAACTTGCCTGCCTATGTATTTGAAACATTGTTTTTAGGTCACATCCGCAATAACTGAATCAAATGGACACTTAGGATTAGTAATTAGAATTACCAACTACATTTGCCAATGAAACTGGGTGAATAGTGTTTAAATGGTTACAAAAATTGAGATCACTGACAAGTTACAATCCTATTCACTAACAATCAGAGTTATTAGAATCATATTAAAGCAAAATAAAAGCAAAAATGATACAAAATGAAGAAGGGATAAAGAAAACAATACCTTCTGAAAGACAACCCCAGTTGTTATTGTGCAAAGACAACAGAGAAGTGAACAATGCAGAAGCAGTGGCACTATGCAATGGCGTCAATGAGACTTGCACACCAGCCAATTGCACCGGGAGCCTAAAAAGTAACCATGATAACCATTATTCAATTTAGATGCGTTGATGAAAATAGAAATGAATAAACCTAATTTTCAGTGTTATGAAATTTACCAGGAGTTGGAGAATGAGCGTTTGTGAGGGGAAGCTTGGAAAGAAGAAGCAGAAGCGTTGAATTTATTGGGGTTTGAAGAAGAAGACGGTAAAGGAGATCGACGAGAAATTAGGGTTTTGGCAGAAGATGAAGCTATTTGGAGAGATTTCCGAACACAGTTCGCCGCCATTTCGTGTTCTAAGTCAGAGTGGTAGGAAGGGAGGACACATCGAAGAAGGGGGTTTGTGATACGGGCTGGATCTAATCAAACTTAATATGGGCTTTTTTGGGGAAACACAAATGGACCTTGTAACGTACTTTTTTTTATTTAGGAGAATTTCATTTTTCCACCCTAAGTATTTCTTGTGCACGGTATGGATTTTTTATTATGTCTTCAGTTTTCGGAGATATATCTTTGGATGTACCATTTATACATTCAGCAAATGTTATTTTGAGGGGTGCCCCATGCATTGGAGAAGATGTTTAAATTGTTCAATTCAATAAACATTTCAGAGATATATCCGGAAAATGTTTAAAATGTTTAAATTAGGGTTTTGGCAGAAGATGGAGCTATTTGGAGAGATTTCCGAACACAGTTAGACGACACCGTCATTTCGTGTTCTCAGTCAGTGTGGTACGAAGGAGTTTCCGAACAAGGGGTTTATCATTTGGGTCGGGTCTAATCAGACGGGTATTTCTATCCGCAACAAAAATGAGCTTGTAATGTCTAAAACAAATTATACCCCTACAATCATTCTGATATCCCTACATAATTTATAAATTCCAATTTTTTAACATTGGACGAGACGAACCGGAAGTACAATAGGTAAGTTATTCAGTTGAGAAATTTACAAATCGGAAGTAGCAATGATGAGTTATCCGGTTTAGAAAATTACAAATTGGAAGTAGCATTGTTATGTTTTTCGGTTCAGAAAATTTCCAAACCGGAAGTAGCACGCATGTGTTATCCGGTTGTGGAATTTTTTAACCGGAAGTAGCAAGGCTGGGTTATCCGGTTCGTTTATTTTAATTGCAGTACATATATTTTAATTAATTAGAATATTTATTTTACTTTAATCAAATTAACTAGACATTAAAATAATAAATTCAATATTAATCCCATATTTTTTAATTTAAAAAAATTTGAATATTAATTTTGTTACTTTGTTTGAAAAAATTAAATGAAATTTAGGTGAATTGATGAATTTGATTGTGATTTAAAGGTAGAATCAAATCTATTTATATGAATGTTTTTTTGGCTCTATAATCATGTTTTTTTTTGTAAATATCAAACCAAATTATTCTTTTTCAAACAAAATATCAAAGAGAATTACATGTCATTAAAATATCTTGATTGTAATTTATTTTTAATTATAAATTGAAGTTATTTTTAATATTAAAGAGTATTATTTTTATATTATATTTATTATGAATAAATAATATTAAAATTATATGTATCATTTAAAAGTATATTTATAAATGGACTCACGGGTATAAAAAAACTTATAAACAGAAATAAGTTACAATTTTTGCTAATAAAAATTTATAATTATTTTTTAACTCAGAAGAAAAATACTATGTTATATTAAAAAAAATTATAAAAAAATTTTCTTTTAAGTTTTTTTTTCTATAAAATATTTATCTTAATTAATTAGAATATTTATTTTACTTTAATCAAATTAACTAGACATTAAATTAATAAATTCAATATTAATCACTAATAGACAATATTTATTTATAAAAAAATATTTATACTCAAATATTTTACTACCAAATTAGTATCTATTTTTTTATAGAAAATTTTGCATTGTAAGTTTTAAACGGGAATAAATTACAAATAATTTTATAAATTCAAATATTAATACAATTTTTTTTAACAGAAATAAATTAAAAATATTTTAGTAAAATTGTCACACGAGTTCAAAGCACTTATAAACGAGAAAAAAATCTAGGTATTGATATAATTATTTTTATAAACAATAATTTTACAATAATTTTTATAAACGAGAATAAATTTTAAATATTTTTATGAACGGGAAAAATATAGTTTTTATATAATTATTTTTATAAATAATAATTTTACAAATATTTTTTTATATTTTATAAAAATTATTGTAAAATTATTGTTTATAAAAATAATTATATCAATACCTAGATTTTTTTTCTATTTATAAGTGCTTTGAACCATGTGACAATTTTACTAAAATATTTTTAATTTATTCCTATTAAAAACAATTGTATTAACATTTAAATTTATAAAATTATTTGTAATTTATTCCCGTTTAAAATTTACAATGCAAAATTTTTTATAAAAAAATAGATACTAATTTGATAGTAAAATATTTGAGTAACAATATTTTTTTATAAATAAATACTGTCTATTAGTGATTAATATTGAATTTATTAATTTAATGTCTAGTTAATTTGATTAAAGTAAAATAAATATTCTAATTAATTAAAATATATGTACTGCAACTAAAATAAACGAACCGATAACTCAGTCTTGCTATTTCCGGTTAAGAAATTCCACAACCGGATAACACATGCGTGCTACTTCCGGTTTGAAAATTTTCTGAACCGGAAAACATAACAATGCTACTTCTGGTTTGTAATTTTTTAAACCGGATAACTCATCATTGCTACTTCCGGTTTGTAAATTTCTCAACCGAATAACTTACCCATTGTACTTACGGTCTCGTCCAATGTTAAAAAATATTATTTTTTTACTCTGACTTCGCGGTAAAAAATTTAAATTAATAATTAAATATTGATAGGGCAAAATTAAAATTTATAAATTATATAAGGATATCAAGATATAGGGGTACAAGGTATAATTTCCCCCTATTAATTATACCTTCTCCTCTAAAAACTATAAAATTCAAACTTTTATCATAAACCTTTTTTTAATA
Source organism: Lathyrus aphaca (assembly GCA_963966055.1). Taxonomy (NCBI): domain Eukaryota; kingdom Viridiplantae; phylum Streptophyta; class Magnoliopsida; order Fabales; family Fabaceae; genus Lathyrus; species Lathyrus aphaca. Next base: position 342,341,301 of record OZ014523.1, on the reverse strand, counting down.
TATAAAAGTGTTCTGGGCCAATCACATGGATCCTGTCGACCGCCACAGAGTGACCTCATTCTTTCCAGAATCTTCTAAACACATAAGAATTGTCATCTTGTTGATCGCAAAATATCTTAAGCGTAAGTACATCCAACCAACGTAATTGTTGTTTTTCGGTTTTGAAAAAATTTAAAATGGCACAAAGAAATTATCGGGTCGAGTCGCGTACTAGGTCGCTTTCTTTAAGACGTTTCGTCGTACTGCCAATATTATGCAATGCAGTCGAATTTACAACGACGTCTCCAGGATAAAACAGCCCGTCAAATTCGATTTATCAGTTGCAGGCTGATAAATCGATCTTAGAGATTACACCTTAGATGGTTATAAACCAGTCGTAGTATCTGGTTCAGAAACCAGTCAAGAAAAGAAAAATGTATAGATGAAGAGAGCAAAGAGAGGAGAGAAAAACAAATGTTTTTGGTGTACCTGACAAATGAAGTGAAGGTCTGTATTTATAGGCAGCAAATCGTGGATCGTGGAGAGAAAAATGGGAGAGTGGACCGGCCCAGTCAAAACTAGCGGTTACTAAAAACGTGGGAGAGTGGACCGGCCCAGTCAAAGTTGGCGGTTAGGGTTTAGGGTTGGTCAGTAGTGGAGTGAGTCAAAACTTAGGTTGGAATATGACACGTCAGCATTCGTAATTAATTAATATTAAATAATTAAAAATTATTTAATTTCCACCGAAATTATTAATTAACATATTAAATTCGGGTTCAAAAAATTAATTTCCATTTAGACCGAACCGAACCGAACCGAACCGAGCCGAGCCGAGCCGGTCGGACGGACGGCGGCGGCGCGCGCGCGTGTGTCTAGATGCTCATGGGTGTGTCCTCACTCCTTTTACAAAATTGGGTGCCCCTTGGGGCCCAATCCCAATAGTCCATGTTGGAGTATATAAACACTACTAATATTTGTATTCCCTCCTATGTGGGACTAAAATGAATCTTTTCAAATTCACTTCCATATTAGTTCTACTTTGTGTGCATTTATTGCCCATTTAATGTCAATAAATAATTCCAACTTCTACTCCAAATTAACATCATTCCAACAATCCCCCACTTGAATTTAAAAGGTGATTTTAGACGTTTCTAAGATTGTGCATAAACAAAGGTGTCTACGACTTGAACCTTAGCGTAGCAAGTCAGATTCTGATTCAACAAGAGTGACACTATTGTCTTGAACTCTATCTCAGACATCAAACCTGCACACAACCTTTTCGTAAGGTGTATTCTAATAGCCCGTGCTTTAATGGCCCTGCACGTGTATCCCGGTTTAGTGAAGGCTCTAGGAATTTTGCCTCGAAATTCCATAGGAACCGGCCTCAGTTCCACAGTCACATAGGTGAGTCTATCAAGAGTACTCCTGTAGCCTAGGTACTCCCTCATACAGAGTATAGATCTCATTAAGAGTTTCTATTATCTCATCCTTTTCTTACTTCAGGATTCATGCTCCACTTGCATGGTCATTTCATATTACTCACAACTTGTTATTACCCATTGAACCTAGTTCTTGGGATCTCCAGTCATTTAGGTCGGGTTGCCATCATGAGTAAATCATCTCTTTATAGGCATTAGTCCCATCTTTTTGGATGTATTATGGACTTTCTCTCTAGCTAATCCTTTCGTCAAAGGATCTGCTAAGTTTTCATCAGTGCGTACATGATCCACTCCCACTGCTCCTTTGGAGATACAATCTCTAACGGTGCTGTGTTTTCTTCTAATTTGACGTCTTTTACCATTATAATAACGGTTCTCAACTTTTGCAATAGCCGCGGTACTATCGCAGTGGATCAACACAGCTGGCATAGGTTTTTCCCATAAAGGAATCTCAGCTAGCAAGCATCTTAACCAGCTTGCTTCTTCACTAGCTGTAGCTAGTGCTATCATTTCAGACTCCATTGTGGATTGAGCCAGGATGGTCTGTTTCTTTGATTTCCAAGATACAGCTCCTCTAGCTATACTAAATATATAGCCACTAGTAGCTTTGGAATCATCCGATAAGGTGTTCCAATCTGCGTCACTATACCCTTCTAGTACAGCAGGAAATTTCTGATAGTGTATGCCGAGGTCCATAGTCCTTTTAAGGTACCTCATGACTCGCTCAATAGCTTGCCAATGCTCATTACTCGGCTTACTTGTAAATCTGCACAACAATCCTACGACATATGCAATGTCGGGTCTAGTACAATCAGTGGCATACCTAAGACTGCCAATGATGCTCGCATATTCTGTTTGTCTGACACTTTCTCCAGTGTTCTTAAACAGTTTCACACTTGGATCATAAGGTGTGCATGCAGGTTTACAGTCGAAGTATTTATATTTCTTTAAGATCTTCTCCACATAATGAGACTGATCCAAAGAAATTCCTTGTTCAGATCTCGTGATCTTGATACCCAGGATCACACTTGCTTCTCCGAGGTCTTTCATATCAAAGTTATTACACAACAATGAGTTCGTATCATTAATGGCCTGAATGTTTGATCCAAATATGAGTAGATCGTCTACGTATAGACATATGATAGTACAAATGCGATTATCAGATTTGTAATAAATGCATTTGTCACTTTCATTCACTTTATACCCATTAATAATCATTAAGTTATCAAACTTTTCATGCCATTGTTTAGGAGCTTGTTTTAGTCCATACAAAGACTTATCTAACTTGCAGACCTTGGTTTCTTGTCCTTGGATCACAAAACCTTCTGGTTGTTCCATATAGATTTCTTCTTCTAAGTCACCGTTTAAAAAGGCTGTTTTAACATCCATTTGGTGTACTAATAAGTTATAAATTGTAGCTATTGAAATGAGTACCCTAATGGATGTGATTCTAGTGACTGGTGAAAATGTGTCGAAGAAATCTATATTTTCTTTTTGTCTAAAACCCTTGGCTACAAGACGAGCCTTGTATTTATCAATAGTTCCATCAGGTTTTAGTTTCTTTTTCAAAACCCATTTACAACCAATTGGTATGCAACCAGGAGGTAAGTCTACCAAGTGCCAGGTCTTGTTATACTCTAGAGAATCCATCTCATCATTAACTGCTTCTTGCCATAAATCCGCATCCAGAGAGGACAATGCTTCTTGAAGATTTATTGGATCTTCTTCAACATTATAAGCCGCATAATCGGGCCCATAGTCTTTAGCAACTCTTGCTCTTTTACTTCTTCGAAGTTCTGTTTCTACATTGTCGCTACTTTCAGTACTTTTTATCACAGGAATGTGACTCGATAGGGTGCCCCCACTATTTCTCGATTTGAAAGGAAATTTGTCTTCATAGAATTCAACATCGTTTGATTCTATGATCACTTTGGCATTTAGATCATAAAACCTGTATGCCTTACTGTTTGCTGCATACCCAATGAATACACATTCATAGGCTCTACTAGCGAGTTTAACTCGTTTCGGATCCGGAATCCTGACATAAGCCAGACAGCCCCAAGTTCTCAAATAAGACAAATTTGGTTGTCTTTTCTTTAATATCTCATAAGGTGAGATCTTACTTTTTGACTTGGGAACTCTATTCAAGACATAGCAAACAGTCAATAAAATTTCCCCCCACCAGTGAGGTGCAGCACCAGAATTCAACATAATTGCAACAACAAGTTCAGTAAGAGTTCTATTCTTTCTTTCTGCTTTACCATTCATTTCAGGAGAGTATGGAGCAGTCGTTTCATGTATAATGCCATGTTTAATATAAAAGTCATTAAATAAACTAGATTCATATTCAGTTCCCCTATCACTACGAAGTCTCTTAATCTTCTTGTTAAATTGATTCTCAATTTCAGTTACATATATCTTAAACATGTCAAGTGCTTCACTTTTATTCTTCATTAGGTATACATAAGTATAATCAGAGCAATCGTCAATAAAAGTGATAAAATAACGTTTACTATTTCTAGTTAAACTTCCATCTAATTCACATATATCGGAATGTATAAGATCTAGGGGATCAGATTCTTTTATAATTGATTTATGCGAGGTCTTTGTTATTTTAGCTTGACTACAGAATTCACATTTATTGGAATCATTGACATTTAGTTTAGGGATTAGGCTTAAGTTGCTTGCATTAGAAATAATTCGTTTATTAACGTGACAAAGTCTACCATGCCAAATATTAAAATCACACAAGGAGTAAACAGAAGGAGAGATTTTATTCAATTCAACATTCAACTTAAACATGCCTGTCATACCCCAAATTTGTCCTACCTGCACTATTTTATTTTACTGTCTAACCATCATTTCAAAAAATCCAAAAATATGTATTATTTTATTGTCTAGCGAATATTCCAAAATAAAAAAATGCATTTATTTATTTTCAAAATTAAGAAATTTGAATTTTATTTTTTTAGTCTTTTATTTCTATCTTTATTATTTAGTTTGTATTTTTATCAAAAATATATAATACAAAAAAAAGAAAGAAAGTCTATTATTATTATTATTAGAAATATTTCTTCGTAATTCCATTTTCCATCTAAAAAATATATACATTCTTTATTTTTTTTAAAAAATTAATTTCTCACATCGTATATTTTACTCTTTTTATTATTATCCAAAAATATAAAAAAAATCTCTCTACTTTTCTTATTAGAAACTATTAGTTTTCTATTATTATTATTAATTTTTTTTATTTCTTTTATTTCTTTTTCTTATTATTATTATCCCGAATTTCATATTATTATTTTTATTATTATTAGTTTAGTTTTATTCTTGTTATTATTATTATTATAAAATTTATCAAAAAAAAATATAAAGAAAGAAAAAGAGAAAGTTTGAAATTGTCAAAAATGTGGAGTATATATTTGTTTGTGCAAGTTTATTAATGGATGTATACTCGCCCTAGCGGATGGACTTGTGTTTGTATTACTATAAGGACTGGGGTTCGATTCTTGCCCCATCCTTTTTCAATCAAAATGGTTTTTATTTTCAGTTTTTTCTATTTTTTATTAGGATTATTATTATTATTATTATTAGTATTAGTTTATTATTAGTTTTCTTTCCAACAAACCATGTGATTCTCTCCCACACTACATTCAACCAAGACTCCATCTCCATACATTTCTTATTTTTTCAACACCACTACCTAACCAATACAACCATCACAAAAATTTCACGTATTACATTATTTTATCATACCCCATTTGTAAATATCCCATAAACCCATTAGCCAATTTTCTTCATTTACACAAAATTACCAAAAAAATGTTGTTATTTTTATTCTTACTATTACTATTTTTCTTATTTTTTTTACTAGTGTTATTTTTATTATTAATATGCTAATTATTATCATCATTTTCCCTTTCGCTATTTAATTTTCCACTCTTTTATTATTTTCCATTATTTGCACAAAAATACAAAAAAAGATTTTCATTTTTATTATTATTAGTATTTTGGTTTTCTATTCTATTGTTATTAATACTTTTATTTTATTTCTACAATTTATTATTATACTTTTCTATTATTATTATTATTATTATTATTATACTTTTGTTTATTATTATTATTACACTTCTTATTATTATTATTACTATTATTACTATTATTATTATTATTATTATTATTATTATTATTATTGTTATTAATATTATTTAGTTTTTTTTATTATTTTTTATAGAATATAAATTGTTATGATAGATATTATGTGTCAATTATACAGCTACCCAAAAGCACTCATCATCCTCCATTCCACCAAAATACCATCCACTTTTTCCACTCAGCAACAAACTTTTTCCACAGCCAGCCTAACAGAATTTCACAGCTCACAAAATCTCACAAAATCAAATTTTTTTTCAATCTTTTGCCTCAAGATTTCCAACTCTACCCCTCTCCAATTTCTATTATAAAATCAACCCTTCATTTCATCACAAAGGAAGCTTGGATAGCACAAAGAAATTCTGAAAAATTAAAAGCCAAGTTTCAAACAAACACAAAAAAATACCCAAATAAACTTACAAACCATCATTGTTTCGCTACTGTGAAAATGCAGAAAAACTAAACCCACTTTCTTTCAATTTGTAACAACCATACTATAAAATACAAAATCAATCCTCCATTACCATCAAGAAAAAGTAAACAAAAAAACAAAAAAAATAGAAAAAGCTAAAAAATCTGCACATTCAAACCCAACTACATCGCCACTTACCATCATTCAACCTTCCGAAATCACCACCGCACCTTCCACGTGAACCCAAACCATTTCAAAAACAAACCTTCTCAAAGAACCACCGCCGTGAAGCCGCCGCGTGTTTGAGTGAGAGGAGACCGTTAGCTAACCGCGAGATCCGTTGAGAGAAGGTCGCTGTAACGCATGAAGCCGAGGGTGGATGTCGTTTTCCTCTGCATCGCTGTGTGAAAAGGGTATTGGAAACATATTTTCTGTTTTTCTTCTTTAAATAACAGCCTGATAAAATATCTGTTTAAGTATTAGCCTTATTTTTATTCTGATTTTTTTTTTATATATAAAACTCTGATTTAATTTTATTCATTTTTATTGTTAAAAGAAATTGGTCTTGTTTGTTGTAACAGGCTTTGGCCCTGTTTTCAATGCTAGAACCCTGTTTTAGTTTTGATGATTTTTTCTGTTACTGTGGATTGGGTTTGTTGAGCCCATTTCTTTTCTTGCAATTCATTACTCACCCAATTATCCAACACACAATCACCTCTATTTCTTTTTACTTAATTTCTATTATTTTGATGATTATTTTTTTTATTGAATTCCATAATGAATATTATTCCCACACAAATCCATGTATCTCGCTGCTATTAATAACACACAGCTTGTACCGCACCCTTATATATATATATTTTATATATATATATATATATATATATATATATATATATATATATATATATATATATATATATATATATATATATATATATATATATATATATATATATATATATATATATATATATATATATATATATAGAGAGAGAGAGAGAGAGAGAGAGAGAGAGATGGGCTTAGCCCACTAATTACTTCATTTTCTTTAGACAACAGCATCTTGTATCGTTACCCCCCTTTTTTATGGTTTATTTCTTTTTTTATTATTTTATTATTATTATTATTAGAATCTCTAGTTTTGTTTAATTTTATTTCTTGTTTTTATCTTATAATTATTTCTTTCATGTTTGTTTTAAAATAAAAAAAAATCCAAAATTTCATTTTAAAAAATCTTGATAATTTTTTTTAGGGGCCAATGATATAACTAACGGCCAATTTATCGCCCGATTCTAATCGGTGATTTTTGGTCAATATGAGGCCCCCCCTTTGTAATTATTTTTATTATTATTTCGACAAACAAATATGTACTTTAATTTAATCCATTTTATTATCCTTAATATTATTTATTTCATTTAATCATTTAATTCATTATTTAATTTATTCTAACAATTCAATTCATTTATTTATTCATTTATTTTCGCATTTAAAAAATTACGATTCGACTCCTTATAGAATGGTTCCCATTTTGAACCGATTCTAAGGCAGTTCACGAACAAAATTTCGTCGCGTCCCGAAAAAGGTCCAACGCCTTCGAATAGTTGCGCTCGAAAAAGGTCCAACGCCTTCAAATAGTTGCGTCCCGAATAAACAGGCCGAACGCCTTCGAATAGTTCAAACACACTGCACACACGCTTTCTCTTGGGCTAATTACAACGAGACCATTTATTTCTCGCAATCCCCTGTATTTATTTTGTATCCCTCTCCCATTAATTTGTACGCACTTTTATTTCTCGCATTTTATTTCTGAATCCTTGGTCCAACGCCAAGCGATCTCACTTGCACACTTGCACTTTATTTTCCAGTTATTATTTCGTTATTAGGATCCTCATATCCTTGTGAGCCGAGCGATTCGTGCCTCGCTAACAAAACTACAAAAATAAACCTCCATTTGCATTTACCCTCTAAACCTCAAAAAACTAAAATGTTTCGATTAGATCCAAACCCTTGATCCAACGTCAAGCGGTCTTAGGAAATAAAACACTTTAATAAATACGAGAAGATTTGTACGCCACGAGCCTTAAGCGGTAGAAAGGGGGATAACGAGCTTTCGTTACTCGCTCCGATTATTTCGACGCAGGACACTCGTCTTGTTGGGCGAGATAAACTATCCATAGTCTTTAGTACATTCGACTCCTAAACCCTTTCATCGACGAAAGGTAATAAAATCAATATCCATTACCCTTAGTAGGCCGAACTACGAGGCTCTGACTTTCCCATTGCACACGGGAGTACGTAGGCACGAGGATCTCCATCCTTGCCGAGCACCTAGGTTCAATCTAACTTATAATTCAACTCATTTCCCTCTAGCAAGCAATTCGTTTAAGCATAGACATCCTTTCGCGCGCGTTAACTTAGATGGTTCCCATCGAGTACGATGGATGTAGGGGGTGCTAATACCTTCCCCCTGCATAACCGACTCCCGAACCCAGGCAATGGTTCCGTTGACCTTTGTCCTATCCTTTTCCTCCCGGGTTGTATCTATATCTCCCATTTCCCATTTCGGGAATAAATAGAATTAGGTGGCGACTCTTCAGTCCGTCCGGCGCGCGGCTCCGTTCCATTCGGATCGTGTAAGGTCGTATTTTTCGGGGTACGATAATGCCATCAGTGGCGTACCCTTTCCCAACAAAAATACCATTCTTAGTGATGGTGTACAAATCTGCCCCTATAGTTTGACTAAACCCAGCCTTATTCAAAAGAAAACCAGAAACAAGATTCTTCCTAATTTCAGGAACGTGCATGACGTCCTTCAAGATCAAAGTCCTTCCAGAGGTGAACTTCAGCTCTACATCTCCAATCCCAGCAACGTTAGTGGTGTGAGCATCTCCCAACAACACTTTCTTATCTTCAGCAATCATGTATGTCTTGAACATAGCACGATCATAGCAGACATGACGAGTGGCGCCAGTGTCTATCCACCAGCCATCACTTCCACCAACCATGTTGACTTCAGTGATCATAGCAATGAATTGCTCATCAGTCAGGTTAACCTGAGCATTTGAGCCAGCAACAGGTTTAGGCCTGCTCTTACATTTTTTTGCCATATGGCCCGGTTTTCCACAATTGTAGCAAGAGAAAACCGGAGCATCATTTCTTTGAGGTGGAGGCTGTTGCCTAACAAATGGAGCAGATGGGGCCCTAGAGGGATTTCCATTCTTAATTCGGTTCACAGCATTGCGGTTCTGATTCTTTAAAGGTTTGCCCGTAGGCTTCAGAACCGCACCGAATCTCTTTTTGTTGTTAGAAACAACTAAGACTTCATCTTTCTGATCTTGTTTCCGAGCTTCCTCTTCAATTCGGAGACGAGTAATCAGACTCTCGATTGAAAATTCTTTAGTTTTATGGCGAAGTAAATTTTTGAAATCTTTCCAACCAGGGGGCAGTTTGTCAATGATAACAGCAATTTGAAATTGGTCATTGAGGGGCATACCTTCTGTAATAATTTCATGAGCAATTTTCTGAATTTCGTGGCTTTGAGCTTCCACAGACTTTTCATCCACCATCTTGTAGTTCAAATAGCGGCTGACAGCATATTTCTTCGCACCTGCTTCTTCAGTATCATATTTCCTTTGCAAAGCCTCCCAAACCTGTTTAGCGGTCTTGTAGCTACTGTAGTAGTCGTACAAGTCATCAGCAAGACCGTTCAGAATATGATTTTTGCACAAATAATCATTCTCGTGCCATAGGGCGATCTCTTTCCTGAGCTGTAAGTCATCTGCTGCAGCCTTAGCTTTTGCAGCATCTGATTCAGGCGTTTGGGAATACCCGTCTGATTCTGCAAATGACTTACCATTAGGTAGTTCAGCAGATCCAGAAGGGACAACTGGGATATCCTCAGTCAGAACGTGGGCAACCTTTTTCAATGTTAAGAAAAATTTCATCTTTGCTTGCCAACGTTTGAAATTGGATCCCTCAAACTTAAACGGTTTGTCAGAGACAGTGGCGACCGCATTAGTACCGATAATTTCCTCAGTTGCCATGGCAGTTATGAAATCGTCTTAAAATTGTTGTTTTTCGGTTTTGAAAAAATTTAAAATGGCACAAAGAAATTATCGGGTCGAGTCGCGTACTAGGTCGCTTTCTTTAAGACGTTTCGTCGTACTGCCAATATTATGCAATGCAGTCGAATTTACAACGACGTCTCCAGGATAAAACAGCCCGTCAAATTCGATTTATCAGTTGCAGGCTGATAAATCGATCTTAGAGATTACACCTTAGATGGTTATAAACCAGTCGTAGTATCTGGTTCAGAAACCAGTCAAGAAAAGAAAAATGTATAGATGAAGAGAGCAAAGAGAGGAGAGAAAAACAAATGTTTTTGGTGTACCTGACAAATGAAGTGAAGGCCCAGTCAAATCGTGGATCGTGGAGAGAAAAATGGGAGAGTGGACCGGCCCAGTCAAAACTGGCGGTTACTAAAAACGTGGGAGAGTGGACCGGCCCAGTCAAAGTTGGCGGTTAGGGTTTAGGGTTGGTCAGTAGTGGAGTGAGTCAAAACTTAGGTTGGAATATGACACGTCAGCATTCGTAATTAATTAATATTAAATAATTAAAAATTATTTAATTTCCACCGAAATTATTAATTAACATATTAAATTCGGGTTCAAAAAATTAATTTCCATTTAGACCGAACCGAACCGAGCCGGCCGGACGGCGGCGGCGGCGCGCGCGTGTCTAGATGCTCATGGGTGTGTCCTCACTCCTTTTACAAAATTGGGTGCCCCTTGGGGCCCAATCCCAATAGTCCATGTTGGAGTATATAAACACTACTAATATTTGTATTCCCTCCTATGTGGGACTAAAATGAATCTTTTCAAATTCACTTCCATATTAGTTCTACTTTGTGTGCATTTATTGCCCATTTAATGTCAATAAATAATTCCAACTTCTACTCCAAATTAACATCATTCCAACAAGTTTATCATGCATGTTGAATAAGATGAACCTAAGTAAAAATATGGGTGGTGGGTTGATCTTGTGATAGAAGCTCAAGCTTATAATTGAAATCTCAAGAAAAAACTGTAATAATTCACATGATTTATGGACGAACCAATAGAAATCATGGTGTACTAATTCTAACTCTTTTCTTTTACTTTATTTTATTTTATCTTCCACACTTAAATCTTGACCTGGTCTTTTTTTCTTAAAATTGATAAGGTTAAAATCAATATTTTTGTATAAGCACGTGAATGCTGATTCTATCCAGCACATAATTTCGATATTAGTTTATTCATAACAAAAAGAACGTCAGTGTTACCTAATATAAATTTGAGTCTTTCGTTTTTGTTTGTAGATACCCACATGCGCATGGTGTTTTTATTCTCTAAATTTAGACTTTTTTTAGGCCAACATATTTTAAGTCATTTTAGCCCAATATATTTTAAGAAACACATACATTAATTGATTCAAACATAGTACTCAATTATGAAAAAAATCATACAGTTATCAAAATGTACGAACAATGTATAAGTTATTATGAAAATACAAAAATAATACAACCAAACAAAAATCATATTGGGTCTATCTAACCTTTTGTCTTCTCATCCACCTGTACTACAAGGCATTTCATACCTCAACAATCATGTCTTCTACGAGGGTCAACTTCCTTTCTCAAAAAGTTTTGCCTATATGCTTGATCTCCCAATCTCCATGATATGTTGACATACCGTCGGTGCGTCCTCGATGTGCTGATATTTAGCCTCAAGTATCTCCTGATTAGCTGGCCTAGATGGTCTTACATGAGTCTCTGGTGTCATGATAAGGTGTGACACCGTATAGAACCATGTCATGTTGGCGTCTGCATATGCCCAATGTACAAGAATTGGTACTATACGATACCCCTCTAGTACCATATGACTCTCGAAATCGTCAAGTATCCCGTCAAGATCTTTGTGAAAGATAGGGGGAGGAGCAGACTCTGATAGGTGTCTTAGAAAAATTTGCAAATAGCCAAACTGTCGCATCACTCGCTTGGGCATATAAGGATACACCATACCTGACCTACATGCAACCACCCGGAGTATAAGGAGATGATGTCCAGCTGACGCGTCTCGCGGTGACCCTCATATGGGTAGAAGGGCATAATGTCCGGTACATGACAGTCAAGATACACTAGGAATGACTCAATCACATTATTCTCGTTGTATGATGTAAATGTGGCAACACGTGCCCAATCCTTGATGTAGAAAGGCGTAACTTCCCACCCGATGATGAGAGGGAAGTGAGAGATGATTCATCTCTGAAAATGGTTCAAATACAATATTAATAGCAACTGTAACAAATGAATTATGAAAATATAAGTAATAATAAATTATTGTAAGCTTCGTGTAACTTTATGTGATCTATTTTGTCTTCCAAAGACAACCCTCACCCAACTTCGAGTACAGGTATACCAAACATGCGACTTCCTTCCCTCGTTAAATCGATGAAGCACTTAAGGTATACCACATCGACATAGGTTGCACTCATGTCCACAAATATGAATGTGTCAACCAAGAACAAGAGATAACACCTCAATGCACAAGTTTGATGGTAATCAACCTCCATATCATCACCTTCGGCTTCCTCAACCACTATAGGTGGTCTTTATAAAGCTTTTCCAGAAGAAAAAAATATCATGAGCTCATCTGGTGTCACATACCTCATTTGGCACCTTAGTTAGGTCAATCCCCAAATGGGTAACCATCATCTTCACAATTTCCTCTCAACCGACTCTTTCGTGGCTTAGTAATTTTCCATTGGTGGGAAGATGCAAGAGGCATAATACGTCATCTAAGGTGATGGTCATTTCACCTATAGAAAGGTAGAAAGATGACATCTTTGAATGTCACCTCCTTGTAAATGTCGTATGGATGTCGTGGTTTATGGTCATGTATGCAACATAACATAAACCGACAAGATCGGAATATCGGATGACATCCTTGAACCAATCAGTATTGGGTTGTTCCAATTTCAATATCTTCTTGAAGTGGTTTATCGATTTCAAACACATATGCTCCTGTAAAAATAAATATCACTATCAGTATCGATTTAATTAGTTTAAAACATATGTATTGCAAAAGAAAATAAACACATCTCTCTTTCTCAAACATGCCTAGCAACATGGTCTACATAGATATGACGTAAGGAGATGACAAATAGGCCTCCTGGATAACTCTAGAGGGAAATCGACAACGAGTTTCTCCTAAGCCTCAGGGGCTTCAAGTGCTATTGCATCATCTAGGAACTCGTATCCCCATGAAGTATATACCTGAGATAGACGACTACGTGAACCAGATGGTTGGGAACCTTAGAGTTGTGAAACATTATAAGTTATCATAAACTCGTGGCTTATTAGTCCTGACTGCGGTCTTCTCACATCGTACTGACATGGTTTAGGACACATGACTGAGCCTAATTTTATCAGAGTTATTTTCAGTCATTGCACATGTGATAAAACTAGACGGTCACATTACAAATTCAATAAAATTTTAGCCAGACACAAATTCGAATATAAATCTCTGAAAACAACACCGAGAAAATTCAGAGATGCATCTTCGGACAAAGCTGTCATTTTGTTGAAATGGCATAAATGCTATTGCAACCCTAAACTCCAAAAAATTGTAATGCATGTCCATTTATTTCGATGACACACTACATAATGGGACTTAAACAACTTATTTTTCCTAAAAAATCATTCAAAACACAAAAAAAAAACAAAAAAAGGAATGATTTTTTGAAACATTTATCAAATCTAAGTTGTGGAAGAGAAGCTTGAATGTAGTGAGAAACTTTGACGTAAATGAAGTATAATAAAGTGAAAAGCTTGATTAGTTGAGAAGCTTTGATTGTTTTAGGAAGAGTACCAATTGGAATTTTTTAGTTTTAGTGTGTTTTGAGATAAATGAAGGAGGAAGAGGGAAGGTTCTAACGCAAATTAATGTATTAAGCACGTCAGGAGATGCATCTTCGTACCATCTACTAAATTTTTGAATTAATGGTGCTTACGAATATGCATCTTCAGAATCACCTCATATACTTATAGAGATGCATCTCCGGGATATTAACTTCTCATCGACTTGCAATTAAAAAATGTGAAAGAAAAAATGTATTCGAAAACATAAAAAAAACTTCTCAGAATAATTGATGGTGATCACTAGAGTCCTGAATCTGTCAGAAACACGAAACGTAATGTTGATCATGAAGTTTGGCACTTGCCATGCAAAAGCAATGTTGAAAGCCTGAGAAGTCACATAGATTGGGACCATAAGATAACATAACATGACAAAAAACTTAACTGAAGATTCACTTGATAAACTGGTATACATTTTACATTAACAAAATTCCCAAATTGAAGGGTTAACAATCAGAAAAAACTGAAAGCTCAAACTAAAAAAACCTTGTAAATGTAATGGGGCGACTGCATCCGACAGTCTTAGTAAATAAAGAAAAATTCATCAAAATACATTATTAACCGCAGCACACCTATTAGAAACAAGCATTGAAACGAAACCTGCACCTAACAAGATTTGGTTGGCCAAAACGCAAAGATATCATCGGCAAGTTATAGAGTTGTTGCAAAACCTGTCAAAACATCAGGTAAATGTTAGGTTCTTGTGCATTAAAGAAAATTTTCTTAGCTAACAATGATTTGGCAGCACTGATTTTGCTGATTAAGTTCTGCAATCAACAGTACTGTCAAATGGGTAAGAGTACCAACTCCAGGGGTGGTTTAAAATTAATACACCCCACCACAAACATGACAAAGCAATGTATATGCTAATGACTAGAGAAGCACAACTATAAAGGCATCCACGTCTTCTTTTATAATATTATAATGGAGGACTTCAAAATGCAAGAATCCTATCAAGTTATATTGATGTGTAAAAATTTAGATGAGAAAACGCATAACTACATAAACAAAAACTCAAACAGAAACAGAAACAAGTAGAAAAAATATTGACCTTAAGTTACTTTATCAATAAAACCTATCTACATCCTAATCATCCTCAGTTGGGTACTAACAATCACAACAGGCAATTAACAGAAAACCACAAGATAGATCTGAGACCCTGATTTTATTGATGATAAAAGGGAAAGAAGTAGAGGAAAACAATGCCTACTACTCCCAGAGCAAGCTTCCGCAGAGAGAAGTCACACTCTCTACTCAACTAAATCATCGACACCTCATATACCCTTCTCTCCTCACTCCATTCTCCCGTAAGCTCCTTTCTTTGCCAGATCAGTATTCTTTCTCTTTTGCTTATATTTCCTAAAGTACACCCTCCACAACTAAGGCCTATCATGCATCTGCTCACTTATGTCACTATCAGAAAATAAGAGATATGTGCAATCTACACTGCAGTGTTGTTCCCAACTTGGCAAGCCTTTTCACTAATAGAAGCCAATCTATCTCGTCTTCATTTTGGCCTAGATGTACAATAAGGAACCTACATAGTGGTTCATAAGCCTCTCCTCTGCCAACTCCTAATTTAGTTATTTCAAAGACAGTATTATAAAACATATTATAAGACTTTTTTCTCGATCCATCTGCCCTAACTTAGGACACTGCAAAACACATGGTAGGGCAGTGATATGTGCCTTAACATTAAGTGCACTCTCTCTTATCATTGGGTTCTCTGTAAACTGTATTGTTCCCTTTTGCTGCATTATTTTATTAAGCAGCATTAAAAATTATATAATAGATATTACTCAAATTTGAATTTTACTCATTATTTCATTTTATAACTGATTACATTATCATACTTCTATTTGAAAATATTTTTTTATACAGAACAGGATCTTAATCTCATGTTATAATCCCACAATTCATGATCTTTCAGCTCCCTTTTGATTGTAAATAGGATCTCAATTTTGGAACCTTGGTTAGCATATTTTTCAAAAGTGCTTACAGTAGCAATTATAAGAAACAAAACAATCTCTTCCTGTTTTCACAAATGCATAAAAAGATCCCAGACCCTTAGTCAAACATCGCCATTATACCAAAGTGTTGATATGGATCTTTCCCCTGCATTAGCCCAGGCAATGTAGTACTACTACCCATAGCATTGCCTTTTTCATTTTGCAAGTTAGATTCTCTCGGTTCTCATCTGTTTTTCCTCTCGTCATTAAAACCTATGCATTACTAACTTTGATTGGGCGAGTATTTTGTTCATGTTAGTGACACAGCAAGAAGATGGTATTTCAAATGTTCCTTAAACTTACCCAGTTAAGGAAATAAAAGGTGAAAGTAAAAACTTGCCTGCCTATGTATTTGAAACATTGTTTTTAGGTCACATCCGCAATAACTGAATCAAATGGACACTTAGGATTAGTAATTAGAATTACCAACTACATTTGCCAATGAAACTGGGTGAATAGTGTTTAAATGGTTACAAAAATTGAGATCACTGACAAGTTACAATCCTATTCACTAACAATCAGAGTTATTAGAATCATATTAAAGCAAAATAAAAGCAAAAATGATACAAAATGAAGAAGGGATAAAGAAAACAATACCTTCTGAAAGACAACCCCAGTTGTTATTGTGCAAAGACAACAGAGAAGTGAACAATGCAGAAGCAGTGGCACTATGCAATGGCGTCAATGAGACTTGCACACCAGCCAATTGCACCGGGAGCCTAAAAAGAAACCATGATAATTATTATTCAATTTAGATGCGTTGATGAAAATAGAAATGAATAAACCTAATTTTCAGTGTTATGAAATTTACCAGGAGTTGGAGAATGAGCGTTTGTGAGGGGAAGCTTGGAAAGAAGAAGCAGAAGCGTTGAATTTATTAGGGTTTGAAGAAGAAGACGGTAAAGGAGATCGACGAGAAATTAGGGTTTTGGCAGAAGATGAAGCTATTTGGAGAGACTTCCGAACACAGTTCGACGCCATTTCGTGTTCTAAGTCAGCGTGGTAGGAAGGGAGGACACATCGAAGAAGGGGGTTTGCGATACGGGCTGGATCTAATCAAACATAATATGGGCTCTTTTGCTAAAACACAAATGGACCTTGTAACGTACTTTTTTTAAGGAGAATTTCATTTTTCCACCCTAAGTATTTCTTGCGCACGGTATGGATTTTCTATTATGTCTTCAGTTTTCGGAGATATATCTTTGGATGCACCATTTGTACATTCAACAAAGGTTATTTTGAGGGATGCCCCATGTATTGGAGAAAACATTTAAATTGTTCAGTTCAATAAACATTTCAGAGATATATCCGGAATTTGTGGACGACAATTTGAATTTTCTGTCACATTTGCATGTCAGGTTTTTCCGGAGATGTATCTCCAAAAATATTTTATATAGTTTTCAGCTGCATGATCAGTCTCCCATTGTTGTCATACTTCTTTTTCAAATCAAACCCTCGCCCTAAAAACCCTTCATTCTCAATCTTTTATTTCACTCCAAATCTTCATTCTTTTGGTTCAACATATCACAAAGAGCAAAAGAAGATAGAATTTCAGGTAAGATTATTCTTTTTGCTCTACATTGCTCATATTAATCATGAAATTTGGCTGAAAAAAGTTACGTAGTGTCCAAAGATGTATCTCCAGAACGTCTTTGAGGTTGAACTTTTCTAGAGATACATTTTCGGAATGTTTTTGTGTTCATTTTTCAGCATTTTCTACAACAGTAGATTAATTATTGTTATTGTTTGTATTGTTTCCAATAGATAGGGTGCATCCCGATAATTTCTCAAAACAAGTAGTTTCTTCGAACGATGTTTCTCTTAATGTTGGTGTGGTTATCAGAAGGTCAGATAAAGGCTCGGATAGAAGATGCACGTTTGTGATAATGTTGTGTGAAAGAAGCGGGAGCTATCGAACTATTTTCTAGGGGTTTGAAAAGAGACGATACATATAGTAGAAAATGTGAGTGTCCATTTAAGCTTCGTGGTTACATGTTGGCTAACAAAAAATGGAGATTTAATGTCATTTTTTGTTCGCATAACCATGATTTGTGCTTAAAATTAACTGGTCATCCTAGTGTATGTTGGCTCAAACTGGAAGAGAATGAATGTATTAATGACATGACCTTGAATCTTGTTCAACAAAAAAATATACTTGCAACATTGAAACGGAAGCAACCCGACAATATATCAAATATCAAGCAAGTGTACGACATTCAGTACCTCACTAACAAGGCGATTAGGGGGGATAAAACTGAGATGCAACAACTGTTGAAACTATTGGACGATAACAATTATGTGTCCCTGTACAGAACTTGCGACAATGGAGTTACAGTTAGAGATATTTTTTGGACTCATCCTGATTCGATAAAGTTGTTCAACACATTTTTGACAGTGCTCATTTTTTATTCTACCTATAAGACCAACAAGTATAGACTTCTATTATTTAAAATGGTCGGTCTTACCTCAATTGAGAAGACACACTCTATTGGTTTTTCATTTCTAGAGTGTGAAAAAGAGGGCAATTTTACTTGGGCATTAGAGGTGTGACGATCACTTTTGAAGGATCAAGGTGAGATGCCTAAGGTTATTGTTACCGACTGTGATACCGCATTGATGAATGCGGTTACAAATATATTTCCTTCTTTTTCGCATTACTTTGTAAATATCACATAACAAAGAATGTGAGAAGTAAGATTAAACCCGCGGTAGGGACAAAACAAGTAGAGTGCGAAGGTGGGAAATTGGCGAAGTTGGGTGTGATTGTGGAAAAAATAATGGATGCATGGAATCGTATAATAAATTCTTCCACAGAATAATCATATACCGATTTCGTCATTCATTTCCAGAAAGTGTGTGAAAAATATCCTGATTTGCTGAAATATGTTGAAAGCACCATTCTTGATCAGGTGAAGGAGAAGATAATTTACATGTGGACTGATAATATCTGACACCTTAGAAATACAACTACCATCATAGTTGAGTCGGCCCATGCTACTTTGAAAAATTGGTTGGGAAATAGCAAGGGGGATTTGTGTCGAGACTGGGACCCCATGAATCACATGATTCAAAACTAACATAGTGAGATACAAACAACATTTGGTTGGAGCATCACACTTTTGGAACACTGATTTAAAGACAACAATCTTTATTCTAATTTGGTTGGCAATATTTCTTGGGTGAGGTTGAACTATATATTTCATGAGGCTAAATGAGTTGATAAAGTAGGCTCTGATAGTGAAAAGTGTGGTTGCACTATTGTGAAAGCGTGTGGTTTCCCTTGTGCTTATGTTATTGCTAAAAAGGTGAAACTTGGTGAACCAATAAGAGTGCATGAGATTTGCTCTCATTGGAAGAGACTTAGGTTTGATGATGATGAATGCATGGATGAAGGTAAATCGAATATCTTTATTTTGACCGAATGGGAAGTGATCTTACCTGATCAGGAGGACCTTCCAGCAAGTTGGTGTAACAGCCAAAGAATGGGGAGAAAAGGGGGTGTACCTGCAAGGCACTCCGATGCCAAAGTTAATAGAGGTACAATGAAGTAGGTAAGTTAATAGAATGAATCAGAATACCTGACCCTTTAGTGAAAAAGGGTTTTTATAGAGAGCCCCCAGCGCTGGGCCAAGGTCCTTCCTTGGGCTGGATTAGCTAGGCCCAAGGAAGAACTGCCAAGGAACGCGTGAGGAGTGTGAAGACCTAGTTGAATAGTCTGGTCCTTGGTTCAATTGCCCCTATATTTCCGGAGATAAAGGGGGGACAACTGGGTGACGTGGCAAGTGGACTGACAATGATGTTCCTTGCTAGCTCTGAGTGCATGCCCGACGTATGAGGGCTTGCCCGACTGTTAGGTGCCCCTACCCGTCTGCTAGGCGTCACTGCTCGAGTATATGGGCCTCTGCTCGACCTGTTGGGTCGTAGCCTAATACAGCCTTGAGGCCCAGTCCGTAACAGGAGCCCCCCAAGTCGAGTCTTCGAATCGGAGTGACGAATTGTAATATAGCCGGGAGTAGGCACGTTGGATAAAGCGTCGGGCGTATAGCTGTGTCGAGCATGGTGTTAACAGATTCAACCGATGCGTTTTATGGTCGGGCATGTGGCGTTTAACAGAGTCGAGGAGGTTTCTTATAATCGGGCAGGTGTACAGTCGCCCGACGCCGTTCAGGATTCTTGTGGATTAACGTGTCTCAGCATTAATGGTGCTTTGCTTCGTTTCCTGTGCAAACGGCGGTATAGGCACTAGGCAATGATGATTCGGCGCATCCGTCCACGCGTTTATGGCTATATAAAGGGAATAATCCACTTTATTTGGACTTTTTCGCTCTGACGTTGACCGAAAGCTCTGAAGAAAAATCTCTCTCCGCCCGTCTCCGCCGTCTGCACCGCCGTCTCTGCCTGTGCGCCACCGTTTATTCCCCACTTCAAATATGTCAAGTACCACTTCAGATTCCCTGTTTTACATGCTTTTTCGTTTAGTAGCTAGAAATTTGCATGATTTATTTGCGTAAAGTAGGTAGAATTGGTCTGGGGATAGTTTTTTAGGTTTTAGGTATGAAACATTCTGGTAGGATTAGAATGTCTCGGGCAAAAACTTCATACACGTTTGAATAAGTCGGGCGTGTTTAGCATGTCACGGGCGAAAAATTCATGTGTGTATGAATCTCCTGGGCAATTTTCGTATGCTTCGGGCGTAAAATTCATACGCACATGAATGTCCCGGGCAAGTTTAGCATGCCTCGGGCGTGAAATTCATACGTGTGTGAATACTCCTGGGTAAGGCCAGCATGACCCGGACGTAGAGTTTATGTCAGTGTGAATTCGTGGATCGGGACTTTACGTGCCCATACGCTCACGAGGGTTGACCCTTCGTCGGTCTAGGCCAGTAGTCAGGCTTTGGAGCATGTGTTTTAGCTTTACGCCCTTTCACTTGATTTGCGGTGGAAGGGTGGATTTGATGCGATGTCGAATTCACTTTTTCTGTCTGCGTTTCAGGTACGACCGAGCATCCGCAGGTTGGGGAAGGAGATGCCGAACCGCGACCCATTGATGAGGAGGAGGTCGTGCATCGAAATGTCGAGGAGGGAAATGTCGGGGAGGATAATGAGCATGTTTCCTCGTCCGGGCGTAATGACCTATCTTGGGTTGCGGGCGAGCCCTTGGAAGAAGAATCATATTTTTATGACGAGACAACCCACGCATATGCCGTGGTGGAAGATCTTACTCCCGAGGAGTCTGGGAATTGGCAGTGTATTGCTCCTCAAGAGGCGGACCGGATATGTCATCGCTTCCCGGGGAAGCAGTTCGCCATGTACGAGTTCGCCTTCCGAGAAGCGAGGGTCAGGCTGCCTTTCAACTCCTTTCAGATGGGGGTTTTCAAGTGGCTCCGACTGGCGCTGTCACAACTGCGCCCAAACGCCATTGCTTTTATGCGGGCGTTCGAGTTAATCTACCGTTTCCTCGGCGTTGGGTGCACTCTGCCCCTCTTTTTCCACATCTTCCACCTGCAAAGGTCTGGTGTCCGAGGGCGTCATAGCTGGGTGTCCTTCAAGCAGTCGGTGAGGCTATTCAAGACTTACGTGGATTCTGCTCGACACTTTAAAGGGTGGTGGTATACGGTGAAGCCGATCACCCGTTCCGCCTTACACTCCCTTTATTATTACAAGCGGAATGCTGCTGGGGAGGAGAAACTTATGTCGAGGATACCCTTGAGGTGGCAGCCCGACCACTTCAATCTCTCGACCAGTCACTACCGGGTGAAGTTCTCGAGCCTGGGGGTCGAGGACAGGCTGGCTTATAAGAGGCTAGTAGAGTATGTGCAGAGTTTCAACCTGGCGGTTTAGGTCGATCGGAAAGGTGTTCCCTATGTCGATGAGGTTGGGATGCCGATCTGCGAACCCCGTCTTATAAACACGAGGGATGTGCTCGAGTGTGATACCGATGAGGAGGCCATGGAGTTACTGCGTAGGTGTTCTTTTTCTCGCTTATTTTCCTCGGTCGTGTCTTTCCAACTAACGTGTTTTTGTTGTTTTTGTTTTGCATGATCCATGCCTGCCCTCTGTGAACGCGTGTTGAAGCTGGCGAACCAGGCCGGAGCCCCGGACAGGGTCTCTTAGAAAAAGAAGAAAGTGGCACCCCGAGTCCAGGAGGTGGCCGCTGACCCTGAGGCAGGTACCTCTAATACTGTCAGCCCGGTGTCTACTTCTCCTCCGCCTACTCAACGAACCTCCCTGATCCAGATACAGGACAACCCTCCTCCTTCCATCTCTCCTCTTCTCAAACGGAAGCATCTGGACGGGACCCTTTCCCGGTCTGCTGCAGTGGGGGGCAGTGATCTGGGTGCCCCTGGGAGTTATTTGCTGCCTCCCTGCTATCTAGAGCAGGAGTTGTTTAGTGCTGAAGGTGTTGTCGTGGTGGCGGCGCTCGAGGCAAAGGCCATCTTGAGCCAGGATGCGGATGTCCGGCGAAAGGAGCTGGCTGGGGATCTGGCCGCTGTTATCCGGGTGATGGAGACTGCAATGGTCCTGTCCGACACTGCTGTTTCCATGACTTCTTTGGAGGATGCCCTTCTGAAGGCTCGCAATGAGAAGAATAGGTTGTCTAAGGATCTATCTGACTACAAGGAGGAGCATAAGTTGTAGGAGAGGCTGAAGAAGGAGCTGGAGGAGGTGAAACTTGAACGGGATACGCTGAAGGCGGAAAAAGAGAGCCTGGAGGATCAAGTTGCCGGGCACAAAAAGGTGGCTGAGGAAAATGCACAGCTCCGTGCCCGGATGACTCTACTCGAGGGTACAATCCGCCCCCGAGAGGATGAGACTGAAGATGAGTTTGCCCTCCGTACCCGGGGTGAGTTGGTCGGGCACATCCGTGCTCTCAACAAAGATCTGGTGGAGATGTTCAAGGAAGGATTCGACAATGACATCGATCAGTTGAAGATATTGAACCACGGGTTGGTGACGGAGGGGTCGGTTCACAATTACTGTGTTGCCGACGGGGAGATTGTGTGCCCCTTCGAAGCTGATGAGGAGCTAGAAGATGAAGAGTAACTCCGGGCGGAGTCTTTGAATTTGTTTTATTACTTTTGTATGGCCTGCGTGCCTATATATGACGGCCTCTGTGCCTGTATGAATATTGGCCTTCGGGCTCATTTTGTATTTTCTTTGGTTGCGGCCGCGTTTAATGAATGGTTTTAATTCGCCTTATTTGTTTATTTGTTTGTCTAACGTCGGTCTCGTTGGTTTTGCTATAATTTTGAACTGTTTGTGCTCGACAATGCTGGTCTCGTCGGTTTAGGGAACCGACGAGGTGGCAGGCATTGTGCTCGCCTAAAATCGAGGTAGAGTTTGCGGCTAGAGAACTCTGACCTCGGGGCTTGGGCTTTCCCATTGCGAGCTGGGTGCCCTTCTAATCGTGGTACTGTGACATTGGGGCTCGTTTGAAGTGCCCAACGTCGAGGAGGATTGTGTTCGATGGGGGGTTGTGTTCGCCCCTGGGTAGCGTGGATCCTCCCTGTTGTTTTGGTGGTGAAGAGCGTGGTCGTACCTCCCATGTCTCCCCGAGTTATATTTAGCTATAATATTGTCTAAGTTTTTCTGCGTTCCATGGTCAAGCGAGTTCTTCACCTTGTAGGTTTTCCAGATAGTAGGCACTATTGCTCGTCTTGTCGCGGACGCGGTAGGGGCCTTCCTAGTTGGCGGCCAATTTACACTCTCTTGTTTTTTTTTTGTTTCTTCTGAGGACCAGGCTGCCCACATGGAACTCTCTTTTTATGACCTTTGCGTCGTGGCGTAAGGCTATTTTTTGTTTGAGGGATATTTCCCTAAGGGCTGCTTCGGAGCGGATCTCGTCGACGAGATCCAACTCGGCTCGAAGTGCCTCGTCGTTCATCTCCTTGTCGAGGGGCTCCTCTATGCGTCTCTTCGGTTCTCGTATTTCCATCGGGACGACTACTTCGGTGTCGTATGTTAGTCTGAACGGGGTTTCCTCGGTCGTGGAATGTGGTGTCGTGCGGTATGCCCATAGGACGCTGTGCAGTTCCTCGACCCATGCCCTCTTCGCCTCGCCGAGTCTGCACTTTAGTCCGCGTAGGATTACCCTGTTGGCTGCCTCCGCTTGTCCGTTGGTTTGAGGATGCTCGACGAACGTGAAGTGTTGTTTAGTGCCTAAGCTAGCCACGAAGTCCTGAAATTCTCCGTCCGTGAATTGCGTTACGTTATCCGTGATGAGGACCTGGGGTATGCCGAATCGAGCAAGGATATTTCGTTTGAAAAATCGGAGAATGTTCTGCGTCGTTATTTTGGCCAGTGCTTCTGCCTCGATCCATTTGGTGAAATAGTCTACCCCTACAATGAGGTATTTGTTTTGGTACGATCCAGTTACGAATGGGCCGAGGATGTCCATGCCCCACCATGCGAAGGGCCAAGGGGAGGAGAGCGTTTTTAGCTCGTTTGGGGGTGCGAGGTGCATGTCAGCGTGTCGTTTGCATTTGTGGCATTTTTTGATGTGTTCCTTGGAGTCGTGTTGCATAGTCGGTCAATAGTATACCGCTCGAAGAGCTTTGTGTGTCAGCGACCGTCCGCCGGGATGTTGGGCGTTGATTCCTCGGTGCATTTCCCCTAGTATGTCGGGGACTTTCTCCTCCTCGATGTAACACCCCAAATCTACCCGACGGAAATTCATAAATCAGAGTTTCAAAAATTCAACAACAAAACAGGATGCTACATTTTTCCACTTAACAAATTCATTTAATTTCATGAACATCGATACATAACACTTTCAAACAGGATGAAACTATAAGGTCAACTCTTATTCAATTCATTGAAGTCAAACAACTTTTACAAATAGGCAGCGGATCCACAAATATTCAACTTTGCATCAGTTAACAACTTTTTCAACCTAACAACTTAGTAATAACATGTTTTTCATTGAGACAACTTAAAATAACAACAACTAAATATAACAACAAAACAATTAAGCGTTCATCCCCCCGAGTGTTACGTATCAGAGCGACAACACCGACTTGATTACGAAAGTAAGCAACGCTAATCTGGAATACCTGCACGTTACCAATCAAGGTAACATTCAACAACAGAAAGGGGTGAGATATCGAACCATATAAACAAGAGTATGATAATTAATACGCTAGATAGAATCATACAATTTTTACACTATCCACAACAACGTCTTACTAAACACCCCAAACAACCAACATACTTTATCATCTTAATTCACACATCAACATAATCAATTCCAACTATAACCTTAGCATACAAACCTTCATCAACTTCGACGAACATTAACAACATATTCAACTTCTTCAATATATACAAAATCGACATTACAAACATAAATATATAAACAACTCAGGCAACATAATCCTATAATCAACTCATCCATCGTAATAATATAATCAACTTAACAACATAATCAACTTATCCAACATAATAATATAATCAACTTAGCAACATAATCAACTTGTCCCACGTAATAATATAATCAACTTAACAACATAATCAACTTGTCCAACATAATAATATAATCAACTTAACAACATAATCAACTTGTCCAACATAATAATATAATCAACTTAGCAACATAATCAACTTGTCCAACATAATAATATAATCAACTTAACAACATAATCAACTTGTCCAACATAATAATATAATCAACTTAGCAACATAATCAACTTGTCCAACATAATAATATAATCAACTTAACAACATAATCAACTCAAAGCACATAATCCACTTAAATATACATAAACAACTTATTCAACTTGAGCAACGTATACAACTTTATGAATGTAGGCAACAAGAACAACTTTATCAACTCGACAACATAAACAGCACAAACAACATAATTAATGCGACACGGAATGTGACTCGACTGTGCATATGCATGTGGTACCATTGGAGTAAAACTCCCAACTTAAAATATACCAGGTTATCGAGGTATCTGCAAGGCATAAGCCTTCAACTTAATAAATTTGCCAATCCAGGCCAACGTGGTGAGCATCCGCTCCAACTTAGAAATGCAGTGTATGCCATGATACAACGACTCAACACATCACAACAATCAACTCCAACAACATACAACAAACAACATTGCAACTTTAATTCAACACCGATTCAACTTTGGCCATAGGCCTACAACTTTCAACGTTGGTCATACGACCTACAACTTGAATATCAACATTGGTCTTACGACCTACAACTCAAATAATCAACATGGGTCCTTCGACCTTTAACTTAAAATGCTCCCAAACTGGGACAGAACAACATACGCAACTATAATAGAAAATACACACATTCAACACTAATTAACAAAGTACAGCGACTAAAATCACTTATTTATTATTCCGAACTAACTCGACAATTTTTGTTAAATTTCAGACAACTAATTTTTATCGCGTAATTTCACCCGGTCGACTAAATCGGTACTGCTTTTACTACTATTACTGCTACCAATAATTCCCACTGAATCTGTTAAATTCCATCTTACTGATACAAATCCTTTTTCTCTTCAATTATTCTATCATGAAATTCAACGAACCATTTTTCTGTCCAACTCCAAAACTCTGTTTTTATCAAAAGACTAGTTAA
Organism: Lathyrus aphaca; assembly: GCA_963966055.1. Taxonomy (NCBI): domain Eukaryota; kingdom Viridiplantae; phylum Streptophyta; class Magnoliopsida; order Fabales; family Fabaceae; genus Lathyrus; species Lathyrus aphaca. The sequence goes on along the minus strand of OZ014523.1, from coordinate 342,314,749 downwards.
TTACCATTTTTCTGTCCAACTCCAAAACTCTGTTTTTATCAAATTAATTTAACAATAAAACTCAATAACATCGATTAATCAAATTCCACAAACAACATTATTCCATTAATTTCACAACCACAATTCGACCGACTCAACTACGGACAACACAAAAATTATACGATCCCAAACCCACATATTAATCATCATAATCCCGATTATAGAGTTCGAACCCCACCCTTACCTTAATCGATGGCCGTTTCGAATCTCCGATCGAATTTCCAACCCCTTTGCATATGTGACCCTTTTCCTCTCCTCTTTCATCCATTAAGATTAGAAATACGAACACGCTACCATTGAGTTCCTACATTGACCAAAATTCAGCCTTCATCACCATCAATCCCGTAACTACTATTTGACCAATTTCCAACATGAACTTCCAAACTTCAAATGCGTTTTTCTCCTTCAATACAGAACTTATTGACACGAAATTATATATCAAATCGAAGGGAATTTCGTAAGCTTTCCAGAAATTCAAGAATCGCTTTAATCAGAATTACGAGTAAAAAGTTATCACCTGTTTAGTGGAAGCTGTACTGAATGTGCGAAAATTAAGATATGAACATGAATCCTTCTTTCTCCTTCTTTTCTCCCAAGCTGTTTTCTCTTCTCTAAAACCCTTATTTTTCTCTAAGACTTTTTCCTTGTTTTCCCTATTTTCCACGATTCCCTTTTCTCAACTTCTACTATTTCCAACTTCTCCTCTTGACTAATTCTCCTTTATTTTCTCTTTATAATAATAATAATAATAATAATCCAATTATAACTAATGGGCCTAACTACAACACTGCACCCCTTTAATTGTTAATTCCGACGAAATTCAAGCCCAATAACCAACATGCTCCAATAATCAATACTATCACTGATAATATTATTTCTTCGATTTTCCGACTTAACAACTTAATTTACCATAACGCTAAAAATCAATTAATAATTTGCGACTAATTTTTTTTCTCCCGACTTAATTAAATTATCTTCCAATATTTGACCAAATGGTCCAAGCACCTAAATAACTTATCCAACCATAAACGGGAGAATATTCCACATCAATTCCCACAACTCAGTTAATTCAACTTTATCCAACGAACGACAATGCAACTTAAATCGACTCATTCAACTTAATTCAAACAAACTTAGCAACTTATCACAAACAACTTCGACAATTCAACATAAATCAACACCAATAACGCGAATATAATGAATTAAATAATTAATTAATAAATAGAGCGTTACAACTCTCCCCCACTTAGGATATTTTCGTCCTCGAAAATTCATCCGATTCAACTACTCCAACTACTTATTCCATCCGACTACTCAACTCTCATTTCCAAAGGCAACCCACGTATACCACAAACAATAATACATAACTTAAACACAACATTAACTCAATCAACTATTAACATCTCAACTCATTCACATAAGAATAACAACACTACACTACGCGTTCGCTGCGCACTCTGATTACTTGCAATTTACAAAGTTTACTGAGTGTAAATCCAACTTACAATCACCAAAATCGACATATCAACAAAGCCTCCGACTCGCTCCTCGGAATTTTCATTCCAACAGGTATTCTAACTCTTCATAGTTACCGCATACTTCAACTTAGATTCGTACGATAACACCTTTGAACATTCAATATAATTACAATGACGACTACTTCCAAATCTCGGATAAGACATTCATATACTTCCATGAATTCCAAATTATTATCAACATAGGCTACAACTTTACCATCTTTTAACAACACGTCCTGCAAAATTCATCTTAACCACACAACACCATTACACCAATATAAGATACAAGGGTCCAACGAATCTCCATTAGATAACTCATACCCTTCGCTTCCAACTAATTTAACTTACCGAATACTCGATTCTTACTCATACCGACACAACCTTTTATAGATTCTAATCCGAATAGACACAACCAACCAACTATTGTCCAACCAAAAATCGCACCTTAATAAACCAACTTATAATTTCACTTCTAATACTTGCAACTTAAATTTGTCCGACATTCTTGTCGAATCATCGTTTTACATTTCCACCTACTTTCTTTTCCAATCATGTCAAGAAAGCTTCACGTCTTATGCCACTTAATTCATCACCAAAATAACATTCAAATCCTTCAGAGTTCAACTATGAATTTTCTTATTACAATTCAATCTAAACGCAACTTCATATTTTCATCTTAAATTCTAACTATACTCTCCTATAATAACTTGCATCAACAAAACAAATAGTACTTAAGCACTCATCTTGCCTTCAACCAACTCGACGTACATACTATACTAGTTGGCATGACACATCTATCCATCAATTATGATTACGTCTGCTATCAACAATAGATTAAGGGTGATCAGTTCCTCAATTTGTCAATAGACATCCGACAACCATAACAGTGGCATAAATAATCATTATTCAACATAATAGCGTACTTCAACTTGTGCTCAGAGTCCGTTAGCATATTGCTCCACCAACTCTCTACGGCTTATCAACTCCTTCTTAGTCTCCTTAATTCCAACTTCGTCAACGATGCAAAACATCCAAAATTCCAATACACATTCTCTTATGTACACATATAGTACCACACGACTTTCCATATCCATCTAACACCAGGGTCGTTACAACAAGTACCATCCAAAATGGTCTGTTCCAATTACAACTTTCATCCAAGTTAAAATATTTAACAACACTAATAAACTTCGGTCTTCCTCTCAAAATCACCATCATCTAGCATAGGCACTTTAATTCTCCTTATTCGACATAAATCGTATCTCTATGCATTCTCCGATACCAACATTTTATTATTTAATAATATTTTCATCTTTCCAAATTTTCAGCAATAGACGCTCCACTTTGAACGCAATTATCTTCTCCAATACAGACCTCCAAATCACAAAATTATATTCTAACATGAAGAGAAATTTGTGCAGATTCCAGAACTTCAAGAATCGCTCGAATCCGACTTACGAGTAAAAAGTTATCCCCATCGCAATGGGACTGGTCAATAATTCCCGTATACAGAATTTTCCAAAAATCAGCAGCAGACCCAACTATTAAAATGCACTTATCTCCCTCATCATAAACCTCCTGAATGCAAATCTTATATGCAAACTGTAGGGAATTTCGTAAACTTTCCAAAAAGTCCAGAACCGCATCAATCTGAATCACGGTTAAAGAGTTATACCACTTCTCGTGACAGCTGTTCCAAGGTTGCAAAAACCAGAATTTTTGAGATTGATGAATGTAAATTCCATCTCTCTCCATCTTACTTCCAAGTTCTACCAAAAATATTACTCTACATCCAACTTCGAAAATTACTCGACTTTAATCCAACTACACACAAGGCATAGTGATCTACCGACGTGATCCCTCAACTTGATCCATCAACTTTTCTTTGTATTTGGAATAAATCCTTCATCCTTAAACAATCTCCATCCAAAATCAACGCACAGCTCAACCCGACCGATACGAATTCATGAATCCATGCTCTCGCCAGTCTGCAATAACGTCTCTTCAACAACCTTGCACTCTTGCAATCAACATCAACTTTGAACCAACTTCGACTTTACAACAACAGTCCGGGAGTCAAGCTTCTCCCCCACTTAATTCCAACAAACACCTGCAGACAACGACTAGAAACTAACAACAAGTACCGACAGTGTTTCACACACATGTCGCATAATAAGGAATTAACAACGTTAGACAACATTGGCTGGACGGACCGACCTGCTCTGATACCACTAATGTAACACCCCAAATCTACCCGACGGAAATTCATAAATCAGAGTTTCAAAAATTCAACAACAAAACAGGATGCTACATTTTTCCACTTAACAAATTCATTTAATTTCATGAACATCGATACATAACACTTTCAAACAGGATGAAACTATAAGGTCAACTCTTATTCAATTCATTGAAGTCAAACAACTTTTACAAATAGGCAGCGGATCCACAAATATTCAACTTTGCATCAGTTAACAACTTTTTCAACCTAACAACTTAGTAATAACATGTTTTTCATTGAGACAACTTAAAATAACAACAACTAAATATAACAACAAAACAATTAAGCGTTCATCCCCCCGAGTGTTACGTATCAGAGCGACAACACCGACTTGATTACGAAAGTAAGCAACGCTAATCTGGAATACCTGCACGTTACCAATCAAGGTAACATTCAACAACAGAAAGGGGTGAGATATCGAACCATATAAACAAGAGTATGATAATTAATACGCTAGATAGAATCATACAATTTTTACACTATCCACAACAACGTCTTACTAAACACCCCAAACAACCAACATACTTTATCATCTTAATTCACACATCAACATAATCAATTCCAACTATAACCTTAGCATACAAACCTTCATCAACTTCGACGAACATTAACAACATATTCAACTTCTTCAATATATACAAAATCGACATTACAAACATAAATATATAAACAACTCAGGCAACATAATCCTATAATCAACTCATCCATCGTAATAATATAATCAACTTAACAACATAATCAACTTATCCAACATAATAATACAATCAACTTAGCAACATAATCAACTTGTCCCACGTAATAATATAATCAACTTAACAACATAATCAACTTGTCCAACATAATAATATAATCAACTTAACAACATAATCAACTTGTCCAACATAATAATATAATCAACTTAGCAACATAATCAACTTGTCCAACATAATAATATAATCAACTTAACAACATAATCAACTTGTCCAACATAATAATATAATCAACTTAGCAACATAATCAACTTGTCCAACATAATAATATAATCAACTTAACAACATAATCAACTCAAAGCACATAATCCACTTAAATATACATAAACAACTTATTCAACTTGAGCAACGTATACAACTTTATGAATGTAGGCAACAAGAACAACTTTATCAACTCGGCAACATAAACAGCACAAACAACATAATTAATGCGACACGGAATGTGACTCGACTGTGCATATGCATGTGGTACCATTGGAGTAAAACTCCCAACTTAAAATATACCAGGTTATCGAGGTATCTGCAAGGCATAAGCCTTCAACTTAATAAATTTGCCAATCCAGGCCAACGTGGTGAGCATCCGCTCCAACTTAGAAATGCAGTGTATGCCATGATACAACGACTCAACACATCACAACAATCAACTCCAACAACATACAACAAACAACATTGCAACTTTAATTCAACACCGATTCAACTTTGGCCATAGGCCTACAACTTTCAACGTTGGTCATACGACCTACAACTTGAATATCAACATTGGTCTTACGACCTACAACTCAAATAATCAACATGGGTCCTTCGACCTTTAACTTAAAATGCTCCCAAACTGGGACAGAACAACATACGCAACTATAATAGAAAATACACACATTCAACACTAATTAACAAAGTACAGCGACTAAAATCACTTATTTATTATTCCGAACTAACTCGACAATTTTTGTTAAATTTCAGACAACTAATTTTTATCGCGTAATTTCACCCGGTCGACTAAATCGGTACTGCTTTTACTACTATTACTGCTACCAATAATTCCCACTGAATCTGTTAAATTCCATCTTACTGATACAAATCCTTTTTCTCTTCAATTATTCTATCATGAAATTCAACGAACCATTTTTCTGTCCAACTCCAAAACTCTGTTTTTATCAAAAGACTAGTTAATTACCATTTTTCTGTCCAACTCCAAAACTCTGTTTTTATCAAATTAATTTAACAATAAAACTCAATAACATCGATTAATCAAATTCCACAAACAACATTATTCCATTAATTTCACAACCACAATTCGACCGACTCAACTACGGACAACACAAAAATTATACGATCCCAAACCCACATATTAATCATCATAATCCCGATTATAGAGTTCGAACCCCACCCTTACCTTAATCGATGGCCGTTTCGAATCTCCGATCGAATTTCCAACCCCTTTGCATATGTGACCCTTTTCCTCTCCTCTTTCATCCATTAAGATTAGAAATACGAACACGCTACCATTGAGTTCCTACATTGACCAAAATTCAGCCTTCATCACCATCAATCCCGTAACTACTATTTGACCAATTTCCAACATGAACTTCCAAACTTCAAATGCGTTTTTCTCCTTCAATACAGAACTTATTGACACGAAATTATATATCAAATCGAAGGGAATTTCGTAAGCTTTCCAGAAATTCAAGAATCGCTTTAATCAGAATTACGAGTAAAAAGTTATCACCTGTTTAGTGGAAGCTGTACTGAATGTGCGAAAATTAAGATATGAATATGAATCCTTCTTTCTCCTTCTTTTCTCCCAAGCTGTTTTCTCTTCTCTAAAACCCTTATTTTTCTCTAAGACTTTTTCCTCGTTTTCCCTATTTTCCACGATTCCCTTTTCTCAACTTCTACTATTTCCAACTTCTCCTCTTGACTAATTCTCCTTTATTTTCTCTTTATAATAATAATAATAATAATAATCCAATTATAACTAATGGGCCTAACTACAACACTGCACCCCTTTAATTGTTAATTCCGACGAAATTCAAGCCCAATAACCAACATGCTCCAATAATCAATACTATCACTGATAATATTATTTCTTCGATTTTCCGACTTAACAACTTAATTTACCATAACGCTAAAAATCAATTAATAATTTGCGACTAATTTTTTTTCTCCCGACTTAATTAAATTATCTTCCAATATTTGACCAAATGGTCCAAGCACCTAAATAACTTATCCAACCATAAACGGGAGAATATTCCACATCAATTCCCACAACTCAGTTAATTCAACTTTATCCAACGAACGACAATGCAACTTAAATCGACTCATTCAACTTAATTCAAACAAACTTAGCAACTTATCACAAACAACTTCGACAATTCAACATAAATCAACACCAATAACGCGAATATAATGAATTAAATAATTAATTAATAAATAGAGCGTTACACTCGACGCATTTGAGTAACGGGATGGAGAGTCCTCTACGGTAGAGTTTCCCTTCGAGGAGGACGTATGAGCATGCCCTCCGCTTGGTAGTGGCCGCCTCTTTAGGGTCTGTGGGGAGTTTGCCCTTTGTGAGGTAGTTATAGATGGGTGTCATCCAGCAATGAGTGTCCCCGATCACGTTAACCTCGAGCGGTGGAGGTGGCTTTTCGGTGCTAGGTCGAGGAAGGATTTCTTGGATTACTGATTTGTTTCCGCCTTTCTTCCTCATGCTAGCTCGCTTTGATAGGATGTCTGCTCGCGTGTTATGTTCGCGGGGCACGTGTTGGACCTCCCACTTCTCGAATTTTTCGAGTCTTTCTTTGACCAATGCTAAATATTCGATGAGGTTGTCGTTCTTGGTTTGGTACTCTCCCCGTACTTGTGATGCCACGAGCTAGGAGTCTGTCGATATTTTTACTTCTTTTGCTCCTAGGTCTTCGGCCAATCTTAGACCGGCGATGAAAGCCTCGTATTCGGCTTGGTTGTTGGAGGTTGGGAAGGCTAATTCCAGTGAGACTTTAATCAGGATTCCGTCCTTGTTTTCGAGGATGATCCCGGCCCCGCTTCCTGTCGAGCTGGAGGCACCGTCGACGAAGATCGTCCATTTGTAGGCGCCGTCCGCTAGCTTTGGGTTGTGCGTCATCTCTGCGACGAAGTCGGCCAGGGCTTGGGCCTTCAAAGCTTTCCTGTTCTCGTATTGTATGTCGAATTCGGAAAGTTCCAACGACCATTTTAACATTCTGCCGGCCATGTCTGGTCGACCAAGGAGTTATTTTATTGGTTGATCGGTTCTTACCTTGATCATGTGAGCGAGGAAGTAGTGACGTAATCTTCTCGTGGTGTTTATGAGGGATAATGCAACCTTTTCAATTTGTTGGTATCTGAGCTCAGGGCCTTGGAGTGCTTTGCTCGTGAAGTAGATGGGTTTTTGTCCCTCGTCGGTTTCTCTAATAAGAGCGACGCTGACGGCCTCGGTTGCCACGGACAAATATAGGTATAAAGTCTCCCTCTCTAATGCTCGTGACAGGACAGGGGGTTCGGAGAGTGCCTTCTTCAGATGACGCAGTGCCTGTTCGCATTCGTCGGTCCATTCAAAGGTGGCCTCCTTTCGGAGGAGTTTAAAGAAAGGTAGCGCGTGCTGAGCGGATTTCATGATGACACGGGAGAGCGAGGCGAGCACTCCGTTGAGGGATTGAATGTATTTTTTAGATTTCGGGGTCGGGAACTCTGAGAATGCTCGACATTTGTCGGGATTGGCCTCGATTCCCCTCTCGGTGAGGTAGAAACCCATAAATTTTCCTGCTCGAAAGCCGGACGTGCATTTCTTAGGGTTAAACCTCATTTTGCATTGTCTCGCCTGTTCGAAGACCTTGCGGAGGTGTCGAGCATGGTCAGTCTCCTCGTGTGATTTGACGATCATGTCGTCCATGTATACCTCGAGCATATCCCCGATTTCTCCTCGGAAGACTTTGTTCATCATACGCTGGTACGTGGCTCTGACATTCTTTAGCCCGAAAGGCATTACGTTGTAATAGTAATTGTCGGTCGGGGTCATGAATGCCGTGTGTCTTTTGTCTGTGTCCGACATAGGGATTTGATTATATCCGCTGTATGCATCCATGAAGGACAAGAGTTTGAAACCTGCGGAATTGTCGATGAGTTTATCTATGTTAGGGAGAGGAAAAGCATCTTTGGGGCAAGCCCTATTAAGATCAGTATAATAAACACACATGCGCCATTTTCCATTATTTTTCTTAACGAGGACTACATTAGAGAGCCAGGTTGTGTACTGGGCTTCAGAAATAAAATTTGCCTCTAGGAGGTCTTTTACAGCTTGCTCAGCAGCCTCCGCTTTCTCAGGGGACTGCTTTCACCTACACTGTGCCACAAGCTTGATTGCCCGGTCTAAAGCTAATTGGTGACATGCGACCTCAGGGTCTAGGACGGGCATCTCCGCGGCGTTCCATGCGATGAGGTCAGCGTTTTCCCTGAGGCATATTGCGAGCTGCTTCCTCGTTTCTTCGGGTAGCCCCATACCTATGTTTACCGTCCTGTCAGGGTCATCGCCTAGTGGGACAAGCTCGAACTCTCCGTCCAGGACTGGGAGGAACGGGTGAATGAGAGCCTGTCCCTCGGCGGGTCTCTGCTCTTCAGCTTCGTCTTCGCCGATGCGGAAATCGAGGTTGATGGCGTTGATTCCCTGGGGGGAGGCTCCTCGACCCTAGGCTTTTTGTTATTCTTTGTGTTGATCGTGGCCTGTCCCTTTACTGCGGCATCGTAACACCTTCGGGCGGCTTCGATGTCATCGTGGATTGTGACCACGCGACCTAGTTTAGTGTAATATTTCATCTTCAGGTGGACGGTGGATGGGACCGTCGTCAGCTCAGCTAGAGTCGGGCGGCCGAGGATGCAGTTGTAAAGAGAGGGGCATTCTATGACCAAGAACTGGATCTTGATTTCTCTGGCCATCTCTTGCTCTTCGAAGGTGACGAGGAGCTCGACGTAACCCCACAGGTTTATTGTGGCCCCGTTGAAACCTTGGAGGTCGGATCCGACGTAGGGAGATAGGTTGGTTTTGTCCAACTTTAGGGTTTTGAAAAGGTGGACGTACATGATGTCCACCGAACTGCCTTGGTCGACCAGGATGCGTCGGACGTCAAAGTGAGTCATCTTGGCTCTGATCAGCAGCGGGATGCTCGAGTTGGGGGAACCGCCCGGAATCTCCTCTAGAAAAAAGGATATTGGATTGGACTTGCCTCGGTATTTTGTCAATATTTCCCTTTGCTCGGGTGCAGTCAGAAGGAGTTCGTCGAACTTGCGTTTTACTGAAAGGGCAGCGGTTGCATCGTTCATCCCTCCACCCGATATGACAAGGACGGTTGGAAAGTCTTCCCAGGGGCTGAGAGCAGTGATCCGCCCTTCTGGTGGCGAATCGGGGAAGATGAAGTCTTCTGGTCGTGATACGCATAGGGCCACCTGATAAGAAGAGTCGTCGGGGGGAGTGTCCTCGCGGGGTCTCTTCTTTTCTTGCTCTTCGTGTTTGAAGGTTTCGTTCTTCCTGGTGTATTGTTTGAGATGTCCCTCTTGGATCAAAATTTCTATTGTGTCTTTCAAGTGGAAACAGTCTTCAGTCACATGCCCATGGCTTCTGTGGAACCTGCAGTACTTGGATTTGTCGGTGTGGGGCTTGGGTGCAGAAGGTTTTGGTAACCTCACCCTGCCCTGCTTGAAATCGGAGTTGATGCATTCGGCGAGGATGCGCTCGCGGGGAGCTGTCAGCAATGTATACTCGCTGTATCTGCCCGCGGGCCCTCTTCCTTCACGAGGCTCGTGGGGCTTCTCTTCCCTTCGCTTGTCCCCATTGCAACGGGGAACGTTTGGGTCCTCGCGCTTGGGATGGTCAGTTTCCCCGGCATTGCGACTGCTGCGAGCATTGTGGGCGACCTATTTTTCCTCGTATCTAATGTAAGCCTGGGCTTTATGCAGGAGGTCATTCAGAGTGCGTGGAGGCTCTATCCCGACTGCCCTGCTAAGTTCGCTTCCGGGCAAGAGTCCCCTCTCGAGGAGATATTTCTTCATGTGTTCCGTGGTGTCCACCTCGACAGCCTCTTGGTTGAATCGCTCGATATACGAGCGCAGTGTCTCATTTTTCCTTTGCACTATGGCCTCGAGGGTCGCCTCGGTCTTGGGATGGCGTCGGGAGGCTGTAAAATGCCTCGTGAACATGGATCTCATGACTCTCCAGGACGTGATGGATTCCGGGGCTAAACTTTTGTACCAGACCATGGCTTCTTTCCTGAGGGTTGTCGAGAACAGCCTGCACTTGAGGTGCCCGGTGATGTCATTGCGGTAGTCGAGCATCGCGTTGGCGTTGTCGACGTGATCGTCGGGGTCGGTGGTACCGTCGTAGATGGCCAAGTTTGGGGGTTTTTCCATGCCTTTGGGGAGTGGTGCCTCCATTATCGCCCGTTAGAGGGGGAAATGTGGGTCTTCTTCATCGCTCCTCGGTGGGGAGAACTCGTTATTATCAGGGCTCCGATTGAGCCTTGGCGAGGTCCCTGATCGGCCGGGATCCCGGCGGGCACGCGACCTGCTCTTGTTGGGTTCTGGGGAGCGTTGTCCTCATTTCTTCGTCGCTTCTGGACGTTGTTGCGTCCTTCTTTCCTGCTGAGGTCGGCTCTCCTGCCGGTCAGCTTCTAGGGCCATGATTGTTTCGTGCTGCTGGTGGAGCATGGAGCTGGCTTGTGTAATACCTTGAAATTTGCCCTCATTGTTTATTCCATTAATCGGCTTCATGCCTCGCATTCATTTGCATTTCTCAATAGTTCATTAACATCATAATAGTGCATTTCATGGATTCATAGGGCATGTGATCAAGGCCCTGGGAAATTAGGGTTTCGTACCTTATCCGTATCTGTCATAGATTGAAGTGATGAGGAATATTCACTGGACTATTTCTTAGACAAGGCATATTCAAAGTTCAGGTTGTCGTGTGTTTAGAATCATCAGTTTATCAAATAGTGTTTCGTGTGAAGTTTGGTTTGAATCTTCAGTTTATCAGTGATTCATCTGGATTCGAATGGTCATGGTATGTTTCAGACGATTCAAAGGGGTGTGACTAATCTGGAAAATTATTCAGTGGCTCAGAAGTGGTCGTGTTCATAGACTTGTGGAAAGAATTCAAAATAGGCTTTGGGCTAAAATCGAGATTTCATTCATTGTTTTGTTCTCATTGTTATAAACCATTCCGGATTATTCCATTCCACTTTCATCTTTTTACTTCAATTTCCATTATTCTATATGTTTCCATCAATTCATTTTTAGTTTCTTTTTATTCACCTTTCCATTTATTTTTGTTCATAATCCATTTCGAACCACCTTGTAAAGTCTAGTTGTCTAAAACCATATTCAATTTTCAAAGCCCATGTCAAATTCATATCTTTTCTTTTGTCCGCTTCGTACCATTCAAATTCGATGCCAACCTTGTTTTAGAATCATCACAAGTTTCACAAAATTACCACAATAAAAACTTCATATTCATGGCTAGACCACTTTTATCCATATTCAAAATTTTACCTGTTAGTTGAAGTCAAACTTTTGTTTTTGCAATTAATTTCCATCTCCATTATGCACAAGTCTGTTAAAATTAAATATCCATTTTAAGTCATCTTTTGAATAACCAATGCATGATACCAGAAGTCCATATCATAGTTCCGTCCGAGAAACTATTGCTAAAAGTTGTGTTTGTTTTTATGTGGTTTTCTCTTTACGCTAAAATTGGTGGGAGGTATTCCCAAAACCAATTAATAATTGAATATGCATTGGAAATGAATGCAACAAAAGTCAAAAAAAGGGAAGATAACAAAAGATATTCATACTTAAATTATGAGGGTTCAAGGCCATGAGGCTAATTCAGTACAAAGTTCAGTTTGCGAATCCTGACATCACGAGTTAATGAACTGCAAGTTTATTCCAAATTACATAGGGAACTACAAGTCGCAAAGTGCAAAAGAAGTGGAATTTTAGTCCATTACAAGAAATCTCACAGAATTTGAAAATGATTATCTTTACATCCAAGGCCTACAACATCCTTTCTCTCATATCTATTGCTAAAATGACATTGACAGATAAAACTGTTGATCCTTTCCTTCAACTGTTTAATGACAGCAAGTTACAAGCTACGGTTGATACATCTGACCAGCCAAGTAAAGTTTATGGATCAAAAGAGGATGATGAAGATGTGTTAAAGTCACTTTCGTCGATAAAACTAACTGAAAGCCAGTCGAATGAATCATTTGTTATTATGATAGTGCAGAGCCTAGATGAACTTTCAAATGAAGCATCCGAGTTAAAAGAACGGCTGCTTACTAACTTTTCACCAAATGATGCTTGTCCATTAGGAGTCCAGTTGTCTCTTGATAAAACAGGAAACATTTTCCAGTCTGGACTAAAGGATGATAAACATTCGGATATGGTTGATATTCCATTATTTACTACTGATGATGACATTCCAGCTTGTGGTTTGGAAAGCCATGCTAATGCTGATGCACAACAACAACATTCAGAAAATCTAAGCCTGATTAGTGTTGATGACATTTTGGGTTCAGTTTTTGAGACAACACATCATGTAGGAAGGATTTCCGTTTCAACACCTTCTAACATGCCATACAAAGAAATGGCTCTCCATTGTGAGGCCCTCCTCGCAGGAAAGAACAAAAGCTGGTTTTCTCAGTACAAACGCCATTCAGCCTGCATACACCATCATCAACTCAGCACCTTCATCACCATTCAGCCTCATTCAATAATTACCTGCATACACCAGCATTTCTCCAAATCAACAACAGAACCAAATCGAAAATTGACAGAGTTAACCGAATTAACTGACAGAGTTAACAAAATTTCATTTTAACCAATAACAGAACCCTAACAGAATTTCAGAAAAGAAGAGAATCTTCATACAACTTCACAGCAGAAGGAAAAAGTCAAAAAATCATAACAGAATTGCCAAGTGAAAGTGAGAAACAAAAATCATAACATAAATAACAAACTTATCTTCCAGAAGCATCCAATTCAAGTCTATAAAAGAGGATCTTCACATTCAATCCAATTCTTCAACCTTTTCTTCTTCAACCCTTCTTCTCAAGTTCTCCACCATTTTTCTTCTCCCACCATTTTCCAGAACCTTTCTTCTTCAATAATCAATCTTCTCACCAACTCTCCTTCACATTCTTCTCCTTCAATCTTCTTCTTCGATTTCACAAGCTCTCGAATTCCTCTTCTGCTTCAAACTTCCACTCCTTAATCAGTATTCATCTTCCATCACCATCATCATCCACCTTCCTCAACCAGCCGCAATTTCGTCCTTCACGAAAAATCCTGCAAGATTCGTGTCCGTGCGTTAGTATTTCAAAGACTCTCAACATCAAGATTACAGCAACTTTAATAGCCAACACAAAAAACCGAATCAAAAGCGATTCGAACGCACACAAGAAACATAAGAAGAATAACCAATTCGGAACCACAAGCAAGAGCAGAGAAAGATAAGGTGAAAGCAGTAGACATACCTGGACGGAATTTCGAGCCGTTCATCTCTGTGATATCGACGCATCCACGGTTGAATATTCGTTGGGAAGACGACTTGAGTCGTCATCAATCTCACAGCTAGCGGAAACGACATCAACGCGAAAGCTCCGATTCAAGGTACATGTTCGCGCTGTGTATGAATTTGTTGACGAGTTAGATTCGAATAGGTTTTTCTTGGTGGTTTGGTTTCGGATTGAGCGTGAACGAAGTTGTATTAGGGTAATTGATGAGATTTAATTTCGGATTTGGGGAGATAGAGGATTAGGTCAAGGCTAGGGTTCTGGATTGAAGATTGATTAGATGGATGCTTGGTCCGGTTAGAAGAGGCTGAAGATGACGGCGGTGAGGGAAAAGAAGAGCAAATGGAGAAGAGGAAGAGGGATAGGGTTGAGTTGCGGCGGTATGGAGAGGAAGAATAAGGGATTTAGGTCTTCTAGGGTTTGTATGTTTTGATTTGTATGTTCGTTGGAATCTGATATTTTGATTGGAATGATATAAAAGAAAAACAATTAATGATCATCAATATAGTTAAATCCTCATTTAATCCCCATTTAAGTTAATTAATCTTTCCATTTACCTTGAATTTACCGTTAGAAGAGGAAGAGATTAGTGGGGTTCTTTCGGCCACACCGACGGTGACACGTGTCACCGTCTGGTTGGCTGTGTCTGTGGCTGATCCGGTGGGGATTGTCCACCATAAGTCATCGTATGCCTGCACTTGTAGAACGCATGATATGAATACTAGTTCTAAACCCTAGATCTAATGGCTTAGGATAAGTCAACATAATTGACTAGTGGTCCATGAGATACACCACCAAATTCCTACGAAATTGGGCCTAGGGATTTTGCTGTTAGCACCACCATTCTAAGCCCAGTAAGAAAACAACTATGAAAAGATTACTGAATGCACTCCCCCTTTCCAGCGCAAATTGGGCTTAGCCCTGTTGCTTTCCACACCTCCTGTTTTAAGCCCAATAGAAAAATAACTTCAAAATACTTACTAACTCACCCCCATTTTATTTCATTTTAGAATTTTATTTTAGTTTAGTGTTAGTTTCAAAATAATCCATTAAAAAATAGAAAAAGCATAATAAAATTCCCAAAAAAATCAAGTAGATTGTTAATTCATTTTAGAAATGTTTGGCATTTTATTTTTCTGAATTTGCATTATTTTTGAATTAATTCTGATTTTTTCATGTAATTAGCATTTTATTGAATTTTGTTAACTGTACCTTTTTTTGTTCATTTTATTTTTTAGCCTTCTATTAACATTTTTGGTCCACTCTTTTTGCCATAGTTAGAGGACTCATAATAGTACTTAGTATAATTTTAGTAGATTTTTTAGGTCATTTTATCCCATGTTTTAGTGGCTTAATCCTTAGAAAATAATGGTTAATCATTAGGTAGAATTAAATGATTTTTAGACATAGCAAACTTCTGATTTTTTAGGACATTTTTTAACACAATATTATAGGTAGTTTTAGGACCCTATAGAATTAATCCCATAATTTTTCCAGAACCTTTACTATTTTTAGGGTATTAATCTTTAGGCTTTGTTACATGTAAATTCCCATTAGTTTAGGCTAGAATATTAGGATTTCATAAAAAATAGTTTTAATTAGATTTAATCTTAGGGTTTAATATTGATTTAGACTAGCTTAGTTTCTGATTTTTAGAATGAAAATATTAGGTAATGCTTTAGTTTTAGGACTTAGGCTTGGGATTCATAATAAATTGAGCTTAGAATAAATTTAGGGCTATTTTAGGTTTATACCTTTAAATGTTTTGTTTTTAGAATTTTATTCTTATATCCAATTTTAATACTTTGTTATATTGATTGATATTTCACTTGTATAGGTTCCCCTTTTGTTTTAGAATCAACTTATCTTCCTTAGGAAGTAAGTTGCATTCTATTATTTTCTAGTTCCTTTCTCCATTAGGCTTAGAAACCTCATTAACCATAGGATCTCCTGTAAATAAATAAATAACTTAGGGTTGTGTCTTAGTCCCTTAGATTTTGTCCTTTTGCAATTTGAGTCATTCTTTTCTCATCTTCAAACAAAATCCAAAAACACTTAACAAATAAATGAAAGGATTCCTTGTGTATAGCCTTATTCCATGAGGCACTTGCACTCATTCCATCTTGGAGTGGTGTAAGCTCGTCTATTATGATGTACAAGTATCATCAAGGGATCGTTTCATAAAACAAACAAATTCAAAACACTTCTCTTAAAAGACAAAAAACAAATAACAAGTGACTATCCTGCGGGAACTTCTCTTCTCATCTCATTCACTCATAACGCGAACTCGCGACGACTTATCTTTCATGCAAGACGGTAAACGCACTCGTACCAGACGAGCCTGCAACACCTGAGCATAGACATATGCAGTTCAAGCTGTAAAAAACACAAACAAATAGTTCCCGCCTTAGTTAGGCGAACTACGTCGACTCTGATCCTCATTATCCCGATGAGGTACGTAGGCAGCGGGGTAGGGCCCGTTCGAGCACATTCTTTATTTCCCCTACATTTCCCTCTTTCTTTCCATTCTCTCTTCTCCAGTTCCCTTCTCATTTTCATTTCCATTTCAGTTAGCCGTTTTATTCAGCAGCACTTTATTTCTCACCCTTTGAAACAAACAAGCAAGCGTGGATCCCGTCGGGTATGACGGACGGTCTGGGGTGCTAATACATTCCCAGGTCGTAACCGACTCCCAAACCCAGATCTTTGGTTCACAGGACCTTGTCCTTTCCTTCTTCCTCAGGTTTATGCCACATTACCTTTCCTATTCTTTCGGGATAAAAATGTCTGGCTGGCGACTCTACCTTTTCCGCGCCACTTTCGCGTTTGTACTAGGATGAAAATCCCGGGAGCGACAGCTGGCGACTCTGCTGGGGACCGAACCCAGAGTCTCTGGTTTCCCTTGTAGAGTCAATCCTAGCGCATTTTGGTTTTGTTTCTTTAGGTGTTTATCTGTTTGCTGATGTGTGCTTCAGTTTAGCTTTACTGTTTTCATTTACATCTTTATTTTACAACCTTACTTTACAGCATTTATTTATCACTTTCAGTATTTATTTTCCATGCATCATATTATACTGGACTGTCTGGCTGTACTGGTTTTCATTTTTTCTGTGGGATGGGGTTACTGTGAGCTAAGCTCGTAACCGGGGCTCGAGTGCACCCTAGGACTTAGAGTGGTTCCACTTTGGCTTCATGGCATCTTGCTATGTTGGTAGTAGTGAGTTCGACACCTTGACTTGCTACTTTCTCGGGAATGTATTGATACCAGAATCTTTCTGGGTTAATACGCTACCTTGATAGTTATGTGCAGTCAGGAGACCGATCATTGAGAACCTTTGTGGAAACATCCCTCTCTAGTGAGGACAGTGGCATACCACATTTGTTGGCAAACACACTCGCATCCGAGGGCCCACTAGGGACTCGCATAGGATGGCCTGGTTCTCTCATAGAAATCCAGTCAAGGCAAACTGTTCATATGACGGTAGTATTGTACCCTTCGGGATGAATGTATTATTGTTTCTCGATTCAGTGTTTGAAGCTGAGGACTTAAGAGGGATGCCTTTTTTTCCGAGCTCAGCTGAGACCTCCCTGAGTAGTACATAATGCCAAACTGATTCCCTGATTTGGTTATGAGCCATTTCTCGGAAATGGTGAACATATTATTGCTATTCAGCCTTGAGAGTCCGTGATGTTTGACCTGAGTAGCACACCTGTGAGATTGGGAGGTGTCGCTCCCCGGATTTCCATCCTGGTACAAACGCGAAAGTGGCGCGGAAAAGAATAGAGTCGCCATCCAGGAATTTTTATCCCGAAAGAACGGGAATGGTAATGCTGCACAAACCAGAAGAAAGAAGAGGAAGGACACATGTCCTACGAACCAAAGAGACTGAGTTCGGGAGTCAGTTACGACCTGGGAAGGTATCACCCAGATCGTCCGCCGTACCCGACGGGATCCACGCTTGCAAAAGAAACTGTTTCAAAGGGTGAGGGTATGAAAGCTGCTGCAAAGGAAAATAAAATGAACTGGAAAAGAAACTGAGAAACGAACTGAATGAGAAAACAAAGAGAAGAATGTAGGGAAAATAAAGATTGTGCTCGAACGGGCCCTACCCCGCTGCCTACGTACCTCATCAGGATAATGAGGATCAGAGACGCCGTAGTTCCCCTAACTAGGGGTGGCAAGGAAATTGCTTGTGAATTAAGGCTTGAACTGCCTATGCCAATGCTCAGGTGTTGCAGACTCGGACGACGAGTGCGTAACCGTCTTGATAAGTGACAAGTAGGAACAAGTTCGCGTACGGAGCGAATGAGATGAGAAAAGAACTCCCGAAGGAAAGACGCTTATTGCCTGTTTGTGTTTTTTTAGAAGCTTTTAGGAGTGTGTCACAAGGAAGTGAACTCAAGCTCTTTTCCATGGAATGTGCACTTGTCACTACATTCCAAGATGGAATAATAGAACAAGCACATTCAAGTAAGAAGAAGATCCCCAAAACTTGAATCCCGAGATTAGGGCCTAAGTTCACTAACTCATTAACTTATTAAGTGTTTTTGGTATTTACAATGAAGAAGTGTGTTTTATGTTTTTCTTGGTGAAGACGATACCTTGATCAAACTTGTGCATCACAAGGTAAGCTTGTACTATCCCAAGATGGGAAGACTACAAGTACCTCATGGGATAAGGCTATTGCTCAAGGTGTCACTTCCAACTTTATTAAGTGTCTTCTTTAAGATTATGAGATGAGAAGAGAAGAAACCAAAAGGATCTAAAGGTAAAAAACTAACGGGAAAATTCTAATCCTAATATTCACATGCTCGGATGGTCCTAGGTTAGTGAGGTCTACTATCCTAAAGGAGGAGAATAAGAGAAAAAGAAGAATGAAAAGGAGAAGAATAAACATGGTGGCCTAAGCACACCTCAAGTTAAGAAAGAATAAAAGAAGATGAGGAAGAAGAATTAAGATGAATAAGAATGAAGATAAGGAGAAGAGAATGGAGAATGGAGCAATCGAACAATGCACAAACAGAGCCTACACCAGTAGGACTTCCAGATGCAACAACATGCAATAAGTAAAATTGGGCCTCAGTGTTATCTAATGGAGAAGGTCCGTTGCCTCTTCAATATGCACAAGAGAAATCAAGAAGAAGTATGTCAAGTCCAAAGTGAATTCAACAGTCAATCGCAATTGTCTATTATTAGGATATCAGACAAATGTCGAATATAAACTTCCAGCATCCATAATTAAAAACCAAGAATTAGCACGCGCAAAACCAAAGTCTAAGCTCAACTTGTATCCAGAGGTCTCATTAGTCCTGACAAAATTATGGAACAACTAGTCACAAAGTTATCATCACGCTTTACCCTTCATCCAGAAACCTACAAAACATCCACTAGAAAACTAAAATCAAAATTAGACAAAATTTATTTAATTAAACCAAAATTAGGTACTAAACTCTAAGATTAAACACCGCGCCAAAACCAACATCAAACCAAAATAATTAAAGCTATAAAAAATCTAACCAAATTCTAAAATAATAAAACATTAACAAATTTTAATAAAAGTAAATAAAAATTTAATTAAACACACAAAATATGAAAAGAAACTTAATAATAAAAATAATAAAAAAAAGAAAACATAAGCTAATAATCAAGACTAATTAAAATATTAACAAAATTATAATCAAAAATAAAATACAACCATTAAAAGAAACAAGTTGAGAATTAAAAAAAAAGGAACAGCAAGGGAGGAAGACAGCTGGAGTGGTGATGGTGATGAGAAAAACCAATGGGCCTAGGGATGATCCATGAAGTTGACCACAGGTGGGGCGCATCACGGTAACGGATGGTGCAGTGAGCATTCTAATGGGCTTCACAAGGCCCGCATCAACACTTAGGAAACCAACATCAATAATAAAAAATGACAAACTCAGTGAATTAGTCAAATAAAACAAAATGGCAAAGGCTTGCGAGCAACACCACAATCCCCTTTCTCTCAAAACCAAAACCGACGCCGACACCATATCCTTTTCTCAGTTTCGATTGCAACAACCGCCGACGGATTCGCAAAGCTCAAACAACAACGACACATTCAGATGATGATTATCGCTCCGCGACGGAATGAGGGTGATGATGGCGTTGACGAATGTATGAAAATGGTGGTGGTTGTGAAACGCGTGCGCCGATGTCGAAATACAGAGGTTTCGGTTGCTCGCGAATCTCTCTGCTTCGATATCTCCACAAATTTCACCTCCTCGCGGCGCAACAAGGATGGCCGTCGCGGAGCTTTTTCACACTCCCTTCATCTCGATCTCTTATGCTCTTCTTCTTCGCGGTTTGCGAGTTCACTGGGTTTGAGAAATTTGGGAAAAGTTGTGTGATTGGTGTTTGGTTGAAATTGTTTGGTGTTGTTGTTCTGCAGAGGTGCTGAAGATGAATGGAGGAAAGGGGTTGCGGTTTTATGTTATTGTTGGCTGGTGTAATATTGAAGGTTGAAGATGGGGTTGAATGTAGATGGAATATTTTTTTGATGTCTGCAGGTTTGTTTGTCAATGATTGACGGTTATGGGAATGTGAGAAGGGAAAGAGCCGAGAGAAAAAAGAGTGAAAGATTTGCGTGCTGTTGTTGTTGTGTTGTTTGGGGTTGCCAATTTCATTTACAGGTTGAAGGAGAGTGATAAAGAAGAGTGTTGAAGGCGTCGGGTTGCACAAGGGTTAAGATCCGAAGAGTTGTTGTGGTTGTTGCAGTGAGATTGATGAGTGTTGCGGTTGTGTTGTTGCTGACGGAAACCGCGAGGAGATGGCTATCGTTATTTATGGTGAAATACTGAAGAATTGGTGAAAAGGTTTCTCAATGAATTTTGAAGAATGAGTTTTAGTGTTGATGAAGAGCAAGTTGTAGTCTTTTTGAAAAAACTGAAAATGAGTGATGAAGCATTTTCAAAGAATCTGAGTTTTGTGTGCGTGATGCGTGAACGGTTGTGAGTGGAGATGAGTGATCAGAGGTACGGAATTGTGAGTGGTGGGGCCAAATGAAATTGGTGAAAGGTTTGTGCTGGGTGTATGTTGTGTGTAGGCGTGAAGGAATTTGGTGTGAGCTATAACGCGTGAGGCTGAAACGAAATATCCAAAGTGTAAATTGTGTTTTAATTGTTGTAGCAACTAGCGGATGGCTGACTATGTGATAATCACGATTTCTTTTGCATCATGCAAGCTGGTTTACAAAGTCAATTGATTGGTAATGGGCTTCAAAAATTCAAATGGCGGGCTCAAAAAAATGCAAATGGTTATTGGGTTTTTGAATATAGCTTAAAGAGAAAAAAATATTTGAATAGAATTAAAATGAATATAAAATGTAGATATTAAATGTGGATATTAAATTGAAAAAAAAGAAATGGTAAGAATGATTTATGGATATATAAACAAATGGAAATTAGAAATTGACTTATATATAAAAAAATGGTTTAAAATGAGATAATGGATATTTGGGACAAAAAATGTGAATGGATAGAATGGATTATTATTTTGGTGATTAAGATGGATAATGTAGTTTAGGAAATGGTATATATAAAAAAAAAAAAGAAAAAAAGAATGGAAGATTGAGAATTAATATTGGAAAAATAGATATGTGGATAAAAGGAATAGATTAACTGATTCGGATAACAAAAAGAAATTTGGATATGAGAAATGGTTATCGAATAAAATTCGAAATGAAATTGAATACTAATATGGACTTAAATAGAAAAATGATTATTATGGAAATGGATAGAAATGGAATGAATAAAAGGATAGAAACGGTTATATATGACACCGATGCAACCACCACATTTGAGCTCTTTTCAACAACATCTGATTAAAATAAATCTCCAACCACTGAACAAATCACCACTGAAATAACAACCACCTCACAGAAATCAACCCTCGATGTCTTGAAAAAAAACCACACACTTGATCTTGGACGCACAATGACTGAGGTATCGAGAATATCCTGAAATAATGTGAAGAGAAACATAGTCTTGTAACTTGATGAAGAAGAAAACCCCTGATGACGGGCCAGATGATTTGGTGAATAGCCCTTGAAGACGTGAAATCCTTGAAAGCCGCTGAATCAGGGAAATAAACCCTAATTCCTCAGAAGACGATCCCATGTCTTAGGAGCTTATGCAAATGGTATGCAAAATGCGTATGAATGCAAAACGAAAAGCTGACAAAGATAGAAAACCAAAGGGAAAATTTAGGGTGTTACAGGAGGGGTTTACAGGTTTGCAGGAACCCTAAAACTTCAACATACCCTCATATGCCAATATACTTCAGTGATATGATCTTGTTCTGTTAATTACAGATTCTGAAGTCATGAACTCCTGATCAAAGATACTTGTGATGATATTGTGGCCTTGCACAGACACTTGATTACCTGATTCACTACACAGACACGTCACTGATCACATGCCTTGCCTTGCATAACATCATGACATCATTAATCATTTTGTGTTCTTTTTATTCTCAGGGTTCATTACCTCCTAGGTCCTGGTCATATTTGCTGCTTCAACATGGAGATTCCAAGGAAGAGAAATGTTCATTATACTTTCCCACAACCGGAGACAGAGAGCATTCAGGGATTGATTATCTTGATGGGTGACAAAGTCCTTGATGATTTCAGGAAAGAGTTTGGCAAGATACTGAATTATGTGAGCAAGCCCACAGTTGACCAGAGGGATAACTTGCATTCTTTGTTGCAGTTCTATGATTCACAGCTGAGGGTCTTTGTTTTCCCTGATTATATCCTGGCACCTACATTAAAGGAGATTTCTAGTATGCTGAATATTCCTATTAAGGAGGGTATGCCATATTATGTTTCAAAGAGGACCCCTCCTCATGAGGATATCACTGTTGCCTGTCATTTGAGTATGCTCAGACTCAAGATGGGATTAGAGGCTAGCCAAAGTAAGGGGATCCCTTTGGATTTTCTTATCACAGAGGCACATATCATGGCATTAGGAAAGAAGTGGGCAGACTTCAAAGCATTGTTAGCCATGATAGTGTATGGAACCAGTTTATTTCCAGGAGAGAAAGGGCTAATTAGCATGGAGGCCATCACCATCTTTGTCAAAAGAAATCCTGTACCTACATTGCTAGCTGACTTCTACTATGGAGTTCACCATAGAAATGAAAAGAGGAAGGGACATGTAAACTGTTGCGCTCCCCTATTTGTTGAATGGTTTGTAAGGCAACTCCCTAAATCAGGACCCTTTCAGGATTTGAAACAATCTTGGAAGTGGTCCAAAAGATTAATGGGCTTAACCTCAGCTGACATTGCTTGGGGATGCAATAGAGATCAGGTGGGCAAAGAAATGTTGGTCAATTGTGGTAACTTTCCAAATGTGCCTCTGATAGGAAGGAAAGGTGGGATCAGCTACAATCCTATCTTGTCCAGGAAACAATTTGGTTATCCTTTAAGAGATGTGCCTTTGACTGACGATACAGATGAGTCTTTATACTTTCCAGCTGAAGGAAATTCCAAAATGAGCATACTAGCATCCCAAGCTTGGGAAGTTAGAGTGATGAAAGGGAAGAAACACTTTGGAAGAGTGGATCCTAACACTTATGATCCTTTTGCCAGCTGGTTGGAGGATCGTGTGAAGACCAAGCTGCTCCCATTTTCTAGGGAGACACCTCTCTACCCTAAAGAGGTAGCACCCACGACTTCAGTGCCTTTTCAAGATTATCAAAAGTTGGAAGCTTTGGTTCAACAACTCAGGTTAGAGAATCAAGAAGTTTACAATTCATGTCAGAAGCTGAAGGTGCAGAATCAAAAGTTGGAGGAAAGAGCTCACAAAGCTGAAGAGATGGTTAGGCTCAAGCAGCAAGATTTTCAAGAGAGAAAGAGAGCTTTACTTCAAGAAAAAGGGATTAGCTGAGACTCACAAGGCAGCCCAGCACCGGAAAGAGAGGAAGGACCTGAATGAAGCCAATGAAGCTGTTACCTTATGGCAAGAAAAATGGGAAGACAATTTGAGGAAGCAAAAAGAGCTGGACGTCAAGCATAAGCTGGAAATCAAGAGTCTTCAAGATTCTTTAGATGGACAGAGAGAGCTCCTTCAGAAGGCTTATCATCAAGAGAAGGGTCGTCTCCAACGTCTAGCAGAAAGCCAACAAGCAGTAAAGGAAGCTCAAAAAGAAATAGAAGACTTGAAATTGAAAGCTGATGTGAAGAAGTCAAAGGTTGAGCTGGGCCTGAGCAAAGAGAGTGAGATGGCTCTCCTGCAGCAGATTGAAGAGTTGCATGCTTCCTTTGATCTAAGGGATCTCCTTATCCAGAGACTCATCCAGGAGCCTGATCATCCGAATATCGTTCAGTTGTTCCAGAATGTCAAGCGTCTTAGCTGGAGGCTGCAAGACTTAGAGTTACCTAGGGTTTAGTTTCATGCTATTGTACTTGGATTACCCACAGGCTTGTTGTGGGATTCCTTTTATTTGTTGTACTTTGTTGTTCTTTTGATTGGCACCCTTCGGGGACTTTGTTGTTTCAAACTTCAGTTTATGTGATTGACTTGTTTTGAATCTCTTGTTCGTTATTTATTGCATCGACACGGGGTAATGAGCACCAATTCTCCACGACCATCATTGTATTTGAATATCGCTTGGGTCTTCTTCCCAATTATTATTCTCTTAATGCCAGGACCGGAAATAGGGAAAGACTTGGGAATAAAAGGAACACATTGCATTGCATACGCATCATTTGCATTTCTTCTTTGTTGTTGCAGGTTTTTTCTACAGGATGCTTAATTTATCTGTGTTTCAGGCAAAGATTACGAGAGCTGCCAAGACCTGGCATCTCCGACAAGATATCCCACATCGCTACGCAACTCACAGCAACCAGAGGACAATCATGGACGCTATGCAAACGGAGCTTAATGAGTTTCACACCAGAATGGGAGAGTTCATGGTCATGATGCAAGGGATAGCTTAGGGAAAACAAGAGTTAAGGAATGCAATTCAAGGGCTCAACCCTCCTCATACTAATACTCCTGTGACCACTCCTGACGGGAAAGGGGCTCCTCCCAACACCAGCAATGGCCCAGGTGGACCTCAGATTCCAGAACAAGGCACGACAACTTTCGTTCCAGTACAAGACATGCAGAAGGATCAATTACCTTATTTCAACAATGACATGGGATTCGCTGGAGAAGGAAATCTTAATGATTTTTTGATGCTCGCTGAGAAAGTCAAAGCCCTCGAGTGTAGAGACACTTTGGGGATAGATGTGTCTGACATGGGCCTAGTCCCCGGGGTGGTTATTCCTCACAAATTCAGGCCGCCTACTTTTGACAAGTACAATAGTAGTTCCTGCCCAAAGAATCACTTGCAGGCATTCTATCAGAAGATCGCTGCCCATACTCGGGATGAAAAACTCTGGATGTACTACTTCCAGGATAGTCTCTCCGGAGGGTCCTTGGAATGGTATATGAAGCTAGAGAGAAGTTCTGTAAGAAACTGGAAGGAATTGGGAGAAGCATTCCTCAAGCAGTATCAGTATAATATTGACATGGCGCCCAGTCGCACCCAACTTCAGAGTCTGACTCAGAAGAGCTCAGAGAGTTTCAAAGATTACGCACAAAGGTGGCGTGAAGTGGCCGCTCGAGTGCAACCGCCTTTGTTGGAGAGAGAAATGGTAGACCTGTTCCTGGATACCCTCCCTGGGCATTTCATGGAAAGGCTAGCTGGATGTTATTCAAGTGGATTTTCGGATATCATCTTGACTGGCGAGAGGATAGAAAGTTGGCTCAAGCAAGGGAAGATTCAGAACGGAGGCGCTTCATGTTCCGGTATTAAAAAACCCTTCATGAAAAGAAGAGAAGGAGAGACTGGTGCAGTGTACGCGCAGAGGGGAGGAATCAACAGAGGATTTTATCAGCAAGTGGCTCCTGTCACTATCTCAGCTCAACCTGTTCAACAACAAGTCCAACCACCGCAGCCGCAACGCTCGCAAGGGTATCAGCAAAGAACTCCCCGTCCATACTATTCTCAGAGGACCAGAGAAAGGCAGTTTGACACTCCGCCTATCTCCTATTCACAACTTCTGAAGAATCTCCTCCAACTCCAGTTGGTTCAGCTCAGAACTTTGCAACCCCCGAGGCCGGGGCAACTTCCTGAAGGGTACGATACAAACGCTAGATGTGAATTTCACTCCGGAGCTCCCGGACATACTACGGAAAACTGCAAGGCCTTGAAGTATGCAGTCCAAGACCTAGTAGATTTCAAAGCGATTAACTTCGCTCCTACTCCTAATGTAATTCAGAACCCCATGCCTCCTCACGGAGGTACGGTTGGGGCAGTTGATGAAGGGGAGAATCTGAACTTGGTGTGTGATGTCAACGACCTGCAGACTCCATTGAATGTTGTTAAAGTCTGCTTGTCAAAGAAAGGTATCTTCCCTGGGTGTGAAGAAGATTGTCCAGAATGCGCTGAAGCTACAAATGGGTGTGAGTAGTTGAAAGCATGGGTCCAGAGTATGATTGATGAGGGAGTGTTACAGTTTAACAAGATTGTAAAAGAAAGCAAAGTCTCCACAATAACTATCTTCTACGATCCAGCTCAAGTTCCTTCACAGGCCAGAGCGGCACCGATAACCATCACCACTGCAGGACCGGTAATGTATCAGAGCGATAGAGCTATTCCTTGGAATTATGGTGGTGAAGTATACTGTAACATCCAGAAGCAAGAGTTGTCCACGTCTAGTACAACCCCAGCTCAAGTAGAAAATGTTGGAGTGGGGGGCTTTACTAGAAGTGGAAGGTTGTTTGCGCCAGAAACACTAAGAAATAATGTGATACCACCCGGAGACACCAAAGAAGCCCAGGCTAGAGCGAGAGAGAAGCAGCCAGTGGTTGTCAATGATCCTGCACCAGCGACTGATCCAGACCTTACTTTCGATAAAGAAGCTGAAGAATTTCTGAGGATTATCAAAAAGAGCGACTACAAGATTGTGGACCATCTGCAGCAGACACCGTCGAAGATTTCCATCTTGTCCTTGCTCATGTGTTCTGATTCCCACAAGAAGGCTCTCTTGAATATTCTGAACAAGGCATATGTCCTCAGGATATTTCGGTAAAGCAGTTGGAAGCGGTGATATCTAGTGTCAATGCCAGTCACAGATTGGGTTTCACAGACTTGGATTTAACTTCTGAAGGGCGTTCTCATAATCGGGCATTACATATCTCCTTAGAATGTAAAGGTGCGGTGCTCTCCCACGTGTTGGTAGATACTGGATCGTCGTTGAATGTCTTGCCCAAGAAGGCACTGATGAAGTTGGATTATGATGGAGTAGTTCTAAAGCCCAGCGACCTAGTAGTTCGAGCATTTGATGGGTCGAGAAGATCGGTGTTCGGGGAGGTGGAGTTACCAATAAGAGTAGGTCCATAGATCTTCAATATCACGTTCTACGTAATGGATATACAGCCTGCATACAGTTGCTTGCTCGGAAGACCTTGGATACATTCAGCAGGAGCAGTATCGTCCACACTCCATCAAAAGTTAAAGTTCGTCTGGGAGGGTCAAATTGTAACTGTCAGTGGGGAAGAAGATATTTTCGTTAGTCATCTGGCTTCATTCAAATATGTGGATATGGATGGCGAAATAGTTGAGACTCCATGTCAGGATTTTGAGCCCTTGAAGAGTGAACAAGCATCTGCAGTGGCGGCTTCTCCTGAAGAACCGAAGAAGGGGGTTTCCATAGCCTCCTATAAGCAAGCGCTTGAGGTGGTAGAGTCAGGGGTACGAGAAGGCTGGGGCAGTCCAGTGGAAGTGCCGGAAAAGAAGGATATGTTCGGAATTGGTTACCATCTTGGGAAATCATCGTCTGGACCAAGTTCTAAAGGTTGTCAAAGCCCGATCACTTTCACGAGTGCGAGAGTGGTCGATTACGGAAACATCAGTGTTGTACAGGATGACGCAGTAGATAGTGACTGTGACCTAGATGAATGGATCAGGCCTGCCGTTCCAGGGACTCAACTTAGCAATTGGACATCAGAAAGGCTTATTTCAGTCACCTCTTTCGAAGAGTAATAATTTTTTTGTTTCTGTTTTTCCTGTATTAAAGCATTATGTCTTGCCCGGGGCATAGTAGCTCTTTGTAAGGGTTCATTTGTTCTTAACACAATCATAAATAAAGCTGACGTTTTACATTCATTCATGTTGTTCTTTGTCTTTCATTTTTGCTTTTGTTGTTTTTCAAAAAGAAAGAAAAGTTTTAAAATGGCAATGTTTTTCATTTTCTCAAGTTGTTGCTAAAGCCTTGCATGAATCACCATTCATGCAGGTGCTCGTCACCAGATCTTATCAATGACGACCCTGTTATGGCTGAGTATGACTTTGACAATCCAATTTATCAAGCCGATGAGGAAGGTGAAGAGGATTGCGAACTACCTGAAGAATTGGCCAGACTGCTTAAACAGGAGGAGAAGATGATTCAGCCGCACGAAGAAGCTGTTGAAGTAATAAACCTGGGTACTGAAAAAGACAAGAAAGAAGTCAAGATCGGGGATGCATTAGAAGAATCTGTCAAGACTCATTTGATTGATATGCTTCGAGAGTATGTTGATGTCTTCTCATGGTCCTACCAAGATATGCCTGGTTTAGACACTGACATTGTGGTACACAAGCTGCCTCTCAGAGAAGATTGTCCTCCAGTGAAGCAGAAGTTGAGGCGCACACGTCTAGATATGGCAATTAAAATAAAAGAAGAAGTACAAAAACAGTTTGATGCTGGCTTCTTGGCTATGACTAGTTACCCTCCGTGGGTTGCCAACATTGTGCCGGTTTGCCGCTCCCCGGATTTCCATCCTGGTACAAACGCGAAAGTGGCGCGAAAAAAGAATAGAGTCGCCAGCCAGGCATTTTTATCCCGAAGAAAGGGAATGGTAATGCTGCACAAACCAGAAGAAAAAGAGGAAGGACACAGGTCCTGCGAACCAAAGAGACTGAGTTCGGGAGTCGGTTACGACCTGGGAAGGTATTAGCACCCAGATCGTCCGCCGTACCCGACGGGATCCACGCTTGCAAAAGAAACTGTTTCAAAGGGTGAGGGTATGAAAGCTACAACAAAAGAAATGAAAATGAAAAGAAACTGGAACTGGAAAAAGAACTGAAATAAGAAAATAAAGGAAAAATGTAGGGAAAATAAAGATTGTGCTCGAACGGGCCCTACCCCGCTGCCTACGTACCTCATCAGGATAATGAGGATCAGAGACGCCGTTGTTCCCCTAACTAGGGGTAACAAAGGAAAATTGCTTGTGAATTAAAGGCTTGAACTGCCTATGTCAATGCTCAGGTGTTGCAGGCTCGGACGACGAGTGCGTTACCGTCTTGCAAAATGACAAGTAGGAGCAAGTTCTCACGTAAAGAGTGAATGAGGTGAGAAAAGAATTCCCGAAGGAAAGACGCTTATTGTTTGTTTATGTTTTTTAGAAGCTTTTATGAGTGTGTCACAAGGAAGTGAACTCAAGCTCTTTTCCATGGAATGTGCACTTGTCACTACATTCCAAGATGGAATAATAGAACAAGCACACTCAAGTAAGGAGAAGATCCCCAAAACTTGAACCCAAAGATTAGGGCCTAAGCTCACTAACTTGCTTAATTATTAAGTGCTTTTTGGTTATTTACAATGAAGAAGTGTTTTTTATACTTTTCTTTTATGAAGGAGATACCTTGATCAGACTTGTGCATCACAAGGTAAACTTGTACTATCCCAAGATGGGAAGACTACAAGCATACCTCATGGAATAAGGCTATGGATCAATGCATCTCTTCAAAGTTATTAAAGTGTTTTTTATGATTATGAGATGAGAAGAGAAAGAGAACCAAAGGAGCAAAAAGGAAAAACTAGGGGGAAGTTTCTATCCTAAGTTAGCATGCATGGAGTTCCTAGGGTTTATGAGGTCTTTCTAACCTAAAAGAGGATCTCAAGAGAAGAAGAAGAATATAAGAGGAGAGATGAGAAAGGCCTAAGCCCAACAAGAAGATGTTAGTCCATATAAACAATATGAGAAGAGATGAGAAATGGAGATGTGGAACTCAATTCCCACATCTCAAACTTACCATAGCCCCTGCAAGGTTAGTGTAACAACATAGAATAAAGGCATGAACCAACAAGTAAGAAGCTACAAAAGCATATAGGCATGGCAATGAGCTCACAAGATGATAAGCAAAGCAACACAAGATCATATTGAGATGATTAGAAGTGAAACAAGTGCAAAGAAGGCATGCATAACACTTAAAGAAATAAAGCACATACAAGAGACCCAACACCAAGATTCAAGGAGACTCAAACCCTATCCTAAGACCAGGAGCAACCATAGACCTCTAAAGGACCCCAAAAGATGAAGAGAAGTTGGCACAAGTGCCCTTCTAAACTTAAAAGAGATTAGAAGACTCAAAGAATGCAAAACTAGGCAAGGTGAGGAAGAAAATACCCAAGAAAAAGATCCAAGAACTTATAAATTCTACCCAACCAGAAAAGCACTCCCCAAACACAAGGAAATGAGAATCCAAAAGGGTTTGCAAAAATACAGCACCAAACTAGGTCAATGAGGCTCAAGGATGCAAGGTATCACCATTTAGGGTTTTGAAAATTAAGGCACAAGTAACTCAAGCAAAGTCCAGCAAGGAAGTTTGTGAAAAATCCAAGATAAATCATGAAGATAGTAGAGTGTCTTAGGATTTGAATGCAAAAAGAATTAGGTTCATAGCTTAAAGGATGAGAAAAATAGAAATTGGACAAGGCAGATTGGTCCATGAGAGTCCACAAGAAAGCAATGCTCAATGTTGAATTTATTTGGCCACGTGGGATAAAAATAAAAATCTGGAAAAATCATGATAAAAAACTAGATAAATCAAGGAGTGCATACGAATTTTTTGGATTTTTTAGAGTTAAAGAAATATTTTAAATGAACTAAAAGCAAATGGAATAAATTGGTAAAGGAAAAAAAATGAAAATAAAGCAAATGGGCCAAGGGGGTGTGAAGAGCAACTATGCTTAGTTAAAAAACACAATGGGCCGCGCATGGGGGGGTGCAGATAGCGCTGAATCTGCACCTTCTTCTTCATGAAAACAAAACCTAACTTCTCACCACCATTAATGAACAAACCCTAACCCTAACTTCATGAAATCTCAAACCAAGCCACGGCCGGCCATGAAACTCTCCAGAATACATAATCTAACATCACTAAACACAAATACATGCTTGGATTGAATTAAAACTCAAAGAAACTCAAGATATGAATGAAAATAAAATTGTCCATGAAACTTTAAATCACCATAACTTTGTGAATACTCAACCATTTCACAAACTACAAAGAGCATTGTAACCAGCACAACATGAGGATTCTAAAACACACAACCAAACACATTTATATGAGATTCAAAATTTGAGTGTACCTAAGATGTTGTCCAAAATTTGAAGTCAAGAATGGTGTAAAATGATGGCAAATGATCTCCTTATCCCTCTAGATTCAAAATAAATGCATCTAAGGCTTTGCAAGCTTGTAAATCCAGCAATGTGCTTCCTTGTGCTTCAAAGCTTCTCAAATGGCCACTTGAACAAACTTCACTATAAATCTAGATCCATGGGTGCTTAATGATCCTTGAGATGAGAGGAGTATAAATGTGGTCTTGGATTGGAGAAAGCTTGCCTAGATAAAAAGTTATGGCACAAAATGCAAATGTGCACAAGAAATGAGAAATGGATGATTCTTGAAGAATAATCCAAACAAATGGTATGGAAATGATCTATGAGTGATGAGGATTAAGAATCCAACAAGAGTTTTGTGAATGGATTCTTGTAGCAAAAGTTTGTGGAGAATGAGCAATTTTGCATAAAAGATGAGAATGAGAGAATGAGTGTGTATTCTGGCTGCCTCTAACCCTAATTCTGATTGTTATGGAATATATATGGCAATGCAAAAGGGTTAGAACAAATGCACGTGAGAGAGAGCTGATTTTTGTGAAAATGCAATTTTGGCCCAAGTGTGCCATAGGCATGCCAAGCTCATGATTTGCTGGCCTCTCTTGCATGTGCATTCACCATCCCACCAATGATTCCCAGCAAACAACTTTAGCCCTTGGATGTAAGCTATCACACAATTGCCATGCCTTGTGCAAATTCAAGTGTAAAATGCAAGTTTTATGGAACTTTTTCATGTGCATGAATTTTTCCACTTTTCTTTGAGCCAAATGACCTAAATGGGATGAATTTTGATTGTGTAAACTTACTTTGGACATAGCATATCAAACTATCCATTTTTGAGCCTTTGTGCAAATGGCTTGGCCTTGAAAATTTGAAAATTGCCCTAGAATGCTCAAATTTTCGAGGGGCTTTTAGAAAAATCTAGAAATCTCCAGAAAATGCTCTTGTACTTTTTAAAAATGGCAGCCCTTACTCTCCAACTTTCATGTTTACTTTGGGTCCATTTGAAGATTTTTTGATCAAGTTAAGGCCTTGTGAAGTTTTAGGTCAAAATAGCCAAAAATATTAACTTTTCCATGACCAACTTTGTGCACTTTTGCCAAAACCCCTCAAACCACCAAAATTATTGTACTTTAAGCTCACCAAACATCTTATAACATTGAATAGACCTCATTTGGCCAAAAAAAATTGGGTTAGACCCCTTGGAATGGCACAATTGACTTTTTCTGGGCCCAGTTGACTTTCTGCTTCATCTGCAAGTAACTGAAGCAATGACTGACTTCCACTTGGAATTTTTCCATGAAAATTGACATGTAGGAACCTCTTATCATATAGAAAACATTGCCCAAAAGAGTTGGCCAAAATTATGAGGTTAAGGCCCTTGAAGCCAAAACCCTAATTTGGTTGCACTGCTTAGGAGCCTTGCATTGTCTTGAAACTTGTGATGATTAAGCAATCTTCTGAGCTTTTGCAAGTGAACTTGGCCTTGCCAAAGGAGTCTAGACTCATCATAGGCCTCCCACAAATCCATTGGAACCCTTTCCTTGGCTTAAATGGCCTTCAACACCTCCCCAGATGGCCATATGCCTCATGCTAGGGCTTGATGTTTGTCATGCTTTATTTTTCTATGCTATAATGCTATATATATGATATGCTTATGATGCAAATGGTGTATTATGATGCTTAAAATGAAGAGGGCAAATTTGGGGTTCTATACGGTTCCCAAGAAAGACGGTAAAGTCAGGATGTGTGTGGAGTACATGGATTTGAATAGGGCCATCCCCAAAGATGACTTCCCTCTACCTCACATAGATGTGATCGTCGATAATACTGCTCAGTTTTCCGTGTTCTCCTTCATGGATGGATTTTCCGGCTATAATCAGATTAAGATGTCTCCCGATGAGATGGAAAAGACAACCTTCATCACTCCTTGGGGCACCTTCTGTTAAAAGGTCATGCCATTTGGTTTGAAGAATGCTGGAGCCACTTATCAGCGGGTGATGGTGACACTATTTCACGACATGATTCATCATGAAATTGAGGTTTATGTTGATGATATGATAGCAAAATCCCAAACAGAGGAAGAACACTTGGTTAATCTAGCAAAGTTATTTGACAGACTTCGGAAGTTCAGACTGAGGTTGAATCCAAATAAGTTTACCTTCGGGGTCCATTCTGGCAAGTTACTCGGCTACATTGTTAGTGAGCGAGGAATTGAGGTCGATCCAGCCAAAGTGAAAGCCATCCAAGAGATGCTTGAGCCGAAGACTGAAAAGCAAGTGCGTGGCTTCTTAGGGAGACTAATCTACATCGCACGGTTTATTTCTCACTTAACGGCCACGTGTGAGCCCATCTTTAAGCTTCTGAGGAAGAATCAGGATATCAAGTGGAACGAAGACTGCCAGCAAGCCTTTGACCGAATCAAAGAATACCTGCTAGAACCTCCAATTCTTATGCCTCCAGTGCCATGGAGACCTTTGATTATGTATCTTACCATGCTTGAAGGATCGATGGGATGTGTGCTGGGTCAGCAGGACGAGTCTGGTCGAAAAGAGCACGCCATTTATTACCTTAGCAAAACGTTTACCGATTGTGAGATGTGCTACTCACTACTCGAGAAAACTTGCTGCGCTTTGGCATGGGTTGCTCGCCGATTAAGACAGTACATGCTGACTGACACTACTCTCTTAATTTCCAAGATGGATCCTGTGAAATACATCTTTGAAAGGCCAGCTCTGACAGGAAGGGTAGCCCGGTGGCAGATGATACTAACAGAGTATGACATACATTACACTTCGCAAAAGGCAATCAAAGGAAGTGTCTTGTCAGAATACTTGGCTCAGCAACCAATCGATGATTATCAACCCATGAGGTTCGAGTTTCCAGATGAGGACATCATGTTCCTCAAGTCAAAAGACTACGAAGAACCACTCCTGGAGGAGGGGCCAGACCCTGAATCCAAATGGAAGTTGATGTTTGACGGGGCTGTGAACATGAATGGAAGTGGAGTAGGTGTTGTTATCATCTCGCCAGAAGGGGTCCATACACCTTTAGCTGCTCGGTTGACTTTCGAATGCACTAACAATGAGGCGGAGTATGAAGCTTGTATCATGGGGATCGAAGAGGCAATCGACTTGCAAGTCAAAAACCCCGAGATCTTCGGAGATTCTGCTTTGGTGGTAAATCAAGTCAATGGCAAATGGCTGGTTCATCAACCTCACTTGATTCCCTACAGAGATTATGTCAGGAGGCTGCTAACTTTCTTCACCAAAGTCAAGCTGAATTATATTCCTCGAGATGAAAACCAATTCGCCGATGCTCTAGCAACTTTGTCGTCCATGATTAAAGTTTGTCAAGAGAATTTCGTGCCTCGAATTACGGTCTCCCGTCTTGAAAGACCTGCTTATGTCTTTGCAGTCGACAATGGTGAAGATAACAAGCCTTGGTATCATGATATCAAGCAATTCCTGAATGCTCAAGAATACCCGACTGGGGCATCCAGTAAGGACAAGAAGACCCTTAGAAGACTGGCAGGATGTTTCTTCTTGAATCAAGATGGCGTGCTGTACAAGCGAAACTTAGACATGGTTCTGCTCAGATGCGTGGATAGACACGAAGCAGACCTATTGATGCAGGAGGTCCATGAAGGCTCCTTTGGTACCCATGCTAGAGGACATGCTATGGCCAAGAAATTGTTGAGATCGGGATACTATTGGATCACCATGGAATCCGATTGCTGTAAGTACTCCCGTAAATGCCACAAGTGTCAGATTTATGCCGATAAGATCCATGTGCCTCCGAATCCATTGAGTGTAATGTCTTCACCATGGCTGTTCTCTATGTGGGGCATTGATATGATTGGAAAGATCGAGCTGACAACTTCTAATGGTCATCGCTTCATCCTGGTTGCTATAGATTATTTCATGAAGTGGGTCGAAGTGGCGTCCTACACCAATGTCACTAAACAAGTGGTAGCCCGGTTTATTAAAAGAGACATCATTTGCCGGTACGGAATTCCTGAAAGGATCATTACTGATAACAGTTCTAATCTCAACAACAAGATGATGGTTGACTTGTGTCGAGATTTCAATATAGAACATCACAACTCTTCTCCATATCGCCCGAAAATGAATGGCGCCGTCGAGGCGGCCAATAAGAACATCAAGAAGATCGTGCAGAAGATGGTTGTGACATACAAAGACTGGCATGAGATGCTACCATTTGCGTTGCATAGGTACAGAACGTCAGTACGTACTTCAACAGGGGCAACCCCGTTCTCACTGGTGTATGGTATGGAGGCAGTCCTACCAATCGAAGTGGAAATCCCCTCATTGAGGTTAATGATGGACATTAAGCTAGATGAAGCTGAGTGGCTCCGATCCAGATATAATCAGTTGAGCCTCATTGAAGAGAAACGTCTAGCAGCTGTATGCCATGGACAGTTGTACCAACGGCGAATGAAGCAGGCTTTTGACAAAAAGGTGCGACCACAGAGGTACATGCAAGGTGACTTAGTGCTGAAAAGGATTCTTCCTCCTCTCAACAATCACAGGGGCAAGTGGACACCCAACTATGAAGGACCGTTCGTGGTTAAAAAGGTTTTCTCAGGTGGAGCCTTGATGCTGACGACCATGGACGGAGAAGACTTCCAATCCCCTGTTAACACAGACGCAGTAAGAAAATACTTCGTGTGAAAGGACCCGCTGGATAAAAACAGAATAAAGATCCAGGCAAAAATGGGCATCCCGGCGAGCCAAAAACAGAATAAAAGGCTCGGGCAAAAGTTAGGGAAATCTTGAAAAAAATGTACACCCGCTGAGTTAAAAAGCCACATCGGACAACTCAGGCAAAAAAGGGTATCCCGGTGGATTGAAAACCTGAAAAGGCGATCCACGCAAAAAGAGGGATTAACACGAACGACTGCGATCTGCAAGATCTGTAACCTATATACAGTTGAGGCTATCCTAAGGGTTGAAGATCAGTTCAATTACTTTTTCTCAAGAGGCAGAGCAAGCGGAGCGTCTTGAAGACATACGAGTCATAACCGGGTTGAGACTTGATGAGATCCACTTCTCACATTGCCAATAGGATAGTTTGTTTTCCTTTTTGGCTGTTCCCTCTTTCCAGGGAACTACTTCCTTTGTATTGTCTATTCATGGCCATTTTTTCGAATCAATGAAAATTCAACTTCAGTCAATTTGACTATATTTGCTTCTTGTTTTTGTTTTTTTTTCTAGCAGTGATTGATTGCGAAAACGTCCAACAAATTGTGATTTACATTGTGTTGTGAACATTTGAATTCTTTCTAACTCGTGCAGGAGGACAGAAACATTTAATACAACTCTGAAAGGGTGTCGAGATGCCCAGATAATGATTCATACTACGAGGCTGGGGCAGGCAGGTCCCAAACTAACTCTCCATGTTGTAGGTACTATCGATTGTGTTCATGCAAGTACAGGTACCAGTGTCGCTAACAACAAATTCCTAGGAGAAGCATTTCTTTATGGTTGGAAAGGAGCAGGTGTCTCCCAGGGTGTCTCCAATCATCCCCAATGAAGTGAAAGTTGAAATTTCTCCCAGTAAGGTAGCATAAGGTGGGTGTCATCCCCAAGCAGAAGTTTCCCTTCAGACAGGGGCAATTCTCAGCAGTTTAAGGAGTGTCTTTTCTCCCCAGCAGTTGTTTCCTCAGCAATATCATGCCTTTGGTTCCCAGCCAAGTCAGGAGGTCCTCACTTCCCCATTAAAGTTCAAGAAGGGTTCATCTCCAGCAGGGTCTTGGCGCTCTAATCTCAAAGTCCAATTTATTTTTGGCAATGACGGCTGTTCAGAGCCGGTGTATCATTGACGACTTTCCCTGCAGAGTTGTCCTTTCCTCATCAGGATGGATTAAGATCGGTGCAGTGATCGTCAGTTCTCCCCAGTCAAGCCATTTGGGATACTTGCAGTCTCCTTATTAGGAGATCTCTTTGCATATGAAATGGCCAAAGTTGTGGAGTTATGGCTCTTGAATCTCAAACCCTAATTTGGGTGCCTTGTATAGGAGCTTTGCCTTATCCTGAGATAACTGATGATCATGCAATCCCCTGAGCTTTTGCCAATGGACTTGAACTTGTAAATGGAGTGTAGACTCACCATAAGACTTGTATACAACCATTGGGACCCTTGTCATGGCTTGAAATGCTTCAAGGACCTCCACAGATGACCATATGCTTGATGCTAGGACATGAAGAATGTTATGCCTCATCTTTCCATGATATGATGCTGAGAAAATGATATGTTCATGATGAATATGATGCTTAAAATGAAGAGGGCAAATTTGGGATGTTACAGCTGCCCCTATTTAATCATCAGTTAATCTGAAAAAGACGGTAGTACGGGCTATCGACCATTCAAGATAAACCGTGGTTGAATACCAAGAAGACCAAAAATTTGCACTCTGACGAAGAATGCAAGACTGGGAAATAAACCCAACCAAATGACGCTTTGGGGATATGAAGGGGAGAAAAAGCAGACGAGCTTCTTCCAAGTTGAAACTGATATCTGGAATAAGAACACTTTGACAGACGAGTCTTCAAACAATCCTGCGACGCCAGGAACTGGACATACGAGTCCTCAAACACTGCAAGAACATAATCTGAGACAGACGAGTCTTCAAACAATCCTGTTACGCCAGGAGCTGGACGTACGAGTCCTCAAACACTGCATATGACTTGAGACAGACGAGTCTCCTTCGGATTTACCTGTTACGCCAGGACCGGTAATGCACTAAAGTCTATGGGATAGACATGCAAATCAAGGTAGACGAACCTTCTTCATATATTATCCGCGGATATATGGTATAAGACAGACGAGTCTTCTTCGAGCGAACCTGTTACGCCAGGTGCAACAACCATAATTGGTGCTTGAGACAGACGAGCCTCCTTTGGATTTACCTGTTATGCCAGGACCGGTAACCATTTTGACATTAATTCCCACTGTCAGGATTTGAAACCTCTTCAATACAGACGAGCATTGGATGATCATCAAGATAACACAGACGAGTGCCAAAAGTCCATGATACAGACGAGTATCAGACGATGATCTGAGAAACACAGACGAGCGCTTCAGGCAATGATACAGACGAGTACCAGCCACTGGTATAGACGAATACCAGAAATTCAAACACATACGAGAATTTGAAGTAGCAATACAGAAATACTAAGATAAACATCAAATCCACACATACAGATGTAAGCTAGCACAGATGAGTGCTGGGGATGATACAGACGAGTATCCAAGCCAAGCAGACGAGCTTCAAACATATATTAGAACATTACAACACAGACGAGTGCTGGAAATTGCAGACGAGCAATAACAGAGATTATATCCCAAACATAGACGAGTGTTGGAAAGTTGCAGACGAGCAACAACAAAGGTCATATACCAAACACAGACGAGTGTTGGAAAATTGCAGACGAGCAATATAAAGGTAATCATGGACCACTGCTGGGGAGAGCACACAAGCTGTACCACAGGGATATCATAGACGAGTGTTGAAAGATGCATACGAGCAACAATAAAGCATAAGCACAAACGAGTGCTGGGGGTTGCAGACGAGCAATACCAGAATTATAACACAGACGAGTGTTGAAGGATGCAGACGAGCAGCAATAAATCAATAATATGTCACTGCTGGAGAAAACTCTGCTTAGGGATAACACAGACGAGTGTTGGGGATTGCAGACGAGCAACAAACAAATGCCTGATTGGCAGCAAGAGGTACAACTCTGCAGGGGAAAACAAGTCAAGAGGTCTGGACACCTATCTCTGACTGAGGTGATGAATACCTGACTGTATCATCAAATTGTCCCAGAAGTATGGCAACTTTGCTGGGGAATATTTCACTAACGGAAGTGAAGATCAGATATGAACTCTGTGGGGACAGGATCATCTTCAGACTTGGCAGGGAAGATGCATCAACAATACTCTAGCTGGGAAGAGCATCTGCTGATTCAAAGCTCTGGCTGGGAAAGACTCTTGCTGAGGATAGAATTCTGATAATTCCAACTCTGGTGACGTCATGCTTTCAGATACCTGCTGGGCATACTCCACTGGAGAAGAATGGACTGCTACTTCACTGGGGAAGAAGAAACTGCTTGGGCTGCTGCTAAGGCTTAGCTGGAGAAACTCTCTGCTGGAGATGTCAAGCTTTCAGATACCTACTGGGGGAAGGAATCTCTGCTTGGGGAGATACTATACTGGGGAAGAGTAAATTGCTTGGGAGAATGTGACGCCATCCTACAACCTGCAACAACAGAAAACACAAGTGTGCCCCAGGGACTCGCATGGTATGATCTGTTCATCCATCGTCACCCGACACTCAAAGAGGGCTTATAGTTTCCCTGCATGTCAGTTTTCTTTTCAAAATTATCACCATGTTCAGATGCAATGCTATTTTTGCTGAAAATTCAGGACATTTTGCAAGCAAAAATAAACACACACAACTTTTTGACTGAATATTCTTTTTATTGAATGGCCTCTGAATAGGAAAAGATTTTACATCAGGAAGCAACCACCTGGAAAGAGGTAGCTACCATAAAATTAAGAAAAGAAACTATCCTAATGGCAATGGGCACGACATTCCAAGGAGTTCCATTTCTGCTATGACCAGCATGTCTTCGAGACTCTCCATTCTGCTTTGGCTTTCTGAGGAGATGAGGGGACTGATTCCTATCCTTCTGATATTGTCAAGTTGTTTGAAACGATGATGTGGTTCAGATTACTCGGATCGCAGTTGTTCGCTTATTCCCTTGTTTTGCGTGGATCGCCCTTTCGAGTTTTCGATCCACCGGGATACCCTTTTTTGCCTGAGCTGTCCGATGTGGCTTTTCAACTCAGCGGGTGTACATTTTTTTATTTATTTCCCTAACTTTTGCCCGAGCTTTTTATTCTGTTTTTAGCTCGCCGAGATGCCCTTTTTTGCCTGGACTTTAATTCTGTTTTTGTGTCCAGCGGGTCTCTTTATGCGAAGTATTTTTTAACTGCGTCCGAGTTAACAGGGGACTGGAAGTCATCTCCATCCATAGTGGTGAGCATCAGTGCTCCTCCTGAGAAGACTTTCTTCACTATGAATGGTCCTTCGTAGTTTGGGGTCCACTTGCCCCTGTGATCTGAACCTGGAGGAACGATCCTCTTCAACACAAGCTCTCCTACTTGATACTCTCGAGTACGTACTCGTTGGTCGAATGCACGCTTCATTCTCCTCTGATAAAGCTGACCATGACAGATAGCCGCTAATCTCTTTTCCTCAATTAGACATAGCTGATTGTAACGAGCACGCACCCATTCAGCCTCATCCAACTTCACATCCATCATCACACGCAATGAAGGAATCTCTACTTCAACAGGCAGGACTGCTTCCATGCCATACACCAGAGAGAAGGGAGTTGCCCCTGTTGACGTCCTGACTGACGTTCGGTACCCATGCAACGCAAACGGTAACATCTCATGCCAATCTTTGTAGGTGACAACCATTTTTTGCACAATCTTCTTGATATTCTTGTTTGCTGCCTCTACCGCACCATTCATCTTTGGTCGATAAGGAGAAGAATTGTGATGCTGTATTTTGAAGTTCCGATACAAGTCTGCCATCATCTTGTTGTTGAGATTAGAACCATTATCAGTAATGATCCTTTCGGGCACTCCGTATCTGCATATGATATCTCTTTTCAGAAATCTTGCCACCACTTGACGAGTGACGTTGGCATAAGATGTTGCTTCTACCCATTTGGTGAAGTAATCAATCGCGACCAAGATGAAGCGATGACCATTTGAAGCAGTAGGCTCTATCTTCCCGATCATGTCAATGCCCCACATAGAAAAGGGCCAAGGAGATGACATGACGTTGAGCGGGCTTGGAGGAACATGCACTTTGTCTGCATATATCTGGCACTTGTGGCACCTACGAGCGAATGAGCAACAGTCTGCATCCATTGTCATCCAGTAATACCCCGATCTCAGCAATTTCTTTGCCATAGCATGCCCTCATGCATGGGTACCAAAAGATCCCTCGTGAACTTTCTGCATCAACAGGCTTGCTTCGTGTCTATCCACGCATCTGAGCAAGACCATGTCGAAGTTTCTCTTGTACAAAACCCCGTCTGTGTTCAAGAAAAAGCTAGCAACAAGTCGCCTCAAGGTCTTCTTGTCATTGGAAGATGCCCCAGATAGGTATTCTTGCTTTTCCAGGAATAACTTGATATCAAAGTACCAAGGTTTCTCGTCAGACATGGCGTCTACAGAGAAAGCATGAGCTGGAGCGTCAAGCCTGGAGATGTCAATTATGGGCACATAGTTCCAACACAAGACTTTAATAGACGAAGAAAGAGTGGCCAATGCGTCGGCAAACTGATTTTCATCACGTGGTATGTGTTGAAGTTTAACTATCGTGAAGAACGTCAACAACTTTCTAGCATAATCCCTGTATGGAATTAAATGCTCTTGATGCGTATACCACTTGCCGGTAACTTGGTTAATGGCGAGGGCTGAATCTCCGAATATATCGAGGTTCTTAATCCGAAGATTAATAGCCTCCTCTATTCCCATTATGCATGCCTCGTATTCCGCTTCATTGTTGGTGCAGCCAAAAGTAATTCTGGCAGCGAAGGGTAAGTGAACACCTTCAGGAGTAATGAGTACGGCACCAACTCCACGTCCATTGATATTGACGGCCCCATCAAACATCAACTTCCATTTGGATTCAGGGTCTGGCCCCTCCTCCGGAAGTGGTTCCTCATAATCGTTTGCTTTGAGGTACATGATGTCCTCATCAGGGAAATCAAACTTCATTGGCTGATAATCATCTTCAAGAGGTTGCTGTGCAAGGTAATCTAACAATACACTTCCCTTGATGGCTTTCTGAGAAGTATACTGGATGTCATATTCAGTTAAAATCATCTGCCACCTAGCAACCCTTCCGGTTAACGCTGGTTTCTCAAATATGTACTTGACAGGATCCATTTTGGAAATGAGCAGTGTGGTATGAGTCAACATGTACTGCCTCAGTCGGCGAGCAGCCCATACCAAAGCGCAGCAAGTTTTCTCGAGCAGTGAGTAACGGGATTCACAGTCGGTAAACTTTTTGCTAAGGTAATAAATAGCGTACTCTTTTCGACCAGACTCGTCATGTTGGCCTAGAACACACCCCATTGACCCTTCTAGCACGGTCAAGTACATGATTAAAGGTCTTCCTTCCACTGGAGGCATCAGAATTGGAGGCTCCTGCAAATATTCTTTTATTTTGTCGAAAGCTCTTTGGCAGTCTTCGTTCCACCTGACCGTTTGCTCTTTTCTTAGCAATTTAAATATTGGCTCGCACGTGGCAGTTAGATGAGATATGAACCGAGAAATGTAGTTCAACCTCCCTAAAAACCCGCGCACTTATTTTTATGTTCTCGGTGCAGGTATATCTTGGATAGCTTTTACTTTAGCAGGATCTACCTCAATTCCTCTCTGACTAACAATGAAACCCAGCAGTTTCCCGGAACGCACTCTGAAAGTGCACTTGTTTGGATTCAACCTCAGTTTGTACTTGATCAATCTATCAAACAGTTTCTTCAGGTTGACCAGATGCTCTTCTTCGTCTCGGGACTTAGCAATCATATTGTCCACATAACACTCAATCTCCTTGTGTATCATGTCATGGAACAATGTGACCATCGCCCGTTGATAAGTTGCCCCGACGTTCTTCAAACCAAAGGGCATGACCTTATAGCAGAATGTACCCCACGGGGTAATGAACGTTGTCTTCTCCATGTCTTCCGGTGCCATCTTAATCTGATTATAACCGGAGAAGCCATCCATGAAGGAAAATACCGAGAATTGAGCCGTATTGTCTACCAACAGATCAATGTGTGGCAACGGAAAGTCATCTTTTGGGCTTGCTCTATTCAAATCCCGGTAGTCAACGTACATCCGGACCTTGCTGTCCTTCTTTGGTACAGGTACAATGTTAGCTACCCAAGGTGGGTAACTAGTTACAGCAAGGAAACCGACATCCCATTGCTTCTGAACCTCCTCTTTAATCTTCATCGCCATGTCAGGACGAGTTCTTCTCAATTTCTGTTTCACGGGAGGACAGTCCTCTCTCAGAGGCAGCTTATGCACAACGATGTTGGTATCCAACCCTGGCATATCTTGATATGACCAAGCAAAGATATCCACATACTCTTTCAGCATACTGATCAGCTCTTTCTTGACGTCAGCCTGCAGACTGACCCCTTTCTTGATCTCTTTCTTTACATCTTCACTGCCAATGTTGATAATCTCAATCTCTTCTTGATAGGCTGAATAACCCGTTCCTCTTGTTTCAACAATCTGACCAATTCTTCAAGGAGGTCACAATCTTCCTCAACCCCTTCATCATCTTGGTAGACTGGATTGTCAAAGTCATGCATAGTCATAGCAGGAACGTTATCAATGGAATCCGGATGATCAACACTGCACAGATGATGTGCTTATTTCAGAATCTGCTTATTTTGAAAAAGAAACGCTAACACAAAACAAAAGCGAAAACACATTGCCATTTTTATATTTTTGTGTGAAAAAATTTTTAAAATCAAAGAAAGAGAACACAATTTGTCTGAAAATGTCCTTCTATTTCATGGTCAAAATAAGATGCATACAAAACATGGTGGCCCAATACAATGGATCCTAGCATCTTGGGCAGAATGCTGGATTTGACAATGTAGTATGCTAATAAAAGGAAACAAAATAATTACTCTGAGTGCCATGTGACTTGTATGATGTCTTCAGCAGACCAGTTTGTTAGCTCCTCGTCGGGCGCACACAGGTGAATCCAGTTGTCCTAGTCACCGTC
Source organism: Lathyrus aphaca (assembly GCA_963966055.1). NCBI lineage: Eukaryota > Viridiplantae > Streptophyta > Magnoliopsida > Fabales > Fabaceae > Lathyrus > Lathyrus aphaca. The sequence goes on along the minus strand of OZ014523.1, from coordinate 342,270,272 downwards.
ACTGTCCCCATCTTGGCTTGTTGCACAAATCTGGTTGCGGTCGAGCAACCCAGCGCTTGTAAACGTAATGGCTTTACCACTTGGAGTAGATCCACCAGGCCGATACCCTAAGCCAAACTTGTCGTCTTTCTTTTCTAGCTCCAACAGCTTGCCCCAGCCTTGGGCACTTCCTGATTGAACAACCTCCTTTGCTTCTTTATAAGAATGGATGGATGTACCCTCTTTCTCACTGCTCTTCTCCACAGGAGTCAAAATGCTGACGTTGACTGCTTCGAAAGCTTGGCATAAAGTCTCATGGATTTCTCCATCCATCTCTACATACTTGAACATCGACAAGTGGCTTACGAAGATGTCCTCCTCTCCGCAGACTGTGATTACCTGGCCGTCAACCACATATTTGAGCTTCTGATGCAGGGTTGAAGTAACAACTCCAACAGCATGTATCCATGGGCGTCCCAACAAACAGCTATACGCAGGCTGAATGTCCATGACGTAGAAGACACTTTTAAAGACTTGAGAACCTATCTTGACGGGCAACTCAACTTCTCCAAAAACTGATCTTCTCGAACCATCAAAAGCCTTGACAATCAGATCACTTGGTCTCAGGACTATCCCATCAACATTGAGCTTCATTAATGCCTTCTTCGGAAGCACATTAAGGGAAGAGCCTGTGTCTACAAGAACATGTGACAACACAGCACCCTTGCACTCCATAGTGATATGTAGTGCTTTGTTGTGGTTTCTGCCCTCTGACGTGAGGTCTCTGTCTGTAAATCCTAAGCCATGGCTTGCATTAACAATTCCTACAACAGCTTCAAGTTGGTTAACAGTGATTTCCTGAGGAACATATGACATTTGCAACACTTTCAGTAAGGTCTCTCTGTGTGCGGGAGAACACATCAGCAGTGATAAGATGGATATCTTGGAAGGTGTCTGGTTCAGCTGATCGACTAACTTATAGTCACTCTTTTTGATAATACGCATGAATTCCTCGACCTCTTTTTCAAATGTACCCTGCCTATCCACAGGAGTAGTTGATTCATCAGTCACAGCTTGCTTTCCTTTGGCTTTGGATGAAGCCTCAGCCTCAGGATCCCCTCTCAGCACAGGGGAACAAATAAACGACCACTTCTGGTGAAGCCTCCAACTCCTCCGACATTCTCTACAGTCGGGTCCACAGCAACATACTTGCTCTCAATCTTCTGTCCAGCTACATAAACATCTGAACCATAATGCCAGGGAATGGTTTTATTGTCTGTGTATGGAACAGGCCCAGGTACGGTAATAGTCACAGGACTAATCTCAGGAGCATAGATTGTAACAGACTCTCTTCTGACAGGCATGTCAGCTTCATCATAGAAAATGGTAATTGTTGACACATCATCAGCTTCATCATTACCAACTTTGCTAAACTGCAAGGATCCATCATTAATCAAACCCTGCAAACCCATCTTCAGCTTCTCACAGCCATTCGCTGAATTCAGACAGTCTTCACAATCAGCACTGCAACCAGGAAACACTTGACCATTCAACAGTCTCTCTTTTACTACCCTCAAAGGAGTCTTCACTTCCTCAATACTCAGCACAAGACTCAACTTGTCACCACCCTCAACAACATTAATTCTTGCCCCTCCATGATTCAGAATAGGGTTCGAAGTGACATTAATTCTTGCCCCTCCATTAATTCTTGAACCTTGTGATGGAGTGCCCTGCACTTCTCAGTCGAGTGCCCGGGTGCTCCAGAGTGGAAAGCGCATCGTGCATTGATATCATAACCAACCGGAAGCTCTCCAGGAGGTGGTGGTGCCAAAGTTCTCAGTTGAATCAAATTCAAATCTAGCAGTCTTGGAATCAAAGCAGCATAAGTCATAGGGATGGCCTCAATCACCCTATTAGCCGGGCGAGTTTGCCTTGGCTGATACGGTCTCTGCTGATAATTGGTAGGGGGTTGTTGGTGTTGCTGTTGGGGTTGCATCTGTTGCACAGGAGTAGAAGGAATTGTGACTGCTGCCACATGCTCATAAGGTCTTCTATAACCACGGCCCCGGCCTCGGCCAAATACAGCGTTTGTCTCCCCTTCTCTTCTTCTAGGAGGTCCACTGAAAGTTTTCCTCGCTCCATTCGAGCTTCTAGCACTTGGATCTTGGATCTTCCCCATCTTCAGCAAGGTCTCAACCCTCTCTCCAACAATAACAATATCATTGAACTTAGTGGCAGAACTGGACGCCAACCTTTCAAGAAACACACCCTGCAAAGTCCCCATAAACATGTCAGCCATTTCGTTCTCTAGTAGCGGTGGTTGTACTCTGGCAGCGAGCTGACGCCACCTCTGAGCATATTCTTTGAAACCTTCCTTAGCAGTCTGAGCCATGTGCTGCAATTGCGTGCGGTTTGGAGCCATGTCCAAATTATCTTGATATTGTCTCACAAAAGCTTCTGCTAGGTCTTTCCAACTCTTGATATTGACTCTGCTAAGCTTCATATACCATTCCAGAGAAGCTCCAACCAAGTTGTCTTGAAAATAGTACATCCAGAGTTTTTCATCATCGGTATGAGCAGCAATCCTTCCTACAAAGGATTGAAGATGGGTCTTCGGGCATGCAGTGCCATTATATTTCTCAAAAGTTGGTACCTTGAATTTGTATGGGATCCTGACCCCAGGAACCAAGCCCAAGTCTGTTATGTAAAATCCCAAAGAGCTCTGGGATTGAATATCTTTGATTTGTTCTGCCATTTCTTCAAACCTCTTGTTCATCTCAGCTCCCTGACCTTCAGCTTCGTCAAGCAGAGTGAACTGTTCGTCTTGGTTATCCATTTGCACATTATTCAACCCATCATTGATTATTGTCACCCATGGCTGTGCAATAGGGATTTCCACTTGTCGTGCACCCGCACCATTACGATTATCAACAGCAGCAGCAGTGTTGTTCCTGGTCTGATTCTCAATCAACTCCCGCAGACGCTCTTGGTTCTGACCCATGCCTGCCATCAGAGTCATAAAGTTATCCATTCTCAGTCTCAAATCTACTAAGTCAGCTTGCATCTGGTCCATGACTCGCTCTCTGTTGATCTTTGTTGGATATCTGTGTGCTACTGGTTGCTCCCGAACTTTCCGGGGAGCTATAGTGCCTGAAACACAAAACACGTTAGCAACTGAGACACTACCTGCAAAACAAACAAACAGGTTATATGCAATGCAATGTAACTGTTCATGTTCCCAATTCTAAGCATTTACAATGCCCCAGTTCTGGCATCTAATCTCAGACAGTCACTTTGAAGATTATCTTTCAAACTTTCTCTTTGACAAGTGTTCAGTCATTAGCAGTAATCAGACAAACGAGTCTTGCACATTCAAAATGATAACTTGCACATTAATACTGGATATGGACAAACCACTGCCGGCTAAAAGTCAGAATACAAACAGAAATATTCCCCGAAGGGTTACAAGCCAGTACATAAATAAAAGACAAAAGAAATAAAAACAAGACTCCTATAACAAGTCTGTAGGTAGTCTGGAAAAAATAAACTAAGATAAAGACCCAGGCTCTGCCACCTCTGCTCTGCTCTTCTTGATACCCGCTCTTGGCTTGAGCTCTTCAATCTCTTTCCTTGCTTCCTCCAGGGCTAACTTGCTTTGTGCTAGCTGCTGAGTCTTTTCCCTCTGGATAGTGTGGACTTGCTCCACCTCTTCCTTCTTGAAGGCCATCTGAACTTCAAAGAACTCTTCTTTCTCTCTGAATTTCTTCTGCTCTTCTTCCCTTTGGCCTTGCAACCAAACAATGGATTGTCGAGCATCCTTGAGAGTCTTCAGAGTCTTTTTTTGTTCAGCTTATCTCTTGGCTTCCATTAGACCCAACCCGTGGAAGTGTGCATCTCTTCCAGCAAAGTCCTTCTCTTTGGCTTCCAGAGAGGCTTGGAGCTTCTGCAGCTTGTCTTCAGCTTCATTCTTGGCCCTGTTGGCATGATGGTACAGGCTTACCATTTCAGCATTCTCCACGCTAACTTCATGCAGCTGAGCTTCCAGCTTCTTGTACTCTTCAAGGGAGACAGTACTACTCTGACTTGGAACTTCTCTGGGATAAAGTGGAGCCTCAACTGAAAAAGGCATGAGAACTGCTTCTACATGTCTTTTCAACCATGCAGCATATGGTGGATACGTCTTGGGATCAACTCTGCCGAAGTCTTTCTTACCCTTTCTTATCCTGTGAGCCCAGGCTTGGACTGCTTGTTGAACTAACTCCTTGTTTCCTTCAGCAGGAAAATACAAAGACTCAGAAAACTCTTCCATCTGAGGAGGATCTTTCAAAGGATAACCAAACTGTTTCCTGGCAAATGATGACACCTTTCCTTCCCAGCAAAGGTACTCCAGCAAATCTTCCGCAACTGACCAACAACTCCTTACCTAGCAGATCTCTGTCATATCCCCAGGCAATATCTTCAACAGTTAACCCCATCAACCTTCTAGACCATCTCCATTCATCCCTCATCTCTTTGAAGGCACCTGATTTTGGCAGTTGTCTGGCAAACCACTCAGCAAATAAAGGAGCACAGCAGACTACTGGACCGCCCCTACCCTTCTCATTCCTGTAATGAACACTGTAGTAGAAGTCACCTAAAAGTGTAGGCACTGGATTGCCTTTTGCAAAGATTGAGATCACCTCCAAGCTGACAAACTCTTTCTCGCTAGGAAACAAGCTGGACCCATACACCATCAGTGCAAGCAAAGCACCAAAGTCATTCCACTTAGCCTCTGTAGCATATCTCTCTGCCTCTGGGATGATCACACTCCAGGGGAGTCCTTTGCCTTCACTCTCTTGTAAAGCCCTTTTGACTGTAGCAGCTGGCAACCTACAGACCTTGGCTATGTCTTCATATTTAAGCACAACCTCAGACCCATAGAATGGCAGTGTCTCTCTGACTGGAACATTTAACATGCTGGAGATCTCTTCCAATGTAGGAGCTAAGATGTAACCTGGAAAAACAAAGCAACGCAGCAGAGGATCATAAAATTGCAACAAAGTATGCAAACTGTCTTTCTGGTCTGCAGTGGGCTTGTCCACAAACTTCAGTATCTGGCCATATCTTTTCTTGAAATTTCCCAAGACTTGGTCATTCATCAGTCCTGCTAACTTCTAAACACTTCTAACTTCAGGCTGAAGAAAGGTATAATGCACATTCTTTTTCCTTGGAACTCTTCTGATTTCTGCCATGAAGATAAGATTTCCAGAACTGGGAGCAGATTAAGAACAATGACCTGAAAAATGGGAAACATAAACAGTTAATGCAAAGAATGATGCAAATGCAATGCAATGCAAGCATATGATCAACTGGGACCATCTGAACTGGACACTGACAAGGGCCCCTCTGATCAACTGGCAAACCAAAAGTCCTATGAGTCACAACTCTCTGATAATCACAACTCTCTGAAGAAGATCTCAGAACCACAGTACTAAGAAATCCAGAACAAGAAAACCAGTATCAAGAAAACCAGAACTCCAGAACCATAGGACCATAAAACCAAAGATCATAACCATAGGACCACAGATCATAACAAGGACCACTGAATAAATGAGTGTATGTTGAGGCCATGGGTTCCTGCACACCTGTAAACCCCTTTCCAATCTCACTGGTAGTAGGCTCCGGGTCAGACATCACGGACTCTCAAAGCCGAATAGCAATAATACTGTCACCATCTCCGAGAAATGGCTCATGACCAAATCAGGGAATCGGTTTAGTATTATATACTACGCAGGGAGGCCTCAGCTGAGTCCGGTAAACAAGGTCATCCTATGTGATCCCCAGGTGGGCCCTCGGATGCAAATGGGTTTGCCACAAAATGTGGGCTGCCACTGTCATCACTAAAGAGGGATGTTTCCACAAGGTTCTCAATGATCGGTCCCCAACTGCACATAACTGTCAAGGTTATGAAATGAGAGAGGAAGATCCCCAAATCAAGACATTTCCAAGACAATCGCAACTTGGGTGTGGAACTCACTACTACCCCCATGACAAGATCTCATGAGGCCAAAGTGGAACCACTCTAAGCCCTAAGGTGCTCTCGAGCCGTGGTAATGAGCTCATCTCTCAAGAACAAGTAACACCCATCCCACCAAACAGAAAACCAATCCAGACAGTCCAGTATATATACATGATGCAGAAAATAAATACTAAAATCTGTAAATAAAGCTGTAAATAAACAACAATAAAATACAACAAGCCACAGCAAACAAACATCATCCAAAGAAACAGAAACACACAAGCGCTAGGAGAGACTCACAGGAGAACCAGAGATTGTCTGGTGTGCAGGTCCCCAGCAGAGTCGCCAGCTGTCGCTCCCCGGATTTCCATCCTGTTACAAACGCGAAAGTGGCGCGGAAAAGAATAGAGTCGCCAGCCAGGCATTTTTATCCCGAAGAAAGGGAATGGTAATGCTGCACAAACCAGAAAAAGGAAGAGGAAGGACACGGGTCCTGCGAACCAAAGAGACTGAGTTCGGGAGTCGGTTACGACCTGGGAAGGTATTAGCACCCAGATCGTCCGCCGTACCCGACGGGATCCACGCTTGCAAAAGAAACTGTTTCAAAGGGTGAGGGTATGAAAACTGCAACAGAGAAATGAAAAGAAACTGGAAAAGAAATCTGAGAAAAGGATCTGAAATAAGAAAACAAGGAGAAAAAATGTAGGGAAAATAAAGATTGTGCTCGAACGGGCCCTACCCCGCTGCCTACGTACCTCATCAGGATAATGAGGATCAGAGACGCCGTAGTTCCCCTAACTAGGGGTGGCAAGGAAATTTCTTGTGAATTAAGGCTTGAACTGCCTATGCCATTGCTCAGGTGTTGTAGACTCGGACGACGAGTGCGTAACCGTCTTGCAAAGTGACAAGTAGGAGCAAGTTCGCGTACGGAGCGAATGAGATGAGAAGAGAATTCCCGAAGGAAAGACGCTTATTGTTTTGTTTGTGTTTTTTATGAAGCTTTTAGGAGTGTGTCACAAGGAAGTGAACTCAAGCTCTTTTCCATGGAATGTGCACTTGTCACTACATTCCAAGATGGAATAATAGAACAAGCACACTCAAGTAAGGAGAAGATCCCCAAAACTTGAACCCAAAGATTAGGGCTTAGGCTCACTAACTTGTTAAGTTATTAAGTGTTTTCGGTATTCACAGATGAAAAAGTGTTTTTTTTATGTTTTTCTCAATGAAGAAGGTACCTTGATCAGACTTGTGCATCACAAGATAAACTTGTACTATCCCAAGATGGGAAGACTACAAGCATACCTCATGGGATAAGGCTATGGATCAAGACATCACTTCAAACATTATTAAGATGCTTTTTAAGAGTCATGAGATGAGAAGAGAAGAAAAACCAAAGGATCACAAAGGCAAAAGTCTAATGGGGGACTAAATAATCCTAAGTGTTAACATGCATGGATGTCCTAAGGGTTAGTGAGGTTTCTATCCTAATGAAGAAAGAAGAAGAGAAGAAGAAGAAGAAGAAGAGAAGGGAAAGGCCTAAGCCTAACAACAAAGGGTTAGCACAATAAACATAAGAAGAAGAGATGAGATTTGGAGATGTGGAACTCAACTTCCACACCTCACACTTACCATAGCCCCTGCAAGGTTAGTATCATGCATACAAGTGAAACAAAATGAAACAAATCACATGCCATCATCATACAACCAGAAGTTAAATGACATGAACAAATGCACAATGTGAATGCAACTCAAAAAGAATGAGATATGAAGCTTATAAGTCAAAATGATGCAACATGAACACATATGAAAACAAATGCACACTTAAGGAGGATGCAAAGCAACAATGCATAAACATGGAATCAAAGCTCACAACCAGAATCAAAACAAGATGAAGAAGGGCTTAAGAATCCAACAAGATGAAGAGAAAAGAGGTACAAGACCAAACAATTACCAAATGGGAGTGAAAGAAGCAATGAGATGAAGTGAAAGCACTTAAGGAAAGAAAAGACTTAAAAGGTAAGCAAACACAAAAATTCCTAAGACTCAAACCCTAAGCTAGGACCAGGAAGGTTCCCACACCCCAAAGGCACCCCAAATGAGAATAAGAAGTTGGCACAAGTGCCCTTCTAAGCTTATATGAGAGCTAAAGGTCCAAAGGAAGCAAAATGGGACAAGGTTCAAAGTAAAATTCAAATCAAATCAACCAAGCATCTAAAAATTCCACAACTCAAGTCAAATGACCTTTAAATATGATATATCAATGGGACAAGAGGATTTGAAAGAATTCAGAAGCAAACTAGGTCAAGAGGAGGCAAGAACACAAGCTAGGGTTGCAAACTTCCATCACAAGTCAAAGGACTAAGACTCAAGAAATCAGTTTCTAAAAATCAAGGGAAAAATCACATGAGAAGAACAATGTCTTAAGAATCTAGAGCAAAAAGAATGGGATCAAAATTCAAACTGATGAAGTGTATGGAAAATGGGCAAGGCAGTGTGGTCAAAAGAGGATTCAAAAGAAGTCAATGGAAACAATAATTTAATAATGACACGTGGAAATGGAAAAAAAATAAAATAAAAATATAAGAAAATAAAAGAGACTTTAAATATGATTCATAATTTTTTTGGGATTTTTTTAATTAAGGGAAGTATTTAAATAAAATAGAAACTAAACTGAATAAAAGAAAAATAAAATAAGACGAAGAAATTAAAAGAAAAATGGAAAGGGGTGTCAAAAGTAAGGAGTCACGTTGGTTTGAATTGGGCCTGAAGAAGGTGGGGGTGCGAATAGCCACTCATAGGCCCACCCAATTGCGCTGGCTTATGTGAATTAAGGTGGAATTTCATGAAAATAAATGGAAAAAAGGAGAGACGTGAGATGAATCAGACACGTGTGGTTAGGGTTTCATTAAATGAGCTGGCAGTTTGGTTGGATGTGAGGTGATGGTGTATGGTTGTTTAGGTGGACTGAGAAACACGTTGGATTTAAAATGAAATAAAATTTGCGTGGGAGAGAAGCTGAGGGTTAGGGCTACGTGGCCAAATCCTGGACGCACGCAGGGAGGATCCAAGGGCTATGGCTTCATCTTCTTCATACAAACCCTAGGTCAACAGAATCCAATTTCCGGTGACCGGAGCTAGGGCTCCGACACCGGAATTCATCACAGAGCCACAAACAACCATGAAAAAGAACCAAGTACTCCAGATTGGCTAATTCAACCTCACTGATTTCAAATATGAGCTCAAAATCACCTAAAACCTAATGAATCATTCGGATCGAAACAAAACAACTTTGACCTTCAAAACTGAAATGCACATAACTCACTCAATAATGAATTAAAATGGAAACCAAAGCTTGCAGAATACTCAGTGAAGATCAAGGATTACAAAAAGCATGTTCAATTTCATTTTTAGATCATGAGATTTGGATCCATACCTGAAGTGTAGATCCTGATTTAGTGAGGTATACGACCAGATAATGCGTGCAAATCACTCCCCTTACTCCCTAGATGCAAAATAAATGCATCTAAGGTCTTGAAACAAGCTGGATCTGAGGTTTCTTTCACACCTGCCCTGAAATGGCAAGCTTGCCAAACTTGAAAGATAGCTTCAATGAATGGTTTCTTATGATCTTGAGCTCTCCCTGATTACAGATCCACAATTTGTTTTGAGTTTGCTTGCTTGTGTGAAGAGAAATGGAAGAAAATGAAAAGTTGCATGAAGTTTGTGAATGAGAGAGTGAGAGATATCTGAGGCTTGATGAAACCCTAGCAGCTTATATGTGATCTCTTAAACCCTTGCTGAAAGAATGAAAGCAAATGCATGAGTGAGTCATGAGATTTGTGTGAATTTGCATAATTTGCAACATGTGAGATAAGCATGCCATGCTCATGCTCCCTTGGGCCTCTCAGCACACGTGCAATGCACTTACCACCCTTGATTCAAATCCAATCAATCCTGGCCTTTAGATCCAAGCCTCACACTTATTTCATGAATTGGCCAATTTTGCAATTTTTGAGTGATTTTCTCATAGTGCACGAAAATGTGATTTTCTTTGGAGAAAAATGGTTCAAATGTGATGTATTTTAACTTTGAAACAAGTTTGAACCAAAACCAAGTCATACAATTCAGTTTTGAGGCCTTTTGCTTTTGGTTGCATGCTTGAAATGTGAATTTTGCCCTAAAAACATGATATTTTCGAAGAGGCTAGAGGAAAATCCACAAATCCTATGAAAATGTACTTGTACTTTTTGAAAATGGGAGCCCTTACTCTTCAACTTTCATGTTTGACTTTGGTCCATTTGAAGAATTTTTGATCATGTTAAGGCCATTTGAAAATTAGGGCAAAAGTTGCCAAATTTGGAAATTCCTTAAAACCAACTTTGTACCATTTTTGCAAAACCCTTCAAATATCCATGATTCTTGAACTTTAAGCATTCCAAACCTCTTATAACATTGTAAAGACCCCTCTTGGCCAAAAAATTTGGGTTAGACCCCTTGAAATTGCACAGTTGACTTTTTAAGGGCACATTTAACTTTTTCCTTCATCTGCAAGCAACTGAGGCATTGTCTGACTTCCACATGGAATTTTCTCATGAAAATTGACACCTAGGATCCTCTTAACATATAGAAGACTTTGCCCAAATGAAATGGCCAAAGTTGTGGATTTATGGCTCTTGAATCTCAAACCCTAATTTGGGTGCCTTGTATAGGAGCTTTGCCTTATCCTGAGATAACTGATGATCATGCAATCCCCTGAGCTTTTGCCAATGGACTTGAACTTGTAAATGGAGTGTAGACTCACCATAAGACTTGTATACAACCATTGGGACCCTTGTCATGGCTTGAAATGCTTCAAGGACCTCCACAGATGACCATATGCTTGATGCTAGGACATGAAGAATGTTATGCCTCATCTTTCCATGATATGATGCTGAGAAAATGATATGTTCATGATGAATATGATGTGATATGATGCTTAAAATGAAGAGGGAAAATTTGGGGTGTTACACCGACCAATCCCGGATAGAAAGTTTGAGCTAATTCCTCTGGGGGAAGATCTAAACTGATGCGTAAAGATCGGAGCTCACCTGCTCGACTTGGCAAGGAGATAGCTGGAAACGTGCCTCAAAGGAAATGTCGATCTATTCGCTTGGAGCGCATTAGAGATGCCTGGACTCGATCCGGATGTAGCCTGCCACCACCTCTCCATCGATCCAGCTTACAAAGTTGTTGCCTAGCGCAGGAGGAAATAGTCGACCGAGAAAACTGAAGCGGCCGAAAAAGCTGTAAAAGACCTCCTAGAGGAAAACTTTGTAACAGAGGCCAGGTACACGACCTGGATCTCAAACGTTGCACTCGTTAAAAAATCAAATGGAAAATGGAGAATGTGTGTTGACTATACCGATCTTAACCGAGCTTTCCCGAAAGACGTCTATCCTTTGCCAAACATTGACAAACCGGTCGACAACTCGACCGGTTTCAAACTAATATCGTTTATGGATTCCTACTCGAGATACAATCAAATTCCCATTGTCGTGGCCGACAAAAAGCACACAGCCTTCATAACTGAATCGGGCAATCACTACTATAACGTTATGCCCTTCTGCCTAAAAAACGCGGGCGCTACTTACCAGCGCATGATGAACAAAGTTTTCTGAGCAGAAATCAGAGATATGCTCGAAGTATACATGGATGACATGATCTTTAAATCTCAACAAGAGACAGATCACGCTTCCCACCTTCGAAAAGTATTCGACCAAGCTCGAAAATGCAAAATGCGTTTCAATCCTGAAAAATGCACGTTCGGAGTTCGGGCGGGCAAGTTCCTCGGGTTTTATCTGATCGAGTGGGGAATCGAAGCCAATCCCGACAAATGTCGAGAATTTACAGAGATTCCTACGCCAAACTCTAAGAAATTTATATAATCGTTAAACGGAGTGCTCGCTTTGCTCGCTCGGTTCATGGCTAAATCTACCAAACACGCTCTTCCATTCTACAAGCTCCTTCGCAAGGAGTCAGATTTCGAATGGACGAATGAATGCGAACAAGCCCTAGCCCATTTGAAAAAAGTGTTATCTGAGCCTTCAGTGCTCTCTAGGCCTAACGAAGGCAAAATTCTGTATCTTTACCTTGCAGTCGCAAACGAGGTCGTAAGCGCAACTCTCATCGTGAATTGCCTGAAGGGCAGAAACCAATTTACTTCACGAGCAAGGCCTTGCATGGCCCTGAGCTGCGGTATCAGCAGATCGAAAAATTAGCAATGGCCCTCCTCTTTGTAGCAAGAAGGCTTAGACACTTTTTCTTGGCCCATACGATTGTCGTGAGAACCGACCAACCCATTAGGCAGCTGCTCGGAAGGCCAGACATGGCATGACGAATGCTAAAAGGGTCATTGGAATTATATGAGTTCGACATTAGGTATGAGGGTAGACAAGCTCTAAAGGCCCAAGCCTTGGACGATTTCATAGCGGAACTCACCTTTCCCGAGCAGACACCAGCGTCCACATCCAAGTGGACCATTTTCGTGGACGGAGCTTATAGCTCGGTAGGCAGCGGGGCAGGGGTTATGTTGGAAAACAAAGAGGGAACCATCATTGAGGTTTCCTTGACTCTATCCTTCCCTACTTCCAACAATCAAGCGGAATACGAGGCCTTCTTGGCCGGCCTACGCCTAGCAGACGACCTTGATGCAGAGGATATCATTATATGCACGGACTCCCAGCTGGCCGCCAACCAAGTGCGAGGAGATTTCCAAGCTAAAAATGACAACATGTCCGAATACTTGTCCTTGGTTAAAGAGAAACTAAAACGATTAGCATCCATAGAAGTTAGGCATGTTCCACGTGAAAATAATACCCGAGCGTATATCTTGTCCAAATTAGCCAGTACCAAGAGGAAGGGAGGCAATAAGTCAGTCATACAGGAGATACTCTCCCGACCTAGCATTGGGAAATCTTCGGCCCCGTTAGATGTCAACTTCGTAGGCCACGCTAATTGCTGGATGACTCCGATGTTCAATTATGTTACCAAAGACGAGCTACCGGCAGACCCTAAGGAAGCCAGTACCGTGCGACGTAGGGCTTGCTCGTACGTCATGGTCGGAAGAGAGATGTATCGAATAGGCTTCTATACGCCCCTCCTCAGATGCGTTGAAGAAGAAAATATACCACATGTATTGAGAGAAGTCCATGAAGGAATCAACACATAACATCCGGGCGGGAGATCGTTAGCGTGCAAAGTCCTACGAGCAGGGTATTATTGGACAACAATGCAGAGCGATGCAAAAGAGCATGTCAAGAGATGCGATAAATGCCAATGGCACGGTGAAATACACATAGCACCTCCTACTGAGCTGATGTCGCTATCCTCTCCATGGGCGTTCGCCTGGTGGGGGCTGGATATCCTAGGCCCTTTTGTCGTCGGCTCAGGAAAAAACAAATACCTCATTGTAGGTGTCGACTATTTCACTAAGTGGATAGAGGCAGAGGCTTTGGCCAAAATCACTGCACTCAACATCCTACGCTTCTTCAAGAGAAATATCCTTGCACAATTCAGGGTACCGCTCGCCATCGTAACAGACAACGGAACCCAATTCACTAACAAACATTTCCAAAAGTTTATGGCCTCAGTAGGAACCAAACAACACTTCGCATCCCCAAACTAACGGGCGGGAAGAAGCTGCAAACAAGGTGATCCTAAGAGGACTAAAACGGAGACTGGACGAACATAAAAAGCGTTGGGTCGAAGAATTGCATAGCGTGCGTACAGAACCACACCTCACTCGACGACCGGGGAGTCCCCGCTTCGACTAGTCTATGGGACCGAAGCGGTCATACCCATAGAGATAAACATCTAGTCCAGGCGGACAAAATCACCTATGGACCAGGACACTAACTCTAAGACACTTCGAGAGGAGCTCGACCTGGTCGAAGAAATCCGGTCGGGAGCTGCTCTTCGAGTGGCCACCCTCAAACAAAAGATAGCAGCTCGACATGATGCCAAGGTCATCAATCGAGCGTTCGAGGTCGACAATCTCGTCTTAAGGAGGAACCACAAGGAATCCAGAGAGGGGAAGCTGGCCCCGAATTGGGAAGGCCCATATCGCATTCGAGCAAAGACCGAAAAGGAGCCTATTACTTAGAAAATCTACAAGGGGAAGAGCTCGCTCAGCCGTGGAACTCCGAGAAACTTAAACAATACTATAGCTAGTACAAATGTCGCCCTGTTCGACTCCATGGCGAGGAGGATTCAGTCCGACCCAATCTGCATGCCTAGGTACAAGCATTGTAGCCCAATACTCTTTAATCATCAGGACCCCCTCACGAACGAGGGAGGTAACTGTTGCACGAACAGATACTCAAACGAGTCTGTCGTTGCCTAAGTACCACGACCAGGCAGAACCCCAGCTCGCGATGGGACGTTCAAGCCACAGAGCCCAAGCCATAATCTTGACCTGGGCGCCGCATTGGAGGAGACCTCCATACATTTGTTCGGTTCTCCTAACCAACGAATCACACTCTCTGACGAGAATTACCCCTTTATTCGAGCAAGTCCTCATATTTCTATACTTCGGCATCACGCCTATATTTTCATACATCACACAACCAAAATAGTGTCGAGCATAAAATACTTAGTGAAATATCACACATTCAATATAAAGGTCCTCCGACGGACAAACAGTTACATATAACAATGAAAATGCTGCAAAACTAACGAACGACCGCCAAGGCCAAAAACTTTTATAAAAAGTTTGCGCCCCCGAGGGACGACTTGTTTGGAATTACATTAAATGGGGATCACGTCCCCGAACAAATAAAATTACATCAAAACGGCACGCAAATCAAACTAATTACCCTCTGCCATGTGGGCATCGGGCTGGACTTCGCTCTGGATAGGCTGATCCTCGACATGGACAGATTCTTCGGGCTGGGTCTCATCGACGATCATGTCGTCAAGAACGACGATCTAACCATCCTTGACCTTATACAGATAGTTGATCCGATCAGTGTTGAGATTCATTTCTGGATGAAGTGCTTTGATCTGATCCACAACATTCTGAAAGCTCAGTTTGGTCGACTCCCGTAGCTCCTCCAAATCCTGGTCCAACCTGGCTAGGAAGTGCGCCTGAGTCAACAAGCCCTTAGTATCCTCGTCCTCGTCCTCTTTGGGCATAAAGGCGTCTTTTAACCTCTTGTTTTGATCGAGCGCTTTCCTTTTGTCCACCTCCAACTTGGCTATCACTTCGGCATAGTCTTTAAGCAACTTGGTTGCCTCCTCGGCATTCTCTTCGAACGTCGTCAGAAGGGACTTCAAACGGCTGATTTCCCGCTCATATCCTGCCTCTCCCTCGACCAGCATCAAAGCCATGGTCACCCCCTCATGACATCACTTGCATCCTGCGCCAATGACAGTCATCGGGCAGGGTGATCCATACTCTCGACATGCAGAGTATCCACCCGTTGGACCTCCAGGGTTGTTCCCTCGAAATAGTTGCGCTTCATGAAGCAGGGAGGCATGGAGAACTTGGGTTTAGGCAAGGCGTTGACATTCAAGTCCATCACAGTCGAGCCACCCTTCTGCCTCTTTAGTTGGGACACCGACGTCATGCCTGGGGAACCCTGAGAAGTCGGTCCTGAGCCCGAACCACTCGTGGTGTTGCCCGTCAGCCGGGTATGGACCGTCTTGAGCTTCCTTTTGTTGCTATTCCTTAATTTTTCCTAGATCTTGTCCAGGGGCTTGGTCATAGAAACTACAAAAAACAAAGGGAAATAAAGTTAGTACCGAGCATCGCAAACACACAGATCATCAGACAAGATAAAATTAAGCACGACTATGAATATAAAAAAATCTAGACATCTCCTTCCTATTTTTACAGGCAAGGAACGCAGTTACATCGATCAGGGGACGCTCCACAGCCTCTCCCCCATCAGCATCGAGCATCTTTTACCCTCCCCGTCGAACATCAGGATCAGTGTAAAAGATGCCACCAGCTTGCGAAATTCTTCAAAGCTGGCCTCGTCGTCGTCGTTCAGCCTATCCCTGACCTGGAAAAACTCGCTCACAGGGGTATCATAGTGAAAATGACCCCATGAAAAAGGGAACCTCCAAATCCGTCGGGGGACCTTCTTCCCTTGATCGTCAAGCCTGGGCGCTCCGTTCACATCAGTGTCGATCCCGAGGAAGCTAATTGACCGGGTTGCCACAGTGGTCGACGGTTCGACCAGGAAATAATCATCCTTGAATGAGCAGATAGATTCCGAGTGCGCCTTGAAGATCTTGGTCCGCTGCTTAAATGAAATGAAGCCTTTTCGAGCTCCTCCTCTCCCGACCTGGCGTTGTAGGGAGAAAAGTCGGAAGAACAAAGGGAGAGTAGCCCCGATCCCAAGATGCGAGCACGTCAGCTCGAATGCCCTTATAAAAGCGTAAGAGTTGGGATGCAACTGAGAGGGCGTCACTCCCAAGTGGCCCAGCACCGAGCAGACCAGGTCGCTGATTGGCAGCCTGACCCCCAGAGTCGTGAAGACATACTCATACATTAAAAATTTCGATCCTTCAAAATCTGAGTATATCCTATCGTCGTCACCTGGGCAAGTCACGACCCAGTGTGCGGGATCCCCCACCATAGGCAACGACCGCCTCCTTGGTCGAGCATAGCTCGAGGCCTTGTCCAATAAGTCCTCCACTACCCATTCTTCGGGCACAGGGACCTCGTCTTCTTTGTCAGGAATCTCTTGAGCGTCTGCCGCTCCCCCAGAAGTGATGGCCGTATCGCCTACCTCAGTAGCGTCAAAATCATCTGAAGAGCTATCAGGATCACTCATAATAGTAGCTAAGGATCCAAAGTCCTCCCGAGTATCTTCCTTGGATGAGAGATCATATAGATCAACGATCACTTCTTCACCTGAAAAGTAGAGGAAAGGCGTTAGTGAATTCGATCAAGACATCAAATCCACCCTTCCACTACCTATCAAGTGAAAGGGCGTGCAACGAACAGGAGGCAAGGCCCCCAGCCAAAGCCCTAAAAGAATCTACGTATTTAAAACGACCGAACACGCTTATGATAGTGAAGGGACTCTGCAACAACCAAATTACCGCTGCTATCCCTAAACCCAGAGCTCCAGTTGAACGTCAACTAAAGCCACCTCCCGACGCAGGCCAGGGTTCCAACACGAGCAACGCTACGGACACGGCCTAGATACTCGACGGGCGATTCGCCACCAGGAAGCCGTTTGTCACCATGACAGCCTAAGGGATAATCTTAACTACCCTAATCTACTTCTTAAAACTAAGACCCAACCGCATGCATGTCTACTCATAGAAAAAACAGAGTCACAAACAAATAAAAATGCTTACCAGGTGGTTGAGACATGATTATGATGATTCTGGAAGAAGGTTGTACGGTGGTCGGAAGTATGTTCGCGGTGGTCGACAGTCATAGATGGTAACTGGAGAACAGAGAAGACGTCGAGCAGAGAAGCAAAGGCAGAATAATCTGAAAATGAAGAGACTTCCCCTATTTATAAGAGAAGGAACACGTGCATATAGGCGTGACCCCTATCCCTAGGCAATCATGACCTATACGCTAGCCCTTAGACTAGTTGTCAGAAACATTAAATTGGCACAAATTCCAAAATACGTCACCTCTTCATTTCCTCTCCCTCGGCACCGACCATCCAATGAGTTGCTCGACTTTAAAAAAAAACTCTCCTGCTCCCCTAGAGGATACCGTTTCATCGAACTAAATAAGATTCTGTCAACATTGAAGATAATTCCGAGCAGCTAGCCACCCTTAAGTCATCGCTCCTTCGACCAGAAGCAACGACTTGGGGGGCTCCTGTTCCGGACTGGCCTAATTTTTAGGATTGGGTCCAATCCATCTTCTAGCCCATGACGGCCCACCAATTATTTGGCACCTGATACATTCTCAGTCTTCCCGGAAGTTCCTTCCGACTGGCCACCAGCGTCGCCGACCACGATTCGCTCCCAGCGAGGGTCGAATCCCCCAGGACCAGCCGAGGAATGCTTTCCCGACAAGCCCTTCGCTCGGAAATAATATCATCCGACCGGGGTCTCATCCGAGCAATCCAAACGTCTCTCCAACGGTTAGTTTCTGGCAGTTACCTGTTATTGGGGGATCCACGATCTAGACCCAATGAAAGGGACCAATAGCCATGCACTGGTGATATTATATAAACCCTCTCATTTAAGAGGGACAAGTATTCAATTTCTCACTCAAAACCCTGTACTTGCTCACTCGTTGCTCGCTTTCTGACTTTAGCATCAGAGTGCCTTGCATGTACACCCCATCCTCTCTCCATCAACCGTGCTTCAACCACGTTGTCAGCCACATCAGATCTTGATCTCCAGGTACGATCATTAATTATTCAATGAATTTAAAAGTAAAAAATTACTTATAAAAATGAATAGATGGAGTATGTGTATTGTTGAAATGGTTAAACCTAGTAGAACTGATATCGATATATGTAAAAATACCATTATGGTGTCTACATTTGAATTAAAGTATTTTTTTAAGGATTGGTTAAAGATTGCCTCGTAATGTTCTACTAACTAGTACAATATTGAGATATGGCCTAAGCAGAGCTGATATGGTGCAGGTGCAGTTTGTACTACAATATTAGACCCCAAATTCTGGAGGGTCCACGTTTTTTAATTACTAAAAAATCATAGTTTGTTTTCAAAATCTTTCTTACAAATTTTCTTAAAAAGGGAAGTAAAATCATAATTTATTTTTAAAATCTATAATTTTATGCCGATTTTTTTTTTAAAATTCAATATAAATTATTTTTTAGGTTTATCTTTTAAGCTATAATAGGGCTTCCAAATTGATTGGCCCGACTTTAAACCTAACATAATAAGCTTTTTTTTTATAGGAATTAAAGAGGATTATTTTGTACTTTTAGATAGGATCTTGTTAAGCCATTTTTTATAATTATATTGTGATTTTTAAAAATGGCTATAATTTCTCTAACTTCCATAATGCTTCGTTTAATTAGAAGGTGATAAAGTATGTTGAATATGCTCTTTTCAATAGGAAACGACTTATTATTCCTTTTACCATATTTGAGTGGGAGATGACACATTGGTTAGAATCGTCCCTTTTAACTCAACCTAAATGGCTATATGTACATTGTGTGTTTTGAGTTGGTGAGTAAGTAATGGAAATTGAGAGATAGGGGGTAAGGTTGATTTGTGTTTTATGAGTGGACAAACATTTTAGAGTTTCTTTTCTTTGTTTAACACATCATATTAATGTCTTATGAGTCATTTATTTAAACTAGTAAGATATCATCTTGCGGGTGTTCCCGCACGGATAAAATTATTTGATACAATATAAAATATATTTTAATGTAAATATAAATTTGATACGATATATAATGTATTTATATATGTACCTAAATTTGAAATTTGCTATTAATTTTAAAATAAATAATGATTATATAAATTCAATTGTATTAAAATAAAAAAGAAAAAAAGGACTCATGAGATGAAAAAAATCTAATATTTAAAAATAAGGATTTTATCTTTCAAATTAAGATAATTATTGATTTCTTTGGGGAGGATATTCTAAAAGAGACGAATTCATTTCTTGGGCTGTTGTCGAACATAGCACCAGACTATAAAGTGAAGGATCGGGTGTCTTGGCTGCTGGAGGATAATCTGGATTTTTCGGTGAGCTCTCTGTATTGGAAAATTCTTTCGTTAAAAATGCTGATTGGTCCGATTAACCGTACCGACATAGTTTACGACTTGTTATGGAAGGTGGCGGCTCCTATGAATATTAAGGCTTTTGGATGGAGATGATTTTTGGATAAACTCCCTACAAAAAACCATCTTTCGTTAAGAGGTATTCCTTTATCGTCAAACAATCTGAATTGTGTGTTTTGCAACCGCAATTCGGAATCCATTGATCATCTTCTTCTTTCATGTTCGGTGACAAAGTTGGTTTGGATCGATATATCGGATTGGTTGGGTTTCTCGGGTGGTGGGAGTGGCGACATCAAAGGGTCTTTTTTGTTATGGCACTCTTTTTGTAAAAACAGTCGGGTGAAGAAAGGGAGGGAAGATACCGCGTGGTTGGCTATCTGTTGGAGTATTTGGTTATTTCGGAATGACGTCATTTTTAACAATGCGGGTTGGAATGTGGTGGACATTGTTTGGAAAGTCAAGTTTTTCTTGTGGTAGTGGTTGGCCATTGGAGAAATTATATATTCCAAATGCAATCTTTACGATTTTAACAAAGCTCCTTTGTTGTATCTAGCTTAGATAACATTTGGTAGGTAATTTTTTAAGTGGTTTTTGGTTTTTGTCACTCCTCGGTTGTATTCAGGTTGAGTACCCTTTGTACTCTCGTTTTTTAAGATCACTTGCTTATTAAAAAAAGATAATTATTGATAAAATAAAACATATATTGTGTTTATAGCGACTCGTGAAATAGAAAGTTTATTTGATACAATATAAAATGTATTTATATACATATGTATATTTGAAACGAGTTATTTAAATAATCATGCAAAAAAGGCCCGTGAGATGAAGAAAGACAAAAAAAAGGAAATTTTGATGCAATAATGACACATGAGATAAAAAATTATTTGATACGATATAAAATGTATATAGATACAAGTTCAAAATTTAAAATGATTTACTTAATTGTAAAATAAATAATAAGTTGTCTCTCAAATTAAAACAATGATTGACTAAAAAAAGAGATGTATTGATAATGACCCGTGAGATAAATAAAATTTTAATTTTATTAAAATTAAAAAAAAAGATTATTTGTATTTTTAGTGATAATAAATAAATAGAGGGAAAAAAATTAAATGAAAGTGAGAAAATGTGGGAAAAAGAAATGTGAGATAAATTTGAAATTTGAATGAAAAGAGAGAGAGACTGAATAAATGTAATATTTAATTGTGATTTAATTGGTGGAGGTTGATAAATAAGTGTCACTTATCATGATATAATAGAAGATGAGAATGAAAAAAGTATACATTAGTTTATTACTAAAATGTCATTTTGTTAATGTAAATAATTTATCATATAAGAAAAAAATAGGCTCTTTAAAAGTCCTGATTACCATTTTTGCTAATTAATTGTGCCACTTGGCATCTTAAACACCCAAATCATTTTCCACTTGAAAAATTAAACTATTCTATAAAATTTAGTTAATTTATTAATTTAAATCATTGGTGAAAACAATTTAATGGTGCAGTTGAATTCAATGTGGTTTAACTTTTATATCTCTTCACAAAACCTCTCAAAACCAACATCCCCAATGCATGTTTTTCACAAACCGTCCCTCCCACCACCACCTTTATTACAAACTGTCATCACTATGTTCTTGATTTCCTTTTTATTCTCAAAATGCTTGCACACTATAAATTCAAAACATAAATCATTCATCTCTCTTTTCGAACACAAATTCTTTCATTGCAATATCTGATTTTCAATCTTTTTTTTTGGGTTTTCAATCTGTAATTCCTTTTGTAATTCCAACCATTTGAAACAATAAATGGATTCCTTTTTTTAGGTTTTTTTATATTTCATTTTTATATTAACAACGGCTTCGGTGGCGATGTCTAAGCAGATGTATGACCAAAGATAGTGAGGAGACACGGTGGTGATGGTGTAGTCGGAGATGACAGAAACAATTTTCAATACTCTATGCATTCAGGTAAAAAATGTTTTGTTTTTTATGCATAATGTTCTTCGAATCTTGCTTGTTGACGTTTTGAGTATTTTAATATTTAGGGTTCATGGTATGGATTAAGTTTCATGGTATGGTATTTGATTTTTCAATGATGTTTCTTATGATTTGTTTCAGGTTATGAGAAGATATATAGATTCTCATCTTTTCAATGAGAGTTGTCCTGAAGGGCTACATGTTGTAAAATCTATTGCACCTCCAAACCATACAGTATGCTCTGCTACGTCAACTCTGTGTAAGCTTGTCTCGTGGTGGAATTATGATGGTTTGAATGAAAAAACTGCATTGTTGTTGCACCAAGAAGATTGACTTTTGTGGCTTCTTCATGGAAAGCTTGGAGTTTCAGATTATAATAAT
This sequence comes from Lathyrus aphaca, assembly GCA_963966055.1. NCBI lineage: Eukaryota > Viridiplantae > Streptophyta > Magnoliopsida > Fabales > Fabaceae > Lathyrus > Lathyrus aphaca. Next base: position 342,248,214 of record OZ014523.1, on the reverse strand, counting down.
GCTCTTAAGGCATCATTTAATATGCTCTAACTTATTTTTTTTCTTGGCTAAGATAAATAATAATATTAATAATAATGACTCTGTTGCAATATCTGAATTGGAAAATTTATCCATTGTTTTTACATTTTGCAGGTTGGATGATCTTGAAGCTGACTCATATCCATCATGGCTTATCTCTAAACCCTACTCTCATCTTCTACCTTCGGTTATTACACTAGGAACTCCAATTACTTATTTAAAGGAGGAACTTAGAAATAAATTTGGCATGTTTTCTTTTATTGTAGGAATTATGGTTGTGTGCAGATCTGTACAAAGCAACATTTATGGAAAAATATATACTGTCTAAGAGAGGTTTCTGTAAAATCATACTAAATTCAAATAGTTAGGTACCAACCCCAGTTTTAAGGGCTGATTGTAAAGTTGATGTACAAGTAACACAACTTTATGGTCTTATTTATTATTGTGTTGTAATGGTACCCAATTTTCCTTAACTAAATTAGTTAAACTATTTATTGCTGTGAAATTGAAAATAATATACATAATTCATATCCTTTTAAGTTTTCAAAAGGAGTGTGTTGTATGCACTAGAACCACAAATGCATATCAATGACGCATCAGAGGTTATCAAGTATGATACGGGAGGAGAAATTGAGTATTTGTGCATCATAGCTTGAAGAATTACAACCATTTTGTTTTGTTGTATTTTAATTATTAATTTTAATATTTATATTGGTGAGCATGATAGGGTAGTATCTGTGTGGTTTTAGTGGAAGTTGTGCATAATCTCTTGCCAACAAGTAGAACAACCATCTATGATATATAAATTATTTCTAGTGAAGTATAGTTTGTGAATTCTACAACAAATACTGAATCGTTGATGTTTTTTTTCATCCATGTTGCATGTTTTAGTGCATATATGATATGATATAACTTTAAAAAAAAGCATCAACAAATGATTCATGTTTTCTATAGGTCTAACTTGAGTAAAAATCATATGGTTATAGAACTTGTTTCGGATTGGGCCTCCAGACTGTATTGGGCTACGACCCAATACGTCGGGCAGATGCCCATACGCTCGGGCGAGTACACTTGTGGATGAAGTTGCTTAACGGTCGAGCATCCGTTCCATGTGTCGAGCACACACTCAGAAAGGGCAAAGAATAGGTCTACCAATTCACTTGCCACATCACCCAACTGTCCCCCATTATCTCCTGAAAGATAGGGGAAGTTGGACCAAGGACCAGACCACTTGGCTAGGTCTTCACGCTTCTCACACGTTCCTTGGCAGTTCTTCCTTGGGCCTAGCTGATCCAGCCCAAAGAAGAACCTTGGCCTAGCTCTGGGGGCTCACTATAAATACCTTTTTCACTAAAGGGTCAAGTATTCTGATTTAACTCTTCTAACTTACCTTTTGTTGTACCTCTATTAACTTTGGCATCAGAGCGCCTTGCAGGTACACCCCCTCCATTCCATCAACCTAGATGTTCACATTCAATTGTTGGAAGGCCCTTCTGATCAGGTAAGATCAGTGGCGCCGTCTGTGGGAAACTAGCTGTCCCCTTCTTCCACAACAGAAGATCAAAGCTTAAACTACCATATCCTTCCAGTATGGCTGGAGAACAGTCCAACGACCGTAACCGTCCCCTCGTCAACTACAAGATGGAGGATAATTTGAATTACCATGAAGCTGACGCCCGAGAACAATGGGAGCCAACCTCAGCCTCAATCAGGCCAGCTTCATGCTCTACCAGCAACACGAAAGGATCATGGCCCTGGAGGCTGACCGACAGGAGGACCGACCTCAGCAAGAACGAAGAACACTATAACGTCCAGAAACTGCGAAGAAGCGGGGACGTTCCCCTCCGCATGGGGGACGACGCTCCCCCGAGCCCAACAAAAGTAGGTCAAGGGCGCGCCGTGAGACTGACCGACCAAGGGCCTCACTGAGACACGACCAGAGCCCTCGTAATGATGAACTCCCCCCATTGAGGAGCGACGAGGAGGACCCACATTTCCCCCTCTCACAGGCAATTATGGAGGCTCCACTCCCTAAGGGCATGGAGAAGCCCCCAAATCTGGCCATCTATGACGGGACTATCGACCCCGACGATCACGTCGACAACATTAATGCAATGCTCGACTATCGCAACGACATCACCGGGCATCTCAAGTGCAGGTTGTTTTCAACAACTCTCAGGAAAGGAGCCATGGCCTGGTACAAAACTCTGGCCCCAAAGTCTATCACATCCTAGAGGATCATGAAATCCATGTTCACGAGACATTTCACGGCCTCTTGATGCCATCCCAAGACTAAGGCGACCCTCGAAGCCATATTACAAAGGAAGAATGAAACGCTGCGCTCGTATATCGAGCGGTTCAACCAAGAAGCCGTCGAGGTGGACACTACGGAACACATGAAGACATACCTCCTCGAGAGAGGACTCCTGCCCGGAAGCGAACTCAGCAGGGCAGTCGGGATAGAACCTCCCCGCACCCTGAACGAGCTCCTGCACAAAGCCCAAGCTTACATTAGATATGAGGAAAAACAGGTCGCCCACAACGCTCGAAGCAGTCGCAACACCGGGGAGACCGACCATCCCAAGCGCGAGGAACTCAATGTCCCCCGCTGCAATGGAGATAGGCGGAGGGAGGAAAAACCCCGCGAGCCTCGCGAAGGAAGAGGGCTTGCGGGCCGCTATAGTGAGTATACATTGATGACGGCACCCCGCGAGCGCATCTTCGTCGAGTGCATCAACTCCGACTTCAAACACGGCAGGGTGAGGTTCCCCAAACCTTCTGCGCTCAAGCCCCACACGGACAAATCCAAATACTGAAGGTTTCACAGAAGCCACAGGCACGTGACTGAAGATTGCGTCCACCTGAAGGATGCAATAGAGATCTTGATCCAAGAGGGTCATCTCAAACAGTATACTAAGAAGAACGAAACTCCCAGGCACGAAGAGCAAGAAAAGAAGAGGCCTCGCGAGGACATGCCGCCCGACGACTATTCTTATCAAGTGGCCATGTGCATATCACGCCCGGAGGACTTTATCCTACCCGACTCATCACCCGAAGGGCGAATCACAACCCTCAACCCCTGGGAAGACTTCCCAACCGCTCTTGTCATATCAGGGGGAGGGATGAACAACGAAAATGCTACCCTTTCAGTAAAACGCAAGTTCGACGAACTCCTGCTGACCGAGCCCGGGAAAAAGGCGACATTGAAAAAGTACCGGGGAAAGTCCAATCCGATATCTTTTTTTCCTAGAGGAGCTTCTGGGTGGTTTCCCCAACTCTGACATCCCTCTACTGATAAGAGACAAGATGGCGCACTTTGACGTTCGACGCATCCTGGTCGACCAAGGCAGTTCAGTGGACATCATGTACGTCCACCTATTCAAGACCCTAAGGCTGGACAAGACCAATCTATCTCCATACGTCGGATCCGACCTCCAAGGATTCAATGGGGCCACAACAAAGTCGTGGGGTTATGCCGAGCTCCTCGTCACCTTCAGAGAGCAAGAAACAGCCAGAGAAGTCAAGATCCAGTTCCTGGTAATATAGTGCCCCTCCTTTTACAACTGCATCCTCGGTCGGCCAACCCTGGCTGAATTGACTGCGGTCCCTTCCACCGTTCACCTGAAGATGAAGTACTACACCAAAATGGGCCGCATGGTCACAATCCATGGCGACATTGAGGCCGCTCGAAGATGTTATGATGCCGCAGTAAAAGGACATGCCACAATCAACACCAAGAATAACAAGAAACCTAGGGTCAAAGAGCCTCCCCCCCAGGGAATCAACGCCATCGATCTCGACAGCCGCATCGGCGAGGACGAAGCTGAAGAGCAGGGACCCATCAACGAGCAAGCCCCAATGCACCCATTCTGCCCGGTCCTGGACGGAGAGTTCGAGCTCGTCCCACTGGGCGACGACCCCGACAGAGGAGTGAAGATAGGTACGGGTCTGCCCGATGAAACAAGGAAGCAACTCGCGATTTGCCTCAAGGAGAACGCTGAACTTTTCGCATGTAATGCCGCAGAGATGCTCGGCCTCGACCCTGAGGTCGCCTGTCATCAGTTAGCTTTAGACTGGGCGGTTAAGCCCATAGCACATCATAAGCGCAAACAGTCTCCAGAGAAAGCAGAGGCTGTCGAGTGAACTATAAAAGACCTCTTAGAGGAAAATTTTATTTTTGAAGCCCAGTACACAACCTGGCTCTCTAATGTAGTCCTCGTTAAGAAAAATAATAGAAAATGGCGTATCTGTGTTGACTATACCGATCTTAATAGGACTTGTCCCAAAGATGCTTTTCCACTCCCTAACATAGATAAACTGGTCGACAACTTTGCAGGTTTCAAACTCTTGTCCTTCATGGACGCATATAGTGGGTACAAACAAATCCCTATGTCGGACATGGACAAGAGACATACGACGTTCATGACCCCGACGGGCAATTATTATTACAACGTAATGCCCTTCAGGCTAAAGAACATCGGGGCCACGTATCAAAGCATGATGAACAAAGTCTTCCAAGGAGAAATCGGGGACATGCTCGAGGTATACATGGACGTCATGATAGTAAAATCGCACGAGGAGATCGACCACGTGCGACACCTCTGCATGGTTTTCGAGTAGGCGAGACAATGCAAAATGAGGCTTAACCCTGAAAAATGCACGTTCGGTGTCTGGGAAGGAAAGTTCCTTGGCTTCTATCTCACCGAGCGGGGGATCAAGGCCAACCCCGATAAATGTCGGGCATTCTCGGAATTCCCGACCCCGAAGTCGAAAAAATCCATTCAATCCCTCAACGGAGTGCTCGTCTCACTTTCCCGCTTCGTCGCCAAGTCCGCCCAGCACACCTTACGTTTCTTCAAAATGCTTCAGAAAGAAGCCACCTTCGAGTGGACCGACGAATGCGAGCAGGCACTGCTGCACCTAAAGAAAGCACTCTCTGAGCCCCCGGTCCTGTCCCGACCACTGGGAAAGGAGACCTTGTACCTGTTCATGTCCATAGCAACTGAGGCCGTTAGCGCCGTTCTCATCAGAGAGATCGACGAAGGAAAAAAGTCTATATACTTCACGAGCAAAGTACTCCAAGTCCCCGAGCTCAGATACCAACAAACCGAGAAGGTCGCATTAGCCCTTATTAATGTCGCGAGGAGACTACGACACTACTTCCTCGCCCATACGATCAAAGTGAGAACCGATCAACCGATAAAACAGCTCCTCGGTCGACCAGATATGGCCGGCCGAATGCTGAAGTGGTCACTGGAACTCTCTGAATTCGACATGCAATACGAGAATAGGAAAGCTCCGAAAGCTTAGGTCCTGGACGACTTCATCGTAGAAATGACGCACCGCCCGAACCCAGCGGACGCCGCCCATAAATGGACGATCTTCGTCGATGGTGCCTCCAGCCCGACGGGAAGCGGCGCAGGAATCATCCTCGAAAATGAGGACGGTATCCTGATCGAGGTCTCGTTGGCATTAGCCTTCCCAACTTCCAACAACCAAGATGAGTATGAAGCTTTCCTCGCAGGTTTAAGATTAGCCGAAGACCTAGGGGCAAAGTGTCGCTCCTGGGATTTTCATCCTAGTACAAACGCGAAAGTGGCGCGGAAAAGGTAGAGTCGCCAACCATGCATTTTTATCCCGAATGAATGGGAAAGGTAATGCTGCACAAACCCGAGGAAGAAGGATAAGACAAGGTCCTGTGAACCAAAGATCTGGGTTCGGGAGTCGGTTACGACCTGAGAAGGTATTAGCACCCCAAATCGTCTGCTGTACCCGACGGGATCCACGCTTGCTTGTTTGCTTCAAAGGGTGAGAAAATAAAATGCTGCTGAATAAAACTGCTGCTGGAACTGGAATGGAATGAGAAAGGGAATTGAGAAAGGGAACTGAGAAAGGAACTAGAGAATGGAAAGAAAGAGGGGAAAATGTAGGGAAAATAAAGAATGTTCTCGAATGGGCCCTACCCCACTGCCTACGTACCTCATCGGGAAAATGAGGATCAGAGTCGACGTAGTTTGCCTAACTAAGGCGGGAACTTTGTTTGTATTTTTTTTAGGATGACGTTGTCATAGCTCTAGCTCAGGTGTTACTGGCTCTGACTCGAGTCTGTTTACCGTATCGTTGTTTGAACTGTCGAGTAAAGTCGCATTCGTCCATAAAGAGTTGGAGATGAGAAAAGAAGACGTGATGTCTTTGTTGATTGTCTTTTATGAGAAATTTTTTGAATTTGTTTGTGAACATTCTCATACTAAGACCTATCCATCGTGGTAAATACTTACACCTCGCCCCGAAACAGGACGCGTATAAGTACTCCACAACAAAGTCTCATGGCGTATAAGAACGTTCGATTTTTATTAAGTATTTTATTATTTTCTTCATGAGGTGAGAAAGAAAGACTCAAGTTGCAAAAGGCAAAAACTAAGGGAACTAAGACTCAACCTTAATTTAGTTATTATATTCAAAAGGGAGATCCTAATGGTTTGTAAAGTTTTCTAATCCTAAAGAAACAAAAGGAAAAGAGAGAAGAAAAAGGAAGCAACTTACTTCCTAAGGAAGATAAGTTGGTCCTAGCCCAAGGGAAATCCTACCAATCACAAATATGGAAGGAAAAAAAGTGAATTAAATGCATAAAGGGAATGCATAAAAAATAAAAAAGATAAGGTGTAAGGAAACATACCTTTCCCTCCCTACAAAACAAGGATTAGTGTTGCATTTTATTAAAAATAATAAAGCAAACTCACACCAATTAAATCCTAATAACTCTATCTTAATTCTAGAAGAACTAAAAAAATGCTAAAACAAAAATTCAGCACCTACTGCAGCCTCTAATACACAAACAACTATGGAAACACAAGCAAAGCACAAACAACTTTTTACAGCCAGCATGCAACATGTAAAGATAGGTGTAAAAAGTCACATACAACATGAACAACATACCAAACAATATGTATTTTACAGCACCTATATGCAAAGTCAGCTATGAAATGTAAAATGCAGATTTGATTATTTTCATTTTTTAATGCACAAACTTAATGAAAAATGTACAAATTAATCATGAATATGCATTTGAACATAGATCAACATACACAAATGAGTGACATAATTATTTTGGGAGGATTATGCAAGAATGCACCACATGATTGATTATGCAACAAGTATGCAAAATATGGCACATGAACATGGCATATGAACATAATGAGCATTGGTCATGAATATGCAACATGATAGATCAACAAGAATGCCAAGCTCAATGCAAAATTCAGAATTTAATTGATGTGAATGATATGATCAAACATGTAACCAAATGCAACCAAATGCACATACATACATGGTTATGTGAAATGCAACATATATATAGATACAATGAAATGCAAATGAGTTAACGAATTGTGCAAAAGATGGAAAAACAGAATGCAACATGATTATTTATATGCCAAATGATGCATAGACATAGCAACAAAATGCAATGAGTCAAATTATACACAAATGAAAACATAAACGCATAATATGCAACATGAACGGAAACGCGTCGAAACGACTCGAAATGGGGGAATGAGATGTCGAAATCAACCTAGAAAATTCCCTAAAATTAGTACCTAAACATGCATGAACATTAGAGGCACAAAGAGGCAAGAAAAAGCAAGAAAATAAGCTAAAAAACCAAAATCCAACAGTGTTAACCGGTTAACCAAATTGGTTAACCCGTTAACGGACCCCAGACAACACTAATTTGTGGCAAAACGCACGCGTTAACCGGTTAACCAAATGCGTTAACCGGTTAACGCTGAACAGAAAGTGAAAATTTGCTTTGAAATAAGTGCTTTTGGCCACAAACTTACTTCTAAACATCCCTAACACACATCTAATCATGTTAACACGAATTTCTACTCAATTAGGGTTTATTAACACATGCTAGAACCTATAACAAGCTACAACCTAACTTATCAAAAACCACAAATCGCAAGCAAAACGTAACGAAAACATAATCAACCATAAGTAATACGAAAAGCACTTAAAGAATTCCAAAATGGCAAGATGAAGAGAATAACTTAAAGCTAGCATGGTTTTAGATTACCAACCTATGAAGCTGAGAAGTGCTTTGGTAAATGTTGCAAGAATCGGAGCTTGATCAAAGAGAAACCCAAGAAAACCGCGAATCCACAAAATAAAAGCGTTCTTGATGCTTGAGCCTTCTTGCACTTCCGATAAGTCGAAATCCTCACAAAAACCAGTAGTTTCTTCTTCTACAATCCATAATTCAATGGAGGTTGGAGGCTAAGCTTTAAGATCTTCAATTTTCAATGTGAAACTTGAAGAGCTTCTTCAAAAAAAAGCTTTGGTGAAAAGGGAAATGGAGGAAAAGTGAGAGAGAAAAAGTGATTCTAGAAATTGTGAGAGAGTGAAAAATTGGGAACCAAACCTTTTGCATTGAAGTGATTAATGATTATATAGGGGCTAGACTTGAAGCTAGGTTTGGGAATGGAGCTAGGTTTGTAGTTAGTTAGGATTAGGGTTGGAGAGGGAATATTCCTTGGAATATTCCTTAGAATATTCCATGGAATACTCTAGAAGGTTGTAGAACATGGTAGAAGCATCCAAGGGAAAAAGGAGTGGAATTGAAGTGGAAAAATAAGAGGGGAAAGAATGAAAGGAAATGTGGAAGGAAAGTGGAAGGAAAATGGAAGGAAAATGGAGGGAAAGGTGAAATCTCCCTATTTTAGTTGGTTAGCTTGGAAGTGGTTTGGATTATTTTTGGGATATTATTTTTCTCTTTAACTCCAATGTTTGGCAAGCCTCGATCGACCACACACCTCATGCGTATGCAAAGGATGATGAATTATTTATTTATTTATTTTTCAAATGTGATGCAATGATATGCGGAATGATGCGGGCATGAAGCGCAAATCACTCGAGGTTGATAATAAATAAAAGGACAAATTTTGGGGTGTTACAGCTGCCCCTATTCAATCACTGTAGACTTGAATGGATGATAGAAGTTGCTCTCAGACGTTTGAAGTATGCAGGGATTGAATACTAAAAACAACCAGAATATTTGCACTCGGTGGAAGAAGACAAGGGAAATAAACCCAACCATCTGAACTCTGCTTGGGGAGAATCTTGATGTAAAGAATAGTGAACTGGTGAATGTTTTGGAATAACACTGGGAGATTGTTGATTTGCCACGCTACGGGTGGACTTTTTTGCTGAGCTATTAATGACATGCCACACAACGGGTGGCCTTTTGAATGCTTTGCCATACTGCGGGGGATTTCAATACTTTGCCACTCTACGGGGATACATTTCTCAACTACGAGAGACTTTGGAAATCTTACCACTCTACGGGGCTAAATTGCTCAGCTACGGGAGACTTTGAAAATTCGCCACACTACGGGAGCATATTTCTCAGCTACGGGAGACTTATGCTCACTACGGGAGACTTCAATGTTTTTCCACACTACGGGGGTTGCTGCTCGCTACGGGAGACTTTGGCTCACTACATGAGACTTTTGCTCACTACGGGAGACTTCAATATTTTGCCACACTACGGGGGTTGCTGCTCGCTACGGGAGACTTTGGCTCACTACATGAGACTTTTTCTCACTACGGGAGACTTCAATGTTTTGCCACACTACGGGGGATGATGCTCGCTACGGGAGACTTTGGCTCACTACAGGAGACTTTTGCTTACTACGGGAGACTTTGGAAATTCGCCACACTACGGGGGCTGCTGCTCGCTACGGGAGTCTTTGGAAATTCGCCACACTAAAGGGGGATGTTGCTCGCTACGGGAGACTTTGGCTCACTACAGGAGACTTTTGCTCACTACGGGAGACTTTAAGAATTCTCCACCCGGAGGATGGACTTTGGCCAGTCTGCGACTGGACTTTAAGAATTTGCCACCCAGAGGATGGAATTTGGCTAATCTGCGGTTGGACTTTGGATAAATTGCCACGCTGCGGGTGGACTTTGGATATCAACCTTGGATTGAGCATGCATACGTTGAACTGCATGACATAATTCCCCATGACACTGGGGGATAGATACAAAGGGAATTCCTGACGTGGAAATAACAAATCTTTGCTGACTCTGTGGGGAATACAGATGGTTGCCGATATTTCTGCTAGAGAAGGGTTTGACTAGCCTGTCTCGACTTATTACCTTTACCAAAATAAATTTGACTTTAGATTTGAAGGCCCTGATAGGGGATGCCTCAACTGTTGGGGATTGAATCTCACCCCGCGGATTTCGCTGGGGAATCGACAACTTTTCGACTTAGCTGGGGGAAGACTTGTCAAGGCTCTACTGAGGAGAACTCTCTTGTCTACCTGAATTTTCCAAACCTCTGCGGGGAAGGGAACCGTTCAGCTAACTGTCGGGAATTTATAGATTCTTGTAAGAAGTGCATCACTACAGGAATACGACTCTTGCTAGGGATGATCCTTATTGCTCTGCTGGGGAAGAGAAGGATTTGATTTGAGATCTGCTGGGAAATAAGATCAAGGAAACCTGCTGAAGAAAAGTTTGACGACTTTACTGGGGATAAATTCTATGTGTCTGTTGGGGATAACAAAACTGAACCGCATCCTGCTGAGGAGGAAAGATTTTAAGTAGTCTCACGCTAGGGATCATTTGCTTTGATTCGAGCTTTACCTTAAGAGGATTTTACAAATGACTTGGTGTCTTTAAACTCTTCAGGAGTATAATTGCCCAGGTATTCTGAACTTCCGATTATCTGTGTTCGGGAAAGAATGAATCCTCGTGCGATTGGGGTGGCTTGCCCCAGTATGAGTCTTTGACCAATTTCTCTAAGAGAGATTTGAATCTCGAGTTGATTGTCCCATTTTGGCTGAATTTTGAAGAGATCGCTCGACAGAATTGCCCCAGATTGTCTGGCTCTACCATGAATGGTTGGGAAAGTACTTACTCAATGGAGCTTTCTCGGAAAAGTGCACCTCGAAGTGACTTCCTTTCAGGAGTTTTAGACCTCTCAACTTGGCAAGCTTAAGCTTCTGGACTGAATTTCTGCATGTGAACCATTTATGATGCCAAACAGATGTATGCAAGCAGAAAAATGTTTATTATGAGAATGGAAATTCTAATGCAACACACATGTTAATCTCAAAGTTTTGAAAAGGGGTCGCAAACCTTTGTGAACAAATCACTGGTTTAGATACAACCTCGTTTTCGAATAAATGAAAGTATGTACATGCAATACCAACAAGGTCTTTTAGCACAACTCATAGGAGTCAGGAACGCCTTCTCGTGGTAGTACTATTGCACCCCAAAATTTGCCCTCCCCTAGTCAAGGCAATGGGTTCCAAGGTGTCCCAAGAGGTTCACAAGGTTCACATGGTTCACAAGGTGTCCCAAGAGGTTCACAATTAGTCAGAAAATTTGACAATTCCCCCAGACAAAGCATCCTCCTAAGCAATGCATCCTAAACTAGGGTTTTGGATTTCATCAGGCTAAATGGACTTTCAAGGCCTCAAGTGAGCTTCATAACATCCTACATGTCTTCAAGAATCCCTATGTCAAGTTTCAAGGCTTTCCCAAAAGGTTTGCTCAGTCAGATGATCAGATATGCAAAAATCAGTCAAAGCAGTTAAAAAGTCAAACTGAGGTCAACTATGGTCAAACCAAAGTCAAACTTCATGATTTTTCCAACATCAAGTTTATGAAGTAAAATTCATCATTTGATCAAGGGTTGATCATGATTCATCAAAGAGATTTCAGATCATCAAGAATCAGGAGTTTCTAAATTAGGGTTTTCATAGGAAAAATCAACTGAACTTTGACCAGCCATAACTTTTACATGCTTCATAAAAAATTTCCCATCCAAAGCTCATTTTGAAGGAAATTTAATTCTCTACAACTTTGTGTCTCACAAGCCAAGCCTAAAAATGCTTCATTTGGAAGGTATGAGCTAAAATATTATAGGTCATTTTAAAAGTCAACAAAAAGTCAACATCTTCCAAAGGGCATAATTTAAAAATGGTAAAGGATATGGACATGAGACCAAAGAGGTTGGTTATATGACTCTCTAATATTTCCAAAATGTCCAAGAACACCTTCATAGCCTTAAAATTGAGGGATTTGTGCCTCTGCAAAGTTGGGAAATTTTTGGGAGGTATATGAAGCAAATGGGACCTTAAAAACAATTTTTGCCAAATGGGCCTACCAAATTGCCACCCAATCTTCATGATATCCTCAAGCACGACCCAAACCAAGAATTATCTGATTTTTTATTTTTTATTTAGTATTTATTTGAATTTTATTCATTAAAATGCAAATTAAATCAAAATAAAATATATAAATCAAATATTTGGATAGGATTGTGGTTCTAGAAGCTCATAAACCTCATTCAAGACTGATTGATATGATCTAATTTCAGATACAACCAAAATAGAAAGGATATATTGGATTTTTTTGATATTTTGAATCACATCTTTCTTCATCATCAAGTTATCCAAAAGCCCAAAGAAAGGACATGTTTTTTGACCTAATTTCACTCACTATATGTACATGAACATAACACAATACTAGGGGACGAAAATCAGAGGCAAAAGAACACCTTTCACATTGCAAATTTTTCAAGAAAAATCAACTTTCGGTTTTGGCCATTAAGATCTTTTCAAGGCATTCCAAAGGTTTCAATACATTCCTTGATGTTCACTGAACTCATAGCAATCTTTATCATCATTTAAAACCTCATACACCATTGAAACCGATCCTTCATATGTTCTTGAAAACCAAGTTTTCGATTTCACATATATATGCACTTTAACATGTTTTTGATGATTGATTATTGTTCATAATGCTTCATTGATTGTTTCTGGACATTTGGTTTTGAGTTTTGATGCAGGACCGATGATATGCCATAGTTAGGGTTTCGAGCTTCAATTTTAGGAACCATGGCAAGACACGATTTCACGTGAAATTGATGACTTAATTGGACTCATAGGACCTCCTTTAATTGATTTGTATCATTAGAATAAATTTATTTTGTGTATTGTGACATTTTTGATTTACAGGCCATGTAGTGACGGATGAAAACCGTCACTAAAACCTCTTGCTACAGACAAACCGAAGCTATATGTTAAGTGGACGGATCAATGAAGAAGAAGGTCTTGCGCGCGAAACCTGAATTCAAATTTTGGTTTTATTTTATTATATATTATTTACGTTATAATTCATAAAGGATGCAGTGGTCCAGTGGTAGGAGGTATGCGCGTGTGAGACTATGGACCTGGGTTCGATCCCAGGTTTTGGTACTTTTTGATAATTATTTCATATGTTTTACAGGTTTAATATATAATATTCAGTAACCAACATAATATCAGACGCGCCCCATGTGGCTGGATGGCAAGAGCTTTGTTTAATACCTGAAAGGGCTAAGGTTCGAATCCCATCACCCATCAATTTTTTTTTCCTTTTCATCATATTTTGCAGGCTGAATATATTATGTGTTGTTGTTGATTCTTGTCACCAAGCTTGCGCAGCCCAGTGGTTAAGCCTCAGTCAGGTAATAGGGAGGTCTTGGGTTCAAATCCAGGCCTCCCCCATTTTTTTAAAACCCTGTTTTATTTTCTTTTTCTCTATATTTTCTTTAATTTAATTATTATATTATATTATTTAATTATCTAATTAACTAATTAACTAATTAAATAGCCCTAATTTTAACTTAAGTATATTATATCATAAAATATTTTTGTAAATAAATATTAATTATTCTTTCTAATAATTTTTATTATGATATTAATTTTTGTTATATAATTTTGTAAATAAACTTAAAAAACTCCAATTATTTTCTAAAACCCTAAATTTTTTCATTAATCTTAAAATCTAACCTAATTTTTTAATTAATATATTAACTCTTATTTCTTTTATTATTATGTAAATAATTTAATGTTTTTTTTAATATTATTATTAAATTGTTATATTTTCTTAATTAATCTCTAAATTTTTTTATAATATTTATCTAACCTAAAATAATTTCTCTTTTAAGTTTTAATCTTGATTTCTTTATTTGTTATTATTATCATTATTATTATTGCTATTATTTTATTATTATTGTTTATTTATTATTTTTATTATATCTATTATTATAATTCATTTTTTATTCGATTATTATGTATTTGCTAAAGCCATGTAATACTTATAGGTTTATTTTCCATCTTTATTGTATTTTATAAATATTTATTTGTGTGGTTAGTAATGAATCGGGCACGTCTTCTATGGTAAAGGGCATCCCAGAGAATTGGGCCCTGGCACGGGACCACTCCATATATTGTGCTGATGCCACATTATTGCACTTCCCAAGAATGGTCACTCCCTTGGTTTGAACATTATCCCAGGCCCAGGCAGCCTGCCTAACAATAGCCAAACTAATCTTGTTCTCACAATAGAGAGTCTCAACCAAGTCCTGTGCTTTAGGAGTGTGGACCAGTGCATAGCCCAATTGCCTCCTGAACAGCAGAGGGTTATAATTAATACTTCCCTTAACTCCTATTAAGGGCACATTGGGAAAATGCCCACAGCTGGTGATGATATCTCTGCCCTTGGTGCTTTGAGTACACCATCTGATATCAGCTGAAGTTAGGGTAGTGAGCCTCTTAGCCCAGTTGCTTTGCTGATGAGGGTTTAAAAATGCATCTGTCCTGGGTAGATGCTTGAGAAGCCAAGTGTGGAACAATGGAGCACAACACCTCACTAATCTCCCCCTCTGCTTTTCATTCCTCTGATGCACTGAATAGTAAAGATCCCCCAATAAAGTTGGCACTGGGTTCTTCAGGATGAACAGATGGATGGCATTCTTGCTAATGAATCGAGGCTCATCTGCAAACAATACAATTCCATATATGCTCAAAGCCAGTAGAGCACAAACAGCTTTCCACTCCCCCAGGGAGGCCTTCAGACTAGCTTGAGAAATTAAGAAGTCCAGATGAAAACCAGGGATCCCAGCTTTAGAGGTCATATGCTGCTCAATCAGGACAGGCTCCAGGTGTAAAGCTTTTGCTACCTCTCCATTGCTAGGAAAGACCATCTCAGGGTTGAAAGGGATTTCACCCCTGATAGGCAAACCAACCAATGATGAGTATTCTTCTAACAGAGGGCCCAGCTGAAAGTCTTGAAAGGTGAAACATCTCAATGGGGGATCATAAAACTGAATGCAAGTGTGGATGAGGCTCCTCTGTGATGGGTCCAGATCCACAACCAAGTCAAGTATATCTCCATAGTTCTCTCTGAACAAGGATATGTGATCTGGAGTGATCAGAGTCTGAATCCTCCTGATGTCTGATAACTCTGGCTGGAAGAAGTGATAGGTGATGTTGCTCTTTTTAGGAGCCATGATGCTGAAGACTGAGTAGAGACAGGTGCTGATGCTGATACTGAAGAAGTGGGCCACTGGCTGGCTGGTGCTGGTGATAACTGAAGTAGCTGCTGGTGAAGATAGGTCAATACAGAAGATGGGGTCAAAACCAAAACCGGATGAATGATGGATACCCTGAAACACAAATAAGCAAATGTCAATATGATGCAATGATTATGTATGCAAATGATATGCAAAGGGTTTGTGACTGAGCTGGATCTGGCCAAAATGCTCTGGTATAAGTCCATGTGTGTTCAAGAATTCCAGATGGAGGTCTATAAATCCAGTAACCAGGGTGGGGGACTCAAATAAAGAGCCACATGTCCAGGGTTTAGAATCACAAGAACTGTCCAACATGGAGTACTCTTAACAAATCAAAGTAACAGGGTATTCTGAGGTCAAGGTACCTGCAAACCTGTAAACAGCCCAACCCCCTCACAGGTGGTGTTCTAGAACAAGGATCCTCAGACTTGGATCAGTTATGAGAAGTGTAAACACTTCTAACCCGGAGGTACAGTGTTTACAATAACCATAACAATTCCTCCTCTAATTCACCTCAGTTTTTGAAGGTCATTACTAAAAGGTCATCCAGACTTAGCAGGCTTCCCAGATAGCCCTAGCATTGCAGGAAATCTGCAACACAGAGTTCTCAAGAAGAAACCCATATCTGAACCGTGTTTCATATTCCCGCACCAGACCGAAATGGAATGGGAAAGAATATGATTCACTCTAGCCTAGGTGTCACTCAGGTCCCAGGTATAGGACCTTAGCTCTCAATGAAATACCCACCCACCAAAGGAAAACCAGATCCAGCCAGACAGCATGACAGTATGATATATGGAAAGCAATAAAGAAAGCAGTAAAGCAACTGTACATAAAGCAAAAATAAAATATATACAAACACAAATAAGCATATAACACCCCAGTAAACACAAATCAATCAAGCGCTAGGAGGAACCCACAAAAAGAACCAGAAGCCCTGGTTGCAATATAAGGGTCCCCAGTGAAGTCGCCAAGCTGTCGCTCCCGATAAATGAACAGGGTCAAATAAAGGTACAGACGCGGACGGTCGGCGAAGGGGACAGTGAGAACACACAGCCGTGAAATCACTGGAGATGAATAGAGTCGCCAGCTAGGCATTTTTATCCCGGAGGAAAGGCAATGCTGCATAGGCCTAGAAAAAGATGGATAAGACGGTTTGCGAACCAGAGAGACTGAGAAAGGGGGTTGGTTACAACCTGGGAAGGTATTAGCACCCAGATTGTCCGTCGTACTCGACGGGATCCACGCTTAAAAGATTTGTGTTTTAAAGGGGTAGTGTCAGTGCAATCTGTGTATAGAATAGCTGGAAAAGAATGTACAGGTGTCAGTGTAAAGTGTATAAGTGATATGAAGTATGAAAGTGTCAGTGTGAAAATGAAATGCTCAAGATCATGAGGCTAAAGGAAGAATGCTGGAAGGAGGGGGAATATACAGAGACTTTTGTTCGATAACTGTTAAGTTATGCCTACGTATCCTCTCGTGCAATGAGGAAGTCAGAACACCGTAGTTCGACCCAAAGAGACTGAAAGATGAATTGACTTGTGAACTGCTTACTAGCCTATGCTCAAGTGTATGATCTGTCTGGCACAAATGCAAACTGTCTCGCATTAGACGGAAGAAGCAAGTTCTCGTTTGTGAGTGAAGGTGATGAGAAAAGAATCCCGAAGGAGACGATTATTATTTGTTTTTGAGTTTTCACTCTTTTATTGCTTTTGAGAGTTTGTCATAAGAAAATGAGCTTAAGCCTAAACCAATGGGTTAGTAAACTCATCACATCTTCCCTCTGATTAGGGGTAATGAGATTACCTTAAGTGTGAAGTCAGATTCTCACACTTAATCACCTTTGGTATAGGATTAAGATCATTAACCTACTTGTGATTATTTAGATGTTTTTGTTGTTTTTGTTTAGTGTTAAGTAATGAGATTAAGCCATAATCAGGGATTAAACAGACTCATTACACCATCCTAATAGAAGGATAATAGATGAGAATGTTTAAGCTGAGGAAAGCTCCTCAACTTAATCCATGATTAGGGATTAAACTCATGACAAAACAAAGCCTTTGATTAAGTGGATTTTATTTAATGATATGGTGATGAAGTGATTTTTATGGTTTGTAAGACAACTTGAGGGGGACTTGTCCATTAACACTAGGGTTAGTCCTTCTTAACCAGTTAAGGAAGAATTAGAACCCTAATGCAAGGCCCAAGTTACAAGTGTGAAGTCTTGATGATTATTATGTGAATTAATTAGAGGATTTAAACACATTAAGGGTTCAACACTTAGGATTAAAGTTATACACTCCATCCTAATAGAAGGATGCAGGCATAAGCTTAATCACAAAGCCTTAAAGCCTTTAGGGTTTAGTCCCTGATTATGAGGTGAGAGGAGAAGACTCAAAGAGAGACACAAAGGTAAAACTATGAGGGGAGACTAATCAAAACCCTAATTCATTGTCATGCTTGGTTGTTCCTAAGGTTTGTGAGGCTTAAACAAGAACAATCTTCAAAGGAGCCACCAGGAAGCAGATGAACAAGATCAAGAGAAGCAAAGCAACTTGCTTCATTCAAGAAGTCAAGTCACTTGAAGAAAGAAAGTGGGAGGAACAAGAATGAGCAAGCTCAATCTCAAACACATACATATATGCAGCAATGGATGCAAGAGAGATGAAAAGAAAAGTTATGAGAAGTGAAGGCAAATCCACTTCTCAAGTTTACTTACCACCTGAAATGTTAGAAAGAAATGCAATGCAATGCAAAATGGGATGAAATGGTATGAAGAAAAACAAAACCAGAAGCATGTTGATGATGATGATGATGTTATGAAATGCTACAAGCATGAGGCAAGGCATGGAGATGTTCATACAAGTTCATGGATGCAAATGGTGCAAGCTTAGAAGCATGGATGCACATGAAAAGTTATGAAACATACATGGAATACAAGATGGCAAATGCAAGGTGCAATGATCAAACATGCTTTCTATATGTCTTATGATGTCAAATGAATCACATGAATGCTTGAAATGTCATGGCAAGTCATGCTATGCAAGAGAATGCAAGAAGGATGCAAGAGAAAGCCCAAATTAGGGTTTATGGATCAAACAACAAACAAAAACCCAAAACAGAAGCAAACCCTAAGATAAAAAATGGAAAATGCCACCCAAAGAAACCCTAAACCTATACTAAACCAAGGTCCAAAGGGGAGGTCTCAACTCTTAACCAATCTCAAGTTATGATTTTTCTAAGATATTAGGGTTTTTAGGGCTCTTAAACAAAAGAAATACCAAACAAATGAAAAATGAGGAATCAAATCATGGCCATTTAATCCTAGAAACTACATGCCAAATAGAATGCAATGCAAAAAGAATCAATGTCCAACTCTTCTTAGATAGGCAGAAGTGAATTTTTGAACTTTGGATCAAATTAATGCACAAAAAATGATTTAATTCAATGGAAAATCCTCAAAATGCATCAAGATCTAAAAAGAAATTTGGTTTGAAGGTTGGACAATGTTTCTAAATGTCTTAGAACATTTCATGAATTTTTTGGTGATTTTTAAATACCTAAAAGTATTTTTAATAAATTAATTTCCATTAATCAATTAAAAATAATCTTTTAAATATTTAAAAATACTTTTTTAATGATAAAAAAATAAAAATTAAAATATTTTTGGGTCTTAAAAATTAATAAAACTCTTAAGAAAAAGTTTCATAATTTTTAGGAATTTTTTACTATTTTTAATAAATTAAACAAAACAAATAAGAAAAATATGAAAATAAATGAAAATAAAGGAAAGTCAACAGAATGGAGGGATGAGATTGAGTCTGAGTTTGAATGGATTGACCACGCGCCAGATCCAAGGGTCCATGTTGCTTCTGATTAAATTTAATTAATTAATGATTAATTAAGCTAATTAAGAGGATTAGGGCAAATGAAGAGATCTGGGCCATCCAAGCTAGCGGGAAGTCAACAAGTCAAGGGGGATCTACGCTCCACATTCAAATGGCCATAATGACCTGAGTTTAGGGTTAATCACCCTCAGGTGACCGGAGAGAAGCTCCGGTCATCTTCTCCGGCTGCACAAAAACCCTAGAACACGATTCAGGTACCTATTCTACAAATTAAGCACACCTAAATGATCCTCTAACTACCTAGGTCACGAATCCACCTTCAAATAACATTTAAACCCCAAGAATCATGCAAATCGAAGGAAATGAAATTCACGGGCAAAATTTCAGAGGGACCATACAAGCTCAGTTTTCACTCATTTTTGATTCTGAAACCAACCCCATGACCAGCAAGACATGAATAATCAATTTGTAACTCAAAAATCAAGCTTTGAGAGAAAAGTTTCCATGATCATACCTGAGCTGGAAAGCTTCAAAACTGAGCTTCCAGAGCTTTCCTTGCGTGCAAATGGACTCCCTTGTATCCCTTGATGCTAATGGAAGGCTTCAAAGCTCTTGTGGATGGCTGATTTGTGAGAACCAGTTCTGGTGTAGCAGGAAATGAGCTTTGTGTACAGGCTGCTTCAGCTCAAAGTAAAGGGTGGTTTTGACTCCTTTGAATGTTTCTGATTTGTTGGTGAAGAGAAATGATGTGTTTGTTGACTGGATAGTGAGATTCGAAGAGTTCTGGTTTTGAAGGGGAGGAATGGTGAAGCTCAGTTCAGGCTGGTTTCAGGCTTGAACTTTGGTGGTTTCTACTCAATGAAGCATGGCCAGATGATTGGTGAAGATGGTTTTCGTGTTTGTATGCTGTGGAGACAGATTCGAAGGAATATGCAAAATGAAGTGTTTTTGTGAATGTGATGGTTGAGAGAGTTTCAGCCTTGCTAGATGTATGGAATGGCTTGCAAATGAAAAGTATAAACTAATCCCATTGGCTGGATGATGTGACATGGCCTGCAGTGATAGGTAAGTTTGCTTTTGCAAAAAGTCAAATTTTGTGTAAGGAAAGTATGGCTCATGATCTAGGCTAGTACAAGATATGGTTCTGGTGCAACATGGTGTGGTGAGAGGCTAGCAAAGTGCAATAACCAATGCAGCAAGTTGTAGGAAGTGATCATGATGATTTTGCAAGTTGTGGCTTTTTTGGTTCACATGTGATTTCCTTGTCCAACAAACCATAAACCATGGGCATCCTTGGTTCAATTCTGATTTTTATGACTTATAGAATGTTTGCATACTGGTTTGAAATGAATTAGAAGTTGCAATTGGCTTTGGTCCATGATTTTGCAAAATTCACATTTGAGGCATGCCTTGAAAATCAATGATTTTGGCCAACTTTGTCACACCATAACTTTTGATCCAAGAAGAGTTTGATCATGTTCTTGTACTTTTTGAAAAGGGAAAAATGTGATCTACAACTTTCATGACCAAAGCTTTTCCATTTGAAGCATTTTTGGATCAAGAATCAAGGCTTGAAAAATGACCTAAAATGAAGCATTCTTGAAAAGTCAACTATGCCCAAAAAGTCAACATTTGCAAAAACCCTAAATTCTTGATTTTTATGAACTTCAACCTTCTTCCATGATCAAATAAAGATCATATACACTCAAAATGATGAAGATCACCCATTGGTTGGGTCATTGGGGGCCTCAGATGCTCTGATTTTACACTGACTTGTCTGAAAAGTCAACCCTTGATCAGATGACTTCCCCATGGAATTTCTTCATGAAAATTGATATGCATACTCCCTATACCATATAGAGACCAATGGAAACAAGAATGACCAAAAAAATTGGGGTTATGGCCTCTGAAACCAAAACCCTAATTTTCAGTCAACTGTGCAGTCTATCCTGGCTCTGCATCCACTCAAACCCTAGTTCTTGTGATTCTTTTGCATTTTTGACTTTGAGAAGATGGAATATGATATAAGAACACACATGGACCCCTTTGAAGTGATTGGTTGCCTTTGGAGTGGCTCAAGATGCCCTTGGATTGCTCAGATCACAAACCCTAGGTGCAGATGACTTAGAAACTATCCAGTGAATCAAAAATGAGATATGAGATGATATGATTGTGTCTATGCATATGAGAATGATCACAAGCCATGGTGTGAATGGGTGAGGGCAAATTTGGGGTGTTTACAGCTGCCCCTATTCAAACATGAGTTAGCTGTGCAGGATGTAAGCAACGGCTTAACAGGCAAACAAGATAACTTGTGGTTGAATACCAAAGACAGTCCAAAATTTGCACTCACAGAATGAAGAAGAAAAGGGATATAGATTGCAAAAGGAAAATAAAGTATATTGTAAGGTGTAGGTGACGGAGGACGACCGTCGAGCAGAGGACGACTGCTGGGTAAGGAGCGATGACGAGGACGGCCGACATGCTGGGAAAAGCGTGCTAAATAAAGCGATGACGGGGACGGCCAACATGCTGGGGATAAAAGGTTAAACCAAGACGGGGACGGCCGACTAGCTGGGAAAATAAGATTATATGATGGGGACGGCCATCAAGGTAAAGTTGTAAAATTCTCTGGGGATTCATGACGGGGACGGCCGTCAAGTTCATAAAGCAAAGTAACCAAACGATGGGGACGGCCATCGGGCTAAAAGGAAAAGGGACCACGACGGGGACGACCATCGGGTTAAAGAATAAATGAAATAAACAGATGATGGGGTACGGCCATCAAAGGTGAAGGACGATCACCTAGCAGGGGACGGCTGCTCTGTTGGGAATAAAAGAAATATGATGGGGACGGCCATCAAAGGTGGAGGACGACCACCTGGCAGGGTACGGCTGCCGAAAATATCGCGACATAGGACGAATGCCGGATAAAAGGTCAACGATGGGGACGGCCATCGGATGAGCATGATGGAGGACGACCATCAAGAAGTGGAGGACGACCACTCAGCAGGGGACGGCTGCTCTCAAGGTTTATCATAACACAGGACGAGTGTCAGATAACCAAAATCAACAATGGGGACGGCCATTGGATAAAGTGATGAAGGACGATCATCAAAAGGTGGAGGACGACCACCTAGCAGGGGACGGCTGCTAAAAATCAACGATGGGGACGGCCATCGGATGAGCATGATGGAGGACGACCATCAAGAAGTGGAGGACGACCACTCAGCAGGGGACGGCTGCTCTCAGGGTTATCATGACACAGGACGAGTGTCAGATAAAAGAAAAAAAGCTTTGTTGGTGATCTACTGGGGATATAGTGAACACGGACGAGCGTTCACAACCAAGAAAGGGAAGTATAAGTGTTTGGTATTGTGTAGAGATTAGAGATGCGGACGAGCATCCTTAAGACTATGATACGGACGAGTATCATGTAGAAACAAATACTGACACGTGTTCAGAGATGATGATACGGACGAGTACCATCTGGTTAACAAAGAACACGGGCGAGTGTTGCATCTGAAGGGACTCTTCTGGGGAATAGTAGACACGGACGAGTGTCTATATTCAAGAAGACACAAGTGTTTGACACAGTGTATGGATTAAAGATGTGGACGAGCATCCTTACGAGTATCATGTAGAAACAAACACTAGACGCAATGTTCTGAGATGATGATACGGACGAGTACCGACTGTTTAACAAAGAACAAGGACTATTGTCGAATCTGTGGGGATATGAGTGTTGGTGTATACAAGATACGGACGAGTATCTGTATAAGTGTATCATGAGCATCATATAGATGAGTGTTTATCTGCTGGGGAGGGTGACACGGACGAGTGTCAAAAGGAGAAAAGTATAATATCAACAAGTATACGGGTTGTAAAAGTGTAAATGACTGAGCTGGGGATATGACACGGACGGGTGTCAAGAGAGTGTATATACAAGTATAGGTGAGTGCAAAGAGGACGTCTTTGGCTTTCTGCTGGTGATGTGACACGGACGGGTGTCATGAAGTATCCGTGATACGGGCGATTTGTTTGTAAAGAGTGTTCAGGCGACTTTACTGGGGAGTGATGATACGGACGGGTATCAAAAGGAAATATATACTGGTGTTTGTGATTTGTGAGGCAACTGTTTTTGCTGGGACTCTGGTGGGGATTTTTGTACAATGATGATGAACGGTTATTATTCACAAGTGTTAATTCAGAACGTGGCCCATGATTATGCTATGCGTTTGATTTTTGCCGTAATGCTCCGTATTAGACGGAATGCTACGCTCTGAGGGGATAATATGATGCAAATGCCATGATTATGCAAAGATATCAAACCGGGATTCGGATCCCGTCGCTGCGAAGATCTCTGGCTGATCTGTTTGAAATGGACCTCCCAGCTGGGGATGAGATCATTGGTAGATCTGGTGAGACGTATCCACTTGGGGATATAGGTCACTGATTGACATATCCTTGTAATAGGACCCAGCTGGGGTTTGCAGAAGCCTTCTTCACTCTGTTGTGATCTTCATGCATTGCTCTTCTGGATAGAGGCTGAGGATCTTGTGGGGAGATGATTCCCCAATTCCTGCATCTTGCTGAGGAAGAATGATTGGTACTACGGCTGGGGAATGCTGTCGGTAACTCAGCTGGGGAGAGTAATGAGAGGCAACTCAGCTGGGGATAGAGCAATTCGGATGCTGAGTTGATTTGCCAGCTTGCTGAGACGTAGCTTGCATGCCCCAAGTTGCGTTCTGGATACCTGCAATCCTGCAAAGACAAGGAGACGCACAAATGGTCCCGAGGTATCCTTTACTGGATTCCGTCATAGGAGTTAAGTACTTTCGAGAGTAAGTATATTCCCTGTAAGCATGTGTTTTTATTTTCTTAAAGAAAAACATCTGTACTTATGCAATTAGTTTTTTAGGGGCATCAGACATCCTTTGCAAATAAAAATATACAAAACGAAACATGACTGAAAAATCTAATTTTATTAATTCATGTGCCCTGAACTGGCAAGATACAGTCAAAGAAACATATCTCCTGAAATGAGGAGATTGTTACAAATTGAGAAACAAAGTGCTGGCAGTGTTGATGACGCTTTAAGGGACTTCCTCTCCCGCTATGACTCGTATGACTTTTGACTTTCTTCTCGTCTTGCCTTCTGGAGAAAGTTGATTCTGATTGAAGCTTGATCCTTTGGAGTCTTAACCAAGTTGCTGACAGTACAAACGAATTCAGAATGCAGTTGTTCGCTTATTCCCTTATTTTGCATGGATCGCCCTTTCGGGTTTTCAATCCATCGGGATACCCATTTTTGCCTGAGTTGTCCAATGCGGCTTTTCAACTCAGCGGGTGTACATTTTTTCATTTATTTTCCCTTATTTTTGCCCGAGTCTTTTATTCTGTTTTTGACTCGCCGGGATGCCCTATTTTTGCCTGGACTTACATTCTGTTTTTGTGTCCAGCGGGTCATTTTATGCGAAGTATTTTTTAACTGCATCTGAATTCACAGGGGACGGGAAATCTTCACCATCCATGGTGCTGAGCATCAGTGCTCCACCAGAGAAGACTTTCTTTACCACGAATGGTCCTTCATAATTTGGAGTCCATTTGCCCCTGTGGTCTGTATGAGGAGGGAGGATTCTTTTCAGCACAAGATCTCCCACTTGGTACTCTCGGTGCCTGACTTTCTGATCGAAGGCTTTCTTCATTCTCTTCTGATACAACTGCCCATGACAGATTGCAGCCAATCTTTTCTCTTCAATCAGACTCAGTTGCTCGTATCGGGACCTAACCCATTCTGCTTCACTCAGTTTAACATCCATTAATACCCGTAGAGAGGGTAATTCAACTTCAACTGGTAGGACTGCTTCCATACCATACACAAGTTGATAAGGTGTTGCCCCAGTGGATGTCCTGATTGACGTGCGGTACCCATGCAAGGCAAACGGTAGCATTTCATGCCAGTCTTTGTAGGTGACTACCATCTTCTGCACAATCTTCTTGATATTCTTGTTAGCTGCCTCAACAGCACCATTCATCTTTGGTCTGTAAGGAGAAGAATTGTGATGTTGGATCTTGAAGTCCCGGCATAATTCAGCCATCATCTTATTGTTTAGATTGGAACCATTATCAGTAATGATTCGCTCGGGAACTCCATATCGACAGATGATATCTCTTTTCAGAAATCTGGCTACCACTTGCCTGGTGACGTTTGCATATGAGGCTGCTTCAACCCACTTTGTAAAATAGTCGATGGCGACCAGGATGAATCTGTGGCCGTTCGAAGCAGTTGGCTCAATCTTGCCAATCATATCAATTCCCCACATGGCAAAGGGCCATGGTGAAGACATGATGTTCAAAGGATTTGGAGGCACATGCACCTTATCTGCGTAGATCTGGCATTTATGACATTTTCTGGCGTAAGCACAACAGTCTGCATCCATTGTGATCCAGTAATAGCCTGATCTTAACAACTTCTTAGCCATTGCATGTCCTCCAGCATGGGTACCAAAGGAGCCTTCGTGCACTTCATGCATCAATAAATCTGCTTCCGTCTTGTCAACACATCTGAGGAGTACCATATCAAAGTTCCTTTTGTATAAAGATCCATCAGTGTTCAGAAAGAAACTTCCAGCAAGCCTTCTCAAAGTCTTCTTATCATTGGAAGATGCCCCAGGTGGGTATGTTTGATCCTCCAAGAAGCATTTAATGTCATGAAACCAAGGCTTATCATCTTTGACAACATCTGCTGCAAATACATATGCTGGTCTATCAAGTCTCGATACTGAAATCTGAGGTACAAAGTTAGCAGTTTGAACTTTGATCATGGACGAAATGGTAGCAAGAGCATCTGCAAATTGATTCTCGTCTCGAGGGATATACTCAAGCTTGACTGTTGTGAAGAAAGTCAGTAACCTTCTTGTATAATCCCTGTAGGGTATCAGATGATCTTGGTGTGTGTACCATTTGCCGTTGGTTTGATTGATTACCAAAGCTGAATCTCCGAATACGGTTAAAGTCTTGATCCTGAGGTCAATGGCTTCCTCAAGACCCATTATGCAAGCTTCGTATTCAGCTTCGTTGTTAGTGCAGTTGAAAGTGAGTTTTGCCGAGAAAGGCATGTGAACTCCCTTAGGTGTAATGAGTACTGCACCAACACCACGGCCATTCATGTTAACAGCCCCATCAAACATCATAATCCATTCTTCTTCCGGGTCAGGCCCTTCGGTGTGAATGGGCTCCTCATGATCTTTTGATTTTATGAACATGATGTCTTCATCAGGGAAGTCAAATCTCATAGGCTGGTAGTCGTCAATGGGATGCTCAGCAAGATATTCAGACAATACACTGCCCTTGATGGCTTTCTGTGATGTGTATTGGATGTCATATTCTGTGAGAATCATCTGCCATCTTGCAACCCGTCCGGTAAGAGCTGGCTTCTCGAAAATGTACTTGACTGGGTCCATCTTTGAGATTAATAAGGTAGTGTGGGTCAACATATACTGTCTCAGTCGGCGAGCAGCCCACGCTAAAGCACAGCAAGTTTTCTCGAGCAGTGAATAACGTTGTTCACAGTCGGTAAACTTTTTGCTTAGGTAGTATATTGCATACTCTTTTCGACCAGACTCGTCATGCTGGCCCAGCACACACCCCATTGATTCTTCTAATACTGTCAGGTACATAATCAGAGGTCTTCCTTCAACTGGCGGCATAAGGATTGGAGGTTCTTGTAAATACTCCTTGATTTTGTCAAAAGCCTTCTGGCAATCTTCGTTCCACCTGACCGTTTGTTCTTTTCTTAACAGCTTGAACAAGGGTTCACAGGTTGCTGTGAGGTGAGATATGAACCTTGAAATGTAGTTCAATCGACCTAAGAACCCTCGAACTTCTTTCTCAGTTTTTGGTGCAGGCATCTCTTGGATGGCTTTGACTTTATCAGGGTCTACTTCAATCCCCTTCTCACTTACAATAAATCCCAGCAGCTTACCAGATCTCACCCCGAATGTGCATTTGTTGGGGTTCAGCTTCAGTTGATACTTCCTCAGACGCTTGAATAACTTGAGCAGATTCACCAGGTGATCTTCCTCTGTAAGGGACTTGGCAATCATATCATCCACATAACACTCTATTTCCTTATGGATCATATCGTGGAATAATGTTACCATAGCCCGTTGATACGTTGCACCGGCATTTTTGAGCCCAAATGGCATTACCTTGTAGCAGAACGTGCCCCAGGGTGTGATGAATGTTGTCTTCTCCATGTCTTCAGGTGACATTTTAATCTGATTGTATCCTGAAAATCCATCCATGAAGGAGAATACCGAGAACTGAGTCGTATTATCCACCAATACATCAATGTGAGGTAAAGGGAAATCATCTTTCGGGCTGGCTCTGTTCAGATCCCGGTAGTCAACACACATTCTTACTTTGACGTCTTTCTTAGGCACAGGTACTATATTAGCAACCCACGGTGGATAGCTAGTCACAGCAAGGAACCCGGCGTCCCATTGCTTTTGTACCTCCTCCTTGATCTTCATTGCCATGTCCGGACGAGTACGGCGTAGCTTTTGTTTGACCGGTGGGCACTCTTCTCTCAAAGGCAGCTTGTGCACAACAATGTCGGTGTCCAACCCTGGCATGTCTTGGTACGACCAAGCAAATACATCCACATATTCTTGAAGTAGATCAACCAGTTGCTTCTTCACTGAGTCTTGCAGGCAGGCCCCGATTTTAATCTCTTTCACGCTTTCCTCTGTACCAAGATTAATCACTTCAACTTCCTCCTGGTGAGGAGTAATAACCTTTTCCTCCTGTCTCAACAACCTGGCTAACTCTTCAGGAAGCTCATATTCTTCATCAACCCCTTCATCGGCTTGATTGATCGGATTGTCAAAGTCATACGATGTCATAGCTGTGCTGTTGTCGGTGCTGTCTGGAAGGCACTCTCTGCAAGGGTTAAGTTGGTTCATTTTAGTGATCTGATTTTAGTCTTATTTAGAAAAGTGAAATGAAGTTGTCATTTTGAAAACACTGCCATTTATTTTTTGTACAAAAAAGAAAAATAGAAAAACAGTGAACGAAAAGGAAAAGACTCGTTTGCAAAAAGATGTCTGATATTTCATTAATTGATCTTGTTTGCACAAAAAAGTACAGATGGCCCTATTACAAAATGAGTCTTGTCATCTTGGGCAAGATGCAGGACTTTGATGCATGCTTATAAAAATACAGGAAATAATAATTACTCTGCTCGAGTAACTCTTATAATTTCCTGGGAAGACCAGTTTGAGGTACTGCTCCCCGGGATCTTCGGACGAATCCAATTCTCCAGATTGCGCTCCTCTTCCAGCTCGTCTTCCAGACAGTTGATAGCATCGGGGATAAGCATCCCCCCACTGACAAAACCGGGCTTCTCAGCAGCCTTTGCTTGATGTTGAGTTGGTCTGTAACCCAACCCAAATTTGTCTTTCTTCTCCTCCACAGCTAAAACTTTGCCCCAGCCTAGGGCAGTTCCTTCCTCAACAATCTTCCGGGCTTGTTGGTATGATGACATGGAGATTCCAGATACAGCAGATGCTTCATTGACATTCAAGGCTTCAAATCCTTGGCTCATTGTTTCATGGATCTCCCCATCCATTTCAATATACTTGTAAGTAGCCAGATGGCTAACAAATATATCCTCCTCCCCACAGATTGTAACAACTTGGCCTTCCCACTCAAATTTTAACTTTTGGTGAAGGGTAGACGTTATTGCGCCGGCGGCGTGAATCCAGGGTCTACCCAACAAACAGCTGTAGGCAGGCTGAATGTCCATCACATAAAAGATAGTTTTAAAGGTCTGTGGGCCAATTGTCACAGGTAGCTCAATCTCTCCCAGAACCGATCTCTTTGAACCGTCAAAGGCTCTCACCACCAGGTTGCTGGGTTTCAATGCCAATCCATCATATTCTAACTTCACCAGAGCCTTCTTTGGTAAGACATTAAGGGACGACCCCGTGTCTACCAGCACATGGGAAAGGACTGCTCCTTTGCATTCCATGGTGATGTGCAAGGCTTTGTTGTGGTTGCGGCCATCCGCTGTCAAGTCAGTATTGGTGAACCCTAGCCCATTGCTAGCAGTGACATTTCCAACCACGGTTTCCAACTGGTTGACAGTAATCTCTTCAGGCACGTAAGCTGCGTGCAAGACTTTGAGTAGTGCATTCCGATGGGCTTCGGAGCACATAAGCAGTGAGAGGATAGAGATTTTGGATGGCGTTTGGTGAAGTTGATCCACAATTTTGTAATCACTCTTTTTGATGATTCTCATAAACTCATCAACTTCTTGATCGAACGGTGTCTTCAAGGCTTCTTGATCTTCCTGCACCGGGCTCTTTCCTTTTGCCTTAGCAGCAGCTTCTGCTTCGGCAGTAGGTCTTTGAATTGGTGGAGCAAAGAGACGTCCGCTTCGAGTGAAGCCTCCGCCTCCCCCCACATTATCTACTTGTGGTGCAGGTGTTGACGTTTCAAGAGTGATTCTTTTTCCTTCGCAGTACACGTCAGAGCCATAGTGCCAAGGGATGGCCCTATTGCTTTCATATGGTACTGGTCCAGGCACCGTGACAGTGACTGGACTGATTGCTGCTGCTGAAGGGACTGTAATTGTTTGTGGATCATAAAAGATTGTAACTGGTGCTCTGATGGGAGCAGCACCTTCTGAATGGTAGGCAGAGTTGTTTTCAGGATCATAAAATATGGTGACAGTCGAGACGTCTTCATGATTTGTTGCTGGTGTTGTAGGAGATAAAGGTGGCAGAATGGATGTTGTTGTTGTAGGAGCTTCATAATGGAGTGGTGCTGGAGTTGTAGGAGGAACATTTGTTGACATCTGGTCAGTTGAGATGATAGATGAAGTACTTGTTGATGAAGCCGAAGAATTGTCAGGAACAATAGTTGCTGCAGTTGTAGGAGGTTCTGAAACCGTTGCTGATGAGATTGCTGGATTTGTTGGAAATGATGTGGTGATCTGAAGCTGGCCACTCTGAATGAGGCCATCTATGCCATTCCTCAAATTATCGCACCCATTTACCGAGATATTGCAATAAGCACAACCCAACTCACACCCTGGGAACATTTGACATTCCAAGAGCTGAGCCTTGATTTCCACCAACGGTGTCCTGACCTGTCCCACACTGGTTATTAAATAAGACGGCTTGTCTTCTTCAATAGCGTTAATTCTAGGACCACCGTGATTCGGCATCGGGTTCTTATTGACATTGGGTGGTGGTGCGAAATTCAGAGCTTTGGAGTCTACCAGATCTTGTACCTTCATATGCAGAGCCCTGCATTTTTCTGTACTGTGGCCAGGTGCATTTGAATGAAAAGCACACCTAGCATTGGAGTCATAGTTCCTTGGTAGACTGTTGGGATCCGGAGGTGCCAACGTTCTTAGCTCAACCAGGTTGAGTTTCAGAAGTTGTGGCAGCAAAGTAGCATATGGCATGGGGATCAGGTCGATCACTCTGTTAGCTTGAGACGGCCTTTGTTGGAATGGCCTCTGTTGACTGTTGTTGTTGCTGTTGCTGTTGTTGTAATTTCTTGGAGGATACTGATTTTGCTGATGGTACTGAGGTTGTGGCTGATAGCTTTGTTGAGGAGGTTGATAGACTGGCTGAGGATGAGCTGGAGCAGGAATGGTGACTGCTGCTATTGACCTTTGAGCATATTGGGGCCTGCCCCTGTTGGTGTGGACGGCATTGGTCTCGCCAGTTCTTCTCGGGCCTGCAAAAGGCTTTCTTGCATTACTGGACGAGCTGGCACCATTGTCAGAGATCTTACCCATTTTCAACAGGCTTTCAATTCTCTCCCCAGCTATGACAACATCTGCAAAGCTAGTGGAAGAGAAAGCAGCCAACCTGTCAATATATGTTCCCTGAAGGGTGTTCATGAACATATCTGCCATTTCCCTTTCAGACATAGGGGGCTGAACAGCAGCAGCCAATTGCCTCCATCTCTGGGCATATTCTCGGAAACTCTCCCTTGAAGACTGTGACATTCCCATTAGGAGGGTCCTGTTGGGTGCCATGTCTAAATTGTACTGATACTGTCTGATAAAGGCCTCTGCCAGGTCCTTCCAGCATCTAATAGTTGCCCTTGTCAGGTGAGAGTACCATTCTCTTGAGGCCCCTGTCAAGCTGTCCTCGAAATAGAACATCCAGAGCTTCTCATCCATTGTATAGGCCTTCAGCCTTCCCAGAAATGATTGTAAATGAGTCCGGGGGCATGAAGTCCCATTATACTTTTCGAAACAAGGAGGCTTGAACTTATGGGGGATCCTGACCCCGTCTACCAAGCCCATATCCATCACATCAAAACCCAAAGAGTTTTGAGACTCTAGGGATCTTAACTTCTCAGCTATCTCATCCAACCTTCTATCGTAAGCTTCTTCCCCAGCACCCATTACTGTGAACTGGTCTTCTTGAGGGTCCTCTTGAAGTACCCTGGCTGCAGTGGCTGTCCCTTGAACATTTGCAGGAATGTTGATCTCGGGATGCAGATGTGGTCCAAACACAGGGGGATTAACATGAGGTTGTACCCTTTCATTGTTACTGGTGCCGGCAGTTCCTATGTGTGGATCCTCTTGATTTTGCCTTTCCACCATGGCCCTCAGTCTCTCCTGGCTCTGAGCCATGTTGTTCATAACCTCCATGAACTGCGTCATCTGCGTTCTCATTTCTAATCTTTCGTTTGCCATCTGATTTCTGACCTCTGCAAGGTCCTGCTGTACCTGATCCATTTGAATTCCCGGAAGGTTATTTCGGGTTGG
Organism: Lathyrus aphaca; assembly: GCA_963966055.1. Lineage (NCBI taxonomy): Eukaryota > Viridiplantae > Streptophyta > Magnoliopsida > Fabales > Fabaceae > Lathyrus > Lathyrus aphaca. The sequence continues at coordinate 342,216,134 of OZ014523.1, read as the reverse complement.
ATAACGGTGCGGACGGTTAAGGGGAAATACCCGGCGCCTAGCAATAGTTCCTGAACATCACAACAGAGGTTAGCAACAACAAAACAAAAACCTACAAAACAAACAAAGGGTTAGCATGCAATGCAGTTATGCTTATTTGTTCTCAAGGTATCCGGTTTGGCCTTCAGTTTTGACCCTTCCAGACCCTTGAAGATGCTGCTGATGTTGCTTTCGAAGTGAACTAACACATATATATTACAGAAGGTGAAATAATACAACTTGTTCATTTTACAACACAAGCCCCCTAAGGGGTCAAAATACATCACAAAAAAGTAAAAGTACATGGAATAGAAACAACAACAAGCAAATGGTCAAACACCAAGGCCAAACTCATCCTCACGAACTTCCTTAAGAAGTGCTTCGGTCACAGGATCAGCCGGACGCTCCGTGAGATTCCGGATAAGGAGGTTCCGGGTTGCAACAGCTGCTACTAGCTTCTTGTGCTGAGTTTGGTCCTTGGACCTCTTCACCCCTGCTTTGATCTTCAATTCTGATATCTCCCTCTGGGCTGCTGCCAGGGCTTCTTGCTGTTCTCTTGCACTTGCTTCCAGTTGCTCCATCTTGTCTTGAACTCTCTTGTCTTCCAGGGTACGAGCCTCGGTGATCCTGACCCACCGGGCTTGACTCTCCTTCAAGTACAAGTCTGTCCTTGCTCTCTGGAACTGGGCTTCTTTGCAAGCATTCTTCAGAATTTGTTCACCAGCCTTAGACTTTTTGATATAATCCCCAGACTTCTCAATCTTAGTCAAATGCTCTACTCTCAACTTCTCCAATCTCTCAATCTCCCTCATACCCTCACTCCTCTCCCGGAGGGTCTTCTGCAAAGCCTGGGTTAGCTTCTCATTTCTTTCCTTCAAGCTCTCAAACTCCTCCAAACTGATAGTGGCAGGGGGTGGTGCTGAGGATGACTCAGGCACGTCTTCTATGGTAAAGGGCATCCCAGAGAATTGGGCCCTGGCACGGGACCACTCCATATATTGTGCTGATGCCACATTATTGCACTTCCCAAGAATGGTCACTCCCTTGGTTTGAACATTATCCCAGGCCCAGGCAGCCTGCCTAACAATAGCCAAACTAATCTTGTTCTCACAATAGAGAGTCTCAACCAAGTCCTGTGCTTTAGGAGTGTGGACCAGTGCATAGCCCAATTGCCTCCTGAACAGCAGAGGGTTATAATTAATACTTCCCTTAACTCCTATTAAGGGCACATTGGGAAAATGCCCACAGCTGGTGATGATATCTCTGCCCTTGGTGCTTTGAGTACACCATCTGATATCAGCTGAAGTTAGGGTAGTGAGCCTCTTAGCCCAGTTGCTTTGCTGATGAGGGTTTAAAAATGCATCTGTCCTGGGTAGATGCTTGAGAAGCCAAGTGTGGAACAATGGAGCACAACACCTCACTAATCTCCCCCTCTGCTTTTCATTCCTCTGATGCACTGAATAGTAAAGATCCCCCAATAAAGTTGGCACTGGGTTCTTCAGGATGAACAGATGGATGGCATTCTTGCTAATGAATCGAGGCTCATCTGCAAACAATACAATTCCATATATGCTCAAAGCCAGTAGAGCACAAACAGCTTTCCACTCCCCCAGGGAGGCCTTCAGACTAGCTTGAGAAATTAAGAAGTCCAGATGAAAACCAGGGATCCCAGCTTTAGAGGTCATATGCTGCTCAATCAGGACAGGCTCCAGGTGTAAAGCTTTTGCTACCTCTCCATTGCTAGGAAAGACCATCTCAGGGTTGAAAGGGATTTCACCCCTGATAGGCAAACCAACCAATGATGAGTATTCTTCTAACAGAGGGCCCAGCTGAAAGTCTTGAAAGGTGAAACATCTCAATGGGGGATCATAAAACTGAATGCAAGTGTGGATGAGGCTCCTCTATGATGGGTCCAGATCCACAACCAAGTCAAGTATATCTCCATAGTTCTCTCTGAACAAGGATATGTGATCTGGAGTGATCAGAGTCTGAATCCTCCTGATGTCTGATAACTCTGGCTGGAAGAAGTGATAGGTGATGTTGCTCTTTTTAGGAGCCATGATGCTGAAGACTGAGTAGAGACAGGTGCTGATGCTGATACTGAAGAAGTGGGCCACTGGCTGGCTGGTGCTGGTGATAACTGAAGTAGCTGCTGGTGAAGATAGGTCAATACAGAAGATGGGGTCAAAACCAAAACCGGATGAATGATGGATACCCTGAAACACAAATAAGCAAATGTCAATATGATGCAATGATTATGTATGCAAATGATATGCAAAGGGTTTGTGACTGAGCTGGATCTGGCCAAAATGCTCTGGTATAAGTCCATGTGTGTTCAAGAATTCCAGATGGAGGTCTATAAATCCAGTAACCAGGGTGGGGGACTCAAATAAAGAGCCACATGTCCAGGGTTTAGAATCACAAGAACTGTCCAACATGGAGTACTCTTAACAAATCAAAGTAACAGGGTATTCTGAGGTCAAGGTACCTGCAAACCTGTAAACAGCCCAACCCCCTCACAGGTGGTGTTCTAGAACAAGGATCCTCAGACTTGGATCAGTTATGAGAAGTGTAAACACTTCTAACCCGGAGGTACAGTGTTTACAATAACCATAACAATTCCTCCTCTAATTCACCTCAGTTTTTGAAGGTCATTACTAAAAGGTCATCCAGACTTAGCAGGCTTCCCAGATAGCCCTAGCATTGCAGGAAATCTGCAACACAGAGTTCTCAAGAAGAAACCCATATCTGAACCGTGTTTCATATTCCCGCACCAGACCGAAATGGAATGGGAAAGAATATGATTCACTCTAGCCTAGGTGTCACTCAGGTCCCAGGTATAGGACCTTAGCTCTCAATGAAATACCCACCCACCAAAGGAAAACCAGATCCAGCCAGACAGCATGACAGTATGATATATGGAAAGCAATAAAGAAAGCAGTAAAGCAACTGTACATAAAGCAAAAATAAAATATATACAAACACAAATAAGCATATAACACCCCAGTAAACACAAATCAATCAAGCGCTAGGAGGAACCCACAAAAAGAACCAGAAGCCCTGGTTGCAATATAAGGGTCCCCAGTGAAGTCGCCAAGCTGTCGCTCCCGATAAATGAACAGGGTCAAATAAAGGTACAGACGCGGACGGTCGGCGAAGGGGACAGTAAGAACACACAGCCGTGAACTCACTGGAGATGAATAGAGTCGCCAGCTAGGCATTTTTATCCCGGAGGAAAGGCAATGCTGCATAGGCCTAGAAAAAGATGGATAAGACGGTTTGCGAACCAGAGAGACTGAGAAAGGGGGTTGGTTACAACCTGGGAAGGTATTAGCACCCAGATTGTCCGTCGTACTCGACGGGATCCACGCTTAAAAGATTTGTGTTTTAAAGGGGTAGTGTCAGTGCAATCTGTGTATAGAATAGCTGGAAAAGAATGTACAGGTGTCAGTGTAAAGTGTATAAGTGATATGAAGTATGAAAGTGTCAGTGTGAAAATGAAATGCTCAAGATCATGAGGCTAAAGGAAGAATGCTGGAAGGAGGGGGAATATACAGAGACTTTTGTTCGATAACTGTTAAGTTATGCCTACGTATCCTCTCGTGCAATGAGGAAGTCAGAACACCGTAGTTCGACCCAAAGAGACTGAAAAATGAATTGACTTGTGAACTGCTTACTAGCCTATGCTCAAGTGTATGATCTGTCTGGCACAGATGCAAACTGTCTCGCATTAGACGGAAGAAGCAAGTTCTCGTTTGTGAGTGAAGGTGATGAGAAAAGAATCCCGAAGGAGACGATTATTATTTGTTTTTGAGTTTTCACTCTTTTATTGCTTTTGAGAGTTTGTCATAAGAAAATGAGCTTAAGCCTAAACCAATGGGTTAGTAAACTCATCACATCTTCCCTCTGATTAGGGGTAATGAGATTACCTTAAGTGTGAAGTCAGATTCTCACACTTAATCACCTTTGGTATAGGATTAAGATCATTAACCTACTTGTGATTATTTAGATGTTTTTGTTGTTTTTGTTTAGTGTTAAGTAATGAGATTAAGCCATAATCAGGGATTAAACAGACTCATTACACCATCCTAATAGAAGGATAATAGATGAGAATGTTTAAGCTGAGGAAAGCTCCTCAACTTAATCCATGATTAGGGATTAAACTCATGACAAAACAAAGCCTTTGATTAAGTGGATTTTATTTAATGATATGGTGATGAAGTGATTTTTATGGTTTGTAAGACAACTTGAGGGGGACTTGTCCATTAACACTAGGGTTAGTCCTTCTTAACCAGTTAAGGAAGAATTAGAACCCTAATGCAAGGCCCAAGTTACAAGTGTGAAGTCTTGATGATTATTATGTGAATTAATTAGAGGATTTAAACACATTAAGGGTTCAACACTTAGGATTAAAGTTATACACTCCATCCTAATAGAAGGATGCAGGCATAAGCTTAATCACAAAGCCTTAAAGCCTTTAGGGTTTAGTCCCTGATTATGAGGTGAGAGGAGAAGACTCAAAGAGAGACACAAAGGTAAAACTATGAGGGGAGACTAATCAAAACCCTAATTCATTGTCATGCTTGGTTGTTCCTAAGGTTTGTGAGGCTTAAACAAGAACAATCTTCAAAGGAGCCACCAGGAAGCAGATGAACAAGATCAAGAGAAGCAAAGCAACTTGCTTCATTCAAGAAGTCAAGTCACTTGAAGAAAGAAAGTGGGAGGAACAAGAATGAGCAAGCTCAATCTCAAACACATACATATATGCAGCAATGGATGCAAGAGAGATGAAAAGAAAAGTTATGAGAAGTGAAGGCAAATCCACTTCTCAAGTTTACTTACCACCTGAAATGTTAGAAAGAAATGCAATGCAATGCAAAATGGGATGAAATGGTATGAAGAAAAACAAAACCAGAAGCATGTTGATGATGATGATGATGTTATGAAATGCTACAAGCATGAGGCAAGGCATGGAGATGTTCATACAAGTTCATGGATGCAAATGGTGCAAGCTTAGAAGCATGGATGCACATGAAAAGTTATGAAACATACATGGCATACAAGATGGAAAATGCAAGGTGCAATGATCAAACATGCTTTATATATGTCTTATGATGTCAAATGAATCACATGAATGCTTGAAATGTCATGGCAAGTAATGCTATGCAAGAGAATGCAAGAAGGATGCAAGAGAAAGCCCAAATTAGGGTTTATGGATCAAACAACAAACAAAAACCCAAAACAGAAGCAAACCCTAAGATAAAAAATGGAAAATGCCACCCAAAGAAACCCTAAACCTATACTAAACCAAGGTCCAAAGGGGAGGTCTCAACTCTTAACCAATCTCAAGTTATGATTTTTCTAAGATATTAGGGTTTTTAGGGCTCTTAAACAAAAGAAATACCAAACAAATGAAAAATGAGGAATCAAATCATGGCCATTTAATCCTAGAAACTACATGCCAAATAGAATGCAATGCAAAAAGAATCAATGTCCAACTCTTCTTAGATAGGCAGAAGTGAATTTTTGAACTTTGGATCAAATTAATGCACAAAAAATGATTTAATTCAATGGAAAATCCTCAAAATGCATCAAGATCTAAAAATAAATTTGGTTTGAAGGTTGGACAATGTTTCTAAATGTCTTAGAACATTTCATGAATTTTTTGGTGATTTTTAAATACCTAAAAGTATTTTTAATAAATTAATTTCCATTAATCAATTAAAAATAATCTTTTAAATATTTAAAAATACTTTTTTAATGATAAAAAAATAAAAATGAAAATATTTTTGGGTCTTAAAAATTAATAAAACTCTTAAGAAAAAGTTTCATAATTTTTAGGAATTTTTTACTATTTTTAATAAATTAAACAAAACAAATAAGAAAAATATGAAAATAAATGAAAATAAAGGAAAGTCAACAGAATGGAGGGATGAGATTGAGTCTGAGTTTGAATGGATTGACCACGCGCCAGATCCAAGGGTCCATGTTGCTTCTGATTAAATTTAATTAATTAATGATTAATTAAGCTAATTAAGAGGATTAGGGCAAATGAAGAGATCTGGGCCATCCAAGCTAGCGGGAAGTCAACAAGTCAAGGGGGATCTACGCTCCACATTCAAATGGCCATAATGACCTGAGTTTAGGGTTAATCACCCTCAGGTGACCGAAGAGAAGCTCCGGTCATCTTCTCCGGCTGCACAAAAACCCTAGAACACGATTCAGGTACCTATTCTACAAATTAAGCACACCTAAATGATCCTCTAACTACCTAGGTCACGAATCCACCTTCAAATAACATTTAAACCCCAAGAATCATGCAAATCGAAGGAAATGAAATTCACGGGCAAAATTTCAGAGGGACCATACAAGCTCAGTTTTCACTCATTTTTGATTCTGAAACCAACCCCATGACCAGCAAGACATGAATAATCAATTTGTAACTCAAAAATCAAGCTTTGAGAGAAAAGTTTCCATGATCATACCTGAGCTGGAAAGCTTCAAAACTGAGCTTCCAGAGCTTTCCTTGCGTGCAAATGGACTCCCTTGTATCCCTTGATGCTAATGGAAGGCTTCAAAGCTCTTGTGGATGGCTGATTTGTGAGAACCAGTTCTGGTGTAGCAGGAAATGAGCTTTGTGTACAGGCTGCTTCAGCTCAAAGTAAAGGGTGGTTTTGACTCCTTTGAATGTTTCTGATTTGTTGGTGAAGAGAAATGATGTGTTTGTTGACTGGATAGTGAGATTCGAAGAGTTCTGGTTTTGAAGGGGAGGAATGGTGAAGCTCAGTTCAGGCTGGTTTCAGGCTTGAACTTTGGTGGTTTCTACTCAATGAAGCATGGCCATATGATTGGTGAAGATGGTTTTCGTGTTTGTATGCTGTGGAGACAGATTCGAAGGAATATGCAAAATGAAGTGTTTTTGTGAATGTGATGGTTGAGAGAGTTTCAGCCTTGCTAGATGTATGGAATGGCTTGCAAATGAAAAGTATAAACTAATCCCATTGGCTGGATGATGTGACATGGCCTGCAGTGATAGGTAAGTTTGCTTTTGCAAAAAGTCAAATTTTGTGTAAGGAAAGTATGGCTCATGATCTAGGCTAGTACAAGATATGGTTCTGGTGCAGCATGGTGTGGTGAGAGGCTAGCAAAGTGCAGTAACCAATGCAGCAAGTTGTAGGAAGTGATCATGATGATTTTGCAAGTTGTGGCTTTTTTGGTTCACATGTGATTTCCTTGTCCAACAAACCATAAACCATGGGCATCCTTGGTTCAATTCTGATTTTTATGACTTATAGAATGTTTGCATACTGGTTTGAAATGAATTAGAAGTTGCAATTGGCTTTGGTCCATGATTTTGCAAAATTCACATTTGAGGCATGCCTTGAAAATCAATGATTTTGGCCAACTTTGTCACACCATAACTTTTGATCCAAGAAGAGTTTGATCATGTTCTTGTACTTTTTGAAAAGGGAAAAATGTGATCTACAACTTTCATGACCAAAGCTTTTCCATTTGAAGCATTTTTGGATCAAGAATCAAGGCTTGAAAAATGACCTAAAATGAAGCATTCTTGAAAAGTCAACTATGCCCAAAAAGTCAACATTTGCAAAAACCCTAAATTCTTGATTTTTATGAACTTCAACCTTCTTACATGATCAAATAAAGATCATATACACTCAAAATGATGAAGATCACCCATTGGTTGGGTCATTGGGGGCCTCAGATGCTCTGATTTTACACTGACTTGTCTGAAAAGTCAACCCTTGATCAGATGACTTCCCCATGGAATTTCTTCATGAAAATTGATATGCATACTCCCTATACCATATAGAGACCAATGGAAACAAGAATGACCAAAAAAATTGGGGTTATGGCCTCTGAAACCAAAACCCTAATTTTCAGTCAACTGTGCAGTCTATCCTGGCTCTGCATCCACTCAAACCCTAGTTCTTGTGATTCTTTTGCATTTTTGACTTTGAGAAGATGGAATATGATATAAGAACACACATGGACCCCTTTGAAGTGATTGGTTGCCTTTGGAGTGGCTCAAGATGCCCTTGGATTGCTCAGATCACAAACCCTAGGTGCAGATGACTTAGAAACTATCCAGTGAATCAAAAATGAGATATGAGATGATATGATTGTGTCTATGCATATGAGAATGATCACAAGCCATGGTGTGAATGGGTGAGGACAAATTTGGGGTGTTTACAGTGTATAACCTAAATGTGATTAAAATTAACTTAGAAAATTAATTTAAAAAAGATAAATATTTGAACATAAACACTCACACACGTAAGTCGATCTTTGATCGCCATCTCACACTTCCTAGGGTATTCATCTTGGTTGCCTTAAAATAAAATGGTCAAGTCCCTCGAATATAGGGGTGTCTTAAGCAAAGTCCCTTCACTTATAAAATCATCAAGTCCCTACAGTTTAAAAGATCAAGTCCCTTCGAGGTTGCCTACGAAATAATGATCTTGTCCCTTCGAATAAATGATGAAAGTCCCTACGAATTGCTAAAGACACCCCTTAAGTTGCCTTCTATGACCATACGATGACCCTACGCTTGTCCCTTAATACACATCCAAGGTAATGACTACATGTTCCTTAATAATAGGGATAGTCTTACCCTTGAGAGAACATACAAGAACATGAAAGACTTAATCTAGGGTAGGTACCTCTTAGTTGCTTGCTCATATTTCAAAATACTTTTTACACCTCACTTTCTTAAACATTTTTCAAAACAAGGCTTTGTATACATCCATACGAGGATCATTACAAAGTACTTAGAAAAATTTCTAATCACACACTACACTTTTCAAAAACAATTTAAGTGAGCTAAGTAACTAAGAGCCAATGGATAGCCATGGATATAAAGGGTGCTAACACCTTCCCTTTGTATAACCTACCCCCCGAACCCAAGTCTTTTAAAATAGGTCTTTCCTGTTCTTTTATGTCCTTTCCTTATGGATAAAATAAAAGTCGATGGCGACTCTTGCTATCCGCAACATGACCAAAAGTCAGTTCTCCCACCGTGTTACAGAACTGGCGACTCTGCTGGGGATTTAATAAAAGAGGGGTACCCTTAGGAATTAGATCACTTAAATTGTTTGCCTTGTTTGCTTTATATTACTTGTTGGGCTTTATGTGTGAAAGATCCTAACCCAGATCTAGTGTACCTTAGGTAAATGGCAATAGACCAAGGAAACTGTACGGAGTATACCGATATGGTTGATCTGGTGGCCATAGTTAGTGTGACTTCTTGGTTGGTGCTTATGTTCCTTAAGTAAGTTGAGGATAATATGAGGATGCCATATGTTGTCAATACACTAACTGACTTTTAGAACCCTAGTCATCCCATCTTGGCCTTTAGAAAGTAGTGAGATAGTCGGCTTTAGTGAAGACTGAAGTTGGTTGATACTCGATGCTACACTCATTGAGATCCTAAACTTGGAGGGTTTTGGTTGGCAAGTAAGTTGCCTATTGAACAACCACCCTTGGGAATGATCAGTGATATTGAGATCCCTTAGAACCTGGTTACTTTTGTAGGATAGGATGAACCAACTAAACTTCAGGGGAGGGAATTTACCTTTAGACCTCATGCAAGCCTTCAAACCTAGGGCTATTGTGTGACTTGTTTGTGTGTGCCACATGTTTGTGATTGAGCATAACATCATGACATCATGCATCATAAGCATAGCATTTTCACTAACCATTTCAAGGACCAAAGGATTTATCTTTGTTCTTTGTTGCAGGTCATGGCTTTTGCTCGTAGGAATACTATTCGGATCAACTTTGTAGGAATACCTCCTAAGCTTAAGGAATTGGTCTCTCAAGTTTCTGAAAGCTCCTAGTTCCTCAAGAGGCATGGTCACCTACTGGATCTAGTCACTTCAGGGTTCAATGAAGACATGATGAGTGTCCTGTTTCAGTTCTTTGACCCTAAACATCATTGCTTCACATTCCCCGACTATCAGCTGGTTCCTACAATGGAGGAATTCTCTAAACTACTGGATATACCTATCCTTGATCAAAGACTTTTCACAGGCTTAGAAAAAGAGCCTAAACCTGAGGTTATTGCTGCAGCTTTACATTTGAAGAAATCAGACATTGTCCTAGAAACGAGAAGCGGAGTTAAGGGTATTCTTGCTAAGGTATTGATGGAGAAAGCTCAAGTGTTCCTGAAGGCTATGAGTTATGATGCTTTTGAGGAGATCTTGGCCTTATTAATCTATGGCCTAGTGTTGTTCTCTAATCCAGACCAGCTCATAGACGTACACGCCATCAACATATTTCTGGCTCACAATCCAGTGCCTACATTACTTGGAGACATCTTACATTCTCTCCATACCCGTACTATGAAGGCACGAGGAACTCTGTTGTGCTGCATACCTCTATTGTCTAGGTGGTTTATTTCTCACCTTCCTCGATCAGTGATGAAGAATGAACAAGGGTTAAGGTGGTCCAAGAGGATCATGTCACTTTCTCATTCAGACATTCATTGGGGCTCTCGATCTATGGAGAATGTTACTATCATTGACCATTGTGGGGAGTTCCCTAACGTGCCACTCCTTGGCATAAGAGGGGGCATTACTTACAACCCTTTGTTAGCTCTACGACAGTTTGGTTATGCTCGGAGTAATGTTCCTCATGACATACTTATTCAGGGTATTGTGTTCGACTACGACAATGATCTAAGGTTACCGTCAAAGGTTCATACGAGCTTGGGGTAAAGTGAACAAGGTTGATAGCAAGACTATGGAACCAAAGTACTCCATTCCTATGGAACCTTATCTCAGATGGGTACGAGCATGTGCTCAGACTCTTATGATTCCATATCCTGCTATCCTGCCAGTTACCATGGAGCCTGTTGCTGAAGGAGATACTCCTTATATCATCCTTCATCCAAACATGCCCATTGACATGGAAGAGTTGCCGAGGTCCTAGATCCAGTTGAAGGAGCAAAGGGATACTTTTGAGACTCATTTCAAAGCTAGTCAAGAAAGAATCCTGGAGCTGACAAGACAACTTCACGAAGAGCGGAATCTCAACACATACCTCCATATAAAGAGAAAACGTCCATGGGAGACTTAAAACCCCATCTTTGTATTTATTTCATTTTATTGTAAGCCCAAGAGGCAAACAAGTTTATTGCGTACTAATAAAAGTTTCATTTCTGGTTGTTTACACAAATTTAAATTCTGCGGTCCTTGAAAACATTGCATCTACATACCATATCATTGTATCACAGGTTTCTTATGAACATATATATTATCTTCTTGCTGTTTATTTCAGCAGAAATGGCTCTCAAACAAACTGTTAAGGATCTCCAGGCTCAGAATGCACAATTTCAAGAAATGATCCTGAACTTGTCCAAGGGACAAGATGAGCTGAAGGCACTTCTGACTAAGAAGAAGAAGAAGACTAAAAAATCAGGGGGCCTCATCAACCTGGGAAGAAGATTCAGAGGTCCTGTCAAGGCAAAAGAAGAGGTTGAGGATCTTGTGTCTGAAAATTCTTAGAGAGAAGGAGGTAGTCTTCATGATACTGTGGAAGATTATGATTCTAAGGAGAACTATTATCATAATCCTGCTAGTGAGGAGTAGTATAAGATGTTGGTAGACATAATGAACGCTATGGAACTAAAAAAATCTTCTGGGCTTGATTATGAAGATTTGAGTTTAGTTTCTGGAGTGGTTATACCTATTGGCTTCAAGGTTCCTACTTTTGTGGTGTATGATGGTGTTTCATGTCCTAAGCTGTGTAGAAGCATACTTCAAGCTCATTGTTTTTGATGACGTCAACAATATTCAAGCTCATTCCAGATTGCAAAACGTCGAGATGACAACAAACGATCAAGATCATGGCTATGCATCATCAATGGAATGCTTCCGATCAATTCAAGCTTTTGTGCAACACTTTCAAGATTTGTCTCAAGGCTTAGGTATATCAATAATTACTTCTTAAATATAATATGCAAGTGTTCAACATAATCTTCATAATTTTTTAATTCATGTGCATATTTTTTAAAAAGAAATTGGAACTGGTCTAACACTTTTAACAGAAATATTTTTCTGTATTTTAACAGTGTTAACCGGTTAACCATATGGGTTAACCGGTTAACGGTAGCAATTTTTCAATTCTGTGGCAACGTTCCTGGGCGTTAACCGATTAACCTATTTGGTTAACCGGTTAACACTGTAGAAATGTTGAAAAATTGTTTCTTTTTAAATTCAAATATTTTGTTAAAGTTATACCTTTTCATGATTTTATTTCATAAGTTTTTATACCTTTTCAAAAGAAATTCTTTTTAAAATTTTCATACCTTTTTGAATAGGTGTTTCAACTATTATAAATTCTAAAAATTTCAAATTCATAAACACCTCCTAGACAATTTCAAATATTTTCATACAATCAAATTCACTTTATTCAAATTCTTTTCATCTTTCAAAAGTGTTCATAAGTTCATCTATTTCATATTTTGTCTTGAACACTTGTGTTGAATATTTAGTGGTGAATTCTTGATTATAGGAGAAGATCAATCTTTATTGATACCTTTCATTGTACTCTCACTCAAAACAATACTATAGAAAGTGTCTTTCTATTTTGTGACTTGTGTTCCAAGGATTGTTTGGACATAAGGGTAAGTGTGGCAAGAGGATTGTTCTTGCACACTTGTTTGTATAGTTTGCTAGAAAGTAGGCCTCACCATTGAAGGTGTGATAGGTTGTACTGTTCTAAAGAAAACTAGTGGAAATCTCTTTCGTGTTGAAAGGGGACTGGATGTACCTTCGGATTGTGAAGGGAACCAGGATAAACCTCCGTGTCTTCTTTACTTTTCTGCTTTACAATTTTTGTTCTTTAAACCGTAAAAGCAAAATCCATCCATCAAAGAAAAAGAATCGAGAAAATTTTGATAACACCTAATTCACCCCCCTCTTAGGTGCATTCTGATCTTACAATTGGCATCAGAGCAGGTTTAGGTAACCTGTTCCTACAAGATCCTATGGCTTCTGCAAACTCAAATCCCGTTTTCAAAAATGGTGGAAGTAGCAACAAGCCTCCGCTCTTCTCCGGCGAATACTTCGATTTCTGGAAAATCAGAATGAGGGCACATCTTGAAGCCCAAGGAGAAGGCATATGGGAAGCAATCGAAGAAGGTCCGCATAATCCCGTCAATGTGATCAACGGTGTTGGAACGGCGAAGTTGAAGAATATGTATGATGAAGATGATAAAAGAAAGATCCTAAATGAGAAGAAAGCAATCAACATACTTCAAAGTGCTCTTAGTATGGACGAAATTTTTCGTGTATCACAATGCAAATCGGCGAAGGAAATCTGGGATACTTTGGTAGAAACACATGAAGGAACAACAGAAGTTAAAAGATCAAGGCTTAACACGTTGAGTCAAGAATATGAAATGTTCCGCATGCAGCCCGGAGAATCTATTGTGGCTTTACAAAAAATATTTGTTCATCTAACCAACCATTTGATTGCACTCGGAAAAACCTTCACCAACGATGATCTTAATTTGAAAGTTCTAAGGTCTTTGACAAGGGAATGGCAACCGAAAGTGACCGCAATCTCGGAGAAGAAGAGTCTCTCAACAATGACATCCGCATCTCTATTCGGAAAACTTCAAGAGCACGAGTTGGAACTTGGAAGGCTCGAGAAGCATGAAAGTCAAGAGAAAAAGTCCAAAGGAATTGCTTTGAAGATTGACACGAAGGATGACAAAGATGACGAGATCTCCGAAGATGAGAACTTCATGCTTCTTGTTAAGAAGCTTGATAAGTTTTTTTAACAAAAATAATAATTCTTCTTTTCCTAAAAAGAATAAACATTTCAGGAAGAAGGATGCATCCACATCGAATCAAGAAGTTACATGCTATGAATGTGGAAAGCAAGGTCACATAAAACCGGATTGTCCAAGACTTGCGAAGAAAGGAGGATTCAAAGGCAAGAAGGACTTCAAAAATAAAAAGGCTTATGTCGCATGGGATGACAATGAAGTTAGTTCCTCATCGGAATCGGAAAGCGACGAATGTGCAAATATGGCGTTAATGATGTCACATCACTCCGATGAAGAAAATGATGAGGTTAGTAGTAACTTTTCAATTTATGAAAATGATGCACAAGAAGTCATATATGAACTTCTAAAGGAATGTAAGACTTTGTACAAAAATATTTCATCCCAAAAGAAGAAAATATTATCTTTAGAAGAACAAAATGCATCTTTTGAAAAAAACATTGAAAATGAAAAACAAAAGATAAAGGATGAAAAACAAAGCCTTACATGTAAAAATTGTGAGTTATTGTCCTTTCAAATTGTTCAACTAAAAAGAGTTTTAGAAAGATATGAAAAAGGTCAAATTGGCTTGGAGGAAATTCTTAGGCACCAAAGATATCCAAATGATAAAAGTGGCCTAGGATATTCTAAGTTTTCCAAACCAAGCATAAGTGAAACCATTTTCGTAAAAGCTAGTGAACAAATTGTTAAGGAAAAGACTAACAATGCTAAAACTATGCATCAAAGTCATAAAAGGAAAAGGATTATTAAGAAACAAAAATATGTTCCTAAATTTCAAAGTCAATTTCAACCTATTTGCTTTTATTGTGGAATCAAAGGCCATACACCTAATGCTTGCTATGTGCGCAACATTGGTGTTGCTAAAGGGCATTATGTGTGGGTTGAAAAGGGTACTAACTATCAAGGACCCAAAGCAATTTGGGTACCTAACAAAACTTGACTTTGTTTTGTAGGTATGCTTGAAAATAACTTCTACACAATGGTATCTCGATAGCGGTTGTTCAAAGCATATGACGGGTGACATCAACAAATTTTCAAGTCTAACACTTAAGGCCAAAGGATACGTTACTTACGGTGATGATAATAAAGGAAGAATTCTTGGAGTTGGAACCATTGGTGCATCTCCTCATACAATCATCGAAGACGTCCTTTATGTGGAAGGCCTTAAACACAACCTTCTTAGCATAAGTCAATTATGTGACAAAGGGTTCCGAATCAACTTCACAAAGGAGGAATGTTTGATAGAACACGAAGTCACTCATGAACTCTTGCTAAAAGGTAAACAATTTAATAACATTTTTATGATTTCTTTTGATGACTCTCTCTTGAAGGTGAAATGCTTAATGGCAAACAACAACGATGCATGGCTTTGGCATAAGAGGATTGCTCACATTCACATGGAGCATTTGAATAAACTATTAAAGCATGATCTAGTTGTTGGTCTTCCAAAGATGAAGTTTATCAAGGATAAGCTTTGTGACGCATGTCAAAAGGGGAAGCAAACCAAAACATCCTTCAAGACCAAGAAAGTGATATCTACTACAAGAGCACTACAATTGTTACATATGGATCTTTTCAGTCCATCAAGAACAAAAAGCTTCGGAGGTAACGTTTTTGCACTAGTTATTGTTGATGATTTCTCTAGATATACTTGGACTTTGTTTTTAGTGCAGAAAAGTGATGCCTTTAAAGCATTCAAGAAGTATGCCAAGAAAATTCAAAATGAGAAGTCACTCTCAATTGTTTCCATAAGAAGCGACCATGGTGGCGAGTTTCAAAATTCATCATTTGAAGATTTTTGTGAAGAGCATGGAATCTCTCACAACTTTTCCGCACCTAGGACTCCTCAACAAAACGGTGTCGTAGAAAGGAAGAATAGGGCACTAGTGGAACTTGCAAGGACAATGCTTAGCGACTCAAATCTTCCTAAATATTTTTGGGCGGATGCGGTTAGCACGGCTTATTTTGTAAGTAACCGTGTCAATATTCGACCTATTCTCAAGAAGACCCCATATGAGTTGTTCAAGGGAAGGAAACCCAACATATCTTTCTTCCACATATTCGGATGCAAATGCTTCGTTCTCAACAACGGTAAGGACAACCTTGGTAAGTTTGATGAGAAATCCGATGAAGGTATTTTTCTTGGATATTCTCTATCAAGTAAAGCTTTTAGAATTTTCAATAAACGTACTCTTACCATTGAAGTATCCATACATGTTTCGTTTGATGAGACTAACCCCTCGAAAGAGGATAATATTATTGTGGATGATGATGATGATGTAGTAGATCTATCATAACAACAAAAGGAGATATCAAAAGAACAAGCAATATCACAAGAAGATAAGTCACCAACCATTGAAGAACATCAAGATCTTCCAAGAGAATGGAGAACTCATAGAGATCACCCGATAGATAAAGTGATTGGTGATATTAGCCAAGGCGTTGCAACTCGACTCAATCTCAAGGATGCTTGCCTCAACATGGCGTTCGTGTCTCAAATTGAACCAACAAAAATCGATGAAGCCTTAGGCGACGATCAATGGATAATAGCTATGCAAGAAGAACTCAACCAATTTGAAAGGAACCAAGTTTGGACTCTTGTACATAGACCGGACAACAAATATATCATAGGCACAAGATGGGTGTTCAAGAACAAACTTGACGAGAATGGGATCATAGTTCGTAACAAAGCAAGATTGGTCGCACAAGGCTAAAACCAAGAAGAAGGAATCACATCTCACTGCCGTGAAGAGGATCATGAAGTATTTCAAAGGAACGACGCACGTCGGACTATGGTATCCTAAAGGTAGTACATGTTCTTTAATTGGTTATTCTGATGCTGATTATGTAGGATGTAAGACCGATAGAAAGAGTACAAGTAGTACTTGTCACATTCTCGGGAATGCACTAGTGTCGTGGGCATGCAAGAAGCAAGCATGCATTGCACTTAGCACGGCCGAAGCGGAGTACATTGCAGCAGGAAGTTGTTGTGCTCAAATCCTGTGGCTTAAACAACAACTTCTCGATTTCAGTATAGATCTCGGTTGTATCCCTCTCCGGTGTGACAACACAAGTGCCATTAATATCACGAAGAACCCGGTCATGTATTCAAGAACCAAGCACATTGATATCCGGCACCACTTCCTTCGAGATCATGTTCTAAATGGAGATGTCGATGTTACATTCGTGGATACACACAATAAACTCGCCGATATATTCACTAAACCGTTGGCTAAAGAGCAATTTTACAAGATTCGACGAGAACTTGGTATTCTCAATGAAGGTGACATCTAAACTTTAATTTAAAATTGCTTATTGTATGTCTTTATTGCATTTTATGTATGTTTGTTGAATTTTTAGTCATAAAAGGCTAGCACTCCCTTTTCGCTGTTTTTCGTTTTTCTCACTTTCGTATACCCGAAAATAATCGGTTTCAAAAAATTTTTTGATCGAAAGTTGCGTCTTGATGAGTGCTAACACTTTATAAATTTTTTTTAATGAAAAAGTGGTTATTTTTAGTCTAAAACATGCTGCTGGATTTTTCAAAAAATTCAAATTTTTTTTTAACCGTTAACCGGTTAACCTATTACGTTAACTGGTTAACACATCCAAAACTTGGATTTCCAGCGCAGGTTTCAGCTTCTGCCTGTTTGAATTGTTTTTGTTTTATTTGTTTTACTATGTTTTAATATATTATTCTAGTACATGTATTGCATGTTTGGTTCATTCTCTTCAACATGTTTTAAACTTTTCAACTCTTTGACTACCATAAACACTATTTATCATCCTCTTCCAACTTCCAACCTTCAACAACTTAAACCCTCATTAAAACCCACCATCTCTTCATCTTTATAACACTCTTCAAACTACATTAAACTCACCAAATATCATCTCCTCCATAAACCCTAACTCCATCATTGTTCATGGCACCCCAAAGGAAAGGAAAGGAACCGGCTTCTGTGTCAGAAGAAGCTCTAGCTGTAGAAACAATGGAATCTACCAAGAAGAGGAGGCTGGATTTCAAAGTCAGAGTCAGACCACTGCTTAAGGGTAAATATGTTCTTCTGAAATCCTTCAAACCTCCAACATTTAGATTTCCTACATTGCTAGAATTTCAAGGGATGCTTGATTTTTTTGCTGACAACGGGAGAATTTACCCGGATTTGGTCCAATCCTTTATGCATAACTTTTCTCTGAACATGGATAGGCATGGTAAACATAGGTTGCATACTCTTGTTAGAAATTGTGAAATTAAGGAGGATTTAGGTGCTTTGGCTGCATCCTTGAACATTCCATTTTCCGGTGTGTTTCTCCGCAAAGGTGTGAATCACATTGATGATATTTGGTCCGGCTACAACAAAATGGAGTATTATTACTCAATCTGCCGTTTTCCAAAGGATGTTGTGACATCGGGACAACGCACTTCAAGAACTCTATGCTATACGAAGAATTTGACCGTTGATGATCGGTTGTTACACTATATCATTTGTTATGTGCTGCTGCCCAAGGATTCAAACCACTCTCAAATCAACGACTTAGAGATGCAAGTTCTATTTGCTATCAAGAAAAGGGTAAAGATTAATTGGATGCTTACTATGATGTATCACTTGAAGCAACAACTCTCTTTGAAGACAAGACTTCCGTATGCTAGGCTCATTTCTCGGATCATTGAGCAAACCGACTTGGTTATTGGTAGGGAACCTTTTATCGCCATGAAGGCTACGGCAAATGAAATCAATGAGATTACAATTGTGAAGAATACCGGAATTGTGTTACGCAACTATGGTTCTTATGAATATGTCGATGGTTCTTCCGCTCCATCCTTTCCTATTCCTGAAGGTGGCATAACCAATGACTTCCTCTACACCACCATCATGACACATCACCGAGAAGCTCAACAAAACCACCGTGAAATCTAACGCACTCTCAAAAGTCTTCAGAAATTGATTATCGGTTCTCACAACCAAACCTAAGAGGAAGATGAAAGTGATGCCGGTAGTGAAGATGGTGAAGATGGTGAAGATAAAAGTGATGATATGTCGGAAGAGGAATGAACATGCATGTCTTGTTGTTTTTATTGTTTTAGTTTTAAAAAAAATATGTTATAAGTCCTACGTTTGTTAGGCAATTTTGATTTCGTTTCGGTTATGTTTTCGTACTCTTATCCGTTTTTAATCCAATTATGTTTTTGTTCTATGTGTGTGTTCATATATGCTTTCATACTAACACTGTAGAAATGTTGAAAAATTGTTTCTTTTTAAATTCAAATATTTTGTTAAAGTTATACCTCTTCATGATTTTATTTCATAAGTTTTTATACCTTTTCAAAAGAAATTCTTTTTAAAATTTTCATACCTTTTTGAATAGGTGTTTCAACTATTATAAATTCTAAAAATTTCAAATTCATAAACACCTCCTAGACAATTTCAAATATTTTCATACAATCAAATTCACTTTATTCAAATTCTTTTCATCTTTCAAAAGTGTTCATAAGTTCATCTATTTCATATTTTGTCTTGAACACTTGTGTTGAATATTTAGTGGTGAATTCTTGATTATAGGAGAAGATCAATCTTTATTGATACCTTTCATTGTACTCTCACTCAAAACAATACTATAGAAAGTGTCTTTCTATTTTGTGACTTGTGTTCCAAGGATTGTTTGGACATAAGGGTAAGTGTGGCAAGAGGATTGTTCTTGCACACTTGTTTGTATAGTTTGCTAGAAAGTAGGCCTCACCATTGAAGGTGTGATAGGTTGTACTGTTCTAAAGAAAACTAGTGGAAATCTCTTTCGTGTTGAAAGGGGACTGGATGTACCTTCGGATTGTGAAGGGAACCAGGATAAACCTCCGCGTCTTCTTTACTTTTCTGCTTTACAATTTTTGTTCTTTAAACCGTAAAAGCAAAATCCATCCATCAAATAAAAAGAATCGAGAAAATTTTGATAACACCTAATTCACCCCCCCTCTTAGGCGCATTCTGATCTTACAAGCTGCACTTGAGATCCTATGTCCGGAGGATTCAACCACATACTGCTGACAAGAAACTATGGATTCATTTCTTCCAAGAGAGTTTATCTGGAGCTCAATTGGAATGGTATTATCAACTCGAAAGTGTTAATATTCGTGATTGGAATGATCTTGCTGAGGCCTTTTGTAGGAAATACCAATATAATGCTGATTTAGCACCAACTCGCATGTAGCTCCAAAGCATGTCTATGGGTGCCAAGGAGAGTTTCAAAGAGTATGCCTAGAAATGGAGAGATCTGGCTGGCAGAGTTCAACCTCCTCTGACTGACAGGGAGCTGGTGGATATGTTTATGAGTACGCTGAATGGTCCTTTTTATAGTCACCTCATTGGAAGCTCATCATCTGGTTTCACTGAGCTGATAATAACTGGAGAACGTGTGGAAAGTGGGATAAGAAGTGGTAAGATACAGGTGGGTGCCTCTTCATCAAGCACTACTAAGAAGCCCCCTAGTGGAAAGAAGGAGTCTAATGTTGTGTATGGTCAACATAGTCGTAACAGGAGTCACCAATCTGTGGGAGCAGTTCACATCTCCAATCCTGCCCCTACATCACCAGATCAACAATAGAACAATCAACAGAAGCCTAGAAGACGGTTCACCAAGATCAACATGTCACTGGCCCAAGCCTTGCAACACATGTTGAAAGGGGAGCTAATTACTTTAAGGGATCCTCCTCAGAATCCTAACACATCCTCTCCTCGGTACCATCCTAATGCAAGGTGTGCATATCATTCTAATAGTCCGAGACATGACACCAACAACTGCTGGGTGTTGAAAAATAAGATTCAAGACTTGATTGAAGCTGGGGAAATTGAATTTGACCCTCCTGGGACCCCAAATGTGATCACTGCTCCTATGCCCAATCATGAAAAGACTGTTAATACCGTTGATGAGGTTTACTATGTTTCCTCAGTAACAGATTTGACTACACCATTATCCATTATCAAGAAGAAGCTGGTGCAGGCTGGGTTCTTTCCAGGTTGCAAGGAAGACTGTTTTTACTGTGCCTATAAACCTGATAGCTGCTGGAAGTTGAAAGATGGTATTCAACGCCTTATGGACAATTACACTATATTGTTTGAGAGGACTCCTTCTATGGAAAGTATGTGTGAACATCTAACTCGAAACACGAAGCTTGAAGATGTAGCTATGGTTGATAAAGTACCAGTGAAGATTACCTCCAAAGGTCCTGTCAGGATTACTGCTGAAGGCCCTGTGAAGACTGTTGCTGAAGCTAGAGTGGCTTCCATGGTCATTACCACTCCTGGCCCGGTTCCTTATACTTCTGTTAAAGCTATACCCTGGAATTATGGTTCTGATGTTTATATCCATGGTGTCAAACAAGAGCCTTTGACTGATGCACCTGTTACTGATGTTAATCTTGATGTTGACAATATTGCTGGATCTAGTAAGGCCACCAGAAGTGGAAGAATCTTCTCCCCTCAAGATACCTCTAAAAGTACAGTTACTCCAGCTCATACCTCCAATTCTGGGCCAAGTACTGATTCCCGGGGCAAAGGTCCTATGATTGAACCTGTGCAAGCTGAGGCACCAACTGCTGAAAATCTTTCTAAGCAGGTGGAAGAAGTACTGAAGATCATTCGCAAAAGTGATTATGATATTGTTGACCAGTTGGGGCATACTCCCTCCAAAATCTCCATGTTATCTTTGCTGCTGTGTTCTGAGGCCCATGCTAAAGCCTTAATCAAGTTCTTAAAGGCTGCTCATGTGCCAGATGAAATTTTTGTGGATCAATTTGAGAATTGTGTTGCACATCTGACTAATGATAATGGTCTGGGCTTTTCTGATGCTGATCTGACTCCTGCCAAGAGAAACCATAACAGAGCTCTGCATATCTCCATTGAATGTAGGGGCACTACTTTGTCTCATGTACTGGTGGACAATGGTTCTTCATTAAATGTGCTCCCTAAAGAGGTTCTGGACAAGCTCAGTCCTGAAGATGTGGTGTTAAGGCCAAGTAATGTGGTGGTAAGGGCCTTTGATGGTTCAAGAAGAATGGTATATGGATAAGTAGACCTTCCAATTAAATTAGGCTCTCAAGTCTTCAACTCTGCTTTCTATGTGATGGATATTCGTCCTGCGTATTCTTGTTTGCTTGGGCACCCCTGGATCCATGGGGCAGGTGCTGTGACTTCCACCTTGCATCAGAAGTTGAAATATCCAGTGAAAAACAAAATTGTCACTATCTATGGTGAAGAAGAGTACATGGTTAGCCATATGAATACTTTCAAATATGTAGAAATGGAGGGTGAAATGGTTGAAACTCCGTGTCAAACATTTGAAGTTGTTCCTTGCTCTGCTCCTGGTTCTCAGCCTATCCCTGTTCTGAAAGAGCTCCTGTGTTTACTAGAATACCTCCTGTAATGGCCTCCCTCAAAGATGCTAAGGTTGTGGTTGAAAAAGGTGGTTGTGTTATTTGGGGTCAGCTTCCCAACATCCCTTACAAGTCTGACAAGTTTGGTTTGGGTTTTACTGCAGAATTTCAGAGGGCTGTGCTCGTGCTGTTCGAATCACTAATAAAAGGGTCATAAGAGATCAAATCAATGTTGTGGGTGACTATGATGAAGACTACAACATGGATGATTGGATCTTTCCTACCATGGATGATGGGTTCAACAATTGGAAGACTAAAGACGTTATTCCTATCTCCTTTAGTCAGGAGTAAATACTATTACTGTTTTTTGCTTTAAGTTTGTAATTTCGAACAATGAAACCTTTTAAGCCTTGTGTCTTACCCGGGGAACAATGGTATGCTTGTTTCGGGATGTCATTTCATTTGCATACTTCATTCAATAAAATCAATGGATGTTTCGTTTTCGTAAATATTGTGCTCCTTGTTTTTTATTATTTCTATTTTATCAGCTATGTGTTCTTACATACACCCACATCACTAAAATGCAGATCCTCATCCACTCTTGATCATGTTGATAACAGTTGTACTATTGCCAATTATGATTTCGAGAATCCAATATATCAAGCTAAAGATGGAAAGGAGGAAGATTGTGAAGTACCTGTAGAGCTTGCTAGGTTGTTACAATAAGAAGAGAAAGCTATACAGCCACATGAAGAGCCAATCGAAGTTGTGAATCTGGGAACAGAGGAAAACAGGAAAGAGGTCAAGATATGGGCTGAACTAGAAGATGGTGTTAAGAACAGACTAATTCAGATGTTACGTGACTATGTGGAGATCTTTGCTTGGTCTTATGAAGATATGCCAGGGTTGGATACTGACATTGTGGTTCACCGTCTACCGGTAAAAGAAGACTGTCGTCCAAAGAAGCAAAAGGTTCGTCGCATGCGTCCTGAAATGTCAGAAAAGATTAAAGCAGAGATGATGAAACAATTTGATGCAGGATTCTTAACTATGACTTCTTATCCTCAGTGGGTTGCAAATGTAGTACCGGTACCTAAGAAGGATGGTAAGTTACGTGTTGCACCCTAATTTTTGCCCTAAGTGTTCTTTGCATTTTCATCTGCATCTTGCATACAAACAAGATCACACTGGTTGCACGGTTCCTCTCGGGTTAGGTTTATGCCTCGCAGGGGATCACCGTTGTCTTTAATTGTTTTATTTGTTTGTGTTTACTAACCATTAATCAAAATCCAAATATATTTTTTTTCCTTTTGCTAACCTTTTTCAGGAAGAGGAACCATATAAAATGCCAAAAAAGGGGCAGTCCCGCAGCTCGAGTAAATTTCACAGGCAAAAGTTGAAGACGATCCGCAAATAATTCAAAATTATCAGATCAAGGATTTCCCAAGTTAATTGATTCATTCAAAGGATTTCCAAGGTTCACGTGTTTATTTCTTCGACGTACAAAAGAATCGGGCCGAAATAACCAAACAACCATGTTTGAATAAAAAATTCAAATTTCAGCTTGGTTAACCGGTTAACCAGTGCGAAATTTGAATTTTTTATTCAAATTCAGCACCCTTATATTATTGATTTAATTGGAATATTCTAGATCCATTGGTTTCTGATTTCTCTACATCACTTTGATCATTTCCTACAATAAACCCTCACTAATCACCACTCTTTTCCATTTCCCACCAAAATTCCAATTACCAAACCTAAATTCAAATTACCAAAGCAAGCTCCATTCCACCAAATTTCCACACCTAAGGCCTTTAAATAGGACCACAATTTCATTCATTCCACAAGCTTTTGATAGCCACAAAACCTCTTACAAAATACTTCCCCAACACCAAAATTCTCCAAAGCTCATCTTTCTTTCTTTTGAAGCTATCAAGAATTCACATTGAATTCTTGATTAACTTGAGCTAAACCTTCACCCTTTCATTCTTTTTCTCATCAATTTCAGTAGATCTAAGCTTGAGTTGGTCCAATTTGAAGAAGAGCTTTTGGTAATTCATCTTCCTCCATAAACCCATATTCACCATCAACATTCAAGATGTAGATCTTTGGTGCTTTTGTTTCTAGATCCTTTGGATCTTTATTTGTTGTTTGATTGCAGGGATTCCACTGTATTTTGGTTTTAAAATTCGTGCAAATTCAGATCATGATCATCCAATGTTTGAGAAAAGGTTTCAAAAATGGATCATGCTGAATTTTCTGCATTTTTCAGCATCTGGTACAGCGTTAACCGGTTAACCATTTGGTTAACCGGTTAACCAGTTTAAAAATAGCGCAAATTGTCCAACATTTGCTTGCATTAACCGGTTAACCAATTGGTTAACCGGTTAACACAAGTCAGAATGGTGTTTTTGGCTTATTTCAAGCCCCTTTTGGTTCCTCTTTCTTCTTCTTCTTCCTCCTTTTTATTTTTACCTTGGGAAGCACTCTTGGGAGTAATTTCTCCTTAATTTCAATGAACTTTGGGTGTAGATTAGAGTAGTTAATGTTCATTAATTCAAAACTACCTTTAAGTGGATTATTCAATTCATTTAATGTACTTTGCATTAGTGATACATTATCATGCTTGAATCCACCAAGATGAGTGGTTGAACTTAAGGATGGAAGAATACCTTAAGTGCGGCTCAATTTGGTATTAACCTTTAGTTTTATGCAGTATCGCGTCCGGATAACGATTTACATATCGTTTATCTCGCATGCATTAACACTAACATTATGCACCTTAATTGGTGGTGGCCGGCCTCATTTGTAAGGTAATTACTTCGTAAATTACTCGGCGATTTCTTAACATAGACCAAAATGTGTCCCGACTTCGGAATAAAATCTAATTGGGTACTTGCACTTTCGTGGACCGGATCTCTTGTTGATCGCGTAATCCCAAAGTGGTTAATCATATTGCATCAAGAATCGAGACTTGTGAATTTTTGATGCGTAGGTGCTTTGGGTCTCCCAATCGCCTTTCAAATTTCATTGAATTCGGTTCGGTTTGCCTTGATTAATCGCTATAGTGTAAGATGCTAAGCGGATCCGGTTGCCTTCGATTTTGGTTACTTTTCCTTTTTGGTTGTGGTTGATTAAGTTCACCATACCATTATTATGTAAATATTATTATACTATTACTATTATTAATATTTTATATTCTTGCACTTTAATTTCTTTTTGTTACTAACATTTAATTTCTTGCACTTTTATTGCCTTTATTCTATTTTGCTTTATTCATCCATATCATGTTTATTATTTGCTCTTATTATTTGTTGATTGATTTTCTATTGGTCCATTTGGACACAAAAAACATTAATAAAGGATTAAACCTCTAAAAAAACTTGTGACTTTAATTTGTGGACTTTTAGTTACTATCCTTAGCATTTGGAGTGAAGATTTGGACTTAGATTCTTAGGACACTTCCTTTGCCTTGATCTTCATAAAGTTGGATTTAGCCTTTATTTGGCCATTTTCTAGCTTATAAGGATGGAACTCTTATGCTCATAATTCGGAAGGTCCTCAAGTTTGGTTAGATCTTTCTTCCCTTATCTCTTTATTTTCTTTTTTTAGGATAGTCCCTTCATCTCCTCCCATTCTTCAATTTTCAAAACCTTCTCCCTTTATCAAAGGATTCTTTCTTTTTAAATCATCACCTCTTTAATAATCAATAACCTTGACTTTTGTCAAGTGGCTTTTTACCTTTTTCTTTTCTCTTTAAAAATCAATGAATCTAATCGTGTTGACCTTAATTCAAAAATAAAAAGAATCAAACTCATTCAATTTGTTTTGTGCCTTTGTGCACTTTTTGTTAATTTTCTTTTAAAAAGTGTCGATTATGAGTCATTATTCTTTAGTCGGGGGCAAACCTCTCAATCTCCATGGTTTTAGTTTGATGTAATTGAGTCTCTTGTCATTTGTGGGGGTTTAGTGGCATACTCGTCGATTTTATCCGAGTTGGCGCCCTCCCCATAATGATGTATGAGTCCATGCCTTCATTCTCATGGTAGATTTGTTTGGCTATCCACTTGAAGATGACAAATTCTCTTCACTTAATAAAAATGAATCATAACCCACCCTTTTTCACTATTTGTACCACGAACTACGGGGTTTTGATCTTGCATTTCACTTTGTGGGTACGTAGGCATGAGGTGGTAAACCTCTCCAAACACAAAAATATTAAAAAATAATTCTTTTCTCATCCCTCCACTCACATTTTACAAACCATTCTCAAACCAAAAAAGCAGTAAATTTTTCAAAGGGCTCCCGTGGAGTACCACAGACATTTTGGGTGCGTAAAACCTTCCCAATGTGTAAGCTATCCCCTTACCTGTTTCTCTGTTGTGCTTCTTTAGCTTTTTTTTTGCTTTTAGATTCATTAGGATTTATTCGCTCTTTTTTCCTTTTCCTCTTGGAATAAAATAAAAGCGTGGTGGCGACTCTGTTTACCTTGAGTTAAGTTAACCAATAGCTTACACTCATGATTTTACCGCTACAGAAAAGTGGCGACTCTGCTGGGGAGTAATCTCTAAGTGGATTCGACCTACTTTGATTTATTTACTGCTTTGATTTGATTTGTTTGTTATTTGTTTGTTCTGTTTCGGTTTTGGTGATCCTCTGTGAGTGAGATAGATTCTAACCCAGATCTGAGTTTAACTTATGATAGGACGGCGATATTCGAAGCGATAAGCGATGGAGTAGTCCAAAGCTATATCAATTTGATAATCTCCACTCAGTTAGGCTCTCTTGGATTATCAATGTCATGATGAGTAATCATACGTGGCATTATTTTCCGACCTTGAGCTGATCATACTGAGGATCGTAGAACCCTTAACCCATCCAAGCCAATTTAGGAACGTAGTGCGGAAACTATCTGGGTGTAAATCTAGGGTGGTTGTCACGCGATACTACACTCGGACGAGGTCTATTTACAGAATGTAATCGGTTGGGGAGTAATCCAACATACCGATAATATTCTAAAGATAGCTGTTAACTCCGGGCACCTCTATTAGCACCCTTTTAGTTTTCTGCAGGTACAATGAAGACGAAACCTTAGTACTTACCTGTGTGGGTTGGTATTCTGTTACCTTGACTTCATGCTCGGAACCTAAACCCGTGTGCTTTATGTGATCTTGTTTGTGGTTGTTGCATACATGCCATCATGCATTCATGAGCATTGTTTTTGAGATTTCAAGGGACTCATAAGGAACTTTTGCAAAATTCAGATGTCTATGGTTATGAATATTGAAAGGAGGAACACAAAGAAGTACACCTTCAAGAATCCTAATATAGTGGAGTTGAGAAAGCTAGGAGCATTGGTGGTTGACACCCAGGAGTTCCGGAAGTGTTATGGGAGGTTCTTGTTTATTTTAGATACCGATGTACCAGAGGAGATTCTCCCTACCTTAGCCCAGTTTTATGATCCGTTGCATCATTGTTTCACCTTTCCTGATTATCAGCTTGTGCCAACTTTGGAGGAGTACTCTCATTGGATGGGTCTACCTATTTTGGACAAGGAATTTCTTTTCAGTAGTTTAGAGAAGGAGCTTACGACCAAAGTCATCGCCAAAGCCCTTTTTCTCAAGGAGTCCGATCTTAATGGGAAGTTTCTTCCAAAAGGGAGTGTTCGTGGTATTAATGCTAAGTTCTTGATGGGAAAAGCTTCTACTTAATTTACTTTGGGTCATAAGGATACATCTGAGGCTATTCTTGCTTTGCTCATTTATGGGATTGTCTTGTTTCCTAACTTAGATGGTATTGTGGATGAGAATGCCATTCATATTTTCTTGAAGAAGAATCCGGTACCTAATTTGCTTGGAGACATGTATCATGCTTTTCATTATAGGACCTCTAAAGGTGGTGGAGAGATTGTGTGTTATGCGCCTCTTCTCTACAGGTGGTTTATTTCGCACCTACCAAAGTCCGACGTCTTCAAGGGTAATAGAGAGAAGCGAAGATGGTCTCAAAGGATTATGTCTCTTTCTCATAAGGATATGACTTGGTATTGTTCCTATTATGATACTGGAGTGCTTATTGATAGTTGTGGAGAATTTCCTAATGTACCTCTTCTTGGTACATGTGGGGGAATTAGTTACAACCCTATTCTTGCTAGGCGACAGTTGGGATATTATTTGAAGGACATACCAAATAACCTTTCCTTATCTCGTTTCTTCTTTCTTAATGGTGCTGATCATGTGGAAATGAAGAAAAGGATTGCTCATTCTCTGCATGTGGTTCATCGGAAAGAGAAAGGTCAATTGGGAAGACAACACCTTTCTCCCTCCGAGTGTTACATCCAGTGGGTTCGACCTAGAGCTTCCAAGCTCAAGATGCCTTACCCCCCCCCCCCGAGGAGCCTTTGTTTCCTATTTTACCATTGTCCGCTTTTCTTCCTCCCGTTGATGAGAAGGTTGCTCTTCAAGAAGAGTTGGACAAGATTAAGAAAGAGAAAGAAGAATGGCTACTTGAGAAGACTACGATGCAATAGGAGCTGAAGGAGAAGGATGATCTCATTGAGTTACTTGAGCGGCGTGTTAGGAAGAGACCAAGAGATGATTTATTTTCCTCTAGTATTCCATCTACCATTCCTCCTATATCCGGTGCTTGGAAGACCATTGTTGACCAGTTGGTGAAGGATAAGGAAGGCATGGAGGATCGGTACAAGAAAGAGATTAAGAGGATTCACATGAAGTACCAGTCGGGATTCAGATCTTCTTCGGATGTGATCCCCTAATCCTAGTTTACTTTCTCTCTCATATATTAGGATTGTTGAGGCTTGTACTTCACTTGTAATTTTTACTTTGATTTTAATGAAAATGAGTTTTTAAGTACTTCAAAAAGTGTTTCTTTTTTAAATATTGCAAGTTATCTTATAGTCCTTTGAAATCTTTGCATTTGCATATGCATACCATGCATCATACCCGCATTTGTCTTGCTTTTTGAGTGTTCTCCGGGGATCTTATGTTGTTTCTTGGTCTTCATTCAGTTCTCCTGTCAAGCTGACTCATAAGGTTGATACTCGGGCTAATCGGAAGAAGATGTCGGAAACTTTGCAACAAGAGAATCGCGAGTTGCGCGAGGAAGTTACATATTTGAGGGAAAGCTTGGAAAGAGTTACTGCCATGATGGAAAGCTTGGTGGCTGCTCAGAATCAGCCACCTCCTCCTAATTCTCCTGTTCAGAATACAGTCATCTCTGAGATTGTTACTGCATCAATTCCTATTGAAACTGTCATTTCTCCTCGCTATCGCATGCCTTCTAGCACACCGTGGGGCATGCCAGTTGATTTCATTCCTGCTGGTTATCATCCTCCTCCTCCTGAGACTACTGCATTTAATACTCTTCCGCCGGTGATGACTACTACAGCGCCTATGATGCACACTATTCCACACCATGATGAAATGATTTACCATGCTAAACCCAGTGAAGGCGCTGGTGTAATTGAAAGACTTGATGATTTTCAAGGTCGTTTTGTTGAGATACAGAAGGAGATGGGAGCCTTGAAGCATAAGGATTTGTTCGAAAAAGATGCTTATGATCTCTGTCTGGTTCCTAATGTTAAAGTTCCGTACAAGTTCAGGTTTCCTGAGTTCGAGAAGTATAAGGGCAACACTTGTCCTCTGAGTCATTTGACTATGTATGCTAGGAAGATGTCTGCTCAGACAGACAATGATCAATTGCTGATTCATTATTTCCAGGACAGTCTGATTGGTGCAGCCATGAGATGGTATATGAGTTTGGATAATAGCCAAATAAAGACTTTCAATGATTTGGGAGAGACTTTTGTTAGGCAATACAAGTATAATGTTGACATGGCACCAGATAGAGATCAGCTCCATGCTATGTCCCAGAAGGACAAAGAGACTTTCAAAGAGTATGCATAGAGATGGCGCGAGCTAGCAGATTGGATTGTTCCTCCTCTGGAAGAGAAAGAAATGACGAAGATCTTCTTGAAGACTTTAAGTTCTTTCTACTATGAGAAGATGATAGCAAGTGCTCCTTCTGATTTCACTGAAATAGTGAGTATGGGGATGCGACTAGAAGAAGGTGTTTGTGAGGAACAGCTGAGCCAAGAGAGTAGTGCAGGCTCGAGCTCTAGAAGGTTCAACTTTGGTAAAAAGAAAGAAGGTGAGACTAATGTTGTGTCTCGTGAAAGTTACAGAAGACCTCGTGGTCGTGAGAATCATCATCAGCAGCACGTAGCTTCTGTAACTCCAGTGATTAATGTGACTCCAACTGTGCCAGTAGCTCCAAAGTATCAGCCTTGTTATCAACAACCTTCTGTGCAATAGAGTGATAATCAACAGGTTCGTGCTAAGCCGAGTTTTGACCCCATTCCGATGTTGTATACGGATTTACTTCCTTCTTTGATTGCGAAGAATCTTGTGCAAACACGTTCTCCACCTCCAGTTCCAGAGACTATCCCATGGTGGTATAAGCCAGAGGCTCACTGTGATTTTCATCAAGGTGTCCCGGGGCACGATGTTGAGAACTGTTATCCATTGAAGTTTGAAGTGCAGAAATTGATAAAGAATAATGTTCTGTTCTTCAATGATGTTAATCCAAATGTAAAGACAAATCCGCAGCCGAAGCATGGTAATACGTCTGTAAATATGGTGGATGGTTGTCCTGGTTTGTTCAAGATCTATGAGGTCCGCCATATTCGAAGGTCTTTGGTTGAGATGCATGCTTTCTTAAGTGAATATCACGATATTGATCACGATTATGCTGGATGTTGCATCTGCTCGGTGAACCCTCGTGATTGCGTGATTGTTAAGAGAGACATTCAAAAGATGATGGATGATAAGTTGATTGAAGTGACAGCAAAAAGAGATGAGTATGAAAATGAAGTGAATGTTATTATGCCTCAGTTCAACATTCCTGAGAAGGGTGTTCCTGAGAAAGTGGTTATTTCTTTTGATAGCCGCAAATATGTTGTTACTCCATCGGTGATCAATTTTCCTGGTCCAATGCCATATAAGTCTAATAAAGTTGTTCCGTATTGTTATAATGCTACGATGATAGAAAATGGTAAGGAAGTTCCAATTCCTTCTCCAAGGTCTGTGGTTAGCATTGCTGATGTGATAAAAGTTACCCGAAGTGGTAGAGTTTATGCTTCAGACCCTCCGAAGAGAGTTAAAGATACCAGTGCGAGTAAACAGATTACGGATGTTGTTGCCCGATCAGGCCAATTTGATGATAGTGAAGATGAGGTGTTAAAACTGATAAAGAAAAGAGAGTACAATGGTACTGAGCAGTTGTTGCATACTCCATCGAAGATATCAGTTTTATCACTCTTGATGTGCTCTGAGGCTCATAGGCAGTCTTTGCAGAAGATTCTTGATCAAGCTTATGTTGACCATGATGTGACTGTTGATCAGTTTGATAGTATTGTGGCTAATATCACATCGTGCAACAATTTAAGTTTCTGTGATGATGATTTGCCTGAAGAAGGAAGGAATCATAACTTGGCTTTGCATATTTCAGTGAACTGTCAGGAAGATGTTATGTCTAAAGTGTTGGTTGATATTGGGTCTTCTCTGAACTTGATGTCGAAGTCGACTTTGTCAAGGCTTGCGTACCAAGGCGCTCCCATGAGGCATATTGGGATTATTGTGAAAGAGTTTGACGGATCGAAGAAGACTGTGATTGGTGAAGTGGATCTTCCTGTTCTTATTGGACCGTTTATATTCCAAATTACTTTTTAGGTAATGGATATACGTCCCGCTTACAGTTGTCTCCTTGGAAGACCCTGGATTCATGAGGCAGGGGCTGTGACATCTACTCTTCATCAGAAGCTGAAGTTTGTAAAAGAGGGGAAATTAGTGACTATTGGCGGTGAAAAGGCGATACTCGTGAGCAATTTGTCATCTTTCTCCTATATTGATACTGAAGAAGAGGTGGGAACTTCATTTCAGGCTCTTTCTGTTGTTGATCATGCTGCTAAGAAGAATGTCACGCCTATGTCTTCTCTCAAGGATGCTCTACGCGTATTGGAAACTAGTTGATTTGATGGTTGGGGAAGAGTTATTGATGCTGTTGACAACAAGGAAGGATTTGGTATTGGCTTTGCACCAGGTGTGGTTCTCAATGACCCGAAGACTATTCAGGAAGGATTCCGAAGTGCTGGGTTTATCAACGATCATTCCGCTGCTGCCATCATTGAAGATGATGAAGATGAAGAAATGCCTAACTTTGTTATGCACGGAAAGATTTGCAAGAACTGGATTGCTGTTGATGTTCCTTTTATTGTTCATGCTTCAAAGTAATTTGTTTTATTTTCTTTCAAAAATCCTTTCACTCTGCCCAAGGTGAAAGTGATGTTTGTCGGGTTTTGTTTCAAATTTTATCATCATCAATAAAATGTTATTTTGTTATTTCCATATGTGTTTTTCCTTTTTGCTTTATTCTGAAAAAATGGTAACATAAAAAACCCAAAATAATAATTGTTTATCTGCATAATGTTTTCACTTTTGTTCATACTCTAAAATAAAAATAAAATCATTGTGCAGATTGATTGATAAACCCATTGAAAATAATGATCCTACGCCCACTCCCAACTTTGAATTCCCTGTGTTTGAAGATGAGGAAGAGGATGTCGAAGAGATTCCTGATGAGATTTCTCGGTTGCTTGAGTACGAGGAGAAGGTTATTCAGCCTCATGAAGAGTCTATAGATATGGTCAACTTGGGTTCTGAAGATGATAAGAAAGAAGTCAAAGTTGGAGCATTGCTTGGTCCTGATGTTAAGAAGAGGATGGTAGAACTTTTTAGAGAATATGTTGATGTGTTTGCTTGGTCTTATCAAGACATGCCAGGTCTTAATACTGATATTGTGGAGCATAGATTGCCGCTGAAGCCTGAATGTTCACCTGTGAAGCAAAAGTTGAGAAGAACTCATCCTGATATGGCAGTAAAGATCAAAGAGGAGGTTCAAAAGCAGATTGATGCAGGTTTTCTTGTGACGTCAAATTATCCTTAATGGGTAGCCAATATTGTGCCTGTTCCAAAGAAAGACAGAAAAGTCCGAATGTGCGTTGATTACAGAGATTTAAATAAAGCCAATCCAAAAGATGCTTTTCCATTGCCACACATTGATGTGTTGGTAGATAATACGGCTAAGTTTGATGTGTTCTCCTTTATGGACGGATTTTCCGGTTATAATCAAATAAAGATGGCACCCGAGGACATGGAAAAGACCACATTTATTACACCATGGGGAACATTCTGCTACAGAGTGATGCCCTTTGGATTGAAGAACGCTGGTGCGACATACCAACGAGCTATGACCATGCTTTTCCATGATATGATGCACAAATAAATTGAGGTATATGTTGATGATATGATCGCTAAGTCAAGGACTGAAGAGGGTCATGTTGAACATTTGCTGAAGTTGTTTCAGAGGTTAAGGAAGTTTAAGCTTCGTTTGAATCCGAACAAGTGCACGTTTGGTGTAAGTTCTGGAAAGTTGTTAGGTTTCATTGTCAGCCAAAGAGGCATTGAAGTTGATCCTGATAAAGTGAAAGCTATTTAGGAAATGCCTGCTCCAAGAACTGAAAAGCAAGTAAGAGGGTTCTTGGGCCGTTTGAATTATATTTCGAGGTTTATCTCTCACATGACTGCCATATGTGCTCCGATCTTCAAGTTGCTTCGAAAAGACAAAGGTTGTGTCTGGACAGATGATTGTCAGAAGGCGTTTGAAAGTATCAAAGAATATCTGCTTGAACCTCCTATTTTGTTTCCTCCGGTGGAAGATAGACCATTGATCATGTACTTGACTGTGTTGGAAGATTCCGTGGGTTGTGTGCTTGGCCAGCAAGATGAATCTGGAAGAAAAGAATATGCAATTTACTACTTGAGTAAGAAATTCACTGATTGTGAGTCTCGGTACTCTATGCTTGAAAAAACTTGTTGTGCCTTAGCTTGGGCTGCAAAGCGCCTTCGCCAGTATATGCTAAATCATACAACTTGGTTGATCTCTAAAATGGATCCGATCAAGTATATATTTGAAAAGCCTGCTTTGACTGGGAGGATTGCTCGTTGGCAAATGTTATTGTCAGAATATGATATCGAGTACCGAGCTCAAAAAGCAATAAAAGGTAGTATCTTGGATGACCATTTGGTGCATCAACCAATTGATGATTACCAGCCTATCAAGTTTGATTTTCCAGATGAGGATGTGATGTACTTGAAAATGAAAGATTGTGATGAACCTTTGATTAAGGAAGGGCCGGAGCCTGGATCTCGATGGGGTTTAGTTTTTGATGGTGCTGTGAATGCACGCGGAAGAGGAATTGGGGCAATGATCATTACTCCCCATGGTTCATATATTCCTTTTGCTGCGAGGTTGACTTTTCCTTGTACCAATAATGAAGCTGAGTATGAAGCCTATATTATGGGTCTTGAGGAAGCTATTGATCTGAGGATTAAACATCTTGATGTGTATGGAGATTCTGCCTTAGTAATCAATCAGATCAAGGGAAAGTGGGTAACTCATCAACCCCACTCTATCCCTTATAGAGATTATGCCAGGAAGATATCAACTTTCTTCACTAAAGTTGAGTTTCATTATGTGCCTCGTGATGAAAATCAGATGGCAGATGCTTTAGCAACTATAGCTTCTATGATAAAGGTGCACCAGTGGAATGATGTTCCCATAATCAGAGTGATGCGGCTTGAAAGACCAGCTCATGTGTTTGCAGTTGAAGAGGTCCATGATGACAAGCCTTGGTATCATGATATTAAATATTTTCTTCAGAGTCAGGAATACCCACTTGGGGCATCCGATAAAGATAAGAGGACTTTGAGGAGATTCGCAGGCAATTTCTTCCTGAATGGAAATGTGCTTTATAAGAGGAATTTTGTCATGGTCTTGCTCAGATGCGTGGATAGACACGAAGCAGACATGTTAATAAAAGAAATTCATGAAGGATCTTTTGGCACTCATGCTAATGGGCATGCAATGGCTAAAAAGATGTTGAAAGTAGGTTACTATTGGCTGACAATGGAATCTGATTGTTGCAAGTATGTGAAAAAGTGCCATAAGTGCCAAGTGTATGTTGATAAGATTCATGTGCCACCAACTCATCTCAATGTGATTTCTTCCCCATGGCATTTCTCTATGTGGGGAATTGATATGATTGGTATGATTGAACCCAAGGCTTCGAATGGACACCGTTTTATTCTTGTGGCAATTGACTACTTCACCAAATGGGTGGAAGCGGCATCGTATGCTAATGTGACCAAGCAAGTTGAGGTTCGGTTTATAAAGAATAACATTATCTGCAGATACGGTGTTCCGAATAGAATCATTACTGATAATGGTTCTAACTTGAATAATAAGATGATGAAAGAGCTTTGTGAAGAATTCAAGATTCAACGCCATAATTCTTCTCCTAATAGACCGAAGATGAATGGGGATGTTGAAGCTGCGAATAAGAACATTAAGAAGATCATTCAGAAGATGGTTGTGACATATAAGGACTGGCATGAGATGCTCCCTTTTGCTTTGCATGGGTATCGTACATCTGTCCGCACTTCAACAGGGGCAACCCATTTCTCACTTGTTTATGGTACAGAAGCAGTGCTCCCCGTCGAGGTTGAGATCCCATCAATGAGAGTTCTGATGGAAGCCAAGTTGACTGACGTTGAATGGTGTCAGAGTAGATTTGATCAGTTGAATTTGATTGAGGAAAAGAGAATGACAACTTTGTGTCATGGTCGGTTGTACCAGCAAAGAATGAAGAAAGCTTTTGACAAGAAGGTCAAACCTCGTGTATTCAGAGAAGGCGACCTCGTTCTCAAGAAGATCCAGTCTTTCATTACAGATTCTCGGGGCAAGTGGACTCCGAACTATGATGGCCCATATGTTGTCAGGAAAGCCTTCTCTGGCGGTTCATTAATTCTTGCAACTATGGATGGTGAGGAGATCACTCATCATGTGAATGCAGATGCAGTCAAGAAATACTTCGCCTAAAAAAATAATAATAAAAGAACAGCTCGCTAAGTTGAAAACCCGAAAGGGTGGCTTAGGCAAAAATGAGCGTCTCGGTGGATCAAAAACCCGAAAGGGAGGTCCAGGCAAAAATTAGAGACATAAACAGAAATAATTATCCCGGTGGATTGAAAACCCGAAAGGGCAATCTAGGCAAAAGTTAGGGATCATGGCAAGTAACTGCATCGACAGATTGGATCACTTGTAATGACCGAGGATTTCAGATTCTATCCCTCAGAAGAATTGCCCATCAAAGATTCTTATTCACTCATCTTGACTGAAGTTTCGGGCACAGTGGAGTTCAAAGTTGATAGGGAGAATAGTGAGCATTGTATTTCAATGTAGCCCTTTTCCATTTATTTACCATTTTTCAAACTTGTAATGATCCATGGAGTCATGCCATTTGCTGACTACCATTCTATCAATAAATTTAAGCTTTTATCCAATTGTTTGAAACTCTTTATATTGTTTTTGTTTACAAAATTTCAATTTATTGTTGATCATAATTTTTGAAACAAATTTAATAAATTTAATATTTGAAAATTATAAAAACATTTTCCTTGATTTGTGAACAAAGAAAGGATATCAATAGTGATTCCAGGGATGGTAAAGTCTGGATGTTTGTAACTTGTCTCTCCCAAAGCAAGGTTTGATCCGTTTGTGTCTTTGAGGAATTTTTGATTGGTCCTGGCATTAATGATGTTTTTCTCCCCAGCAACCAGCATGAGCAAGGATTGTAAAAACTCTCAATTCGGTTCCTTTCCCCAGAAGAGTTGTTGAAAGGTATATCCTGGAAAATCCCCAGCTGAGTTTTGATCTCTTCCTGAGCAGTTTACCCTGGACTTGAAAAGTATTGGAAGCCCCCGACCGAGTCTTTGCTCCTCAGCACGAGTTGGCCGCATCCCTCAGCAGAAGTATGAGTATATCAATCCGTTTAGAGGTTTTCTTTCACCTGTTGGTGATTATTGATTTAAAATCCCTCGCAAATGTGATTTGCTATGATATTAACTTCTGGTATTCCCCCGTGGGTTGAAAAGTACAGTGATGAAAAATCTTCATAGATCCCCAGTAAGTCTGCGTGTGATGGTTTCCAGCAGATTTCTATCTTTGGCAATTTTTGCACTCTTTCCCCAAGCAGTGTGAGAGTAGTATAACTCTTTCCCCGATAGAGCAGAAATAGTATGATGGTTGTTCCTGCAGGAGTTTGATTAAGAACATTTCTGTCCCCAGCATGGAACGTGGAAGTTCTTCTCATCTTCGGCAGATTTTTTACCTTTCCTCAGCAGGGTGATATCCTTTATGCAGAGTTGATGTTTGATGCTCCAGTAGATTATGCTTTATTTGCATCACTGGTAAATTTCCCCAAACAGGATTTGTAAAGATATTAGTACCCATCAGAGTTTAACAAGGATATTTCCCTTCTCCCCCAGAGTATGAAAGATTTTGAGTTGTTGAGATATCTCTGATATGTTATCTGCTCAGAGTGAAATTTTCTGATGATATCTTTTTATGGATTTTGGAAGAATGCTTTGTTGGACTGGATCCCTAGCAGTTGTTTTCCCCAGTCTGAGTTTGGCCTTGTAGTAGGATTTTTTTCCTTTGATGGCTTTTGATGTTCCCCTGCAGGATTTCGAATCGAATCTCCAACATGGTCCTCGGCCTTGTTGCCCTGATTAGCTGAGTATCCGGTTGTTGTGGTGTTTATGTCACCCGTTGCTTATCTTTGTGTCTGTTTTGTCAGCATATTCATACGCATATTCATACGCATGAGCATAGCATCTTTTTCTTGCATTCTTGCATTTATCCTTGTTCCCCGCTCTTTGGTGTGATTTTCCCCCACAGAGTGTGTGTGTGGTTTTCCTCTCAAGTTTAGAGTGTCAACCCTTAAGCAGAAAGTGTTTATCCTTTCTATTTCCCCACCGAGTTTGCTTCTCGTGGATGATTTTGATTCAATTTCCTCCC
Source organism: Lathyrus aphaca (assembly GCA_963966055.1). Taxonomy (NCBI): domain Eukaryota; kingdom Viridiplantae; phylum Streptophyta; class Magnoliopsida; order Fabales; family Fabaceae; genus Lathyrus; species Lathyrus aphaca. The sequence goes on along the minus strand of OZ014523.1, from coordinate 342,177,945 downwards.
CAGTTTATTATCTGGATGGAACTTCCCCAATTGAGATATTTCATCCTCGAGATGAGTCTTGTTTGACCGTTTCTCTCCAATTTGTTTTTGGATTGAATTTTGGTCCCCTTTGTGAGTAATGTTTGCTTTGGAATTAAGCTATCATTGTTTGATAGTGGGCAATATTTTCTCCAGCTTGAGTATATTACTTTGGAATTAAGCTATCAATTTTTTGATAGTGGGTAATATTACAAAATTAATCAAGCTCTTTTGCTTATACTCCTACCCAATAAATCCGGTAGTCAATATTTCTTCATCCTACCCAGTAAAAAGGTAATAAAAGTTGTTCCCCTTTGATTGTGATCGTACCCAGTAAACCCGATAGTTGAAATTTTTCTACCTAGTAAAAAAGTAGTGAAGGTTATCCCTCTTTGTTTTGCTCCTATCTGTAACACGGTGGGAGAACTGACTTTAGTTAAATGTTGCGGATAGCAAGAGTCGCCACCGACTTTTATTTTATCCAAAAGGAAAGGGCATAAAAGAACAGGAAAGACCTTAAAAGATTTTTGGGTTCGGGGGGTAGGTTATGTAAAGGGAATGTGTTAGCACCCTTTACATCCATGGTTATCCATGGGCTCTTAGTTACTTATCTCACTTTAAAATATTTTGGGAAGTGTAGTGTGTGATTAAAAATTTTCTTAAGTACTTTATAATGATCCATGTACGGATATATATAAAGACTTTGTTTTGAAAATTTGTTTGAAAATGTGAAGTGTTTTGAATTTTTTTGGAAAGTGAGCAAGTACATAAGAGGAACCTACCCTAAGTTAAGTCTTTTCTGTTCTTAAATATCCTTTAAATGGTAAGACTATCCCTATTATTAAGGAATAGGTAGTCATTACCTTGGATGTATGAGGGACAAATGAAGGGACAACTGTAATTAGGCAATTGTAAGGTGTATTTAGCAATTCGAAGGGATTTATCATCTTTATTCGAAAGGGACAAGATCATTTACGAAAGGCAACCACGACGAGACTTGATCTTATAATTCTTTAAAGGGACAAGATGATGTTAATGAGAGAAGGGACTTTACTTTATACACCTTACTTGACCTTTTTTGTTTAGGCAACATGAGAGGTAACCCTTAAGAAGTGAGATGGCGATCAAAGATCGACTTACGTGTGTGCGTGTACAAATTCAAATATTTATCTTATAATTAGTGACCTAAGTTAACTTTAAAGCAAACATGTTATCACTCCCTATTTTACTAACCATAGCAATATATTTATGAATAAACAATAAGAGCTACAACTATTACAGGGCTTTTACAGTTACATTATAATAAAAACAATTTAAATAATAATTATATAATAAAATGATAAGTATAAACAATAAAAAAGGTTAGTGATAATTATAAGAAGAAAAGGTTAGTAATAATATACAATATATATATATAATTTAATTAAGTATTTTTAGATTTAAATAAACAACTTTAAATAATTTTTGAGATGAAAATAAGATGATATGAATAATAATAATAAGCCATATAATAATTATTTACAAAGAAAATATTATTAATTATTTAAATTAGATATTAGATAAGTTTAATTAATTTTAATATTTAAAGATTAGGGTTAGGAATTTTAAAGAAAATAGAATTAGGGTTTATAATTTAAATTACAATATTAATTTAACTATTTACAAAATTAAATATATAATAATAATATATACATATTTTAATAAAAAAACTAAAATTAAAATTTTTAGAAAATAAATTAGAGATCCCTTTTAGAAAAATATGAAGTTAATATATATATATATATATATATATATATATATATATATATATATATATATATATATATATATATATATATATATATATATATATATATATATATATATATATATATATATATATATATATATATATATATATATATATATATATATATATATATATATATATATATATATATATATATATTTACATATGATTATTTAAATATATTTTCTTATAAGAAATATAATTTATATTAAATATAAAACAAAACAATAAAGAAAATAATGAGAAATTGAATGAAAAAACAAAACTTACCTGGGGTTGGGATTCGAACCCAAGCTCTAGCAATGGCACTTAGCTGTTTATTTTAATGAGTTTTGGATGATGTAATGCATTGGGATAGCATCAAGGATGATCAAGGAAGAGATTGCAACCTTCAAAACACTTTGATATAGCCTGCAAAATAGAATCCGAATTATGAATTTTTTTTATGAAAATTTAAAGTATTGTTCTTACTCTTGGAAGCAGCCAAAATTCTCCCTTTGTGTTGTGATCTCTTCATGTATATATAGTGAGTGAAATTAGATCAAAAAATCATATCCTACTTTGGACTTTTGGATCACTTAAGATTGAAAAAGACATGCTTTCAAATATTGAAAAAAAATTGATATCTTCTTACTATTTTTGGTTGATATGATCTTATATGATTTCAATCATCTCTAAATGGCCTTTATGACTTTCTAGAACAAAAATCATATCAAATATTGAAAAAAAAATTGATATCTTCTTACCATTTTTGATTGATATGATCTTATATGATTTCAATCATCTCTAAATGGCCTTTATGACTTTCTAGAACAAAGATCAAATCAAATATTGAGAAAAAAAATTGATATCTTCTTACCATTTTTGATTGATATGATCTTATATGATTTCAATCATCTCTAAATGATCATTAAGACCTTCTAGAACCAAAATCAAATCAAATATTCACACTTTTATATTTTATTTTGATTTAAAATGATTTTTAATGTAAAAAATCATAATAAATAAAATAAAATGAATAAAAATATGAATAAATAATTTTTAATTCGTGCATGATGTCATAGAAGTGTTTGGGTCCTATAAAAGCAAGCCCATTTGGTGAATTATGGTTTTAAGACCCCATTTGCTTCATAAACCTCTCAACAATTTCCCAACTTTGCAAGGGCACAAATCCCTCAATTTTAATGCTATGAATTTCTTCTTGGACATTTTGGAAAGCTTAAAGAGTAATCTAACCAACCTCTTTGGTCTCATGTTCATATCTTTTACCATTCTCAAGTTATGCTCTTTTGAAGTTGTTGACTTTTTGTTGACTTTTAAAAGGACCTATAATGTCTTAGCTCATACCTTCCAAATGAAGCATTTTTGGGCTTGGCTTGTGAGACACAAAGTTGTAGATAATTCAATTTCCTTCAAAATGAGCTTTGTATGGAAAAATTTCGATGAAGCATATGAAAGTTATGGCTGGTCAAAGTTCAGTTGACTTTTCCTAAGGAAACCCTAATTTAGAAACTCCTGATTCTTGATGATCTGAAATCTCCTTGATGAATCATGATCAATCCTTGATAAAATGATGAATTTTAATTCATTTACTTGATGTTGGCAAAAAATCATGAAGTTTGACTTTGGTTTGACCACAGTTGACCTCAGTTTGACTTTTTAACAACTTTAACTGATTTTGACCTATCTGATCATCTGACCGAGCAAACCTTTGAGAAAAGTCTTGAAACTTGTCATGGGGATTCTCAAACATATATAAGATGTTATGAAGCTCACTTGAAGTCTTGGAAATTCATTTAGCCTGATTAAAGTCAAAACCCTAGTTTTGGATGCACTGCTTAAGAGAATGCTCTGTCTGAGGGAATTGTCACATCTTCTGACTAGTTGTGAACTTTGTGAACCTTGTGAACCTCTTAGTATACAATGGCTTATCTTGTGAGGGCAAATTTTGGGGTGCAACAGCTGCCCCTGTTCAATTTTCTGAAACCTGAGGGGTTAGATTGTTATCTGTGTCAGTCGTGACCTGGAAGGTTGAAGGGGATTGAACACAAAAGCCCAAAAATTTGCACTCACCGGTGCGTAAAGTAATACTGATGATTAACTGTATATGCTTGAGTGGGCTTGAAGATGCCACTTGGGAAGGAACTGGAGATGGGCTTAGAGATGCCATCAGGATGAACTGGAGATGGGCGTAAAGATGCCATCAGGGTGAAAAGTTCTTCAAATATACTTCTTGGAGAATAAAGTAGTCCAAAGTATGAAGATATATCTTTTGGGAAGATAAACAATGTCCCAACATAATGGTATAACTTTTGGGAAGATAAACAACGGCCCAAAGTGATAATAGGGTACTTGGGAAGATAAACAACGGCCCAAGGTAAGGGTATAACTTTTGGGAAGATAAACAACGGCCCAAAGTGATAATAGGGTACTTGGGAAGATAAACAACGGCCCAAGGTAAGGGTATAACTTTTGGGAAGATAAACAACGGCCCAAAGTCATGATAGGGTACTTGGGAAGATAAACAACGGCCCAAGGTAATGGTATAACTTTTGGGAAGATAAACAACGGCCCAAAGTCATGATAGGGTACTTGGGAAGATAAACAACGGCCCAAAGTAATGGAGTAGCTTTCAGGAGGATAAAAAACGTCCCGAGGTATAAGTATAACTTTTGGGAAGATAAACAACGGCCCAAAGTCATGATAGGGTACTTGGGAAGATAAACAACGGCCCAAGGTGATGATATAACTTTTGGGAAGATAAACAACGGCCCAAAGTTATGATAGGGTACTTGGGAAGATAAACAACGGCCCAAAGTAATGGAGTAGCTTTCAGGAGGATAAACAACGTCCCGAGGTATAAGTATAACTTTTGGGAAGATAAACAATGGCCCAAAGTCATGATAGGGTACTTAGTAAGATAAACAACGGCCCAAGGTGATGATATAACTTTTGGGAAGATAAACAACGGCCCAAAGTTATGATAGGGTACTTGGGAAGATAAACAACGGCCCAAGGTGATGATAGCTTTCAGGAGGATAAACAACGTCCCGAGGTATAAGTTGTTGATGTTGTTTTCCCTGCATATAACTATCCTGCAAGGAAAATATTAGTTTATGCACTATGTATGCATGCATAGTATGATGCACTTAAGTAATGTATTATGTACTTATGGATATGTATGTTATGGTATGATGTAAATGATGTATGTATGAATCATGCAGCTTGAAGCGTCTGGATATCTTCGTATAACAACTGCTGGCCAGGGAAAATAAATCTCGATTTGTTGCTGAAGAATATGAGGAACTCGTTCCTGTCTCGTTTGATAATATAGTACTCATAACCTCCCGTCTTCGTTTGATGGTATGGTATCCATAACCTCCCGTCTTCGTTTGTCGTACTCCTATTGAAAGAATAAATTCCTGACTATCCGTCTGAGGATAAAAGAGATGGATATAAATTCCAGGGGAGATGTGACTCGAAGTATTTATGAAGATGGATTTGCCCTACTGGGGGACTTGTAGCTGTCTGGTGAGGATGAACTGGTGAAGCTTTGTTAAATTCCTTCCCTCGTTCGTCCTTAGTAAATACTATTACTGCATTTTATGCATTTCTGGTAAACATCAATCATATTCAAAAGCATACATACATTCAAACATAACCAATGGACGTTTCGCTTATGTAAATATGGTAAAAGTAAATCTGGATTCAAAGATGGAATTTTATTTATATCATAAAGTGACTCGTACATAGGTAAGTTTGTACAAGAAGACAGATATCCTAGTAAGAGGAACTTATCGTAAAAAATGTTTACAAAACAAAGAAAATCAGCTATGTGGGAAATAATCCTATTGAGTTTCAATTCTACTATTGCCATTATCTTCAAGTATCTCATCTTCTGCTGTTGAAACGGAAACGATTGGATTGAGTTTTATCTGTTCGAACTTGAGTAAGTAGCACAACTGGTTGTAGTTACATGGGTGATCCAAACGAGACATAGTCATACGCTTTAATCCCTAACTTTTGCCTGGATTGCCCTTTCAGGTTTTCAATCCACCGGGATACCCTTTTTTGCCCAAGCCGCCTTTTCAGGTTTTCGACTTGCCGGGTGTACATTTTATTTTATATATATATATATATATCCCTAATTTTTGCCCGAACCCTTTTGGTTCACCGGGATGCCCTTATTTTTGCCTAGGCCAGTCAACCTAGCGGGTCTCTTTTTATGCGTAGTATTTTTTAACTATGTCTGCGTTTACAAGTTGTGGGAAGTCTTCACCATCCATAGTAGTAAGCATCATGGCACCTCCTGAGAATACTGTTTTGACCACAAATGGTCCTTCATATGTAGGAGTCCACTTGCCCCTAGGATCACCCTGTGGTAATATGATACACTTGATTACCAAATCACCAGCCTGATATACCTTTGGCTTAACCTTCTTATTAAAAGCTTGGATCATCCGTTTCTGGTACATCTGACCATGACAAACAGCTGCTAACCTCTTCTCATCAATCAAATTTATTTGGTCAAGTCGAGTCTGAATCCACTCATCTTCATCCAAGCCTATATCCTTCATGATTCTTAAGGAGGGTATATGAATTTCAATGGGCAGAACTGCTTCCATACCATAGACTAAGGAGAATGGGGTTGCCCCTGTTGAAGTACGTATTGTAGTACGATAACCATGAAGAGCAAATGGTAACATCTCATGCCAATCCTTGTAAGTAACAGTCATCTTCTGTAGAATCTTCTTAATGTTCTTATTAGCAGCTTCTACTGCCCCATTCATCTTCGGACGATACGGAGAAGAGTTGTGATGCTTAATCTTGAACTGTGTGCAGAGATCAGTAATCATAGTGTTGTTCAGATTAGAGCCATTGTCAGTAATAATCCTTTCAGGGATGTCATACCTACATATGAGATTATTCTTAATGAATCGAGCCACCACATTCTTGGTAACAGATGCAAATGAAGCTGCCTCTACCCACTTTGTAAAGTAATCAATAGCAACCAGGATGAAACGATGCCCATTAGAAGTAGTAGGCTTGATCTCACCAATCATATCAATGCCCCACATGGCAAAAGGCCAAGGAGCAGTCAACACATTCAATGGTGATGGAGGTATATGCACTTTGTCAGCATAGATTTGACATTTGTGACATGTTCTGGCATGTTGATAGCAATCAGCTTCCATGGTAGACCAATAGTAGCCTGCTCTCAATATCTTCTTTGCCATAGTGTGACCACTAGAATGAGTTCCAAAGATCCCATCATGCATATCTTCCATAATCTCTGTTGCTTCCTTCTTGTCCACACAACGAAGCAAAGTTGAATCATGATTGCGTTTGTACAAAATTCCATTACTCAAAAAGAACTTAGCAGAAAACCTCCTCAGAAACTTTTTATCTTTGACAGATGCCCCTTCAGGGAACTCCTGAGCTTCAAGATATCTTTTCACTTCATAAAACCAAGGTTTCTCCTCTGCTTCTTCAGTGCCAATCTCATTGCAGTATGCAGGCTTTTCAAATCTATCAATAGTAATCTTGGGAGCTTCATCATCCCAGTTGATCTCAAACATGGATGCCATGGTGGCTAATGCATCTGCCAACTGATTTTCTCTTCGTGGAATATGTCCAAAGGTAATCTCTTTGAAATGTGGGATCAAAGACAAAACATGCTCTCTGTAAGGAATGAGGTTATCATGTTTGGTATCCCAATCTCCTTTGATCTGACTTACTACCAGGGCTGAATCTCCATATACGTCTAGGAACTGAATCTTCATATCAATGGTAGCTTTGATACCCAGGATACATGCCTCATATTCAGCCATGTTATTGGTACAATAGAAACAAAGTCTTGCAGTAATCGGGGTATGACAACCTTCAGGGGAACTAATCACAACACCAACACCATTACCAAGTGCATTAGAAGCTCCATCAAAAACTATAGTCCATCGGGATCCGTGTTCAGGTCCGTCATATTGTCCAGGTTCTTTGGTAATAATCATAATGTCTTCATCAGGGAACTCAAAACTCATTGACTGATAATCATCCACTGCTTGATGAGCCAAATGATCAGCTACAACACTTCCTTTAATGGCCTTCTGAGTAGTATATTGTATATCATATTCTGTTAAGATCATTTGCCATCTTGCTATTCTTCCGGAGAGAGCAGGTTTCTCGAATATGTACTTGATTGGATCCATCTTCGAAATCAATAAGGTAGTATGAGTCAACATATACTGTCTTAGTCGGCGAGCAGCCCATGCCAAAGCGCAGCAAGTTTTCTCGAGCAGTGAGTATCTTGTTTCACAGTCGGTAAACTTTTTGCTAAGGTAGTATATTGCCTGCTCTTTTCGACCAGACTCGTCATGTTGCCCCAATACACACCCCATTGAGTTGTCTAATACTGTTAAGTACATAATCAAAGGTCTTCCATCAACTGGTGGCATCAAAATTGGAGGTTCTAACAAATATTTCTTAATTTCATCAAATGCAGTCTGGCACTCATCATTCCACTCCATTACCTGATCTTTCTTCAACAAATTGAAGATTGGCTCACATGTAGCTGTTAATTGGGAAATAAATCTTGCAATGTAATTCAATCGTCCCAAGAAACCTCTAACCTCCTTCTCAGTACGGGGAGCTGGCATCTCTTGTATAGCTTTCACTTTTGCGGGATCTACTTCAATACCTTTTCCACTGACAATGAAACCCAGGAGTTTACCAGACCTAACTCCAAAAGTACACTTGTTTGGGTTCAATCTCAACTTGTATTTCTTCAACCTCTCAAACAACTTATGTAGATGATCAAGATGTTGCTCTTCATTCTGGGACCTGGCTATCATATCATCCACATATACCTCTATCTCATGATGAATCATATCATGAAACAAAGCCACCATAGCACGCTGATATGTTGCCCCTGCATTCTTCAAACCAAATGGCATCACTTTATAGCAAAAGGTGCCCCACTGTGTAACAAATGTTGTCTTTTCCATATCTTCAGGTGCCATCTTGATTTGATTGTAACCAGAGAAACCATCCATAAAAGAGAATACCTTATGTTGAGCAGTGTTGTCTACCAGAACATCAATATGAGGAAGTGGAAAGTCATCTTTGGGGCTGGCCTTGTTCAAATCCCTGTAGTCTACACACATACGTACCTTACCATCTTTCTTAGGTACCGGCACCGCATTTTCAACCCATTGAGGATAAGAAGTCACAGCTAAGAACCCTGCATCAAACTGTTTCATTACCTCTGCCTTAATTTTCTCTGACATTTCAGGACGCATGCGACGAACCTTCTGCTTCTTTGGACGACAATCTTCTTTTACTGGTAAACGGTGAACCACAATGTCTGTATCCAATCCTGGCATATCTTCATAAGACCAAGCAAAGATCTCCACATAATCATGTAACATCTGAATCAATTTGCTCTTGACACTATCCTCCAATTCAGCCCCTATCTTGACCTCTTTCCTGTTTTCTTCAGTTCCCAAATTCACAACTTCAACTGGCTCTTCATGTGGCTGTATAGCTTTCTCTTCTTGTTGTAACAACCTAGCAAGCTCTACAGGTACTTCACAATCGTCCTCATTTCCATCTTCAGCTTGATAGATTGGATTCTCGAAATTATAATTGGCAATAGTAGAACTGTTATCAACAGGATCCATAGTGGATGAGGATCTGCATTTTAGTGATGTGGGTGTGTGTAAGAACACATAGCTGATAAAGCAAAAGTAATAAAAGAAAAACAAGGAACACAATATTTACGAAAACAAAACGTCCACTGATTTTTATTGAATGCAGTATGCAAATGAAATGACACCCCGTAACAAGCACACCATTGTGCCCCGGGTAAGGCACAAGGCTTAAGAGTTTAATTATTTTAAAAGTAATAACACAGTAATAGCATTTACTCCTGACTAAAGAAGATAGGAATAACATCTTCAGCCTTCCAGTTATTGAGCCCAGCACCCACAGTAGGAAAAATCCAAGCATCCAAGTTATAATCTTCATCATAGTCACCCACAACATTGATCTGATCCTTTATAATCCCTTGATTAGTTATATGAACAGCACGAGTGCGACGAACAGCCTTCTGGGACTCTTCATCCACCACAACTCTAGCATCCTTGAGGGAAGCCATTGTAGGAGGTACTCTGGTGACCACATGAACTTTCTTGACAACAGGAGGAGCTTCAACATTAGGAACAACCCAAGGAACTACTTCAAATGTCTGGCACGGATTTTCAACATATTCACCTTCTACTTCAAGATATTTAAATGTGTTCACGTGGCTAATCATATATCCTTCCTCTCCGTAAACAGTAACAACCTTTCCCTTCACTGGATATCTCAGCTTCTGATGTAAAGTAGAAGTCACAGCACCTGCCCCATGAATCCAGGGACGCCCAAGCAAACAAGAATACGACGGTCGAATATCCATTACATAAAAAGCAGCATTGAAGACCTGAGAACCCACTTTGATTGGGAGATCAATTTCTCCATGCACCACTCTCCTCGAGCCATCAAAAGCTTTCACCACTATATTACTGGGCTTCAACACAGCATATTCAGGACTAAGCTTATTCAGGACTTCTTTGGGTAACACATTCAACGAAGAACCATTGTCTATTAACACATGTGACAGGGTAGTGCCCCTGCATTCAATAGAGATATGTAGAGCCTTGTTATGATCCCTTTTGGCCGGAGTCAAATCAGCATCGGAGAAACCTAACCCATTATCATAGGTCAAGTGTGCAACACAATTTTCAAACTGGTCTACAGATATCTCATTTGGTACGTGAGCAGTCTTTAAAAATTTAATCAAGGCTTTGGCATGAGCCTCTGAACACAATAATAAGGACATCATAGAAATCTTGGAGGGAGTATGCCCCAATTGATCAACAATGTCATAATCACTCTTGCGAATGATTTTCAATACTTCTTCCATCTGCTTAGAAAGATCATCAGCAGCTGGCACATCAGTTTGTACAGGTTCAATAACAGGGCCTTTGCCCCGAGCATCAGCAGTGGAGGTAGTAGTTGGAGTAATTGCATTCTTGGGGATAACTGGAGGGGAGAAAACTCTTCCACTTTGTGTGATCTTACTAGATCCAGCAATATTATCAACATCCAGATTTTCACCAACAACAGGTGCATCAGCCAAGGATTCCTGCTTAACACCATGAATATAAACATCGGATCCATAATGCCAAGGCACAGCTTTATCGGAAGTATATGGAATAGGACCCGGAGTGGTAATGATCATAGGAGCCACTCTAGCTTTTGCAACAATCTTCACAGGGCCTTCAGCAGTGATCTTAACTGGACCCTTACGAGTGATTTTGACAGGACCCTTGGAAGTAATCCTCACCGGTACCTTATCAACCATATCCACCTCTTCAACCTTCGCACCTTTAGTTATATGTTCAACCATACTCTCCATAGAAGGTGTCCTCTCAAACAATATTGTGTAATTGTCCATGAGACGTTGAATTCCGTTCTTCAACTTCCAGCAACTATCCGGCCTATAAGCACAATATAAACAATCTTCATGACAACCTGGAAAGAACCCAGCTTGTACCAACTTCTTCTTGATGACCGACAATGGTGTAGTCACATCTGCAATTGAGGAAATACGTGAAACTTCATCAATAGCATTGACAGTTTTCTCATGATTTGGCATGGGCGCAGTAATCACATTTGGAGTACCCGGAGGGTCAAACTCAATCTCTCCCGCATCAATCATATCCTGAATTTTATTCTTCAATGCCCAGCAACTATTGGTATCATGTCCTTGACCATTTGAATGATATGCACATCGTGCATTAGGATTGTACCTGGGAGAGGTAATATTGGGATTCTGAGGAGGGTCCCTCAAAGTGATGAGTTCACCCTTCAACAAGTGTTGCAAGGCTTGGGCCAATGACATGTTGATCTTGGTGAACTGCCTTCTAGGCCTCTGTTGATTGCCCTGTGGTGGCTCTGGTGTTGCAGGAGTTGGATTGGAGATGTGAATTGCACTCACAGATTGATGCCTCCTACTACGATCAGATTGACTATAAACAGCATTCGACTCTTTCTTCCCACTAGGGGGCTTCTTTGTAGTACTTGATGAAGAAGCACCCACTGGGATCTTGCCACTCCTTATACCACTTTCTACGCGCTCTCCTGTCATTATCAGCTCAGTGAAGCCAGATGATGAGCTTCCAATAAGATGACTGTAAAAAGGACCATTCAACGTACACATGAACATATCCACTAACTCTATGTCAATTAGAGGGGGTTGTACTCTTCCAGCCAAATCTCTCCACTTCTGAGCATACTCCTTGAAATTTTCTTTAGCACCCATAGACATGCTTTGGAGTTGCATGCGAGTAGGGGCTAGATCAGCATTGTATTGATATTGATTATAAAAAGCCTCAGCAAGATCATTCCAATCACGGATGTTGGCACTCTCCAACTGATAGTACCATTCCAATTGAGCTCCAGATAAGCTTTCTTGGAAGAAATGGATCCACAACTTCTTATCAGCATTATGGGGTTGGATCCTCCGGACATAGGATCTCAGATGCAGTTTAGGACAAGAAACACCATCATACACGACAAAAGCAGGAACCTTGAAACCAATGGGTATGACCACCCCAGATATAAAACTCAGGTCTTCAAAATCTAGCCCAGAAGATTTTTGCAATTCCATAGCATCCATTCTATCCACCAACCTCTTGAACTTATCTTCATTAGGATCATGATAGTAGTTAGCTTCAGAATCAGAATCCCCCATTGTATTATGGAGACTGCCTCCCTCTTTCTCAGACTCTTCAGACTCATAATCTTCAACCTGTTCTTTGGTCTTGACAGGACCTCTGAACCTTCTTCCCATGTTGATGAGGCCTCCTAACCTTCTAGTCTTCTTAGTCTTTTTGGCCGGCAGTGTCTTCAATTCATCCTGCCCCTTGGACAAGTTCAGGATCAACTCTTGGAACTGTGCATTTTGTGCCTGGAGATCTTTGACTGTTTGTTCAAGAGCCATTGCTGAAATAAACAGCGAGAAGATAAGATACCTGTACATAAGAAAACCTGTGATGCAATGATATGGTATGTAAATGCATATGCAATGTTTTCAAGGACCGCAGGATTTAAATTTGCTTAAACAATCAAGAAGGTAAACTTTTATTAGTAATAAATTCGTTTACCCCTTGGGCTTACAATAAAAATGAAATGAAATAAATACAAAAGATGGGGTTTTAAGTCTCCCATGGACGTTTCCTCTTTGTGTTGAGGTATGAGTTGAGATTCCGCTCCTCGTGAAGTTGTTTGGTTAACTCCAAGATTCTTTCTTGACTTACTTTGTAATGAGTCTCTTACAAAGTTGGTCCTGATAGTATTCCTACGAGCAGAAGCCATGACCTGCAACAAAGAACAAAGGTAAATCCTTTGGTCCTTGAAATGGTTAGTGAAAATGCTATGCTTATGATGCATGATGATGTCATGATGTTATGCTCAATCACAAACATGTGGCACACACAAACAAGTCACACAATAGCCCTAGGTTTGAAGGCTTGCATGAGGTTTAAAGGTAAGTACCCTCCCCTGAAGTTTAGTTGGTTCATCCTGTCCTACAAAAGTAACCAGGTTCTAAGGGATCTCAATATCACTGATCCTTCACAAGGGTGGTTGTTCAGTAGGCAACTTACTTGCCAACCAAAACCCTCCAAGTTTAAGATCTCAATGAGTGTAGCATCGAGTATCAACCAATTTCAGTCTGCACCAAAGCCGGTTATCTCACTACTTTTCTAAAGGCCAAAATGGGATAACTATGGTTCTAAAAGTCAGTTAGTGTATTGACAAAATATGGCAGCCTCATATTATCCTCAACTTGACTTAAGGAACATAAGCACCAACCAAGAAGTCACACTAACTATGGCTACCAGATCAACCATATCGGTATACGCCGTACAGTTTCCTTGGTCTATTGCCATTTACCTAAGGTACACTAGATCCGGGTTAGGATCTGTCACACATAAGAGCACCCAACAGATAAGTATAAAGCAAACAAGACAAACAAATTTAAAGTGATCTAATTCCTAAGGGTACCCCTCTTTAATTAAATCCCCAGCAGAGTCGCCAGTTCTGTAACACGGTGGGAGAACTGACTTTAGTTAAATGTTGCGGATAGCAAGAGTCGCCACCGACTTTTATTTTATCCAAAAGGAAAGGGCATAAAAGAACAGGAAAGACCTTAAAAGATTTTTGGGTTCGGGGGGTAGGTTATGTAAAGGGAATGTGTTAGCACCCTTTACATCCATGGTTATCCATGGGCTCTTAGTTACTTAGCTCACCTTAAAATGTTTTGGGAAGTGTAGTGTGTGATTAAAAATTTTCTTAAGTACTTTATAATGATCCATGTACGGATATATATAAAGACTTTGTTTTGAAAATTTGTTTGAAAATGTGAAGTGTTTTGAATTTTTTTGGAAAGTGAGCAAGTACATAAGAGGAACCTACCCTAAGTTAAGTCTTTTCTGTTCTTAAATATCCTTTAAATGGTAAGACTATCCCTATTATTAAGGAATAGGTAGTCATTACCTTGGATGTATGAGGGACAAATGAAGGGACAACTGTAATTAGGCAATTGTAAGGTGTATTTAGCAATTCGAAGGGACTTATCATCTTTATTCGAAAGGGACAAGATCATTTACGAAAGGCAACCATGACGGGACTTGATCTTATAATTCTTTAAAGGGACAAGATGATGTTAATGAGAGAAGGGACTTTGCTTTATACACCTTACTTGACCTTTTTTGTTTAGGCAACATGAGAGGTAACCCTTAAGAAGTGAGATGGCAATCAAAGATCGACTTACGTGTGTGCGTGTACAAATTCAAATATTTATCTTATAATTAGTGATCTAAGTTAATTTTAAAGCAAACATGTTATCACTCCCTATTTTACTAACCATAGAAATATTTTTATGAATAAACAATAAGAGCTACAACTATTACATGAGTTTTACAGTTACATTATAATAAAAACAATTTAAATAATAATTATATAATAAAATGATAAGTATAAACAATAAAAAAAGGTTAGTGATAATTATAAGAAGAAAAGGTTAGTAATAATATACAAAATATATATATAATTTAATTAAGTATTTTTAGATTTAAATAAACAACTTTAAATAATTTTTGAGATGAAAATAAGATGATATGAATAATAATAATAAGCCATATAATAATTATTTACAAAGAAAATATTATTAATTATTTAAATTAGATATTAGATAAGTTTAATTAATTTTAATATTTAAAGATTAGGGTTAGGAATTTTAAAGAAAATAGAATTAGGGTTTATAATTTAAATTACAATATTAATTTAACTATTTACAAAATTAAATATATAATAATAATAATAATATATACATATTTTAATAAAAAACACTAAAATTAAAATTTTTAGAAAATAAATTAGAGATCCCTTTTAGAAAAATATGAAGTTAATATATATATATATATATATATATATATATATATATATATATATATATATATATATATATATATATATATATATATATATATATATATATATATATATATATATATATATATATATATATATATATATATATATATATATATATATATATATATATATATATATATATATATATATTTACATATGATTATTTAAATATATTTTCTTATAAGATATATAATTTATATTAAATATAAAACAAAACAATAAAGAAAATAATGAGAAATTTAATGAAAAAACAAAACTTACCTGGGGTTGGGATTCGAACCCAAGCTCTAGCAATGACACTTAGCTGTTTATTTTAATGAGTTTTGGATGATGTAATGCATTGGGATAGCATCAAGGATGATCAAGGAAGAGATTGCAACCTTCAAAACACTTTGATATAGCCTGCAAAATAGAATCCGAATTATGAATTTTTTTTATGAAAATTTAAAGTATTGTTCTTACTCTTGGAAGCAGCCAAAATTCTCCCTTTGTGTTGTGATCTCTTCATGTATATATAGTGAGTGAAATTAGATCAAAAAATCATATCCTACTTTGGACTTTTGGATCACTTGAGATTGAAAAAGATATGCTTTCAAATATTGGAAAAAAATCGATATTTTCTTACTATTTTTTGTTGATATGATCTTATATGATTTCAATCATCTCTAAATGGCCTTTATGACTTTCTAGAACAAAAATCATATCAAATATTGAAAAAAAAATTGATATCTTCTTACCATTTTTTATTGATATGATCTTATATGATTTCAATCATCTCTAAATGGCCTTTATGA
This sequence comes from Lathyrus aphaca, assembly GCA_963966055.1. Taxonomy (NCBI): domain Eukaryota; kingdom Viridiplantae; phylum Streptophyta; class Magnoliopsida; order Fabales; family Fabaceae; genus Lathyrus; species Lathyrus aphaca. The sequence continues at coordinate 342,161,808 of OZ014523.1, read as the reverse complement.
CTTTCTAGAACAAAGATCAAATCAAATATTGAGAAAAAAATTGATATCTTCTTACCATTTTTGATTGATATGATCTTATATGATTTCAATCATCTCTAAATGATCATTAAGACCTTCTAGAACCAAAATCAAATCAAATATTCACACTTTTATATTTTATTTTGATTTAAAATGATTTTTAATGTAAAAAATCATAATAAATAAAATAAAATGAATAAAAATATGAATAAATAATTTTTAATTCGTGCATGATGTCATGGAAGTGTTTGGGTCATAAAAAAGCAAGCCCATTTGGTGAATTATGGTTTTAAGACCCCATTTGCTTCATAAACCTCTCAAAAATTTCCCAACTTTGCAAGGGCACAAATCCATCAATTTTAATGCTATGAAGTTGTTCTTGGACATTTTGGAAATCTTAAAGAGTACTCTAACCAACCTCTTTGGTCTCATGTTCATATCTTTTACCATTCTCAAGTTATGCTCTTTTGAAGTTGTTGACTTTTTGTTGACTTTTAAAAGGACCTATAATGTCTTAGCTCATACCTTCCAAATGAAGCATTTTTGGGCTTGGCTTGTGAGACACAAAGTTTTAGAGAATTCAATTTCCTTCAAAATGAGCTTTGTATGGAAAATTTTTGATGAAGCATATGAAAGTTATGGCTGGTCAAAGTTCAGTTGACTTTTCCTGAGGAAACCCTAATTTAGAAACTCCGGATTCTTGATGATCTGAAATCTCCTTGATGAATCATGATCAATCCTTGATCAAATGATGAATTTTACTTCATGTACTTGATGTTGGCAAAAAATCATGAAGTTTGACTTTGGTTTGACCACAGTTGACCTCAGTTTGACTTTTTAACTGCTTTAACTGATTTTGACCTATCTGATCATCTGACCGAGCAAACCTTTGAGAAAAGTCTTGAAACTTGTCATGGGGATTCTCAAACACATATAAGATGTTATGAATCTCACTTGAAGTCTTGGAAATTCATTTAGCCTGATTAAAGTCAAAACCCTAGTTTTGGATGCACTGCTTAAGAGAATGCTCTGTCTGAGGGAATTGTCACATCTTCTGACTAGTTGTGAACTTTGTGAACCTTGTGAACCTCTTAGTATACAATGGCTTGTCTTGTGAGGGCAAATTTTGGGGTGCAACACTATCCACTAAATCTATAGTCGAGTCCTTTGTTTTCCTACCCAGTAAACCGGTAGTTATTGATTCTTTCCCAACTCAGTATTTTTCCATTTTTGGACTCGAATACTTTGTTTGGTTGATATTCCCCGACAGAGCGTTCGCTCTTCCTCGTTGACCCCTTTACTTTGATTATATATCATATATTTTCTCCATGTGGAGTCGGTTATCCAATGACTTATTTTCCTGGTAACTCTTTTGGTGTCTGTTGTTTTCCCCGGCGGGATTTTCTTTTGTGTCCCCAAGCTTTTGCTTTCCTCTGGTGGTCATATTTTCCCCACAGAGATCTTGGGTTTGCATCTCATATCCATATCATATCATGGTCTCTTAGGACAAAAATTGGGTTTTTTGTATTTAAGCCTCTCCCATCTTGTAGAGACGAAGATGTCAATCTTCATATCTCCAGATTGAAGAAACTTAAATAGGGGCAGCTGTTGCATCCTAATTTTTGCCCTAAGTGTCTTTGCATTTTCATCTGCATCTTGCATACAAACAAGATCGCACTGGTTGCACGGTTCCTCTCGGGTTAGGTTTATGCCTCGCAGGGGATCACCATTGTCTTTAATTGTTTTATTTGTTTGTGTTTACTAACCATTAATCAAAATCCAAAAATATTTTGTTTCCTTTTGCTAACCTTTTTCAGGAAGAGGAACCATATAAAAATGCCAAAAAAAGGGCAGTCCCGCAGCTCGAGTAAATTTCACAGACAAAAGTCAAAGACGATCCGCAAATAATTCAAAATTATCATATCAAGGATTTCCCAAGTTAATTGATTCATTCAAAGGATTTCCAAGGTTCACGTGTTTATTTCTTCGACGTACAAAAGAATCGGGCCGAAATAACCAAGCAACCATGTTTGAATAAAAAAATTCAAATTTTAGCTTGGTTAACCGGTTAACCAAATGGTTAACCGGTTAACCAGTGCGAAATTTGAATTTTTTATTCAAATTCAGCACCCTTAGATTATTGATTTAATTGGAATATTCTAGATCCATTGGTTTCTGATTTCTCTACATCACTTTGATCATTTCCTACCATAGACCCTCACTAATCACCACTCTTTTCCATTTCCCACCAAAATTCCAATTACCAAACCTAAATTCAAATTACCAAAGCAAGCTCCATTCCACCAAATTTCCATACCTAAGGCCTTTAAATAAGACCACAATTTCATTCATTCCACAAGCTTTTGATAGCCACAAAACCTCTTGCAAAATACTTCCCCAACACCAAAATTCTCCAAAGCTCATCTTTCTTTCTTTTGAAGTTATCAAGAATTCACATTGAATTCTTGATTAACTTGAGCTAAACCTTCACCCTTTCATTCTTTTGCTCATCAATTTCAGTAGATCTAAGCTTGTGTTGGTCCAATTTGAAGAAGAGCTTTTGGTAATTCATCTTCCTCCATAAACCCATATTCACCATCAACATTCAAGATGTAGATCTTTGGTGCTTTTGTTTCTAGATCCTTTGGATCTTTATTTGTTGTTTGATTGCAGGGATTCCACTGTATTTTGGTTTTAAAATTCGTGCAAATTCAGATCATGATCATCCAATGTTTGAGAAAAGGTTTCAAAAATGGATCATGCTGAATTTTCTGCATTTTTCAGCATCTGGTACAGCATTAACCGGTTAACCAGTTTAAAAACAGCGCAAATTGTCCAAAATTTGCTTGCATTAACCGGTTAACCAATTGGTTAACCGGTTAACACAAGTCAGAATGGTGTTTTTGGCTTATTTCATGCCCCTTTTGGTTCCTCTTTCATCTTCTTCTTCCTCCTTTTTATTTTTACCTTGGGAAGCACTCTTGGGAGTAATTTCTCCTTAATTTCAATGAACTTTGGGTGTAGATTAGAGTAGTTAATGTTCATTAATTCAAAACTACCTTTAAGTGGATTATTCAATTCATTTAAGGTACTTTGCATTAGTGATACATTTTCATGCTTGAATCCACCAAGATGAGTGATTGAACTTCAGGATGGAAGAATACCATAAGTGCGGCTCAATTTGGTATTCACCTTTAGTTTTATGTGGTATCGCGTCTGGATAACGATTTACATATCGTTTATCTTGCATGCATTAGCACTAACATTATGCACCTTAATTGGTGGTGGCCGGCCTCATTTGTAGGGTAATTACTTCGTAAATTACTCGGCGATTTCTTAACATAGACCTAAATGTGTCCCGACTTCGGAATAAAATCTAATTGGGTACTTGCACTTTCGTGGACCGGATCTCTTGTTGATCGCGTAATCCCAAAGTGGTTAATCATATTGCATCAAGAATTGAGACTTGTGAATTTTTGATGCATAGGTGCTTTGGGTCTCCCAATCGCCTTTCAAATTTCATTGAATTCGGTTCGGTTTGCCTTGATTAATCGCTATAGTGTAAGATGCTAAGCGGATCCGGTTGCCTTCGATTTTGGTTACTTTTCCTTTTTGGTTGTGGTTGATTAAGTTCACCATACCATTATTATGTAAATATTATTATACTATTACTATTATTAATATTTTATATTCTTGCACTTTAATTTCTTTTTGTTACTAACATTTAATTTCTTACACTTTTATTGCCTTTATTCTATTTTGCTTTATTCATCCATATCATGTTTATTATTTGCTCTTATTATTTGTTGATTGATTTTCTATTGATCCATTTGGACACAAAAAACATTAATAAAGGATTAAACCTCTAAAAAAACTTGTGACTTTAATTTGTGGACTTTTGGTTACTATCCTTAGCATTTGGAGTGAATATTTGGACTTAGATTCTTAGGACACTTCCTTTGCCTTGATCTTCATAAAGTTGGATTTAGCCTTTATTTGGCCATTTGCTAGCTTATAAGGATGGAACTCTTATGCTCATAATTCGGAAGGTCCTCAAGTTTGGTTAGATCTTTCTTCCATTATCTCTTTATTTTCTTTTTTTTAGGATAGTCCCTTCATCTCCTCCCATTCTTCAATTTTCAAAACCTTCTCCTTTTTTCAAAGGATTCTTTCTTTTTAAATCATCACCTCTTTAATAATCAATAACCTTGACTTTTGTCAAGTGGCTTTTTACCTCTTTCTTTTCTCTTTAAAAATCAATGAATCTAATCATGTTAACCTTAATTCAAAAATAAAAAGAATCAAACTCATTCAATTTGTTTTGTGCCTTTGTGCACTTTGTGTTAATTTTCTTTTAAAAAGTGCCGATTATGAGTCATTATTCTTTAGTCGGGGGCAAGCCTCTCAATCTCCATGGTTGTAGTTTGATGTAATTGAGTCTCTTGTCATTTATGGGGGTTTAGTGGCATACTCATCAATTTTATCCGAGTTGGCGCCCTCCCCATAATGATGTATGAGTCCATGCCTTCATTCTCATGGTAGATTTGTTTGGCTATCCACTTGAAGATGACAAATTCTCTTCACTTAATAAAAATGAATCATAACCCACCCTTTTTCACTATTTATACCACGAACTACGGGGTTTTGATCTTGCATTGCACTTTGTGGGTACGTAGGCATGAGGTGGTCAACCTCTCCAAACACAAAAATATTAAAAAATAATTCTTTTCTCATCCCTCCACTCACATTTTACAAACCATTCTGTCGCTCCCGATAAGTGACACTGGGTCAGATAAAGGTACAGACGCGAACGGTCGGCGAGAGGGACAATGAGAACACACAGCCGTGAACTCACCGGAGATGAATAGAGTCGCCAGCTAGGCATTTTTATCCCGGAGGAAAGGCAATGCTGCATAGACCTAGAAAAAGATGGATAAGACGGTTTGCGAACCAGAGAGACTGAGAAAGGGGGTTGGTTACAACCTGGGAAGGTATTAGCACCCAGATTGTCCGTCGTACTCGACGGGATCCACGCTTAAAAGATTTGTGTTTTAAAGGGGTAGTGTCAGTGTAATTTGTGTATAAAATAGCTGGAAAAGATGTACAGGTGTCAGTGTAAAGTGTATAAGTGATGTGAAGTATGAAAGTGTCAGTGTAAGGAATGAGAAGGAGTTGCTCATGATAATGAGGCTAAAGAATGAAGCTGGAAGAGGGGGAATGTACAGAGACTTTTGTTCGATAACTGTTAAGTTATGCCTACGTATCCTCTCGTGCAATGAGGAAGTCAGAACACCGTAGTTCGACCCAAAGAGACTGAAAGGTGAGTTGACTTGTGAACTGCTTACTTGCCTATGCTCAAGTGTATGATCTGTCTGGCACAGATGCAAACTGTCTTGCATTAGACGAAAGAAGCAAATTCTCGTTTGTGAGTGAAGATGATGAGAAAAGAATCCCGAAGGAGACGATTATTGTTTGTTTTTTTGAATTTTCAGTCTTTTATTGCTTTTGAGAGTTTGTCATAAGTTAATGAGCTTAAGCCTAAACCAATGGATTAGTAAACTCATCACATCTTCCCTCTGATCAGGGGTAATGAGAATACCTTAAGTGTGAAGTCAGATTCTCACACTTAATCACCTTTGATATAGGATTAAGATCATTAACCTACTTGTGATTATTTAGATGTTTTTGGTGTTTTTGTTTAGTGTTGAGTAATGAGGTTAAGCCATAATCAGGGATTAAACAAACCCATTACACTATCCTAATAGAAGGATAATAGATGAGAGTGTTTAAGCTGAGGAAAGCTCCTCAACTTAATCCATGATTAGAGATTAAACTCATGACAAAACAAGCCTTTGATTAAGTGGATTTTATTTAATGATATGATGATGAAGTGAATTTTATGATTTGTAAGACAACTTGAGGGGGACTTGTCCATTAACACTAGGGTTAGTCCTTCTTAACCACTTAAGGAAGAATTAGAACCCTAATGCAAGGCCCAAGTTACAAGTGTGATGTCTTGATAGTTATTATGTGAATTGATTAAGAGATTTAAACATTAAGGGTTTAACACTTAGGATTAAAGTTATACACTCCATCCTAAGAGAAGGATGCAGGCATAAACTTAATCACAAAGTCTTAAAGCCTTTAGGGTTTAGTCCCTGATTATGAGATGAGAAGAGAAGACTCAAAGAGAGACACAAAGGTAAAAACTATGAGGGGGACTAATCAAAACCCTAATTCATTGTCATGCTTGGTTGATCCTAAGGTTTGTGAGGTTTACAAGAACAATCTTCAAAGGAGCCACCAGGAAGCAGATGAATAAGATCAAGAGAAGCAAAGTGACTTGCTTCATTCAAGAAGTCAAGTCACTTGAAGAAAGAAAGTGGGAGGAAGAAAAATGAGCAAGCTCAAACTCAAACACATATAGGAATGCAGCAATGGATGCAAGAGAGATGAAAAGAAAAGTTATGAGAAGTGAAGGCAAATTCACTTCTCAAGTTTACTCACCACCTGAAATGTTAGAAGGAAATGCAATGCAATGCAAGATGAGATGAAATGACATGATGCTAAACAAAACCAGAAGCATGTTGATGATGATAATGATGTTATGAGGTGCTGCAAACAAGAGGCAAGGTATGGAGGTGCTCATACAAGATTATGGATGCAAATGATGCAAGTTTAGAAGCATGAATGAACATGAAAAGTTATGAAGCATACAAGGCAAATGACATGGCAAACATGTAATGCAATGATCAAACATGCTTCCTATATGTCATGAGATGTCAAATGAATCACAAGAATGCACAAAATGCAAAGACAAGCCATGTTATGCAAGAGAATGCAAGAAGGATGCAAGAGAAAGCCCAAATTAGGGTTTATGGATCAAACATCAAACATAAACCAAAAACAGAAGCAAACCCTAAGATAAAAAATGGAAAATGGTACCCAAAGAAACCCTAGACCTATGATAAACCACTGCCCAAAGGGGAGCTCTCAACCCTTAACCAAACTCAAGATATGAATTTCCTAAGTTCTTAGGGTTTTTTAGGGTTCTTAACAAAACAAATGCCAATCAAATGGAAAATGAGGGAACAAATCATGGCCATTTTATCCTTGAAACTACATGCCAAATGGAAAATAATGCAAGAAGAATCAATGTCTCAACCTTCTCCAATAGGCAGAAATGAATTTTCAAACATGTGATCAAATTAATGCATAAAAAATGATTTAATTCAATGAAAAATTCTTAAAATGCATCAAGATCAAAAAAGAAATTTGGTTTGAAGGTTGGACAATGTTTCTAAATGTCTTAGAACATTTCATGAATTTTTTTGTAATTTTTAAATACCTAAAAGTATTTTTAATTGATTAATTCCCATTAATCAATTAAAAATAATCTTTTAAATATTTAAAAATACTTTTTTAATGATAAAAAATAAAATATAAATATTTTTGGGTCATAAAAATTAATAAAACCTTAAAGAAAAAGTTTCATAATTTTTATGAATTTTTTACTATTTTAAATTAATTATGCAAAACAAATGAAAGAAAATGAATTAAAAATTAAATAAAATAAAAGTAAGCAGAATGAAAGGATGAGATTGATTCTGAGTTTAAACATGTTGACTGCGCGCGTCATCCTGTGGCCCAGATTCAAACTTCTAAAACTTAATTAATTAATTTAATTAACCCTAATTATGAATTAATGATGCAATCCAGACCACACACACGCGCGCGGGAAACAGGATCTAAAGGCCCAGATTCAAACTCAGTGCCCTAACCCTAATTAAAAATTAAACACTTTCAGGTCACCGGAGACGAGCTCCGGTCGTCTTCTCCGGTGACCTTCCCCCCTGAAAACTTCAAACTTCCTTAAAACGTAACAAAAATGAAATCTAAGACCTGGGAAATGTTCCTCTCATCCTTACGAACCAAACCCCTAACCTAAAACAAATTTATATTCCCTAAACAAGCTGAATCGAAGAGGGAAAGTTCTAGGTCACGCAAGCTTCAGACACAAATTAAATGCTCAAATCACAACCATTTTGAAAACTAAAAACACCAGGATGCTCAGTGAATCATGAAGAACAAGTTTGTAACAATAAAAGTCATTTCTGGAAAAATTAATTTCAGGCTACCTGAGATTTGAAGCTTTCAGTTTGGGAACTTTCTGGCCACTTCCTTTGGTGCAAACTGCTCCACTTGATCCCCCAAAGATGTTTGAATGCTCAAATGGAGTTTAAGTTGGCTGGATAATGAGATTCGAAAGGAACTGCTTCAGCTTGCTCAGAAATGGCAATGGAGATTCTGGCACTTTCAGGTCATGGTGATGGGTTGTTTGAGGTCCATACAATGTGTAGAGAAGATCTGTGGTGTTGGTTTGTGTGTTTGTGAGCTAGGATGGAAGATTCGAAAGTTTTTGCAGACTGAAGTGAGAAATGGCAGTGGGGTTTCTTGGCTGTTTTAGGCTTGTGCTTTGGGTGGTTTGTGATCTATGGAATGTATTGAGTTGGATGATGAAGAAAGTTTGAGTGTTTTGTGGCTGTGGAGGCAGATTCGAAAGTTTTTGCAACTTGGTAGGTTTTTGTGAATGTGATCAATCTCTATGCTTCAGCCTTGCCTTGTGTTATGTTTAGCTTGCAAGTTGTCCACATAAACAAATCTGATTGGCTGGCTGATGTGACTTGTGCTTTATGGATAGGTAAGTCAACTTTTGCCCAAAATCCACTTTATGTGTAAGAAAAGTATGGCTCCAAGTCTAGGCAAGTACAAAGCATGGCTGGCGCAGCATGAGTGAGGTGAGAGGCCTAGCAAAGCTCAGCAGCCAATGCATCAAGTTGGTGAAAAAATCATGAGTGTTTTGCAAGTTGGTTAGCTTTATGGATTTTCATGAGAAAAGCCAAGTTACACAAACCAAACCATGGGCAAACTTGATCAAATTCTGATTTTTGTAACTTAGAGGATGTTTACATGCTGGTTTGAAGTGGATTAGAGGTTGCATTTGGCTTTGGTACATGATTTTGCAAAGTTCTCATTTAGGGCATGCCTTGAAAAACAATGATTTTTGCCAACTTTGCATTGCCATAACTTTTGATCCATGAAGAGTTTGATCATGTTCTTGTACTTTTTGAAAAGGGAAAGATGAGATCTACAACTTTCATGACCAAAGTTTTTCCATTTGAAGCATTTTTGGATCAAGAATCAAGGCTTGAAAAATGACCTAAAATGATGCATTCTTGAAAAGTCAACTATGCCCAAAAAGTCAACATTTGCAAAAACCCTAAATTCTTGATTTCTATGAACTTCAACCTTCTTCCATGATCAAATAAAGATCATATACACTCAAAATGATGAAGATCACCCATTGGTTGGGTCATTGGGGGCCTCAGATGCCCTGATTTTGCACTGACTTGTCTGAAAAGTCAACTCTTGATCAGATGACTTCCCCATGGAATTTCTTCATGAAAATTGATATGCATACTTCCTATACCATATAGAGATCAATGGAAACAAGAATGACCAAAAAATTTGGAGTTATGACCTCTGAAACCAAAACCCTAATTTTCAGTCAACTGTGCAGTTCATCCTGGCTCTGCATCCACTCAAACCCTAGTTCTTGTGATTCCTCTGCAATTTTGACTTTGAGGAGGTGGAATATGATATAAGAACACACATGGACCCCTTTGAGTCGATTGTTGACCTTTGGAATGGCTCAAGAAGCTTTGGGATTGCTCAGATCACAAACCCTAGGTGCAGATGACTTAGAACCAATGCAGTGAATCAGAAATGAGATATGAGATGATATGATTGTGTTTGTGCATATGAGAATGATCACAAGCCATGGTGTGAATGGGTGAGGGCAAATTTGGGGTGTTTACACATTCTCAAACCAAAAAAGCAGTAAATTTTTCAAAGGGCTCCCATGGAGTACCACGGATATTTTGGGTGCGTAAAACCTTCCCAATGTGTAACCTATCCCCTTATCTGTTTCTCTGTTGTGTTTCTTTAGCTTTTTTTTGCTTTTAGATTCATTAGGATTTATTCGCTCTTTTTTTCCTTTTCCTCTTGGAATAAAATAAAAACGCGGTGGCGACTCTGTTTACCTTGAGTTAAGTTAACCAATAGCTTACACTCATGATTTTACCGCTACAGTACGCATGTGTGTGGATTACAGGGATTTGAATAAGGCCAGTCCTAAAGATGACTTTCCACTTCCACATATTGATGTTTTGGTAGACAACACTGCTCAGCATAAGGTATTCTCTTTCATGGATGGTTTCTCTGGTTATAATCAGATTAAGATGGCACTAGAAGATATGGAGAAAACTACATTTGTTACGCAATGGGGCACTTTTTGTTATAAAGTGATGCCATTTGGTTTGAAGAACGCTGGGGCAACATATCAGCGTGCTATGGTGGCTTTGTTTCATGATATGATTCACCATGAGATAGAGGTATATGTGGATTATATGATAGCCAGGTCCCAGAATGAAGAACAACACCTTGATCACCTGCACAAGTTGTTTGAGAGGTTGAAGAAGTATAAATTGAGATTGAATCCAAACAAGTGTACTTTTGGGGTTAGGTCTGGTAAACTCCTGGGTTTCATTGTCAGTGGAAAAGGTATTGAAATGGATCTTGCAAAAGTAAAAGCTATATAAGAGATGCTTGCTCCCCATACTGAAAAGGAAGTCAGAGGTTTCCTGGGACGACTGAATTACATTGCAAGATTTATTTCCCAGCTAACTGCTACTTGTGAGCCAATCTTCAAGTTGTTGAAGAAGGATCAGGTAATGGAGTGGAATGACGAGTGCCAGGTAGCTTTTGATGAAATCAAGAGATACCTCCAAGAACCTCCAATTTTGATGCCAGCAGTTGATGGAAGACCCTTGATTATGTACTTAACAGTATTAGACAATTCAATGGGGTGTGTGTTGGGGCAACATGACGAGTCTGGTCGAAAAGAGCAGGCAATATACTACCTTAGCAAAAAGTTTACCGACTGTGAAACAAGATACTCACTACTCGAGAAAACTTGATGTGCTTTGGCATGGGCTGCTCGCTGACTGAGATAGTATATGTTGACTCATACTACTTTGTTGATTTCAAATATGGATCCAATCAAGTACATATTCGAGAAACCTGCTCTCTCCGGACGAATAGTGAGATGGCAAATGATTTTAACAGAATATGATATACAGTACACCACCCATAAAGCAATTAAGGGCAGTGTGGTAGCTGATCATTTAGCTCATCAGGCAGTGGATGATTATCAGTCAATGAATTTTGAGTTCCCGGATGAAGACATTATGATTTTTACTGAAGAACCTAGACAATATGACGGACCTGAACAGGGATCCCGATGGACTATGGTTTTTGATGGAGCTTCTAACGCGCTTGGTAATGGTGTTGGTGTTGTGATCATTTCCCCGAAAGGTTGTCATACCCCAACTACTGCAAGACTTTGTTTCTATTGTACCAATAACATGGCTGAATATGAAGCATGTATCATGGGTATCAAAGCTGCCATTGAGATGAAGATTCAGTTTCTGGACGTATATGGAGATTCATCCCTGGTAGTTAGTCAGATTAAAGGAGATTGGGATACTAAGCACCCAAATCTCATTCCTTACAGAGAGCATGTGTTGTCTTTGATCCCATATTTTGAAGAGATTACCTTTGGACATATTCCACGAGAAAAGAATCAGTTGGCAGACGCATTAGCCACCATGGCATCTATGTTTGATAGATTTGAAAATCCTGCATATTGTAATGAGATTGATATTGAAGGAGTAGAGGGAAAGCCTTGGTTCTATGAAGTGAAAAGGTATCTTGAAGCCCAGGAGTTCCCTGAAGGGGCATCTGTCAATGATAAGAAGTTTCTGAAGAGGTTTTCTGCTAAGTTCTTCTTGAGTAATGGAATTTTTTACAAGCGCAATCATGATTCGACTTTGCTTCGTTGTGTGGATAAGAAGGAAGCAACAGAGATTATGGAAGACATGCATGATGGGATCTTTGGCACTCATTCTAGTGGTCATACCATGGCAAAGAAGATATTGAAAGCAGGTTACTATTGGTCTACCATGGAAGCTGACTGCTATCAACATTCCAAAACATGTCACAAGTGTCAGATTTATGCTGATAAGGTGCATGTACCTCCAGTTCCGTTGAATGTGTTGACTGCTTCTTGGCCTTTTGCCATGTGGGGCATTGATATGATTGGTGAGATCAAGCTTACTGCTTCCAATGGGCATCGTTTCATCCTGGTTGCCATTGATTACTTTACAAAGTGGGTGGAGGCAGCCTCATTTGCATCTGTTACGAAGAATGTTGTGGCTCGATACATTAAGAATAATCTCATATATAGGTATGGCATCCCTGAAAGGATTATCACAGACAATGGCTCTAATCTGAACAACACTATAATTACTGACCTCTGCATGCAGTTCAAGATTAAGCATCATAACTCTTCTCCGTATCGTCCAAAGATGAATGGTGCAGTAGAAGCTGCCAATAAGAACATCAAGAAGATTCTACAGAAGATGATTGTTACTTACAATACGCACTTCAACAGGGGCAACCCCATTCTCCTTAGTCTATGGTATGGAAGCAGTTCTACCCATTGAGGTTCAGATCCCTTCCTTGAGAATCATGAAGGATGCAGGCTTGGATGAAGATGAGTGGATTCAGACTCGACTTGACCAGATAAATTTGATTGATGAGAAAAGGCTGGCAGCTGTTTGTCACGGTCAGATGTACCAGAAACGGATGATAAGAAGGTTAAGCAAAAGGTATATCAGACTGGAGACTTGGTAATCAAACGTATCGTATTACCACAGGGTGATCCTAGGTGCAAGTGGACTCCTACATATGAAGAACCATTTGTAGTAAAAAGGGTATTTTCAGGAGGTGCCATGATGCTTACTACTATGGATGGTGAAGATTTCCCACAGTCCATAAACGCATACATAGTTAAAAAATAGTGCGCATAAAAAAGGACCCGCTAGGTTGACTGGCCTAGGAAAAAATAAGGGCATCCCGGTGAACCAAAAGGGTTCGGGAAAAAATTAGGGATATATATAAAAAGATTGTACACCCGGCAAGTTGAAAACCCGAAAGGGAGGCTTGGGCAAAAAAGGGTATCCCGGTGGATTGAAAACCTGAAAAGGCAATCCAGGAAAAAGTTAGGGATTAAAGCGTATGACTATGTCTCGTTGGATCACTCATGTAACCTCAACCAGTTATGCTACCTGAATCAAGTTCAAATAGATAAAGATCAATCCAATCATTTCTATCTCGACAGCAAAGGATGAGATACTTGAAGATAATGGCAATAGTGGAATTGAAACTCAATAGGATTATTTTTCAGATAAGCTGCTTTTCTTTGTTTTTGTAAAACTTTTATGGCAAATTCCTCTTACTAGGATTTCTGTCTCCTTGTACAAACTTGCCTGTTTATAGGCCATTCTCTAAATAAATAAAGTCTCGTCTTTGAACTCTAATTTACTTTTCCCTTGTTTACTTAAGCGAAAACGTCCATTGGTTGTGTTTGAATGTGTGTATGCTTTTGAATATGATTGATGTTTACCAGAAATGCATAAAATGCAGTAATAATATTTACTAAGGACGAACGAGGGAAGGAATTCAACGAAACTTCGCCGGTCCATCCCCACAGGGTAATCTTTACGGATATCCATACAAAACTCTTCAAGTAATATATTATACTTCCCACTCGACGAAGTCTTCAAGCAGTTTCATATCCTCCGAAGAATTAAGTCTCCCAGATCTATGTCCATCTCTTTTATCCTTAGTCAGAATATTCAGGAACTTATTCCTTCAATAAAAAGCACGACGAACGAAGACGGGAGGTTCCAAGTACCATATTATTAAACAAGACGGGAACGAAGTCCTCATGCTCCTCAGCAACGAACTGGGATTTATTTTCCCCAGCTAGCAGTTTTTATACGGAGATACCCAAACACTTTAGGCTACATGATTCATATATACATCATTTACATTATCTCATGGCATACGCATCCATAAACCATATGACATTCTTACTTAAGAGCATCATGCCATACATGCATACATCAAATAATCTTGCATAAACTAACTTTTTCTTTTCAGGATAGTTGCAGGCAGATAAACACTATCAAACAATTCAGAGATAATCGCTATGAAGATTCATTTCTGATGATCAATACAAGTTGTCCTTGAGATGGCACATAAATGGTTTATACGAAGACTTAGTGTTCAGTCCAGGATATTTCCAGAAGCAATTCAGGAGTAATCGCCACAAAGATTTAATCCTGATGCTCAATTTGTCCTTGGAAGGGTACGTAAATGATCTATACGAAGATCTAGTGCTTAATCCTGGATATTTCCAGAGGAGTTAATCGTTACGAAGATTTATTTCTGATGGTCAACTATCTTTGGGATAGTGTGTAAATGATCTATACGAAGATCTAACACTTAATCCAAGAGATTCTTTCAGAAGAAGTTCAGGTATTATCGCCATGAAGATTTAATCCTGATATTCTTTTTGTCCTTGGGAAGGTATGTAAATGGTCTATACGAAGATCTATTACCTAATCCGGGATATTTCCAGAAGAGATAATCGCTACGAAGATTTATTTCTAATGGTCTATGCAACAGTTTATCTATGGGATGGTACATAAATGATCAATATGAAGATCTTGTACTTAGCCTAAGATATTACCAAAAGCAATTCAGAAAAGATCGCCACGAAGATTTGATTTTGATGCTTAAATTGAAGTATGTTCCTAAAGATGGTTCAGAGCCGATCTATATGAAGATCTACGTACTGACACCTAATGAAGGATATTCTTTTCCCCCAGAGATAATGCAGAGACGATCTATATGAAGATCTAGTGTTGACATTCAACTTAAACCATGTTACAGGAATGATTCAGAGACGGCTTATACGAAGACCTAGTACTGATATCCAGTGACAACATAAAGATACTATCACCTTCTGATATTATGGATGGCATCTATAAGCCCATCTCCAGTTCCTCTGAGTGGCATCTTTAAGCCCATTCAAGCATATACAACCAATCAGGAATGTTACTTTACGCACTGGCGAGTGCAAATTTTTGGGCTTTTGTGTTCAATCCCCTTCAACCTTCCAAGTCACGAATGGCACACAGGCAAATCTAACTCCTCAGGTTTCAGAAAATTGAATAGGGGCAGCTGTTGCACCCCAAAATTTTCCCTGCCCTAGTCAAGGAAATGGGTTCCAAGGTGTCGCAAGAGATTCACAAGGTTCACAAGGTGTCCCAAGAGGTTCACAAGGTTCACAATTAGTCAGAAAATTTGACAATTCCCTCAGACAAAGCATCCTCCTAAGCTATGCATCCTAAACTAGGGTTTTGGATTTCATCAGGCTAAATATACTTTCAAGGCCTCAAGTGAGCTTCATAACATCCTACATGTCATCAAGAATCCCTATGTCAAGTTTCAAGGCTTTCCCAAAAGTTTTGCTCAGTCAGATGATCAGATATGCAAAAATCAATCAAAGTAGTTAAAAAGTCAAACTGAGGTCAACTGTGGTCAAACCAAAGTCAAACTTCATGATTTTTTGCCAACATCAAGTTTATGAAGTAAAATTTATCATTTGATCAAGGGTTGATCATGATTCATCAAAGATATTTCAGATCATCAAGAATCAGGAGTTTCTAAATTAGGGTTTTCACAGGAAAAGTCAACTGAACTTTGACCAGCCATAACTTTTACATGCTTCATCAAAAACTTCCCATCCAAAGCTCATTTTGAAGGAAATTTAATTCTCTACAACTCTGTGTCTCACAAGACAAGCCTAAAAATGCTTCATTTGGAAGGTATGAGCTAAAACATTATAGGTCATTTTAAAAGTCAACAAAAAGTCAACATTTTCCAAAGGGCATAATTTGAAAATGGTAAAGGATATGGACATGAGACCAAAGAGGTTGGTTAGAGGACTCTCTAAGCTTTCCAAAATGTCCAAGAACACCTTCATAGCCTTAAAATTGATGGATTTGTGCCTTTTCAAAGTTGGGAAATTTTTGGGAGGTATATGAAGCAAATGGGACCTTAAAACCAAATTTTGCCAAATGGGCCTACCAAATTGCCACCCAATCTTCATGATATCCTCAAGCACGACCCAAACCAAGCATTATCTGATTTTTTATTTTTTATTTAGTATTTATTTGAATTTTATTCATTAAAATGCAAATTAAATCAAAATCAAATATATAAATCAAATATTTGGATAGGATTGTGGTTCTAGAAGCTCATAAACCTCATTCAAGACTGATTGATATGATCTAATTTCAGACACAACCAAAATAGCAAGGATATATTGGATTTTTTTGATATTTTGAATCACATCTTTCTTCATCATCAAGTTATCCAAAAGCCCAGAGAAAGGACATGTTTTTTGACCTAATTTCACTCACTATATGTACATGAACATAACACAATGCTAGGGGACGAAAATCAGAGGCAAAAGAACACCTTTCACATTGCAAATTTTTCAAGAAAAATCAACTTTCGGTTTTGGCCATTAAGATCTTTTCAAGGCATTCCAAAGGTTTCAATACATTCCTTGATGTTCACTGAACTCATAGCAATCTTTATCATCATTCAAAACCTAATACATCATTGAAACCGATCATTCATATGTTCTTGAAATCCAAGTTTTCGATTTCACATATATATGCACTTTAACATGTTTTTAATGATTGATTATTGTTCATAATGCTTCATAGATTGTTTCTGGACATTTGGTTTTGAGTTTTGATGCAGGATCGATGATATGCCATAGTTAGGGTTTCGAGCTTCAAGTTTAGGAACCATGGCAAGACACGATTTCACATGAAATTGATGACTTAATTGGACTCATAGGACCTCCTTTAATTGATTTGTATCATTAGAATGAATTTATTTTGTATATTGTGACGTTTTTGATTTACAGGCCATGTAGTGACGGATGAAAACCGTCACTAAAACCTCTTGCTACAGACAAATCGTAGCTATATGTTAAGTGGACGGATCAATGAAGAAAAAGGTCTTGCGCGCGAAACCTGAATTCAAATTTTGGTTTTATTTTATTATATATTATTTACGTTATAATTCACAAAGGATGCAGTGGTCCAGTGGTAGGAGGCATGCGCGTGCGAGACTATGGACCTGGGTTCGATCCCAGGTTTTGGTACTTTTTGATAATTATTTCATATGTTTTACAGGTTTAATATATAATATTCAGTAACCAACATAATATCAGACGCGCCCCATGTGTCTGGATGGCAAAAGCTTTGTTTAATACCTGAAAGGGCTGGGGTTCGAATCCCATCACCCATCAATTTTTTTTTCCTTTTCATAATATTTTGTAGGCTGAATATATTATGTGTTGTTGTTGATTCTTGTCACCAAGCTTGCGCAGCCCAATGGTTAAGCCTCAGTCAGGTAATGGGGAGGTCCTGGGTTCAAATCCAGGCCTCCCCCATTTTTTTAAAACCCTGTTTTATTTTCTTTTTCTTTATATTTTCTTTAATTTAATTATTATATTATATTATTTAATTATCTAATTAACTAATTAACTAATTAAATAACCCTAATTTTAACTTAAGTATATTATATCATAAAATATTTTTGTAAATAAATATTAATTATTCTTTCTAATAATTTTTATTATGATATTAATTTTTGTTATATAATTTTGTAAATAAACTTAAAAAACTCCAATTATTTTCTAAAACCCTAAATTTTTTCATTAATCTTAAAATCTAACCTAATTTTTTAATTAATATATTAACTCTTATTTCTTTTATTATTATGTAAATAATTTAATTTTTTTTAATATTATTATTAAATTGTTATATTTTCTTAATTAATCTCTAAAAAAATTTATTATATTTATCTAACCTAAAATAATTTCTCTTTTAAGTTTTAATCTTGATTTCTTTATTTGTTATTATTATCATTATTATTATTGCTATTATTTTATTATTATTGTTTATTTATTATTTTTATTATATCTATTATTATAATTCATTTTTTATTCGATTATTATGTATCTGCTAAAGCCATGTAATACTTATAGGTTTATTTTCCATCTTTATTGTATTTTATAAATATTTATTTGTGTGGTTAGTAATATTAGGGTGTGTATAACCTAAATGTGATTAAAATTAACTTAGAAAATTAATTTAAAAAAGATAAATATTTGAACATTAACACTCACACACGTAAGTCAATCTTTGATCGCCATCTCACACTTCCTAGGGTATTCCTCTTGGTTGCCTTAAAATAAAATGGTCAAGTCCCTCGAATATAGGGGTGTCTTAAGCAAAGTCCCTTCACTTATAAAATCATCAAGTCCCTACAATTTAAAAGATCAAGTCCCTTCGAGGTTGCCTACGAAATAATGATCGTGTCCCTTCGAATAAATGATGATAGTCCCTACGAATTGCTAAAGACACCCCTTAAGTTGCCTTCTATGACCATACGATGACCCTACGTTTGTCCCTTAATACACATCCAAGGTAATGACTACATGTTCCTTAATAATAGGGTTAGTCTTACCCTTGAGAGAACATACAAGAACATGAAAGACTTAATCTAGGGTAGGTACCTCTTAGTTGCTTGCTCACATTTCAAAATACTTTTTACACCTCACTTTCTTAAACATTTTTTAAAACAAGGCTTTGTATACATCCATACGAGGATCATTACAAAGTACTTAGAAAAATTTCTAATCACACACTACACTTTTCAAAAACAATTTAAGTGAGCTAAGTAACTAAGAGCCCATGGATAACCATGGATATAAAGGGTGCTAACACCTTCCCTTTGTATAACCTACCCCCCGAACCCAAGTCTTTTAAAATAGGTCTTTCCTGTTCTTTTATGTCCTTTCCTTATGGATAAAATAAAAGTCGGTGGCGACTCTTGCTATCCGCAACATGACCAAAAGTCAGTTCTCCCACCGTGTTACAAGTACGCTCTCAAATTAACCCTGTTTCAGTTAGGAATTTTGAGGTTTGTATCGTGGCCTGGTTCACGGTTTGTAGAAACAAAGGATATAGGCTCGAAATTATTTGTGTCCACCCCTATTCATGATGTTCTCCATTCCTATGTTCAGCTAATTTTCGCAAGCGCTCACCTTTCATAAGGGTTTTGTGATAGTTGAGGAACCATTGCTACTAATAGTTTAAGCACCAATCAGGTTGTTATTTGGAGTCAGTCACCCCTTTGCCTTTCGTGTCTGTGCCACACGACTTTGTTCTTGCTTAAGGATCTTTCTTGTGTAATCCCTTTCGTCTTTCGCTTTTGCGTTATTTTACTTATCCCTAACTTTTGCCTGGATTGATTCTTGTGAATCTTTGATTGTGAAGTCCAGCGGGATGCCCTAATTTTTGCCTAAGTCGCTTGTTTTCAAGTTTCGACTTAGCGGGCTTTTCATTTCTTTCTTTTTTTTTAACAAATCGTGTGACACTCTTTGTCTTGATTGCTTCGTGAGGGTTGTGACTGCCTCATTCTTTGGTCGGTGAAGGATAACCATTGTGGCTTCCAATATCTGGACCTCTTGATTTGGATAACCATTGTGGTTTCTGGTCTTTGGACCTCTTGATTAGCATAGTGGAATGTAATGGGTCCTCAAATACACTCTTTTATGAAAGCCTGAACGCTTGGTCCGACTAGCTGACATCTACCATGCCCTTGGGTTACATGTGAGGGTTTTTCATGCAAGAAGAAACTCCTACTTCAAGGCTCAAGGGGGTTAGCGAGGGTCTATCTCCCTTATATCTCCAGTGTTTATGGATTTGAAACAAAGCATGTACATCTTCAACAAGGTCTTATTCGAGAGCACACAATTAGAGATTCTTGCGTTATTTCTTCGTCATTCTCCCTCATAGAGTTTAAGCATGACAATTGGTATTGCGATGTACATATATAGAATTATAAGTAAATGCGAATGAATTACTTCAAGAAAAACATGTGAGTTTTATTATTGATAACATTCAAAAGCAAACAACTTTCATACATGTATACAAATGTTTTTCAAATAAAAGGAACTACAAATGAAAATGCAGTAAAGAAGCTGAATATTGCAGTTGTTGAGGAGGCTTGACTCCGTCTGGACCTGTTAGTCTTGGATACTTTCAGTGATCAATAGCTTTCTCACGGACTTGTAATCTTCACGTTGCTGTCGTATACACAATAATGGCAATCATACCTCTTATTCTAGTTATTCTGACTCTGACACGAGACGTATGAAGGAAATAGTGAACTGGAGAGTAAAGTTGTCTTATAAGGTTGCTCGGAAAGACCTGACGATCTTCTGCCTACGTATCTCCATTGACCCATGACCAATGAAGAATCAGAGTGACATAGTTCCCCTCAATAGGGATGAAAATACATTGAAGAAAAATAAACAAACATTTGTCATTGCTGAGAGTATCTGAATACTGATGGATTAATTTGCTTCTTTGAAAATTCCAGCTTAATGCGGACCAGCTGGTAAAACAACTATGACACTGGCTCCGTTGTGATTAGGCATTGGATTCTGGAGTACATTTGGGTGAGGAACACAATTTATCGCCTTGGAGTCAATTAGGTCTTGTACCTTATTCTAAAAAGCCCAACATTTCTCAATATTGTGCCCCTGGGCACCCAAATGGAATTCGCATCTGGCATTTGCATCAAAGTTCTGAGGTAGATTATCAGGAGAAGGAGCTCTCATGGTACGAAGCTTGACCATGTTCAACTTTAGCAGCTCTGGAAGCAATACAGCATATGGGCATGGGATGGGATCAAGTCTACGGTTTCTCGCTCTTGTTCTTTCCTGATTTGGTCTCTATGCCTGATATTGCTGACCTTGAGGTTGTGGTTGAACCTGTGGTGTAATAGTCACTGCAGCTGTTTGGTAGTAACCTTGTGAACGACCTTTGTCTCGGCCCCTATACACAGCATTAGTCTCGCCTTCTCTTCGTATTTGGCCATTGCCAAAAGGTTTCTTCACACCAGAAGAACCAGCACTGCTTGCATCCTGGATCTTTCCTAATTTCAGGAAATTTTCTATCCTTTCTCCAGGAATGACAATATCAGCAAAACCGATGGACGGGCAAGCGGCCAGACGATCCAAGTATGCACATTGCAAGGTGCCCATAAACATGTCTGCCATTTCCCGATCGAGCAATGAAGGTTGAACCTGTGCGTCCAGCTCACGCCACCTCTGGGCATACTGCTGAAAACTTTCTTTAGATCCTTGAGACAAGTCCTGCAACTGAGTGCAGTTGGAGCCATATCAATATTGTATTGATACTGCTTGAGAAAAGCTTCAGCTAAATCTTTCCAGCATCGGATAGAGACCCTGCTCGGCTTCATGTACCAACTTAATGAAGCTCCAGATAGACTATCTTGGAAGAAATGAATCCAAAGTTTCTCGTCATCAATGTGAGCCGAGATTCTTCCAAAGTATGCATGAATATGAGTTCTAGGGCACGTGTTGCCATTGTACTTGTCAAATGATGGCACCTTAAACTTAGGAGGGATTCTGACTCCTGGCACTAACCCAAGACTGGTTACATCGATGCCCAGGGAATTCTGACATTCCATGGCCTTAATCTTCTCCACCATCTCTTCATACCTTCGATTATTGACCTCATTCATATTACCCATATCAGCATCCAGTAGAATGAACTGGTCCTCTTGCGTGTCTTCATTACGGGTCGCAGTCCCATTTAGATTTGACCCTCAGTTACGGGAAACGTTAGGATCCACATTCTCAGTCGGTGTTCCAATATTAGCATTCACATGGGGTTGCTCAACCATCAACCTGAGACGCTCTTGATTCTGAGCAATGCCGGTCATCATTTCCATGAACTGATCCATCCTCTGTCGGAGCTCATTGAGATCAGTCTGCATTCGTTTAGCCATTCTCACTCGTTTTCTTTTTGTTGGATACCGATGAACGCGTTGACCAGCTATATTGCCTAAAGTGTAATAAGTTAGGAAGTCCGAATAACCTGTAAAAATGCAAAATATGCAAATCATGCGGTAAATGCGTATGATATGTTCATGAGGATGTGACATGCGACCCTGCAAATGAGTAAGCATGTGTTAGTAATGAAAGCATGCAGAGGATGTTATGCAATGCACTGGCATATGATCAAAGGTCTGGAGATCACTAGTCTAATGTTGGTGCTGAGAAGACAGTCATATGCTGGTGAAGAGTCATAATAACAGTGCCACCAAAGTCCCGGATCTCAAAAACAAAGGACCATGTGGAACCTGATCATAATACTGAATAATGCTGGCAAAGTGGGTATGTTGGAAGTTTCAGGGTTCCTACAAATCTGCAAACCCCTCCCAATCTCACGGGTGTGCTACTCGGGTCAACATCACGGACTCTCAAAGCTGAATAGCAATAATACGTTCATCATTTCCGAGAAATGACTCATGACCAAATCAGGGAATCGGTTTGGGATTATGTACTACTCAGTGAGGTCTCAGTTGAGTCCAAGGAAACAAGCATCCCCCATAAGTCCTCAGCTTCAAGCACTGAATCGAGAAACAATAGTACATTCATCCCGAAGGGTACAATACTATCGTCATACGAACAGTTTGCCTTAACTGGATTCCTATGAGAGAACCAGCCCATCCTATGCGAGTTCCCAGTGGGCCCTCGGATGCGAGTGGGTTTGCCAACAAATGTGGTCTTCCACTGTCATCACTAGAGAGGGTTGTTTCCACTAAGGTTCTCAATGATCAGTCCTCAGCTGCACATAACCATCAAGGTCGTATCCCGAAGTGGGGAAAAACCCTCACACAAGATAGTTCCAAGATGGTCGCAACCTGGATGTGGAACACATCGCCACTCATCATGTAACCATGCGAGTACAATGTGTCCACGCTAATCCTATAGTGCACTCAAGCCGGGTATTTGGCTTATCTCACGGTAACTCCCATCCCGCAAAAAAAATGAAAACTAGCACAGCCAGATAGTCCAGTATAATATGATGCATGGAAAATAAATACTGAAAGCAGTAAATAAATGCGGTAAAGTAAAGCTGTAAAGTAAAATTGTAAACGAAAACAGTAAAGCTAAACTAAAGCACACAACCCAAAGAAACAAAACCAAACAGGCGCTAAGATTGACTCTACGAGGGAAACAAGAGATTCTGGAAATACTCCCCAACATAGTCGCCAGCTGTCGCTCCCGGGATTTTCATCCTAGTACAAACGCGAAAGTGGCGCGGAAAAGGTAGAGTCGCCAGCCATGCATTTTTATCCCGAATGAATAAGAAAGGTAATGCTGCACAAACCTGAGGAGGAAGGATAGTACAAGGTCCTGCGAACTAAAGATCTGGGTTCGGGAGTCGGTTACGACCTGGGAAGGTATTAGCACCCCAGATCATCCGCCGTACCCGACGGGATCCACGCTTGCTTGTTTGCTTCAAAGGGTGAGAAAATAAAGTGTTGCTGAATAAAACTGCTGCTGGAACTGGAATGGAGTGAGAAAGGGACCTGAGAAAGGAATTGTATAATGGAAAGAAAGAGGGGAAAATGTAGGGAAAATAAAGAATGTGCTCGAATAGGCCCTACCCCACTGCCTACGTACCTAATTCGGAAAATGTGGATCAGAGTCAACGTAGTTCGCCTAACTAAGGTGGGAACTTTGTTTGTATTTTTTTTAGGATGACGTTGCCATAGCTCTAGCTCAGGTGTTACCGGCTCTGACTCGAGGGTGTTTACTGTATCGCTGTTTGAACTGTCGAGGCAAGTCGCATTCGTCCGCAAAGAGTTGGAGATGAGAAAAGAAGACGTGATGTCTTTGTTGATTGTCTTTTATGAGAAATGTTTTGAATTTGTTTGTGAACATTTTTATACTAAGACCTATCCATTGTGGTAAATACTTACACCTCGCCCCGAAACAGGACGCGTATAAGTACCCCGCAACAAAGTCTCAAGGCGTATAAGAACGTTCAATTTTTATTAAGTATTTTATTATTTTCTTCATGAGGTGAGAAAGAAAGACTCAAGTTGCAAAAGGCAAAAACTAAGGGAACTAAGACTCAACCTTAATTTAGATATTATATTCAAAAGGGAGATCCTAATGGTTTGTGAAGTTTTCTAATCCTAAAGAAACAAAAGGAAAAGAGAGAAGAAAAAGGAAGCAACTAACTTCCTAAGGAAGATAAGTTGGTCCTAGCCAAAGGGGAATCCTACCAATCACAAATATGGAAGGAAAAAAAAAGTGAATTAAATGCATAAAGGGAATGCATAAAAAATAAAAAGGATAAGGTGTAAGGAAGCATACCTTTCCCTCCCTAAAAAACAAGGATTAGTGTTTCATTTTATTAAAAATAATAAAGCAAACTCACACCAATTAAATCCTAATAACTCTATCTTAATTCTAGAAGAACTAAAAAAAATGCTAAAACAAAAATTCAGCACCTACTGCAGCCTCTAATACATAAATAGCTATGGAAACACAAGCAAAGCACAAACAACTTTTTACAACCAGCATGCAGCATGTAAAGATAGGTGTAAAAAGTCACTGACAACACGAACAACATACCAAACAATATTTATTTTACAACACCTATATGCAAAGTCAGCTATGAAATGTAAAATGAAGATTTGATTATTTTCATATTTTAATGCACAAACTTAATGAAAAATGTACCAATTAATCATGAATATGCATTTGAACATAGATCAACATACACAAATGAGTGACATAATTATTTTGGGAGGATTATGCAAGAATGCACCACATGATTGATTCTGCAACAAGTATGCAAAATATGGCACATGATCATGGCATATGAACATAATGAGCATTGATCATGAATATGCAACATGATAGATCAACAAGAATGCCAAGCTCAATGCAAAATTCAGAATTGAATTGATGTGAATGATATGATCAAACATGTAACCAAATGCAACTAAATGCACATACATACATGGTTATGTGAAATACAACATATATATATATATATATATATATATATATATATATATATATATATATATATATATATAGATATAGATATAGATATAGATATAGATATAGATACAATGAAATGCAAATAAGTTAACGAATTGTGCAAAAGATGCAAAAACAGAATGCAACATGATTATTTACATGCCAAATGATGCATAGACATAGCAACAAAATGCAATGAGTCAAATTATACACAAATGAAAACATAAACGCATAACATGCAACATGAACGGAAACGCGTCAAAACGACTCAAAATGGGGGAATGAGATGTCGAAACCAACCTAGAAAATTCCCTAAAATTAGTACCTAAACATGCATGAATATTATAGGCACAAAGAGGCAAGAAAAAGCAAGCAAATAAGCTAAAAAACCAAAATCCAACAGCGTTAACCGGTTAACCAAGTTGGTTAACCCGTTAACGGACCCTAGACAACACTAATTTGTGGCAAAACGCACGCATTAACCGGTTAACCAAATGCGTTAACTGGTTAACGCTGAACAGAAAGTGAAAATTTGCTTTGAAATAAGTTATTTTGGCCACAAACTTGCTTCTAAACATCCCTAACACACATCTAATCATGTTAACACAAATTTCTACTCAATTAGGGCTTATTAACACATGCTAGAACCTATAACAAGCTACAACCTAACTTCTAATCCATCAAAAACCACAAATCGCAAGCAAAACGTAACGAAAACATAACCAACCATAAGTAATACGAAAAGCACTTAAAGAATGCCAAAATGGCAAGATGAAGAGAATAACTTAAAGCTAGCATGGTTTTAGATTACCAACCTACGAAGCGGAGAAGTGCTTCGGTAAATGTTGCAAGAATTGGAGCTTGATCGAAGAGAAAACCAAGAAAACTGTGAATCTGCAAAATAAATGCGTTCTTGATGCTTGAGCCTTCTTGCACTTCTGATAAGTCGAAATCCTCACAAAAACCAGTAGCTTCTTCTTCTACAATCCACAATTCAATGGAGGTTGGAGGCTAAGCTTTAAGATCTTCAAGTTTCAATGTGAAACTTGAAGAGCTTCTTCAAAAAAAGCTTTGGTGAAAAGGGAAATGGAGGAAAAGTGAGAGAGAAAAAGTGATTCTAGAAATTGTGAGAGTGAAAAATTGGGAACCAAACCTTTTGCATTGAAGTGATTAATGATTATTGTAGATGTTAAGAATTGGCAGAATTTTTGACAAACTAGAAGTTATGAACTTAGTTCAGGATGTCACACCAGATGTTGTGACATTGACAAATAAAGTAAAAGTTAATGAACTTAGTTCAAGACATCAGGATGTCACACCAGATGTTATGACATCGCAAACCTGCTATCTGACTTAAATGATGCATAACAGAAGTGAGTAAATTCAGGGGAATTTATCTGGAATTAATTGTAAAAAGATAAGCACTCCAAGGCGCATCTTTAGGAAGCTTAGTTATCTGGTTTCAGTGTAACAGAATAACTAACTCACCTTGATTCAAGGAGATAACAAACTAACTAACCCTAATTCAAGGTGATGACTGTGGGATTTATCAAGGTCTGGATAATTTGCAAAAAGCCCAAAAACCAAGCATCTATTTAAGGAACTGAAACTCTCAGAAAAGAGCACGAATTTTAGAAGACTGTAAAGGGTGTTTGTGAAGTATAGCAGGTTTTAATTGTTTGTCACTTTATGAGCTTTTAAGCAAAAAGTGAACTGTGTCTTGATTGAAACTTTTAAGTAAGATCAAGCTGGTTTGTTTGAAGTGTGACTTCAATTTTATTAATCATTGTAAAAGATCACTGTGTGATTGAGGGGGAGTGAGTAGGTACTCATATCTAAGTTGAGTCTTAGGTAGAAATTGCCTTGGGTAGATATTAAGTGAAGGATTAAACTGGTTGGTTTAACTCCATAATTAATATTACTTATATTGGATTTCCTTCCTGGCTTGGTAGCCCCCAGATGTAAGTGTGGAGATACACTGAACTGGGTTAACAATTTCCTATGTTATTTAATTTACAAGCTCATTAAGTTTTGTTTAAAGATTTCAAGTGTTTAAACATCTGATTCGACATCACGTATCTGATCCCAGAATTTCAATTATATAGGGGCTAGGCTTGGAGCTAGGTTTGGGAATGGAGCTAGGTTTGTAGTTAATTAGGGTTAGGGTTGGAGAGGGAATATTCCTTGGAATATTCCATGGAATACTCTAGAAGGTTGTAGAACATGGTAGAAGCATCCAAGGGAAAAGGAGTGCAATTGAAGTGGAAAAATAAGAGGGGAAAGAATGAAAGGAAATGTGGAAGGAAACTGGAAGGAAAATGGAGGGAAAGGTGAAATCTCCCTTTTTTGGTTGGTTAGCTTGGAAGTGGTTTGGATTATTTTTGGGATATTATTTTTCTCTTGAACTCCAATGTTTGGCAAGCCTCGATCGACCACACACCTCATGCGTATGCAAAGGATGATGATTTATTTATTTTTTTCAAATGCGATGCAATGATATGCGGAATGATGCGGGCATGAAGCAAAAATCGCTCGAGGTTGATAATAAATAAAATGGCAAATTTTGGGGTGTTACACAAAGGAAGTAAAGATATCAACAAACTCTCAACTCGTAGCATCGCAGGTACGAGGAGAATACCAAGCCAAGAACAACAATCTCATCGAATACTTAGCCTTGGTAAGAGAAAGGCTCAAAAAATTCGAGAAGTGGGAGGTCCAACACGTGCCACGCGAACACAACATGCTGGCTGACGTCCTGTCAAAACTCGCGAGCATGAGAATCAAGGGCGAAAACAAGTCAGTAATCTAGGAAATCCTTCCTCGACCGAGTATCGAACGACCACCACCTTCACTCGAGGTAAACGTGATCGGCGATGATCATTGTTGGATGACACCCATCTACAACTATCTCACGAAAGATGAACTCCCCGCAGATCCCAAAGAGGCAGTCGCGACCAAGAGGAGGGCATGCTCGTACGTCCTCCTCAAAGGAAAGCTCTACCGAAGGGGACTCTCCATCCCGTTACTCAAATGCGTCGAGGAGGAAAAGGTCCCCAATATATTAGGGGAAATACATCGGGGAATCAAAGCCCATCATCTCGGTGGAAGGTCACTGGCACACAAAGTCGTACGAGCAGGTTACTATTGGCCGACGATGCAGCACAACTCAAAAGAGCACGTCAAAAAATGCGACAAGTGCCAACGACACGCCGACATGCATCTCGCACCTCCCAACGAACTAAAAACGCTCTCCTCCCCTTGGCCCTTCGTCTAGTAGGGAATGGGCATCCTCGGCCCATTCGTGATCGGTTCTTATCAAAACAAATACCTCATTGTAGGGGTAGACTACTTCACCAAGTGGATCGAAGCAGAAGCCTTGGCCAAAATAATGGCACAAAACATTCTTCGATTTTTCAAGCGAAACATCCTCGCACGCTTCGGCATACCCCAAATCCTCATCACCGACAACAGAACACAGTTTACGAACGGAGGATTCCAGAACTTCGTCGCCATCTTAGGGACCAAACAGCACTTCACGTCTGTTGAGCACCCTCAAATCAACGGACAGGATGAGGTAGCCAACAGAGTAATCCTGTGCGGACTGAAACACCGACTCGGCGAGGCAAAGAGGGCATGGGTTGAGGAACTATACAACGTCCTTTGGGCATACCGCACAACACCCCACTCCACGACCGGGGATACTCCATTCAGGTTAACGTACGACACCGAAGCGGTCATCCTGGTGGAAATTCGAGAACCGATGAGGCGCATAGAAGCACCCCTCGACGAGGAGCTGAACGACGAAGCACTTCGAGCCGAGCTGGATCTCGTTGACGAAATCTGCTCCGAAGCAGCCCTTAGGGAAACCTCCCTCAAGCAGAAAATAGCTTTGCGCCATGACGCAAAAGTCGTAAAAAGAGAGTTCCAGGTGGGCAGCCGGGTCCTCAGACGAAACCAGAAAAACCCACGAAAAGGCAAACTGGCCGCCAACTAGGAAGGCCCATACCGTGTCCGAGATAAGATGGGCAACGGGGCCTATTATCTAGAAAACCTACAAGGTGAAGAACTTGATCGACCATGGAACACAAATAAACTTAGACAATACTATATCTAAAGGCAACCCGGGGAGACATGGAAGGTACGACCACGCTCTTCACCACTAAATGAAAAGGAGGATAACGCCCCTCAGAGGCGAACACAACCCTCCCCGACGTCGGGCACCTCAAAACGAGCCCCAACGCCGTAGTACCATGTCGGAAGGGCACCCAGCCCGCGATGGGAAGGCCCAAGCCCCAAGGTTAGAGTTTCCGATCGCAAACCCTACCTAGACTCAGGACGGGCACAAAACCCGCCACCTCATCGGTTCCCTAAACCGATGAGCCCAACTAGGTCGAGCAAAAACCAGTTCAAAATGAATAATGAAAACAATCAAACACGATGAAAACGATGAAAACAACAAAGTAGATAGAAACGGCCAAAATCGGCCAATAAAACCATTAAAAGGGGGCACGAAGGTCGATATCCAAATAGAGGCACAAAGGCCATTACAAAAGAACGGGCACGAAGGCCATTACAAAAGAACAGGCACGAAGGCCCAACAAAAATCTAACAAAGTCTCTGCCCGGAGCTACTCCTCACCACCTTCATTCCCCTCCTCCAATTCCTCCTTAGCTTCAAAAGGACACACAATCTCCCCGTCGGCCACGCAGTAGTTGTGAGTCGACCCCTCAGTCACAAGCCTCGGGTTCAATACCTTGAGCTGCTTTGTAGCGTTGTCAAACCCATCCTTGAACATCACAAGTAATTCCTTGTTAAGTTCGCTGATGTGACCGAACAACTCGCCCCGAGTGCGAAGGGAAGCTCCTCTTTGGTCTCATCGTCCTGAGGACGGACTGTACCTTCCAGCAGCGCAACTCGAGCACGAAGTTGCACATTTTCCTCGGCCGCCTTCTTGAGCTCGACGGTTTGATCTTCAAAACTTTGTTTCTCAGCCTTCAAGGTGTCCCGCTCGAGCTTCACCTCCTCTAGCTTCGACTTCAGCCCTGTTTGAAGTTTGTGTTCCTCCTTGTAGTCGGATAAATCCTTGGACAATTTATCCTTGTCAGTCTATCCTCGACCCCCATGCTCGAAAATTTAACCTGGTAGTGGTTGGTCGACAGGTTGAAATGGTCGGGCTGCCATCTCAAGGGGATCCTCGACATGAGCTTTTCCTCACCATCAGCATCGCGCTTGTAATAATAAAGGGAGTTGAGGGAAAATGGAGTGAGCGGTTTCACTGTATACCACCTCCCCTTAAAATGTCGGGCAGAATCGACGTACGTCTTGAATAACCTCACTGGTTATTTTAGAGACACTCAGCTGTGACGCCCCTGAGCACCTGACCGCAGCAGATGGAAGATATGGAAGAAAAGGGGCAGAGTGCACCCGATTCCAAGAAACCGGAAAACTAGTTCGAACGCCCAGACGAAAGCGATGGCGTTCAGATGCAGCTCCATGGGCGCCAACCTGATCCACCTGAAGACCCCCATCTGGAAATCGTTGAAGGGGAGCCTAACCCTCGCTTCTCGGAAGGCGAATTCGTACATGGCTAACTGCTTCCCCGAGAAACGATGACATATCCGATTCGTTTCCCGAGGAGTAAAACATTGCCAATTTGCAGGATCCTCGGGGCCAATGTCCTCCACCACGGCGTATGCGGTGCTCGTCTCGTTCGAAAAGTACGACTCTTCTTCTAACGGTTCATCCGCGACCCACGACAGGTCGTTACACCCAGACAAGGAGACATGCTCGTTTCCCTCCTCGGTTTCTCCTTCATCAACTTGTCGATGCTCGGTCGTACCTGAAAGGCAGACAGGAAAAGTGAATTCGACATCGCATCAAATCCACCCTTCCACCGCAATTCAAGTGAAATGGCGAAAGGATGAACGCCCGAAATCTCACTAGACTATCATAAAATCAACGAAGGGGGAATTCTCGCATCCAATCGAGCGCGTACAAAACCCCTAGAAAACCAAGAGATTCTGCCCAGCAAACGCATCAAACGCCCGAGTTCTTCATTGGCCGTATGAAGATTCTGGCCGATGCGTTCATACATATATGAATTTTACGCCCGAGACATTCATATCCAAAACCTAAAAACTAACCTAAAACAGAGATCTGCCTACTCGAAACGAAGATTTACTTACTCTAAATAGGAAAATCATGCATTTCACTACTTATCAAACGGAAAAATACGTAAAAAGAGAGGTTGTGGGATGCTACCTGACATGATGAAGACGGGGAGAAAACGGTTGCGCGAGGGCGAAAAGCGGTGGTGCTGGCGGTGGAGGAAGATTTCTTCTCAGAGCTTTCGGTTAAACGTGAGAGCGAAAAGTTGAAATGAAGTAGACCAACCCCCTTATATAATAAAAAAGCGCGTGGACGAACGCGCTAGGTAATTATTACCTAGACCCTATGTCGGCGCTAGCACGAGATACAAAGCGATCCACCATTAATGCTGAGACACGTTAGTTTAGGAGAATCCTGAACGATGTCGAGCGACTGCAAATCTCCCTGACTACAAAGATACATCCTCGGCCTCTATAAACGCCACATGCTCGACGACCTAAATAGCGCCTGTAGCAGTTTGACACATAACATGTTTGACACGGGTATACGCCCGACATCCAAACGCGACACCTTCCTCAACGCATCTGCGCCTGACTCTTTTGTAATTCATCTCTCCGACTCGGAGACTCGACTTGGGGGGCTCCTGTTATGGATTGGGCCTCCAGACTGTATTGGGCTACGACCCAATACGTCGGGCAGATGCCCATACGCTTGGGTGAGTACACTTGTGGACGGGCGGAGTTGCTTAACGGTCGGGCATCTGTTCCATGTGTCGAGCACACGCTCAGAAAGGGAAAAGAACAGGTCTACCAGTTCACTTGCCACATCACCCAACTGTCCCCCATTATCTCCTGAAAGATAGGGGTAGTTGGACCAAGGACCGGACCACTTGGCTAGGTCTTCACGCTTCTCACGCGTTCCTTGACAGTTCTTCCTTGGGCCTAGCTGATCCAACCCAAAGAAGAACCTTGGCCCAACGTTGGGGGCTCACAATAAATACCCTTTTTCATTAAAGGGTCAGGTATTCTGATTTAACTCTTATAACTTACCTTTTGTTGTACCTCTATTGACTTTGGCATCGGAGCTCCTTGCAGGTACACCCCCTACATTCCATCAACCTAGTTGTTCACGTTCAATTGCTGGAAGGCCCTCCTGATTAGGTAAAATCAGAACTTTTCTTCAAAACAAGAGTATTATTTTGGAGTGGAATTGTTCTTGGTTTAATGTCATTTGGGATCATTGGCTATGCAGTTATGAGGTATGTTAGTTTTCTTGACCAGTTACTTTAAACTTATTATATAGGTGATGTTTTCAATTCAATTAATCACAAATTACTTTAGAATTTTGACTTTGGTTGGATAAGTTTTGACACAATGAATCAATAAAGGAGTGGTTAACTTGTTTGGCGCACATTGATGGCCTTAATTTTGATAATAAAAATGCACAATTGATTTAAAATAATATTTTTCTTAGTGGTTAAAATTTATAAGGACATATTTTCATTTTCTCAGGAATTGGAATAAATGGAAACAATGGAAGCAACGAAGGCAGATCCAACAATAAAGGCAAACAATCACAGAAGTTGATTCTCAGTTAGATGACGATGATATTGAAAATGTTCCATATAGACAATTATGCGTTATATGTCTGATGAGGAGAATGTGTTCTGTTTTCATTCCATGTGAGCATCTTGTATGTTGCTAAGGGTATGATATATCAGTTGAAAGTGAAGTGGTACCCAAATGTCCAATTTATCTCAAGGAGATTCATGATTCAGTTCGACTCTTCAAATCTTGAGTAGACAGAGGGTGGTTTTTCCTTTCACTATCTGTGGCAGGAAGCTTCTGAACTTGTTGATGATAAATGATGCATTTTATTTGTATAACTCTATCATTTTAGTGAAAACCTTCCTTTTCCCGAATTTGATACGAAACATGAACTTCTCTAATCATGTATTGAGTATGGCATAACCAGCTTCTAATTGTATTTGGTTTTTCAGAAGGAGTTTAAGCTCCTCCTCTAAAATGGGTAGCCTAATTTAGGTAGAAAAGTCGAATACCTGTTGTTTGTAGCAAAACCAATGTAAATGAAATTTTCCTTACTTAAAGTTCTTTAATTTTCTTTTTAAAGTGAGAAGTTATTCGCCGAGTTAAATCCTTACTGCATATCTTGTAGTGATACATATTTCATTTCACCATATAGCTATTAAATAAACATGATTTTTACTGTAATGCTTGAACCTTATTGGACATTAAAAAACACACATCAAATTAAATAATTTGCATGCTTTCAAGTGAGTCTATACCAAAATTACTAAATGACTAATGTAACACCCCAAAATTTTGATCTCATATTTATAACCACTAATTGGCTTATGCTTCGTTCAACTGTATCTTTCATTGGGTCATAAGATCATGATCATGCATTTCATTGGCTTCTAGGATACGGGATCAAAGCATTTTCTTGTGATCGGGATTCTCATATTCATAAGTGATCTATCTGGCCATTATATTCAAGATTGAGACAAAGGTTGGGCTCACATCATCGTGAGTATATTCCTAGTTGAAGTTCATCAAGTATCAGGGTTGTCTTCTTTAAGATTTCTCAAAAGTGTCAGATGCTTGAGGCTTTATTTAACTCCAACGTCTCAAGCTACTTCCTACATTTGGCTACATCTTAAGAAGATTCAAGGTTTCTTGTTAGGATTGAGCAAGTGAATATTCATTAACTGGTGTTAATCGTATCAAGGCCCTCGTGTCAAGATTATCATGGTCATTACATAGTTTCATATCTCTAAACCTATCATTTATCAAAGGATTCACTGTGATTGAGGCACTTTATTTGTTGCTTATAACGAAAGAAGTTGTTTGAGTTTAATACTCAATTCCATAGTTCATCCGATTTAAGCCTATCTCCTTTTTCCTAAACCATTTATTTATTCATTTTAATCCATTCTCCACACTTTTTCTTTCTTGCATACCACAAAACCAATAAAGCTCATTATTTAAATTCCAATTTTAAAAGTCCACATTTCCATTTTTATTAAAATCCATCAATGTCCAAAAGGAAATTTAATACAAATGTCCATTCATAACCCATTCAGTAAACCATTCAAATACAACTCATTACAAGGCCTTGACATAAAAGAAATTACAAAGATTATTGCCATTGACTTTTGATCAATATATTTTACCATTGACCAATAATCCTTTAACGCACACAGTAAGGGTTGCTACAGATTACAAAAAAAAAAAACTCTCACAGAAATTGTTTCAATTGATGCGTACATTAGAGATAACACAAGAAAATTCATGAAAAAAAATCAATAGAAAAAAAAACTTTCACCAGAAAATACATTGCAGGATTAATAAGAGAAATTCACCAAAATTTAGAGGGGTTACATAGTAAAAATCAATACATGGGGAGACATTTTTTTATCACAAACTGATAGCAAAATGAGGACAGTTACAAAACTGCATAACAAAACCTAACGACATAAAAGAAAGAGGAGGGAGGATCATTCTGGAAGCTCTCTCTCTCTCAATGCTCATAGATGATTATCAGAAAATCAAAGATAACAAAAAGGGAGAAGCTTCATAACAAACTCAAAACAGAAATCTCAACTAACTCAACTGAATTCATTTATGGAATCACAAAACTACTCTCAAGATGATCTTCTATAGAGGATTAAGTTGCTGCAGAATTCACTCCTCTCCATGGATCTTCATCTTCATCCTAACCTCTCCTGATTTTTATTTTCTGTAGAACCACTCTCAACTCTCTGCAAACTTCAAGCCAAAACCTTCTTAATTCATATCTCATCCATTCTCGTCTTCATCAACCTCTGAACAAAAAAAGCCTTCATCTCTCTGACTCTCCATTCGATTTCGTAATCTTCAAGGCCTCCAAAAGATGCAACGACCATCACCACCGCTCTGCTTCAACATCTTCATCATCGCAGCTACAACTTGCATCAACAACCTGCACACACAAAAATTAACTTGCAGAATCAACAACATGTAGTGCTAATTCCTTCAAAATCAAGAACAGAACAAAGCTGCAATCAAGAATACATCGCATCTTCACCGAACCTGCAAGGTCAAGAACATTTATCACATAACAACGGCTTTAACAACACAGAAGCACACGCAAAGAAGAGTTCAACAAGCAGAAGAACACATCATCAACAACTTGGAACACGCAAAAGAAGAGGAAATCAAATCGAATGAGTAAATCTTGCACGATCGAATTCGAATCCATACCTATGTTGTGAAATTTCGTTCATCGTTGCAAATCCGATTACGTTTTCTCGTCCGTCTGTGATGTGCGATTTCTGACACGAGGAATCTTATGTGTCTGGGGTTTAAACCCGTGTGAAGCTTTGAAGAAGAAGGAGTTGTCGTGATCGTTGGTAAAAGAGATCGACATCGTTGTGTCAAATGAAACTGATGAGGATTGAGGAGGACGAATCAGAAAATGCAATGGAGTCGATGATGTCGTATTCGGGTAAAAATACACAATCGACGATGATGAGGGAAGAACGGTACCGTGATATTTTTTCTAGTGTGAAGGAGCGTAAAACACAAGAAAGGGGGTTGGAATTGGGTTTTCAACAAATAAAAAAGACTTTAAAAACACTTTGATTTATCCTGGTTCGTCTGAACTCAAACTACATCCAATCCACCCGCCAAGGTGATTTTGCCTCTATCAGTGAGGTCTTAATCCACTATTCAAATTTGAATACACACAATGATCTACAGTCAATGTCTTCTTGAATCTTCTGACCTAAACTAGTCACTCAAGGAAAATAAACTTATCTCTTACAAAGATTAACAATGTAACTATGAATGCTTCTAATAAGCTATAATCACTAGGTGATTTGTTACAATATATTTGAGAGTAATATATGAGCGTGTGATGATATAACGTGAGAACCAGAGCTTCAAATCTTCAGCTAGATTCCTTTATATAGTTGCTTGAATAATCTAGTCGTTGGGAACATCTAGAGCTTGATTTAGATAATATTTATTGCCATAAAATCCTTCCAAAAGAAGAGATTCTTGTTCCCAGTCTTTATTCTGATTTTCTTTAAATAATCTTTAATGAGAGAATCAGAATCTTCTAACCAAAAATCAGAGTATCATAAATTTAGTACGCAACTTTAATGATATCTTTAATGATAGCTTCTCTTATATCTTCTATGCAAAAATGCAAGACTGCTTCTATTACAAAATGATTTCCTTTTAAGAACTTCTACAATGCACATAAATTATAAGTTAGTTTGCAATGCACATTAGAACTTCTATTCTTACAGAATAATATTGTTATCAATAAAACTATTAGAGGATTAGAATCAAAATTGTTCTAACAATCTCCCCCTTTTTGATGATGACAAAACATTTATTTTGATTTAAGAATAGAACTTAAGAGTTAGAAAGACTCCCTTTAAATAATGAGAATTATTCTTTCAGAGTTTTCCATTAGAACTTCTTTTAGCATTTTAATTCTTCCATAAGAAGTTTTTTGCCTTTGCTCCCCCTGAGTTGATTACTTAACCTGTTTCTTTTAAGAATCATAACTTAAGAAGTTTAATCAGAATATTAATATGTTAGAGGCTAATCTGATAAACTGTTATAGATCAAAATCTTCTATGTTTCTCCCCCTTTTGTCATTACTCAAAAAGCATAAAGAATGTAAAAGTAAAACATGTATTAAAAAGAGTCAAAATAGAACTTTTTCATTAATCAAAGGCAGAGCCAAAACAAACATAGAACAAAGAAATAAACAAACTAAGAAACTAAGAAACATATAATAAAATCAGGTTGGGGATTCATCTTGGTAACTAATGCTTCTAAGAGAGACTTGATCTGAGAAGATGATTCCACTTGTTTGCCAATCATCGTCTTCAACTCAGCATTAGTTTCATCCTATTTATCTAACCTCTGCTTGACCATTTCATTTTCTTTCTTCAGTTCTTCTAGGGTATTTAGCACAAGAGAAGTTGGTAGAGAGTCTTCAGCAGTTACAGCAGCTTGTTCTTCAGAGGTTCCCTCAGCAGAAGGTACTTGAACAATATCATTTTCCTTAATTTCCTCAGAAGGAACTAAAACCATCTGAAGATCAGAGTATGATTCCTTAGGTTCTGGTTCAGTCCAGGGCTTATCATCCAGAAGTGGAGTTTTCTTCTTTTCAATGCTTGAGACCACTTCTTTGAGATTCTCGCAGAAGTTCTAATGAGTGATATCATAGCAGATATCTTTCAGCTTTTTGGTCTCAATGTTGAACCATTTTATGAATGAGGCCCAAAGGAAATCAGAAGTTGCGTGATCAGGAAGCTCTGAGCAAGCAACCTTTAGATTCTCTAACCTGATTTTCATTTCTGCTTCAAAAGCTAGCAGCAGTGAGTCAATGTCTGATTTTGTTGGTTTTGGTTTTGGTACTGGAATGGCTGTTTTGTTTATGACAGAAGATAGTTTGTTTAGAGCATCTATGTCTATAGATGTTCTTAGAGGGTCTTCTGGTTCAGTGTTTGTAGGAGGAGTGTCTGGTATTGTGATGTAGATGGGGGTGTTTGGTGGAGTGGATTCATAAGAGGATAATGATTTTTCTCTAATGGGGGATAAGTCAAAAACAAGTGTATGAAAATCAGTGTTCAGAGGATGGAATGCGCTGGGTTGTTGTACTTCAGATGTTTGAACTGGATTATTTTGTTGGGATTCAAAAGGTTGAAAAGCATCAATGTCTGATAGAACATGTTGAAGTTCTGAGTGGGTTTCAACAAAGTTGAGTGTGTTCAAATCAGAAGTAGGTGTTGGATCTATTGGGATGTCAAAATCATCTAGAGTTTGTGGTTGAGTGGCTGTATTTTCTGGTTCAGTGAGTGAGGGTATGACATAAGGTATATCAGAAGTTGCGGGTATGACAAAAGGAGTTGATTCAGAAGAAGGAATGGGTTCAGAAGAAGTGGTTTCAGGTGGGATTTCAGACGTGGCCACTTTTACTACTTCTACTACAGAAACAAAATTAGATTGAGAAGATGAAGAATTACCTTTCTTTCTGATTGTTTTAGCAGCCTTCTGAGAAGTTCCTTCACCAGATTTTCTCTTCTTGTTCTTCTTTAGGACAACTTTTGGTGTTGGTCTTCTGAGTTCTTCAGGGTTGAACATAGGGTCCACACCATCCAGCTTGCATGACTCTAAATATCTGACTACAACCTCTGGAGGTGTGTCAGAAGAAAACAGGGGAAAGTCCTGTAGAGGCATTTTCCTTGTTGTGATGACTTATCTAGAATGAAGAATTGAGTCTTTTTTGATTGAATTAATGAACCTCATCTTCTTGAGGTTCTTAGAATTTAGAGGCTTTCCAACATCTGTTTCCAGCATATCAATCTGTTGTGCCTCAACCAGATGATCCACCAGCTTGTTTTCAGTGAGGATGTTAGAAATTAATCTTCCTAGAGGTATCCGGTCCCTCTTTGTCTTTTCTCCTTCTCTAGTTTCCTCTTTGATCTTGTTAGAAGGTTGTCCATGAGTGAAGATTTCTCTAGCCACTAATTTTGTGTCTGAGAGCTTGTCCATTTCATTGCACTTAATCCCATTTCCATCAGGTTGAATCAGCTTAGCAATGTGATCTTCTGAGATGATGATCCTCTTCCCCAGAACGTAAGAGGTTACATGTGAGTTTGATGCACTAGCAACTACCCAGAATTCTTTAACAAGTTTGGGAAAAACTGGTCCCATTAGGCGATCAAAATACTTCTCCTAACTTTGAGCTTGAACAGTAGGAAGAAGATCAAACCCATTTTCTCTTAAACTGTCAAAATCTACGAACAATTCACACAACACTTCTAGTTTATCTGCAGGAGTGAGAAGAGTTCTGACTGGAGATATGTGTAGCTCTTCTGAAGAAGGATCCTTTGGTGGTTGAGAAGATGAAGCCATTGTTACCAAGATGAATGGTTTAGGGTTTTTAGAATTTTTTTTTGCAGAGAACAGGAATGAAAGTGAAAGTGAAAAGAGAGAAAATTTGTAGTGAAAAATGTGAAGGTGAAAAGTAAAAGTGAAAAGTGAGAGTGAAAGTGAGTTTATATAGAAAAGAATGCATTTAATAAAAAGCATAATTAGTGGAATTAATAAATGCTCAAAACATCATGATTAGAAAGTAATAAATGAGATCTGACAAAGGAGAAGGCGTAAACATCTTGGAACAGTTACCAAAGAGATTTGCGCCTCAATTGTGTCTATTCAGCCCTTTCAGTTTCCCAGAACTTGAACGCGTGTCCTTCTGTAGAGGACAGTTGTCTAATTGCATGTTTTGTCCTGCTCCAGAGTTTGAACACGTATTTTGATTCTTCTAGGGATCCTCATAGGTTGATTGACACGTGTTGATGTCAAGATCTACATGTTATTCTTTGAAACAGAAATTCTCAGAGATAAACAGACAGATCATTAAAATAACTTCTGAATGAATAAAACAAATAATTCAGAACTTCTGAGAGTTAAAAACATATAATTAAACATTTTCATTCTAGACATAATTCCATACTAAGATTGGTCAGAATGAAATTAAATCTATCTTCAGCAAGGGGTTTTGTAAAAATATCAGCTCATTGGTGATTTGTATCTATGAATTTTAAAAATAAGATTCCCTTCTGAGTAAAGTCCCTAACAAAATGATGTTTAACTTCTATGTGTTTAACTCTAGAGTGTAAAATTGGTTTTTTAGAGAGACAAATAGCAGAGGTATTATCACAGAGGATGGGAATGTTACTCTCATAAATATTGAAGTCCTCAAGCTGATTTTTCATCCAGAGCATTTGAGTACTACATCCAGCTGCTGCAATGTATTCAACTTCTGCAGTTGATAATGCTATGGTAGACTGCCATTTTCTAGACCAAGAAATTAGATTGTCTCCCAAAAATTGACAACTTCCAAAAGTACTTTTTCTTTCTGTTCTGTCTCTAGCAAAATCAGCATCACATTATCCTACAAGCTTGTAATTTTGGATCTTCTGTAGCATATACCAAGATTAGTAGTACCTTTCAAATATCTAAAGATTCTCTTAACTGCTATTAAGTGAGTTTCTCTAGGATCTGATTGGAAACTGGCATTTAAACATACATTGTATAGAATGTCTGGTCTAGATGCAGTTAAATAGAGGAGAGAGCCAATCATACCTCTGTAGATCTTCTGATCTACTTTCTTACTTACCTCTTCCTTCTCCAGAATACACATGGGATGCATAGGAGTCTTAGAGATCTTACTTTCTGATAGGTCAAATTTCTTCATAAGTTCTTTGACATATTTTCTTTTATGTATATATGTTCCTTCTGATGTTTGATTGATTTGGTTTCCCATAAAGAAATTTAATTCTCCCATCATGCTCATCTCAAATTCTGCCCGCATAGACTCAACAAATTCCTTTCCCAAAGCACTTTTAGTAGAACCAAATATAATATCATCAACACACATTTGGCATATCAGAATATCATTTTTAATGTTTTTACTGAAAAAAGCTGTATCTACTTTCCCTCTGATGAAATTATTTTCCAGAAGAAAATTACTTAGTCTTTCATACCAAGCTCTAGGAGCTTGTTTCAGACCATATAAAGATTTTTTAAGTTTAAACATATGTTCTGGAAATTTTGTATTTTCAAAACCAGGGGGTTGGTGCACATACACTTCTTCATCAATATAACCATTTAAAAATGCACTCTTGACATCCATTTGATAGAGAATGATATCATGATTAACAACAAATGAAATTAATAGTCTAATTGATTCTAACCTGGCGACTGGTGCATAGGTTTCTGTATAGTTTATTCCTTCTTGTTGATTATAACCTTGTGCAACCAACCGTGCCTTGTTTCTGACAACTTCTCCTTGTTCATTTAGCTTGTTTCTGAATACCCACTTGGTGCCAATGATGTTGAATCCTCTAGGTCTCGGCACTAAGTCCCACACGTCATTTCTACAGAAGTTGGTTCAATCAGAGAGACTAGTCCCATTAGAGATTCTTCAGAATTTCTGAATGATGACCTTGTTCTGATTGGATCATCCTTCTTTCCCAAGATCTTATCTTCTGGATGATTCAACGTGCTTCTGGATTGTTTCTTCTGAGTGGGTTCTTCAGAACTTGTTGGAGTTGTTGTCTTGTCTTGCTCTGTAGATGATTGATCTTCAGATGTTCTGTCTTTAGTGATTTCAACTTCTATATCTGCAAGAGATTCATTCTGCTTTGGTTTTTCAGAACCAAGCTTATCATTAAATCTGACATAGATAGATTCTATCATAATTCGTGTTTCTGTATTATATACTCTGTATCCTTTTGAGCATTCAGAGTATCCTAACATATAACACTTTTGTGCCTTAGAATCAAACTTGTTCAGAGGATCATTAGTATTCATAATAAAGCAAGTACATCCAAAAGGGTGAAAGTAAGAAATGTTGGGCTTTCTATTCTTCCACAATTCATAAGGAGTATTCTCCAGAATAGGTCTTATATAGATTCTATTATGAATGTAGCATGTTGTATTTACTGCATCTGCCCAAAAATGTTTAGCCATGTTAGTCTCATTGATCATGGTTCTGGCCATCTCTTGCAATGTTCTATTCTTACGTTCTACAACTCCATTTTGTTGTGGAGTTCTAGGACAAGAGAAATTGTGAGAGATGCCATTT
This sequence comes from Lathyrus aphaca, assembly GCA_963966055.1. Taxonomy (NCBI): domain Eukaryota; kingdom Viridiplantae; phylum Streptophyta; class Magnoliopsida; order Fabales; family Fabaceae; genus Lathyrus; species Lathyrus aphaca. The sequence goes on along the minus strand of OZ014523.1, from coordinate 342,120,002 downwards.
TCATTAAAAAATGATTCCAATTTTTTGTTTTCAAATTCCCTACCATGATCACTTCTGACTTTAACAATTCTAAACTCTTTTTCATTTTGAACTTATTTGCAGAAGTTAGAAAATACAACAATTGACTCATCCTTGTGTCTAAGGAACTTTATCCATGTCCATCTGCTATAGTCATCTACAATCACTAATCCATACTTCTTGCCACTGACTGAAGCAGTTTTACTGGTCCAAACAAGTCAACATGCAGAAGTTCTAATGGTCTAGAGGAAGATACAAAATTTATAGATTTAAAAGCAGGTTTTGAAAATTTGCCTTTCTGACATGCTTCACACAAAGCTTCTGAGTTGATCTTCAATTTTGGAAGTCCTCTGACCAGATTGAGTTTGTTAATTTGAGACAGTCTTCTCATATTAACATGTCTCAGTCTTCTGTGCCAGACCCATTGCTCAGTTTCTACAGATATTAGACATTTTACATTCTGACTTTTCAGTTCAGAGAGTTTTATTTTATATATGTTGTTCTTTCTCTTTCCACTAAAAATGATTGTTCCATCTTTCTGACTAACAGCTTTACAGAACTTTTGATTGAAGATTATGTCATAACCATTATCACTTAATTGACTTATGGATAATAGTTTATGCATTAATCCTTCCACTAGTAGAACATTAAGATAGAGGGAAGGATGCCATTACCAATAGTTACAGACCAATAATCTTTCCTTTTTGATTGCCTCCAAAACCTACGTAGCCTTTAGCTTTCAGCTCAAGACTTTGAAACATATGATTTCTTCCCGTCATGTGTCATGAGCATCTAGAGTCCAGGTACCAAGATTGGTGTTTCAATTTGGCTGTTAAAGACATCTGCAACATGCACAATTTTATCTTTGGGTACCCATATCTTTCTGGGTCCTTGTTTGTTAGTTTTTACAAACTTTTGATTGATCTTAAGTTTCATATCAGAACTTGTAGAATAAGATGACTCACTAGTATATTTTAGATCATAATTATGACCATAGGTAAAATGAGAACTTAAAGGAGTATTAACTTTTATGACCATGTCATCAACCTTTTTAAACTTCAGAGTTTCCTCTCCTTTAGTTTTCACATAGCCTATACCTCTTCTACCATTTCTACTAACTCCATAGATCATAGAGGAAATTTTGCTTCTGTCTATGTTTTTAGCTAGAAATTTTTGAAAACTGTAATCATATTGCTTTATGATACTATCAGAACTAAGTAGAACTTCTGATTCAGATTCCTTACGAGCTTTAAGTTTTTCAAAAGAATTTTTACATTCAAAAATATTTTCTTTTAGCTCAGAGTTTTCTGACTTAAGTTTTCCAACTTCTTCCAATTCAGATACTATACTTTGTTTCATGTCTTTGTATTTAAATTTAAGCTTCTAATATTTTTCAAGAATTTATGAGAGGCTATCTTCTAGTTGAGATCTAGAAAATTTAGAGAATACCTCATTTGTGTCAGAATCTGACTCTGATTCTGATAAATGAATATCTTCTGGTATTTTTGCCATTAATGCAATGTTTTCATGTTCATTTTCTAAGTCTGAATCAGCTTCAGATGATTTTGAATCATCCCATGTTGCCATGAGACTCTTTTTCCTTTCTCTGTTAAATTTCTTTCTGGGTTTCTCTTTCTGGAGTTTAGGACAGTCACTCTTGTAATGTCCAGGTTATTTGCATTCGTAGCATACTACTTCTTTGCTTCTGGATTTCCTGTGACCAGAGGATGCTTCAGAGTGATTGCTTGATCTTCTAGGATTTCTGAACTTCTTCTGACGATGCTTCCAGAGTTGTTGAACTCTTCTGGATATAAAAGATAACTCATCTTCTTCTGATGAGCCTCCAGAGCTTTCTTCTTCTTCTTCCTGCAAAGCATTAGAATCAGATTTGTTAGATTTAAGAACAACAAACTTACCTTTCTTCTGGGGTTCATCTTCTTCTAGTTCTATCTCATGACTTCTCAAAGAGCTGATCAGTTCTTCTAGAGATATTTCATTCAGATTTTTTGATAGCTTCAGAGCAGTGACCATGGGTCTCCAAGCCTTTGGCAAGCTTCTGATTATATTCTTCACATGATCTGCTGTTGAGTAGCCTTTATCCAGAACTTTCAGTCCAGCAACCAGAATTTGAAACCTTGAGAACATCTTCTCAATTGTTTCATATTCTTCCATCTTGAATGCTTCATACTTCTGGATGAAAGCCAGATCTTTTGTCTCCTTGACTTGAGTGTTGCCTTCATGTGTCATCCTCAGAGAGTCAAACATATGTTTGGCTGATTCTCTGTTTGTGATCTTCTCATATTCTGTATAGGAAATAACACTTAGAAGTATGGTTCTAGCCTTGTGATGGTTTATGAATTCCTTCTTATGTTGAGCTGTCATGTTCTTTCTTTCAATCTTTTGACCTTCTGCTACAACAGGATGAGTGTATCCATTTGTCACCATATCCTAAAGATCTTCATCCAGATCCAGAAAGAAACTTTCCAGAACATCCTTCCAGTAATCAAAGTTGTCACCATTGAACACTAGAGGTTTTCTGTTGATCTTGTCATTTTGGTAGTCATTGTTGTTGTTACCTACATCTGCCATTGTGTTTTAACTTCTAAATCTTTTACTGACACTGTTAAGTGTATCTCAGAACCTAGTGCTCTGATGCCAATTGATGGAGCTTAAAACACAAGGAAGGGGCGTTGGAATTGGGTTTTCAACAAATAAAAATGACTTTAAAAACACATTGATTTATCCTGGTTCGTTTGAACTCAAACTACATCCAGTCCACCCGCCAAGGTGATTTTTCCTCTATCAATGAGGTCTTAATCCACTATTCAAATTTGAATACATACAATGACCTACAGTCAATGTCTTCTTGAGTCTGCTGATCAAAACTAGTCACTCAAGGAAAATAAACTTATCTTTTACAAAGATTAACAATGTAACTATGAATGCTTCTAATAAGCTATAATCACTAGGTGATCTGTTACAATATATTTGATAGCAGTATATGACCGTGTGATGATATAGCGTGAGAACCAGAGCTTCAAATCTTCAGCTAGATTCCTTTATATAGTTGCTTGAATAATCTAGTCGTTGGGAACATCGAGAGCTTGATTTGGATAATATTTATTGCCATAAAATCCTTCCAAAAGAGGAGATTCGTGTTCCCAGCCTTTATTCTGATTTTCTTTAAATAATCTTTAATGAGAGAATCAGAATCTTCTAACCAAAAATCAGAGTATCATAAATTGAGTACGCAGCTTTAAAGATATCTTTAATGATAGCTTCTCTTATATCTTCTATGCAAAAACGCAAGACTGCTTCTATTACAAAATGCTTTCCTTTTAAGAACTTCTACAATGCACATAAATTATAAGTTAGTTTGCAATGCACATTAGAACTTCTATTCTTACAGAAGAATATTGTTATCATCAAAACTATTAGAGGATTAGAATCAAAATTGTTCTAACACAGGGAGCACTATTTCGAAGAAGAACAATATAACATGAACTCAATAACTCTACTTAAGTCTGTGCTCCATTGATTCTTCAGGTATGTGAATCGGAACCTCTCTTGTGCGTTAAAAGTTTGTTGTCTCCTTTATATGTCTACGAACCCGATCCCGTCGTTTGGCTGAAGATTTGAGAAAAACAGCTTCGGATTTGAAACGAGGAAGGAGAATCAAGTAGGGTTCATGTAGGAGTTTTTTTATTTTACCATTGAACCGCCAGAGAGGACGGTGGCGTCGTCGCCGGCCGCCGCTCTCTAGCGAGGCTAGGGCTGGCGTTGAGAGAATGAACATGAGGAGGCAACAGTTGGTTTGAGTGAGAGAGAAACATTGTGTTTATGTTGAAAATGAAAACTAATAAAAACAAATATTCCACCGTCAGTTTTTCGGATTTTAAGAGGATAAGGATTCATGAGGGTGGTCCACTCCGGCGGTGACACTTGTCACCGTCCGGTAGGACCACCACATTTCAATTACATGCATTTCTCCCCACTGTAATAACCATGCATCCCCCACCATAGCCCTTTATCTCATCATCAATATCATCAGATTCAGGATCTGTGGTCCATATTGGTATGCCAAGTCAAAAAAAAGTTGACCGAAGACCATGTTAAACACCCCACACCAAACCCAGCGCAAATGGGCCTCAAAACCGCTTTATGCACCCCTTGTATCAGCCCAGTGTCTTCTTTTTAACTGGTTTTTATTATAAATTCACCCCCTGTTTCTTTTGTTTCTTTTTATTTTTATTTTAATTTCTTTTACAAAAATCACTTTAAAAATAGTTTCTTTTAGTATAAAAATTCCAGAAAATAAAATGTAATATTTTTAGCCTAATAAAATATATAGTTTGTTTTTCTTAATTATTTTTTTCGATTATTTTGGAATTTATTTTGATTTTATGCTTTATATGCATTTTAATAATTCTTGCAATTTTACCCATTAATTCATTTGGGCATATTTTTGCATACTCGTATTAAATTCACTTACTAACATTTTTTTGTTGTGCGGAGTATTATTTGAGGACTATGCTTACGGATTCAGATTATTTTCCGTTATGCTTTGTAATTTTTTTGGTTCTTATGTTTTGTAATGTAATAGTGTAAAATACATTTTATGCTTGTATGATACTTATAATTAGGGTAGAAAAAGATAAAATGAAGCGTCAGAAAACCAAATTTAAAAAAAAAAGGAAGAAAAGAGATATTCGACCCAACGTTGAATAATTTCAAAAAAATATTAAATGAACTTCATATGCTTTTAGGACCTTCCACGATTACACCTTCGGTCCACTCCAATAAACCAAAGCACAAACCTAGTATGTTACGAACTATAAGTCGCGTGTCTCAGCACCGCGCAATTGACCCACCTAATCCATCATTCCATTCATTTTGTGACTTATCATACGTTCTTACCAACCATGACATAGGAGGACCATGTTCAATATTACTTTCTATACTCACATTTCAGGTTTAGTATCCGCTTAGATAGGGTTTCTCCTTTCAAACTTCACTAACCATAGGATTCCCATTTGAACATAATAAATTAGGGCAAGTCTAGTTTCCCTTAGAGTTTTCCTTTTGCAACTTGAGTCTCACCTCTCGTCTTTAAAGAAAATTAAAAACATTTAATAAAGAAAGTGTGTACGATACGCCACGAGCCTTAAGCCATATGGGAAATGATTAGTGGAGGTCTCTTCCACTCTTCTAGGATGCTTTACAAACGTTCCATTGGGGGCGACCTTGGAAAGTATTTGCTCATGTATCATAGTCTTTAGTGTTGTACATACAGTAAACACAAAGATCAAAACACTTCTTTTAAAAGACAATAAACAAAGACATCGCGTCTTCTTTTCTCATCTCCCATTCTTTGCGGACGATTATGATTTGTCTCAACAGTTCGACAACAACACGGTAACGCCCTCGATTCAGCGAGCCGACAAACACCTGAATTAGAACTATGAATACGTCATCCTAAAAAACACAAACAAGTTCCCTCCTTAGTTAGGCGAACTACGTCGACTCTGTTCCTCATTTTCCCGATGAGGTACGTAGGCAGTGGGGTAGGGCCCATTCGAACACAATCTTTATTTTCCCTACATTCCCCCTTTCTTTTCGATCTCTTTTCCCAGTTCCCTTTTCCAGTTCTAGTTCAAGTAGAAGTTTCAGTTCAATAACATCTTATTTCTCACCCTTTGAAACAAACTAACAAGCGTGGATACCGTCGGGTACGGCGAACGATCTGGGGTGTTAATACCTGGTCGTAACTGACTTCCGAACCCATATCTTTGGTTCGCAGGACCTTGTCCTTTCCTTCTTCCTTAGGTTTGTGCAACATTACTTTTCTCATTCATTCGGGATAAAAATGTCTGACTGACGACTCTACCTTTTCCGCGCCACTTTCGCGTTTGTACTAGAATGAAAATCCCGAGAGCGACAACTAAGTGGATTAAATAAAAAATTAATAAATTAGTGGATTAAGTAATTAGTGGAAGAAATATTTTAAATTACTATATTATTATAAAAAAAATTAAAGCAACTTTCCTATTCTTTCTTGAAAAATAAAAAAATAAAAAAATTTGTTCCTCGGAAATCTTATATCCATATGTACAAAACATAATATTTTAGGATTTAAAATTGAAGAATAATTAATAGAATTCTTAAGAAAAATCTCAAATATTTAATGTACTGGAGAAAATTCAAATAGATAATTATCTTTAATTTCTTTTTAACAACACGTAATTATTATACCTATTATATTAAACACTACTTTTTATTTTTATTTTGAATACAATATATATATATATATATATATATATATATATATATATATATATATATATATATATATATATATATATATATATATATATATATATATATATATATATATATATATATATATATATATATATATATATATATATATATATATATATATATATATATATATATATATATATATATATATATATATATATATATATATATATATATATATATATAAGGATTAACTTATTTTAAAAATAAATCTTTTTAGTTTATTTCATAATTGTAATTTTTAAATTAGATTCAATCAAAAGTATAAATATTAATTTAATCACTGATTTAATCTAATTTAAATGTCACTCGTTAGGTCACTTGTTACTTCGTTGACTACATATAATCCATTCATTATGATTGACGTAATCATAAATAATATACTTTATAAGAGACACTTTATTCTTTTAGATTCTTTAGTCTAATAATTAATATACTTGGTCTAATAATATATCAAATACTTAATTATTCAATTAATATAAGAAGTAACATATATTCCATGATACTTAGTAGATTAGCATAATTATCAAAAGTACATTATATCATAAGAAAAATAAATTCTTTGATAAACATTATAATTGAAAATGAGTCGAGTCGAATTTGCCTCAACTCAGTTCGATTCGTTAAAAATTGGTCGAATTCGAGTTCGAGTTAATTATGATTTTTTTTCGAGTTCAAACTCGACTCGTTAAGAATTTGCTGAGTTCGAGTTTGAGTTCTTCACGAACTTTTTTCCAGCTCAAACTCGACTTATTAGAAATTCACAAACATCTCGATTCAACTCATTAAGTTTATCTTATTAGATTCAAATCGCTTATTTGACAGACTTAAAAGTATTTTTTTAATATATATATATATATATATATATATATATATATATATATATATATATATATATATATATATATATATATATATATATATATATATATATATATATATATATATATATATATATATATAATAGAATTAATAATATTAAAATAAAATTGGTAATATTAAAATTTATACGATATTGATTCTATTTGCATAATTTTTTAAGAAATAATTTGCTCTTTTGAGAATATAAATTATCAATTAAAATTGTTAGATTAAAAATAAAACAGGGTTAAGATTTAGAGAAAATATTTAAACTTATTTTTAAAGACAATATAATTCATCTCATATATAATAAAGTGACTCATGAATCTAACGAGTCGAGTTATCTATAGTTCAAGTTCAACTCATTTAATTAACAAACTTAATTTTTAGTTCATATCGACTCATTTAATTTAATTGTCGAATCGAATTCCGAACTTTTATAGAGTTTGTTCGGTTCATTATCAATCCTAGTAAACATGAATTTAAATTGGGTATTGATATCTTAAATATAAATTATTTTAATAACTTAATATATTTTAAAATAAAATAAAATGAAAAAAAAATTAAATTTAAGGATATCAGAATATTTATTATAAAAAATTCTTCTAAAATCACATTTATAATATAAATTATTTGAGTAAAAATAAAAAGTCAAATATAAGAGAGAATAGTATTAAAAAGTCGATATATTTGAGTAAAAAATAAGTGTTAATATCAATCTCTCATATACTATTTCATTTTAGAGATAATTATTAATTATTAAAAAAATCCATGTGATTTATTTATGTTATTTGCATGTATTTGTCCAAATATTTTTCATCTAAGATGATAACTAACCAATTGTTTCTCCTAAATCATACTACTATCTAGCATGCCCTCTTAATCACCCACACGAGTATAATGATCATTTACACACACACAGACTCAATTCATCTGTAGTAGATATTAAAAATGTTGAGATGAGATATCCACATTGTCCCATATCCTAGATATCCTAGGAGTAGTATATTGTGACAGTGAAATGAGAAAGTTAGGTGAAAGTATTTAATTTATTACTTGGGATGTGTAAGTTTTAAAGCTGGTTGTTATCCCCTGGCAGCAGCTTTAATGGCATAGTATAAATTTGTAGGTGAGTTGAAGCATTACTAGGTTAGCTTCTTTATCTACTTCCTTCCTTGTTCAATTTCCTTGGATCAAATAATATTAAAAATGCATTTTTAATACCTTGCAACGAGTTTTGCTCATGTCGAGTTTCCTATAACTCCCTCGTGCCTAAAATAAATATTCATGGACCCAAATGATAGATGCAAAAGGCCTAAAGCTTTCCCTATATTAATATCGATACTTGGGAAAAACCACTATGCCCTAGCGATAACAAACTCTCCATTGTTATCTCTAATACAAGTATCGATACCAACTTTATTATCAGAAAAGGAAGTATCAATATTACACTTAATACGCCCAACATAAGGTTTAATCCAAGTGACATCGTTTACCATTTGATTATGAGTAGCTGACGTTGATCTGATGTGTTGGCATTTCTCCAATCTGATAGAAGCTGAGAAGCACGAAGACAAATAGAGACTGTGACATCCTCTTTTTGATTCCAGACATGATTATTCCAGCATTTCCAGATACTCCACAAAATAGTATACCAAAAGGCTATTTGATCCTGATTCGAACCATGTATAAAAGAAAACAGAATATAAATAAAATCATATCCGGTATTCACTAATAGCTGCAATCTAGGCCAAACTCCCGCTTTTTGCCAACATTCAATACTCTTAGCACACTAGAAAAAAAGATGTTCATAATTCTCTACTCCTTCTCCCACATATTCCACAACTGGTGGGGCAGTCAACTCCTATATCTTTCAATCTCACTTTAGTAGGAATACAGTTCCTGCAAAACCACCAAAGGAAGTTTTTTATTCTTGGGGGAACCTTCAAGTTCCAAATTAAGATTCACCTCTTATCAATTATAAAATGAGATGTATCAATGGCTTCATTAATGCATAAACTATAAACACTTCGAACTGAGAAAATACCATTTTTCCAGCTTCCAAACTAACCTGTCTTCCTTAACCTCATCAAACAACGGAGTGTTTAGAACCTTTGTCGCTACTTCCTCCCCTAAGAGAGAGTGAACTAAAGAGGAATTCCAAATTTTGTTGCTAGTGATCAATAAATCCGATACCTTAAGCTTATCCACCTCCGAATAGGTCGGCCAAGGATTAGACAAAGACGAACTATCATATAGTCATTTTTGCCCCCAAGCCGAAATATGTTCACCTGTGCCAATACTCCACTTGTGTCATCCTCTAACTACAAACTTAGAGCTCCATATACTACGCTACACATAGCTGGGATTATGACCAATAACAGAGTCCAGAAAACCACACTTGGGAAAGTACTTGGACTTGTATAGTTTAGTCACTAAACTATTAGGCATCTCCATGAGATTCCACGATTGTTTGCTTAACATAGCATAATTAAAAGCACTCAAATTTTTAAATCTCATCCTACCAGCAGCTTTAGGCATAGATAAACGATCCCTTGAAAGCCAATGAATACCTTTTGTTCGATCACGCTTATGACCCTTCCAAAATGAATTCATCATTTTCTCTATCTCCTCACTTAAGGACGTAGGAAGTAAGAAAATGCTCATAATATATGAAGGAATGGATTGAAGCACGAATTTAATAAGAATTTTCCTACCTATTTGGGAGAGACTCCAATTACTCCTAGAATTAATTTTCTTCCAAACTCTATCTTTAATAAACTTGAAAGTAGCTTTCCTGCTTCTTCTGATCATAAATGTCATTCCTAGATATTTTCTTGTCCCTCAAACCTGTTGAACACTTAAAATACTAGCCAAAGCATTCTTATTGATGTTGTTGACATTCCTGCTACAGAAGAATTCCGATTTTTGAAAGTTAATGGCCTGACCCGAAGCTTCTTCTTAAGTGTTAAGAATATTCTTCATCACATTAGCTTCATTCATATAAGCTTTGAAAAATAGTAAACAATCATCGGCAAAGAGAAGATGAGAGATGATGGGAGAAGTTTTGCAAATTTTGACCCCATAGATGTCTCCCCTGAATTCTCCTTGATTGATAAGGGCATATAAACCTTCAAAACAAATGATAAATAAATACGGGGATAAGGGATCTCTTTGCCTTAGACCCCTCTCAGGTACTATCATCCCGATCAAGTTCCCATTCAAACGAACAAAATAGTCAATAGTTTCCACACAAAGCATGACCCACTTTACCCATTTCTGGAAGAAACCAATAGTAATAAGTACTTCTTTAAGATAATCCCAATCTATTATGTCATAAGCTTTGCTGATGTCTAGTTTAAGGGTTATATTTCCTTTCCTACCTTTTGTTTTAACCTTCATGTAGTGAACCACCTCAATAACTGCCATAGTATTATCAAGAATAGATCTACCAGGAACAAAAGCTGATTGATTTTTAGAAATTCACTTGTCTAGAATTTTCTTGAGTCGATTAGCTAGGATTTTTGATATTATTTTATACAACACATTACACAAAGCAACCGGTCTCCAATCTTTCATTGAACTTTTGTTTTCACCTTTTGGAATCAAAGTGATGTTTGTCCAATTAAGATTAGATGGAAAAATACCATTATCCTACCAAGAGAAACTAGACTGAAATATATCCATCCCATATGTCTCCCAAAATCTATGATAAAAACCTGGATTGAAGCCATATGGTCCTGGACTCTTATCAGCTTGCATCGAGAAAACAACTTCTTTGAACTCCTCCATGACAAAAGGAGAAGTCAACATAGCATTGTCTTCTGCAGAAATAGTGGTACTAATAGCTTGGAGGACCCGATTACGAGAACTTGGTTTTTTCTGAAAATGATCCGAGAAATAATAAAGTGAGATACGACACATTTCTTTGGTAGTAGATCTCACCTCCCTATTATCATTAGTGAGAGACAAAAAAAGTGTTAGCTTTCTTCCTAGCTATAGTTGGAGTGTAAAAAAAGCGAGTGTTAAGATCTCCATCCTTAAACCAGTGTGTTTTTTCTCTTTGTTTCCAAAACATGTCCTCTCTAACCAACAAGGTATTCATCCTTTTTTTTAAGAGTGAATAAGTAATTAATATTTCCTTCTCCCACGTTTTGCCGGGTTGCCTCAATCTTCCTTATAATCTTCTCAATTTCTTTTCTAGTTTTGTGACAATTATTTTTTACCCATTTCTTCATATTCCATCCGCATATTTCCAATTTTCCTATAATATCAATTTTCGGGGGGATAACACTTGTTTTATGTTGATGTTGACTTTTGTTATAGTTGTTGAATTTTAAGTTGTTAAATTAAATAATTGTTGCTTTTGAGTTGTTTTGAAGTTGAATATGATTGAAGTTGTTTTAAGTTGAATTATTTATGAATCTGCTGCGTAGTAATAAAGTATTTGTTTTAAGTTGAATTATTTATGAATCTGCTGCGTAGTAATAAAGTATTTGTTTTAAGTTGAATTATTTAAAGTTGAAATGTATCATCTCAATTTTTTTTGTTAAAGTTGATACCCAGATTTCCTTAATGATTATCGGGTAGGATTGGGGTGTTACAGTTAGTGCTGGATAGAAGAATGTGTTTTAGGCTGAGGCTGTTTCGACAACAACATACATGATAAACAGATTTCCTTCGACTGCATTAGATATGAAGACACCTAACAAATTTGGTCAAGAAATCCACCAGATCTCGACAAATTGAGAGTATTTGGCTGTGTAGCCTATGATCACATTAGGCAAGACAAGGTCGAACCTAGATCTCTGAAATACATGTTCATGGGATACCTTAAAGGAGTCAAAGCTTATTGGCTATAATGCATAGAGCCAAGTCACAGGAGGTGTATCATCAGTCGAGATGTAATTTTCAATGAAGCTGAGATGGCTTTTAAGAAAACTGATATGTTAATGAAGAGCTGGAACAGGGAGAAATTCCTATTGAGTTGGAGCAGAGTGATGTTGAATTGCATGACCCAAATAAAGTCGAAGAAGAAGCAAAAACTGTTGTAAAAAATGAGGAGACTGATAATGACTACATGCTGGAAATAGACAGGTCGAGAAGAGTCATCAAGCCACCTTAGAGACTTGGTTATGTAGATCTTATACCTTATGCATTAATTTCTACAAGTGAGGTTCTAGACGAAGAACCTAGAAACTATAAGGAAGTTATGAGGAGTCGAAATAAGACTGAATAACTGAAGACCATGGATAATGAGATGAAATATATTCATGAAAACAACACATGTCAACTGATCAAAAAAACTGTTGGATCCAGGTTAGTCAACTGTAATTGGATTTTCAAAGTTAAGGAAGGAATCGAAGAAGTGACATCAAAGAGATACAAGACAAGGTTGGTTGGAAGGGGTTTCACTCAGAAAGAAGGTGTCGACTTCAATGACGTGTTCTCTCCTATTGTGAAGCACAAATCTATTTGAATGTTGCTTTCCATGGTGGCACAGTTCAACCTTGAACTGGAACAGATGGATGTGAAGACTACATTCTTGTATGGTGATCTTGATGAAACAATCCTGATGAGGCAACCTAAAGGGTATGTCGAAGAGGGGAACAAAGAGTATATGTGCAAACTGAAGATATCCTTATAAGGGATGAAACAATTTCCTCGGCAGTGGAATAGGAGATTCGACAAGTTCATGGCACACATAAGTTTCATCAGAAGTCAGTTCGACCACTATGTTTACTTTCGATTTTTGAATGGGTAATTCATTTTTTATTGTGTTGCTTTATGTGGATGATATTATAATAGCAAGAAATAATGTCGAAGATATAAAGAGGGTGAAGGCTAAACTCAATAAGGAGTTCAATATGAAGGATTTGGGAGCTACGTCCAGGATTCTTGAGATTGACATCCGAAGAGATATAAAGTAGTCAAAATTATGCTTATCTCAAGAGGCATACCTACAGAAGATTCTTGAAAAGTTTGGTATGTCGAATTCAAAGCCTGTTGTAACTCTAACAAGCCCTCAATTCAAGCTGAGTATAAATCAATGTCCCAGTACTGATGCCGAAAGAACTTATATGGATAGCATTCCATATGCTAATATAGTAGGTTCTTTGATGTATGTTATTGTATGTACTAGATCGTGTATAACATATGCAGTAAGTCTTGTAAGCAGGTACATGGAGAATCCTGGAAAGGCTCACTAGCAAGCATTGAAGTGGATTCTAAGGTACATAAATGAGTCTCTGAGCAGAGTCCTAATTTATGGTGGAGCCTTGGGTGAAGATAGTAAAGCAGCAGTCAAAGGATATGTCGATTCTGATTATGCAAGTTGTATGGATTTCAGAAAATCAATTTTTGGATATGTTGTCACTATATTTGGCACAAGAATTAGTTGGAAAGAAACACTTCAGAGGGTTGTTGCCTTATCAACCACTAAAGTGGAATATATCACCTTAACTGAAGCTGTAAAGGAAGCATTATGACTTGTAGGTTTTGCAAAGGAGCTGAAACTTCAAGGTCGATGTATCACTGTTAAATGTGATAGTCAAAGTGCATTACACCTGTCGAAGAACTCAGTCTATCATGAGCGACCAAGTACATTGATGTGAGGTTGCATTTCGTCAGAGGGGTAATCGAGCGTGGATAAGTCCAAGTGTTAAAGGTTTCAACAAATCATAATGTTGTTGATATGATCACCAAGACGTTGCCCAATTGCATGTTTTTCCACTGTATACACTTGATAAAGCTGCATAAAGAAAGATAGTTTGTTTCTTGTTGTTATAGAGTTTGTTCCAATGTGGAGATTTGTGAAATATTGGAACGAACTCTATGTTTAACAAGTCGTCGAATTCCACTCACATGTTGTTGTCAAATTGAGCATTGTGTTATGGATCTAATTGTTTAAATTAGCTTGTACCCTTAGCTTGTAATGGGTAATTGTTAAAAAGCTCATTAGGTTAGTATATTAGTTTTCTTATAAATAATATACTAGTCTCTCATCTTTTGAATAAGAGAAAATAAGATGATAAAACCCTAATTCAAAAGTGAGAGAGGTTATTTGTTATTCTTGTATACTTGTAATCTTATTTCAAGATAAAGGAAAGAATAAAAATTTATAATCAATCCTTCATCAAAGTTCACATCTCAGACTGATAATCAAAGTCCACATTACTCCTTCATCAAAGTTCACATCTCGACTGATAATCACTTTCTCTATCTCTAAATTATAAAGCTTATACGCCTTTGAGTTTGAAATGTAACCAACAAATATGTATCTCTCTTTTTTATCATGTAACTTCTTTCTCAATTGATCTGGTACACAAGCATATGCAATAGATCCAAAAACATTATGGTAAACTTTAAGGAGTTGGATTGAAGGTTTTCTTCCCCTCCAAACTCCTCAGGGAGTCCATTTGATATCTAACGAGACTTTTAAAATAAAAGTCACTCACACATTAAATAAAAAAAGGAAGAGTATTTTGTAATAACCCATGATTCATTTTTTAAACTTCATGTCACTACATCATGACTTTATATAGGCTAGAAAATATATAAACAAAAAACTTAAAAGCTAAGGAAGTATATGGTGGTGATACGACGGTGCTAAAAATCTAAAACCGAATTTTAATTTCTTACTAAGTACTATATGAGTTTAATATTGTCTATTAAGCAAAGTAACTAAGCCACCTCCTTAATCATAAAGAATAGTACCATGTTTTTTCTACGATCTTCTTAATTTAATTATTTAACATACATGTATACACTAAGAGATGAACTAAGTAATATTTTGGTATGATTAATATTTTTGTTTGTGATTAGGATTTTTTTTTTCATATTAGGGTTAAGTTTAAGCGTATCGAGACTATTATATATATATATATATATATATATATATATATATATATATATATATATATATATATATATATATATATATATATATATATATATATATATATATATATATATATATATATATATAAAATAAATTTGAATTGTTTCTCATGATTTTGTTGTCTGTCTTATGTTTAATTGTTTATTTTGATCATCATTTTAGTAATTAATTCTTATCACTGTTAGGTCTCTACACATTTATTAGATTAGAGCCTTTTATTTAAAACATATTAGGTCTCTACACATTTATTAGATTAGAGCCTTTTATTTAAAATATATTTTCGCATGTATAAAATAAATCTTGGACCAAAAGTCAATTCAAAATAATTTAATTTGATATATCTAAAATTTGAATCAAGAAACTCACACAAGCTTAGTTTAAGTTAGACAAATTCTCAATTCAATCATGAATATTTTATTTTCCCAAAATTGAAAATCTAGAAGCATGATTTGAATCAATGAATTGGTGACTCGAATCATAAACATATTGACTAAATTAGAAATTTTTACGGGAAGTGTGATTCTAATCACAATATCTCCTTGTTTAATTTTTTTATTTAATAAAACTTGATTTAAATCGCATAACAACTTTATTTGAATCACAACAAAACTTATAATTTTGGAATTATTTTTGGGTGATGTGACTCGAATCCAATATTTTCTTGACTTGAATCACATCACTCGAATCATGACTCGAATCAAAGGAAAAAATATATGAATTTTACGTTCTTGATTCAAGTCATTGTCTCATTTGACTAGAATCATCATTTGTACTCTTGACTTGAAACAAAGAGTCATTTTCACTTATTCTTAGTGCACGTCTCCAACACACACACACACACACGAG
This sequence comes from Lathyrus aphaca, assembly GCA_963966055.1. Taxonomy (NCBI): domain Eukaryota; kingdom Viridiplantae; phylum Streptophyta; class Magnoliopsida; order Fabales; family Fabaceae; genus Lathyrus; species Lathyrus aphaca. The sequence goes on along the minus strand of OZ014523.1, from coordinate 342,104,056 downwards.
TATATATATATATATATATATATATATATATATATATATAAACAAAACATTTCTCTCTATAACATAACTTGCAAAAGTTTTATCATAGCTTGCAAAGAGATTTTTGCACACCCATTCACAATTTTTATTCGAGACACAACTTTCTCTCTTAATTAAAACTTGAAGAAAAACTTTTTGTTAGGTTGAATTTGTGACTGCACTAAAAATTTTGTGAGAGATTCTTTATCAAAATTATCATTATTAACCTCTAACTAATAATCCATTATATGTGTTTTGATTTCAACTATAAGAGGGAGTATGAAGACCTAGTGTGTGGAGATTCATTAGTGTTCCAATGACTTTTGAAGTTTTGCTTTTATATTGAAAATCAGTGTATGCTTGGTTATTCGGAGAATGATACCCACCGAAGAAAAATAAGCGCTTCTTCTCCAAAGAAAATTTTCGATAGGATCAAGTGAAGATCGCTGCAGATTTTTTTTTTGAATTTCTAGTTCCTTTGGTAGTTCAAAGACTCGAACAAGGAAATCTTTTGTAGGATTGAGTGAATATTTTTGCAGAAGAAATCATGGAGTGCTTTTGTTGTTAGAGGGAGAAATGATTCCAGATCAAATGAAGATCTTGAAGAATTTTTAGCCTAGTGAATTATGTTCAACAGAAGAATAATAAGAGTTAGATTTGAGTTTCTTATAAGTTGAATCAAGTTCTTAGTTGTTATATGATTATTTGTTATAGCCAAAAGACACTTTTGATTCTCATATTAGTGGAAGACTAACAAAATTTCAATAGTTCACCATTAGAGACTTAACTAGGAGCAAGAAAGGACGACGAACTAAACCAATATAAATACTGGTTCACAGTTATTTTTATCCATCTCTATTAAATTTCTTCCTAGTTTGCATGTTCATATAATTTATCGCTTTTAGCATTGTATGATATTAGGGCATTATCCCTTTTTAGAATTGTATGATGCTAAGTTTATTGAAACACCTCAATTGTGCATTTTCTTTTTCTTTTTAAACAACAAACAATACATAAGAAACCATTCATGATCTTCTTTTGAAAAATAATACTATTAGAGTAAAAGATTTTCTATTTAAAAAATATTTTTCTAAACTACGATTAGAGATTCGCCCGAAGTTCAAATATTTTGACCACGTAAATATATGCATGCAAATAAAAAAAATCATTTCACAAGTAACAATTCATATATTTGTTCCAAATCAAATGAAAGCAGAATTCACAAGCTTAGCATCAAAATGAAACACAAACCCCGAAATGGGCACATAAATAACACACATCTATAATATATGAAGGGAGATGGTCTTGGAAAACTCCATTTTGCCCATCTGTTTGCAACTGCCTTTCCAGATTTTCCAAATCACCATTTGTCCGATCACTGCATGAAAAGGATGCTGCATATATGGTTCCATACTAACTATTTGGTTTAATGCAAAACATGAAAAAAAATGCTGCAATGTTTTGTTCACTAACCAGAAAGTACAAAACTTTACATAACTTTACAAGGCTGCATTTTACACTGTTACAACAAAAGAATATTTGCTTCTTCATCAGTACTGTTGCAGACAATCAGACGGCTTCCCTTTTGTTCTAACATTTTTCATGGCACATCACCAATTAACGCTCTTCACTTCCTTTCCTGCAGAAACCCTACGATAACATTTTCTTCCAAATCACACACCACATCCTTCTCACTCAAGCCACTACATTTCCATTTTAAACCTAAACTGCACTTTAAGCTCTTTTTGCACACTTCAAGTTTAACTATGGCTAGACCTTTTGTAATGCTCAAGGACATAAATGATAGCAAGGAGCTATGGAAGATTTTCGTACGGGTCCAGCACATGTGGACGGTGGTTTCCAAGTCTAAAGAACATTTTGAAATGGTTGTGCTTGATAATGAGGTTTGCAATCGTTACCTTTGTAAATATTAGTTTTTCATCCTGATATACCTATTATCCCATGGATTTTGAAAAGTTGGTATCATCTGTATTTTTACAGTTTAAGACCCTAACAGCATGTATGTTTGTTTTACTTTTTCATCGTCATTTTCTTATTATGGTATGGATACTCAAAAACTCTAAAGCATTGCTGAGAAATATCTGCCAATGACTCAGCCTCTCTTCCGGCAGCATCAGAGATATTGTGGTGGTTACCGATAGTTATTCAACCTTCAGTCATAATGGATGGACAAAGGTAAATGCAAACAACCTTCTCATGTTGTTATTTAGGGTTTGGTTGAAGAATCTTTGTAAGTGTTCAACATGTTGTACTGGGTTTAGAGTTAAGTTTATGTGTTTTGATTGCAGTTGATACTGATATGAAAACTTGACGGGGTACCGAGATTCAAGTCATAATCCATGCAAACCTCACTCTTTTGTTGCTTGAATTTCAGTTTTCAATCTGATAGGGGTTTTTCAGGTTTGAATTTGTTGTTGCTTTATTTCAGTTTTCAGGTTTGAATTTCAGTTTACAATCTGATGGTGGTGATTGAAAGCTTGCAGGTGAAAACTCTTATGTGGAGAAACAAGTCAGTGTTAATGGGAAACTCCTTTTTTGCTTGTGCGAATTATTTTAATAATTGAAACTAGCCATAGACAATGAATCTACATAAATTGCTCCAGGTACATGACTGGAAATTTTCAATAACCACTATTGGGACCAATTGCTTCAGGAACATGACTGAAAATTTTGTTTATTGCGGGAACCTTCATACTGATATTGACCAAGATCTGTTCTTCTATTCCTACTTGAACAACTCCTTCTGCAATACCATCTGGAAAGTTTCCTAAAACTTCACCTATCAGCCAACCAATTGAGCATGGAAGTTTTCCTCTTAAGGTTGATCGTAGGAATGTAAGTAAGAGTCATGACCTAGAGCCAGTTTCACAAGGTGTGTGATTAAAATTTTGTCATCTAATTATAAGAGTAAGGAGTCATTTTAGTCTTTAAATGTGACGCACTGTCACAGTAATCTCTGAATGTGTCAAAATTACAGCAACATTCACAAATGTGTCTTTGGCTATAGTCAGTTTGGTCCTTGAATGTGTCTTTCATTAGTTAGTTTAGTCCTCAGATGTATCTTCTATTAGTCTGTTTGGTTCATATAATTGCTACCAAAAGACAAACTTAGGGATATTTTTGCAAGTGTTTATATTATTTTTATGCATCATTTTGAAGTCCTAACACATGTCAGACTATTATGGACGCAATTTAGGCTAGTAGTATGGAGTTTTAGTGCAACAAAGTTCGTCGGCAAATCAGAAGCTTCTAGACTAGAGTTGAATTGTCTCTGTTCTTGGAGTGGCTCTGGTTTTTTCTTCAGCAATTTTGGTTTAGGTCATTGTGATTAGAGCAGTTTTTGTTTGGTTCCGAGTGATTACTGATTTTCCTGCCAAGTAAGAGGCTTACTTGCCAGAATGTGAATTATATTATGCGTGATTTTGCTGACTTTTGCGAGGATGGTTCAAATAGTGGTTCTATGGAAAACATGACATGCGATAAATGATGATTGCATTTTACATGAGGTATGGATTAGGAATTTGTTTGTGATGTTTGCGTGCAACTATATAATCTTTTGATACCTGATTAATGACTTAAGACTTGACATGTTCTGGTACCGCTTTTATTAGATTTTTGGAACATGTTCTGCTAATTGGCCATTTAGTTATGATTGTTTATAATGACTTGAGACTTGCAGATGTTTTGGAGGGTATATGAAAGCAGATGAAAAACCAGACAAACAATGGTCCGTAAATTGACGGAGGTATTTCAAACTATAATTATAGTAGGGGGTTTGACTTTTTGTTGTTGTGTAATTTATGTATGCTTGGATTTGATTGTTTTTGTTGTGTTTTACTTGTGTTCATGTTTGGGAATGGTTTATTTTATACACTTTGTTTGGATTCTACAATTATCATGGATAAGAATCTCAATTTTGATCCTGTTGTAGATTCAGAATCTGGAAGTTCTTCTGAAAGTGATTCCTTTTCGATGAAATTGATTATAAGAAAGAGCTTAAGGATAAGAAATTTGAGTAGTGGGTTCATAAACTTTGATTGAGTATGAGGAATGAAAGTATTGTTGAGCTTCAAGAGAAGGCTTTTGAACTAGAATAAATAAATTGGACTAAAACATGATATTTTTGGTGGTATATATTGAATATGCTTACAATATTCTAGCAGTGAGTAACCTTGGCAGTATTGATCACAACTGGGAGAAAGTGTGGATTAACGGATTACCGAAAAAAGTGTCGTGCCTAATTTGGAGGGTGCTTCAAAACAGGCTTCTGACTGTGGATAATTTAGCTAAAAGGGGAGTCCTTACAGATGCCTCGATTGGGTGAAGTGGGGGTTGCAGGGTAAACGAGTCGGTTTCACATTTTTTTCTAATGCTCTAATTTTTCAGGAATATGGTGCAAACTTTGCAAATAGCTGGGAGTGAAGACTATCCTACATAACGATGGTTGGCAGCACATGGAGCTATTTGAAAATCTGTTGGGAGGCGGTAGCAGTCAGATTTTGTAGATGCAAATTATGTGGTGTGCAGGGGTATGGAATATCTGAAAATGCAGGAACAACAACATTTTCCAAAATAAAGCATTCCATTTGGATAGAACAATGGAAGAAACAAAGATCACAATATGGAATTGGCTCAGATTAAAAGCAAAATCGATCAATGACGGTTTATAATTATGGTTCTCGAATCCAACGACATGCTTAGGCTTGCATAGTTGATGTAATAATATTTTGGTATCATCCCTGCTTCATTTTTCTGGTGTGATTAAGTTAGGCACAAATCCTCTATTGGGTTTGTCCATTTGTCCCTTAATTTTTATAAAATTGTTTTTCTGTTAAAAATATAATGTTATGTTTTCACAAAATCATGATGTTTACAGTACTGCAATTGAAAATGCCTCTATTTGTAGTTATAATATGCATTGTACAGTATTGCAGTAATATTATATGCCTCTGTGTATACCTTTCTTTTATAACATAGAATTTTACTTTTAGATTTATAAGTATATTAGTATTAATATAATAATTTAGATTAAATGAAAACTAATATAATTTTAACTACAGAAAATTGATTCGGATCAATCATTTTGAAGAATCATCAAAACCATATCAAACTACAAACATTTTAATATTTGAATCGGATAGTGTTTTTAAAATACATTTTTACCATAACTAATGATACAATAAAGCATATACTAATGATACATTTAGACAATGAGATTTATATTAATATAATATGGTTCCCCATTTTTTGATGCAGTTGAAGGTACAAAAGTAGAAACCCACCCTATCAATCATTATATATGGTTTTTCTAACACAATCTTGCATTGGAAATTACAATGGTTAACTAACCGGCTGAGACAATCTAACTAGACCAACCATAATTTGTTGGAAACATTTTTAATAATAGGATTATAGTTATTAAAAAATTAATTCTTTTATATATCATTTTGAAAATTATATTTAAAAATTAATACTATTTATCATTATAGAAATTAATTCTATTTTGCATTTATATATCTCAATTTACTTAACTTTTTATTAATTAATATTTATTATTAATCAAAATGTTTTACTCTCATTTTCATTGAAATTAATGTATTAAATGTATCAGAAATTGGACATCACTTTTACTCTACCCGGCACCAGCTCCCATTTATTTTATTTTATTTTCAATTTTTTTTATCAACTACTAAACAAATATAACTTCACATATTTCTCTGAAATGTAAACACCTTTTGGTTGAAATATGAAAATGTAGCTGATATTTTATACGATTGAAACTTAGATCTTATAAATATTTTTAAAACAAAAATTAATATTTATGGAAGGAAAAAATTAATATCTAAAAATGCATATAACCTTCATTTTTATATTTTCATAAAGTCACACAATTGTTGAGAATAAGTTTTCTTGGATGGAAAAGTTTTTCTGTGATGTATTACCATCATTTATAATTACAATGACCAGGACTGTGAAGGGTGGAAAATCATACAGCCAAATCACTGCTAGGAGCACAATTCCAAGTTGTAAAGGGGCATAGTTTGACAAGTTATATGTATGAACAAAGGGACTTATATATAAGTCCAAGAATATGTAAATAATATAAAATAAAATTAATATTTATAAATGGGAACAACTTTACAATTGATTCAATTTGTTTCTTTTAAATAATGTAAAATAATATTAATATTTATAAACGGGAACAACTTTACAATTGATTCAATTTTTTTATTTATAAATAGTGTAAAATAAAATTAATATTTATAAACGAGAACAATTTTACCATTGATTCAATTTTTTTATTTCTTAAAAGTGTCAAATAAAATTAATATAAATAAAATTAATATTTATAAATGGGAACAACTTTACGATTGATTCAATTTTCTTATTGCTCAATAGTGTAAAATAAAATTAATATTTATAAAAGGGAACAACTATACCATTGATTTAATTTTTTTATATTTCTAAATCATATAAAATAAAATTAATTTTTATATACGAAAACAACTTTACTATTGATTCAATTTTTTTATTTCTAAAAATTTTACCATTCATTATTTTTTTTCACAATGCGCGTTCCGGACGAGTACCCACTAGTTTTCAACTAAACCCACAACCAGCATACATTCCTAACTCTGCACACAATCATGCATACAAACAAACATGTAACTTAACAAGTATATAAAAACACATGTTAATGCCACATCAATTATTCTTAAGACTAGATTTACTAAGATTCGAAATGAGAGAATCTTTAAAAGTTAGGAGAATAATGTGTATTTTTTTAACATAAAAATTATTTAAAATTCGCTCAAATGAGAGGGAAAAATAGCAATTAATCTTTTTTATTTATCAAAAAACAAATACATAAGCCTAATATCTAATGTCGTACTTTGAAAATGTCAATCCATTAATAAGATTATATAGTTTGATGCCCACCATGTGTCATGTTAATCCATTAGTGAGTTAAATAAGTCTCATACAAAACATGAACACTTTGTCATGAAAATCATCAATGAAATTTGACTAAATTGTAACTTTGATCTTCATATTTGTTTATTATTTTTTTTATTTTTTAAGGTTTTGATCTCCCATTTTAAAAATTACAGTTTTAGTCCATTTTTTAAGCTTTTGTATTGGATTTTAGTTTCTAAAAAAAATCAAAATCCAATACAAAACTTAAAAGAGAGACCAAAATGGTGGAACCAAAATCCAAAAAAACACAAAATATGAGGAAGATTTTACCCCGCACCCCCCCAGTTATACCTGTACCCCACATTTTTTTAAAAATGTCCATTTTAACCTTAGATTATTTTATTATATTATTATTTTATTATTATTTTTTTTTACCATTTGTGTCAGACCGTCAGATAAAAGTAAAAATTTGTCAAAAATTACACGTTCCGGAAGACTTTGGGAATGAGTTCCGGTACGTAAATTTACATACCGGAAGACTTTATGTAAGTCTTCTGGTATTATGATGTTTGTACACCGGAAGACTTAATGAAAGTGTTCCGGTACGGAAGACTTTTATTAACTCTTCCGGTAGGAATGAATATGTGTACCGGAAGACTTTATGTAAGTGTTCCGGTATTGTAATAGTACAATACCGGAAGACTTGCATAAAGTCTTCCGGTTTGAATTTTTTTTTTTTGTTATTTAATTTTTTTTAATTCATTTTTTAAAAAAAAAATTTTATTTTGTAGGTGCAGTACTTTTACACGAAAAAGAACCGATATGTGTGAATACATCAGATGTATTTACAACGACAGAGATATTTGGTACACGAGAAGAGGTGATAAGATGGGTCAAAGACACCGGATTACGAAATAAAGTGACGGTCGTCATCACTCGTTCAGATACACAAACAGGCAAGAGAGGAAGAAAGAACAAAATAATATTTGGTTGCGATAAAGGTGGGAAATACAAGGATATTCGTAGTGGAATAGAAAGTGCGACGAAGAAATGTGGATGTCCATTTAAGATCAGGTCGATTCCGACAAAAGATGGATCTGGATGGAAGATTGATGTAAAATGCGGCGTTCATAACCATGATTTACCCGATAGATTAGAAGGTCACTCATTTGTTGGTAGGTTGACAGCGGATCAGAAGCAACATGTTGCTGATTTAACAAAGAGAAAGGTTGCACCCAGAAATATATTGCATTCCTTGTACGAGATTGATCCAGATTGTGTCACTCGTATCACACAAATATACAAGCAAAAGAGTATGATGGAAAAAGAGATAAGAGGTCCTAGAAGTGAGATACAACATTTGTTTAAGCTTATCGAGGCTGCAGGTTATGTTTATTGGAGTAGAAAAAGAGATGACTCTGAAGTTATTAAAGATATATTTTGGGCACATCCAGATTCAGTTAAGTTGTTGAATATGTTTCCTATTGTGTTAGTTATGGATAGCACTTATAAGACAAACAAATACAGACAACCTTTGTTTGAAATTGTTGGAATGACATCTACCGAGTTGACTTTTGCTGTCGCATTTGCGTATATTGAGTCTGAGCAGACTGAGACTTTTTGTTGGGTGTTAGATAAGCTTAAAAAATTGTTTGTGAAAAAAGATTTATTTCCACAAGTTATGATGACAGATAGAGATCTTGCTTTGATGAAAGCCATTGAAACTGTGTTTCCGAAGACAAATAATTTGCTATGTCAGTTTCACATTAACAAAAATGTTGGTGCAAAAAGGAAACTATTAGTGGATCCTGATAAGCAGGAGTCAATTGGCAAATTATGGACGGATGTTGTATGGGCTAGTGATGAGGTTGAGTATGCACAACATTTAAAAGAACTTGAGCAAGAGTGTGTTGATTGTCCTAAATTTTTTGAGTACGTGAACGACACATGGTTGACACCACATAGACAAAGGTTTGTTTGCGCATGGATTAATCGAGTCCTACATATGGGTAACACGACGACTAATCGGTATGTTTTGTTTTAGATCCCAAAATATACTTTTTGTGAATTTTTTATTTTTCTTACTTAGTTTAAATATGTATTATTATAGGGTTGAGTCTGCTCATTGGAAGTTAAAGCAGATGTTGGGTAACAGTATTGGTGACATGGTCAAATGTTGGGAGGCCATGAATGACAACTTAAAGATACAAATTAGCAACATTCGAGCTTCTTTTCAAAAGAGTGTGTATGAAGTTGCACATGTCCATTCAAGTCCATTTTACACATATTTACGTACTTCAGTGTCGCGAGCTGCATTGAGGCGCGTTGCTGAAGAGTTAAAGAGAGTTGATTATATTGGAACTAACAAAGACAGATGCCGATGTACTCTTAGATCCACCTATGGATTACTTTGCGCGTGTGAGTTGGCAGGGTATAGAATTAGTGGTATTCCGATACCAATTGAGGCTGTGCATGTACATTGGAGGAAACTAAGTATGGAAATTAAGTTGGAAGAAGACTTAGATGAGGAATCAGAAGTGGGTATGAAATCTGCAATGGATGAGTTATGGAAAAGGTATAGGTCACAAGATGTTGTTGGAAGAAGGGCATTACATAGTAGGGTTTATGAACTTGCATTTCCCACAACGACTTCTTTGTTAGCACCACCTGAAAAAATAAAGACAAAAGGTGGAGTCAAGAAAAAAGGCAAAAAACCTGAAGGGTATGATGTTTACAGGGATCCTTCGTATCATGAATATGTTGATCAAGCATCACAATCTTCACAACGACAATCTCAACCATCACAAAATTCAAAAAAGAAATCTCAACCATCTCAACCATCACAACCTGTGAAAAAGAAGTTAAAATTAACACAAACTTCACAGTCATCTAAACGGTTCATCCTTCAATTTCCTTATCATATTAGGTCATTCATTGATGACGTTGTCAACTTAATGTCAGATGGTAATTGTGGATTTAGAGTGATTGCTTCATTGCGGGGTTATGCTGAAGATGGTTGGCCAATGGTTCGTCGGGAATTAGAATTGGAAATTATACATAATGAAAGATCAGCTTTATATGCCAATTTATTTGCTGATCGGTTAGCTGAAGTGAGAGATTCTTTGAAGATAGAGGGAAGTGGTTCTCAACCAATAGAGAAATGGTTGACTCTACCAGATATGGGTTACGTGATTGCGAATCGGTATAATGTGGTACTTGTCTGTCTAGGAGTCGAATGTTTGACTTTCTTCCCTATGACAACTACATTCTCACCCAATGTCTCATTTTATTGCATTGGATTTGTAAACTCCAATCATTGGATTCAGGTAAACATTGTTATAATTTGATATTATTAGTAAATTATTTGAGTAACATTAAATAATGTATTGTTTAATTTTGAATATAGGTTAACATGAAAGAAGGATTTCCATTGCCACCAGTGACAACAGATTGGAGGAACTTTCGTTCTCCAGCAGCAACATCATGGATGGTAGGATTTGCTGCGCGTCTACAACATTGGCAACAACTTACGCCTATATTACAAACTCATTATAAATTATAAACTATGTTATTCATTTTTATTCATGAATTATAATTTTCATTTTTATTCATTTTTATAACATATAACATAAATTGGATTCAGGTAATCGAAAAATTATAAATAACATATAACATAAATATCAGTTCAAATGTCAATATATTAACAAACAAAGTCTAAGAAATAATATGACATAAACATAACTATACATCACTGTGAACGAGCAATACGTAAAGCTGCAAACAGATCAGCAAAATGTGGATCATCCTCTTCAGCTGCATTCTGCTGAAGGTAGCGATGAATCAAGGTGGACACAGAACCCCATGCAGGATCAGATGGTCCCGCATCGTACTCAGGAATAGATGCAACTGGCGGCTCATCATAGGGCTCATCATAGGTAGGAGGTACCAATCGAGGATGCGAAACACGATAATACCACTCTAGGTATCCATCCTCTACCTCAAATGGGATAGTCGCCCGTGTAGCAGAACGAATCACCTGGCCAGCGCTCTGGGTGTAACTAATCCACTCAACATCAATGTCACCAGCCATCCTAGGATCAATGGGTGCAGGTGGAATGGACTGACGGTATCCAAACTGTCGAAGACACCTGTCAGGCATGTATGGAACAATAGTATCTCCCCACCTCAAACAACCCCTGAATAGAGAAATCTCATCAAAACGACGATGAACTCTATGATCCTCGAACGGCCTCCATATGACATCAGTCGGTGTCAGCTCATCCATAATGGGTCGCAACTCATCCACCTTTAACGCCCCCTGTTTGTACGTCCACCTCATCGCTCGCGGGAGTCCACAGTTCTGAGCAGGTATCCAATTCTCTCCTTTTTTCCCAAGTGTAGGAAAATACTCGTGAATCCAGCACTGTTAAAAAAACAATAACATAATAATTAAATAGAACAGAATGAACATAATAAAATTAAAATTAGAATTAAAAGAAAATCAATAAACTAAATTTAATATATAACTTTAACATAATAAACTGAATTTAAATATATACCTGTAGGAGAGTCGGATAACCACCAAGCTGTTTGCAGCTAAACATAGACGCATCTCCAAGAAACCTATACAGTGTCACCAATGCAGCTGATGCCCAACTATAGGTGGACAACGCATCCAGGTCCCTAAATAATGCCAAGTATCGCGCCTCCACGAGTGTAAATGACTTATCCGCAAAGATGGTGCAGCCCACTAAAACCATCAAATAACATCGGGTCGCAAATGCCCAACGTGAAGCTGCTCGATGCTCTACGAATCGATCATATAACCACTCTATCTTGAAGTACGATCCTCTGCACTCACGAACCTGGAAAAGTGCCACTCTCGATGTCACACCAAGATAGTCAACAGCCCACTCAATGGCTAACTCCTCACTGATGGGTTGAGGGTTCCAGAATACCCCCTAATAGGCAAATGAAGCAGACATGCCACATCATCGAGAGTAATCGTCATTTCACCGAACGGCAGGTGAAATGAAGATGTCTCTATATGCCATCTCTCCACAAATGCAGAAACCAAGTTTGCATCAATCTTCTTCAAACTCGATCTCTGTAAGGAAGCTAAACCGGATCTCGATATGATACCATCAATCTCCAGTGGAAGCTGCTGTGGAACCATCTGGGTCAACTTCAACCCATGTCCCGCCACCTTCAGTTCCTTCTTCGCCCCCCTCTCCTGAAATCAAATAAAATTAAACAAATTAGATAAACAAATTATATAATTTCGGTTATTTATTCAAAACTAAATAATTATAATTTCATTACCTCGCCAAACCATACACGTCTCGCCACGTGATGCTCGTACGAAACCAAAAGCCTGGTATCGTACGGACCACCAGGATACCCCACAGGGTCAGCTGCAGCTGCAGATGTACCAGCATCATCTGCGCGTGATCTACTCGTCTCGCCCCGTCCCAACGATCGCACTGGAATCCTCCCATCTCTGCCGCGTGATCGAACCACTGAAAAAAAAAACAGAAAAACAATTATTTTATAAATAAAAAAAAAAAAAATTAAATTTCCGGAAGACTTTCTTCAAGTCTTCCGGTACACACGAAAGCATTCCGGATGACTTCAACAAAGTCTTTCGGTAGGCATTTTTTTTAAAAACATTCCGGAAGACTTTGATGAAGTGTTTCGGTAGTCATCCAAACCATACCGGAAGACATTCATAAAGTCTTCCGGTACCGGAAGACTTTCACAAACTCTTCCGGTACATAATTTTTCATTCCGGAAGACTTACTTGTAGTCTTCCGGTAAACACGTGCGAAAATCAAAAATTTTTTTCTCTCTGTAACTTTTGGACGGAAGGTAAAAATGGAAAGTGAATTTGAATTAGTAACTATTTATATGAGGGCATTTTGGTCAAAAAAATTTTTTTGGGGGGTACAGGTATAATTGGGGGGTGCGGGGTAAACTCTTCAAATATGAGATAACAAAATTACAATTAAACTATAAAATTTTATAAACCCAAGATCCGGGCATTGACACCTAAACATATGATAATTAATCTCAATTTCATATGTTCAACATAAATCCCAAATTCAAACTCTACACAAGAACAGATACAACCAAATCAGTGCATAATCAATTTTGGTTCCATTCCTTTATTTATTTATATAAATAATGCTATTATGTGCTTGATATGATATGGGGTGATATAATTTAGTGCTGAAAGGATTTATTTTATAAAATTAATTATGATTAAAAGATAATTGAAGATAAAATAATGAATCATACTAAGGATACTACCGTTAGTAAAAATTAAATACAATAAAATTATATTTAAAATTTCAAAAAATTAAACATATACATTTTAAAAATATATTTCTATAAATAAATTATTAACTTGTACTCTTCCCCCTTGGAGCACATATTAACATTTCCCGAACATAATTTATGTATACATAATACACTCTAGAGCAACACCAAGAATTCAAACCTCTTTAATTAATGTGAAAAAGAGAGATCCATTAGCCCTTTAATGAAACACAATGATTAATTATCTGTGATGCACCGATTATATATCCACTACGTGATAGTGACTCAATTCAAAGTCCAAACTACTCCTCCAACAAGTCAAGATATGAGTGTGTCACGCTCTAATCATAGGCTAAATTTACAAATGGAAACCATACATTTTGATATAAGCCAATAAGTAAAAACCAAATAATGAGATGACCTTCTACCAGCATGGATTAAAAATCATTGGAGAATTGGATTGTATGACAACTTGTGATATAGTACTAAAGTCATATTAGGCAGTTAACGGATCATCTAATCCTTCACATTATTGCAATGACAATCACTAAATTTTAATGATTCTATGTGAGAAACCATATTTGGCTTTAAGGATTATAAACAAAGTTAGGAAGGCCCAAAGACTTATTCACTATGTTTTTGTTAGCCGTTAAAAGTTTTTTTGTTTTGTTTGTTAAGTAGTTGAAAATTAGTTATGTTAGTTGTAATTGATTTTCGGTTATGAGGTTACTTGTCTTATAAGTTTTGTATAAATGTCTTATGCAATACTAAAGTGATTTATTCTTCATCTTTGAGTGCACATTTGTGGGTGAGAAACATAAGTGATTCGACATTAGGGTGTGTAGTGCATTCTTTGACCTTCTTGAAGATAGAATGCTACAAAATTCAATCATGAAAAGCAATCACAACCGATCAACCATTCTAAAGTTTGATGACCATTATGGTTATTTGACCATGCTTATGGAGAATTTTCTGCAATCAAAATAGTATTGGACACTATGGAAGGTGTTTTTTTTCTCCAAACTACACCAACACTTGAATAAAAAAATTGGTTGAAGAAAGCAAAGTGGAATATCTTAAGGCTAAAAACTATCCATTTCAATCGATTGAGAGATAAATAATTGAAAACAATATTGATAAGAGTTCGTTCAAAGCCATTTAAGATGCAATGGATATGAAGTGAAATTATGGTATAGCAAACCCAGATGTCCTACAGGATGTCGAGACATTTGATCTGACAGAATCAGCAAGATAAAACATATACAATAACAATACTGAAAAACATAAATAACACAAGGATTGTTAACCCATTTCGGTGCAAACTCAGCTACATCTTGAGGCTACCAAGCCAGGAGGAAATTCACTATCAGCAGTATTAATTCAAAGTCTAAACAATCTCAATTTACAACTTCTCACTTAATCCATATCCAGTGCAACTTCTACCTAGAACTCATAATCTAGATATGAGAAATCACCATCTCACTCCTCCCTAAATCACCTCAGCGATAATTACAATTAACGAGATCAAACCAAAAGACATACTTCCATGACAATACCTAGCCAAGATTCTTGACCAAGAACACAACTTGGATTTTCTTCCAAGCTTCATCCAAGAACAACACTCAACTCATTACCTACGGGCTTCTGAGTGAGAATACAACCTTACAACTCAATAAACTCAGTTCAACCCTAATATCAAATTGATAAAAGAGTGACTCACAAATATCAACTCTCCTAGAGAGGGGTTCACAAAAAAAAGCCCTAATGTTTACATCTTTTCTATTCACAACTTGTTAACAAAACTAGGTTATAATGCTTCTATTTATAACCTAATACCCAACTGGATTTGGGCCTTCAAAACACAACAAAATTGTTGTTACAAATTTGCAGAAGATTCTGCTACAAAATAGGTTTTCAATCAAATATTCAATCAAATCTTCCTTATTTGGAAAGTATATATATCATTGTGAATTCTGATTGAATATTCCAGACTTTTATATCATCACCTCTTTAAATCAGCGCCACATAGGATTGCATAATATCTCAAGAATATTCTACATCTGTTTAAAATATAGCAGAACCAATCACTCTAGTTCAGCACGGGCGCGATGTCGTATTGAATGATGTAGGACATCTTCTTCGACATGTTCCAGAACAGCAAAAGAAACTTCCAAGATATTCTCCTCAAGGTTATGACTTCTGTCATTAGCTCCAAAATATCTTCACAATCAGAACCTAAGGATTCTCCTTATAAATACCTTGAAAAACAACTTCACCTTGAATCTCTTAGTCCTTTAAAACAGCTCCAATAACTCCTCTTGTGATAGCATAATATTCTATAGAATATTCTGCATAATTCAAATCATAAACTCGTCACTCTAGCTCCACAGACCAAGATGTCATGACATCTGTCTTTGACATCTGTTTTTGACTTCTGCCTTTGACATCTGTCTGTAACTCATGACAGTAATGATGTCATGACATTTGCAGATGTTTCAACATTTTCTTTGACATCTGTCTGTAACACATGACAGTAATTCTGTCATGACAGTTGCAGATGTTTTAACATCTTCTTCGGTATCTACCAATTATTATAACCTCATTCGTCTATGTCAACATGTCAGGACATCTTGTTTGACATGTTCTTTCAGAATCTAGACCATGTTAATTTAACATATGGAACTTCTTATTCAACACGTTCCAGGCATATTAGTTTTACCAAAAATAATGCCAATCATGAAATCATAAAATTAACAATCTCCCCCTTTGGCTTATTTTGGCTAAAAATAATTTGCATAACACAGGTGTAGTAGTACCTCATGTAGCAGTACCTTAACATCACATCTTTATATCAGACCTTAATAGTACACATTATTACTTCTCCCCCTTTTCAGCCATAAAAAGACAAAGGCATAGAAATAACCATAGAGGTATATAATCTTCATAAGCTTGAAACACACACAAGCTTCACAATAATTCCAATAAAACAGAACCATAACTCCCTTTGTTTTATATAATCATTTCTCCCCCTCAATAAAAACCACATCAAAGAGAATAACTCCTCCTCCTCAACTCAGAATAACCAGACACACAAACTCTCTCCATATCAACAGTAGAACAAATCACAGATCATAACTTTCTGCTAAAATTATGCAGAAATCAAATCAAATCTTTCTACAACAAGATGTCCCAGATCAAACAAACAGATATTATGACATCTGATCTGACATCACAAGTAAACCTGCACAAAAGTTCTTCAAACATGTCAAAGATATCCAACATGACATCAGGAAACAACATAATGTTTTATTATGCAGCCAAACTTAGAAACTTCAATATCCCTCTTTGGCATAGTGTGGATAAAACATTATCAGAGCCATACAACCAAAAAAACCATAAAAACACAGAATACAGAGTTCAATGCAGCGAAAGAAAAATTCTGGTTAGCACATGTTAGATTATCTAGTTAGACATCACCCAAACTGAACCTCAGCTCTCCCCCTGTCATGGATAACCAATGCTCCGAACTACTACTTCACATATCTGTTGAACATCTTGTTAAACACATTCATAAACTGTAAAATCAATCCTGACTTTTATAGATCCAAATATACCAACTCCTTGAGAATAACTCCAAGCTCTTTGAGCTCTTCACATAACAAGGACATGACTGAAAAATGACTCTCAGATCCACATAGTATCATGACCTTTTGGTTAGACAAGGTGTCATGCATACTTGGTTTGACATCTCTCTAGTGCCAAAATAGATAGTTTCCTTGCTCCATGGGAACCCACTTCTCCATACATACTCAGTTTGTCCAGACTAACCTAATCTCAGGTAGGGTTACTTGCACCAAAAGAAAATAACATTTTACCAAAATCTTCCTGATCATATCCTCACTATCTGACACATTCTTCAATTGTAAATCTAATAGTAATTGCTCTCACTAGTGGAGTCTTCAACATAGTAGCCATGCATTCACCAAGCATACTACTGTAATCTGCATATTTTGATCCACAAAGTTAGAACTTCATCATTGATCCTCAGTCCTCCATATCATAATCTCATACCTCCTTCAGGGATAACACAAAATGATGTTACAACATCATTTAGGAAATTTGTTTTTCTTCATAAAACCCAATCAAATGGTTCTTGATATATCATTCAAAGAGCTCATTAAACTTGATAGTCCTTTAATACAAGAAGATATTCAAAAGATCACACCTTCAATAACTAATTTAGATCATCACACTCCAAAACACCATGAAAAGAAATAAACAGCCACATAAAGAAAAGTAAATTATCTACACTTCTTGAATTATAATGTTCAGACTGCAGTCCTACATTTTTACATCAGACATATACATAGTCTCCCGTCAATGTATGTTGTCATCAGTTGAAAGCACAACATCTTTCATAGACAGATAAACACTCATCTCTTATCATAGTATTCAATATCGGTTAGATGCACATCCTTATCAAAAGCAGACAAATACTTAACTCCTGTTAAGGTATTTATCATATGTGATAAGGTAATCTTCTCATACAAGGTATGACATTTGGTATGACATTTTTTTCCTGCACATTTGTGGAACTAGCTGATCCTTCTTTGATTAAACCATACCACTGATCACTTCAGATTAGGTAAGTGGCTTGACCTGATACTGCACCATGAGCACAACTAACTTCCTTGACTGAAAACTCAACACCTTTGAGATATTGTTCCAACATCAGATCTGACACTAATCTCAAACACATGGATTTAATACTTACTAAGGTTTTGGAGGATCACCCGTAACAATCCATGTACAACTCTTTGCAGTGTGTAACACCCACTTTTCCCATTTTCTAAAATAACATAAGTTTTCAGATAAATCAGAGTTTAATTAACAAGTGAGTAGCTACATTTTCACAATCAACTAAAAGTATAATCATTTATTAAAAACAGCGGAAATATCTTTTTATTCAACAATCGGCAATTGCCTGACACGGCCCGTGTCAGGTGGCCTGGGACACGCCCCTCAAAATCCACAAAAACTCATTTTCCAGGAGGACAACACGGCCGCCCGTGTTGTACAACACTGGCCGTGTTGTGGCACCTGTACCCCAAAAATTCAATTTTTCCAAAAGTCCCAACCATTCTAAGTCAAATTTAACACTAAAAACCAACCAATTCACATGTTTATTATTCATTTAAACATATAACATCAACTAGTTTTATTAATAAACTTTCCTAGATCAATTAAGGAATCTATGAGGTTTAATCTTCTTCTTTGTTCATCATATCCCCCCATAACCTTCATATGCCATTCCTCCCAATACCAAACTTATCATATAACTCAAATCACTACCATTCCACTTACAACAATCAAGCATATAACTCAATAATAATTTCACACAACCATAATCAGTCATCATAACATATATATACATCATATCACAATTTCATCATAATCAACAACATTAGATAATCCCTAGGGAGTAAGGAACTCCCAATTACCCTTCAATGTTAGGTCACCAATAAAGAACCCTTTCTCCCCCCTTACCTCGAATTTGACAAAATCCTTGCAAAGCCTTGATCTTGAAGCTTTACGATTCTTGATTTCCCTTCTCCTTTCCCTTTTTCTCCAGAGCCCTCTTTCCTTCGTCAAAATACGATAATGAGAAAATGTATCGTGTTCTTCCCTTTTGATAATAGAGTCCAATTACAACCTTAGCCCTCAGACCTCCAACTTATATTTTATTTTATTTATTAAATAATAATATTATAATAATAATACAACCTCATTATATTATCATTATTTAAATAAAATACCTCATCTACTTACTATTCAAAATACACCATCATACTCTTGATATTTATTTTATAAAAATACTTTATAAAATTGGGGCGTTACAACTCTCCCCCACTTATTTTATTTTCGTCCTCGAAAATAGTACTCAATGACATCACTTTGATATACTCTTACACCTGACTAATTACTCCCTTGCCCAAGCCGGCAACTCCGCAACCAACTCAAAACAACAACACTGATGCAAGGACAACCTCCCTAACAACAAGCACCACCTTTATCAATGCTCAACACGCAGGTATATACCTGAAAAAGAACACAACGAAAGTCGCTACCATCACCGTAGGTAACACCCTCCTAATTCCCCATCATAGGAATTAGTCAACCGCACTCGTACCATCACCGTAGGTAACGAGGCGACAACCAGGACAAACTCAAAGTTTCACAATATACCTCCTCTAGATACAACAACACTGATAACAGACTAACCTTTTAGCTTCCTCTACCAAAACAACATAATTATAACCCATCAAGGAACCACATACCTCATTCATATTAATATCTCTACATATCTCACCACCCGTGCTATGTAGATACTCGCTCACCATTATCCATTTCGGAACGCCCAATAGTCTCAAAGCCTCAACTGATCTTGTTACTCAATATCTTGAGCCTTTACTAATCATTCACATATAATCAATTACACCACTCCACGCTCCCGCTGCTCACTCTGATTACCCGCAGCCATCTATTCCATAAAGTTCGTGTTCTAACTTTAATCATTTCCAACCATCATCACAATTATCATAATAATTCACTTAGCATAATCTAAATTTTGAACGCAAGTCTCTTAGTCGTCTCATCTTCCATCTTTCCGATCTAATCGGAACCGTATGCCCATGTGATTACCAAACGCTTCAATTCTTCAATCATAACAACAATACTATCAGATATTCCCCCAATTCTACTCTCATCCACTTTCAATCCATGGGTAAGATAGATACTTCCGTAATTCCTTTCTCATCGTATAATATCGACTATGACTTTACGATCAAGTACTGATGACTTATCAACTTATCACAACCTTATTCCAAATTCTATCCACAACTTGTTAGAATCAAACAAAATCAGACTACAACTGTAGCTAGCTCTTATTCCGGCTCTTTAGCACTTTCTCTCACAACATCCATTCTCAACGAATAACTTAGCTTTCACGATTTATCCGAAACAAAAAAAAATACCAACTTGGAAAACTTTTTATAACTTGCAATAACCACTAAATGAATCCAAGCCACATTGAAAGGCACAATCCATACTCCATACCCACCTTAATACATACCAGTCACCATTATCTTCTACGCAACATCTATGATTATTTCACAGTTACACATTACTTCTACTCTCTCGTTGGATCATCCTTCCAACGTTTCAAATTCCACGTTAACTAGATTCTGAATTCATAAATTCCAGAAAAATAAATATTGCACACTTATTATTTTACCTTTGTCTTAATAGTCCAACACATACAGTGATACTTATATTTCCCTTTCTTCATCCCATAATTCCCGGTTCACCGTTTCAAACATCTATAAAACTATCCATACTCTGCCGTATCAACGTACACCCTACTACTAAGGCACTAGCTCAACATCACTACATTGTGCAGACACCTGGTTATAATTAATTTCCATAAAAATTGTACCTTCAAAGTTTCGAAAACTCATCCACCTCTTATCATACTATGCCAAAATTAACTCAACACTTACTTCTTCAATCTCCATCCCACATCCTTCAACGTAGTAAATTCATCCAACATGATCCGTCAACCTCTAGTTCTTATTACCATATTCCTCTTACACTAGGCTTGCAAAATCCCAACTAACTCGAGGTCCTGGTAGGTATGACAATCCAATTCACAACAACGGCAATACTACCGATGAATTTCAGCTCACTATTGATCCTTTATCAATCAAATCCAATTTATTCTTATTGCAATTGTGAATTCTTATACTATTCACTAATCGACATGCAACTTCATATCCTCATCTTTTTATATCAATAACACCGAAGTTTTCCCAGAAGGCACCCTTGCTGCCACAATTCCTTAAAACAATACCTCTAATATATCCTTCAAAACACAATTATATTCGTACTCTACAGACGGTCCATCGTTGTGACCTTATTCCCAATCAATGTCATCTATGCAACCAAATCAGACATCGGAGTCCTTTCTCAAAAGTTCCGCTACATACCCAGTAGATATAACGTTCAACTTTTCATAACTATCCATTCCCAATTCACTTTCTACTCACCGAGGAGTAACCATTAGTAATATCTAATCAACATAATCAATCCTTCAATTCATCTCTTTTCCGGATACCGGAATCTACATCTACTCCTTTATACCATTAATAGCTCTGGCTCAACTCCAAATGGTCTACTGAACATACTAACTCGGCTGAAAGATATGTCTTTTGCATCCAACACAATTCCGCCTACTATTAGCAATGGATTGAGGGTGATCAGTTCCTCAATTTGCCAATAGATAGCCGACAATCATGATGGCCATAAGTCACATTTTCCAACTTTAATAGCGTTCCTTGCATCTTGCGAGCTAAGTTGCTTCACGAGCGAATCCTTAGTCAACGCCAACCTTAGCAACCTCTGCCACACCGCAATTCCCACACACCACAAGCCAACTCTCAGGAGAAGCAATAACTCCTCCCCCACTTATATTCAACAAACATCTGCAAACAAACAACTAGCAAACAAGCAAGTATCGATAGTGTTTCACACACATATCGCATACTCCGGGACAAACGACACGCGACAACCTGGCCGGATGGACCGACCTGCTCTGATACCAATTGTAACACCCACTTTTCCCATTTTCTAAAATAACATAAGTTTTCAGATAAATCAGAGTTTAATTAACAAGTGAGTAGCTACATTTTCACAATCAACTAAAAGTATAATCATTTATTAAAAACAACAGAAATATCTTTTTATTCAACAATCGGCAATTCGCCACATATCCACAAATTCATCAATTCACTTAATTTATAAGTTTCAACAAAATGTGATACGTAACTATTAATAACAAGAATAATTAAATAACAAATATCCCCATTTCTCGTGTTACGTATCAGAGCGACTCCTAGGACTCGACCAAACAATTTGTACTCCGAGCATACTCAAGTACCTGAATCATCTGTACTTCCGAAGAAGCACAGACGCAACCAAACAACAAAGGGGTGAGAAAACAATTCAATATATTAACGGTGCAAATAACATCTTACAGGGTAGTCTCACCTCTATTCATCAAATACACATCATACATCATACAATTAATCAATATCTCAAATAGTTCATCAACACATATCATACATCATTAATTCAATCAATGCAAAGTGACTCAATGACACAATGCAAATGCGGTACCGACTCACAATAACGGTTCATCAAATAGAACCCCGAATGCATCGTTAACGTCTCCAACAAGACACAATCATCCCTGCAACCACGATTCTCAACGAATCCCGAATAATCACATCCACGATATGATTATTCCATCAAACGTATGCGCATGCAGACACAACAACGCATACCATATCATAACATACATGAACACATCATGCTTTACGATCCTCATGATCCTCATCAAAACATATACGTCATTTCATCATATAAATAGCACTAAACACATAGTACACATCAACATAATTACACATGAATACAATCATGTCAACACGATCCTCATGATCTAACACATATCCCATCACGTGGGTCACATAGATAGTCCAACAATATCCATACACATTGTCAACACCATTAATATGGTTCACCATTAAGAGTCATGCAAAACAACATAAGCACGTATCTTCATACACGCTAATTACCAAATGTCATATCTTCTGAATTCCTCATTAATTCCACTCTCATTTATTCCCTATACATATATTCTAATACTACACGATCCTTCCGATCCTCACCGCTACCAACACTTACATCATGGGGTCTAAGCAAGACATCTAATCAACTATGTTACCAATCATCACGATCCTCTTCGTTTATCACTATTCCTTCATATAATTGTGCAAGACTTATAGTAAACATTTCCATCATCAACATCTTCTAATTGATATATTAATAAAGTTATAATGTCTCCACTAATCACATAACACGCATACTATATCTCAATACATATATCTCATGTTATTCATAATTATAACAATCTACATATTCATATAATTCAATTAAACACTTAGGATTTCTTATGCAACTAATCATCAAGTCCTATATTCACTATTAGAACATCCTCAAAGTCTTATTTCATTAATATAATCCTACGTTGGAAGAATGAGTCAAATCCACCTTAAAACAGACGAAAAAATTACATTTACAGGGGCCTAACACGGCCGCCCGTGTTGCCTGACACGGCCCGTGTTAGGTGGCCTGGGACACGCCACTCAAAATCCACAAAAACTCATTTTCCAGGAGGACAACACGGCCTCCCGTGTTGTACAACACTGGCCGTGTTGTGGCACCTGTACCCCAAAAATTCAATTTTTCCAAAAGTCCCAATTTCTTCCCTCTTCCTCACATGCACGAATCCCAACCATTCTAAGTCAAATTTAACACTAAAAACCAACCAATTCACATGTTTATTATTCATTTAAACATATAACATAAACTAGTTTTATTAATAAACTTTCCTAGATCAATTAAGGAATCTATGAGGTTTAATCTTCTTCTTTGTTCATCATATCCCCCCATAACCTTCATATGCCATTCCTCCCAATACCAAACTTATCATATAACTCAAATCACTACCATTCCACTTACAACAATCAAGCATATAACTCAATAATAATTTCACACAACCATAATCAGTCATCATAACATATATATACATCATATCACAATTTCATCATAATCAACAACATTAGATAATCCCTAGGGAGTAAGGAACTCCCAATTACCCTTCAATGTTAGGTCACCAATAAAGAACCCTTTCTCCCCCCTTACCTCGAATTTGACAAAATCCTTGCAAAGCCTTGATCTTGAAGCTTTACGATTCTTGATTTCCCTTCTCCTTTCCCTTTTTCTCCAGAGCCCTCTTTCCTTCGTCAAAATACGATAATGAGAAAATGTATCGTGTTCTTCCCTTTTGATAATAGAGTCCAATTACAACCTTAGCCCTCAGACCTCCAACTTATATTTTATTTTATTTATTAAATAATAATATTATAATAATAATACAACCTCATTATATTATCATTATTTAAATAAAATACCTCATCTACTTACTATTCAAAATACACCATCATACTCTTGATATTTATTTTATAAAAATACTTTATAAAATTGGGGCGTTACAACTCTCCCCCACTTATTTTATTTTCGTCCTCGAAAATAGTACTCAATGACATCACTTTGATATACTCTTACACCTGACTAATTACTCCCTTGCCCAAGCCGGCAACTCCGCAACCAACTCAAAACAACAACACTGATGCAAGGACAACCTCCCTAACAACAAGCACCACCTTTATCAATGCTCAACACGCAGGTATATACCTGAAAAAGAACACAACGAAAGTCGCTACCATCACCGTAGGTAACACCCTCCTAATTCCCCATCATAGGAATTAGTCAACCGCACTCGTACCATCACCGTAGGTAACGAGGCGACAACCAGGACAAACTCAAAGTTTCACAATATACCTCCTCTAGATACAACAACACTGATAACAGACTAACCTTTTAGCTTCCTCTACCAAAACAACATAATTATAACCCATCAAGGAACCACATACCTCATTCATATTAATATCTCTACATATCTCGCCACCCGCGCTATGTAGATACTCGCTCACCATTATCCATTTCGGAACGTCCAATAGTCTCAAAGCCTCAACTGATCTTGTTACTCAATATCTTGAGCCTTTACTAATCATTCACATATAATCAATTACACCACTCCACGCTCCCGCTGCTCACTCTGATTACCCGCAGCCATCTATTCCATAAAGTTCGTGTTCTAACTTTAATCATTTCCAACCATCATCACAATTATCATAATAATTCACTTAGCATAATCTAAATTTTGAACGCAAGTCTCTTAGTCGTCTCATCTTCCATCTTTCCGATCTAATCGGAACCGTATGCCCATGTGATTACCAAACGCTTCAATTCTTCAATCATAACAACAATACTATCAGATATTCCCCCAATTCTACTCTTATCCACTTTCAATCCATGGGTAAGATAGATACTTCCGTAATTCATTTCTCATCATATAATATCGACTATGACTTTACGATCAAGTACTGATGACTTATCAACTTATCACAAGCTTATTCCAAATTCTATCCACAACTTGTTAGAATCAAACAAAATCAGACTACAACTGTAGCTAGCTCTTATTCCGGCTCTTTAGCACTTTCTCTCACAACATCCATTCTCAACGAATAACTTAGCTTTCACGATTTATCCGAAACAAAAAAAAATACCAACTTGGAAAACTTTTTATAACTTGCAATAACCACTAAATGAATCCAAGCCACATTGAAAGGCACAATCCATACTCCATACCCACCTTAATACATACCAGTCACCATTATCTTCTACGCAACATCTATGATCATTTCACAGTTACACATTACTTCTACTCTCTCGTTGGATCATCCTTCCAATGTTTCAAATTCCACGTTAACTAGATTCTGAATTCATAAATTCCAGAAAAATAAATATTGCACACTTATTATTTTACCTTTGTCTTAATAGTCCAACACATACAGTGATACTTATATTTCCCTTTCTTCATCCCATAATTCCCGGTTCACCGTTTCAAACATCTATAAAACTATCCATACTCTGCCGTATCAACGTACACCCTACTACTAAGGCACTAGCTCAACATCACTACATTGTGCAGACACCTGGTTATAATTAATTTCCATAAAAATTGCACCTTCAAAGTTTCGAAAACTCATCCACCTCTTATCATACTATGCCAAAATTAACTCAACACTTACTTCTTCAATCTCCATCCCACATCCTTCAACGTAGTAAATTCATCCAACATGATCCGTCAACCTCTAGTTCTTATTACCATATTCCTCTTACACTAGGCTTGCAAAATCCCAACTAACTCGAGGTCCTGGTAGGTATGACAATCCAATTCACAACAACGGCAATACTACCGATGAATTTCAGCTCACTATTGATCCTTTATCAATCAAATCCAATTTATTCTTATTGCAATTGTGAATTCTTATACTATTCACTAATCGACATGCAACTTCATATCCTCATCTTTTTATATCAATAACACCGAAGTTTTCCCAGAAGGCACCCTTGCTGCCACAATTCCTTAAAACAATACCTCTAATATATCCTTCAAAACACAATTATATTCGTACTCTACAGACGGTCCATCGTTGTGACCTTATTCCCAATCAATGTCATCTATGCAACCAAATCAGACATCGGAGTCCTTTCTCAAAAGTTCCGCTACATACCCAGTAGATATAACGTTCAACTTTTCATAACTATCCATTCCCAATTCACTTTCTACTCACCGAGGAGTAACCATTAGTAATATCTAATCAACATAATCAATCCTTCAATTCATCTCTTTTCCGGATACCGGAATCTACATCTACTCCTTTATACCATTAATAGCTCTGGCTCAACTCCAAATGGTCTACTGAACATACTATCTCGGCTGAAAGATATGTCTTTTGCATCCAACACAATTCCGCCTACTATTAGCAATGGATTGAGGGTGATCAGTTCCTTAATTTGCCAATAGATAGCCGACAATCATGATGGCCATAAGTCACATTTTCCAACTTTAATAGCGTTCCTTGCATCTTGCGAACTAAGTTGCTTCACGAGCGAATCCTTAGTCAACGCCAACCTTAGCAACCTCTGCCACACCGCAATTCCCACACACCACAAGCCAACTCTCAGGAGAAGCAATAACTCCTCCCCCACTTATATTCAACAAACATCTGCAAACAAACAACTAGCAAACAAGCAAGTATCGATAGTGTTTCACACACATATCGCATACTCCGGGACAAACGACACGCGACAACCTGGCCGGATGGACCGACCTGCTCTGATACCAATTGTAACACCCACTTTTCCCATTTTCTAAAATAACATAAGTTTTCAGATAAATCAGAGTTTAATTAACAAGTGAGTAGCTACATTTTCACAATCAACTAAAAGTATAATCATTTATTAAAAACAGCGGAAATATCTTTTTATTCAACAATCGGCAATTCGCCACATATCCACAAATTCATCAATTCACTTAATTTATAAGTTTCAACAAAATGTGATACGTAACTATTAATAACAAGAATAATTAAATAACAAATATCACCATTTCCCGTGTTACGTATCAGAGCGACTCCTAGGACTCGACCAAACAACTTGTACTCCGAGCATACTCAAGTACCTGAATCATCTGTATTTCCGAAGAAGCACAGACGCAACCAAACAACAAAGGGGTGAGAAAACAATTCAATATATTAACGGTGCAAATAACATCTTACAGGGTAGTCTCACCTCTATTCATCAAATACACATCATACATCATACAATTAATCAATATCTCAAATAGTTCATCAACACATATCATACATCATTAATTCAATCAATGCAAAGTGACTCAATGACACAATGCAAATGCGGTACCGACTCACAATAATGGTTCATCAAATAGAACCCCGAATGCATCGTTAACGTCTCCAACAAGACACGATCATCCCTGCAACCACGATTCTCAACGAATCCCGAATAATCACATCCACGATATGATTATTCCATCAAACGTATGCGCATGCAGACACAACAACGCATACCATATCATAACATACATGAACACATCATGCTTTATGATCCTCATGATCCTCATCAAAACATATACATCATTTCATCATATAAATAGCACTAAACACATAGTACACATCAACATAATTACACATGAATACAATCATGTCAACACGATCCTCATGATCTAACACATATCCCATCACGTGGGTCACATAGATAGTCCAACAATATCCATACACATTGTCAACACCATTAATATGGTTCACCATTAAGAGTCATGCAAAACAACATAAGCACGTATCTTCATACACGCTAATTACCAAATGTCATATCTTCTGAATTCCTCATTAATTCCACTCTCATTTATTCCCTATACATATATTCTAATACTACACGATCCTTCCGATCCTCACCGCTACCAACACTTACATCATGGGGTCTAAGCAAGACATCTAATCAACTATGTTACCAATCATCACGATCCTCTTCGTTTATCACTATTCCTTCATATAATTGTGCAAGACTTATAGTAAACATTTCCATCATCAACATCTTCTAATTGATATATTAATAAAGTTATAATGTCTCCACTAATCACATAACACGCATACTATATCTCAATACATATATCTCATGTTATTCATAATTATAACAATCTACATATTCATATAATTCAATTAAACACTTATGATTTCTTATGCAACTAATCATCAAGTCCTATATTCACTATTAGAACATCCTCAAAGTCTTATTTCATTAATATAATCCTACGTTGGAAGAATGAGTCAAATCCACCTTAAAACAGACGAAAAAATTACATTTACAGGGGCCTAACACGGCCGCCCGTGTTGCCTGACACGGCCCGTGTCAGGTGGCCTGGGACACGCCCCTCAAAATCCACAAAAACTCATTTTCCAGGAGGACAACACGGCCGCCCGTGTTGTACAACACTGGCCGTGTTGTGGCACCTGTACCCCAAAAATTCAATTTTTCCAAAAGTCCCAACCATTCTAAGTCAAATTTAACACTAAAAACCAACCAATTCACATGTTTATTATTCATTTAAACATATAACATCAACTAGTTTTATTAATAAACTTTCCTAGATCAATTAAGGAATCTATGAGGTTTAATCTTCTTCTTTGTTCATCATATCCCCCCATAACCTTCATATGCCATTCCTCCCAATACCAAACTTATCATATAACTCAAATCACTACCATTCCACTTACAACAATCAAGCATATAACTCAATAATAATTTCACACAACCATAATCAGTCACCATAACATATATATACATCATATCACAATTTCATCATAATCAACAACATTAGATAATCCCTAGGGAGTAAGGAACTCCCAATTACCCTTCAATGTTAGGTCACCAATAAAGAACCCTTTCTCCCCCCTTACCTCGAATTTGACAAAATCCTTGCAAAGCCTTGATCTTGAAGCTTTACGATTCTTGATTTCCCTTCTCCTTTCCCTTTTTCTCCAGAGCCCTCTTTCCTTCGTCAAAATACGATAATGAGAAAATGTATCGTGTTCTTCCCTTTTGATAATAGAGTCCAATTACAACCTTACCCCTCAGACCTCCAACTTATATTTTATTTTATTTATTAAATAATAATATTATAATAATAATACAACCTCATTATATTATCATTATTTAAATAAAATACCTCATCTACTTACTATTCAAAATATACCATCATACTCTTGATATTTATTTTATAAAAATACTTTATAAAATTGGGGCGTTACACAGTGGATGTAAGAGTTCATCAGTAGCTAATCATCATATCTTATCAGACCATAAATACATGCAATAACTTGCATGTTACACACCATTAACACATCTGCATTTTCTATGCTTCCAAGTGTTCCATCATGTGAGAACAAAACGTAAATGAGCCTAAGCTTGATGAAGACTTCCCTTGATCATACACAAATAACAACGGTTATTTGTAGCACACTCCTACTTTCTTCAACCTGAAACCTTCTTCAACACAAAGAAAAAATGCCTTCTCTTCTAGGTTAGGAGTAGGTTCCAAACATACGTGATCATCACACATTTGTCTAGCACCCAAAGCATCCATCATGTTAGCAGGATAACACACAAGTTTCCTTCTTCTGAACATAAAATTGAGCACGATTTTGAAGTCATTACTGCTTTCAAGGTTACTACCTTTTCTTCAACAGGCTCCAGCTAAAATGCTATGACATTATGAATGATACTTTGCACAAATACAAACTATCAGTAGCATCTCAAATAGTGTTCAACTTCACTGCTTTAGAGATCTTTCAAAAGAGGTACAATCTGATAGGTCTTTGAACTACATTTACCATAAACTACTAATGTGTAGCGCGATGTCGAGACATTAAGATTGACATATCAAACTCAGCTTCTTTCTTGATGAAATTCCTCCTGTTCATGATTTAGAAAATCAGAAATATGTATCTTCACAAGAGAAATTATCTTCAGATATACCAAAACTACATTGGTCACCATAACCAGAAAGATTCTCCTAATTAGGTCACCACAAAAAAGCTTAAGACATAACTTATCAAGATTCTCCTAATTAATGTCTGTAACACATGACAGTAATGTTGTCATGACAATTGCAGATGTTTTAACATTTTCTTTGACATCTGTTTGTAACACATGACAGTAATTCTGTCACGACAGTTGCAGATGTTTCGACATCTTCTTCAGTATCTGCCAATTATTATAACCCCATTTGTCTGTGCCATCATGTCAAGACATCTTGTTTGACCTGTTCTTCTAGAATCTAGACCATGTTAATTTAACATAAGGAACTTCTTATTCAACATGTTCCACCCATATTAGTTTTACCAAATGTAATGCCAATCATGAAATCATAGAATTAACATGAAGTATCAAGGGTCCACCAAAGAGAAGAGGGCTTAATTACAAGCATTTAGGGGGTGATTTACGACTAATCCACATGAAAGAATACAAATCTATTGATGCTTAGTATGCAAGAACATCGAGAATTGTAAACAAGATGAAGATTCATGGTGAAGATGGAGGAACATACATTTTTTGAGAAGATTCTCAGGCTCATGTCCATAAATTCAACTACGTTGTTTTTTCCATTGAAGAATTGGAAAAAGTTGAGGTATTCTCCACGGATGAACTAAAGGTTATCTCTTAGTTCATGCTCAAACGATGTAACATGTAAAAGAGGAATAAAAAGTCTTGAAAATCCCTAATGGAGTAAGTAATGAAAGAGTAGTAGAGGTTGTAGTGCCTTAAAATATGCTCAAGGTAGAGGAAGAAGATTCAATAAAAGTGTCATACAGTGCTAAAAATGTCACATGTTAGGCCACTGGTAGTTTGAATGTCCTAACCTCAAAGAACATGTGAACTATGTTAAGTAAGAGGATGAAGAAGACATGTTACACATGGCCTATGGAAGCTCTTACAAGAATCAAATTTGGTTCTTAGATTCTTGGTGTAGGAATCACATGTGTGGAAATAAAGGAAGGTTTTAAGTTCTTGATTTAAAGTTCAAAATTTTTACCTTAAACAAATTATTTCCCATAACTGCTAAAGTTGAAATGATGTGTGTTTTACCCCAAAATTTTCCCTCCCACATTCAAGATCATATATTTCAAGAGGTCTCTTAATAGTCACAGGATTCTCAATTGGTCAAAAGGATTGAAGGTTTCACCAGACAAAGTCTCCTCCTGAACAATGGATTTTAGAACTAGGGTTTTGTGTTTCCCCAAGAAAAGTGGACTTCCAAAGTCTCAAGTGGGCTTCATAACATCCCACATACCTTAAAGAACCCTCATGTCAAGTTTCAAAGCTTTCCTCACAAGTTTGGATAGTCAGATGCTCAGATAACTAAAAATCAATTAACTTGGTCAAAAAGTCAATTGAGGTCAACATAAAGTCAAACTTCAAGATTTTTGGTCAACATCAAGATTATGAGGTGAAATTCATTATTTTATCAAGGGTTGATCATGATTCATCAAGGAAACCTCAGATCATCAAGAATCAAGAAGTTTCTAAATTAGGGTTTCCATAGTAAAAGTCAACTGAACTTTGACCAGTCATAACTTTCACATACTTCATAAAAAATTTCCCATCCAAAGCTCATTTTGAAGGAAATTTAATTATCTACAACTTTGTGTCTCACAAGCCAAGCATAAAAATGCTTCGTTTGGAAGGTATGAGCTAAAACATTATAGGTCCTTTTGAAAGTCAACAAAAATTCAACTTTTTCCAAAGCTAATAATTTGAAAATGGTAAACGATATGGACATGGGACCAAAAGAATTGGTTAGAGGTCACTCTAAGCTTTCTAAAAAGTCTAAAATCACCTTCATAGCATGAAAATTGAGGAAGTTGTGCTTTGTCAAAGTTGGTTGATTTTTAAGGAGTGTATGAAGCAAAAAAGGCCATAACTTCATTCTTTTCCAAATGGGCCCATGAAATTGCAACCCAAACTTAAAGGTAAAGCCATGCACGACCCAATGATCATTTATTCTGATTTTTATAATTTATTTTATATTATTTTGGATTTTATTTGTTAAAATTCAATTTTAATAAAAATCAAATATAAAAAATCAAATATTGGATCAAATCCTTGTTTTAGAATTATTTATACAACATTTAAAGTGATTGGATACCACCCAAATTCGTCCAAAGCCAATTTGGTAAGATCTAATATGATTTTTGAACAAATTATGAGTGATTGGCTTCTTCAACTCCAAGTAATCTCAATCCATGATCTAAAAGTCCAAATTTTAACCTAATTCTCTTCATTATATGTACACAAACCTAACACAAGTTGGAGGACGATTTTTACAGGCCAAATAGTATTCACACTTCAAAATTTTATCAAAAAATCCAAATACGGTTTTGAAGATTAAAACAATTTTAAGACCTAATCAAGGTTGCAACACATTCTGGGATGTTCATTAAACGAATCCCAACTCTTTGCATCATCAAAATCATCCTCATATGCATTAACTGAACCTCTCTTACCCTTGCTTTCAAAAAATTTCGATTTCATATATTTAACCACTATAAGTTGAATTTGATGCTTGTTTTGTGTTTGTTATGTTACAAAGATGCTTTATGGACAATTAAATCAAAGGTTCATGGCTTAACTTGTGAAACGCCATTATTAGGGTTTCCACCTCCGATTTAGGGTTTCGTGATGTAGGCTATTTAAATGCCTTTAAAGAACATATTTGAACTGTATAAACTATGAGGATCATGTTGGCATGATCAATTTGATGAAATTGTAAGTGTTCTGGATAGTATGATATTTGCAGGTTTTTGTGCGCAAGAAAAATCGCAGGAAAAATCGCAGCTGATATTGCAGGAAATCTTGCAGGAAAAAGGAAGAAGATGACTGGTTTTGGCGCCAGTAAGAATTTCAAATTCAAACTTAATATTTTTTTATTATTTGTTGGTTATTTATCACTAACATGCAGTTGGTTTGGTGGTGGTATGCGCATGTTGGGAGCGAAAGGGGCTGGGTTCGATCCCAGATTCCCCATTATTTTTTTTTAATATTTTGTTTTGTGTTTAGATTTAACATATAATGGATTTTGTTCAGGTTATACATCAACTGTGCGCGTAGCCTAGTGGTTAAAGCTGAGGTTGTGAAAGCAAGGGTCATGGGTTCAAACCTTGCCCTCCAACATTTTGGTTTGATTTCTCTTATTATCTTCAAATTCTATATTTTCTTTAATTAAATTTATAATTTATTTTCAATGTAATATTTTTCTAAAAAAATAATAATAACTTTTTTTCTTTCTTTTCTCATACCCTTTTTTTTTACTATTATTAAAATTTTTAGGTTAACTTTTTTTAAAAATGTCATTTAAAATTTAATTTAACCCTAATTATTAATGTTTTTTATATAAATCTTAATTGTTTCTCTAAACCGATTATATATTTTCTTTGTAAATTTAGTACATTGAACCTTAGATATTTCTTTTAAAAGCCTAAAATATTTCTTTTAAACCCTAAATTTTTTTTTATATAAATGTTGAAACCTTAACCCTAATTTTTTTCCTTAAACCATAATCCTTTTCACTAATTTCTATGTTATTCATTTATTGTTCATATTATTACTGTAACTGTCTCTCATATGTAATATTCTATATTTTTATGTTTCTCCTTATAATTATGTAACTGCCCCGAAGCCGTGTAATAACGTATGATTTATTTTCTCGCATTTTATTTATTTTTATTTAATTTGTGTGGTTAGTAATAATAGGGAGTGCGAAACATAATTGAAAATAAATTGGACTTAGATAATTAAAAAATAAGATAAATACTTGAATATAATCACTCACACACGTAAGTCGATCGTCTTACGATCGCCATCTGCACCTCTTAGGGTTACCTCTCTCACTTGCCTTAAACAAATGGTCAAGTACCTCAAAAGTGGGAGGTGTCTTAAGCAAAGTTCCTTCTTAGATGAATCATCAAGTCCCTTCCAGTTTAAAAGATCAAGTCCCTACGAGGTTGCCTACGATATAATGATCTTGTCCCTTCGGTAAATATGATGATAGCCCCTTCAAATTGCTAAAGACACCCCTTAAGTTTCCTTCATTGACCATACGATGACCCTACGCCCGTCCCTCAAATAAATCCAAGGTAATGACTACCTACTCCTTAATAATAGCGATAATCTTACCCTTGAAAGAAAATAGAAGAACATGAAAGACTAGTCTAGGGTAGGTACAACTTAGTTACTTTCTCACATTTCAAAAATACTTTTCACACCTCACTCTTTTCAAATGTCTTCAAAACAAGGCTTTGTATACATCCATACGAGGATCATTACAAAGTACTTAGACAAAAAATTTAAACACACACTACACTTTCCTTTTTCAAACAAATAAGTGAGCTAAGTAACTAAGAGCCCATGGATAACCATGGATATAAATGGTGCTTACTGATCGGAAAATAGCAAGTGTACTATTTTTACCGATGTAGTAATAGAAGGGAATAACCCCAAATATCGATCTCAAGGACTGCTTAATAAAATAAGTTCTTAATGATTAATTTCAATTGGACAAAAGTTATGGTTTAAAGGTTTGAATTTAGATTAAATAAACTAAAGATATTAAAACGTAGACTAAAACAAAGAGTTTTTACTAATATAACAGTAATGCCAGGGACGGTGTATGATTCGTAGTGTAATGACTCAATGGTTTCTTAATTTTACAGAGATATGCTTTAAAAATGTCTTTCCTAAGTCGATAATGTTTTTCCAAAATTCCTTTAACGAAAAACCATTGGTATTCTTCCTCTACCTTGATTCCTCAACAGTCAAAGAAGAATATCAAGCAATAATTCTGACATAAAAAAGTTTTCACAAAAATATCCCAATTCCTCAGTAATATTTATCGCGATAAAATTTATGCAACAAGGTTAGGATGGTTGGTCAGACCAAATCCTAACCACGATCAATTATCCCATTTTCCAACAAAGATAAAGCGTTAAGGACGTTGCATAAAATAAAGAAACGGATTTAAGAGCATAATCTCAAAATGAAGAATTCAAATTGTCATTACATAAAGCAAATCAGGGACACCCCCTGGCATTGGGGGGTTTAGCCACTCATATTCATAACGGAAATAAAAACAGAGCAAGAAAATTGAGACATTACAATTAACGTAGGATTCGTTGGATCGTCAATCGCTTCCGCTCTTGATCAATCCTTCTTCCCCCGTATTCGTTCTAATCCCAAAATCCCCAAATCAAAAGTGGTTCATTACAGTAATAATCGTCAAATATAAATCAGTCTTCCAAAACACCGCAAAAAGTCCGGAATACCCTTGCAGCAACAAAAGGCAAGATTTTCTTCTGGTCTTCACATCACTGGCCGTGTTGTGTAACACGGGCACCCGTGTTGTGCCTCTGGTTTTCTAATTTTCTCTACAAGTCTCCTTTTTCTTCTGGTATTCACAACACGGGCCGTGTTGTGTAACACGGGCACCCGTGTTGTGCCTCTGGTTTTCTAATTTGCTGTCATCTTTCATGCTTGGATCATCTCTTCGGACGCGTCGAACAACCGATTACATATTTACCTGAAAACACATCAAAAAAACAACCACATAACCCGTACCAAAGATAAAAACAGAATAAAACGATTAAAACTAACTTGCATGCTACATTAAGAAAACTACGACGAAACATGAACGAAATACTTCAAACGAACAAAATTAGACTCAAAAGACACAGAAAACCGGCTTGAAAACTACAACTAAATATCACTGATCAAACTCCCCCAAACTTGAATTCTTGCTTGACCTCAAGCAAAAATCCTGTATTTAAACATTGAAACACTAGCAAGATGAATTATGATACTCATACGTGGATCCTTTGTTCCAAGTCACCCAATAAGTTCTTTTTGGTACTTCTCTTTCAGTAAAGGTATCACACAAACACTACACCGTGGGAAACCCCGGATCTGAATCTCCTCTTCGGTAACCTCTCCGACTATGCTTCGGGCTTAGGTCTTATTTTTCGATTTTCAACCCTTTTCATTCAGACAATCACTTTTAAGGCTTTTTATGATTTTCACTATGTGTACAAAATTGACCCCCTTTTAAATTGTTGGCACCGATATTTCTTTGTCCCTTAGGGAAACATTTATGTTCAACCGCCGTTAGGTTGAATAACCTGGTGAGGGTTACCCGACTTAGAAGGATCGATTGTTCTAATGTTTTTATTCTTTTTTTTTTCCGGTGCCTTCAAGCCTTTTTCTCTTTTGGATCAACTTTGCACACACAATTATTATAGATAAAGCCAGATATGTCAATAGAAACTACTTCGGGTTTACTTCTCAGATCAAAGTACCATGGCACGAATCTACATGTCGAACTCGTTCCTAATTCCGGAGACTCAGTGTGTTCATGTAGTACCTACACATCAAAATTTTTCCATATTTTGCTCATCGGGTTTCTTTTCACTCACATCCTATATACTTTCTCATTATTCACTCGCAACACACAACAGGTCAACTCAGGGGTGTTTTTCAAATAACACATAGCTATAATTTTCAAGCCGACACTACGACACTACTAAAAATAAACATAGATTAAAACAAACAAACGACAACATGAAAACTAAAACTAAACCCCCCCACACTTGAACTCAACAGTGTCCACACTGTTGAAGAACCAATGTCGGAGGGGACTCACAACTATCACTGCTCAGGTGGAAATCCATGAAGCATCATCTTCTGCATCCATGAATGCAACTCATCGATGAGGTCCCCTTGCCGGGTCTGCTCTTTGATCATTTCGTCCCACTGCTCCTTGGACACACTCCACTGACCGGTTGCTTGGTTTGATGATCCACCAGCAGTTTGAATCGGGACCTCTTTAGCTTGGTTCCCTTCATCCTCCTCACCTGAAAAATCCTCATCAAACTGATCGTTTCCACCCTGCATAGGGTCCTCATACAACCAGTTAGCTCTATTGTCTATAGTAATCATATTAGGAGCAGGTAAAGAAATCAAATGCCGGTTACGAGTCATCACAGAGTAATAATTATGACAGCTCTTTATCATACCTTGGTTGATTAAGGTTTCAAGATCAATTTTGGTCTTACCTGCCACTGCAGGTACTTCAAGCAACCTATAAGCATACCCAAGTTTTTCAGCAATTTGCGTAATCATCCCTCCAACAGAGATCTCACCAGAGGCAGCATTGGCTACCCGCTTCAGGTGGTCTGCTGCGAAGGCCGCAACGTTGATCAGCTCATCATTTGCCATACCATACAGGAAGTACAGCTCTCTCAGTGTAGCCACTCCTGTGCTATCGCCTCGGCATAAAAGGGTATAAGCCAACCCCTTCTGAGCATACCTAAAGCATGGGTTATGAATACATGAAGCTTTTGCCGCCGACGCGGCATACTCGGTACTGCCGGTGATATCCTTCCAGAATTCTCCTGCCACAAATGTACTCGGCGGTGCACCAGGCCCGTAAATTGGAAGATCTAATATCTTTCCCAAATCAGCAACTGACATCACATGATCATTGTCAAATAGGCGAAACTTCAAAGTACCGAAGTACTCTGTGTCTGATCCGGTCCACGTATGCTTGAGCTGAAACTGTAAAGAACTCAAAAATTCCAAGGTTATGCGCTCAAAAGTTGGCGCTTCATACAGCATAAAATTTAGCATGCCAATACTGTGAAACATTCTATGAACTTCGAATTTAAGCCCTAGATTCTCAAGAGTTTCATTACACATATATCGGGCCGGTATCAATTTACGCCTTACCAACTTTGAATACTTTGCTTGATGCTCCGGGTCCTCAAACAAAATGCCATGAGCATTAGGCATTCGGTGTGCTCGCTTATGGGGGCGAGAAGATTCGACAACACTCTTACCGGTATCCTTTCGAGGAGGCATTGTTCTCACCTGCACAAATTAAGCACACGAAAAAAAATCGAAAGATTAGAGAAATCTGTCACCGTAGAAGTGACAATGAAGGGATGGGGAACACTTTTTGTGAACGGGGTAGTGTGTTTTGGTGAGTGGGTTATGGAGAAAATGAAACTTTTATGAAGAATGAAAATGGGGTTAGGGTTCTTGTAAGAGAAAGGAGGTTGAAGAAGATGAAAGTTTATGCTAAATGAGTGGTTAATGAGCCACTAATGAGAAGTTATGATAATAACCACGTGGGACCCACTGAATTAAAGTTGGGAAGATTAAAAAAATTTCAAACTCTGTCTTCCCGCATGTGCAACACGGGCCGTGTTGCCCAACACGGGCACCTATGTTGCATCCCTGGTTTTCCTCAAAATCGCATTTAAAAAACCTCTTCTTCAGACATTGCAACACGGGTCGTGTTGCACAACACGGGCACCCGTGTTGCATCCCTGGATTTTCTTCAGATTCTCATAAAAACCTCATCTTCAGACATTGCAACACGGGCCGTGTTGCACAACACGGGCACCCGTGTTGCATCCCTGGATTTTCTTCAGATTCTCATAAAAACCAGACTTCTTCTGCCCTTTGCAACACGGGCCGTGTTGCACAACACGGGCACCCGTGTTGCACCCCTGATTTTTCACTTTTTCTTGCTTTTTCTGATCTTCCTTGCCCGACATCTAACCTCTTTCTTTCCTTCTTAGAACCAGTGATACACACAACCTACAAAACTGAAACAAACAAAAGTAAGAATGATAAAATCGTGGGTTGCCTCCCACTTAGCGCTGCGTTTAACGTCGCATGGCTCGACGGTCCGTCATCCTACTGAGTAAGACGAGTGACATTCACATCACCAGTAGTCTGGCCTTTGAAGTAAGGCTTTAATCTCTGCCCGTTCACCTTGAAAATATCTCCATTGGTCTGATTTTTAATTTTGACAGC
Organism: Lathyrus aphaca; assembly: GCA_963966055.1. Lineage (NCBI taxonomy): Eukaryota > Viridiplantae > Streptophyta > Magnoliopsida > Fabales > Fabaceae > Lathyrus > Lathyrus aphaca. Next base: position 342,064,753 of record OZ014523.1, on the reverse strand, counting down.
TCCGTGAGGAAATACCTTGTGAACTACAAAAGGTCCCGACCATTTAGACCTTAGTTTGCCTGGGAATAGCTTCAACCTTGAATTGTACAGAAGGACCATTTTTCCTTCCCAAAACTCTTTTCTTTGAATCCTTTTATCATGCCATCTTTTTGTTTGCTCTTTGTAAACTTTAGCATTCTCATACGCCCGATTCCTGAATTCTTCTAACTCGTGAAGTTGAAGAATCCTCGAACTTCCAGCTTTTGACAAATCCATATTAAGATACTTAGACGCCCAAAAAGCTTTGTGTTCAAGTTCCAATGGTAGGTGACATGCCTTTCCGTAAACCAGTTGATATGGTGACATACCGATAGGCGTTTTGAAAGCCGTTCGGTACGCCCATAAAGCATCATCCAACTTAATAGACCAATCCTTTCTAGACGAATTCACTATTTTTTCCAGGATTTGTTTTAGTTGTCTATTTGACACCTCAACTTGACCGCTTGTTTGGGGGTGGTATGGAGTAGCTATCCGGTGTTTAACATTGTACTTTTGCAGCAGCTTCTCCATGAGGTGATTCAGGAAATGTGTTCCTTCGTCGCTTATTAATGCTCTCGGGACACCGAACCTTGCAAAGATGTTCTCTTTCAGGAATCTCACCACAACCTTAGCATCATTGGTGGGCAATGCAACAGCCTCCACCCATTTGGACACATAATCCACTGCCACCAAAATATAGTTTTTTCCGAACGACGGTGGAAACGGCCCCATGAAGTCTATCCCCCATACATCGAATAATTCAACCTCGAGCATAGAGTTTTGGGGCATCTGGTTTCTTTTTGATATATTCCCAGTCCTCTGACATCTGTCACACGCTTTCACTAATTCTTGAGCATCCTTAAATAAAGATGGCCAGTAAAGTCCAGATTGAAGGACTTTAGCTGCTGTCCGATCACCACTGAAATGTCCACCATACTCAGAGTCGTGACATGCTTTCAGCACATCTTTTTGTTCTTCGTCTGGTACACATCTTCTTACAAGGCCATCCACCCCTCTTTTGTAGAGAAACGGATCGTCCCATAAGTAAAACCTGCAGTCATGAACAAACTTTTTCCTTTTGTTAGAATCAAAATCGTCGGGTATAATACCGCCAACGAGGTAGTTTGCATAATCTACAAACCAAGGCACCCCAATAACAGCTAGGATGTGTTCGTCAGCGAACTCATCCTTTATTGGGCGCTGCTCTTCAGTCTCCTCAATTGGTGACATCCGAGAAAGATGATCTGCAACAGTGTTTTCACACCCTTTCTTGTCACGGATCTCCACATCAAATTCCTGGAGGAGTAAAATCCACCTCAACAGCCTGGGCTTTGAATCCTGCTTAGCAAAAAGATATTTCAAAGCAGCATGGTCAGTGTAAACAATCACTTTTGAACCCAACAAATATTTCCTGAATTTATCGAAGGCATACACAACCGCTAGCAACTCCTTCTCGGTAGTTGCATAGTTTATCTGTGCGGGGTTCAAAACATGACTAGCGTAATAAATCACATGAAGCAATTTCCCTCTTCGCTGTCCAAGAACAGCCCCTACCGCAATGTCACTAGCATCGCACATAATTTCAAAGGGTAGGGACCAATCAGGAGCGATAACAATAGGTGCAGACACTAATTCCTTTTTCAGTGTTTCAAAAGCATCGATGCACTCCTTATTGAAAACAAAAGCCTTCTCTTTAACCAACAAGGTAGTTAAAGGTTTGGCTATCTTCGAGAAGTCTCTTATGAACCTGCGGTAAAAACCCGCATGTCCCAAGAAGCTTCTTATACCTTTCTCATTAATCGGCGGTGGCAACTTCGAGATCACTTCCACTTTGGCTTGATCAACTTCGATCCCTTTTTGTGAGATCTTGTGACCAAGAACAATGCCTTCTCGCACAATGAAATGACATTTTTCCCAGTTCAATATTAGGTTACTTTCTTGACATCGCTGCAAAACAAGTGAAAGGTTAGACAGACAGTGATCAAATGAGGATCCGAACACGGAGAAATCGTCCATGAACACTTCCATGTGCTTTTCTAGCATATCTGCAAAAATGGATGTCATGCATCTTTGGAATGTAGCGGGGGCATTACATAGCCCAAATGGCATCCTTCTATATGCAAAAATGCCATAGGGACATGTAAACGCCGTTTTCTCTTGGTCTTCCGGTGCAACAGCAATTTGATTGTATCCGGAGTAACCATCAAGAAAACAATAGTAATCATGTCCCGCTAATCTTTCCAACATTTGGTCAATGAATGGCAACGGAAAATGGTCCTTTCTCGTAGCCAAATTCAATCTTCTATAATCAATGCAAACTCTCCATCCAGTGACAGTTCTAGTAGGAATCAACTCATTCTTTTCATTTGTTATAACAGTTGTTCCCCCCTTTTTGGGCACCACATGTACCGGATTCACCCAAGCACTATCGGATATAGGATAGATTAATCCTGCATCCAATAGCTTAACAACTTATTTTCGCACTACCTCCTTCATCACCTGATTCAATCTCCTTTGGGGTTGCACAACCGGTTTGTGATCTTCTTCCATAAGTATTTTATGCATACACACCGTAGGACTTATACCTTTAAGGTCTTCAATCTTCCACCCAATTGCTCCCTTGAATTTCTTAAGAACTTCAATTAACTTGTCTTCTTGCATACTTTTCAAATTAGCGCTAATAATAGCGGGACATTTTTCTCCCGTGTCAAGAAAGACATATTTGAGATTCTCGGGAAGTTGCTTCAATTCTGATATTTTTGGCTTGTCTTTGCCTTCATCAACCGTTATAGGTTGTCTCAACTCTTCCCACCGGTGCATTCTAACTCTTTTAAGGATAGGTTGAGTTTCAAGCATAGCTACCACTTCCATATCACTATCTCCAACTTCTTTATCATCTTCAAAAATGGACATACTCAGCACCCTCTCTAGAGGCAATTGGGACACACTTTCTAGATGCTCACTAGCTTCCATTTGTTCTAACACTTGTATGTTACTACTAGTGCTCACATCATCTTTATACTTCAAAGTGTTCCTAACATCAATTTTCAACTCTTCATCGTACACCTTCAACGTTAGTGTTCCACCTTCCATATCTATCATGACTCTCCCGGTTTCTAAGAAAGGTCTTCCCAAAATCAAGGGGATTTCCTCATCTTCAGGCATTTCAAGGATCACAAAGTCAACCGGAAACACAAATTTGTCCACTCTAACCAGGACATCATGGACAACTCCATATGGCCGCTTTACCGAATGGTCCGCGAATTGGATAGTCATCCTAGTGTCTTGAACAACACCAATACCCAACTTTTTGTAGATGGATAAAGGCATTAAACTGATGCTCGCTCCCAAGTCAATGAGAGCTCTCTTGAACGATCGGTCACCGATAGTGCATGGGATGGTGACAGCTCCTCTATCTTTTTTCTTCACCGGAATCTTAAGTCCCTGCAAAATAGCACTACAAGTTTCGGTTAGAATAATAGGTTCAGCTCCCATAGTCCTCTTTTTAGCAATGATATCTTTCATGAACTTAGCATAAGTGGGCATTTGTTCAAGTGCTTCAAGCAATGGAATATTCAGCTCCAGCTTTTTGAACAACTCAAGGAATTTCTCAAAATTCTTTTCTTGCTGCCCTTTCTTCTTGTTTCTTGTAGGATATGGAAGTTTGTCCACCGGTTTTGGTTCAACCGCTTTTTCTTTGATGTCCGGTGCTGAGGTAACTTCCTTTTCTTTATCAACCACTTCATTTTCTTTGATTTCTAGATCCACCTCAATCATTTGATTTTCACCTTCAGAATTTTCTTGAAACTCCTCACTAACTTTACCTCTTCGTGTTGTGACTGCATTTACTTTGTGATTATCCCTTGGATTTGTTACAGTAGCACTAGGAAGAGTCCCTGGAGTTTGTGGAATGGCGAGGTGTTGGGAAATTTGGCTCATTTGCACTTCAAGGTTCTTGATAGAGGCTCCAGTATTCTTGAAGTTACTCCTTGTTTCTTCTTGAAATTGACAATTGTGAGCGGCCATCTTTTCAATGGCAATTTCCCAATCATCTTTTCTTGGAACTGGGGGCTGATAATGTTGTTGCTGGGGCTGGTATTGTTGTTGGCCTTGAACCGGTTTTTGGATATTCCCTTGTTGATCTTTCCAAGAGAAATTTGGGTGATTTTTCCACCCCGGATTATACGTGTTGGCATACGGGTTGTTCTGCCTCAACATATTAATCTGTTCAACCTGTTCTTGAGTTGCCAAACAGTGCATGGCAAAGTGAGGACCACAACATATCTCGCAAATCACAGCTTGAACGGGTTCAAACTGAGCAACTGTTTGAGTTCCAAGATTCATCTTCTTTAATCTTCTTTCAACTTCTGCGGCAATTTGATCTTCCATTTTAACAACCTGCTCTGTCAGCTTTAGATCAATTTTTCCATCTGGTTGACTCACTGTGCGATCGTATAATTCAAGGTGTTCATTGGCAGCAATGGCTTCTATGATTCTTTTAATACATGTGGCTGTTGAAAAGTTTGTTGAGCCACCTGCAGCAGTATCAATAAGCTGCTTTGTCTTGAGTCGCAACCCATTCACAAAGTTTTGCATCTGCTCGGTCGCGTCCATATTATGAGTAGGACACGCAGTCAAACACCTTTTGAATCTTTTATAAGCATCTCCAAGTGATTCACCCTCTTTTTGTTTAAAGTTGACTATATCATATCTCTTCCGGATGAACACTGAAGCAGGAAAGTATTCATTAAGGAATGTTGTTTCCATCTCTTGCCATGTTGTGATACTCGCTACAGGAAGAGAGTAGAACCACTCTTCTGCATCGTCGGTAAGTGTGAATGGAAACATCACAAGTCGTTTTTCCTCCTCTGAATGACCTTCGATCTTCAAAGAAGTGGTGGTAGTAAGAAATCTCTGAAGATGCTTATTTGCATCCTCATTGATTCTTCCGGAGAAAGGCTTGCTCTCTAACTGGCGGATAGTAGATGGATGCAACTGAAAGTGTGCTACATTCACCGGTTGATTAACAATCGTCATCCTGTTAGGTTGAGAATTTGCCCCTCTGTAATCTCCTAAGAGTCTCTCTGCAACAGGTTGATTCCCTGCCATGTTGTTGAATTCTGGATCAGTTTCTCTGTCTGAATCAGAGTCACTGTGCTCAGAGTGAACGGATATATAGTCCTCAGTTTCCTGATTCGGGACACTTGAACCAGTCTTAGCCAGACTATCAATTCTTGCCTTGCGGCGTCTCTCGTGCAAAGCTCTTTCTGGTTCTGTGTCAAAAGAAAATTTAGCTGAGGCCTGACCTCGCATAAACAGTTAGACACGAGTTAGAAAACAAAATTTCAATAACACTAAAATGATATACAGAGAAAAAAAGTAAAATTTTAGTCGCAGAGCAACAAAATTCCAATTGATATAAAACAAACAACTTAGTTCTTTGGCAGTCCCCGGCAGCGGTGCCAAAAACTTGATCGGAAAATAGCAAGTGTACTATTTTTACCGATGTAGTAATAGAAGGGAATAACCCCAAATATCGATCTCAAGGACTGCTTAATAAAATAAGTTCTTAATGATTAATTTCAATTGGACAAAAGTTATGGTTTAAAGGTTTGAATTTAGATTAAATAAACTAAAGATATTAAAACGTAGACTAAAACAAAGAGTTTTTACTAATATAACAGTAATGCCAGGGACGGTGTATGATTCGTAGTGTAATGACTCAATGGTTTCTTAATTTTACAGAGATATGCTTTAAAAATGTCTTTCCTAAGTCGATAATGTTTTTCCAAAATTCCTTTAACGAAAAACCATTGGTATTCTTCCTCTACCTTGATTCCTCAACGGTCAAAGAAGAATATCAAGCAATAATTCTGACATAAAAAGGTTTTCACAAAAATATCCCAATTCCTCAGTAATATTTATCGCGATAAAATTTATGCAACAAGGTTAGGATGGTTGTTCAGACCAAATCCTAACCACGATCAATTATCCTATTTTCCAACAAAGATAAAGCGTTAAGGACGTTGCATAAAATAAAGAAACGGATTTAAGAGCATAATCTCAAAATGAAGAATTCAAATTGTCATTACATAAAGCAAATCAGGGACACCCCCTGGCTTTGGGGGGTTTAGCCACTCATGTTCATAACGGAAATAAAAACAGAGCAAGAAAATTGAGACATTACAATTAACGTAGGATTCGTTGGATCGTCAATCGCTTCCGCTCTTGATCAATCCTTCTTCTCCCGTATTCGTTCTAATCCCAAAATCCCCAAATCAAAAGTGGTTCATTACAGTAATAATCGTCAAATATAAATCAGTCTTCCAAAACACCACGAAAAGTCCGGAATACCCTTGCAGCAACAAAAGGCAAGATTTTCTTCTGGTCTTCACATCACTGGCCGTGTTGTGTAACACGGGCACCCGTGTTGTGCCTCTGGTTTTCTAATTTTCTCTACAAGTCTCCTTTTTCTTCTGGTATTCACAACACGGGTCGTGTTGTGTAACACGGGCACCCGTGTTGTGCCTCTGGTTTTCTAATTTGCTGTCATCTTTCATGCTTGGATCATCTCTTTGGACGCATCGAACAACCGATTACATATTGACCTGAAAACACATCAAAAAAACAACCACATAACCCGTACCAAAGATAAAAACAGAATAAAACGATTAAAACTAACTTGCATGCTACATTAAGAAAACTACGACGAAACATGAACGAAATACTTCAAACAAACAAAATTAGACTCAAAAGACACAGAAAACCGGCTTGAAAACTACAACTAAATATCACTGATCACTTACACCTTCCCTTTATATAACTTACCCCCCGAACTTAGAATTTTAAAAAAAGTTTTTCCTGTTCTTTTATAACCTTTCCTATATGGATAAAATAAAAGTCGGTGGCGACTCTTGCTATCCGCAACATATATAGAAAGTTAGTTCTCCCACCGTGTTACAATGTGTTATTAAAAGTTTGAATGTGAAGACACTACATACCTATGAAATTATAGCTACGGTCCCTTGATCCTTAGGGGATTGAAAATGTTAGACAAGAAACACATGTTAAAAAAAGTTCCTAGAATTTAGGAGTAAAATAAAGTATGTTTTGGCTACATGGTAGGGAACCAACATAGAGAAACAATTACAAATAAGAGTGATTGGAGATTCAAAACAAGATTATAGCACATACACTCAGACATATGTGGTCTTATAACTCCCTCATCTAATAATGAAAAGAGGTATATGTATATCACATAATTCTCTAAGGCCAAGCTAGTGGAAAAGTCGAGTACAAAGAGGCAAGAAGGTCGGATGGTCATAACCATACCTATAAGTCGGAGTCTGGTTAGGAGTACTAAAACAAACAAATTGGGGCCAATCTCACTCATACAAATCGGGACCGACCTCATTTGTATAAGTCAGGTTTGATGATAGGGCTAGGATACCATGTGAAGAGTCATAAAAGGCAGTTAGAGAATGATCCATTATGGCATGAGAGTTACAGTTATTGATGGGTGAGACATTACCTGACAATTATAGGGGCGACATACGTCACCTAAGGTTTTTTTATGAAGGATAATGAAAGAAAAACATGGATATATGATAAGAGATCGATCCATATAAATAGGAGATTGCTTGGAGACAGAAACAAATGAATACATACATAATAGACACCTAAACCAATCATTTTAGGCTCTTCTTGATTTATAACAAGGAAGTCAACCTTTTAGTGTTTTTTAGAAAGAACATTTGGCATCCACTGTGGGGACTAAGTAAAACTTGCCCATTCCACACAAAAACCACCATCTAAATTGCTAACAACCCAAGTGTGTGATGTCAGGTTCCATTATAACATCCTTTTCATTCCCGATTGAAGAGATTAAGGAAGTGGAATGAAGCTTTGAGATGTAGCTTTCGTCAATAATATTATGGTCATAACTCAGAACCTCTTTGTCTATAAAAGATCATGTTGCTTCCATCTGAATAATCTAAAAACCTAAGGAGGAAGACCCTGAATCAGTATTACTAGTAGGTGAAGGGATTTTACCATAAACTTCTCTTATAATTCGGTCGAAATATGCTCTACTAAAGTAAAACTCAGATTCTTGTTTACAGGCATTCCAAGTCCTATTTCTATCACTAGCAGTAAGAAATGTTGAAAATTCTTTTGAGTAATTATCGTTTTGAAATGAAGACATAATAAAAGAAATGGAAAAAGGAAGTAATACCTAGAAACTTGAAGGAGTGAATGATATAGGAAGGGAATATCAACTTGTAAATGCTTAGGAAGAAGATCTCTTGGAAGGAGGATATATTTGGATAAAGACTAAGTCTTTTAAAGTAGTATGATTGTAACGGTCAAGAATTTCTATCAAAAAGGGTAATTATGAAAGTGAGAGTTCCTATAAAAATCATCATGACGAGGAAAGATAAAAACTTATCATCATTAAATGACTGACACTCACTACACAAGAAATTGTTTCGAAGGAAGAGAATTCTGAGATTGTTTTGTCCGAATAATTCGATCTAAAGGACCTTGTGATCAGAGAGCTTATGTACATCCAAGAATTCCTCGAGTTCGAGCAAGTGGAAAAGCCGAGTACGAAAAAGGAAGAAGGTCGGATGATCATAACCATACCTGCAAATCGGAGTCCGGTTAGGAGTACTAAAACAAACAAATAGGGGCCGATCTTAATCATACAAACCGAGAATCATCTCATTCATAGAAACCAAGTCCGATGTTAATGCTAGGATACCATCTGAAGAGTCGCAAGAGACAGATACATAATGATCCATTATGGCATGAGAGTTACAGTTATTGATGGGAGAGACGTTTCCTAGAAATTATAGGGGCGACAAGCATTACATAAGTCTATATTTATGAAGGATAATTTAAGAACAAGCATTGATGGATGATGAGAGATCGAGCCATATAAATAGGAGATTGCTTGCAAACAAAAACCAACAAATACATACATAACATACACCTAAACCAGTCATTTTAGGCTTTGCTTGACTTATAACAAGGAAGTCAACCTTTTAGTGTTTGTTTAGAAAGAATAATATATACTAACCTTTACATGTGATTTCAGAAGGAAAACTTGGGTGTACTTTTTAAAGGAAAATTTTAGGGCATTAGACTAGTTTAAGAAGTTCAAAGTAGTAATTGGAAAATAAACTTGCGGGGAATTTTGTTTCCTAAATGCGAACAAGGGAAGAGAATTAAACCCTCATGAATTCAAGAAGTTTCATGAAGAGAATGAGATGTAAAGACAACATATTGCAACCTATACTCCTCAATAAAATGGAGTGACTAAAAGGAAATACAAAAACCTCGAGAACATAATCATAAGCATGTTGATATGAAGAGGAATAAAAAACGTTTTGGCAAATGTGAATTAAACAAACTATATATTGAACAAGAGTACTATTGTTGCTATCACTACAAATAATGTTTGCACCAATGGCTTGGTGTGACACCATAAGAAGTGTATTAGCAGTGGCAAATATCAGAGGATGAAATATGTACCATTTAGATGTGAAAAATGTTTTCCTTCATGTAGAAATAAGTGAAATAGTCTATGTTGAACAATCTTAACGCTATGTAATGAAGGGATAAGAAAACAAAGTGTATAGGCTACATAAGGCTCTATATGAAGTGAATTAAGCTCCAAGGACATGGTACCACAAGATAGATAAGTACTTTGAAAATGAAGGTTTTGTCAAGTGTCCTCACGAGTACACATTGTTTGTGAAAGAAGATAACAATGGAAACTAGTTTATCATTAGTATTTATGTAGATGATACAATCTTCACAGAAAATGTGAACTATATATTCAAGAGTTTCAAGCAATCCATGTCTAGCACCATTGACATGAATCAGTTAGGAATGATGAGACACTTTCTAGGAGTTGAAATTATGCAGGACAATGAAGGCTTATTCATTAGCTACTATTTATATGCCAATGAGATACTTGGCACATTTGGTATGAATCATAGTAATGTCATGTGCAATCTTGTTGTGCTAGAGACTAAGTTATAAATACAAGACAAATGAAATAATATGGATCGCACTCAATTCAAGCAAATTGTGGAAAGTCTAATGTATCTAAGTTCTACTTGGAATGACTTGATGTTTGCAAATAGCATGATAAACAACTACATGAACATCTTGTGGAAACTCACTTACTAATTGTCAAAAGAATTCTAAGGTATTTGTAAGGAACAATTGAGTTGGAAATTTAGTGCAAGAAAAAAGAGCACTCTAAATTGGTTACTTACTCAAATAATGATTATGGAGGAGATGTAGGTGAGTGGAAAAATACTTCAAGGTATGTGTTCATGAGAAAGACATGGTGCAATGTCTTAGTCAACAAGAAAGCAATCTATTATGACTCTGTCCAAAACTGAAGTTGAATTCATAGATGTAACTCATTGTGTGTGTGTTAAGGTATATGGTTTCAGAGAATTCTAGAATTCCAAAACTGAAGTTGAGTTGATGTATTGTGCCTCACAAGACTAACAAGCAGATATAATGACAAAACGTTTTTAATGTCGAAATGTTCAAAAAGCTCAATAAACTGCTTGAAATTTGCAAGTGTTTGAAAATAGTTAGTTCTAGTTTTTTTCTTTCTAATTTGACTTAATCTAATGCTCGTGAACCAATTATTTGAACAACTTAATTTAAGAGAGACTCTTAAGTTTTTAAAGGATGTTATTTTGTTAAGTAGTTGAAAATCAATTAAGTTAATTTTAACTGATTTTTAGTTAAAAATTACTTGTTTTGTAAGCTTTGCATAAATACATTTGTTCCATGGAATAAATTAAAAAGTCTTTAATGCATAATTTTCTGTCTTAACCGTTTCTTTGTTGATGTTCCTATTTAACAAAGGTAATAACTGAGAGTTTGTTATCAAAACTTGATCCAATCTGTTCATTTAGGCCACAAATCAAGATTTATGATGTGAACAAAAAAAAAATGTAATATTTTTTTACATTTTTACAAAAACAAACATTCCAAACCAAAAAATTAAGTCAACCACCAATTTCCCCCAACTTTTGCAAAATTTCTCAATTTTCTAGTCGGCTTTTTTGGACAGGTCAGTTTTCAGGTTTTTTTGTCATGGTTTGATTATGTTGGATTATAGCATATTACAACTGTTGTATGCTTTCATTTAATGTTGTTCATTGTTCACATGTTCTCATTGAGTCATTCATATATCTTTGCCTACATATTCATACAAACCATGGCCCCAAATTTTTGCAATAAAATCATTCACATAAATCGTTGCTCTAACAGCGTTTGCATCGTTAAATCGTTATAGATGTTTTGTCTGTAATACCAAACACACATGGGAAATTTGGAATCCTGTAAATTTCATAACTCCAAATTTTTTGGATATCATCAATATTATGAATCAATCACATGGTGTGAAGAATCATTAAATCTTTTCATATAAAAACCCCAAACATATGTGTACATCTTCAATAGTGAGTTTGAGTCATTCATAAACTAAAATATATTATTTTAAGAGGATGATAATTAAAAAAACATTATTATTATTTTATTTTAATTTTCTCATATTTGGACACTGGCCAACAATATATGTCCCGTGAACTTTGTCACACCAATACAAGAGCATGTTTTGGGTGGTTTAAGGACCACCTCATCTTTTAAGTTCACATGGCTTTGTATATTTGTGGAAAATCCAATTCCATGTCCCTCTAATTCTTCTTACTCCTCTCAAAATTTATCATAAAAATAAAAATCTCATTCATGTTTTTTTTGTCTCTTGTTCAATTTTGTTCTATCTCATTCTAACCAATACCATAGAATCACTAAAAATAATTGAACAAAAACAAAATCAAAACAGTCACAAGTTATCAAGTTATTTCATTTCCTCCCATCATTAAGGAAGCTAAGAAAGCATCCCATAAAACTTACAAATAATAATATATAATAATATAATGTAATAACATACCTTGACTTTTTCTATCAAACTAAAAATTGAAAAATAAAATAAAAAATTACATTACTTAATATTTAAATTAAAATTCAAAACAATTAGTTCTTTTAACTGCTTAATTTTTTTTAAGCAGAAAAAAAGAACAAGTTTTGATTTCCTATTTTCTCCATTCATTCTTCTCAATCTTCTTCACAACCTTCTCAATCAATCAGCCACCGTCCACGACATGTCATTCTCAAATATCCAATGACAAACTTCAATCCGACCCGGACCCGACCCGAGAGACATAAAAGCTCCATGGGTTGGGCTCCAATCAGAAGTGTCCAAGTGGCAAACAGCAACCCCTTGATTAATCTTATCCTTACTTGTCGGGTCAAGTAGATCCGCTTGGTAAACCCGAACTTTAGGAACAGAGTGACAATAATAAAGCAAAGATGGAAACAAGCTCTGATGACAAGAAACCGATCGGGTAATTTTTCCACCGTTGATTCCGTTAACCCGACCCACCATAACACTCTTCTTCGACCCGTTTAAATTCTGAGTTGTCCGAACGACGACGTTTCGACCAAGAACCGAAGTTGCAAAGTCGATCATGTCCTCAATGGACCCCACGCACCGTTTCGTTTCACCTTTGCTTGGAACTCTCTCACAATCTCCCAATGTATCTCTCATCATTTTCTCCATTGAACCATTATCAGAAGCTTTGAATAACTGTTTCATCTCAGAGATTTTCGAAGTAGAAAAAGGTAATTTCGAAAGAATACTCCGGGGTAAAAACGACCTTTCAGGTAATTTATCTTTAATGTCTGGCATAGGCATTACTGTACCCTCTTTCAACATTTTTTCTCTAAAGAATTTACCCGGTTCGACCCACTTTTTTACCAAATTGCCACTCACCGTGTTTTTTTTCTCTTCCACCGAAGCACTTAACGTTGTACTCACGTTTGTGTACTTCGCGAAAGAAACAGCTTCTTTGGTATACTCTTTAAAACTGTTTTTAACACCGTAGCCTTTGAAGTTAACTTTTGTTTCGCCGGTTGATGTTTTAGCGTAGCTTGTGAATGTGTCGGTTCCGTCGTTGAATGATTTTCCGTAGTTGTTGAAATCAACTTTAGCGGCGTTTGCTGTTTTGGCGTAGCTGGTGAAAGAATCGGCGCCGACGTTGGCTTTTTCACGGTAGTTTGAGAATGTTTGAACTGCGCCGTTACCTTCGTTAGCGTAGTTGTTGAAATTGTTGGTTGGGTTGTTCATATCAACGCCGTAGTTTATAAAACTGTCGTTACCGGCGTTTGAGGTTTCTGCGTAGTTGGAAAAAGTGGATCCGACAACGTTGGTGCTTGTTCCATACGAGGTAAATTCCTCTGTGGGACCGTTACCGTTTTTGCCGTAGGAGGAAAATGATTGATCTCCGGCATTGCCGTTTTCGGTGTAGGAACTGAAGGATTGGACTCTTCCATTGGAATTATCGGAGTAAGAAGAGAAAACGAGAGTGGGATTGTTGGTTTCTTTTGTGTATTGTTTGAAATCGCCGGTGCCGCCGGTTGCTCCGGTGCCGTATGTGTGGAAGCTTTGGTCAGCCACGTTGCTGTCTGTGGCATAGCTGGTGAAAGAATCTTTGTGGCCGGCGGAGTTACGGCTGTAGCGACGGAAATCATTCACCGGAATATTTTCCCCGTCAGAGTAGCTTTTGAACAAATCCACTCCACCTGGTCGACTCGTTCCATAGTTGGTGAAGTTCTTGTCTCTGTACACCGCAAAGTTTGCGTCCTTGTCGTGCTTTTCGAGACTCGCAGCAACTTCTGGGATGCAGAGGAGTTTAGCAGCGGAGCAAAACTCCGGCAGGCGCGTGGAGAGAGTGTTCCCGGCGGCAAGCTTAGCGAACGTAGCGGCTTCCACCGGGTTTAGCGGTGACGCTTTGGAAAACAGGAACGACGGTATAGGTAAGCCGTTGCGGATCTCTTTGTCCCAATAACGATTGACATATGCTCTTGGAGTGAACGGATTTTTGTCTCCGGCCACCGCATCGCCGGATATAGTTACCTGCATTGATGAAAATTGAAAACCCATTTTAGAAATTATAATCATATAAACATGAACAATAAAAAATAAAAGATAGTTTGAACAATGACAATGGAAAAAAAAAACATGTACTTACAATGATAGATGAGAAGAGGATAAAGAGACAGATAAGGATGAGTTGTTTGTTCATATTAATGTTGTTTTTGTTGTTGTTTCAAAGAGTGAGAAACGGAAAGAAAAAAAAAAGTTTGAGAAAACTTATATAAAAAGGAGTGAGAATGTGTGTATGTGATTGTAGATTGGGCCTTCAATGTTCAACTTCATCCTCTCTTATGTGTGAAAGCTGAGAAATTCCTGCAAATTGCAATGACAAAAAAAACAATTAATTAAATAATTGGATGATTAATTAGTGTGGGGTTAGTGATTGAGGTGTGAAGAGAGAAAGAACCAAATGATGTAAAACAAAGATTAAGTGAACTAACACAAGTGAGAATACAGTGTAGATAGTTGAGTGTTGATTGAAAGAAACAAGTAGAAAAAGTCAATAGAGATAAAATGAGAGAGATTGAATATTTGGTGGGCATAAAACGGAGAATTGAATACTACTACTACTACCTTGGTTGATCTGGTGGACAGTTTGCATGAACAATAAGCATGGGGATAGGAGCGTATTTATAGCCCTTAAAAATACAAATTCACGCGTTTTCTAGTTTTCTAGTTGCAATGCACTCAGTAAAAAAACAAACTAGCACCATGTATTCTCTGTTTTCTTTTTTCTTCTTCTTCTAACAATAATTTACTTTCTTGTTTTTGTAATTGTAAAAAACAAAAATTATTATTGAGAAAAATGAGAGTTTGGTGTATCTGCATGGTTGTTGGAAAACGATTTTACACATATAAGAAGTTTGAAGTTGGGGTGTTTCGTAGTTTGGGCAAATTCGAATTAGACCAGAATAAAAATCAAATCATAATATTTGGGTTGAATTCTTTTAGTTTGAGAAAAAATTGAACCAAATCAATAAAATTCGGTGATGATTAGTCGAGTATCGGATTTGTAATATTCTACCCGCAAATCTTTCTATTTGAACCAACTATAATTAATTATCATGACTCATATCATCATTATCATGAAAATGACTATCAAGCACTCAACTTTAAGAAGAAAAAAATGAAACGTCATATGTGAAAATGTTATTCTATTTGATTTGTTATTAAAAAATTGCTTATGTACTATGTTAACCGAGTTTGTGTTTATATTTGCATCATTTTGCATACAAACAAGATCACGCATTGCTTCATCAGTCCTTTTTTGTTGCAGGTTTATGTCTCACAGGGGATCATCATTGTTTTTAAGTGTTTTATTTGCTTATATTTACTAATCATTAATTAAAATCGAAAAATATTTTGTTTTCTTTTATTAACATTTTTAGGGGACGAACATGTCAAAAATAACAAAAATAGCAGTCCTGTAGCTCAAATGAATTTCACATATTAAAGTCGAAGTTGATCCGCAAACAATTCAAATTTGTCGAATCAAGGATTTCCAAAGTTTTAATTGATTTATTCAAGGAGTTTTAAGGTTCATGTGTTTATTTTCACGCTTTCTTCGACAAGCAAAAGAATCGAGCCAAAATAATAATCATGCAATCAAGAGAACAAAATATTCAAATTTTGATCTGGTTAATCGATTAATCAATGTATTAATCGATTAACCAGGGCGAAATTTGAATAATTTGTTCAAATTCAACACATCCTAGCCTTGATCTCATTTGGAATATTCTAGATCCACTCCACCTTTATTCCTCTACATCACTTTGATAATTTCCCACCATAAATCCTCACTAATCACCACTCTTTTATGATTTTCCCTCCAAATTTGAATTCCAAACCTAATTTTGATTTTCCAAAGCAAACTCCATTCCACCAATTTTCATACCTAAACTCTTTAAATAGAGGCCTCTTTTCATTCATTTCACAAGTTTTTGATAGCAAAAAAATCTCTTGCAAAAAAATCTTCTCAACCATAAAATCATCTAAAGCTCATTTTCTTCTTTTGAAAGTTATCAAAAATTTGCATTGAATTCTTAAATAACTTTGAGCTAAATCCTTTTCATTTTTCATCATCAAATTCAGTAGATCAAGCTTGTTAGTGGAGTAATTTGAAGTTTGTTCTTGCTAATTCATCTTCCCCCATTATTACACCTTCATCACCATCATTCAAGATGTAGATCTTTGGTGCTTTTTGTAACACCCGTATAATATATATCTAGAATAATATCATACAAAGTTAATTTTTGGTACTGACACCATCATAAATACCTACTAGTATAATTCACATTCTTGTCCAATACTAAAAACAATACAAACTATGGCACAAGACATGGAAATCATACTAAAAACAAAAGCTAAGAACAATACAATATCCATTATTGTACAAAGATAAAGAAATACACAGCGGAAGACTAAAACAACGCTTCACTTGAGACATCCCGAGCATAGCTCCACTTGTAAATCAAACCTGCAAAAGAAACCTGAAAAACAACAACATTAGTGGGGTGAGATAACAACATCTTAGTGAGTTCCCTATCTTAGAGTTCTCTCGGCTCTAAGGGTTCAATTCTAAACCATACTCAAATTGGGGAAAAACCTAGACTTCGAGTTCACATACAACTAGAGACATAAGGTAACAAAAACTGAGCACACACCAGTTGCTTAGAGACATCTTTCCCCGCCCAGCCATAGCCATAGCAGACGAGCACGGGTCATTCGATCCTCAACGTGTAAATAACTTTCCCCGCCCAGCCACACAAGGACGAGCACAGGTCACTCATTATCCAACTAAGGTACTTTCCCCGCCCAGCCACACAAGGACGAGCACGGGTCACGGTACCATGCCACAAAGTAACTTTCCCTGCCCAGCCACACAAGGACGAGAACAAGTCACTCGTTACTTATCCTAATGGATACATTCCCCTCCCAGCCACACCAGGACGAGCACGGGTCACGATCATCCATTAAGGGATTCAGATCCACGGATTAATTACATCGACATAAGCCGCATATAATTAAACTAGGATAAATAGCAAGGAAGTAAACTTCTGACGCCTAACAACTACCTAGCCCGAAGACATTAATCGAGTATCGACGCCTAAGCATTGTTAAGTCTCTAAAACAATACCAAAACCACTTAGGATGACCTAGCTACCTCACAAGATTTACCATTTCATTTCTTTAAGCTCATAATAATCTCATTGTCTTTATTTCCATTCAATCCTTACGATTATCGCATATTTAACAACTTGCATAACTAACATAATTACCACAATTCCTTAACTAACATAATTATGGTTAATCGGTAAGTCGGGTAAAAGTAATATCTTTTGACATCATCAATTTGTAAATGTTTTTAGCTTCGAAACGATATGTGTAACACTAAAAACGGATGTCTGGTTCAAAAGTTATGAACGTACATGTAATTCTTTAAAAAAAAGCACAACATGGCCTGAAGCCTACAGTTCGCGGGGTGAACCTAGTTCGCGGCGCGACCATAGAAAGAATCCGCCCAGTTCGCGGGGCGAACACAGGAAAAATCCTGCTATGATAACTACGGGAATCCATCCCAACCCCCCCCCCCCCCCCCCCCCCCAAATCCCCTCAAATACCCCAAACCAGAGGAAATCAACCATAAACATGCATATAATCATGTACTAAACATCATACTTAGGTTTTTATCGAGTTTTAACCGTTTAATCTTTCGATTTCAAGCTTTTTACCAAAATCTCAAAAAACTTAAAAACCTAAAACTCAACCAAAATCTAACACAAAAGTATCTAACTACGAACCCACCTTGCAATCGACGATGAGGTTGGGGAAGATGAAGATTCAGTGAAGAAATGGCGATGATTCATGATCTTGAAGCTTTAGAGTTTTCTCTTCTTTTCCTTCTCCTCCTTTTCTTTCTCTTCCTTTCTTTTCTTTCTCTCCATTTCTCTTACTAACTTTCTCTTTTTTTTTTCCTTTTATAATACATAACTTATTTTTCTTTCTTTTAAACCAAACAATGTATATTATACCAATATACAATAGTTAGTATTTTAATGGGTCCAAAACAAGAACATCTAGAAAACTATCTCTGAGTCAGATAATATTTAATTAATCCTAATTAATATTATCCAGGGCGTTTAATTAAATACGAGGTGTTACATCCTCCCTTATTGAATTGAAATTCGTCCTCGGTTTTCCTTTACTCATCAACAACGACATTTTACAACACTGTCTTAGATTCATACTTATCCTTACTTTTGTTACATACTCTAACATACTCAGTTTCCAATTGACTCCACGGCTCAAATTCCTGTTTCATAACAAATCAAACCTCACATCCTTACTCATACGCTCGTTTCCAATATTGGGTTAACTTTCAACTTACTATTTCCGCAATTCATCTGTTGCTTCATACCGAAACACTTAGTCTCATTCCTCCCTCGGAGAAAACATACCATTATAATTCCTTTGATTGAGTCACAACACAAAAGCATAACATTCCAACTTGATTTCGGAGTACACCAACACTTGACAAATCTCCAAAAGGTATCTTGGCGAAATATTAACCACATACAATTTTCCAACGAAACTCTTATTACAATCCTTCAATCACTAAATCCATTTCAAAAGTTTATCAAATGAATTCATTACTAATTCCACTTGGTCTTATATCAAACAGTAACCATTTACATCAGACACTTCATTCTTTCGGTATCTTATCATAGACAACCCACTTAGAACAAGATTCTCTTACTTTGGCACTTATAAATAAATCTCTTCAAATTTTCATAGTCTGACAGAACTCTTTTATCTGTCTCCCTCCTCAATTCTTCCAAAACCTAACAGTAGAGATATCCCGAATTCTCAAGCAATACCAAGTAGCTGATAGTCTGCGAAGAAATCACTTATCCATCAGAGCTCTCACCAACCAATATAATAAGAACTTGCGAACATGAAACGATAGAACAACTCACTTGTCAACTACACAATTAACAACATCAGTCTAAACTCCCCAATAACAAAGATACAGGGTTATATTGCTGCAATCACAACCATTACAATTCCAATTCCATTCTAACTCGAAACAATTTATCCAATTAAGCTTAACCAATTTGACCATGGTTACAAAGCTCCGTATTAATTCTCTCTATAAAATCCCATTCATTCAAGGTTTCTGTTGACACAAGGTCTCCATCAGTAACAAAGCAGTAACGCCATAGAACTTGCAATGACCAGTGAGTCACCAATACCAAACTCAAATTATTCTTAGTACACTTGCGGGTTTCCATAACACTTTCCTTTTGCATACAATATAACACTTACTCACCTTTTAGGACCACACAAAACTTATCATTCAAATTCACTTCTCTCAAAGGTCTCGTTCCTTAATTGATCCAAATCACATACTTAACTTCGGGACATTCACCTTTCACTATTACCTGGAAGGTAACTTAAAATTCTTATCTCTGCATAAGGTTCAACTACACACAATCAGTATTACCCATACGGGTTCCATAACTTGATATTAAGAAATAACGATACTAAAACTGATTAATTGTTCATCTCTTATCCACCCAAAATTCAAATACCAAAACATTTTCTGAAAGATCAACATTTCATGAGCCTCGTATAACTTCACACTTAGTTCTTCAATAGTTGCAACGATCACACACCAATTATTCAGATCATTTACTGTCTACCAAAATCATGCTCAAAATAAAGTCCAACACTTTGTCCACTGACGCTTGAAACATAACTAAAACGGACTTACAATTCAGAAAGAATGATTCTCTAAATTCTCCATAAAAGTCACGTGTTAATCGATTATTTATATAAGGCTAAACGGTCGAACACAACTAGACTTGCTTCTCTTGCTAACAAATAATCCGACTCATAATTATCAATCTAGTTCATACTAACTTGCAATAAGATTCTCACTTGCGGTTTCTAAACACGTGTAACAATCGTCCATTGTTCACAACTCAAGGTAACACAAAGGGGTACGACATGCAGATCACAACCCCAATAAGCAACGAAGCAGAACTACCATTGTTTTACGGTCAAATCACGAATACTCAACGGAATAGTCTGATTCCACTCTTACAATGATGCTAGTAGGAATCGACAAGGACAACATCAAAGGGTTTTAGCTACAAGCTAATGCTTGGTTCGTCTGTAAACAAAATCCAACACACCATCTTTATCGGGTAAAACAAAGCAAAACAAAGGACATTTTATCTCTAGTATACAACCTTGTCCTCTCTCTCTAATTCCTTGCAATAATTAGTATCAGCAATAACATTCTTAATCTCTCCAGGGGCATAATCCAAATACTTCGATTATTCACAAACACAGAGGTTTTCCCTTACTCTCGAAGACTGAGGCAATTCACTCTTCTGAAAAACCTTATTGTCTACGCTTACATATCAATCGGGGTTTCTTTACCCTCTACTGGTCATCGTATAGAAAGTCTCCACAACTTCCCGTTGGTAACAAGAACGCTCCACCCAGACACTCAAGTCCAAATGTATGCATCTTAGAAAAAAAATCCAATTTTCCAAAACTTAACAACGGTAACCGGTCACTACCAGGAGGGTAACTGATCACTCAGTACGATCTTGAACCTCTAGTAGTTGTAAGAGGTTTAGAAACACAATTTGGTAACCGAGTACTATCTAGAGGACAATCCGATTACTCAACGCAGAAGCGAACTTCTGGTCTTCATCGTTACCATAACCTCCCAACTTATTCCAATCACATCCAAAAGTTACGACCATACTAATCGATGATTCCCCACAAAAGTAATTGTACCACCAGAGCCTTAATGAGCAAACTGTCGTCGCTTACACTTCTCAACATTATTCTCGACAATAACTTAACAATTCCTTTGTACACTTGTCAAACATACATTCCGTTATCACTTTCTCATATTGTGCTACTAAGACCGTTTCCATACTGTATTAACTTCACGCTCTGCGGTAATCTTTTCACACCCGACATAATTCATCTTACTAGAAATTCTTCCACACTCAACGTATTTATTCTACCACTTATCACAACTTATCAAGTCCGTACTTCATACACCTCACATCACTAAATAAAGCCTATTCTTCCTCCGATAATATACCTTATACCATTCCTTGGGTCACTACACAATTCCGAATTAATCTCTTACTAAAATATAACACCCTGATGTATCACTCTAAGCTTTGCCTCCTCGGACACAACCAGATATACAACTCTAGTCTTCTATATTTCGTTCGGGGTATACTTGTCTCACTTGAAACGTGTAATCACATCCTCGTGTTTCTTTCCACGTTTCACCACAACTTTAGGTTCCCAAAAGAAAATGAACATTCTTTACTCGTAACTCCTTTCCATATGCAAGGTATTATCCGAATACATTCCTTGAAGTACCCTCGCTCATCCAAGATGTCACTACGATCTTAGGTCCGAAACACTAACAATTAACTCATTCCTGGACCTCAAGTCACACGTTCCATAAACATCTTCTCTTCTCGTGAAATGAAACTTCTCAACACTTTTGTCCATACCTGTGACCAACACTGATCCACCAGTGACTTTACTTATTTTGTGGGACACTGACCACTCATCCTATAGATACTTGTACCTTTTAGACACTATCCATTCCAAAGGATTTCTCGAACAACATTCAACTCTGCAACTCCACGCTACAGGAAGTGAAACTCTTATGAAGACTCCAATTGAGCTGACCAAAACTCCCTTCTGCTAACCCTTAGCTTGAGCCCACTCTCACAACACAAGTTGCAACAACACTACGGAATCCTCATGGCCGCACAACCATGATCCTACCTACCACATACATAGCACTAAGCTGATCAGACCCATTACTACATAGTATGATATTAAGAATCATGTCGGCCAGACACACTTAAGAGGCAGGAAAGATTTACTTATGACGTTTCAAGGCTAGGTCGAGGATATGACCTGCTCTGATACCAACTGTAACACCCGTATAATATATATCTAAAATAATATCATACAAAGTTAATTTTTGGTACTGACACCATCATAAATACCTACTAGTATAATTCACATTCTTGTCCAATACTAAAAACAATACAAACTATGGCACAAGACATGGAAATCATACTAAAAACAAAAGCTAAGAACAATACAATATCCATTATTGTACAAAGATAAAGAAATACACACTGGAAGAATAAAACAACGCTTTACTTGAGACATCCCGAGCATAGCTCCACTTGTAAATCAAACCTGCAAAAGAAACCTGAAAAGCAACAACAATAGTGGGGTGAGATAACAACATCTCAGTGGGTTCCCTATCTTAGAGTTCTCTCGGCTATAGGGGTTCTATTCTAAACCATACTCAAATCGGGGAAAAACCTAGACTTTGAGTTCACATACAACTAGAGACATCAAGGTAACAAAAACTGAGCACACACCAGGTGCTTAGAGGGATCTTTCCCCGCCCAGCCATAGCCGTAGTTATGAACGTACACGTAATTCTTTAATATAAAGCACAACATGGTCTGAAGCCTACAGTTCGCGGGGCAAACCTAGTTCGCGGCACGACCACAGAAAGAATCCGCCCAGTTCACGGCGCGAACCTTGTTCGCGGGGCGAACACATGAAATATCATGCTATGATAGCTACGAGAATCCATCCCCAAAACCCCTAAATCCCCTCAAATACCCCAAACCAGAGGAAATCAACCATAAACATGCATATAATCATGTACTAAACATCATACTTAGGTTTTTATCAAGTTTTAACCGTTTAATCTTTCAATTTCAAGTTTTTTACCAAAATCTCTGAAAACTCAACCAAAATCTAACACAAAAGTATCTAACTACGAACCCACCTTGCAATCGACGAGGAGGTTGGTGAAAATGAAGTATCGGTGAAGAAATGATGATGATTCATGATCTTGAAGCTTTAGGGTTTTCTCTTCTTTTCCTTCTCCTCCTTTTCTTTCTCTTGCTTTCTTTTCTTTCTCTCCATTTCTCTTACTAACTTTCTCTCTTTTTTTTTTTCCTTTTATAATACATAACTTATTTTTCTTTCTTTTAAACCAAACAATGTATATTATACCGATATACAATAGTTAGTATTTTAACGGGTCCAAAACGAGAACCTCTAGAAAACTATCTCTGAGTCAGATAATATTTAATTAATCCTAATTAATATTATCCAGGGCGTTTAATTAAATACGAAGTGTTACACTTTTAGGTTGTTGATCCTTTGGATTATAAATTATTATTTGATTGCATGGATCTCATTGTTTTTACACTTTAAAATTTGTGCCAATTCAGGTCATGATCATAAGGTGTTTGAAAATTGTTTTAAAAGAGGATCATGCTAAATTTTGGGTTTTTCCTACTTTTGGTGCAATGTTAATCAATTAACCATTTGCAATGCAAGTTCGTTAATCGGTTAACCAGTTAACCAAATGGTTAACCGATTAATATTGTTCCAGTGGCAAATTTTCACTTGTTTTTTGTTCCTTTTTCTTCTTCTTCTTCTCCTTTTTTCTTATTTTTACCTTGGGAGTCATTTTTGTAACTGATTTCTCTTTAAATTCAATGGACTTTGGGTGTAGAATAAAGAAGTTAATGTTCATTAGTTCAAATCTATCTATAAGTGAATTATACAATTCACTTTAGGTGCTTTGAATTAGTGATACATTTTCATACCTTGAATTCCCAAAATGAGTGATTGAACTTAAAGATGAAAGAATACCATAAGTGTAACTCGTTTGGTAGTCATCTTTATTTTTGTGGGGCATTGCGTCCAAATGACGATTTACATATCATTTATCTCGCATGTATTAGTACTAATATCGTTAACCTTAATTGATTTTGGCCGACCTCATTTGTAGGGTAATTACTCTATAAATTACTCGGAAATTGCTTAACATAGACCTAAATGTGTCCCTACTTCAGAATAAAAATCCAATTGGATACTTACATTTTCGTGGACCGGACCTTGTGTTGGTTGCGTCATCCTAAGGTGGTTAATCATTTGCGTTAGATCCACGACCTTTGATGCTTGATGTGTAGTTTCTTTAGGTATCCCAATCTTCTTTCAAGTTTCATCGAATTTGGGTCTAATCGCATCAGTTAATCACTATAGTGTAAGATACTAAGAGGAATCAGTTGCCTTTTTGGTTTTGGCTTTAAAGGCCTTGTTACTCTTTTGGTTGTGGATGATTAAGTTCACCATATAATTATTATGTACATATTATTATCATACTATTACTATACTAACATTTTAATTTCCTCTTGCACCTTATCCTCTTTTTTATTTATTTTATCTTTTACTCCCTTATCTCCTTTATATTTTATCATCCATTATCATGTTTATGCTTATGCTTATATTTCCTTGTGCTTTTTTCTTTTGTCCATTTGGAAACAAAAATATTAATAAAGGATTAAATCTCTAAAAAAATTGTGATCTTACTCTTGGACCTTGGTTACTATCCTTAGCATTGGAATTAGAGTGTTGGACTTAGATCCTAGGACTTTCCCTTTGCTTTGATCATCATGGAGTTGGTACTTTAGTCTTTATTTGGCCATTTGCTAGCTTATGCTTTTAAGGATGTAACTCTTATGCTTATGCTTGGAAGTCACCAAATTGGTTAGATATTTCCTCCTTTATCTCTTTTATTTTCTTTTTAGGATAGCCTTTTCATCTCCTCCCCTTCTTCAATTTTCAAAACTTTCTTATTTTTCAAAGGATTCTCGTTTTAAAAACTTTCACCTCTTTAATAAATAAAACCTTGACTTTTTGTCAAGTGGCTTTTTATTTATTCTTTTCTTAAAAGAAATGTCAATGAATTTAATCATTTTGACTTCAATTCAAAATAAAAAGAACCAAACTCATTCAAGTTGTTTTGTATTTTTGTTCACTTTTTTTGTTTTTGCAAGTTTAGACTATGAGTCATTTTTTTCTATTAGGGTGCAAGTCTCTCATATCTCCATGGTTGTAGTTTGATGTAATTGAGTCTCTTGTCATTCGTGAGGGTTTAGTGGCATACTCGTTGATTTTTTTACGAGTTAGCGGCCTCCCCATAATGATGTATGAGTCCATGCCCTCATTCTCATGGTAGATTTGTGATGCTATCCACTTGAAAATGACAAATTGTCTTTACTTAATAAAATCAATCAAAATCAACAATTTTCACTATTTGTACCACGAACTACGAGGTTTTGATCTTACATTGCACTTTGTGGGTACGTAGGCATGAGGTGGTAAACCTCTCCAAACACAAAAACATTAAAAATTAATTCTTTTCTCATCCCCCATTCTCATTTAAATAAACCATTTTCAAACCAAAAGCAATAAAATTTTCAAAGGGCTCATGTGGAGTACCACAACCATTTTGGATGCTTAAAACCTTCTCATTTTGTAACTTATCCCCTTACCCTTTCTCTGCTTGTTTCTTTAGCTTTTTGCTTTTAGATTCATTAGGGTTTATTCACTTTTTTCCTTTTCCTTTCTTGGAATAAAATAAAAGCGCGGTGGAGACTCTGTTTACTTTGAGATAATTTAATCAATAACTTACACTCATGATTTCCGCGCTACAGAAAAGTTGCGACTATGCTGGGGAGTAATCTTTAAGTGGATTCGACCTACTTTTATTTATTTATTACTTTGGTTTGATTTGTTTGTTATTGCTTGTTCTTTTTCGGTTTGATGATCCTCTGTGAGTGAGATAAATCTTATACCCGGATCTGAGTGAACTTATAATAGGACAAAGATATTCGAGGAGATATACGGCGGAGTAGTCCAATGCAATATCAATTCGATAATCACCACTCAGTTAGGCTCTCTCAGATTACTGATGTCATGGCAAGTAATCGTATCGTGGCATTACTTTTCCGACCTGGAGTTGATCATGCTGAGGACCGTAGAACCCTTAACCCATCCAGACCATTTTAGGAATGCAGTGCGGAAGCTATCCAGGTGTAAACCTATGGTGGTTGTCACGCGATACCACATTCGAACGAGGTCTTCTTGTGGAAATTATCAGTTAGGGAGTAGTCTAACGTACCGATGATATCCGAAGGATGGCTGCTAACTCTGGGAACCTCTGTTAGAACCCTTTTGATTTTATGCAAGTACAATGAAGATAAAACCTTAGTACATATCTTTGTGAGTTTGTGTTATTATACCTTGACTTCATGCTCGTGACTCGGAACCTAGATGTAAACACCCCAAATTTTCCCTCACTCACTTCACCATGGCTTGTGATTCTCTTCATTTGCATAAATTCAATCATAGCATCTCATATTGCATTTTGCTTCACTGCATTGGTTTTAAGTCATCTGCATCTAGGGTTTGTGATCTGAGTAGTCCAAGAGCCATCTGAGGCACTCCAAGAGTCTCCAATCATCTCAAGAGGGTCCATGTATGTTCAAGCATCATATTATATCCTCCCAAGATCAAGAAAGTCAGAAAATCACAAGAACTGAGAAAGGCATGGAAGTAGAGCCAAGCTTAACTACTCAGATGACCTAAAATTAGGGTTTTGGTTTCAGAGGCCATAACTCCAAATTTTTTGGTCATTCTTGTTTCTATTGGTCTCTATATGATATAAAGATCATGCATACCAATTTTCATGAAGAAATTCAATGGGGAAGGCATCTGATCAATAGATGACTTCTTGAACAAGTCAGTGCAAAATCAGGGCATCTGAGGCCCCCAATTATCCAACCAAAGGGTCTTCTCCATCATTTTGGATGCATATGATCTTTATTTGATCTTAGAAGAAGTTAGAAGTTCACAAGATTGGAGAATTTCAAGCCATTTGCAAAATTGCCATTTTGGGAAAGTGACTTGTAATGCAAACTTGCCATTTTGGGAAAGTTTTTCAACCTCCTCTTTTTGATTCAAAAATGCTTCAAATGAAAAATTCTTGGTCATGAAAGTTGTAGATTGGATCATTCACTTTTCAAAAAGTACAAGAACTTAATCTAATTCATCATAGAACTCAAGTTATGGCCTTGCAAAGTTGGGAAAAATCACAAAGTTTCACTTATGCACCAAAGAGGGAAGTTTGCAAAAACACTTGCCAAAGCCAAATGTGACCTCTAATTGACTTCTAAGCATTGCACAAACATCATACATGACATAAAGTTCAGAATTGCCCAAAGAAATTCCAAGTTTCATGCCTTTAACTTTACAAAATACAAAAGGGGCCAAAACTTCATGAATTTGCAAAATGGATCAAAACCTCTCACACACTTGCTGAATCACCACAAAACCTTTTCCATGGTTATCCTTGAACCAAGCTGACTCGAGCCATGCCTTGAAACAGCCACTGAACCAGCCCATACCTCAAGTACACCAACTCTTGACATTTTTGCAACTTGCCCATACCAATCAACATAGGCCAGCACCCACCCTCTGACCTATCCCAACATGATATGTGTACCAAAAGCAAGCCATTCCATAACACAACACAAGCTGAAACCTCCAAGAACACAACATACACAAAATCCCCCAAATTTGCAAAAGCTATCGAATCTCATAACTCAGCCAACAAACATCAAAACTTCTTCCACCATTCAACTACACACTCATTGCTGATCATTTCCCACCCTTCATTTTGCCCTAAAACACCCAGAATCAAAAACACGATTTTGGCATTTCATGAACTGAACTTCTGCCAACTTCATTTTGAGGCCATTTAAACTCCAACCAAGCATCACAAGCTCTTGAGGGGAGTCATTGGAGTGGATTTGAGGCAAAGAACTGGCCAGAAAGCTCCTGGTTTGAAAGCTCAACTTCAGGTAGCCATGGCATTTATTTTTCCAGAACCTTCATTTTATGTTATATAATGATTCTATGTGTTCCCCTGATTGCCATGATATGTTTGGTTTCGAAAATAGTTGAGAAATAAGCATTTCATAAGCTTCTGAAATTTTTGAGATGTTTTCCGTTTTGCTTTGTTTCATGTTTTTGATGATGAATAAATGAATTTTGATGGCTGATTCTTGTTGGGGTTGGTGTGGGGATCATTTCTGGAGAGTTTTAAGGCTTGGGGTTGCGTATTGAGTGAGATAGCTTGAGAGGCTAGCCGGAGAAGATGATCGGAACACTGTTCCGGTCACCTGAAAGTGTTTAGGGTTCAGATTAGGGCTTAATGACGTAGTTAGCGTAGTTTGAATCTCAGCCATCCAGATGCGCGCGCTGGTCAATTCCCTCCCTTTCTCATTCAAATCTAGACCACTGGATCAATTGACTTCCATTTTAATTCATTTAAATTTCATTTTAATTGCATTTCTTTCTACATTTTATTAAAAATAGCAAAACACTTTCAAAAAATTTTATCTTTTGCATTTCCCTTTCAAATATTTTTCTCATTCTGAAAATAATTTTTATTTTATTTTTTTGCATAAAATTCGTATTTTTAAAATATTTAAATGTTTATTTTAATTAATTAATGAGAATTAATTAATTAAAATACCATTTAAGTTTCTAAAAATCACCAAAAAAATCACATTGCATCTTGATACATTTAGAAACATTATCAAACCCTTCACACAAATTTATTTTTGGTTCTTGACATATTTTGACATTTTTCTTTGGATTTAGGGTTCTTAAAAGTCAATATTTTTACCCTAACTTAGAAAAATCCTTTCTGCCCAGCCATGAAGAGTTTGATAATGGTTCTTTTTGCATTGCATTCCTCATGTCATGTAGATTCTAGGATAAAATGGGTTTGAATTTATCTTTCATTTTCAATTTGTTGTGAATTTTTCCTTTTGAAGTGCCCTAAAACCCTAGCAAACTTGAAAAAATCATAACTTCCATTAGGTTAAGATTTAGGTCTCCTCCTTTGGGCAGTGAACTTGTATAGGTTTAGGGTTTCCTTTAATCCTATTTTCAATTTTTTTATCTTGTCATTTGCTTCTGATTTTGAATTTTGCATTGCATCTTGTTCATAAACCCTAATTTTGCCTTCATTTGCATCCATCTTTCATATGCTTGCATACATGAACTTGCCATGACATTTTGTGCACCCACATGACATATAAGACATCTTAAGACACATTAGAATCATTTTTGATCATTGCATCA
The DNA here is from genome assembly GCA_963966055.1 of Lathyrus aphaca. Lineage (NCBI taxonomy): Eukaryota > Viridiplantae > Streptophyta > Magnoliopsida > Fabales > Fabaceae > Lathyrus > Lathyrus aphaca. The sequence continues at coordinate 342,035,610 of OZ014523.1, read as the reverse complement.
TCCATTTATCATGTTATGTATCCATTGCATTTCATAAGTTTTCATGAACTTTCATGCTTCTTACTTGTCTCACTTGCATTCTCATCTCTTGTATGATCATCCACATCTCATGTCTACCATTTGCATCATCTCTTAACATCATTTACATCTTAATTTTCTTCTGACTTTCGTGTTCATCTTTGCATTTTATCTCATTCTCATTTCATTTCATTCCTTGTTGCTAACTTTTCAGGTGGTAAGTGTATGAGAAGTGAATTTGCCTTCACTTCTCATAATATCTCCTCATCTCTTTTATGAATCATTGCTGCATTTTGTATTTGTATTAGAGTGAGCTTGCTCATTCATGCTCCCTCCCCTCTTTCTTTCTTCAAGCAACTTATCTTCTTAAGTGAAGTAAGTTGTCTTGCTTCTTCTGTTTCTTCCTCCTTTCATCTGCATCTTCCTTGGTGGCTTCTCTGAAGATCTTCTTGCAAACCTCATAAACCCTAGGAACACCCAAGCATGATAAAAATTAGGGTTTGATTAGTCCCCCATTTAGTTTTACCTTTGTGTCATCTTTGTTTCTCTCTTCTCATCTCTTAATCAAGGACTAAACCTTAAAGGTTTTAAGGCTTTGTGATTAGGGTTATGCTTGTATCCTTCTATTAGGATGGAGTGTATAACTTTAATCCTAAGTGTTAAACCCTTAATGTGTTTAAATCCTTTAATCAATCCACTTTAATAATCACTAAGACATCAAGCTTGTAACTTGGGCCTTGCATTAGGGTTCTAATTCTTCCTTAAATGGTTAAGAAGGACTAAACCTAGTGTTAATGGACAAGTCCCTCTCAAGTTGTCTTACAAACCATAAAATCCACTTCTTAATCTTACCATTAACTAATCAATCCACTTTAATAAAGGATTTGTTTTGTCATGAGGTTAATCCCTAATCATGGATTAAGTTGAGGAGCCTTCCTCAGCTTAAATGATCTCATCTATTATCCTTCTATTAGGATGGTGTAATGGATCCATTAAATCCTTGATTATGGCTTAATCTCATTACTTAACACTAAACAAAACTCCAAAAACATCTAAATAATTGCAAGTAGGTTAATGATCTTAATCCTATATCATGGTGATTAAGTGTGAGGTGTTTACCTCACACTTAAGGTATTTTCATTACTCCTAATCAGAGGGAGGATGTGATGAGTTTACTAACCCTTGGTTTAGGCTTAAGCTCATTAACTTATGACAAACTTCAAAAAGCAATAAAAGATTGAAAACACAAAAACAAACAATAATCGTCTCCTCCGGGATTCTTTTCTCACCTCATTCACTCACAAACGAGAACTTGCTTCTTCCATCTAATGCAAGACAGTTTGCACCTGAGCCAGATAGGTCATACACTTGAGCATAGACAAGTAAGCAGTTCACAAGTCAATTCATCTTTCAGTCTTTTTGAGTCGAACTACGGTGTTCTGACTTCCTCATTGCACGAGAGGATATGTAGGCATAACTTAACAGTTATCGGACAAAAGTCTCTGTATATTCCCCTTCTTCCAGCATTATTCTTTAAGCCTCATAGTCTTGAGCTTCATATTCTTTCCTTACACTGACACTCCTTCATTTCACTTCACACTTCTTTTGCACTGACACTTGCATTCTTTTTCAGTTCTTGCACACCAAATAGCACTAACACTACCCCTTTAAAAACACAAATATTTCAAGCGTGGATCTTGTCGAGTACGACGGACAATCTGGGTGCTAATACCTTCCCAGGTTGTAACCAACCCCCTTTATCAGTTTCTCTGGTTCGCGACCGTCTTATCCATATCTTTCTAGGTTTATGCAGCATTACCTTTCCCTCGGGATAAAAATGCCTAGCTGGCGACTCTTTTCATTTCTTCTCTTTCGCCGACCGTTCGCGTCTGTACCCCTCTTGACCCGGTGTCATTTGGTGGGAGCGACAGCTTGGCGACTCTGCTGGGGACCCTTATATTGCAACCAGGGCTTCTGGTTCTTTTTGTGGGCTCCTCCTAGCGCTTGTTTGATTTTTGTTTACTGGGGTGTTATGTGCTATGTGTGTTTATTTATTGTGCTTTATTTACTGCTTCATGTACAACTTTATTTATTGCTTTCTTTACAGTTTTGCATATTTCATACTGTCATTGTTACTGTGCTGGATCTGGTTTTCTGTTTTGGTGGGTGGGGATCCATTGAGAGTTTAAGGTCCTATACCTGGGACCTGAGTGACACCTAGGCTAGAGTGGTTCATGTTCTTTCCCATTCCATTTTGGTCTGGTGCGGGAATATGAAACACGGTTCAGATGTGGGTTTCTTCTTGAGAACTCTGTGCTACAGATTTCCTGTAGTGCTAGGGCTATCTGGGAAGCCTGCTAAGTCTGGATGACCTTTATTATGACCTTCAGAAACTGAGGTGAATTAGAGGAGGATCTTTTATGGTTATTGTAAACATTGTACCTCCGGGTTAGAAGTGTTTACACTCATCATAACTGATCCAAGTCTGAGGACCCTTGTTCTAGAACACTACCTGTGAGGGGGTTGGGCTGTTTATAGGTTTGCAGGAACCCTTAGCCACATCATACCCTGTTACTATATTGTTTAAGAGTACCTCATTTTGGACAGTTCTTGTGATTAAACCCTGGACATGTGACTCTTTATTTGAGTCCCCCACCTTGGTTACTGGATTTCTAAGCCTTCATCTGGACCTTTGAACATACATGGGCTTATATCAAGACAGATAATCAGATCTAGCTTGATCACAAACCCTTGCATATCATTTGCATATATCATCATTGCATCATTTAACATTTGTTTATTTGCTTTTCAGGGTATCCATATCATATCTGGTTTGGTTTTGACCCCTTCTTCTGCATAGACATCTGCTTCAACTGTCTTCATCAGTTATCTGCTTCAGCTATCTTAATCATCACCAGCATCAGCCTGTCAGTGGCTCATTTCCAGCATCATTCTGTGATCTTCATCAGTACTTATCTTCAGTTTCTTCAGCAGCACTCATGACTACTCCCAGGAAGAGCAACATATCCTACCACTTTTTTGAGCCTGTGTTGACTGGTATCAGGCAGGTCCAGTCGCTTATCACACCTGACCATATCCCACTGTTTAGAGAGCACCATGGAGATATCCTGGATATGGTTATGGACCTTGACCCTTCTCAGAGGAGCAGGATCCACACATGCTTGGAGTTCTATGACCCTCCTTTGTGATGCTTCACCTTTCCAGACTTCCAGCTAGGGCCTCTACTGGAAGAGTTTTCTTCATTGATTGGAGTACCTATCAGGGGTGGAATCCCTTTCAACCCAGAGATGCCAGCTCCCAGAAATGAAGAGATAGCAAAGGCACTGTACCTGGAGCCTGCCTTGATTGAGAAAAATATGACAACAAAAGCTGGGATCCCTGGTTTGCATTTGGACTTCTTGATTTCTCAGGCCATCCTGAAGGCTTCATTGGGAGAGTGGAGGGCAGTCTGTGCACTGTTAGCCCTCAGGATATATGGGGCTATACTGTTTGCAGATGAGCCCAAATTTGTTAGCAAAAATGCCATCCATTTGTTTCTCTTGAAGAACCCAGTACCTACATTGCTATGAGATTTTTACTACTCCATTCATCAGAGGAATGAGAAACAGAGGGGGAAGTTGGTAAGATGTTGTGCTCCTTTGTTTTACACCTGGCTGCTCAGACACCTGCCTAAGACAAATGGTTTCTTGAACCCTCATCAACAGAAGAATTGGGCCAAAAGGCTCATTGCCTTGACTTCAGATGATATCAAATGGTGCACCCAGAGCACCAAAGGCAAGGACATTATTAGCAGCTGTGGACAATACCCAAATGTGCCTCTGATAGGAGTAAAGGGTTGCATCAACTACAACCCCTTACTGTTTAAGAGACAACTGGGTTATGCCTTGGTCCACCCTCCCAGAGGACAAAATTTAGCTGAGACCCTATATTGTGAAGTGAAACCTAATTTAGCTGTTGTCAGACAAGCATCCTGGGCTTGGGACAACATCCAGACAAAAGGAGTGGCTATTCTTGGAAGGTGTAATAATGTTGCTTCAGCTCAGTACTATGACTGGTCCCGTACTAGAGCTTAGATTACCAGAATTCCTTTCATCTTGGAAGACATACCTGGGCCATCCACAATACAGCCAGCAACAACTGTCAGCCTAGAAGAATTTGAGAAGCTGAAGGAAAGGAATGAGAGCTTATCTCAAGCCTTGAAGAAGACTCTCTGGGAAAGAAGTGATGGTCGTCTGGATATTGAGAGATTGGAGAAGCTTAGGGTGGAGCATCTTACCAAAATTGAGAAGACAGAGGACTACATCAGGAAAGCAAGAGCTGGGGAACAAATATTGAAGAATGCCTGTAAAGAGGCCAAAATTCAGAAGGCTAGGACTGAGCTCTATCTGCAAGAGAGTCAGGCTAGGTGGGTCAGGATCACTGAAGCCCGTACACAAGAAGACCAAAAGACTCAAGCCAAGATTGAACAGCTAGAGGCCAGTGAGAAGAAGCAGCAGGAAGCTTTGTTGGCAGCCCAGAAGGAGATTTCAGAGTTGAAGCTCAGAGCAGGATTGAAGAGATCAAAGGACCAGGACAGGCATAAGAAGTTGACCACTGCCATTGCTACCAGGAACCTCCTCATTAGGACCATTACAGAGCACCCAGCTGGTCCAGTGACTGAGGCACTCCTGAAGGAGGTCAAAGAGGATGAGTTTGGACTGGATGTCTGATTCTTTGTTTGTTGTTATTTCCATTTGATGTACTTTTTCTTTTTGATGTATTTTGACCCTTCAAGGGCATGTATTATAAAACAGACTATGTATTGCTCCATCATTTGTAGTATATTTTTGGTTTGTTTTTGTTCCGGTCTTCTCTCAACAACATCAAGCATTTTCCTTGAGGTCTGGAAAGGTCAAAACCAAGAACCAAATCGGATACCTTGGAAAACAAATAGGCATACTGCATTGCATACTAACTTTTGTTTTGTTTTGTAGGTTTTGTTATTATTATTGTTTCTAACTTTGTTGCAACTTCAGGAAACATTGCTCGTCGCCGAGTGTTCCCTGTCAACCGCACGCACCGGTACCCGACTCGTAACAACCTTCCCGGTATTCAAATGGAACAAGTATAGCAGGATCTGACTGAGGTCAGAAATCAGATGGCTAATGAGAGAGTAGAGATGAGAAATCAGATGTCTCAATTCATGGCAGTGATGACTGGCTTAGCCCAGAGTCAAGAAAGGTTAAGAGAGCTGGTGGAAAGACAAACTCCTGAGGAGCCTCATCTTGGAACAGGAGGAACTAGTAACAATGAACGGGGCTAGCCTCGTATTGACCCACCAGTATTTGGACCTCATCTGGATCCAGAAGTTAATATCCCGAGAAATGTGCAAGGTAATACTGCTGGGGGAAGAATCTTGTAAGAGGATCCCCAAGAAGAACAATTTACTGTTATGGGGGCTGGAGATGAAGTATATGACAGGAGATTGGACGAAATTACTAAGAAGTTAAGATCTTTGGAGTCTCAGAATTCTTTGGGCTTCGATGTGATGGACATGGGGCTAGTGGATGGGGTGAGAATTCGCGACAAATTCAAACCCCCATGCTTTGAAAAGTACAATGGTACCTCCTGTCCACGAACTCACCTGCAGTCTTTCCTGGGAAGACTCAAAGCATATACCATGGATGAAAAGCTATGGATGTTCTACTTTGAGGACAGTCTGACTGGAGCTTCGAGAGAGTGGTATTCACATTTGTCTAGGGCCACCATAAGATGCTGGAAAGATTTGGCTGATGCTTTCATCAGACAATATCAGTACAACCTGGACATGGCTCCCAATAGAACTCTTCTAATGGGCATGTCTCAGTCTTCTAGAGAGAGCTTCAGGGAATATGCCCAAAGGTGGAGACAGCTTGCTGCTGCTGTCCAACCACCCATGTCAGAGAGTGAAATGGCTGACATGTTCATGAATACATTGCAAGGAACCTATATTGATAGATTGGCTGCCTTCTCCTCTACCAGTTTTGCTGATGTGGTCATAGCTGGTGAGAGGATTGAAAGCCTCTTAAAGATGGGCAAAATTTCCGACAGTGGTGAAGTTCATCCAGCAATCCCAGAAAGCCTTTTATGGGACCCCGAAGGGCCGGTGAAACAAATTCCATTCATGCAAGCAGGGGCAGGCCTCAGTATGTGCACCGGTAAGTAGCAGCAGTTACCATTCTAGCTCCGATTCTTCAACAATCAGCATATCCTCAACAACAACAACCACAGTATCAACAACAAGTTCATTATCCGCAACAGAGAACCTACAACAACAACAATAACAACCAACAACAACGTCCTTTCCAACAAAGGACATCACAAGCAAACAGGGTGATTGACCCAATCCCAATGCCGTATGCTGCACTCTTGCCACAACTCCTGAAGCTCAACCTAGTTGAGTTAAGGACATTGGCACCTCCAGATCCCACCAATATGCCAAAGAACTACGATGCAAGTGCCAGGTGTGCGTTCCACTCAAACGCACCGGGGCATAACACTGAAAAATGCAGGGCCCTACAGATGAAAGTCCAGGATTTGGTGGACTCAAAAGCTTTCAACTTTGCACCTCCTCCAAATGTCACAAGAAATCCAATGCCTAGTCACAACAGGCCTAGGATTAATGCTATTGAAGAAGGTAAACTATCCACCTTAATCACCAGTGTTGCACAGATCCGAACACCTCTGGTTGAAATCAAAGCTCAGCTGTTAGAATGCCAAGTGTTCCCCGGATGTGAGCTTGGCTGTGGATATTGCAATATTTCCGTCAATGGGTGTGAAAGGCTGAGAAACGACATAGACGGTCTTATTAAGGATGGTATCCTTCAGATTACAACAACAACAACTACAACTCCAACAATCCCTTCATCAACAATCACAGATACTCCTATAACGTCAGCAACCATTGTTCCAACGGATTCTACTACAACTCCAACAACTGCTCAATCAATCACTTCAACGGACGCAAGTTCAGTCACCATTCCTGCTACAACTTCAACACCCATCCAGTCAACAGTGCCTTCTACAACATCAGCAGCAATTAGTGAAAGTGTCTCAACGGTTACAATATACTATGATCCTGCAAATATCCCTGCCAACAACTCACAAAATGCCACTCCTGTCAGAGCACCAGTCACCATCTACTATGATCCGCACACCATTGTGGTCCCTTCTGCAGTTGCTATCAGTCCGGTCACTATCACAGTGCCTGGGCCAGTTCCTTACGAAAGCAATAATGCCATCCCTTGGCATTATGGCTCAGATCTATACTGCGAGGGGCAGAAAATCACTTTAGAATCATCAACTTCTTCACCTCAGATTGACATATGGGGGGAGGCGGAGGCTTCACTAGAAGCGGACGTCTCTTTGCCTCGCAAATTCCAAGACCCACTGCTGAAGCAGAAGCTGCTGCTAAGGCAAAAGGGAAAAGCATGGTGCAAGAAGAACAAGTTATCAAAGAAGCTTTGAAGACTCCTTTTGATCAAGAGGTTGATGAATTCATGAGAATCATAAAGAAAAGTGATTACAAGGTGGTAGACCAGCTTCACCAAACGCCTTCCAAGATCTCCATATTATCATTGCTAATGTGCTCCGAGGCTCATCGCAACGCACTATTGAAAGTCCTGCACGCAGCTTACGTGTCGGAGGAGATTACCGTCAATCAGTTAGAGGTTGTGGTTGGAAATGTTAACGCTAGTCATGGACTAGGATTTACCAACACTGATCTGACGACGGAAGGTCGCAATCACAACAAGGCTTTGCACATTACCTTGGAGTGTAAGGGTGCAGTTCTTTCTCACGTATTGGTAGACACAGGGTCATCCCTCAACGTCTTGCCCAAGAAAGTCCTTGTGAAGCTGGAGCATGATGGATTGGCATTACGCCCAAGCAATTTGGTAGTGAGAGCCTTTGACAGTTCTAAAAGATCAGTTCTGGGAGAGATAGAGTTACCAATAATGATTGGCCCACAAGTTTTCAAAACGACCTTCTTTGTGATGGATATACAGCCTGCCTACATCTGTCTATTGGGAAGACCATGGATACACGCCGCTGGCACCGTGACGTCAACCCTTCACCAGAAGTTAAAATTCGAGTGGGAGGGCCAAGTCATTACCATTTGTGGGGAGGAGGATATTTTCGTTAGCCAGCTGGCTACTTTTAAATACATTGAAATGGATGGGGAGATCCATGAAACCATGAGTCAAGGGTTTGAAGCCCTGAACATCAATGAAGCATCTGCTGTGCTTGGGACCTCCATCACATCATATCAACAAGCCCGGAAGGTTGTTGAGGAAGGTACCGCCCAAGGCTGGGGCAAGTTGCTGCCCGTGGAGAAGAAGGAGGACCGATTCGGGTTGGGTTACAAACCAACTTGACAAGATCAACCAAAGGCTGCAAAGGAGCCCAAGTTTGTCAGTGGGGGGATGCTCACCCCGGATGCTGTGAATAATTTGGAAGATGAGTCAGAAGACGAGCGCAACCTGGAAAGCTGGATACGGCCAAAGATCCCGGGGAACCGTGTCTCAAACTGGTCTTCCCAGGAAATTATAAGAGTTACTCCTGCAGAGTAATTATTATTTCCTGTTTTTAAGCATGCATCAAGTCCTGCGTCTTGCCCAAGATGTCAGGACTCATTTTGTAATCGGGCCATCTTGTATTTTGTGCAAAGATCAATTAATGAATATCAGGACATCTTTTGCAAATGAGTCTTTTCTTTTCCGCTCACTGTTTTTCATTTTTCATTTTTTGTACAAAAATAAAATGGCAATGTTTTTCAAAATAAATAACTTCATTTTCACTTTTTTCTAAACAAGATAAAATTGATCACTAAAATGAACAAATCTAAACCCTTGCAGAGAATGCCCTCCAGACTGCACCGACAACAACACCGCTATGACTTCGTAAGACTTTGACAATCCGATTAATCAAGCTGATGAAGGGGTTGAAGAAGATTATGAGCTACTTGAAGAACTAGCCAGGTTGTTAAGACAAGAGGAGAAGGTTATCACTCCTCATCAGGAGGAAGTTGAAACGGTTAATCTTGGTACAGAAGAAGACTTGAAAGAAGTCAAGATCGGGGTCTGCCTGCAAGATTCAGTGAAAGAGCAACTGATTGACATGCTTCGGGAGTACATGGATGTTTTTTCTTGGTCTTATCAGGATATGCCAGGGTTGGACACCGACATTGTTATGCACAAGCTGCCTCTGAAAGAAGACTGCCCGCCAGTAAAACAGAAGTAGCGCTGTACTCGCCCAAATATGGCCATAAAGATAAAAGAAGAGGTACAAAAACAATGGGACGCCGGTTTCCTTGCTGTGACCAGTTACCCGCCGTGGGTTGCTAACATTGTACCTGTGCCTAAGAAGGATGGCAAGGTGAGGATGTGTGTGGATTACCGGGACCTGAACAGAGCCAGCCCGAAAGATGACTTCCCATTACCTCACATTGATGTATTGGTCGACAATACGGCTCAGTTCTCGGTGTTCTCCTTCATGGATGGATTTTCAGGATATAATCAGATCAAAATGTCACCTGAAGACATGGAGAAGACAACTTTCATCACACCCTGGGGCACATTATGTTATAAGGTGATGCCATTCGGACTGAAGAATGCTGGTGCCACTTATCAACGAGCTATGGTAACATTATTCCATGACATGATCCACAAAGAAATTGAATGTTATGTGGATGACATGATTGCCAAGTCCCTCACAGAAGAAGACCACCTGGTGAATCTGTTGAAGCTATTCAAGCGTCTGAGGAAGTACCAACTGAAGTTAAACCCCAACAAATGCACATTCGGGGTGTGATCCGGTAAGCTGCTAGGATTTATTGTAAGTGAGAAAGGGATTGAAGTTGACCCTGATAAAGTCAAAGCCATTCAAGAAATGCCTGCACCGAAGACTGAAAAAGAAGTTTGGGGGTTTCTAGGTAGATTGAACTACATTTCACGGTTCATATCTCACCTTACGGCAACCTGTGAGCCTTTGTTCAAGTTGTTAAGAAAAGAGCAAACGGTCAGGTGGAATGAAGACTGCCAAAGGGCTTTTGACAAAATCAAGGAATACTTACAAGAGCCTCCGATCCTTATGCCTCCAGTTGAAGGAAGACCTCTAATCATGTACTTGACAGTATTAGAAGAGTCAATGGGGTGTGTGCTGGGCCAACATGACGAGTCTGGTCGAAAAGAGTATGCAATATACTACCTAAGAAAAAAGTTTACCGACTTGAACAATGTTATTCACTGCTCGAGAAAACTTGCTGTGCTTTAGCGTGGGCTGCTCGCCTACTAAGGCAGTATATGTTGACCCACACTACCTTATTGATCTCAAAGATGGACCCAATCAAGTATATATTTGAGAAGCCAGCACTTACCGGACGGGTTGCAAGATGGCAAATGATCCTCACAGAATATGACATTCAATACACATCTCAAAAGGCCATCAAAGGCAGTGTACTGTCTGACTATCTTGCTGAGCAACCCATTGATGATTACCAGCCTATGAGATTTGACTTCCCTGATGAAGACATCATGTTCATAAAAGCAAAAGATCATGAAGAGCCTATTCACACTGAAGGGCCTGACCCAGAAGAAGAATGGACTATGATGTTCGATGGGGCTGTTACTATGAATGGCCGTGGTGTTGGTGCAGTACTCATTACACCTAAGGGAGTTCACATGCCTTTCTCGACGAAACTCACTTTTAACTGCACTAACAACGAAGCTGAATACGAAGCTTGTATTATGGGTCTTGAGGAGGCCATTGACCTTAGGATCAAGAATTTGACTGTGTTCGGAGATTCAGCTCTAGTAATCAATCAAACCAATGACAAATGGTATACTCACCAGGATCATCTGATACCTTACCGGGACTATACAAGGAGGTTGCTTACTTTCTTCACTACGGTCAAGCTTGAGTATATCCCTCGAGATGAAAATCAGTTTGCAGATGCCCTGGCTACCATTTCGTCCATGATCAAAGTTCAAGCTGCTAACTTTGTGCCTCGGATTTCAGTATCCAGACTTGACAGACCAGCATACGTATTCTCAGTAGACATTGCTGAAGATGATAAGCCTTGGTTCCACGACATCAAATGCTTCTTGGAGGATCAAACATACCCACCTGGGGCATCATCCAATGACAAGAAGACATTAAGAAGGCTTGCTGGTAGTTTCTTTCTGAATACTGATGGTTCCTTGTACAAGAGAAACTTTGATATGATACTTCTCAGATGCGTTGATAAGACAGAAGAGGACTTGTTAATGCACGAGGTGCACGAAGGATCTTTTGGTACCCATGCGGGAGGACATGCAATGGCTAAAAAGTTGTTGAGATCGGGCTACTACTGGATCAAAATGGATGCAGACTGTTGTGCTTATGCCAGGAAATGCCATAAATTTCAGATTTATGCAGATAAAGTGCATGTGCCTCCGAATCCTCTAAATGTGATGTCTTCACCTTGGCCCTTCGCCATGTGGGGCATTGATATGATTGGCAAGATTGAACCGACTGCTTCAAATGGCCACAGATTCATCCTGGTAGCCATTGACTATTTTACCAAATGGGTCGAAGCAGCTTCATATGCAAATGTCGGTATGGAGTACCCGGGCGAATCATTACTGATAATGGTTCCAATTTGAATAATAAAATGATGGCAGAACTGTGCCGGGACTTCAGGATTCAACTTCACAACTCTTCTCCTTACAGGCCGAAGATGAATGGCGCTGTTGAGGCAGCTAATAAGAATATCAAGAAGATTGTGCAAAAGATGGTGGTCACCTACAAAGACTGACATGAAATGCTACCATTTGCCTTGCATGGGTACCGTACGTCAATCAGAACATCCACTGGGGCAACACCGTATCAGCTTGTGTATGGTATGGAGGTAGTCCTACCTATTGAAGTTGAGTTACCCTCCTTACAGGTACTGATGGATGTCAAGTTGAATGAAGCAGAGTGGGTCCGATCCCGGTACGAACAATTGAGTCTGATCGAAGAGAAGAGGTTAGCTGCAATTTGTCATGGGCAGCTGTATCAGAAAAGAATGAAGAAAGCCTTCGATCAGAAAGTCAGGCTTCGGGAATACCAAGTAGGAGATCTTGTGCTGAAAAGACTCCTCCCTCCTCATACAGACCACAGGGGCAAGTGGACTCCGAATTATGATGGTCCATTCATAGTAAAGAAAGTTTTCTCCGGTGGAGCACTGATGCTTAGTACTATGGATGGTGAAGACTTCCTGTCCCCTGTGAATTCAGATGCAGTTAAAAAATACTTCGCATAAAATGACCCGCTGGACATAAAAACAGAATGTAAGTCCAGGCAAAAATAGGGCATCCCGGCGAGTCAGAAACATAATAAAAGACTCGGGCAAAAATAAGGGAAAATAAATAAAAAATGTACACCCGCTGGGTTGAAAAGCCGCATTGGACAGCTTAGGCAAAAATGGGTATCCCGGTGGATTGCAAACCCGAAAGGGCGATCCACGCAAAATAAGGGAATAAGCGAACAACTGCATTCTGAATTCGTCTGTATCACCCACGACACGACACGCTTCGAAATGTTAAAGCATCGGTCAAAGTCAGCCATTCTTCAAAAGCAAGATGAGAAGAACGTCAATGTCATACAAGTCATAGCAAAAGGGAAGCACTGAAGCGTCATCAACATTGCCAGCATCTTTTTGTTTTCTCGTTTTGTAGCAATCTCCTCATTTTAGGGGATTTGTTTCTTTGACTGTACTGGCCAATTCAGGGCACCCCAAATTAATAAAATCAGATTTTCAGTCACATTTCGTCTCGTACATTTTATTTTCATTTGCAAAAATGTCCGATGTCCTTATAAATATTGATTGCATTAATACAAATGCATCTTTTCTAAAATTAATGCTTACAGGAAATATATTTTCTCCCGAGAGTGTCCGAATTCCTATGATGGAATCCAGTAAGAGATACCTCGGGGTACTTGTGCGTTTTCGTCATAACAGGATTGCAGATGCTCATCCTCCCCAGCTGAGTTGTCAAAATCATCATCCTTAGAGGGATCCTCATGAACATCTCAAGGAAAATCGTTCAATGATCACTCCTCCTCGGCCGAGTGGTAAACAGGGAGCCATCTCCCCGCAGAGTCTCAGCCTCTATCCAGAAGAGCAATGTCTGAAGATTTCGCAACAAAGTGATGAAAGCTCCCACAGACCCCAGCTGGGCCCCTCATCATTAAGATAGGTCTATCAGTGACCTATTTTCCCCAAGCAGTCATACACCTTATCAGATCTACCGATGATATCATACCCAGTTGGGACATTCCCTTCAAGCAGATCAGCCAGAGATATCCACAAGCAATGGGATCCAAATCCCGGATCGGTATCTTTGAAAACATAGCATTCGCATCATACTTTCCCCAGAGCGTAGCATTCCGTCTAATACGGAGCATTAAGGCAAAAATCAAATATATTGCAAATCACAAGTCAGGTTCGAACCAGTCACCTGTAAATACCAACGACATTCCATCAACAATATACAAAATACCTCTCAAATTCCCCGGCAGAAAGCCAAAGCATCCCCTTTGCACTCTCAAATACAGATACATGCTCCTTTCGGCACTCGTCCGTGTCATCTTATCCCCACAGATCTTCAGAATATCTTTTGCACTCTTAAAACTCATACACTTCCTTTTATGATACTCGTCTGCATCATACTCTCCCCAGCAAGGTGAACACTCGTCCGTGTCTCACTCATACTTTTTACTCATACAGGTACTCGTCCGTATCTTATATACACCTCTCATTTCCCCTTAGAGTCAACACTCGTCTGTGTTCTTTGTTAACCAGTTGATACTCGTCCGTATCATCATCTCTGAACATGCGTCAGCGTTTGTTTCTACCGATACTCGTCCGTATCATGGTCCTAAGGATGCTCGTCCGCATCTTTAAACTATACACCACGTCAAACACTTATATCTTCTTGAATTTAGACATTCGTCTGTATCTACCATTCCCCAGAGGAGTCCTTGCCAAATCCCAATAAATTACTTCCTTCCTATCTGACGTTCATCCTATGTCATGATGCTTCCGGCAGCCGTACCCTGCTAGGTGATCGTCCTTCACCTTTTGATGATTGTCGCTCCCGATAGATGGGAATAGCCCAAATAAAGGTACAGACGCGAACGGTCGGCGAAAGCGACAATGAGAACACACAGCAGTGAACTCACTGGGAATGAAAAGAGTCGCCAGCTAGGCATTTTTATCCCGGAGGAAAGGCAATGCTGCATAGACCTAGAAAGATATGGATAAGACGGTTGCGAACCAGAGAGACTGAGAAAGGGGGTTGGTTACAACCTGGGAAGGTATTAGCACCCAGATTGTCCGCCTTACTCGACGGGATCCACGCTTAAAAGATTTGTGTTTTAAAGGGGTAGTGTCAGTGCAATCTATGTATAAAAGAGCTGGAAAAGGATGTACAGGTGTCAGTGTAAAAGAAGTGTGAAGTGCATAAATGTACAGTGTCAGTGTAGGAACAAGAGTGAAATGCTCATGACTATGAGGCTAAAAGAATAAAACTGGAAAGAGGGGGAATATACAGAGACTTTTGTTCGATAACTGTTAAGTTATGCCTACGTATCCTCTCGTGCAATGAGGAAGTCAGAACACCGTAGTTCGACCCAAAGAGACTGAAAGATGAATTGACCTGTGAACTGCTTACTTGTCAATGCTCAAGTGTATGACCTGTCTGGCTCAGGTGCGAACTGTCTTGCATTAGACGGAAGAAGCAAGTTCTCGTTTATGAGTGAATGAGATGAGAAAAGAATCCCGAAGGAGACGATTATTGTTTGTTTTTGAGTTTTCAGTCTTTTATTTCTTTTGAGAGTTTGTCATAAGTTAATGAGCTTAAGCCTAAACCAATGGGTTGGTAAACTCATCACATCTTCCCTCTGATTAGGGGTAATGAGAATACCTTAAGTGTGAAGTCAGCTTCTCACACTTAATCACCTTTGATGTAGGATTAAGATCATTAACCTACTTGTGATTACTTAGATGTTTTTGGTGTTTTTGTTTAGTGTTAAGTAATGAGGTTAAGCCATATTCAAGGATTAAACAGACTCATTACACCATCCTAATAGAAGGATAATAGATGAGAATGTTTAAGCTGAGGAAAGCACCTCAACTTAATCCATGATTAGGGATTAAACTCATGACAAAACAAGCCTTTGATTAAGTGGATTTTATTTAATGATATGATGATGAAGTGATTTTTAGGGTTTGTAAGACTACTTGAGGGGGACTTGTCCATTAACACTAGGGTTAGTTCTTCTTAACCAATTAAGGAAGAATTAGAACCCTAATGCAAGGCCCAAGTTACAAGTGTGATGTCTTGGTGATTATTAAGTGGATTGATTAATAGATTTAAACACATTAAGGGTTTAACACTTAGGATCAAAGTTATACACTCCATCCTAATAGAAGGATGCAGGCATAAGCTTAATCACAAAGCCTTAAAGCCTTTAGGGTTTAGTCCCTGATTATGAGATGAGAAGAGAAGACTCAAAAGAGACACAAAGGTAAAACTAAGAGGGGAGACTAAACAAAACCCTAATCATTGTCATGCTTGGTTGTTCCTAAGGTTTGTGAGGTTTACAAGAGAAGTCTTCAATGGAACCACCAGGAAGCAGATGAAAGGAACAGGAGAAGCAAAGTAACTTGCTTCACTCAAGAAGTCAAGTCACTTGAAGAAAGAAAGTGAGAAGAAGAAGGATGAGAAAGCTCAAACTCAAACACATACAAAAAATGCAGCAAGGATGTAAAAGAGGTGAAGAGAAGTTATGAGAAGTGAAGGCAAATTCACTTCTCAAAGTCACTTACCACCTGAAAAGTTAGAAAAGAAATGCAATGCAATGCAAAATGAAATGAAATGGCATGATGCAAATCAAAACCAGAAGCAAATATGAGGTGATAGTGATGTTATGAGATGATGCAAACATGAATCAAGGCATGAGAATGATCATACAAGCATGTGGATGCAGATGGAACAAGATAAGAACCAATGAACATACATGAAAAGTCATGAAATGAAAATGACATACAACATGGCAAATACATGATGCAATGATCAAACATGCTTTCAATATGTCTTAAGATGTTCAATGAATCAAAAGAATGCATAAAATGCTATGGCAAGTCAAGGTATGATTGCAAATGCAAGATGGATGCATATGGAAGCCCAAATTAGGGTTTATGATCAAAGCAACAAACACAAACCAAAATCAGAAGCAAACATCAATACAAAAAAATTGAAAATACACTCAAAGGATCCCTAATCCTATACTAACTCAATGCCCAAAGGAGAAGTTCCAACTCTTAACCTAATTCAAGTTATGATTTTCAAAAGTTTTCTAGGGTTTTAGGGTTCCTTAACAAGAAAAATACCAAATAAATGGAAAATGAAAGATCAAACCATGGCCATTTAATCTCACATACTACATGCTAAACACAATGCAATGCAAAAAGAATCAAGGTCCAACACTCAATGGTTAGGCAGAAATGATTTTTGGAAGTTTGGATCAAAATAATGCATCAAAATGATTTTAATTCCATGAAAAATTCTCAAAATGCATCAAGATCAAAAAATAAATTTGGTTTGAGGGTTGGACAATGTTTCTAAATGTTTTTAAATGTTTCATGAATTTCTTGGTGATTTTTAAATACCTAAAAGTATTTTTAATTAATTAATTCTCATTAATTAATTAAAAATAAACTTTTAAATATTTAAAAATACTTTTTGAATGCAAAAAAATAAAAATAAAAATATTTTTGTGTTTTAAAAATTAGTGAAATCTTTGGCAAAAAATTTCATAATTTTTAAATGGTTTTTACTATTTTAAATAAAATGTGCAAAACAAATAAGAAAATATGAATTAAAAATTGAATTATTGGAAAGTATGCAGAATGAAGGGATGAGATGCAATCTGGGCAGGGAAGGCTTGACTGCGCGCCAGATCCTATTGCTGGAATTCAAACTTGCTAAAACAAATTAATTAACTTAATTAATTAAGATTAGGGCTAAGTGAATGATCTGAACCATTGGATGCGCGCGGGAATGGACTTGGTCAACTCATCCAACGCTCACAATTCAAACTTCATTAATTACAGGGATTAAACCCTAATTATTTTCAGGTGGCCGGAGAAGACCTCCGGTTGTCTTCTCCGGTGGGAACCCCACCTGAAAATTCCTAAAACCTTCAAAACGTAACTAAAATGAAATCTAAAAGAACAGGAATCCTTCCCACACCTCACTGAATCAAAACCCTAACATAAACATCATTTATATTTCATCAATCACATGAATCGAAACAAAACAAATTTTAGGGCAAGACTTTCAGAACACGATTAAACTCTCATCTCTTCACCATTTTCAAAACCAACAACATATTCATGACCAGGGAAGCATGTAGAAGCTATTAAGAACTTAAAAATCCATTTCTGGAAAAAAAGTTCTTGAAGCTACCTGAGTTTTGAAGCTTTCAGTCTGCAACTTTCTGGCCTCTTCTCTTTGTGCAATCCACTCCTTTTGGTCCCTTGATGATGTCTGGATGCTTAGAAGGAGTTTGTGTTGGCTGGTTTGGAAGTTTGAACAGGTCCTGTTCCAGCTCAGGTGAGAATCGTATCTGGCTTATGTGAGGTTTCAAGGATGAATGAAGGCAGGGAAATGATCAGAAGGATGTGGTGATGAGTTCTATGAAGTTTGTTTGTGAGTTTGTAGCTTGTATACTGAGTTTCGAAGGCTTTTGCTTTTGAGAGTGAAAATGAGAAAGTGATGCTTGGGCTTGTTTTAGGCTGGCTGGTTATGTGCTTTGGCTAGCCATTTGTTTGTATAAACAATTGCTATTGGTCAGAAGATGTGACATGCCCTTTTGTGATAGGTGTAGCTACTTTTGCAAATTGTCAACTTTGTGTAAGAGAAAGCATGGGTCATGTTCTAGCCAAGTACAAGGGGTGTGGGCTGCGCAGCATGGTGAGAGGAAAGGCTAGGGTTGATCAGCAAAGTAGCTAGCAAGTGGATGCAATGCCATCATGAGTTTTTGCAACTTGGTTTGTCTTTGGTTTTCTATGAAAAAGTCTTGCTCCATAGGCCATAAACATGTGATCCCTTTGGCCCATTCTGATTTTTAGGACTTGTGTGATGTTTGTGTAAAGATTAGAGACCATTTTGAAGTCACAAATTGCCTTGGTACAAGAATTTGCAAGTTTTCCATTTGGTGCATAATTTGAAACTTAGTGATTTTAGCCAACTTTGATGAACCATAACTTTTGATCCAAAATGAATTAGGTCATGTTCTTGTACTTTTTGAAAAGGGAAAAATCTATTCTACAACTTTCATGACCAAAGTTTTTCCATTTGAAACTTTCTTGAATCAAAAAGTAAGGGTTGAAAAAGTTGCATAAAATGACATCTTCATGAAAAGTCAAACTTGCCCAAAAAGTCAACTTTGCAAAAACTTGAGATTCTTGAATTTTGTGAACTTCCAACTTCTTCCATGATCAAATAAAGATCATATACAATCAAAATGATGAATATCACCCCTTGGTTGGGTCATTGAGGGCCTCAGATGCCCTAATTTTGCACTGAATTGTCTAGAAAGTCAACCTTTGATCAGATGACTTCCCCATGGAATTTCTTCATGAAAATTTATATGCATACTCCCTATACCATATAGATACCAATAGAAACAAGAATGACCAAAAAAATTGGAGTTATGGCCACTGAAACCAAAACCCTAATTTTAGGTCATCTGTGCAGTCAAGCCTGGCCCTGCTTCCATACCAATCCCAGTTCTTGTGATTCTTTGACATTATTGACTTTGGGAGGATATAATATGATACTTGAACACACATAGACCCCTTTGAAGTGATTGATGACCTTTGGAGTGGCTCAAGAAGCTCTTGGATTGCTCAGATCACAAACCCTAGATGCAGATGACTTAGAACCAATGCAGTGGATCAAAAATGTGGTATGAGATGATATGATTGTGTTTATGCATATGGAATGATCACAAGCCATGGTGAAATGGGTGAGGGAAAATTTGGGGTGTTTACAGCTGCCCCTATTCAAACATGAGTTAACTGTGCAGGATGTAAGCGACGGCTTATCAGGCAAACAAGATAACTTGTGGTTGAATACCAAAGACAGTCCAAAATTTGCACTCACAAAATGAAGAAGAAAAGGGATATAGATTGCAACAGAAAATAAAGTATATTGTAAAGTGGGGCGACGGAGGACGACCGCCGAGCAGAGGACGACTGCTGGGTAAAGAGCAATGACGGGGACGGCCGACATGCAGGAAAAAATGCGGAAAGTGAAGCAATGACAGGGACGGCCGACATGCTGGGGATAAAAGGAGTTATGATGGGGACGACCATCAAGCAAAGCTGAAAAATTCTCTGGGGATTAATGTAACATGACGGGGACGGCCATCAAGCTCATAAGGTAAAGTAACCAACGATGGGGACGACCATCGGGCTAAACTGAAAGGAAAAGGGACCACGACGGGGATGGCCATCGGGTTAAAGAATAAATGAAATAAACAGATGATGAGGTACGGTCATCAAAGGTGAAGGACGATCACCTAGAAGGGGACGGCTGCTCTGTTGGGGGTAAGATGAGGGACGGTCATCTAAGGTGGAGGACGACCACCTGGCAGGGTACGACTGCCGAAAATATCGCGACATAGGACGAATGCCGGATAAAAGGTCAACGATGGGGACGGCCATCGGATGAGCATGATGGAGGACGACCATCAAGAGGTGGAGGACGACCACCTAGCAGGGGACGGCTGCTCTCAAGGTTTGCCATGACATAGGACGAATGCCAGATAACCAAAATCAACAACGGGGACGGCCATTGGATAAAATGATGAAGGACGATCATCGGGAGGTGGAGGACGACCACCTAGCAGGGGACGGCTGCTAAATATCACGACATAGGACGAATGTCGGATAGAAAATCAACGATGGGGACGACCATCAGACGAGCTTGATGGAGGACGACCATCAAGAGGTGGAGGACGACCACCTAGCAGGGTACGACTGCTCTCAAAGTTTATCATGACATAGGACGAATGTCAGATAAAAGAAAGTTGCTTTGTAGACGATCTACTGGGGAATAGTAAACACGGACGAGTGTTTACATCCAAGAAACAAAAGGTATAAGTGTTTAGATGTTTGTGTATAGATTAAAAATGCGGACGAGCATCCTTAAGACTACGATACGGACGAGTATCGGGTAGAAACAAATACTGACACGTGCTCAGAGATGATGATACGGACGAGTATCAACGGGTTAACAGAGAACACAGACGAGTGTTGAATCTGAAGGGATTCTTCTGGGGAATAATAGACACAGACGAGTGTCTAAATTCAAGAAGACAGAAGTGTTTGACGCAGTGTATGGATTAAAGATGCGGACGAGCATCCTTAAGACTATGATACAGACGAGTATCAGGTAGAAACAAACGCTTGACGCATGTTCTGAGATGATGGTACGGACGAGTACCAACGGGTTAACAAAGAACAAGGACTAGTGTTGAATCTGCGGGGATATATATAAAATGGTGTATACAAGATACGGACGAATATCTGTATAAGTGCGAGTGGTGTATAGACGAGTGTTTAACTGCTGGGGAGAATGACACGGACGAGTGTCGAAAGGAGAAGAGTATAGTATAAACAAGTATCTGATGTACAAAGTGTTTATGTTACTGTTCCGGGGAAAATGACACGGACGGATGTCAAGGAAAGTTATATATAAGCATATGTGAGTGCAAAGAGGACGTCTTTGGCTTTCTGCTGGGGTTATGACACAGACGGGTGTCAAAAAGTATCTGTAATACGAGTGGTACTGTTTGCACAGAGTGTTCGGGCGACTTTACTGGGGAGTATTGACACGGACGGGTGCCAAAGAGAGTACATACTGGTGTTTGTGAATGTGAGGCAACTGATTTTGCTGGGGAATCTCCGCTGGGGATTTTGGGGGAGGTATTCTGTATATTGATGGATTGTCATTATTCACAAGTGTTGACTCAAAACATGGCTTATGATTATGCTATATGCTTGATTTTTGCCGTAATGCTTCGTATTAGACGGAATGCTACGCTTTGTGGGTGAATATGATGCGAATGCTATGATTATGCAAAGATACCCAACCAGGATTCGGATCCCGTTGCTACGAAGATCTTTGGCCGATCTGCTTGAAATGGACATCCCAGCTGGGGGTGAGATCGTTGGTAGATCTGATGAGATGATATCTGCTTGGGGATATGGGTCAATGATAGACATATCCTTATATTGAGGGACCCAGCTGGGGTTTGAAGGAGCTTTCTCTACTCTGTTGTGATCCCTCGTGCGCTGCTCTTCTGGATAGAGGCTGGAGCTTTGTGGGGAGATGGTTCCCCGACTTTTGTATTTGGCTGAGGATGAAATGGCAACTCGGCTGGGGAGAAAGAGAGATCACTGAAAGATCTCCCTAGAGATTCTGTTGAGGAGGGTCTTGACTCAGCCGGGGATATGGGCGCCCTCTGGTACTGTTCTGTTGGAAAAACGATGCCTGGCAACTCTGATGGGGAGAAAACACTTTGGGTGCTAAGGCTGAGTGTCGATTTGTCAGCTTGCTGGGATGAAGCTTTCATGCCCCAAGTTGCATTCTGGATACCTGCAATCCTGCAAAGATAGGGAAACGCACAAGTAATCCCGAGGTATCCTTTACTGGATTCCGTCATAGGAGTTTAGACACTTCTGAGAGTAAGTATATTTCCTGCAAGCATGTGATTTTATTATATCTTTTGAAGATGGGCATCTGTACTTATGCAACCAGTTTTTTTTTCTTAAGACATCAGACATTTTTGCAAATAAAAAAATGTTTAAAACGAAACATGACTGAAAATCTGATTTTATTTATTCATGTGCCCTGAATTGGCGAGATACAGTTAAAGAAACGAATCCCCTGAAATGAGGAGAATGTTACAGAAATGAGAAAACAAAATGTGCTGGCAATGTTGATGACGCTTTAAGGAGCTTCCTCTTTTGCTATGACTCGTATGACTTTTGACGTTCTTCTCGTCCTGCTTTCTGAAAGAGGCTGATTCTGATTGAAGCTTGATCCTTTCGAAGCTTACCAAGTTGTAGGTGATACGGACGAATTCAGAGTGCAATTGTTCGCTTATTCCCTTATTTTGCATGGATCGCCCTTTCAGGTTTTCAATCCATCGGGATACCCATTTTTGCCTGAGCTGTCCAATGCGGCTTTTCAACTCAGCGGGTGTACACACATTTTTTTTTATTTTTTTTCCCCTTATTTTTCCCCGAGTCTTTTATTCTGTTTTTGACTCGTCGGGATGCCCTATTTTTGCCTGGACTTACATTCTGTTTTTATGTCCAGCGGGTCATTTTTATGCGAAGTATTTTTTAACTGCATCTGAATTCACAGGGGACGGGAAGTCTTCACCATCCATGGTACTGAGCATCAGTGCTCCACCAGAGAAAACTTTCTTCACTACGAATGGTCCTTCGTAATTTAGAGTCCACTTGCCCCTGTGGTCCGTATGAGGAGGGAGGATTCTTTTCAGCACAAGATCTCCTACTTGGTACTCTCGGTGCCTGACTTTCTGATCGAAGGCCTTTTTCATTCTCTTCTGATATAACTGCCCATGACAGATTGCAGCCAATCTTTTCTCTTCAATCAGACTCAGTTGTTCGTATCGGGACCTGACCCATTCTGTTTCGCTCAGTTTAACATCCATCAATACTCGTAGAGAGGGTAATTCAACTTCGACAGGTAGGACTGCTTCCATACCATACACAAGCTGATACGATGTTGCCCCAGTGGATGTTCTGATCGACGTGCGGTACCCATGCAAAGCAAATGGTAGCATTTCATGCCAGTCCTTGTAGGTAACTACCATCTTCTGCACAATCTTGATATTTTTATTTGCTGCCTCAACAGCGCCATTCATCTTTGGCCTGTAAGGAGAAGAATTGTGATGTTGAATCTTGAAGTCCCGGCATAGCTCTGCCATCATTTTGTTGTTTAAGTTGGAACCATTATCAGTAATGATTCGTTCGGGAACTCCGTATCGACAGATGATATCTCTCTTCAGAAATCTGGCTACCACTTGCCTTGTAACGTTTGCATAAGACGCTGCTTCGACCCACTTGGTGAAATAGTCAATGGCAACCAGGATGAATCTGTGGCCATTCGAAGAAGTTGGCTCAATCTTGCCAATCATGTCAATGCCCCACATAGCGAAGGGCCAGGGTGAAGACATCACATTCAAAGGATTGGGAGGCACATGCACCTTATCTGCATAAATCTGGCATTTATGGCATTTTGTGGCGTAGGCACAACAATCAGCATCCATTGTGATCCAGTAATAACCTGATCTTAGCAACTTTTTAGCCATGGCATGCCCTCCCGCATGGGTACCAAAGGATCCTTCGTGCACTTCATGCATTAACAAGTCTGCTTCTGTCTTATCAACGCATCTGAGGAGTACCATATCAAAGTTTCTTTTGTATAGGGAACCACCAGTATTCAGAAAGAAACTACCAGCAAGCCTTCTCAATGTCTTCTTATCATTGGAAGATGCCCCAGGTGGGTATGTTTGGTCCTCCAAGAAGCACTTAATGTCATGGAACCAAGGCTTATCATCCTTGACAATGTCTACTGCAAATACATATGCTGGTCTGTCAAGTCTGGACACTGAAATCAGAGGTACAAAGTTGGCAGCCTGAACTTTGATCATGGACGAAATGGTAGCCAGGGCATCTGCAAACTGATTCTCGTCCCGAGGGATATACTCAAGCTTGACTGTTGTAAAGAAAGTCAATAACCTTCTTGTATAATCCCTGTAAGGTATCAGATGATCCTGGTGGGTGTACCATTTGCCATTGGTTTGATTAACTACCAGAGCTGAATCTCCGAACACGGTCAATGTCTTGATCCTGAGGTCAATGGCTTCCTCAAGACCCATAATGCAAGCTTCGTATTCAGCTTCGTTGTTAGTGCAGTTAAAGGTGAGTTTTGCCGAGAAAGGCATGTGGACTCCCTTAGGTGTAATGAGTACTGCACCAACACCACGACCATTCATGTTAACAGCCCCATCAAACATCATAGTCCATTCTTCCTCCGGGTCGGGCCCTTCAGTGTGAATAGGCTCTTCATGATCTTTTGCTTTTATGAACATGATGTCTTCATCAGGGAAGTCAAATCTCATAGGCTGGTAATCATCAATAGGTTGCTCAGCAAGATATTCAGACAATACACTGCCCTTGATGGCCTTCTGAGAGGTGTATTGGATGTCATACTCTGTGAGGATCATTTGCCATCTTGCAACCCGTTCGGTAACCGCTGGCTTCTCAAATATGTACTTAACTGGGTCCATCTTTGAGATCAACAAAGTAGTGTGGGTCAACATATACTGTCTCAGTCGGCGAGCAGCCCACGCTAAAGCACAGCAAGTTTTCTCGAGCAGTGAATAACGTTGTTCACAGTCGGTAAACTTTTTGCTTAGGTAGTATATTGCATACTCTTTTCGACCAGACTCGTCATGCTGGCCCAGCACACACCCCATTGACTCTTCTAATACTGTCAAGTACATGATTAGAGGTTTTCCTTCAACTGGAGGCATAAGGATTGGAGGCTCTTGTAAGTATTCCTTGATCTTGTCAAAAGCCTTCTGACAGTCTTCATTCCACCTGACCGTTTGTTCTTTTCTTAATAGTTTAAACAAGGGCTCACAGGTTGCCGTAAGGTGAGATATGAACCTTGAGATGTAGTTCAATCTACCTAGAAACCCTCGAACTTCCTTCTCTGTCTTCGGTGCAGGCATCTCTTGAATAGCTTTGACTTTATCAGGGTCAACTTCAATCCCTTTCTCGCTTACAATAAATCCCAGCAGCTTACCAGATCGCACCCCGAATGTGCACTTGTTGGGGTTCAACTTCAGTTGGTACTTCCTCAGACGCTTGAATAGCTTCAGCAGATTCACCAGGTGGTCTTCTTCAGTAAGGGACTTGGCAATCATGTCATCCACATAACATTCTATTTCTTTATGGATCATATCGTGGAATAATGTCACCATAGCCCGTTAATATGTTGCACCGACATTCTTCAGCCCAAATGGCATTACCTTGTAATAGAACGTGCCCCAAGGTGTGATGAAGGTTGTCTTCTCCATGTCTTCAGGTGACATTTTGATCTGGTTGTATCCTGAAAATCCATCCATGAAGGAGAATACCGAGAACTGAGCCGTATTATCAACCAATACATCGATGTGAGGTAATGGGAAATCATCTTTCGGGCTGGCTCTGTTCAGATCCCGGTAATCCACACACATTCTTACTTTGCCGTCTTTCTTAGGCACAAGTACTATATTATCAACCCATGGTGGATAGCTAGTTACGGCAAGGAACCCGGCGTCCCATTGCTTTTATACCTCTTCCTTGATCTTCATTGCCATGTCTGGACGAGTACGGCGCAATTTCTGTTTAACCGGTGGGCATTCTCCTCTTAAAGGCAGCTTGTGCATAACAATGTCGGTGTCCAACCCTGGCATATCTTGATAGGACCAAGCAAACACGTCCACATATTCTTGCAGCAGGTCAATCAGTTGTCTCTTCACTGAGTCTTGTAAGCAGGCCCCAATTTTAACTTCTTTCACGTCTTTATCTGTACCAAGATTGATTGTTTCAACCTCCTCCTGATGAGGAGTGATAACCTTCTCCTCTTGTCTCAACAATCTGGCTAGCTCTTCAGGAAGCTCGTAATCTTCTTCAACCCCTTCATCAGCTTGATTGATTGGATTGTCAAAGTCATACGGAGTCATAGCCGTGCTGTTGTCGGTGCTGTCTGGAAGGCATTCTCTGCAAGGGTTCAGTTTGTTCATTTTAGTGATTTGATTTTAATCTTGTTTAGAAAAGTGAAATAAAGTTGTCATTTTGAAAACACTGCCATTTATTTTTTGTACAAAAAGAAAAATGGAAAAAACAGTGAGCGGAAAAGAAAAAGACTTTGTTTGCAAAAGATGTCTGATATTTCATTGATTAATCTTGTTGCACAAAAATTACAGATGGCCCGATTACAAAATGAGTCTTGTCATCTTGGGCAAGATGCAAGACTTTGATGCATGCTATAAAAATAAAGGAAATAATAATTACTCTGCATGAGTAACTCTTATAATTTCCTGGGAAGACCAGTTTGAGATACTGCTCCCCGGGATCTTTGGACGAATCCAACTCTCCAGGTTGCGGTCGCTTTCATCCTCGTCTTCCAAATTGTTGACAGCATCGGGGGCGAGCATCCCCCCACTAACAAAGTTGGGCTCCTTAGCAGCCTCTGCTTGATCTTGTTGAGTTGGTTTGTAACCCAACCCAAATCTATCCTCTTTCTTCTCCACAGGTAACAGTTTGCCCCAGCCTTGGGCAGTTCCTTCTTCAACAACCTTCCGGGCTTGTTGGTAAGATGTCATTGAGGTTCCAGGTACAGCAGATGTTTCATTTATGTTCAAGGCCTCAAACCCTTGACTCATTGTTTCGTGGATCTCCCCATCCATCTCAATGTATTTGTAGGTAGCCAGGTGGCTAACAAAAATATCCTCCTCTCCACAGATAGTAACGACTTGGCCCTCCCACTCGAATTTTAACTTCTGGTGAAGGGTTGAGGTCACGGCACCAGCGGCGTGAATCCATGGCCTACCCAATAGACACCTGTAGGCAGGCTGTATATCCATCACGTAGAAGGTCGTTTTGAAAGTTTGTGGGCCAATCGTTATAGGCAACTCAATCTCGCCCAGAACCGATCTCTTAGAACCATCAAAGGCTCTCACTACCAGGTTGCTGGGGCGTAATGCCAATCCGTCATACTCTAGCTTCACAAGGGCTTTTTTAGGTAAGACATTGAGGGATGATCCTGTGTCTACCAGCACATGGGAAAGAACTGCACCTTTACATTCCATGGTAATGTGCAAAGCCTTATTATGATTGCGGCCTTCCGTAGTCAAATCAGTGTTGGTGAACCCTAGCCCATGACTAGCATTAACATTTCCAACCACAGCTTCCAACTGATTGACGGTGATCTCCTCAGGCACATAAGCTGCGTGCAAGACTTTTAGTAGTGCGTTCCGATGAGCTTCGGAGCACATGAGCAATGATAGGATTGAGATCTTGGAAGGTATCTGGTGAAGCTGATCCACTATTTTGTAATCACTTTTCTTGATGATTCTCATGAATTCATCAACTTCTTGATCAAAAGGTGTTTTTGAAGCTTCCTTAACAATCTGTTCTTCTTGCACCAAGCTCTTACCTTTTGCCTTGGCAGCAGCTTCTGCTTCGGCAGTGGGTCTTTGAATTTGTGGAGCAAAGAGACGTCCGCTTCGAGTGAAGCCTCCGCCTCCTCCCACATTGTCTATTTGTGGTGCAGGGGTTGATGATTCAAGAGTGATTTTCTGTCCTCCGCAGTATAGATCAGAGCCGTAATGCCAAGGGATGGCATTACTGCTTTCATAAGGTACTGGCCCAGGCACCGTGACGGTGACTGGGCTGATGGCAGCTGCAGAAGGGACTGTGATAGTCTGTGGATCATAGTATATTGTGACTGGTGCTCTGATGGGAGTGGCATTTTGCGAGTTGTAAGCAGAATCATTTTCAGGATCATAGTAAATTGTAACTGTTGAAACATTTGCTGCTGAAGTTGTAGGAGACATTGTTGGAAGGATGGGTGTTGTTGTTGTAGGAGATTCTGAATGAAGTGGTGCTGAAGTTGTAGAAGGGATGTTTGCTGATATTTGGTCCGTTGAAAGAAAAGATGAAGCACTTGTTGACGAAATTGAAGAGTTGCTTGAAACAATGGTTGTTGTATTTGTAGAAGACACGGGAATTGTTGTTGATGAGGTTGCCGGATTGGTAGGAATTGATGTTGTGATTTGAAGCAGGCCACTTTGGATGAGACCATCTATGCCATCTCTCAAGTTATCACAACCATTCACTGAAATGTTGCAATAAGCACACCCTAGCTCACATCCCGGGAACATTTGACATTCAAGGAGTTGGGCTTTAATCTCTACCAACGGTGTCCGAATCTGACCCACACTGGTTATCAAGTAAGACGGCTTGTCTTCTTCAATAGCATTGATTCTGGGACCTCCGTGGTTTGGCATAGGGTTCTTATTAACATTTGGTGGTGGTGCAAAATTCAGAGCCTTAGAGTCTACCAAGTCTTGTACCTTCATGTGCAAAGCTCTGCACTTTTCTGTACTGTGGCCAGGCGCATTTGAATGAAAAGCACATCTGGCATTGGAGTCGTAATTCCTGGGTAGACTGGTGGGATCTGGAGGTGCCAACGTCCTTAGCTCAACCAGGTTGAGTTTCAGGAGTTGTGGCAGTAACGTGGCATATGGCATAGGGATCGGATCGATCACCCTATTGGCCTGAGAAGGTCTCTGTTGGAACGGTCTTTGCTGATTGTTGTTGTTGGTGTTGTTGTAGTTTCTCTGAGGAGGATACTGAGTTTGTTGCTGATAATTTGGTTGCGGTGGTTGATAAGCTGGTTGTGGATGAATTGGAGCGGGAATGGTGACTGCTGCCACAGACCTATGAACATATTGGGGTCTTCCCCTGTTAGTGTGGATAGCATTGGTCTCACCCGTTCTTCTTGGGCCCACAAAAGGCTTCCTTGTGTTGCTAGATGAGCTGGCACCGTTGTCAGAAATTTTGCCCATCTTTAACAGGCTCTCAATTCTCTCTCCAGCTATAACGACATCTGCAAAGCTGGTAGAAGAGAAAGCGGCCAGCCTGTCAATGTATGTCCCTTGGAGGGTGTTCATAAACATATCTGCCATCTCCCTCTCTGACATAGGTGGCTGGACAGCAGCAGCCAGCTGCCTCCACCTTTGGGCGTACTCGCGGAAGCTTTCCCTGGGTGACTGCGACATCCCCATCAGGAGGGTCCTGTTGGGTGCCATATCCAAATTATACTGGTATTGTCTGATGAAGGCCTCTGCCAAGTCCTTCTAACACCTGATGGTCGCTCTAGTCAGATGGGAGTACCATTCCCTTGACGCTCCAGTTAAGCTATCCTCAAAATAAAACATCCATAGCTTCTCGTCCATGGTATAGGCTTTCAACCTCCCCAAAAAGGATTGTAAGTGGGTCCGTGGGCAGGAAGTCCCGTTATACTTCTCAAAACAAGGAGGCTTAAACTTATGGGGAATCCTGACCCCGTCCACTAAGCCCTTGTCCATAACATCAAAACCCAAAGAGTTTTGGGACTCCAAGGATCTTAATTTTTCAGCAATTTCATCCAGCCTTCTGTCATAGGCTTCTTCCCCAGCACCCATTACTGTGAACTGATCCTCCTGGGGGTCTTCTTGCAGCACTCTGCCTGCAGTGGCAGTCCCTTGAACATTAGCAGGAATGTTGATCTCTGGATGAAGGTGGGGTCCAAATACAGGGGGGTTGACATGAGGTTGGACCCTCTCATTGTTGCTTGTCCCAGCAGTCCCTATATGGGGATCTTCTTGATTCTGCCTTTCTACCATTGCTCTAAATCTTTCCTGGCTCTGAGCCATGTTGTTCATCACTTCCATAAACTGCGTCATCTGAGTTCTCATTTCCAATATTTCATTGGCCATTTGGTTTCTGACCTCTGCAAGGTCCTGTTGCACCTGGTCCATCTGTATGCCCGGAAGATTGTTACGGGTTGGATATCGGTGTGGACGGTTGAGTGGAAATACCCGACGTCGAGCAATAGTTCCTGAACATCACAACAGAGTTAGCAACAACAAAAATAAACCTACAAAACAAACAAAGGGTTAGCATGCAATGCAATATGCTTATTTGTTTCCAAGGTATCCGGTCTTGGCACTTGGTTTTGACCCTTCCAGACCCTTGAAGATACTGTTGATGTTGCTTGAAAAGAACTCAGATGGAACAAACTGCTACATATATTACAAAAGGCAAACGATACATAATTTGTTCTTTACAAAACATGCCCCGAGGGGTCAAAATACATCATAAGAAAATAAAAGTACATGAAAAGAAAGCAACAACAAGCAAAAGTCAGACACCAAGACCAAACTCATCCTCCTGAACTTCCTTGAGAAGTGCTTCAGTCACAGGATCAGCTGGATGCTCCGTGAGATTCCTGATAAGGAGATTCCGGGTAGTAACAGCTGCAGTTAGCTTCTTGTGTTGACTCTGGTCCTTTGACCTCTTCACTCCAGCTCTGATCTTCAGTTCTGAGATCTCCCTCTGGGCTGCTGCCAGGGCTTCCTGCTGCTCTTTTGCACTAGCTTCCAGCTGCTCGATCTTGTCCTGAGTCCTCTTATCTTCCAGAGTACGAGCTTCGGTGATCCTGACCCACCTAGCTTGACTCTCCTTCAGATACAAGTCTGTCCTGGCTTTTTGGAACTGGGCTTCCTTGCAAGCATTCTTCAAGATCTGCTCTCCAGCCCTAGACTTCTTGATGTAATCCTCAGACTTCTCAATTTTGGCCAGATGCTCCACCTTCAATTTCTCAAACCTCTCAATATCCAACCTACCATCACTCCTCTCCCAGAGGATCTTCTGTAGAGCTTGAGTCAACTTCTCATTTCTTTCTTTCAAACTCTCAAACTCCTCTAAGCTAACAGTGGCAGGAGGTGGTGCTGAGGATGATCCAGGCATATCCTCCATGGTAAAGGGCATCCCAGAAAATTGAGCCCTGGCATGGGACCACTCATAATATTGTGCTGATGCCACATTGTTGCACTTCCCCAGAATGGTTACTCCTTTAGTTTGAACATTGTCCCCGGCCCAGGCTGCCTGCCTGACAATAGCCAGATTAGGCTTGTTCTCACAGTAAAGAGTCTCAGCCAAGTCTTGTGCCTTAGGAGTGTGGACCAATGCATAGCCCAATTGTCTTTTGTGAAGGTGGCAAAACACAAGGAAGGGGGGTTGGAATTGGGTTTTCTGGAATAATTAAAATAAACTTCTAATGACACGTTTACTTTATCCTGGTTCGTTTGAACTCAAACTACATCCAGTCCACCCGCCAAGGTGATTTTGCCTCTACTGAGGTCTTAATCCACTATTCAATAATAGTACACACAAAGACCTATAGTCAATGTCTTCTTGAGTCTTCTGACTAAACTTAGTCACTCAAGGAAAAAAAATAATTATTACAAGAGATATAAAGACGTAACTTAGAGTGCTTCTAGATAAGCAGATATCACTAAGTGATAGTTACAACAATAAGAACAAGATAAAAATAATTTGCTTGAATATATGAGATACGTTGTATAGCGTTGCGTTTTTTTTTTGATTTCTTCAAATGATGTCCTTTATATAGTTTCTTGATAAAGTAGCCGTTGAAGACATCTTGAGCCAAATTAGGATATTCTTTAATACCTTAATTTCTTTCCATAAGCAGAGATACTTGTCTTTGAATATTAAAGAGCGTATTCTTTAATTAAAGCTTTTTAATAAGGATACCAGCATCTTCTAAGCGGAAATCAGAGATAATGAATAATATATGCGCAGCAAATAAATGTGTCATTTAATGCTGGATTCTTCTTAGAGCGTATCTTCTACAAAGGTTCTTCTTAGCTCGTACGGGTTACTCAAGCAATATTATCTTCTACACAAGAGTACGTATATTCATTAGAACTTCTAATATGAAAGACTTTGTTATCATCAAAACACATAGAGGATCAGAACCATATTTGTTCTAACAATCTCCCCCTTTTTGATGATGACAAAACATTTTAATTTAACAAGAATAGAGTTTAATGAATTTAAGTGAACTCCCTTTGATTAGAAGACAAACTTCTTTCAGATGTTCTATGATCCTTAGCTCCCCCTGAGTTGATTACTTGACCTGTTTCTTTTTATGATAACAACTCAAATAATTGTATCAGAATATGTAAAAGGCAGATTATGGTGAACTGCTATGGATCAGAATCATATACGTTTCTCCCCCTTTTTGTCATAATCAAAAAGGTAAAAAATAAGAGACCCAAAAAAAATTAATAAACCAAAACCAATAGAGTTAAAGTACTTAGAAGCAAATGCAAACAACCAGTAGAAGTTCAAATAGTAATGCAGAATCAGAAGTTTTAAAAACAAAACACATTAAAACAGAGGATGAGAAAATCAGGTGTTCATCTTAGTGACTAAAGTCTCCAGCAAAGATTTAATGTCTGATGAAGATTCCACTTGCTTGGTGAGTAGAGTCTTCATTTCAGCAGTTGTTTCTTCTTGCTTGTCTAGACGTTCCTTCACTAGTTGATTTTCTTTCTTTAATTCTTGCAGAGTTTGGAGCACAAAATTTGTTCCCAGAGGTTCTTCTGATGGAGGGGCAGCTTGATTATCATGATCATCAGCAGTTTCTTCTACAGAAGATACTAAAACCATCTGAAGTGCTGAGAGCTCATCCAGCGGTTCTGATTCTTTCCAAGGCTTGTTGTCCAGCAGGAGTGGTTTAGTTTGTGCAACATTTGAGACTATTGCTTGAAGGTACTCACAGAAATTCTGATGAGCAACATCATAGCAGATGTCTTTGAGTCTTTTGGACTCAGCACTAAACCATTTTCTGAGGTCAGCCCATAGAAAATCAGATGCAGCAGGATCAGTTAGCTCTGCACAGGCAGTCTTCAGATCTTCTAATTTTAATTTCAGAACTGTTTCAAAAGCTAGCAGTAAAGTAGAAATGTCTGATTTGGATGGTTTGGGTTTTGGAACGGGAATAGCTCTTTTATTGGACATAGAGGACAGTTTTTGAAGTGCTTCAAAGTCAATTGTAGTTCTAAGGTGGTTGTCATTTTCAGTCACAGTATCTGTTGGTGAATCAGGAATGTTTATAATGGAAGGTGAGTTTTGGTTTGTTGAAATGTTATGGGAAATTGAGGCAGCATCTGAATCTTGGTATTGTTCAAGATCAAGATCAAGAGCAGCTTTCAAAGCGGATTGTGTTTCATTTGTAAGAGAGCAGTCAATATCAGAAGGTGGAGTGTCATCAATTGGAATATCAAAATCAGCAAAAGTTTGGGGTTGATGAATTTCTGTTTCTGTTTCTGGTGGATTTAAAGAGGATAAGATGGATGCAACAGCAGAAGTTGTAGGAACTTCAGTTTGGATGGGACTAATATTATGAGGTGGTTCAGTATCATGAATTTGTTCAGAATTGATATCAGAAGATGGTTGGCTAGAAGGTAATATGTTAGAAGGTTGTTCAGACACTTCTACAGTTACAGCTTCTACAACAGTAATGGAATCAGGATTAGAAGCAGAAGATTTACCTGTTGTCTTAGATGATTTTTGCATCTTCTGAGAGGGGTCTTCAGCAGTCTTCCTTTTCTTTAATCTGAGAGAGGCAACATCTGGAATTTGTTGTTGGAGTTCTTTTGGGTTGAAATCAGGTACCGTACCTTGACGTTTGCAGATATCCATATAGTTGAGAACAACATCAGCTGGTGTATCAGAAGAGAAGAGAGGAAAACCTTCTAGAGGTATCCTTCTGGTGCTGATAACTTCTCTAGATTGTAGAGTGGGTTCTTGCTGAATGGAAGTGATGAACCTCATCTTCTTAAGGTTTTTAGCATTCAAGGGTTTTCCAACGTCGGTTTCCAAAAGTTCATTTTGATTTATTTCTGCTAGGAAGTCCACTAGCTTGTTCTGACAGAGGATATCAGAAATTAATCGTCCAAAAGGTATCCAGTCCCTTTTGGTCTTCTCACTATCCCTTGTTTCTTTCACAGCAACTCTGAGATTCTGAAATAGTGTGTGGGCAAGATTTATTTTCTTTTGTTTGGAGATGAATTAGAGGAGGAATTGTTGATCCAGATTGATGTAGTCTGGAGAGTTTGTAGGTTTCCTGTGACAGATTGTCCCAAGAATTATTTTTGCCCAAATACGCAGAGGGGTCTTCAGGTCTTTGATTTTGTTTGACGGTTTACCAGCAGTGAAAATTTCTTTGGCAATCACAACAGCATCAGATACTCTATCCATATCACTACATTTGATACCATTGCCATCAGTTTCAAAGAGTTTGGCAATGTGATCTTCAGAGATGATAATCTGTTTACCAAGCACATAGGAGGTGACTTGTGCATCATTTGAGTATGCGTACATCCAAAATTCTTTAACCAGTTTAGGGAAAACTGGTCCCATCAGCCTGTCAAAATATTTTTCCCAGCCTTGAGCTTCAACCTGAGGGAGGAGGTCAAACCCATTGTCCTTCAAGCTTGCGAAATCAACGAATAGTTCACACAATACTTCCAGTTTCTCAGGAGAGGTGGAAAGGGTCTTTGATGGTTCAACGTAGAAATCATCAGAGAATTCTTTGCGTGAAGATGATGAAGCCATTTAGTGACTAAGATGAACTGTTAGGGTTTAGGGTTTTTAGAGAAAAATGAGGAAGCACAAGAGACTGAGAGAATTCCTTTTAGAGAGAGTAAAATGCGGGTAAAATTTGAAAATGAGGAATACACTTGATATTTATAGAAAAAGAAAACAAATTAAATCAATTAATTAAATGCGAAATTAGTGGGAAACAATTAAGTTTGAAAACATAATGATTAATAACATTAAATGCGCTGACATGGGGTAAAGCGTAATTGATTCTGGAACAGTTACCCAAGAGATTTT
Source organism: Lathyrus aphaca (assembly GCA_963966055.1). Classification (NCBI taxonomy): domain Eukaryota; kingdom Viridiplantae; phylum Streptophyta; class Magnoliopsida; order Fabales; family Fabaceae; genus Lathyrus; species Lathyrus aphaca. The sequence goes on along the minus strand of OZ014523.1, from coordinate 342,000,893 downwards.
CTTGCCTTTTTGATGTCAACCTAGTCGTATCAGATTCCAGAATCTCAACAGTTATCCTTCTGAGCGAACAGTTGCTAAGGCACGTTCTGTCACTCTTCAGAATTTGGACACGTGTTTTGATTCTGATGGAAGTCCTTAGAGCTTTGTTGACAAGTGGTTGATATGAAGATCTACAAGTTAATCTTTTGAACAGAAGTTCTAAGAGTAAACATTAGAGCATAGAATCTTCTGAGATAATCATGTAGAATATAAAGAATAGAACTTCTAGAGTTAAGACATATGATTAAAGCATTTTCATTCTGGACATAACTTCATGCTAAGGTTAGTTAGAATGAAATTAAATCTATCTTCAGAAAGGGGTTTAGTAAAAATATCAGCCCATTGGTGATTTGTGTCTATAAATTTTAACATTAGAATTCCCTTCTGAGTATAGTCCCTAATGAAGTGATGTTTAACTTCTATGTGTTTAGCTCTAGAATGTAAAATAGGATTTTTTGAGAGACAAATAGCAGAAGTATTGTCACAGAGGATTGGAATGTTACTCTCATAGATATTGAAATCTTCTAGCTGATTTTTCATCCAGAGCATCTGAGTACTGCATCCAGCTGCTGCAATGTATTCAGCTTCTGCAGTTGATAATGCTATGGTTGGTTGTCTTTTGCTGGACCAAGCGATTAGGTTATCTCCTAGAAATTGACAACTTCCAGAAGTACTTTTTCTTTCTGTTCTATCTCCAGCAAAATCAGCGTCACAATATCCTACAAGTTTATACTTTTCTGATCTTCTGTAATACAGACCAAGATTAGTAGTACCTTTCAGATATCTAAAGATTCTCTTAACTGCTGTTAAGTGAGTTTCTCTAGGATCTGATTGGAATCTAGCACATAAACATACACTATATAGAATATATGGTCTAGAAGCAGTAAGATAGAGAAGTGATCCAATCATACCTCTGTAGAGCTTCTGATCTATTTTCTTACTTACCTCTTCTTTCTCCAAAATACATGTAGGATGCATAGGAGTTTTGGATATTGAACTTTCTGATAATTCAAATTTCTTCAGAAGTTCTTTTACATACTTGCTTTGATGGATGTATGTTCCTTCTGATGTTTGATTTATTTGAATTCCCAGAAAGAACTTTAATTCTCCCATCATGCTCATTTCAAATTCTGCCTGCATAGATTTAGCAAATTCCTTTCCCAAGGCACTTTTAGTAGAACCAAAAATTATATCATCTACATAAATTTGACATATCAGAAGATCATTTTTAATGTTTTTACTGAAAAGAGTTGTATCCACTTTCCCTCTGATGAAATTATTTTCCAGAAGGAAATTACTCAATCGTTCATACCAAGCTCTGGGAGCTTGTTTTAATCCATATAATGATTTTTTGAGTTTGTAAACATGTTCTGGAAATTTTGTATTTTCAAAACCAGGGGGTTGGTGTACATACACTTCTTCATCAATATAACCATTTAAAAATGCACTTTTGACATCCATTTGATATAGAATGATATTATGATTTACAGCAAATGATATTAGAAGTCTTATTGATTCTAACCTGGCGACTGGTGCATAGGTTTCTGTATAGTCAATTCCTTCTTGTTGACTATAACCTTGTGCAACCAGTCTTGCTTTGTTTCTGACAACTTCTCCTTTCTCATTGAGTTTGTTTCTGAATACCCATTTGGTGCCAATGATGTTGAATCCTCTGGGTCTAGGAACTAGATCCCACACATCATTTCTGGTGAATTGATTAAGTTCTTCTTGCATAGCCAGAATCCAATCATTCTCTGATAGAGCTTCTTCTACAGAAGATGGTTCAATCAGAGAGACAAGTCCTAGTAGCGTCTCTTCAGAGTTTTTGAATGAGGATCTTGTTCTGATTGGTTCATCCTTCTTTCCCAAGATTTTATCTTCTGGATGATTGATAGTGCTTCTGGGAAGCTTCTTCTGGATGGTTTCTTCAGGTGTTGATGGAGCAGTTGTGTTGTTTTGAACTTTAGAAGATTGACCTTTAGAAGTTCTGTTTGTAGAAATCTCTACTTCTATATCTGCATTGAATTCATTCTGCTTTGGTTTTTCAGAACCAAGCTTATCATCAAATCTTACATGAATTGATTCTATCACAATACGTGTTTCTGTATTGTATACTCTGTATCCCTTAGAACGTTCAGAGTATCCTAACATATAACACTTTTGTGCCTTAGAATCAAATTTGTTAAGAGTATCAAGAGTGTTTAGCATAAAACAAGTACATCCAAAAGGATGAAAGTAAGAAATGTTGGGCTTTCTGTTCTTCCACAATTCATAAGGAGTCTTTTCAAGAATAGGTCTTATAGAGATTCTATTCTGAATGTAACATGCTGTATTTACTGCTTCTGCCCAAAAATGTTTAGCCATATTAGTCTCATTGATCATGGTTCTGGCCATCTCTTGTAAAGTTCTATTTTTACGTTCTACAACCCCATTTTGTTGTGGAGTTCTAGGACAAGAAAAATCATGATAGATGCCATTTTCATTAAAGAAAGATTCTAATTGTTTATTTTCAAATTCTCCACCATGATCACTTCTGACTTTAATGATCTTTGATTCCTTTTCATTTTGAACTTGTTTGCAGAAGTTAGAAAATACAGCAATTGACTCATCCTTGTGTCTAAGAAACTTTACCCATGTCCATCTACTGAAGTCATCTACGATCACCAATCCATACTTCTTGCCACTGACAGAAGCAGTTTTCACTGGTCCAAATAAGTCAATGTGCAGAAGTTCTAATGGTCTAGAGGAAGAAACAACATTTTTAGCTTTGAATCCAGTTTTTGAAAATTTGCCTTTCTGACATGCTTCACATAGAGCTTCTGAGTTGAACTTCAAATTTGGAAGTCCTCTAACTAGATTGAGTTTGTTAAGTTGAGATATTCTTCTCATATTAACATGTCCCAATCTTCTGTGCCAGACCCATTGCTCAGTTTCCACAGACATTAGACATTTTACATTTTGAATTTTTAATTCAGAAAGCTTTATTTTATAAATGTTGTTCTTTCTTTTTCCACTAAAAAGGATTGTTCCATCTTTCTGACTAACAGCTTTACAGAACTTTTGATTAAAGATTATGTCATAACCATTATCACTTAATTGACTTATGGATAATAAATTATGCATTAATCCTTCTACAAGCAGAACATTAGATATAGAAGGAAGATTTCCATTACCAATAGTTCCGGAGCCAATAATTCTTCCTTTTTGATTGCCTCCAAAACCTACGTGGCCTCCATCTTTTAATTCAAGACTTTGGAACATATGCTTTCTTCCCGTCATGTGACGTGAGCATCCAGAGTCCAGGTACCATGATTGGTGTTTCAGTTTTGCTGTTAAAGACATCTGCAACATACACAATTTTATCCTTGGGTACCCATATTCTTCTGGGTCCTTGTTTGTTAGATTTTACAAACTTCTGATTTATTTTAGGTTTTAAATCAGAACTTGTAGAGCAAGATGACTCACTAGTGTATATAAGATCATGATTATGACCGTAGGTGAAATGAGAATTTAGAGGAGTATTAGGATTTATGACAATGTCATCAATATTTTTTGATTTCTGATTTTCATTATTTTTCTCATATCCTATGCCTCTTCTTTCATTTCTGCTAACACCATAGATCATAGAAGCAATCTTACTTCTATCTAAGCTTTTGGTGAGAAATTGTTGAAAACTATAATCATATTGTTTTATGATATTATCAGAATTGATTAGATCTTCTAATTCAGATTTCTTCTGAGCTTTGAGCTTTTCAAGAGAATTTTTACATTCAAAAAGATTTTCTTTCAGCTCAGAGTTTTCTGTTTTCAGCTTTCTAATATCTTCTAATTCAGATACAAGATTTTGTTTAACATCTTTGTATTTGAATTGAAGCTTCTGATATTTTTCAAGAATTTCTGACAAACTAGCTTCTAACTCAGATCTAGAAAATTTAGAGAATACCTCTTCTGAGTCTGATTCTAACTCTGATTCTGATGAGTGATCATCTTCTGGTATATTTGCCATTAATGCAATATTAGCTTGTTCATCTTCAGAATCTGACTCTGCTTCAGATGATTCAGAATCATCCCATGTTGCCATGAGACTCTTTTTCTTTTCTCTACTGAATCTGTTTCTAGGTTTGTCTTTCTGAAGTTTTGGACATTCACTTTTATAGTGTCCTGGTTCTTTGCATTCGTAGCACACAACTTCTTTGCTTCTGGGTTTCTTGTGACTGGAAGTTGATTCAGAATAATTGTTTGATCTTCTGGTGTTTCTGAACTTCTTCTGACGATGCTTCCAGAGTTGTTGAACTCTTCTTGACAAAAGAGATAATTCATCTTCTTCTGATGAGCATCCAGAACTTTCTTCTTCTTCTGCCTGTAAAGCTTTAGAAACATGTTTGTTAGATTTAAGAGCTACAGACTTACCTTTCTTCTGGGGCTCATCTTCTTCTAATTCAATCTCATGACTTCTCAAGGAGCTGATCAGTTCTTCTAAAGAAATTTCATTCAGATTTTTTGATAACTTTAAAGCAGTGACCATGGGTCTCCAGGCTTTAGGTAAACTTCTGATGATTTTCTTCTCGTGATCTGCTGTTGAGTAGCCTTTGTCCAGAACTTTTAGTCCAGCAACCAGAATTTGGAACCTTGAAAACATTTTTTCAATGGTTTCATCTTCTTCCATCTTGAAAGCTTCATACTTCTGGATGAGAGCTAGAGCTTTGGTCTCCTTGACTTGAGAATTGCCTTCATGTGTCATCCTTAGAGAATCAAACATGTGTTTGGCTGAATCCTTGTTTGTGATCTTCTCATATTCTGTGTACGAGATAGCACTTAGAAGTATGGTCCTAGCTTTGTGATGATTTCTGAATTCCTTCTTCTGTTGAACTGTCATATTTTTTCTTTCAATCTTCTGACCATCTTCTCCAACAGGATGAATATATCCATCTGTCACCATGTCCCAGAGATCTCCATCTAGAGCTAGAAAGAAACTCTCTAGAACATCCTTCCAGTAGTCGAAATTGTCGCCATTGAACATTGGTGGTTTAGCATTGATCTTGTCATTCTGATAGTCATTGTTAATTCCAGTTTCTGCCATGTGTTTATCTTCTGGATCTTTTACTGACACGGTTAAGTGTAATACTCAGAACCTAGCGCTCTGATGCCAATTGAAGGTGGCAAAACACAAGGAAGGGGGGTTGGAATTGGGTTTTCTGGAATAATTAAAATAAACTTCTAATGACACGTTTACTTTATCCTGGTTCGTTTGAACTCAAACTACATCCAGTCCACCCGCCAAGGTGATTTTGCCTCTACTGAGGTCTTAATCCACTATTCAATAATAGTACACACAAAGACCTATAGTCAATGTCTTCTTGAGTCTTCTGACTAAACTTAGTCACTCAAGGAAAAAAAATAATTATTACAAGAGATATAAAGACGTAACTTAGAGTGCTTCTAGATAAGCAGATATCACTAAGTGATAGTTACAACAATAAGAACAAGATAAAAATAATTTGCTTGAATATATGAGATACGTTGTATAGCGTTGCGTTTTTTTTTTTGATTTCTTCAAATGATGTCCTTTATATAGTTTCTTGATAAAGTAGCCGTTGAAGACATCTTGAGCCAAATTAGGATATTCTTTAATACCTTAATTTCTTTCCATAAGCAGAGATACTTGTCTTTGAATATTAAAGAGCGTATTCTTTAATTAAAGCTTTTTAATAAGGATACCAGCATCTTCTAAGCGGAAATCAGAGATAATGAATAATATATGCGCAGCAAATAAATGTGTCATTTAATGCTGGATTCTTCTTAGAGCGTATCTTCTACAAAGGTTCTTCTTAGCTCGTACGGGTTACTCAAGCAATATTATCTTCTACACAAGAGTACGTATATTCATTAGAACTTCTAATATGAAAGACTTTGTTATCATCAAAACACATAGAGGATCAGAACCATATTTGTTCTAACATTTTGAACAACAGAGGGTTGTAATTAATGCAACCCTTAACTCCTATCAGGGGTACATTGGGAAACTGCCCACAGCTGGTAATGATATCCCTGCCCTTTGTGCTTTGAGTGCACCACCTGGTATCAGCTGAAGTCAGAGCAGTGAGTCTTCTAGCCCAGTTCCTCTGCTGATGAGGATTCAAAAATGCATCTGTCTTGGGAAAATGCTTGAGAAGCCAAGTATGGAACAAAGGAGCACAACACCTTACTAATCTTCCCCTCTGCTTTTCATTCCTCTGGTGTACTGAGTAGTAGAAATCCCCCAATAAAGTGGGCACTGGGTTCCTCAGAATGAAAAGGTGGATTGCATTCTTGCTGATGAATCTAGGCTCATCTGCAAATAATATAATCCCATATATGCTCAGGGCCAATAAAGCACAGCCTGCTTTCCACTCTCCCAGAGAAGCCTTCAGGGTAGCTTGAGAGATCAAGAGATCCAGATGCAGGCCAGAGATTCCAGCCTTAGTAGTCATATGCTGCCCAATCAAAACTGGTTCCAGATGCAATGCCTTTGCTATCTCCTCATTACTTGGGAAATCCATCTCAGGGTTGAAGGGGACTCCACCCCTGATAGGTATACCGACCAATGATGAGTATTCCTCCAATAAAGGTCCCAACTGGAAATCCTGAAAAGTGAAACACCTTAGGGGAGGATCATAGAATTGCAGGCAAGTATGAATCAAGCTCCTCTGTGAAGGGTCCAAATCCATAACCACATCAAGTATGCTTCCATAGTGTTCTTTGAAAAGTGGTATATGGTCTGGAGTAATCAGGGTCTGAATCCTCCTGATGTCAGCTAGCTCAGGCTGAAAGAAGTGGTAGGAGATATTACTCTTTTTAGGTACCATGTTGTTGAAGAAGAGTTGAGACAGGTGCTGATGATAACACTGAAAATGGGCCACTGACTGGATGGTGCAGGTGACCGAAGAAGATAGCTGATAGCTGAAGTATATGCTGATGAAGATAGGTCTATACTGATGATGGGGTCAAAACCAAGCCAAAAATAAAGATGGATACCCTGAAAAACAAATAAACAAATGTCAAAATGATGCAATGATGATGTATGCAAATGATATGCAAGGGTTTGTGACTGAGCTGGATCTGATCAAGTGCTCTGATATAAGTCCAGGTATGTTCAAGAAATCCAGATGGAGGTCTATAAGTCCAGTAACCAAGGTGGGGGACTCAAATAAAGAGTCACATGTCCAGGGTTTAGAATCACAAGAACTGTTCCAACATGGAGTACTCTTAATCATACAAAGTAACAGGGTATGCTGAGGTCAAGGGTACCTGCAAACCTGTAAACAGCCCAACCCCCTTACAGGTGGTGTTCTAAAACAAGGATCCTCAGACTTGGATCAGTTATGAGAAGTGTAAACACTTCTAACCCGGAGGTACAGTGTTTACAATAACCATAAAAGTTCCTCCTCTAATTCACCTCAGTTTCTGAAGGTCAATACTAAAGGTCATCCAGACTTAGCAGGCTTCCCAGATAGCCCTAGCATTGCAGGAAATCTGCAACACAGAGTTCTCAAGAAGAAACCCATATCTGAACTGTGTTTCATATTCCCGCACCAGACCGAGATGGAATGGGAAAGAATATGAACCACTCTAGCCTAGGTGTCACTCAGGTCCCAGGTATAGGACCTCAACTCTCAATAGAACACCCACCCACCAAAGCAAACAAACAGATCTAGCCAGCACAGTATGACAGTATGATATATGCATAAAGCAATAAAGAAAGCAGTAAAGCAACTGTACATAAAGCAAAAATAAATACAAATATACAAACACAGATAGCACATAACACCCCAGTAAACACAAATCAAACAAGCGCTAGGAGGAACCCACAAAAAGAACCAGAAACCCTGGTTACAGTATAAGGTTCCCCAGCAGAGTCGCCAAGCTGTCGCTTCCGATAGATGGGAATGGCCCAAATAAAGGTACAGACGCGAACGGTCGGCGAAAGGGACAATGAGAACACACAGCAGTGAACTCACTGGGAATGAAAAGAGTCGCCAGCTAGGCATTTTTATCCCGGAGGAAAGGCAATGCTGCATAGACCTAGAAAGATATGGATAAGACGGTTGCGAACCAGAGAGACTGAGAAAGGGGGTTGGTTACAACCTGGGAAGATATTAGCACCCAGATTGTCCGCCGTACTCGACGGGATCCACGCTTAAAAGATTTGTGTTTTAAAGGGGTAGTGTCAGTGCAATCTATGTATAAAAGAGCTGGAAAAGGATGTACAGGTGTCAGTGTAAAAGAAGTGTGAAGTGCATAAATGTACAGTGTCAGTGTAGGAACAAGAGTGAAATGCTCATGACTATGAGGCTAAAAGAATAAAACTGGAAAGAGGGGGAATATACAGAGACTTTTGTTCGATAACTGTTAAGTTATGCCTACGTATCCTCTCGTGCAATGAGGAAGTCAGAACACCGTAGTTCGACCCAAAGAGACTGAAAGATGAATTGACCTGTGAACTGCTTACTTGTCAATGCTCAAGTGTATGACCTGTCTGGCTCAGGTGCGAACTGTCTTGCATTAGACGGAAGAAGCAAGTTCTCGTTTATGAGTGAATGAGATGAGAAAAGAATCCCGAAGGAGACGATTATTGTTTGTTTTTGAGTTTTCAGTCTTTTATTTCTTTTGAGAGTTTGTCATAAGTTAATGAGCTTAAGCCTAAACCAATGGGTTGGTAAACTCATCACATCTTCCCTCTGATTAGGGGTAATGAGAATACCTTAAGTGTGAAGTCAGCTTCTCACACTTAATCACCTTTGATGTAGGATTAAGATCATTAACCTACTTGTGATTATTTAGATGTTTTTGGTGTTTTTGTTTAGTGTTAAGTAATGAGGTTAAGCCATATTCAAGGATTAAACAGACTCATTACACCATCCTAATAGAAGGATAATAGATGAGAATGTTTAAGCTGAGGAAAGCACCTCAACTTAATCCATGATTAGGGATTAAACTCATGACAAAACAAGCCTTTGATTAAGTGGATTTTATTTAATGATATGATGATGAAGTGATTTTTAGGGTTTGTAAGACTACTTGAGGGGGACTTGTCCATTAACACTAGGATTAGTTCTTCTTAACCAATTAAGGAAGAATTAGAACCCTAATGCAAGGCCCAAGTTACAAGTGTGATGTCTTGGTGATTATTAAGTGGATTGATTAAGAGATTTAAACACATTAAGGGTTTAACACTTAGGATCAAAGTTATACACTCCATCCTAATAGAAGGATGCAGGCATAAGCTTAATCACAAAGCCTTAAAGCCTTTAGGGTTTAGTCCCTGATTATGAGATGAGAAGAGAAGAATCAAAAGAGACACAAAGGTAAAACTAAGAGGGGAGACTAAACAAAACCCTAATCATTGTCATGCTTGGTTGTTCCTAAGGTTTGTGAGGTTTACAAGAGAAGTCTTCAATGGAACCACCAGGAAGCAGATGAAAGGAACAGGAGAAGCAAAGTAACTTGCTTCACTCAAGAAGTCAAGTCACTTGAAGAAAGAAAGTGAGAAGAAGAAGGATGAGAAAGCTCAAACTCAAACACATACAAAAAATGCAGCAAGGATGTAAAAGAGGTGAAGAGAAGTTATGAGAAGTGAAGGCAAATTCACTTCTCAAAGTCACTTACCACCTGAAAAGTTAGAAAAGAAATGCAATGCAATGCAAAATGAAATGAAATGGCATGATGCAAATCAAAACCAGAAGCAAATATGAGGTGATAGTGATGTTATGAGATGATGCAAACATGAATCAAGGCATGAGAATGATCATACAAGCATGTGGATGCAGATGGAACAAGATAAGAACCAATGAACATACATGAAAAGTCATGAAATGCAAATGACATACAACATGGCAAATACATGATGCAATGATCAAACATGCTTTCAATATGTCTTAAGATGTTCAATGAATCAAAATAATGCATAAAATGCTATGGCAAGTCAAGGTATGATTGCAAATGCAAGATGGATGCATATGGAAGCCCAAATTAGGGTTTATGATCAAAGCAACAAACACAAACCAAAATCAGAAGCAAACATCAATACAAAAAATTGAAAATACACTCAAAGGATCCCTAATCCTATACTAACTCAATGCCCAAAGGAGAAGTTCCAACTCTTAACCTAATTCAAGTTATGATTTTCAAAAGTTTTCTAGGGTTTTAGGGTTCCTTAACAAGAAAAATACCAAATAAATGGAAAATGAAAGATCAAACCATGGCCATTTAATCTCACATACTACATGCTAAACACAATGCAATGCAAAAAGAATCAAGGTCCAACTCTCAATGGTTAGGCAGAAATGATTTTTGGAAGTTTGGATCAAAATAATGCATCAAAATGATTTTAATTCCATGAAAAATTCTCAAAATGCATCAAGATCAAAAAATAAATTTGGTTTGAGGGTTGGACAATGTTTCTAAATGTTTTTAAATGTTTCATGAATTTTTTGGTGATTTTTAAATACCTAAAAGTATTTTTAATTAATTAATTCTCATTAATTAATTAAAAATAAACTTTTAAATATTTAAAAATACTTTTTGAATGAAAAAAAATAAAAATAAAAATATTTTTGTGTTTTAAAAATTAGTGAAATCTTTGGCAAAAAATTTCATAATTTTTAAATGGTTTTTACTATTTTAAATAAAATGTGCAAAACAAATAAGAAAATATGAATTAAAAATTGAATTATTGGAAAGTATGCAGAATGAAGGGATGAGATGCAATTTGGGCAGGGAAGGCTTGACTGCGCGCCAGATCCTATGGCTGGAATTCAAACTTGCTAAAACAAATTAATTAACTTAATTAATTAAGATTAGGGCTAAGTGAATGATCTGAACCATTGGATGCGCGCGGGAATGGACTTGGTCAACTCATCCAACGCTCACAATTCAAACTTCATTAATTACAGGGATTAAACCCTAATTATTTTCAGGTGGCCGGAGAAGACCTCCGGTCGTCTTCTCCGGTGGGAACCCCACCTGAAAATTCCTAAAACCTTCAAAACGTAACTAAAATGAAATCTAAAAGAACAGGAATCCTTCCCACACCTCACTGAATCAAAACCCTAACATAAACATCATTTATATTTCATCAATCACATGAATCGAAACAAAACAAATTTTAGGGCAAGACTTTCAGAACACGATTAAACTCTCATCTCTTCACCATTTTCAAAACCAACAACATATTCATGACCAGGGAAGCATGTAGAAGCTATTAAGAACTTAAAAATCCATTTTTGGAAAAAAAGTTCTTGAAGCTACCTGAGTTTTGAAGCTTTCAGTCTGCAACTTTCTGGCCTCTTCTCTTTGTGCAATCCACTCATTTTGGTACCTTGATGATGTCTGGATGCTTAGAAGGAGTTTGTGTTGGCTGGTTTGGAAGTTTGAACAGGTCCTGTTCCAGCTCAGGTGAGAATCGTATCTGGCTTATGTGAGGTTTCAAGGATGAATGAAGGCAGGGAAATGATCAGAAGGATGTGGTGATGAGTTCTATGAAGTTTGTTTGTGAGTTTGTAGCTTGTATACTGAGTTTCGAAGGCTTTTGCTTTTGAGAGTGAAAATGAGAAAGTGATGCTTGGGCTTGTTTTAGGCTGGCTGGTTATGTGCTTTGGCTAGCCATTTGTTTGTATAAACAATTGCTATTGGTCAGAAGATGTGACATGCCCTTTTGTGATAGGTGTAGCTACTTTTGCAAATTGTCAACTTTGTGTAAGAGAAAGCATGGGTCATGTTCTAGCCAAGTACAAGGGGTGTGGGCTGCGCAGCATGGTGAGGGGAAAGGCTAGGGTTGATCAGCAAAGTAGCTAGCAAGTGGATGCAATGCCATCATGAGTTTTTGCAACTTGGTTTGTCTTTGGTTTTCTATGAAAAAGTCTTGCTCCATAGGCCATAAACATGTGATCCCTTTGGCCCATTCTGATTTTTAGGACTTGTGTGATGTTTGTGTAAAGATTAGAGACCATTTTGAAGTCACAAATTGCCTTGGTACAAGAATTTGCAAGTTTTCCATTTGGTGCATAATTTGAAACTTAGTGATTTTAGCCAACTTTGATGAACCATAACTTTTGATCCAAAATTAATTAGGTCATGTTCTTGTACTTTTTGAAAAGGGAAAAATCTATTCTACAACTTTCATGACCAAAGTTTTTCCATTTGAAACTTTCTTGAATCAAAAAGTAAGGGTTGAAAAAGTTGCATAAAATGACATCTTCATGAAAAGTCAAACTTGCCCAAAAAGTCAACTTTGCAAAAACTTGAGATTCTTGAATTTTGTGAACTTCCAACTTCTTCCATGATCAAATAAAGATCATATACAATCAAAATGATGAAGATCACCCCTTGGTTGGGTCATTGAGGGCCTCAGATGCCCTAATTTTGCACTGACTTGTCTAGAAAGTCAACCTTTGATCAGATGACTTCCCCATGGAATTTCTTCATGAAAATTTATATGCATACTACCTATACCATATAGAGACCAATAAAACAAGAATGACCAAAAAAATTGGAGTTATGGCCTCTGAAACCAAAACCCTAATTTTAGGTCATCTGTGCAGTCAAGCCTGGCCCTGCTTCCATACCAATCCCAGTTCTTGTGATTCTTTGACATTATTGACTTTGGGAGGATATAATATGATACTTGAACACAAATAGACCCCTTTGAAGTGATTGATGACCTTTGGAGTGGCTCAAGAAGCTCTTGGATTGCTCAGATCACAAACCCTAGATGCAGATGACTTAGAACCAATGCAGTGGATAAAAAATGTGGTATGAGATGATATGATTGTGTTTATGCATATGGAATGATCACAAGCCATGGTGAAATGGGTGAGGGAAAATTTTGGGTGTTTACAGCTGCCCCTATTCAAACATGAGTTAGCTGTGCAGGATGTAAGCGACGACTTATCAGGCAAACAAGATAACTTGTGGTTGAATACCAAAGACAGTCCAAAATTTGCACTCACAAAATGAAGAAGAAAAGGGATATAGATTGCAACAGAAAATAAAGTATATTGTAAAGTGGGGCGACGGAGGACGACCGCCGAGCAGAGGACGACTGCTGGGTAAAGAGCAATGACGGGGACGGCCGACATGCAGGAAAAAGTGCGGAAAGTGAAGCAATGACAGGGACGACCGACATGCTGGGGATAAAAGGAGTTATGATGGGGACGACCATCAAGCAAAGCTGAAAAATTCTCTGGGGATTAATGAAACATGACGGGGACGGCCATCAAGCTCATAAGGTAAAGTAACCAACGATGGGGACGACCATCGGGCTAAACTGAAAGGAAAAGGGACCACGACGGGGATGGCCATCGGGTTAAAGAATAAATGAAATAAACAGATGATGAGGTACGGTCATCAAAGGTGAAGGACGATCACCTAGCAGGGGACGGCTGCTCTGTTGGGGGTAAGATGAGGGACGGTCATCTAAGGTGGAGGACGACCACCTGGCAGGGTACGGCTGCCGAAAATATCGCGACATAGGACGAATGCCGGATAAAAGGTCAACGATGGGGACGGCCATCGGATGAGCATGATGGAGGACGACCATCAAGAGGTGGAGGATGACCACCTAGCAGGGGACGGCTGCTCTCAAGGTTTGCCATGACATAGGACGAATGCCAGATAACCAAAATCAACAACGGGGACGGCCATTGGATAAAATGATGAAGGACGATCATCGGGAGGTGGAGGACGACCACCTAGCAGGGGACGGCTGCTAAATATCACGACATAGGACGAATGTCGGATAGAAAATCAACGATGGGGACGACCATCAGACGAGCATGATGGAGGACGACCATCAAGAGGTGGAGGACGACCACCTAGCAGGGTACGGCTGCTCTCAAAGTTTATCATGACATAGGACGAATGTCAGATAAAAGAAAGTTGCTTTGTAGGCGATCTACTGGGGAATAGTAAACACGGACGAGTGTTTACATCCAAGAAACAAAAGGTATAAGTGTTTAGATGTTTGTGTATAGATTAAAAATGCGGACGAGCATCCTTAAGACTACGATACGGACGAGTATCGGGTAGAAACAAATACTGACACGTGCTCAGAGATGATGATACGGACGAGTATCAACGGGTTAACAGAGAACACGGACGAGTGTTGAATCTGAAGGGATTCTTCTGGGGAATAATAGACACAGACGAGTGTCTAAATTCAAGAAGACAGAAGTGTTTGACGCAGTGTATGGATTAAAGATGCGGACGAGCATCCTTAAGACTATGATACAGACGAGTATCAGGTAGAAACAAACGCTTGACGCATGTTCTGAGATGATGGTACGGACGAGTACCAACGGGTTAACAAAGAACAAGGACTAGTGTTGAATCTGCGGGGATATATATAAAATGGTGTATACAAGATACGGGCGAATATCTGTATAAGTGCGAGTGGTGTATAGACGAGTGTTTAACTGCTGGGGAGAATGACACGGACGAGTGTCGAAAGGAGAAGAGTATAGTATAAACAAGTATCTGATGTACAAAGTGTTTATGTTACTGTTCCGGGGAAAATGACACGGACGGATGTCAAGGAAAGTTATATATAAGCATATGTGAGTGCAAAGAGGACGTCTTTGGCTTTCTGCTGGGGTTATGACACAGACGGGTGTCAAAAAGTATCTGTAATACGAGTGGTACTGTTTGCACAGAGTGTTCGGGCGACTTTACTGGGGAGTATTGACACGGACGGGTGCCAAAGAGACTATATACCGGTGTTTGTGAATGTGAGGCAACTGATTTTGCTGGGGAATCTCCGCTGGGGATTTTGGGGGAGGTATTCTGTATATTGATGGATTGTCATTATTCACAAGTGTTGACTCAAAACATGGCTTATGATTATGCTATATGCTTGATTTTTGCCGTAATGCTCCGTATTAGACGGAATGCTACGCTTTGTGGGTGAATATGATGCGAATGCTATGATTATGCAAAGATACCCAACCAGGATTCGGATCCCGTTGCTACGAAGATCTTTGGCCGATCTGCTTGAAATGGACATCCCAGCTGGGGGTGAGATCGTTGGTAGATCTGATGAGATGATATCTGCTTGGGGATATGGGTCAATGATAGACATATCCTTGTATTGAGGGACCCAGCTGGGGTTTGAAGGAGCTTTCTCTACTCTGTTGTGATCCCTCGTGCGCTGCTCTTCTGGATAGAGGTTGGAGCTTTGTGGGGAGATGGTTCCCCGACTTTTGTATTTGGCTGAGGATGAAATGGCAACTCGGCTGGGGAGAAAGAGATATCACTGAAAGATCTCCCTAGAGATTCTGTTGAGGAGGGTCTTGACTCAGCCGGGGATATGGGCGCCCTCTGGTACTGTTCTGTTGGAAAAACGATGCCTGGCAACTCTGATGGGGAGAAAACACTTTGGGTGCTAAGGCTGAGTGTCGATTTGTCAGCTTGCTGGGATGAAGCTTTCATGCCCCAAGTTGCATTCTGGATACCTGCAATCCTGCAAAGATAGGGAAACGCACAAGTAATCCCGAGGTATCCTTTACTGGATTCCGTCATAGGAGTTTAGACACTTCTGAGAGTAAGTATATTTCCTGCAAGCATGTGATTTTATTATATCTTTTGAAGATGGGCATCTGTACTTATGCAACCAGTTTTTTTTCTTAAGACATCAGACATTTTTGCAAATAAAAAAATGTTTAAA